>BSBN01001378.1:1442406-2884812 GCA_027924645.1 Cunninghamia lanceolata
CTTCTAAAGGAGTGTTACCATCAAGTCTTAGAAATTCACTACCTCTAGTCTAATTCTTTGTTCTAGTAATTATATTTTCAACTAAGGCCTAAGGGGAAATGAACTAGCTAGAAAATAATAGCTTATATTTATTCACATTAGAAAGTGAGTGTGATGTCCCCAGGTGGGCCCCTACCAGAAGGTGACGTAGGTCTGTCCGAACGGTTTGTCCCTCCCACGTGTCCGGGGTCCTCGTCAGCGAGGCCTGTCCTGGGGTTGCCCCCTTAATGCTGGGGGTGCCGTTTACTAACAGTCCGGGCTTTTGGTGCAACGGTTACTAACTCTGTAATATCCCTTGCTATTTCAGACCTTATTTTGCTGATTAGAGGCTCAAGGAATATTGTCAAACACTTCTGATGTAAACCCAATGCTTGCTGTTCTGTGTTTTCAGTCTAATATTTTTGCTTGATAATGATAGCTGAGTATTCTAAATGCTCATAAATCCAAACTATAATGTCTAAGCATTAATCTAAATGCATATATGACTTCTCTTTTGGTATTTTTGATGCATATACATGAAAATTAGACATGAAATGCACACCTACAACCAATTGGCATTTTGTCAAACAATTGGCATGCAACTACTATGCTGATCATGTATGCTATTAGATGGACATTTTGTCAGACAAATGGTCTGCAACATACATCTCCTTTATTGAATTCATTCTCAAGTACAAATGTTGCTATGAATTTGCCAAGACTAATTGGCTTACAATGACGACTACAGCAATGCCAAATCTGATTATGAGTTATCACTTACGGCAGGAAAATTAAATGCCTAAGATGACAATGCAAACTACTAATAGTTGTAAGAAGAACCTGATAATAGTGGCGCCCAATGATGCTAACGGAGAATAAACCAATATCCAAGGAAAGGAGTTCCGTCCAAACCCAATTTGAAACCTTCTCCCAGCTGCCCTGTTCATGCCGAGACTGTAGTTTTACTATTCATGGTACTGTAGTGTGCACTGTAGCATACTGTAGCAAAACACTGTAGCACGACACTGTAGCGCTACTGTAGCAATCACTATAGCGATCACTATAGCGTACTGTAGCAAAAACACTGTAGCGTACTGTAGCAAAAACACTGTAGCAGCCAATAGAAAAACTTCTGATATGCAAATTGATACCTCCAAACCCCTGGTTAATACTGCAGATTTAAGCACAAATGAAAGGACTGAAGTATCCCTTCCAATTTGCAACCCTTCGGAGGATATTTCACCACCTCAGTTATGCTAATCTATGGGAGTTTCCGTTCCCAAAGACCAAATATGCAGAAACCCTTGGCTCCACAACACTCATCAAATACAAATATCAATAATCGGATGCCTGGAAGCTTGCCTTGCCCTTTCTTTTATACATTTTTAATCCAGTTCAAGAGGCTTCTAGAAAAATCTTATTATTTCATTTTAGTGACTTTAATGATATAATATTAATTTTAAGTCACTATATTAAATTAATTAAATATAAGGTTACCTTTTGATTAAAAATTAAGTAATAACCTTATAAAATAATTAATTTAATAATATCTCCCTTATTTCGTCAATTAGCCTTCGAGAGATAAAGGCTAAATTACTCATCATGAAAGTCGCCTAGGAAGGGGACATTATAGTCCGCCCCTCCTGAAATTGCTTGTCCCCAAGCAATCTCAACTCTGGATGCTGAAGAATCTCCTCGCCTTCCCAAGTGGCATCCTCACCGATAAATCCTTCCATTTGATCAAATACTCTCTAATGACATGTCTCCGTAACTGCCTCTCCCTAACATCCAAAATAGCCTCAGGCACCAAAATCAACTTCCCCTCATCATCCAAGGGTGGTAAGGTAGCAGAAGGAACCACCCGATGACCTAATGCCTTCTTGAGGCGTGACACATGGAAAACATTGTGTACTCTGCTATCTGTCGGTAGTTCTAACTCATAAGCCACATCACCAACTCTCCGGATAATCCTGAAAGGGCCGTAATAACATGACTTGAGCTTCTCTGCACCACTCTTCTTGAGAGTGGATTGTCGATAGGGCTGTAAAATCAAATACACCATATCCCCAACCTCAAATGACCGCTCAACTCTCTTCTGATCAGCATACTGTTTCTGTTGATTCTGTGCCTTTTGGATATTTTCTCGAAGAGCTCTCATAATATCTTGGTTCTCCTGTAACATATCTCCTGCACTAGGCACTCTACTGTCACTCATCAACAAGTCAAGGAAACTGGATGCTTCATAACCATACAAGGCCATAAATGGTGTCATCTGAATCGAGAGATGGTAAGTGGTATTGTAATAGTACTCACATAGGTATATCCACTTAACCCAACCCTTCTGTTGCCCTACAATGTAATTCCTGAGATATCCCTCCAGCCACTTATTCACAATCTCTGTTTGGCCATCCGTCTGTGGGTGGTAGCTAGTAGTCAGGGTAAGCTCTGTCCCACATAGTCTAAATAACTCCTGCCAAAAATGACTCAAGAACCGACTATCCCTGTCACTAACAATGCTCCGAGGTAACCCATGCAACCTAAATATCTCACGGAAGAAAAGTTCTGCTACCTATGCAGCTGAGTATGTAGCTGTGATTGGAAAGAAATGAGCATATTTTGTTAATCGATCAACAACCACATAGATACAATCTCATCCCTGGGTTTTCGGCAAACCGGTAATAAAATCCATGGATAAACACTCCCACTTCCTATCAGGAATCGGAAGTGGCTGAAGTAAACCGGCAGGGTATGTATGTTCCTGTTTATTTTGCTGGCAAACAGGGCACTCTCTGACATATTGAAGAACATCTGTCTTGAGCCCTTTCCAAGTAAAGTGCTCTCGAACCTACCTGTACGTCTTGAAGTACCCGGGATGTCCTGCCATAGGTGTATCATGGAAAGACCTCATCACTGTGTTCTTCATGTTTGATCCTGGGGTTAAAATATCCTACCTTTGTAAATGATAAGATCATTTACAACTGAGTACCTGTCATCCTGAACTGACCCCTCAATTATACTAGAAGCCTATGAGTCCTTGGCATACTCTGCCACAATCAAGTGTCTCCAATCCTCTGAAATCTCCACCATAGAGCTCAAATGGGGGCGGCGGGACAAAGCATTAGCAACTACATTCTGAGTCCCTTTGACATAAGTAATGTCAAAGTCATATGATTGCAATTTACTCACCCACTTCTGCTGACGATCATTGAGATCTCGCTGTCCTAGGAAATGCCTCAAGCTATTATGGTCTGTCTTAATGCAAAACTTGCTGCCCACAAGGTATTGCTTGAATTTGGCCAATGCATGCATAATGGCCAACATCTCCTTATCATAAATACTGTAGCTCCTCTCTGGACCCCGTAACTTCCTGCTCTCAAAAGCTATCGGATGTTTGTCCTGCATAAGAACTGCACCAATCCCCTCACCCGAAGCATCACACTGTAGCTCAAAGGGTCTAGTAAAATTTGGCAAGGCAAGAACTGGGCAAGTAGTCATCAACTGTTTAAATTTCTCAAAACATTCTTAGGCCTCAGGTGTCCAAACAAATGCCCCTTTCTTCATTAAATCTATAAGTGGTGCTGCATGACGTGAATATCCACTGACAAATCTGCGGTAGAAGCCACACAAACCTAACAATCCCCTAAGCTGAGTAAGATTCTCAGGTGTAGGCCACTCAATAATAGCTCTGACTTTGTCAGGGTCCATACGCACACCTTCTGTGCTGATGATATGGCCTAAGTATAGCAACTCTGTCATGCCCAGATCACATTTGGATTCTTTGGCATACAAGGACTCCCTGCTAAGAATTCCCAACACTGTATCCAAATGGGCGATATGCTCCTCCCAAGTTCTGCTATACACCAAAATGTCATCAAAGAAGACTAATACAAACTTTCTCAGCTGTGATTGAAAAACCCTGTTCATAGTGGACTGGAATGTAGCAGGAGCATTGGTTAACCCAAATGGCATAACCACAAACTCAAAATGTCCACAATGGCACCTAAATGCTGTCTTCTCGATGTCCTACTCTCTGACCCTGATCTGGTGATAACCTAATCTCAAATCTATTTTCGAGAAGTAGCGAGCACCATGAAGCTCATCGATCAACTCGTCAATACGAGGAATAGGGTACCGATTCTTAATTGTCCTCTTATTCAACACCCTGTAACCGATGCACATCCGAAGGGTCCCATCCTTTTTCTTGACCAAGACTACTGCTGAAGCAAAAGGTGATTTGCTTGGCCTAATGTGCCCCATAGCCAGTAGTTCCTTAATTGTTTTTTCAATCTCATCTTTAGCCGCTTGGGGTGTCTGTAAGGAGTGATCATCACGGGTTTAGCACCCTCCTCCAATTCTATTATGTGCTCAATCCCTCTGTCTGGAGGCATGCCTGGTGGAATATCACTAAACACTTTGGAGTGCTTGATCCTCAACTCCTGTATCTCTGGGTGATAGGCTGGTTTTTGTTTCTCTTCCTGTGTTGGCATTAGAATACACCCTGCTGCCCACTCAACCATATCATGGCGCATAAGTCTCTCCATTTTTCTGAAAGATATCATCCTGCAGCTAGTATCCCTGATGGCTTTTAGCACATGAGTCTTCCCATCCACTTTAAACCTCATCTCCATTTCCCTAAGGTTAATGGTAAACTCCCCAATATCATGAAGCCATTTCATTCCTAAAACCATGTCGGTTTCTCCCATGTTTACCACATAAAAATCTGCCTTAAACTCAAAGTTATTCAATCGCATAGGAAGACCTGGAATCATCCTGTCACACTTAAGTGTATACCCATCAGCCACTTTTACTCTTATGCCCTCAAATTCCTCTGTCCGAATTCTGCGCCTTTCAACCAACCTAGCATCAATGAAGTTATGCGTAGCAGCTGTATCAAGCAAGGTAATGATCTTCTGTCCAGCTAAAACCCCACGCATCCTAAATGAGCCCTCTTGCTGTATGCTAGTAAGGCGTGCTTCTTGAAAATTTGCTTCTTCAACATTTTCAGCCTCAATTTCATGCTTATCTGTCTCATCATTAGGTTTTTCCCTCATTAGATTCCTCTTGATCAGATTGCTGGTTCGACTCTGAATCCTCATAGAATGCCCACATAATCCTATTTGCTTTGCCCTTAGGTCTTAAAGGACAGTCATGGTTTGCATCATAGGGACCTTTGCAATAAAAACACAACTTTTTCCTTCTCAAGTCATTAAATGTCTCACGATCTAATGGTGCTGCTGATTTTCCCTTTGAGTCTAAAATTTCTTTTTTCTTGGGAAATGTCTTGTTATCCTGGTAAGAAGAAGATCCCTTAGATGAGTACTTATTTTGAGGGGCTGCAAGTTCCATACTCCTAGCTTTTTTTCATTATCTCCTGTAGTGTCGAAGGATCAAAAGCCTTTATCCATCCTCTTAACAGTTCCAATAAGCCCTCCATGAATAGCACAACCAATCTCCTTTCAAATATATTGGAGACCATGACTGATAAATTCTGAAATTCACTAATGTAATTCTCCAAACTCCCAGTCTGCTTAAGCTGTGCCAAGTCTCTAAAATATGTCTCTAGATCTCTCTTATCAAAGCGTTCCAGTAATCTATCAACAAACTCCTGATATGAAGTGATACTATTATGATGCAATGTCTCTAATCAATGGTACCACCAATCGTGGGCTGCTCCCTCCAAGTGAAAAGTAGCGTATTTTATTGCATCCCTTTCTGTCATGGGTCTAAGAGTCAAGAGGGTGTCTAGCTTATGAATCCAAGCCTGAGCCGTGACCTTCCCACTACCATCAAACATGGGCAATGTAACTCTACTAGCGGCATACATCAAATCATTATTTTGATTTCTTGGTCTCTTTTCTTGCTTTCCCCTGTAGTGTTCTCTTTTTTGACTCACAAACCTATCAAAGCTCATACACTCCCTGACCTGTGGTGTCAACAACTCCCATTCATCATTAGCTGCCATAAGAGTATCTGCAAACATTTCTTCTCCTTCTTCTTCTACATTTTCCTTTTCTTGTTCATTCCTTAAAAAAGTAGGACGTGTAGGCCTATCTGCCATGTGAGAAGATGCTTGTGCCCTAGGTGTCCCAACCACACTCCTATTATCATCCGGTTCATAGTTTCGTCTTCGTTGTATCATTGTAGTAAGTGCCCGCATAGCATCTGCCACCTGCTGCTGCCCCATAGCCATTTGTCTAAAGAGTTCACGTGTTTCCTGTTCTTCATCATTTCTTCCCCTGTTTCTGATAGGGCTACCTTCACCTCTTTCACCCATAGTGCCGGATGAACCAACCTCTCACTGTTTTGCTGCTAAAGTAGCTGATAAAGTGTCCTGTTCAAGTGGTTGTGGCCACTGTTTTTGCTTCCTTTCTTCCCTAGCTATATACCTCTTGTCCCTATCACTTTGTTGCATTTAATGAGCTGATTTCAAACCCAAAGGATGGCAGGAAACCACTATGATACCACTATAATATCCCTTGCTATTTCAGACCTTATTTTGCTGATTAGAGGCTCAAGGAATATTGTCAAACACTTCTGATGTAAACCCAATGCTTGTTGTTCTGTGTTTTTAGTCTGATATTTTTGCTTGAAAATGATAGCTGAGTATTCTAAATGCTCATAAATCTAAACTATAATGTCTAAGCATTAATCTAAATGCATATATGACTTCTCTTTTGGTATTTTTGATGCATATACATGAAAATTAGACATGAAATGCACACCTACAGCCAATTGGCATTTTGTCAAACAATTGGCATGCAACTACTATGCTGATCATGTATGCTATTAGATGGACATTTTATCAGACAAATGGTCTGCAACATACATCTCCTTTATTGAATTCATTCTCAAGTACAAATGTTGCTATGAATTTGCCAAGACTAATTGGCTTACAATGACGACTACAGCAATGCCAAATCTGATTCTGAGTTATCACTTACGACAACAAAATTAAATGCCTAAGATGACAATGCAAACTACTAATAGTTGTAAGAAGAACCTGATAATAGTGACGCCCAATGATGCTGATAGAGAATAAACCAATATCCAAGGAAAGGAGTTCCGTCCAAACCCAATTTGAAACCTTCTCCCAGCTGCCCTGTTCACGCCGAGACTATAGTTTTACTATTCATGGTACTGTAGCGTGCACTGTAGCATACTGTAGCAAAAAACTGTAGCGCGACACTGTAGCACTACTGTAGTGATCACTGTAGCAATCACTGTAGCGTACTGTAGCAAAAACACTGTAGCGTACTGTAGCAAAAACACTGTAGCAAACAATAGAAAAACTTCTGATATGCAAATTGATACCTCCAAACCCCTGGTTAATACTGCAAATTTAAGCACAAATGAAAGGACTGAAGTATCCCTTCCAATTTGCAACCCTTCGGAGGATATTTCACCACCTCAGTTATGCTAATCTATGGGAGTTTCTGTTCCCAAAGACCAAATATGCAGAAACCCTTGGCTCCACAACACATCAAATGCAAATATCAATAATCGGATGCCTGGAAGCTTGCCTTGCCCCTTCTTTTATACATTTTTAATCCCAGTTCAAGAGGTTTCTAGAAAAATCTTATTATTTCATTTTAGTGACTTTAATGATATAATATTAATTTTAAGTCACTATATTAAATTAATTAAATATAAGGTTACCTTTTGATTAAAAATTAAGTAATAACCTTATAAAATAATTAATTTAATAATATCTCCCTTATTTCGTCAATTAGCCTTCGGGAGATAAAGGCTAAATTACTCATCATGAAAGTCGCCTAGGAAGGGGACATTACAGTGAGAGCATGTTAAGAATGAATTTAATCTTCGCACCATTTTTGGGCTCTTAAGAGACACTGTTGGACTGATGTAGCTCGAAAGGATTGGGATGCTTGGGCACAATAAAACATGATGCCTCTAATGGCATCTACCAACCCACCTAGACATACATGTTGGTGGTATTAGTTTAGTACCATGAGGTGTGGACTGCAAGATAGAACTCCCAAGACCATAACACTAAAGAAAACTAACACTTTCTACAACATTGCATTTATTGTCACTATGAAAAATTGTTAGGAGTTGGAGGGAAGCAAGAGAGGTTTTTGTAGATTGACTCAAATCCTAGCTATAGTTTTAGAGAGAACATCAATAGGTCCCACAAATTGCAAGAAAAATCCCATCAAAGTTTGAAAGTTTTTTGCTCTCAGGGATATTAAAAGACATCATTGATCAATGTAACTTGGAAGGATTAGGATGCATAAATAGTAAAATGATGCATCAAGTAGCACGAAAACTAGCTTGCTCCAACATGTAGGCACTATCCATTTGCTACCACAATCTGTGGAATACAAAATATCATGTTATTAGCACCTTCTTTATATATATCTCTCTCTCCCCCCATCTCTCTCTTTCTTTCTCTCTATCTCTCTCTATCTCTTTCTCTCACTTTCTATCTCTCCATATCTCTCTATCTCACTCTCCCTCTCTATCTCCATTTATCTCTCTTCCTCCCTCTCTCACTCTTGTCTCCCTCTATCTCTCTTCCTATCTCTCTCCTCTCTCTCTATATCTCCCTATCTATCTCCCCCTTTATCCCCCCCTCTCTCTCCATCCCCCCTTCTCTCTTCCTATATCTCTCTTTCTCTCCCTCTCCCTCTCCCTCTCTCCATCTCTACCTTCCTTTCTTTATCTGTCACTTTCTAACTATCTCTCCCTCTCTATAGAGAAAGTTAGAGGGAGAAAGAGAGATAGAGGAAAGGAGGGAGATAGTGGTGGAAAGAGACAACTAGAAAGAGATAGAGAGATTGAGGGGGAGAGAGAGAGAGAGAGAGAGAGAGAGAGAGAGAGAGAGAGAGAGAGAGAGAGAGAGAGAGAGAGAGAGAGAGAGAGAGAGAGAGAGAGAGAGAGAGAGAGAGAGAGAGAGAGAGAGAGAGAGAGAGAGAGAGAGAGAGAGAGAGAGAGAGAGAGAGAGAGTCTATACTAATGACATCAACCACATGAAGGTAGAGGCTTTTTTGGTACCATTAACCTACATTAATAGCCTTAGTAGTGACAAATAAATAAAATAAAAGAAGCATATACTCAAACACAAAACTTAAGAGTTTGATAATATACTTGCAAGCTATAAAACTTATGTTCCATTGTACCAATTTTCAATCCAATGAATCATGCAGGTCTTTTCTACTCTTTATGGTGTCACATATTGCTTCATGGTTCAATTCACAGACTTTTCACAAGTTCTTATTTATGATCTACCCTCATATTTGATCAATTGAATGTTCAATGCAAGAACAAAGTTAGAATAATGAAGAATTTTCCTATATGTGGCAAAGTCCTTTAATAACCACACATTAGACTTCTTCATTGGGGATCTTCTAAGCCATGTTCTAGTAAAAACCACAAATCTTGTAGGATGGTCAATGTCTTCTCCATCTATGATAGGGCTTGTCAATTTCTTTTTTGCCTCAACATAATGACACAAATAATAATTCATTCCTTATTCATTATCTTCATTTGCAATAAATATATAAAAATAACCTACATTGAATTGTTAAAAAAAATTATTCTCAATAAATAATTAAAAACTACATAAGGAGCTAAAATATTAATTTTAACTATACAATGCATCTATAATACCTGGTTGCACTAGATCTAATATATGGTCAAATTCAACTAATAATTCCAATCTCCATGAGTTATAGTGCTTGTGGAGATCGATATGTCTCAAGTGGACTTAAAGGTCTAGAACACCATTCATCAACCCAATCTTTTGACTCACACTCATTCCAAAACAAATCCATGCATGAAGAATAAAAGCATGTCATCTACCTCATAAAAATTTCATTCAAAACTAAATTTGAGCTTCTAAAGGAGTAGAAACTCACTCACTCCTATTATTGTAAAATAATCCAAGTTATATTTTATAATGTTAGCTTCTTCTACTAACCAAAAAAATCTATGACCTATAGACTTACCTTTATTACTTAGATCCATTGTTGAGTTACACCATTCAACAATAGATGTTGCATCTATCAACTTTGCACAATCTTTGTATTTCAACTCTTCTCATGCTAGGGCTATTTTAACACATGCTCATACACCATCATGCTCCCATTTTCTATGTCCAATATTAGTGAAATTCTAAATATGTTGAAAACCACTTATTATATTCATCTTATTCAACTAGTAGAATATCTACAAGTTCTTAAATTATGATGTACAATTATCTAATCATAGGAGGTGTTGACCAACCATGATGTTTATATTACTCAAGTTATCATAATACATTTCAAACAAATGCACAAGATTTGCAAAATATGTACAATTCCCACTAATATAGAAATAGTACTCCCTCAAGATCTTTTTGTCTTTCCTTGTGCTATCAGGTGCATGAATGAATTCTATATGCACAAGTATAGCAACCAAATAGAGTTGTAGTATTGTGATTGGACATAATTTTGTAGTTGTAACTTGTAGTTATATACCAAATATACAAATAACATGATGGTACCAATAGGAAATTTGTCTTTGCATAGCGTGAATTACTCATCTAACCTTCGAGATCTATGTGTATGCCTTGCATTCTCGTATCTTTTCCTAAAAGATAGCCACAAATTTTGATATACTTATTTCTTCACTCACTAATACACATCTTGGCCTCTTTGCTATCTTTTAAAGTGTATGACACTAACTTATATTTCTCAAAATTGACCAATTCATTTCGAATTGCATGTGTGTTCTCTATGTGCATACAATTTTTCAATGTTTCAAACTACCACAACTACCATAGGTTCCATTCAAACATGATTTTTTACTTAAAAAAAACTATCCATTTGCTCTTTCACAAAAAACTCTTGAGATGAAATCTCTTTCTAATCTAGGTGAAGTTTCTATCACACACTCCCACAAAATATCATTAGTATGTAAAGTAACATGTATATACTAGAAGACATCATAATGCATAGCAAATTAAATATGAATCCTACAATAAGAAGTAGTGCATGAATGATTTATTTTAATATAAAAGGGTTTTGTCATTTCAAAGTACCATTGAATAATTGATATTTGAGGATAACATGTATATTGTAGACCACCATTGTGTTATCTTGCATTGACTGCATGCTTGTGGGTTTCCTCCTCATAGACCAAGGAAGCAAATCTTCTTAGTTTACTTGTTTTGTCACTACTCTTACCTTCCTAGACACACTTAGGATAGGAACACACACACTTTCATTTCTTGCTGTTTTGTTCTCTTTATCAAATCACTACTAGTGGAGATAGGAATACTAAAACTGGGACTTGACTGAGGCAAGTACCTAAGCAGCACAACCCTTTTTCTCCTCTCCTTTTGTAGGTGTTCTTGGAGTGGAGGCATTACAACCACAGAAAGGTTGTGTATCTCTCTCTCTTCTTTGCTTTTTCTATTTCCTTAACTTAAAATTACTTTCCATTTCAAAATTTGTTTTACCTAAATAATGCTAGACATGTTTTTTGTTGAAATCTGTGTTGTGCATACGTTCTAGGTCTATATAGACCTGACAATTTTTATTTTTGGTGTTTTTCAAACTCTAGTGCTCAGCGTAGAGTCCTTGTGGCGCATTGTCATCCAAGGTAGTGAGCTTCCCCTTTTAGCTACATGTTCCACTTTTCTGCCTCTTTTCATTTCTACTATCAGTTTCTTTCAATTCTATTTACAAACGTTTAAATTTTGCATTCTTTTATTTTCCCTTCATTGTCAATCATGTATTTACTTTGATTGGGATGCATAGTGGTTCTGTTGTAACCTAGAGCAAGTTCTTGAACATCTAAAACCTTAGATAATAGAACCCAAGTGTAGTGTTAGTGGAGAATTCACTTGATTGAGGTTATTCAATTGAGAAGTAATTTTCCTATGTAACACTACATTTTGGTGAACCTGACATGTTGAATTTAAGCATATTCTTCTTTTTTGTGGTTCACCCTACATTTTAGTGAACCTATTGTCCCTAAAACAAAAACAAAAACTACTTCTAATTTTTCATCACTTAACACTGTGTATTGTGAAGCCTGAACGTGGTTTATGAGCTTTAAGACCCTCTCTTCAAATTCTCTATATATTATGCCTAGGAGTCTAAGAATTTGCTCCATGGCATTTTCTATGAATCCTAGTACACCCATTCACACTGCTCCTGATTTCAATACTATTTCCACCTTTGCTTCATCTCCTTCTTCTTCTCGCACTATACCGATGACTACCTTTCATGATGCAGAGCCAACATTCGATCATGAGGTAGCACTTGAATATGTCCCACAAGAAAAAAATTTATATGTTATATCGCCACTTGGCCAACTTTCAAGACTTTCTGAGTCATGAGGACATATCTCGTTTGGCTATCCTCTAGTTGACACTCTTTACATTGTGTTAACTAATCATCCTTAGGTAATTAATTTACGTAGGGGCATTGCTCACATAATGCATAGTGATGTCCTGTCATTGGTGAGCTGTGTTCCAGGTGCTCAGGACTCTCAGTCTCACAGTCCTAGCAATCAACTCTCCCTTCCTTTACCTACTATAGGTGTTCAAACTTTCACTTCTCTTCAGATGACTACCAGTTCTACTCACTTTGGTAGTGTAGGATTTGGCTTGTTTTCTAGTGTAACAAATCCTATTAATCAATATGGATTCATTCTTCCCTTGAGGCCCTTACAGTTCACTTTTCCTCCTGGTACCCTTGGAGTTTCACAACAACTTTCACAACCTCCTGATTCCACCCCACTCCATCCACCTACACATACTGTTGATCCCGTCATAAACCAACTTTTGCAAAATGTTGGCTCATTGTAGTAGTAGCTTACCACACTTTCCACATCATCCTCATAGCCACATGTCCTTGCATATTATAGATGTAGCTTGCTCTCTTTGGCTATCCTTGCTACACCATTTTTGAAAAACTTCAAGGCATTGAGATTCGAGAAGTACACTAGTAAAGGTGACCCCATAGACCTGCATCTCCACCTTCACTGCTTTATGCAGTAATTTTCTGTTTTAGGATGCTTTGTTGGTGAAATGTTTCCTGAGATCCCTCAAGGATACTGCATTGGATTAGTTTTTCTCGCTGCCTGACCATTCCATCCTTTCTTTCGATCAACTTGTTAATCAATTTTTGCAACACTTCCAAGAGAACATAGGACCACAGGTCACTTTTACGGACCTTGTCCATTGTAAGCAAGGAAGTGTTGAGAAGGTAATAGACTTCATTTGTCATTATCAGTCTCTTTTCTCCTAGATTCCCTATGCTCTGCCTGATTCTAATGTGCAGAGGGTTTTCATTGGAAACCTTTATCCACAGATTTGAGATAGGATTCTACTTATGAAATATTCTTCATTTACACATTTATGCACTACACTGCATGATTATCAATAGACACTTAGCTAGTTTGAGGCCTCTCCCTCACCGGATCCTGCTGTCCAATTTGGTTCTTCTTCATCATTCACAAACTAAAGAAAAATATGGATTTTTATAAGAATAATTCATCAAATTTGGTTAGCAATGCAGTGGCTAAAGCATCATCTCAGGTTGCTTTAGCCCTCTCTACTCCTAAGTCATCAATAAATCAAAAGTTGAGTCCTTTAAAGGAGTCCCTCTACACCATCATGCAATAGCTCCTTAACAACGATTTAGTGCAGCTATCCCTTATCAGGCCTCTTGATACAAGTAAGTCCTTGTTGCCTTCGTATGACCTAAACACTTTTTACCAGTTCCATGGAGTTCCTAGACATGACATTGAATGATGCTTGCATATTAAGCATACCATTCAGGATCTTATTGATCAGAACGTGATCCAAGTCTCTAATGCGAACGATTGAATAAACAAGTCAGTGGCTCCTATGAACCAACACTTAAAAATTTACATAGATCTTATGCCCCACCATTCTTCAAACTTTGCTTACCTCACTTCCCCTTCTATGGCACTAGAGTCAACTTCTGATGTTCCTTATCTTCCCTCTTATTCAGAGATGATTGATATGGTGGATGTTCATTCTCACCCTATTTGAGAACATCATGTTCCTAAACCTATCATCTCTTTCTCTTCTTCTGAGATACTGCCTAACACATATGAAGGACCTTTGTACATTGCTGCAAAAGTTAATGGGAAACCCATTAAGGGTGTCCTCATTAATCTTGTCTATGTAGCCAATGTTATTACTAGGGAACTTTTTGTATGTGCATGAATTGTATAAAACATTTATGAGCAATCTAATGTCTTTATACATTATCAGAATGGGTTATCTCATCCTACTTTGGGTTTGATCACCCTTCCTGTCTAGGTCAGACCTAAGATCCTAGATGTTTCTCTTTCCATTATCCCTGCTTCAGACTATTTTCACATGATATTGGGTCAGCCATGGCTCACTTCTATGAGAGCGGTCCTTCCGTGGTTCATAGATGCTTAAATTTTCCTTATGATGGCATTGTGCATAAATCTGTCACAACGGATTTACAACACTCGCCATGCGAGGAAACTTCTCTATGGACTACTTCTGGCCAGACCCCACTAAGCCATTCTGACCTCACAATGATTTTATGAACTTATTCCGTATCATAAATTCAAAGTGAATAGGATAGCCTAGTTGTCTGCTAGTCCTTCTCCTTCTTTTTCTTCTTTGGTTGTTTCCCCTATGGTGCCTTTATCTTTGGAGGATGCTTTTGTTCCTTCTTCTACCTCCCAAGTAGATCAAGGAAAGTAGCCTACATAGAGTGCAACTCCCCTCTCTCGTGCTCCTAGCCTATACTCTACAGTGCCACCTCTAGTCTCTTATACAAGAGCCCAAGATTGACCTGTAGTATAGCCTCATGCACCACATTTTCTGGGACTTCTCAACCTCTGTTGGCTAGTTTCATTCCTCCTTCATCTTTGGTGGCATCAAGAAATCCACCTCTATTAAGCATTCCCCCTCCTTTGGTGTCTCCCCAACCTTTGGTGGTTTCTTCTATTCCTCTTGCCCCTCCAGTGGCATGAGGATTTAAGCAACCTATGTTGTAGGCACCTTTCCCTTCTCCCTCTCCTGTAGTCTCTCCACCGTTAGTGGTTGTCTTTATTTCTCCATGCATCATTGTGATAGTGGATGACGTAGATCCCATGATGGAAGACCCCTCGACTCTGTTAGCAGAAGCCTTGGCCCATACTAGGTGGAACTAGCTTGCGAGAGATCTCAAGCTGTGTCACTACTATTCCATGGCCTGAGTGCATGTTGTTGACGTATAGCCTCCTCCTAAGGATCCTTCTCCCTCGTAACCGACTATTGATCTTGTTCTTCCTAAGGAGCACCAAGTTCCTCCTTCATCTCTTCCATTCTTGACCCCTACCCCTGTTGTTAATGTCACTCCTAGTGTGACCCTAACTGCTCCTGCACCCGCTCTGCATGCTCACCATGCTATTTTTCTTGATGTTCTCGGCCCTCCTATCATTGGCCCACTTCCTCCACCTAAGTGTAAGCCCAAGTGTTATCCCACCCCACCATTTTATAGACCTAAATGTGCCTTACTACTACTTTCACCTCCTACTCATCCTTTTTCTCCTTCTCTTTTATTGTTGGAGGATGTTACTCCATTTGTGTCTCCTCGTGCTCATGCTACAACTGATAGCACTAAGGAAACATAGTTAGTTCACTATTTTGATAGCGACTCTCCTGATTCCCCTTCTGAGGAGTGAATCACTAAGTCTATTGTTGATATACCTGAGTTGTCTATGATCTTCACACGATCATTGACCCTTGTTCCTAGTGCCTCAAAGATTCTAGCTATTACTATTGCTCCTCCACACCTGGAACTAGGTGAATCTCCTTCAACTGCTCTTTTTGTGGTCCCATTGTTAGCTCTTTTGTTGTCCCCTTATGCTTACCAAGATTGGGACCATGCAGATGACCTGTTCACGACTGACCCAGAGAGTTTTACTTGTGTTGGGTGTGTTTTCTTTCTTAATTGTGATGTTTCTCCTTTGATGGGATTTTATGTTTGTCATTTCTTCTTGGAGGACCTCTAATGTCCTTGTAGACACATGGATATAGGAGGAACACATATATTGTGAAATTCTTCTACTTGTTCCTAATTTCCTCTCTATGTTGTCCTTTTGTTTATTTTTCTGATATTTTGGGATGATGTAAAGCATTGGAAGATTTAGCTTCCTTCCATGTTGACCCAAAGTTTTTGTTTTATTTTTGTTAATTTTTTGTCTCTTTGTGACCTTCTTCCTTTGTGCTTGTTGTTCTGCATGCTTGGGGAATGATGACGATTCATTTAGTTGTCCCTTGATGATTATCCTTCCCTATGCATACTGACCCCAGAGCACATAGATCCCTTAGTGTCTTTTTGGGTGTTGGTGCCTATTTTATATGGCAGTTGTTAGAGTTGCTTCATGTTATACCATGCTTACACAATATTTTGTGTATCATGTCTGCAACATTGCCTTTGTTGCCTCTTCTTGGGGGTAACCCTCCTTTTCATTTTTGAGATGCAACTCTAAGAACATATCTACTCATATATGTTCCCTCAACCTCTTTCCCCCTCTTATCCCTTAAAATTAATTGCATACTGATGCTTTATACAATTATTTTATGGTGGGGGCATAATTTCCTACTTTACACCTTTTTACACACACCATGTCGATGGTTATCTCATGGCAGTGTTGTGCTCTAGTAGAACCTTGTAGCTTGTAGTCCTAAGCAGACTCACTTGTAGTCCTAAGCCCAATCAATTTCCAAAAAAAATTAAATTAAATTAAATACATTGACATAGGTCTAACATTAACATTGTAATAAACGACCATATAAAGAAACTTTTAAAAGTATTGGAATAAAATAAGGTAAGAGATTAATTTACGTTAAATAGCCATCCCACTATGCCCAATAACTTTAAAATAAATTAACTAGTTCCCTAAAAGTCAGCAACTGATGCAGGAGCATCCTTGGTTCAAGAGCAATCTTGCATCAACCAAAAAACACTTGCATTTCAGTTCTTTCATTTTCCAGTTCAATTTAGGCAGTTCAATCAGAAGTAGTTTTTAGCTTGTGGTCCAGTTTTGGCATTTCACATCTTGTGGATCTGGACTTAGCATCTACATTCATTCACCTACATCATATCAAGAATTCAGAGCATTTGGATCAGTCACCGGAAAGATATCGCTATCAGAAGATCAACTATTTTCTTAGAGCAGAGCATTCTAACAGTTCCTGATAATTAGCTGAATGAGAAGGCTTTTGGATCATTCCTTGACTTGCAGATCCTAATGACACATCATTCCATGGTCCTTGGGTCATGGCTAACCTTCCCCGGAGGTTCGCACGTTATTCCACTCATTTGAGGAAGTGTTCTATGCATTTAGGTCTAACCTATTTGTGAACATGTTACAACTCTTCATTGGAGTTTGTGACCTTCCTTGGCCAACGTGGAGGAATCTATTAGTCCAAAAATGATATATAATGATGTAATAGATCCTTAGGAAAGTAGCTATTCACATAAGAAAGATCTGATAGTTTAGATTTTGTGCGAAGGAGCTTCAAAGCTTTATCTTGGGCATGTATGTAATCAGGCCTGTGAGCCCTAGTTGTAAGCCCGCATATTGCCGGCGAATCTCTATTTTGAATTCTATGATATAATGAATGACTAAATCTGCATTTGCTTCATTTCTTTGAGTTGTTTCCGTTGTTTACTCTTGCTACACAGTTTGGATAGTTCATTTTGTGAACCCTCCTACCGTGACTACACCAAGTGGTATCAAAGTGAAAGTTTGATTCTTTGGAGTGAATTACCAAAGGGAATTCCATAAGATCTTGTTGTAAGCAGATAGCCAATCCGAGGCAGGTTACTTATGCGCAACCGATCGTCGATTGAGAGGCAGTTTGTACTTGATCCAAGGAAGAATGCCACCAAGGAGAGTTCCTCTTGTTGGTACAATGGCTAATAGAATGGATGAGATGATGGAGTTGATGAGAACAATGCAAATCCATTTGGATGTTGTTAAGGAAGATAGGTGAAGAGGATTAACACTAAGACCTAATGTTGAAAGCAATGATGAAGAAGAATTTCAATCTATTGAACAAACTAGCGAAACCCTAGGAGGTGATGAAGAAGAAGAATCAGATCAGGTAAAGATGTTGTGAGCTATTTCAAAGATTGGAAAAAGACCTAGAGTTGATGTGTCGAATTATACTAGCAATCTGAACATTGAAGAATTGATTGACTAGATAAATGACATGGAAGAATACTTTGAATATGAGGAAGTTGAAGATCCAGAGAAGGTGAAATTTGCAAAGACAAAGTTGAAAGGACATGCTGCTATATGGTGGAAAGAAGTTTAGTTGGAAAGAAATAGAAGAGGAAAAGAAAAGATTACAAAGTGGGACCGGATGGTGACAAAGTTGAAGAATTAGTTTATACCTGCTGACTATGAGTTGGAGCTATTGAAAAGATTGCAAAACCTGAGGCAAAAGGAGAAATCTGTGAAGGAGTACACTGAAGAATTTCATAAGATGATCATAAGAACAAGATATAGTGAAACAAGCAAGGAGAAAGTGGCTAGATACATCAATGGACTGAGATTGAACATTCAAGAAGAACTGAGCTTGGTAAGGATGACATCTTTGGAAGAAGCATATCAGTTTTCCCTAAAGGTTGAAGAGAAGCTGAATAAGCAGCATGATCAGAGATAGAGAGGCAGAGGAGGTAAATTTCAGAGAGGTAGAACATTTTCTGGATATGATAGATCATTTGTGGAGTAGAACAAGTTTGATAGCCCATTTAAGAAGGATGACAGAGATAATAATGCTTACCAGAGAGATGACATAAATTTTTACCAGAGAGGAAACCCTAGAGCTTACCGGAATGAAGGATACAAAAGAGAAGGAAGAGGATTTGATAAGAAGACTTTCAAAGGTACTTGTTTCAAGTGTGGAGGTGAAGGACATAGAGAATTTGAGTGTAATCAGGGTAGTACAAGTAAGAAGACAAAAAATAGTGGAAGAACAGCCTATGTTGAAGAAGAACCTGTTGAACTAGATGACCCCTGTTCTATTGGTAAATCAGAGAAAGGAGAATCATTGGTGATAAGGAGAGCCCTATTTCAAGTAGAGACAAATGAAGAACCACCGCAAAGGAAAAGCTTGTTCAGAACTAGATGCAAATCAGGAGGTAAGTGTTGTAAAGTTGTGATTGATAGTGGTAGTTCAAATAACCTAGTTTCAGAAGAGATGGTGACTAAGCTGAAGTAAGATTAAAACACCCTAAGCCCTATCAGATAGCATGGATTTAGGATGATCATAAGATACTAGTGAGTGAACAATGTTTGGTGAAATTTTATATTGGATCATATCACATGATGAAGTCTTGTGTGATATTATGCCTATGGATGTTTGTCATATCTTGTTGGGTAGACCTTGGCAGTATGATAGAAAAGCTATACATGATGGGAGAAAGAATACATATACTATAACAGAAAATGGAAAGAGAATTAATTTGATTCCTTTGGAGGATGATCCTAAGAGTGAAGTGTGTGGGAATGCTAGAATCTGTTTGGTAGATGGAAGAAAATTTCTGGATGGTTTGAGACATGAGAATATGTGCTATGCCATGATTCCTAAGAAGCCTGAAACATTGAAGGAGACTGAAGAATCACAACCAGAGGAGATAAGAGAGTTGTTGACAGAATATGAAGACATCATATCAGATAATGTGCCTGAAGGATTACCACCTATAAGAAGTATCAGTCATCACATGGATCTTATACTGGGAGAAAGTTTGCCTAACAAAGCAACACATAGAATGACACTGATAGAGAATGAAGAATTGAATCTAGACAGATACGAGAGTTGTTGAGAAAAGGTTTGATCAGAGAAAGCTTGAGTCCTTGTGTAGTACCTGCAGTTTTGGTACCAAAAAAAGATGGAGAATGGAGAATGTGTACTGATTCTAGAGCAATAAACAAGATCACATTTAAGTATAGATTTCCTTTACCTAGGATGGATGATATTATGGATTGTTTGAGTGGGGTAAAATATTTCACAAAGATAGACTTGAAGAGTGGATACCATCATATCAGAATCAGAGAAGGTGATGAATGGAAGACTTCTTTTAAAACAAATGAAGGATTGTATGAGTGGTTAGTGATGCCTTTTGGATTGAGAAATGCACTGAGTACTTTCATGAGGTTGATGAGTGAAGTCTTGAAGAAATTCTTAGGTAAGTTTGTGATTGTTTACTTGGATGATATTCTGATTTTTAGAAAGACAAAAGAAGAACATTTGTGGCATATTAGACAAGTTTTGCAAAAATTGAGAAAAGAGAAATTGCTGATAAACATCAAGAAGTGTAGTTTCATGAAAGAAGAGTTGGTATATTTGGGATTTGTGATTTCTATAGAAGGATTGAAGATGGACCCTAAGAAAGTGTGAGCAATTGTTGAATGGACTACACTGGAGAGCATTGGAGAGGTTAGATCATTTCATGGATTGACTAGTTTCTACCAGAAGTTCATCAGAAATTTCAATTAAGTTTGTAACCCTATGACAGAGACAATGAGAGGTGACAGAAAAGATTTCAAGTGGACATTAGGAGTAGATAAAAGTTTTGAGTTGTTGAAATAGAAAGTGACAAAGCAACCTATTTTGGCATTACCGAATTTCAATAAGGTATTTCAAGTTGATTATGATGCTAGTGGAAATGCAATTGGAGTAGTGTTAAGTCAAGAAGGTAGACCTGTATCTTATTTCAGTGAGAAGTTGAATGATACAAGGAGAAGATATTTAGTTTATGATCAGGAGTTATATGTCATAATTCAAGCTTTGAAGAAGTGAAGACATTACTTGTTGCCTAAAGAGTTTGTGTTATATACAAATCATCAAGCTTTGCAATATTTGAACAGTCAAGGTAAGTTGAATCACAAACATATGAGATGGGTAGAGTTCATGAAGAGTTATACTTTTGTGTTGAAGCATAGGAGTGGAAAATCAAATAAAGTTACTGATGCCTTGAGTAGAAGAAGAAACTTGTTGATAGAAATGAGAGTTGAAGTGTTGGGTTTTGATGAATTGAAGAACATGTATGAGGGAGACACTGATTTTGCAGAACCTTGGAAAGCATGTAAAGAACCTGTTGTGACAGATAGGAGTAAGTGGTTGGACTATTTCATTCAAGAAGATATGTTGTTTAGAGGAAATCAGTTGTGCATACCTAGAAGTTCAATGAGAGATAATTTGATCAAGGAGAAGCATAGTGGTGGATTAGCATGACATTTTGGCATTGATAAGACAGTGGTTTTGGTGAGTGAAAATTACTTTTGGCCTCAGATACTTAAGGATGTTCAGAGATTTGTGCAGAGTCGTAGAGTTTGTCAAGTTGCAAAAGGGAGTAGTCATAATATTGGATTGTATAAACCTTTGACACTACTGGAGAGACCTTGGGAAGACATAAGCATGGATTTTGTAATGGGATTACCGAAGACACAGAGGGTACATGATTCCATATTTGTAGTGGTTGATAGATTTTTAAAGATGGCTCATTTCATACCGTGTAAGAAGACAACTAATGTAGTGCATGTAGCTGACCTATTTTTCAATGAGATTGTGAGATTGCATGGATTACTTAATAGTATAGTTTAAGACAGAGATACAAAGTTTGTTGGATACTTTTGGAAGACACTTTGGAAGAAGATGAAGACAAATTTGAAGTTCAGTTCAACTCTTAATCCATAGACAGATGGACAAACAGAGGTAGTGAATAAGAGTTTGGGAAACTTGTTGAGATGTTTGGTTGGAGAAAAGACCGAAAGTTGGGATTTGATTCTTTCACAAGCAGAGTTTGCATACAATAATTTAGTAAATAGGAGTACCGGAAGAACACCTTTTGAGATTGTTACTAGAGTGAATCCTAGAGGAGTTGCAGAACTAAGAGACATCAGTATAGAGGAAAAGAGAAGTGCAAAAGTAGAAGAATGTTTAGATCATATGAAGACAATGCATAATTAGGTAAGGAAACATTTGGAGGATATAAACAGTAAGTACAAAGAGAAGGCAGATGAGAAGAGAAGACATAAGGAATTTGAAGTTGGAGATGAAGTGATGGTATACTTGAGAAAATAAAGATTTCCAGTTGGGACATATAACAAGTTGAAGATGAAGTTTGGACCTTGTAAGATACTCCAAAAATTTGATTCAGGAAATGCATATGAAGTAGAGCTACCAGAGACATTGGGGATATCACCTATTTTCAACATTGCAAATCTATATCAATACCATGAAGCAGACTCCAGTGACAACATGGAAGAAGCAATTACCACAACAAGCACTGGAGCAAATAGAAGACATTTTAGATAGTAGAGTTGGGCACAGCACCAGAGGAAGAGAATACAAAGAATATCTTATGAAGTGGAAAGGCAGACTGAAAGAAGATTTATCATGGATTTCTTAGGCTAAGGTGGACCGTCTTGATTCTCCAACAAAGTGAGGGACTCACTTTTTCAATAACCCTGGATGTCTGATGCAGGAGCATCCCTAGTTCAAGAGCAATCTTGTATCAACCAGAAAACACTTGCATTTTAGTTTGTTTCCATTTTAGTTCTTTCATTTTCCAGTTCAGTTAGAAGCAGTTTTCAGCTTGTGGTCCTGTTTTGGCATTTCACATCTTGCAGATCTAGACTTAGCATCTACATTCATTCACCTACATCATATCAAGAATTTAGAGCATTTGGATCCGTCACCAGAAAGATATCCCTATCAGAAGATCAACTGTTTTCTCATAGTAGAGCATTCTAACAGTTCCTGATAATCAGCTGAAGGAGAAGGCTTGCATATCGTTCCTTGACTTGTGGATCCTAATGACACATAATTTGATGGTTCTTGGGTCATGTCCGACCTTCCCCAGATGTCTGCACGTTATTCCACTCATTTGAGGAAGTGTTCTATGCATTTAGGCCTGACCTATCTGTGAACATGTTACAGCTCTTCATTGGAGTTTGTGACCTTCCTTGGTTGACTCGGAGGAATTTATCAGTCTGGAAATGATATACAATGATGTAATAGATCCTTAAGAAAGTATCTTTTCACATAAGAAAGATCTGATAGTTTAGATTTTGTGCGAAGGAGCTTCAAAGCTTTATCTTGTGCATGTATGTAATCAGGCTTGTGAGCCCTAGTTGTAAGCCCGCATATTGCTGGTGAATCTCTATTTTGAATTCTATGATATACTGAATGACTGAATCTGCATTTGCTTCATTTCTTTGAGTTGTTTCTATTGTCTTTACTCTTGTTGCACGGTCTGGACAGTTCATTCTGTGAAGTGACTGCACCAGCAACATAACTTTACAAACTACCACTCTAGGGTTAAATAGGCTAACAATCCATAAATTAAAACAACTACTAAAGAACCTTACAAATAGAATTACATTTCACAAAGTGGGTTTAAGAAGTTAAAAAGGTTCAAAATGGGTTTAAGGCCTAAAACATTAGGGCAACCCTCTCAACCCTAAATTAGTTTTATAAAAGCATGCCAATTTTCATTCTAACTCACAATGTTGTTTGTTTTGCGGGTTGAAGGGAAGAAGAGGAAAGAGAGGGAAATATCTTCCCACATGGGACGATTATTTCCCAACATAGATTTAGTTTTCTAGGTTTTGACATTTTCAAAAGATCTCTTTTCCTATTTACCTCCAAGATAATTTTGAAAAATATATTATTATAATAGGCTTTAAGTCTCTATAGTCTTTTATATATACTCTATATGTATATATATATATATAATACCCAGTATACAGGAGAGATTAAATAACATTAAAAAATAGGCAACAACAATTTTTTTTTGAGGGTGAAATCTTTTTTTTAAAGTTGCAAGGGATCGAGTCCTACGGACTACATAGTCTACAGGTCCCTTTTGGGGGGCCTACAGACTATATAGTTTGTGGCTCCCCCTGTGAGAGTGGGGTCAAGGTCCCCTACCTTGTCCCCACTACCGCCATGAGCGACAGAGGGTGGAGGTAGGGCTTCGGCTCTCCTATATCCCCAAGCCAAAACCCCTTGTTTTAGATCTTGAAACTAATATTACTGGTAGAGAAAGAAATGTACTTGAGAATCTAGAGAAAACTGAGATATTTATGGCTTTGGATTTAGATGTTTCTTTAATATTAATAAGGAATATAATCTAAAACCAATAGGAATTCAAATTACCATTTTAATGATAAATCTTTTAGGTTTCAAACTTTATGATTCATTTGTGTTAGAAATAATGGTGTAGGAACAACTTAGTTATGGATTCTTAAGGAAACAAGACTTAGACCTTATGGGGGATTTTTGTATAAATGAATTGTTGAGTTATTTATGATTGTACTTATTGTATGATTTTGTTATGGAAGTGATTGAGTGAGAGTTTACTTTCTTTGAGTGAATTTGGATTGGAAACAAGGGTGCTACCTAGTGAAAGAATAAATCCCATTCGATGAGTCTAAACCAGGCATTGGATTGATTTTAATGAATGAATATGGTATTGGGATTAGATAGAATATCTAAGTGAATTTTGAGAATAAGAAGATGTTAGAAATTATGTTTGTAAACTCCTAGAAAACTTGTCTTGATATCTCTATATTCACATTCTATCATATTTTTGAGTTTCTTTTAGAAAAGTCTTAGAATGAACCCTAGATTTGATTTGGGTAGATAGTTTTGAAGAATCTTTTATTAGGATAGAAGCACAACTAGGAGACTACAACACTAGATCACTAGTGTCAACTAAGTGTGTTGGTGTCTAGAGTCTACACTAATTGCATTAAAGTTGCATTCAAAAATTGATTTGTGATCATGTGAAACTACAAATTGCAAATTTTGACTTTACAAATTAGAGATGGCAAACTACAAATTAATTTTTTTTTTTTTTCAAATCCACCTACTTATTAACTAACATAGTTTCGTATATGCATTGTTTAACTTTAAATCTATGGGAATAAGTTAAAATATAGCTTAATATATGAGTTGTCAAATTATTTTGGTGGATGGAATGGTGAATCCATCAGCAACAATGACATTGAAACCTTCAAAATCCCCATCTTTTAATCCTCTCTTAACCACCAAGCCTTCATCAATAAAATTATGGGTATCCCCACTATCAATAAGCACGATGATCCTCTATCAAGATAGAACTGTTGGGAATTAAGGTGTCTCAACCTTTGCAATTTCCTAGCATTGGTAATTTAATTGTATATTTAATTATTGCCTAATATTGTATTTACTTGCACATTTAGTTTGGTCACATAGTTGAGGTGGCATGGTGACATGTCAGCTTACTTGGAATGTGACTTGGATGGTCAAGTCAATCCTACATGGATTTGGGCATCCCATATTGAGGTGGCATTAATTTGCCATGTGTTGGCATCTTTGGTATGTGGAAGGAAATATTCCATATGACAGAATCTATGACGCGTAAGGACCAAGTTTGAAGATTCCTATGACAAGTGATGACAAGTGTCGATTGGCATTTTTGCATGAGGGAAAGGCATCTTTGGGCACCCAAGTTGGGCTATGACATGTTGCAAGTGGAATATGTTATATTTAGCATTGTATGATGGATTCTCTTACAACATTTAAGATTGTTATTATGGGAAAATTTTATGACAGTTGTAAGATGCGTAAGAGCATCTGTCATAGTCTATTTGTAGCTTAGAGCGCTCTACATTGGGAAAGTCAAATCTGCCATGTATGATAGATGTAAGGGATGTATGGGCAGAAAGGACAAGTGTCCTTTGATGCTGAAAATGGCCATGTGGCCAAGGTGGACGCCTATCCCAAGATGCTCTCTAGATATGCCTTGTAATCTCTATAAAATGCATAGTTTGGAGATGTAGTTGCATAGTGTTTTTATAGGTCTTGTTATGCTATTGGATTGACTCCATAATCGACATTCATGGAAGACTTGCATTGCAAGTGTATTGTAAACTATTGTTGTTTTGATAATGCATTGTGTGAGTTTAGAGTGTGGGATTTTTTACCTGAAAAGGTTTTCCCCACAGTATATCTTGTGTCACCTTCTTTATGTGTCATGTTGCTCTTGTAATCTTTATGTTATTAGTTTAATGTTGCTACAATTGTAAGGATTTAAATGAATTTGCACTCCATTCCCCTCATTAGATTGGTGTAGGAAGTTTGTTTGGTGTACCTTTCTTCCTTTCAAGAACTCCTTAAACTCTAAATGGATGATATCTAGGTGCTCCAAAAAGAGTTGCAAGTGTGTCTCCATATTTACCATCATCCTCCATGTTTTTAGATTCATGATTCTCTATAACCATTTATTTCTCAAGTTCTTCAGGATCTATCTCATCATCAGATATCACCTCAATAGAATGAACTTGACCTTTGCTAAGGCATCTATGACTAGGTTCCCATGGTTCCTTCCAAGAAAAACATAGCTTCTTCCTTCTAAGTTCATTTCTATTATAGTCATCTACCTTATTTGTTGTAAGTGGTTGAGGTATGT
This sequence comes from Cunninghamia lanceolata, assembly GCA_027924645.1. Lineage (NCBI taxonomy): Eukaryota > Viridiplantae > Streptophyta > Pinopsida > Cupressales > Cupressaceae > Cunninghamia > Cunninghamia lanceolata. The sequence goes on from BSBN01001378.1 coordinate 1,468,905, forward strand.
TATTTTGAGGTTGTGCATATGATTCCCCTTTTTGAAAATTCCCTCTTTATTGCACAAAGGTGGGTACCTTAGATTGATATGGAAATTTTCTCTTAAGTATAGATGGCTCAAGTGTTAGATCTCTTTTGATTGCTTCTTGTAGAGTAGTGGTTGCAAAAGTCTTAACAATACCTTTGAGAGGTTCAAACAAATCCTCAACAAAGAGAAGAGTAATTCTCTTTTTAGAAATGTTAGGTACCATTACTACAACATGCTAAAATTTTGCACCATAGGATTCTACTAAGTTTTGTTGTCTAATTCCTACAATCTCTTAAAATGTTCTTCTCCATCTTCCCATTCAAAATTGTCGCTTTGACTGAAATCATCAAAAAGTTGCACAAAGTTGTGTCCTTGTGTGATAAACCTATGATGCCACCAATTATAAGCAACCCCTTCTAAATGTAATGTGACAAACTATATGGCGTCTTCCTTTTCCATAGGGTTGTGAGTAAAATAATTTTACAATTTTCGTAACCAATCCAGAGAATAAATCATATTGCTACCATCAAATGTAGGAAAATTTAACTTACTAACTTTTTGTTGCAACACCTCTTTTAATCATTTTTGTTTCCATTTGGATTTCTTCTCTTAGAAGTCCTCTTCTTAGTGATCTCCAAGTAAGTGACAAAGGATACTATATTTTTAAAAGATTTAAATTTACTTGAACATAATCATCAAAAAATTTGTCAATGCCTTCCACCGAAGACTCTTTAAGAACTTGTTCTTCCTTTTCTTTCTATAAAATATAGGCTTTGATGGCTTTGGCATGGAATTTCCCATAATTCTATTATTTGTAGATGAGCTCACTTCTCCTTGTGATGTTTTAGTAACCCTAGTATTTTTTAATTCATTTAAACTATTCATCATTTGTGCCATTAGATCTATCAATCCATCTTGTCTTTGATGCTTTCTAACCACATTTGCTTGGAAGAATTTTTCTCTTTCTTCAACTGTTAACCTGTGCTTTCCTCTTTCCCCTTCCACCATATCTTTTTTTTACTAGATATATATGCTTACAACTTCCTTCACTCCCTTCTCTGATACTGGATTTCTCCTTCACTAGGAAGCATCAACCATTTGATTTACTGTACAAGTTGGCAAGATCAAAGCTCTAATACCACTATAATGTACGCAACCAAATATTTTGTTCATATTTTTAGATTTGAAATATACTCAACAAAATATAACGTAAATTCTATTGAAATAACGTCCACACAAATTTGATTCCAAAACATTAAAATTATAGTGCTAATTCCACATAGACTATGACAAAAAATTAATCGATATTTGTACATATGAGATATAACTTCACAAAAATGTTGGAGCTGATTTATATTCATGAAATATACATCAAAATTATTGAATCAATTAAAAAAATACAATTATACAACTAAATATGAAATCTAGAATAAACTTAATATGTTTAATCTCTCTTATTCACAAAACCTACAAGCAAACTACTGAAAACTATGTTGGAATCCAAACAATCTTTGAATTCGACATTACAACCTCTATGTCAGCTTGCCCTCAAGAAACCAAAGTAGTTTTGTCCTTTAATTTTAGCACTCAAGGGGTTTTATCCTCAGATTAATGGATGACCACAAGTGCCCAAATAATTTCGATAGAGTTTTGGTATGATAAAAATGAGATGCTAAAATGAAGAAATTGCTTGCATTTTATGGATGTTGAAGGCCCAACTTTGCTCTCAAATTCCAATGCTCCTCTTCTCCAACAAATAATGATAAATATTACTTTTAATATTCTCCTTCTGAAAATTGCACACCAAAAGATATATCATAATCTTCAATTGATTCCTAAGTAAAAAGAGCTGGTAACTCCTCCATAAAAGCTTGTCATATAATAAACTAAAAATAATGGAAGTTACACAAGGCCCATGAAGAATCCCACTCTCCATTTTGGGCCACCAATATGCCATAAAAATGTTAATATTTAATTGGTCCAATTTACCAAGTTTGAAAAATATTAAATAACTTGCGACCAAAATTAAACATTAAATTGAAAATATTTTCGTATCACTTTTCCCTAAGCGCATGGGAAATATGGAATGGGTACCCAAATAAAATCATTAGAAAGGGGACATTTCACACACTATTGATTTAGCTTGCAACATTCACTTAACAATTGATCATGATGGTGCCACTTGTCCAAAAAGAGGAAAATTAACTGTCCAACTATATAACTAACCCTTGGAATACCAAGGGTCATGTAACTATATTTTGACCATTAGATCACATCATCATACCATAAATAACACCAAGAATGATGCCTCCACATAGATAATCACCTTGTACACTCTATTGTTGTTGTACATTAGGAATCAATAGTTATCACTATAATATTGTATGTATGAATACATGTTTCCAGTATAGCCACCACTACCATCTCCTTGCTTGTGGTAGCTCACACCAACAACACACTGCTCCAGCCTGCTTGCAATATTTAGCGTCATCTTATAGGACAGTATTCAGCACTCAGATCACGGTGCATGTTCACCAATGCTGCTGCAATTGCTCCTACATCATCGATCATGTGCTCCAACAAACATTAAACTCACGTGTAGTTGTGAGTTCTTCATCTTGAATGCTTGTGGTTGTTGTCATAGCACCCCCACATGTGAATTAATATATATGATGTACCACAAGACCTGTAACATCATTATCATATGTAAATCACTTTGACTACTAGAGTCCAATACCCGAAAACTCACCACATTCCACTATAATGGAGATTGCAAATAATCTTTATCTACAAAGACTCTTGACAAGTGAATATCACCCAAGTCCCAACACAAACTGATTCAAAGAACCCAGTAGGAATCTCAAGCACTACCTTTTTTCCGCTTCGTCAAAAACTTCACTTTCAACTGCCACGAAAAACAAAGGTCAAGCATAAACGATGCATAACGTGCTCAAGCTCCCTCAAAATCCTTACAATTTGGAACTCCAAAATTAGACGTTTGTGTGACAGAGACGGCCGAAAGCTTCGACGCCGGAGTATCTATCATCTTATGCCTACCCTTGCCGACTAATAATATGTAGGGAACGTCAAAGAGTTCCGCTAGTGGAGTGAGGGGCCTCCGCCTAAATATCTAGCGGTCTGTGATGTTGAGACTCTTAACATCCATAGCGATAGCAGAACTAATCATGTGCGCCGCTTGTATAAGAAGTTGGAGCACTTGAAAAATTTGCATCCTGCTGCTTCAAGTCAATGGCCAAGATAGGCAACGCAATCCGCCGTCCATAAAACAATTCCTCTGTTGAAAAACCGGCCTTCGAAATGAATGTTTTAAATTGGCAAGGGATCAAGGGTTTAGAATAATTACGTCTCTCGGCTCGTGATCGTGACGGCTTACAGTTACAAGAGATAAATCATCATTATATTTACCAGAGATGATCTAATCGGCCAAGCGTATCAAACATGGATATCTTCCAGCTGGTTTATTTCACAGGGCTAGAATCTTGTTTATGAGATGAATTATCATTATAGTTTTATTTTGTTGACTAGTAGCACATACCAAGAACTGGAAATGCCATTCTTGATTCAATGGTCAATCACAGAGCTAGTTTTCATGATGACACTCTCCAAAGATGGTGTAACTATGAAAAATAATAGTGAATTTAAAGTGTTAATTTATATTCATGTATTTTTTTTATTCCTTCTATATTATTAACAAAATTTATTTATTTTTCTGTTTATTGATTACATTCATCTTCTTATCTTTCCTTTCAAAAATCTTATAAATTTGACTATTCTTGACTCTCTTTTATAATTTTGTATAAACACCGAAAGAAAGAAGATAGTAAATTTTTGTACCATCCATAGATATATATATGTGGGGCAAGAGGTGATATTTAAAATTATCTTGATATAATATATATTATAACTAGGTAGGTACATACATACATATATATCAACATACATGTACCTAACAATAATATATATTATATCAAATAATATCACCTCTTGCCCTAATTACTAGGGGTCTATTTCACTTCACTTTTCTATTTAAAATAACTCAATATGAAAAAACATGATAATGTATGTCCATCCAATGAATCTTCTATGGAAGAAATATGTAAAAGGGAAATTATCATTGACACTACTTATATAGTTTGGTCATAAAAACAAATTGTAATATCTATTAAAGGATTATTATTGAATCATTTAAATAAAACATAAATATTTTATTGTGGTAGGATTAGGTTTTGTACACTTGTGAATAGAAAATAGGTAAAATTAAATTTATTAGAATAAATTATAAATGAGTTCATTTAATTAAGCAAACACAAACTTCTTACCAACAAAATATAAGTTATTTGTTCTCGAATTTCAGTGATTGAAGATGTCCTAATTAGACTAGTGTTCCTAATCTAATAGAATTGATATGGGAAATGGAAACATATAAAACAAAATGACACATGCTATTGTTTAGATTTAATGATAGTATTAATGTAAATGAAGAGAATAAAAAACTAGAAGTGGAGCCTAGACATAATGGTGAAGATAGAGAACCTGCAAGATGCTATCAAGAGATGCAAATTATTTTTTAGATAAAATTGGGAGGATTCTAGTCTCAGGATGCTAGCATGCCTATGGATATTAGTGTGACCATGAATACACCCTACATAGAGGAAAATTAAAAAAACACAATATAGCCTATAGTTGTTAGTGAACAAATTGATACTTGTCAATTCCTAAAATTTATTGGGATAAAAACCTAACCTCAAGATAAGTGAGGCTGCCTATTATTGAAAACCATATGTAAAAATAAACTTAAAACAACTCTAAGATTGTAGACTGTACAAGTTTGCATTTAGGGAGGTTTAGGGTTTTGCAAAATGTGTAAAATAAGGCATTTAAAGTAGTAAAAATAGGTATGGATTCAATTAAATAAAAACTAGAATTTAATCTATATCCAATACTATACATATTATAAGAATTTATAAAATAAGGCTAATGACTAGATTCATAAATTGTAAGGAAAATCCAAGAAAAACATGTTTCACATAAAATTTGAAATCATACAATACAAAGTGCAAACTTAACACAAAGTTCAATCTTGCACCTTTATGCATCTTTCCAAAATATTTAGAGGCCCAAAATCCTTCCTCTTGTACAATATTTATAAAAGGGCCAAAAATCTTAGTTTTGTGTTCTATGTATATCTACTATGTAAAAGGGTCAACAGTCTCCTTTACATTTTCCGTACTTTTTAATTTCAAGAAAACTCAATCTTTTCCCCCATATAAATGCTTCACTCCTTCACTTTAGACTTTACAAAATATTAAAATAGAATCTTAAATCTTCAAAATGAGTGTACTTTTGAGCTCACAAAAAATTACAATTGCAACTTTACAAAGTGACTTTATAATTAAATGTTATTCTCCAACATACATTTAACATGTACTAGGATTTCATAAACACCTTTAGAAGCATTTTGTCAAACATTTCATGGGAAAAAACTTTAGCATTTAGAGTTTCACCCAATCTATATCTCTTGTGAAGTATCCTCTACAAATGATCAAACAACATCAATATGCATTTCCATTGGTTTAAGTTTTCATGAAGCTTTGATCTTATTAGTATTCTTGAAGGTCCATCATCAGATATTTTGGTCTTTCAGTTGTTAATTTTTTTTTTATTAAAAACATTATCCTACATTCTCATGTTATATGGCTCAAAACCTCATGAAATATCTAGCTCCTCCACAATTATATTCTGGCATATGCAACATAACTTGTTTTGAGTTTCATCTTTCAAATGATTTTTATATTGCAAATAAGTTCTACCTTTGTCTATATTTCTACATTTTCACCCCATTCATAAATTCATTTAATTTTGAGATATCAACTGGAGAATACTTCAAGGAAGCTTGATGAATCTAATCTTTGATCTCTAGTTGCTCAATCTTATACTAGTTTCCTAGATTTCCATTTAAGATGGTTTACAACCTCTATATAACCACTTTCATGAGAAGATACATCTTCAAGAATATTGTTCAATAACTAGTTGCTCTCTATTTGATTTCATATTTTTAACTTTTGACATAAAAGTCATGTTCTAGTGATCTACATATATTCTTCCATGATTTCATTTAGCATGGTTTGAGCTCCATCCTCTAGTATCTTGCATTTACCTCTAATATTTTTGTGTCGTTAGTACATTAGATTTTTCATGCCATGGTTAACTAGATCTAAGAATGTTGCTTTTGTTTTTGTAAGGGTGCGGAAATCTCACATTGTAAAAAAATAGTATTCCAAAAAGGAAAGTGATTCATTTATTTATTAAAATATTCATCATTGCACAATAATGGCAAGTTTCCAATAAATACAATTTCATACACTAAAAGAGTGTTACATTTACATACACCACATAGGGTGTTACATTACATCTATTTCAATGTTACAAATACAAAACGTTACATCAATTACTTTAGTTACTTCAATGAATGGAAAATAACTTCTTCTGCTCGAGCACCTTGGAAACTGGGAGAGAGAATATCATTAGGGTGATATCCACCCTACCACGAAGCATAAAGCTTCCCCATGCTTTCCAACTGGAAAGCCCGACCCATCACGAGGGGTCTAGCAGACATGAACTGACATAGGTGAAAGAAACTGGTGCTCTACTAAACTCATTACATATTATAAGCATGGAAACTACATCACAACTCATACTTACTTATCCGGTAAGGTAAAATACACACATAATGAACATAATCATTCTCCAAGAATAGTCAGTCGTTCTGGATCACATACCTTGGACATAATTGAATTCATTTACCTACCAATGTCATATTAGGACTCTCTTTCCAGGATGCATAAGAAGGAGTTTTTACTTAAACCCAAATCATAAGACACCATTTTGTAAAACATAACACTCCTTTAAGTGATTAAGAATAATCTTTATATAATTACCATCATGTAGGATCTTATTCTGAAGTATGCTCAATCTATTCTTATATCTAACTTTGTGCCCCAAAGGTTGTTATATTAAATTTAGTTTTGTTTCCAATCGTTCAAGTGGTGCTAAGTCTATTGAGTCCTCATTAACATCGTGGAAAGGTCATACAAGAAAAACATTCAAGATGGAAACCTTAAATTTGTTAGCATTACATTGTTTACGTTTGTGGTTACTCAGTTACTGATGGTAGTTATGCTGCAGTTACTCAGTTAGCCATCAGTTACATCTCCAACTATCTTCCTTTCTTATATAAGTGTTTACTGCCATCGAATAAAGATCAATAAAATCATAAACTCTTCATTATTTGGTATCAGAGCGGTTAATCATGAAGCCGTTGTAGAAATTCAATCTTCTCGAATCAGAGCGATGTGCTAGGCATGATCATGAAGATAGTTCCTATGATGTGGAGGAAAAGATCACCAATGCTATGAGAAGAACCAAACATGTGTATGACAGAATAGAGTTCATTAAGTTTGCAGCATGATAAAACACAAAGACCATGTATTTGTTGCAGGTTGTTTCTAAGAACGAAAACAACGTATCAAATGATTTAAGAGACAACTCGTGTTCATCGTCTTTCCTAGTGTGAAAGGATCAGCCAGGCTTTTGGTATGAAAATATTTGTTATTTATTTTTGGATGGGTCAAAACCTTTGAATTGTTCACAAGCCATTTTTTAATTGGTGATGCATTTTGAATTTTTGAAGAGGCATTTTGTGTTGAGTGCAACTACTTTGAGTTTAATAATTGGCTGAACTTTACATATGATAACGTACATTGAGATTTGTTGAGATGGAAATGTTTTTAGTTGAATTTTATCTTTGAGATTAGCATGTGTTGTTGCGTGGATAAGTGAAGATGCATTCAAAGAGAATTCATTCAACAGACAATGTTTGATCTATTGTGTTAGCGTTGGACTAGAAGGAGTACAAATTATTTGCTAGTGCATGGTATTTTCTAGCTAGTGATGTTTGATCTATTGTGTTAGTGTTGGACTAGAAGGAGTACAAATTATTTGCTAGTGCATGGTATTTTCTGGCCAGCGATAGAAGTTTGAAGGAGCAGGCTGCAAACCATGGAAGAAACAATGTTGTGATAACATTAATGTCTCCCTTTTAATGTTTATTTTTAGGGCACGAGATATATTATTCTCTTTGAAAAAGCAATATGGAGATTGAAAAAGACATTTGAAGATTAGTATAAAGGTGCAAGCATTCCAAAGAGTGGCGTGACATTTAGTTAAGAATTTGAAGATCCAATTTCCTAATTGTCCATTCATCACCAGATTCAATCGAATGATGTTGAATAGGTTGTCTCAAAAGGAAGGGTATAAATCATGGTGTAAAAAAAAGGGGGGGGTATTCTAGTCATTTTATATCCACTGAACATTGTCTGAGTTTTAGATACCTTTCTTGAGGGAGGAAAGAAAATCTTCTTTCTGGTTAGTCATGAAAATAAAGGTGTGTTTATGGAGGTATAAGGTTGATTAATGTATGGGTCTATCATTGGTTCAAATTGGCATTATCATTTTTAATCATGAATGATCATGAATGCACATATGTCAAAGATCGCTTATGCTTTCGGGGCTATCTTTTCTATTCCTGATGAGACCTCCAAAGACTCATCTAAGACATCAGTTGGTTAAAGTGTAACAGGGTCACATTCGAGGCAGGCGACATTGGAGGATGGAGGATCTTCCATCATCTCAAGTTAGCTTCTTGCTTTGAGATGATGCTTTGCATGAGAAGCATTTTTGGTTTTGGTTGTTTTTTTTTGTTGATGCTGACGGAGCTGATAGATTTGAAGAATGTATGTTTTGTGAAGATTTTGTTTTGGAGACAGGTTTGGGGTTTGGTGTTGAGCTCAATATGGATTGTTGTCCAGCGAGCTTCAAAGAGTATATGATCTTGAATTATACCCTTTTGCGGTCACTAGACAACATGGCAGAGATCTGTCGTATCTCTTAGGGTCCATTGTCAAATAATTCAAGACTATGTGATTTGAGAGCTTGGGACTAAAAAGCTCAAGAACACAGTCGAAGCTACGCCTTTCCGAGGGTAGACGAGACAAGATGATGGAGCCTCACTTGGTTCAGGATTTGTTCTTTGGGAGAAGATCTTCTACAAAATAGGTATTCATATTATGTAATCAGCTTTGTTGAGTTTTTTAGCATTCAAGGGGGGTCCATTGGTACTATTGCAGGAACAATGTAATAAGGGGGGGAATGTTAGCATTACATTGTTTACGTTTGTGGTTACTCAGTTACTGATGGTAGTTGTGCTGCAGTTACTCAGTTAGCCGTCAGTTACAACTATCTCCAACTATCTCCCTTTCTTATATAAGTGTTTACTGCCATCGAATAAAGATCAATAAAATCATAAACTCTTCATTAAAATTCTTCCCTATACTTATCTTATCAATACCAATAAACAATGAAAGTCATTTTAATCTTAAACTTTCTTTTTACTTTATAAGGTCATATTATCAATTGCCTTATTTGATGACTTAACCAAATGACACATTCAACCTTGCATCTCTACAACATGAAATGTTCCTTTGCTTCAGAGCAATGTGTTGCCTTTATTCCAATAAATTGTCAATATCAATCTACATTTATTTACCTAAGTAGAGGTAAGCATATGGTAGTCATCGTAATGGATTAGTCTATTAAGGAATGCTTATTTCCTTTTCATAATTATGATGGTTCTAATGCACTAAATCAGTCTTAATTTCTTCATTCAATTAAATTCTCTAGTTTGCCTATTGAATAAGTTTGCACTTTTCTAATGGTTTATGTCGATTTCTAAAGGCACTTGACATTTTCTAGGTATAATGGGTAGTTTTAGTTTGGTAAACAAAATAAATCTCAAAAGAACACTTATTTTCATACAAGAAACTCATATTCAATAAATCTAAATAATAATTCCATTTTTCATCAAAATATTCTCTATAGAAAAACAATATAGTTTACTTCAATCCATGTGTTTCTATTTTTGGGTTTGCAGTTTGTTCAAAATAAAATGATTTTCAATGGATTATATAATCTATCCAGTAATTTTATACCATTTCATCCATATTTCAAGTATTTAACAAATAAAGCAATTATTTCACGGGATTTCATCTATTTTGCCTATTAATTGTAAAGGCTATGGTTTTTCTTCTAAACCAGAAATATATTATAAACTGGAAATACTTCTCCAAAAACATTTATATAGATTCAATATAAATAAGCTGCCTGGAAGTAAAAATCTTTATACAGAAAAATATGCTCGAATTATAAAACTCAGAACATAAATTAATTGTCTGATGAATATACAGAACTGTATATATATATATCTATATATATATATATATTAATGCATTATCAACAATGATTCACATATATCTCTGATAGAAGTTTTTAACAGCGAATAAAATTCATACAAACAACGGATTAAATAATAAAGATAGCACAATCTGCGCTATGGAGGTCGACGGCCTTACAACTCATGTCATATGTATTATATGTTAACAGTTTATAAAGGTGGGGATGGTGTCGGTCATCCCCACACCCTCTTATGGTGTGGCAACTAGAACAAGATGCTATTCGCATCACACAGCATTTAAAAACCATTTATTATTGTAGCTAAAGTCTTATTCGCTCTCAAGGTAACAAATAAACAAAGGAGCCATGGATCTGGGTATATTAGATTCTCTTAGTAATTTTTACAGGGTGCGATCCCCATATGGGTCGCAATCCCTACTGGGGTCTGCGGCTCATATGAGTATCGTGACCCATTATGATTCTTCTCAAATATTCAATGAAAACAACTTAAGTTCACCATTGAACAAATAGTAATCTCAGTAAAATTATATATATAGGATATTTCTCAGAAAATTTACACAGTAATAAAGAAATTTACAGTCATAGGTTTCCATTTTTCTTTTCATATGAATAAGAAGAATTCGGAAATCATATATAAACACACAGAGAATATAAAGTTCTTGTTCACACACAGAATACACACACAATCACAATTAGAGATCATAGATCAAATAAAAACCTGTAATTCGCTCACTATTCCCCCAGTTCGAAGAGCTTGAATTCCACAGTCTCTCCAAAGCTTCCAAAGCTGGTTGTTCTCACTATTTTTCCTAAATTCCTTCCTCTGTATTTTTTTTAATTCTGAGATCATTATTTCTTCTTCCACCTATCATGAGAATGATTTTTTCCTTCTTTTTAAGAATGAGAATATATCTCCTTTTTCTATTGCTTTTCTCCTAAATATAGTTTTGCTTTCTCTAATTTTCTATTATTTTTCTAGTTTTCTTTCTCATTGCTTTGTTTTCTAAATCTTGCTTTCTTTTCTAAGTTTATCTCATAAATATGATTTATTAACTTGCATCACAATTTTCTTTAAAACAATAAATATTAATTCTAATTTCGAATAGAATCAATAAATGATTTAAAATTATTTTTATTTCCTCTAAGAGAAATTAATATTAACTAACATTTAATTAAATAAGCAACTATAGCAATAATCTTCCTTATTAAATAAGATAAGACGCAATCATAACTAATTTATGCAAATGCAACTATATGATTTTATAAGTGTGTGTGTAGTTTCTTTCACCACGGTCGCTTACAGACAACTAGACACCCCCTCCTCGATGATACTCTATCTCTCTCTACCGAGAGTATTTTCCTGTCACGTACATGAGACAAAGTTTGATTAGCAATCATTTAAATGGTAATATTAAATTAATAAAATAATTATTGAAAATTGGGGTCGTGGCAGTTTTACCACAATGCAAGGGATCTCTAAAAGAAACTGAAGGCAAGGGAGGATCAATTCCATTCAATACACTAAGATGAGATTGGTCTTTCTTTCAATGTTGAATTTCCACACTTGTAGATCCATCTATCGATAGTAGCACTTAACAAGGCAGCTCCATCTATAGATAGTAGCATTTAACAAGGCAGCTCCCTATGGGTTTGATTGTTTTGATTAATAGCATACCTATGTTCAAGATGTCGTTTAGCTTGTTCATTTGGTCTTCTAAATTTATCTTAACACCTCTTGTGTCCTTCATCCCACTAGGGTTCTCCACACCATGTTTGACTAGAGCTGAGAATGTTGCTTCTCTTTTACCACTTTGACATAAGACATCTCTATGAAATATTATAGGCAAAGGACGGTTTGGTTGTATTCCAAACATCAGGAAAAGATCCTTCTTCCTTATCTACAAATACCAACAAGTGACTTGACAGATTCTTAAAAGTCTGATTGTCTTGATTAACATCAATCTCAAGTCCAGGATTCTATCAAGTGGAAAATCCACTTTATCTATGAAGTTTTTCCCCTCGAATCCCTTCAAGTACCATAAAGGCCTATTCTATGTTTCTTGTCCTTCTGGTAGTTGTTCTAGTATTCTGGAAAGCTCCTTGTCATACTGGCTCAATTCATGGATGAGACACCACTTACTATTCAAGTATTTATACTTTGAGCTCGTAAAAGCTTGAAATAGCTCATATGTTGATGTACATTTCCCTGAGGCCGCATTTCTTTGTGGCATTCTATCAAATAGTTCACATGTGCTGTCTATGCTTCCCTAGTTTGCATACATTCCTAACTGGATGTTTAGAATTGCAAACAGGATTTGCCTAAAAGTTTTAAATCTTTTTCAACAAATCCATTTGTGAAAATCTTGTAATCATTGCGTCCATGAGACCACATCTCATTGAGGTGCTATGCTAAAAAGTTCACGCACTTGGCTATGCTTTCATGTTCAGCATACACATATACCAGAACATTTCCAACAAATCCCCCTTCCTTTATGCTTTGATGATGTCCAAACCCAGCTTTAAAACACCCATTTTGGTGCAGGTAGAGAAAATCAATGGCAAAGGTTGAAATCTGGCTTCATAGCCGCCAATTATATTTGCTTGGAAGTTTCTAAAAGCATTGTATCACTTATAATAATGGCAGGAATGCGAGTAATGGTTGTAGAATTTGGCTTTACACCTGCAAATTGTATTTGCTCGAGAACCTTCAAAATCTATTCAACAAATCTATTTTATGCATAACCTGTAACAATGGCATAGGCAAGAAGTAGACTGGCAAAGGCATAGGAATGTTTTTTTTAGCAGGAAGCAAAACTTTCAAGACAGTTTGCAAGTTGGCAAATGGGTATCGGGACTCCGCTTTCCCGCAATGTTAAACAAGAGCCCTTTAAACATTATAGTTGTCTATGCATGCTGAAATTTGGAGTGTCTTCAGAATGCCCACGTAGGAGAAGCCAGTACGTTGTCGTGTTGACTGTTTATGGTTTTTTCAACTTCAATTTAAGCCGACTTCAACAATCAACCTGCTCATCACAACTGCTTCGACTTGATCAACCATGTTGTTTGTCAATTCAATTACTTAAAAATGTTCAGTCGATTATTGGAGAAGTCCTGGCATAACTACCCTTTGTGTTTTTACAGAACTGCAGTGTAGTGGAGACTAGTTCACACTACTCCCTGTCCTGCGTCTCCGACACTTCTTTTTTCTTTTCAACCTTTAAAACTTACAGAAGTGGAGTTGTATCTACAATTTGCACTTCTGCATTTTTGCATTGGAAGCCCGAACCCACTTATTAATAAACCTTTGATTTTTGCTTTATTGACTAGTGAAATCATCAGGCATGCTTATAATTTTTGCATGGCTTCATTTAAAGTTTGGTCTCCATTTTTTACTAATAAGTTGGCAGACTCAAAATGGTGAAGTGATGTAGTGGCATCCCGCTTCTTCTAATTTTGGTTTACATTTATTTTTAAGTGTGGGGTTTTTGTTTGCTATGTTCGTGCAGCCTATGATGATTTTCCTGTCTATTTCTAAACTCATATTTGGCATATTTCTAAATAAACCGTGGTTGGAGGTTTAGGACGGCTAGAAAAAAAAGCAATTAGAAGATTCTTGTGGATCGACTTAATATAGAAACGACAATAAACCTTCATTTTGGGCCTTGATGCTCTTGGCATAAACAATTCTTTTTACAATCGATGTGTGCATGGCCATTCTTTATAGCAACGACTGTTCCATTTGGTAGAGCATGGGCATCGTGGGCGGCTGCAGTGAATGGTCGATGGTTCCAATTATTAGCCAATACCATATTCTTGGTGGAGTGATTGATTTAGAACAAGCATTAAATTATCTATAAAAAAAAATTCTTTACAAGTGTTGGGTCGTGCTGCTGAGCACAACGTTTCCTTCTCTACATTAGTTATGGTTTGTATTAATTTATGGTAGACTCCAATGGTACGATGGTGGAGGCAGTGACAGTTACTTACAAGGCAACAACCTTTATTATGAGGGAGCCCACGCAGCAAGAGGGGAGAGGAAGCACCTCATTTGAGATATATTAAAAGCTGGTTTATACAGTGCTGAAGGGTGAGAAGAAGAGGCCACTGATCACTGGCCGTAGGGTTTAGAGGAGCAATGGAGGATAGTTTTTATCGTAGATTGAGGAGGGTTTCAAATTGATAGAGAAGATCAATAGGGTTGTGGAGATAGTTTATTTTTTATTTTTCTGAATCCTTTCATGGGTGAGGCCAACTATAGGCCAATATATGATTTTGTAATGTTCAGAGCACATAAGGTCCTGAGTGCTAAGTAGATCGCCGAAGGAGGCAACTTAGCTAGGGTGTGCGGGAAGGAGAGTATATGAGAGTTGTTGATTAACATAGTAATAGAAAGGAGAAGCACCAAAAGATTGGGCAGAGAGGAAAGAGAGAAGCCCTAGGTGAGGTGCAGAGGTGTGTTGTTGTGTGAACAGATCGCCGAAGGAGAGGCAGTTTGCACTTGGAGATTGAATAGAGACTGTGGATTGCAGTAGTAAGAGAAATGAGTTTTTATGTAAGAAGACCTTTGATAATCCCATATTGGGATAGATATTGGGATGAAGTAGAAAGCAGAAGGTATCATGAGGGATTGGAAGAGATCTCCAGAAGAATGGAAATCTTGGAAAAGATCTATTTTCCTGATAAGGTTATGACTACAGGAAGAAGACAAGAAGAGAAGAAGAAAGTTCTCATTGCAGAGGACTTGAATAAAAGTAAGAAAAAGATAAAAGAGGAGGTGCAGCAAGGAGCACTAGAAAAAGAAGAGAAGAAGGTGTCCATGATGAAAGCACCTAAGGAGACATCATGGTCTCTTGATTTATTTTCTAATGATTTGTTTGGTCTCTTGATTTATTTTCTACTGATTTGTTTGGTCTCTTGATTTATTTTCTAATGATTTGTTTGAAGTTGTGAATACAGGTGTGAAGAAGACTAAGGACAAGCCTTTGGAGGCAAAGAAAGAAAGGGCAAGAAGAAAGCCCATCAATGGAGCCAAAGATAAGAACAAAAGAAGCCAGATTGCAGCAATAGATAATAAAAGACAGCAGTACCTGAAGGTGGAAAGAGGGCTGATAAAGAAAAGAAGAAAGCCTATGAAGAAAGGGAGTTGGCAAGACATGCAACCAAGAATATTTGCAAATTAGGGCAACAGACCAATGACAAGGTAAAAGTTCATTTTGATTGTGCAAGTGGTAATGGGAAGGTAGATGTGCAAGTTCAAAAGGAAAAGGGTAAATTAGTAGATCATGGGTATATAATCCCATCTTGGCAAAAGAAATCAATTGTTGATGTGTAACAAAGAGGAGTGGTTTGTATTAACTTTTGTGATAGAAAAATGGCATCAAGGGTAGAAGAAGTTGACAGTAAGAAAGTGAAGGATGTTGATGAGGACTGCGAACAATTTGGTAAGGAAGAAGATTATCTAGTGATAAAAACTAGTGCAAATATTAATTCTTCGAATCTAGTAAGCTCATATTTTGATTGTTTTGATAATCTAGGAAAAGATGGTGCTCAACCTGATGATGAAAAAGATTTTGTTCCTGTTTTCATTTCTAACGATGGCAAATGTAGTGAGGATGAGGAGAAATTTGTGGTTGCAAAGGAGAATCTGGGAGTAGAAGAAATGTTTAGTTTGGAAGAGTATTTGGAAGAAGAGAGTACAGACTTAGTGAAGAGAAAGGAAGTACAGAAGGTTGAAATTTGTGGTTGAAAAGGAGAATCTGGGAGTAGAAGAAATGTTTAGTTTGGAAGAGTATTTGGAAGAAGAGAGTATAGACTTAGTGAAGGCAGATGCAATAGAGAAAGGAAGTACAGAAGGTTCACTGAAAGAACCAGAGGATGTAGAAGAGGCAGAAGACTTACTGTTACCAGATAACATTGTAGAAATGAAGATTCTGGAGGTAGTCTCTTTTACACAAAGTAAGGATGAGGTTTTGTTTTCATTTAAGATGATGCCAATAGATGATTGTGATGATGAGTCAGAATGGTGGAAATTTGGAGTTGATAAGGAGAATCGAAGGTGGAAGTATGCACATAGAGAGAGAAGCCGACAAATGTAGACAGCAAAACTTTGAAGGCAACAATGCAAGTATGGAAGTACAGAATTAAGAAATTGGAAAGCAAGGAAAAAGAAAAATGGAATCATGGACCTCATGAGCAGGAGCTCATGAATTTTTCTACCTGGGGAGTTGATGCAGTGGCATCCCGCTTCTTCTAATTTTGGTTTGCATTTATTTTTAAGTGTGGGATTTTTGTTTGCTATGTTCGTACAGCCTATGATGATCTTCATGTCCGTTTCTAAACTCATATTTGGCATATTTCTAAATAAACCGTGGTTGGAAGTTTAAGACAACTGGAAAAAAAAAGCAATTAGAAGATTCTTGTGGATCGACTCAATATAGAAACAACAATAAACCTTCATTTTAGGTGTTGATGCTCTTGGCATAAACAATTCTTTCTACAATGGATGTGTGCATGGCCATTCTTTATGGCAACAATTGTTCCATTTGGTAGAGCATGGGCATCGTGGGCAGCTGTAGTGAATGGTCAACGGTTCCAATTATCAGCCAATACCATATTCTTGGTGGAGCAACTGATTTAGAACAAGCATTAAATTGTCTGTAAAAAAAAATCTTTACAAGTGTTGGGTCATGCTGCTAAGCACAACGTTTTCTTCTCTACATTAGTTATGGTTTGTATTAATTTATGGCAGACTCCAGTGGTGTGATGGTGGAGGCTGCGACGGTTACTTACAAGGCAACGACCTTATTATGAGGGAGCCCATGCAGCAAGAGGGGAGAGGAAGTGCCTCATTTGAGAGATATTAAAAGCTACTTTATACAGTGCTAAAGGGGGAGAAGAAGAGGTCGCTAATCACTGGCCATAGGGTTTAGAGGAGCAACGGGGGATAGTTTTTATTGTAGATTGAGGAGGGTTGAGTTGATAGAGAAGATCGATAGGGTTGTGGAGATAGTTTATTTTTTATTTTTTTGAATCCTTTCATGGGTGAGGCCGATATATGATTTTGTAATGTTCTGAAATTTTGAATATATAGACAAATCTCTTTAAATCTTGTTCTGTCGCTTCTATTTTGTTATCTCCTATCATTAAGAAGGAATCTCCTTATGCTTTCCGTCACTATTTCTGAATACTCTCTCTTGGTTTGTGTTTCCTGTAACTAGTTTTGAGTTTGTATCTCAAACTAGATGCCACCATGAAGTAGTATTAACCATTTACAACTTTTGTATATGTGCGCTATGATCTCACCTTCACCTTAACATAACATATTAATGATTCCTTGTGCATTGTAACTTACCTTTGCATGATGGTGGAAAATAAGATCTCATTTAAGTTGTTTGCAATTTTTACAATTGTGAGTTGCAAGTTTGCTTAACACTTACATTTTGGGAGTTGGGTGCAATTTGAAAAAAAAAGACAAATTTGTGTCAAAATTTTGAAACTTCGACGACTTCAACTAAAGTGCTAGATATCTTCAATTGCAAATCAATGTATCATTGGCGGCAAGAAATTTTTTTGTAAATTTACACAAAGCACATGGTCACCAGATTTATGTAACATCCCTCATTCCTAACCCTTTTGAATAAAATATTTCAATAAATATACATGAATATTTAGGATTGTGTGGGTTAGGGTGTCATATTGTGATATAGTTTTTGAGTGAATTTTGAGAATATGAACATTTTAGAAATTATGTTTGTAAACTCCTAGAAAACTTGTCTTGATATCTCTATATTCACATTCTATCATATTTTTGAGTTTCTTATTAGAAAAGTCTTAGAATGAACCCTACATTTGATCTGGGTGGAGAGTTTTGAAGAATCTTTTATTAGGATAGAAGCACAAATAGGAGACTACAACACTAGATCACTAGTGTTTGCTAAGTGTGTTGTTGTCTAGAGTCTGCACTAATGTCCTTTAGTTTCTCTAGTGTCCCCATGCAATGATGTCTTTAGTTGTGTTGTAGACCATGGAGTACACTAGTGTCCTTGCAATGAGTTGTAGTAGGACTTAGTAGAGGATTTTTAAAGTTACAATTCTAGGATGTCTACTAGTCTCTATTTTGACTAGAAAGAGGAAAATAAATTGAACATATCATTGTGTATGATTTCCTTATGTGGAAAGTTTTGGGATGGTTATTCTACATTGTTACATGTGATTCCATCTATATATGGTGTTGTACTATCTCTATTTTTCAAGTCAAACCAAATAAGTATTATGCTGACATGTTAGTAAGCAAAGCTAGCAGTGTATTCCATGCTTCTCTACACCTATTGATCTTGTCATAAGACTTTGAGTACTTTGGTTACTAATAAGGTACTAGGATTAGATTGTATTGAGAGGAATTAAGGATGGTAGCATCTAACATCACTTTCTCTACTCCATGTCCAACACATTTGAATATCACCATCCCCTTAAGATAGGATTGCATGAGAGTTTGGGCTTGCTCTTCTTGCCATAGACTCCCATCGCATAGGCTCTAGTGCTCTTGTAGGGTAGAGGATTCACAAGCTGCATGTTACATATTTTATTATCCCCCTTCAATCACTAGAGCTAGGGCAATCTCTAGTGAAGTCATGTGGCCTGACCTATGGTGTGCACCAATTTTCACTAGTGGGTGGGATACTCTGTGTATCAAGATATTGTTAAGATTTCTCACTTATGTGAGGTTTCAATATAGTGGTACACTACCAAATTGACATTTGACATCTTGGTGTGGTATGAAACATTAGGATTGTGTGGGTTAGGGTGTCACATTGTGATATAGTTTTGTGTGATTATTATTGTTGTATTATGTATTGCTTGTGTATTTGATTTAAGAATGTTTTCTTTATGGATTTGAGTTATGCATGTCTTGTTTGTATGATTGAATTTATGTATGTTCATTATTTTTTTATAATCCTATGCTTGTATTTTGGTGCTTGTATTTTAGATCCATGTGAGAGAAATAAAGGGATTTTGCTAAGGTGAGAGGATATGTATGTAGTATGGGATGCATGTTACCCTATTTGAGCATATGTTGTTTTGTTAAGATCTATGGCATCAAATGAGGAGGTCTCTCACAGTATGGGATGTGAGTAGTAGCTCATTTAGATGTTACATATTGTCTTGAATGTATAGTCCTAGTCAAGATTAGTATGGTTTTAAGGCCTTTTAGAATATACTTGTCATAATTGACATGTTTTATGTATTTGTGTTCATATGTGTATTTGATGTGTTGTGAAATGTCCTATGATCTTGGTTGTTTTGGAATGAATGTTTGGTATGTGTATATTGTTGTGAACATGTGTTGTGAATTTGTTTCCATGTGATTAGGTTTTTTGGATCCATGCTTTTGTATGCATGCCTATGTGATCATAAAGAATGAATTAAACAAGATAATCACTAGTGTCATAATATGCCACACTATTGGATTATGGATAGATACTTCTTTATCTTAACTAATAGATGGCAAGGAAATGGACTTCCTCTAATGGAAAGCTCAATGTCTACCCCAATAGGCAATAGAAGCTTGGAGGGATTGACTTGTGGATTCCAATTCAAGACATTTATATTAAATTATTGTATTTTATAGTAAGACCACTTGTGTATGTGGCAATCGACCAATGGCCTAATGTAATCATTGTATATTATATTGGAGGGTTGTAGTACTTGATCCATTTTATATTTATTATCTTGAGATGTACTTATTGTACTTAGTTGATTAAATTTAATATTAATCATGTTGATTATTTGTTGATAAATTACTTGCATGCTTTCATATGATTGTAATATTTTTTTAAGTGGAAGAAAACATTTATAGCTACTTTTGAGGGGTTGTTACAATTTAACTCACCTCTTACTCTCACAACTTGTGAATGTGTAAACAACCCTTTAAACCTTCACCAACAACTTCACATTTTTTTCCAAAAAAGTAATTCATCTGATCATGCATTAAAAATTTTCTAATTTTTGAAAAGTTGAATTCAAAAATTGGTCCATGATCATGTGAAACTACAAATTGCAAATTTTGACTTTACAAATTACAGATGGAAAACTACAAATTATGTTAATTTTTTTCCAATCCACCTACTTATTAACTTTAAGGTAGCTTCATATATGCATTGTTTAACTTTAAATCTGGGAATAAGTTAAAATATAGCTTCATATATGAGTTGTCAAATTATTTTGGTGCATGGAATGGTGAATCCATCAATAACAATGACATTAAAACCTTCAAAATCCCCATCTTTCAGTCCTCTCTTAACCACCAAACCTTCATTAACAAAATTATGGGTATCCCCACTATCAATAAGCATGATGATCCTCTATCAAGATAGAACTCCTTAGACTCTAAACGGATGATATCTAGGTGCTCCTAAAACAGCTACAAGTGTGCCTCCATTTTTACCATCATCCTCCATGTTTTAGATTCATGATTCTTTATAACCATTTATTGCTCAAGTTCTTTAGGATCTAGCTCATCAACATATATTACCTCAATATAATGAAATTGACCTTTTCCAAGGCATCTATGACTAGGTTGGACCATGGCTTCTTGCAAGAAAAAACATAGCTTCTTCCTTCTAAGTTCATTTCTATTGTAGTCATCTACCTTATTTGTTGTAGGTGGTCGAGGTATGTTATTTTGAGGTTGTGCATATGATTCCCCTTTTTGAAAATCCCCTCTTTGTTTCATAAAGGTGGGTTCTTTAGATTGATATGGAAATTTTCTCTTAAGCATAGATGGCTCAAGTGTTAGAGCTCTTTTCATTGCTTCTTGTAGAGTAGTGTTTGCAAAATTCATAACAATACCTTTGAGAGGTTCAAACAAATCCTCAACAAAGAGAAAAGTGATTCTCTTTTTAGAAAAGTTAGGTACCATTATTGCAACATGTTAAAATTCTACAACATAGGATTCTACTAAGTTTTTTTGTCTAATTCCTACAATCTTATTAAAATATTCTTCTCCATCTTCCTATTCAAAATGGTCCAAAACCCTTTGACTAAATTCATCAAAAGTTTACACAAGGTTGTGTCCTTGTGTGATCAACCTATGATGTCACCAATCATAAGAAACCCCTTCGAAATGTAATGTGGCAAACTCTATGGTGTCTTCCTTCTCCATAGGGATGTGAGTAAAATAAGTTTTCAAGCCCGAGAATAAATATTATTGCTACCATCAAATGTAGTAACATTTAACTTACTAAATTTTTGTTGCAACACCCTCTTTTAATCATTTTTTTTCCATTTGGAGTTCTTCTGTTAGAAGTCCTCTTCTTAGTGATATCCAAATAAGTAACAAAAGATACTATATTTTTAAAAGATTCAAATTTACTTTCATACTCATCAAAAATTTTGTCAATCCCTTCTACCAAAAACTCTTTAGGAACTTGTTCTTCCTTTTCTTTCTATAAAATATAGGCTTTGATGGCTTTGGCATGAAATTTCCCATGGATTTGTTATTTGTAGATGAACTCACTTCTCCTTGTGATGTGTTAGTAATCCTAGTATTTTTTAATCCATTTAAACTATTCATCATTTGTGCCATTAGATCTATCAATCCATCTTGTCTTTGATGCATTCTAACCACATTCTCTTGGAAGAATTTATCTTTTTCTTCAACTGTTAACCTATGCTTTCCTCTTTCTCTTCTACCATATCTTTTTTTTAACTAGATTTATGCTTGCAACTTCCTTTGAACTCCCTTCTTTGATACCGGATTTCTCCTTCACTAGGAAGCATCAACCATTTGATTTATTGTACAAGCTGGCACGAACAAAGCTCTTTAATACCAATGTAATGTACGCAACCATATATTTTGTAAATATTTTTAGATCTGAAATATACTCAACAAAATATAACATAAATTTTATTGAAATAACCTCCACACAAATTTGATATCAAAACATTAAAATTTATAGTGCTAATTCCACATAGACTATGACAAAAAAATTAATCGATATTTGTACATGTGAGATAAAACTTCACAAAAATGTTGGAGCTGATTTATATTCATGAAATATACATCAAAATTCTTGAATCAATTAGAAAAATACAATAATACATCTGAATATGAAATCTAGAATAAACTTGATATGTTTAAGCTCTCTTATTCACAAAACCTACAAGAAAACTACTGAAAACTAAGTTGGAATCCAAACAATCTTTGAATTCCAGATTACAAGGTCTCTATGTCAGCTTGCCCTCAGGAAACCAAAGTATTATTGTCCTCTAATTTTAGCACTCAAGGGGTTTTATCCTTAGATTAATGCATGAACACAAGTGCTCAAACAATTTTGATAGAGTTTTGGTATGATAAAAATGAGATGCTAAAATGAAGAAATTGCTCAAGCATTTTATGGATGTTGAAAGCCCAAATTTGCTCTCAAATTCCAATGCTCCTCTTCTCCAACAAATAATAATAAGTATTAATTTTAATATTCTCCTTCTAAAAATGCCCACCAAAAGATATGTCATGACCTTCAATTGATTCCTAACTAAAAAGAGTTGGTAACTCCTCCATAAAAGCTTGTCATATAATAAACTAAAATAATGGAAGTTACACAAGGTCCATGAAGAATCCCGCCTCCATTTTGGGCCACCAATATGCCATAAAAATGTTAATATTTAATTGGTCCAATTTAACAAGTTTGAAAAATATTAAGTAACTTGTGACAAAATTAAATATTAAATTGAAAATATTTTCATATCACTTTTCCCTAAGCTCATGGGAAATATGGAATGGGCTTTTGGGTACTCAAATAAAGTCATTAGAAAGGGGATATTTCACACACTAATGATTTAGCTTGCAACATTCACTTAACAATTGATCATGATGGTCCCACTTGTCCAAAAAGGGGAAAATTAATTGTCCAACTATATAACTAATCCTTGGAATACCAAAGGCCATGTAACTATATTCCGACCATTAAATCACATCAGCATATCATAAATAATGCCAAGGATGGTGCATCCACATAGATAATCACCTTGTACACGCTATTGTTGTTGTACATTAGGAATCAATAATTATCACCATAATACTGTCTATATGAATACATGTTTCTAGTATAGCCACCACTACCATCTCCTTGCTTGTGGTAGCTCACACCAACAACACACTGATCTAGCCTGCTTGCAATATTTAGTGTCATCTTACAGGACATTATTCAGCCCTCAGATCATTTTGCATGTTCACCAATGCTACCACAAGTGCTCCTACATCACTGATCATGCTCTAGCAAACACTAAACTCATATGTAGTTGTGACCACTTCATCTTGAATGTTTGTGGTTGTTGTCATAGCACCACCACATGTGAATTAATATATATGATTTACCACAAGAGCTATAACATCATTATCATATGTAAATCACTTTGACTACTAGAATCCAATCTCCGAAAACTCGCCGCATTCCACTATAATGAAGATTGCAGATAAACTCTATCTACAAAGACTCTTTACAAGTGAACATCACCCAAGTCCCAACACAAACTGATTCAAAGAACCCAGTAGGAATCTCAAGCTCTACCTTTCTTCCGCTTCGTCAAAAACTTCACTTTCAACTGCCAAGAAAAACAAAGGTCAAGCATAAACGATGCATAACGTGCTCAAGCTCCATCAAAATCCTTACGATTTGGAACTCTAAAATTAGACGTTTGTGTGACAGAGACAGCCGAAAGCTTCGACGCCAGAGTATCTATCATATTATGCCTACCCTTGCCAACTAATAATATGTAGGGAACGTCAAAGAGTTCTGGTAGTGGAGTGAGGGGCCTCCGCCTTAATATCTAGCGGTCTCAAATCTCCCAACAGGTCTGTGATGTTGAGACTCTCCACCTGCTCTTAACATCCATAGCGATAGCAGAACTAATCATGTGCGCCGCTTGTGCAGCACTTGAAATTTTTGCATGCTGCTGCTTCAAGTCAATGGCCAAGATAGCCGCTGTTGAAAAACCCGCATTTGAGATGAATGTTTTAAATTGGCATGGGCTCAACATTTAGAATAATTACGTCTCTCGGGCTCGTGATCGTGATGGCTTATAGTTACAGAGATAAATCATCATTATATTTACCGGAGACGATCCAATCGGCCAAGCGTATCAAACACAGATATCTTCTAGCTGGTTTATTTCACAGGGCTAGAATCTTGTTTATGAGATGAATTATCATTATACTCAATCATTATACTCTTTGAATGGGAAAACCATTGGAGGATTTGAATTTGAATATTTAAGCTTAAAATTTCAAAAACACACAGATCAGCAAATGTAGCATAATAGTTAATTGTCACTCTTATCTTTAGTTGTAGATAACAAACTAATTACTTATTTGGGCGGTTTATATTATATCTTTGTAAGTAAACATCCAAATCCAATAACAGAAATATATTTCACACTTTCTTTATTTACATTGCATCAAATTTATAATTGCAGTTTTTAACCATTGAATGTTGGACAAATGAATCGGCTACTTCCATATTTCAATGGCTAGACCCACGTAGTGATGAATAAAACCAATCTAGCACATATTTATTGAGTGTATATGGAAATAATTTGACAAGTAATTAATTATTATACATGAAGTTTATACATGTTGCATTAGAGATTTCATGTGAGTCATTGGATTGCCTTTATTATTATACATTTCAAATCATGATGTTATAAACCCCATGGATAATGGATGTGCTAAATTATCATAAGAAAGAAAGAGGATTTTAAGTTAATTCATGAGAAATATCCTTCTTTCAACTTTAAAGTAAAGTATGGACTCTATTTTCGACTTCATCTAAAAGTTGTTTCATGATGTTATCAAGGTTAGATTGGGTAATGGTGGGAGAATGAATGGTGATAGGTTGAAATGGATTAGTGGAGAGACAATGTAGCAACATCCTGGGTGTTGATAGTTTGCATAGATTGGAGGCATGAAATCAGTCATTCAAATGAGTTCATGCACTTACAACCATAGGACTCATAGCAAAAGAGATAGTGAGAATTGGCTCATTTGTAGCAACTGGGAGTTGAAGTAGAAGGTGGCTACTTGTAGCCACCAAACTTTTAGGAAAATGAGCATAGGCTCACTTGTAGTAATAGGAATCCATAGTGAAAGAGAGGCTACTTGCAGTAACTAAAGGCCTTCCCATAGAGCTCAATGGGTACTTGTAGCAAAATAAAGTGAGACACTTTGGGGTAGGGGTGAACTTGCAACATTAAGGAGGTTGCTAAGTTTCGATCGTAGCATAGAGGTGATGCTACAAGTGAAAAGGGGGTCATGAAGAGAAGCAATAGTGTTATAGGTACATGTGTAGCAATGGGAGCACAATGATACAGCTCATGTGGAGAGTGAGAGACCACTAATGAGGAGGTTGGTGTTGTACAGTTGAAGATTACGAGGTTGCTGGTAGAGTTGAAGTGCCTATTTATAAGAAGAGGCCATGAAGATGAAGAGGTTTTCGTGGAAGTGCTGGCTGCCTATGTGGATGTAGAGAGAGCCGGAGAGTGTTGGTAGAGGTATGATGTTAGCAGTAGTCATGAGGTGCATGGAAGGGTTGAGTTAGAACTCAAGAGGTTGTGTTAAAACAATAGAAGAGTAGAAAAGGTGGAAACGAGGGGCCATGATGGTGGAAGGATGTCATGAGTAGCACTCATGGTGGCAAAGAGATTTGAGGGGCCATTTGGAGGCCATGATTAGGTGGCAAGGAGAGACTATAACATCGAAGGGAGCCATTGGAGGAAGGATGGTAGAAATAGAGGACCATTGAACAAGTTAGGTGATAAAATAGGAAGGTCATGTAAGATAACCTGATCGACACTTAATTTTGAGATCTAATGGTAGGTCACAAGGATGATGAAAAGACCACAAAATGCATACATTTATCATAGGAAGGACAATGAGTAGGTGTAAATGGTCTAGGAGTTGTTGAGGGGTTATTGGTACCCTTCAGCATTAATGAGGGCCTAGCACACATAGGATAATGATCATGTCCCATCTGAGGAAGATTTGGGCACAAAGGATGCATTAACACAGGGTGTTTTGGTGCTCAAGGAGGATAGGAGATAGGTGAGTTTGAATGTCCAATAATTTGGGTGGGATCCAAGGTGCAGACATATAGATTGGAAGGTTTGAGAAGGGCATGTAGGATTTTAAGAGATAATAAATAGCTAAGGAGAGGTCAGATTAGTAAGTGCAGAGAGAGAAGGGAGATTTAAGAGACACCAAAGAGATGAGTAAGAAGAGTTGGTAGAGAGAAAGGAAGGGATGTAAAGAAACTTTCATAAACAGTTCGCAAGTAGAGATGAACAGGAAGAAGGATCCATGAGAGGTTTTAAAGGTGTAGAGCATGTAGAGGTCAAGCAGAGAGCGGGTGAGAGAATGCCCACAAGGAGTTGAAAAATGAGTTGCTAGTAAGGTGAAGAGGTTGCAAGAAAACCAAGGAAGGTAAAGAGCATGTGTGAGACTGACTGGGTAGCATGGTGAGTGAGACTGACTAGGTAGTGTGGGAAGAGAAGGTGAAGAGCATGTCTGAGACCAACTAGGTAGCATGCAAGAGAAAGAAACCACATGTGAGTAGCATGTGGTGGAGAGGTTGTTTGTGTGTAGCAAGATTAGGTGTGTGAGAGAAATATAGAGAGGTTGATAAAAGACTACAGGTGTGTGTGTATGTAAAAGAGTGGATAGGAAAAGATCAAGTCCTTATTTGTATTTAGAAAAGAGAATATTTTATGTAATATAAAATATGTCCATGTGTTTGTTGTTTTTATGGTGTTAAATGTGCGTGTTTGGGTGCATACAGGGTAGTTCTACATTGCTATGTGATAAAGTGTTGATGGATAGTTGCTGCAAGTTGAGTGGCAGGCTTAGGGGGTTCATTGTCAATGCTGCTAGTTGCTGCAGATTGACCTACATCTAAGGGAGAACCCTAGTTTGCTTCCACTTAGCTATGCATGTGGGGTTCTTGGGTGGTGATAGTGAATTAGTGGGGTGTATCTATCACTAGTAGATGGTATTAGAGCATGCTTGAGTGTGTCACCACTAGATGGTATTAGAGTGGTCTATAGATATGGGAATGAGTTGGAGTGAGAGTGGGTTGTGGGGAAAACCTATGTGTGTATGTAGGACAACTAAGATATGATCAAGAAGGAGAGAAACAAAAGTTGAAGTTGTAAGCTCTTTAGAGAAGTTCTATGTAGTGTTGAAGGCCTTAAGAGAGACCAAGGTGAGGTTAGAAGACCTAGAGAATGAAGAGAGAAGTCATGGACGTGCACTAGTTGTCCTAGCCAAGGAGATAAAGAGAATGAATAAACAACAAAACAAAGTGGAGATGATTTCCTTAAGAGGCAATGAGCATGTAGAAGTGCCATGTAAGGAGCCCATGGATGGAGAAATGATTCATGCATAGCCCATGAAATATCTCATGGATAGTGAGGCAGAAGAGAAGAGAGTCCTCTTGGATGAGGACATGGAGGAAGTGGCAGTAATAGGCAAGATGCAAGTTTTTGGCCTAGACTAAGGGAGCTTGCTGCATGAAGAGGAAGGAAAGAAAATGTTCTATGAGGAAGGCACATAAGAGAAATGTAGATAAGAGCTTGCATATGTAGACAAGAGGGTCCCTAAGGCATTACAAGTAATGGTAGTGAAGGAGTAGTTTGTGTGTGAGGATACAAGGGTGATAGAGGAGGTCATCGAGAAGCTACAAGTAAGAGCTTGCAACTCAAGTGCTACAATTTGGTGTAGCAAACGAGTGCAAGAAATATGCTACATAGGAGTTGTTGCAAGTTGGTGTAACAAAAGAATGCAAGGAGGACACTCCATAGAAGATGTTGCAAGTAGATATAGTAGAGGAAGAGTGTAGTTGTGGAGCTATAAGTGGAGCTAAAGCAGTACTAGAGATGCTACTAGTAGGAGTAGCAGATAATAGTAGATAGATGCTACAAGTTAAGACAATATGAAATAGCCATGAGATGATACTGGTGGAAGCTATAGATAATAATGGGAAGATGTTGCAAGTTGAAGCAATAGAGAAAAGAAGAGATATGATACAAGTTGAAGTTGTGAAGGACAACGAGGAGATGTTGCACCTTGGACTAGTAGAGGATGGCAAAGAGATGCTACAAGTAGATGTGACAGAAGGATGTGAGAAGAAGGCTACATAGGTGATGTTGCAAGTACGTGTAGAAAAGGATATATGATTTAGTGTATCTAAGGGGACTAAGTAGGATCTTATGCATAAGATGTTGTAAGAGCAACAACTAGCAAAGAGCCTCTAGTAAAGGAGGAAAAGGGAAAGAAGATGCACAATGTTGCATGTAAAGTGTTGCAAGTAATGATAGAAAAGGACAAAGAAGAGGAATACATGAAGGAATTATGGGGGTCCATCATGAGCATGAAGTTAAGCCTAAAAGAGGAGAAGATCACACATGAGGAGGAGGAGGAGCTACTAAGCAGAATACTAGGAGAAGATGCAAGAATGGAAGACTACATGAAGGAAGAACGATCATACTAGTGGAATTGTATGATTGGTATTGGATTAAAGCCTATGAAGAGAAGAAATAAGAAAAAGAGAAGCACTCAAAGGAGAATATGGGGTGATAGTAGGTATAGGTCCATAAGAGTACAACAAGTACGAGGCCAAATGTGATAGCAATAATGGATAATGGTATCGATAGGGTGCTGAAATAGAAGGCAAAAAAAATAAGGGGCCACCAGATAGTCCCACCATGTGAGCAAGGGATCACATATTTTCATACTCAATGAGTATGATGCAACATCCTCAGTCTTGATAGTTGGCATAGATCGAAGGTGTGGAACTAGTCATTTAGAGGAGTTTGTGCACTTGCAACCACAAGATTTGTAGCAAAGGGGAGAGTGAGCATTAGCTCACTTGTAACAACTAGGAGGTAAATTAGAAGGTGGCTACATATAGCCATTAGACTTGCAACAAAAGGGAGAGTGAGCATCATCTCACTTACAATAATAAGAAGCCACAATGAATGAGAGGCTACTTGCGACAACTAGAGGTCTACCCATGGATTGATGGGCACTTGCAGCAAAAGGAAGTGAGGTGCTTTGGGGTAGGTGCCCTTGCTACAATAGGGAGGTTGCTAAGGTTTTAGGGAAACATAAAGGTGATGATACAATTAATGAGGGGTCATAAAGAGGAGTGATAGTGCTATAGGTACACATGTAGAAAGGGGAGCATGATGATAGTGCTTATGTGGAGAGTGAAAAGCTACAAGATTGATAATGAGGAGGTTGGTAACATACAGTTGAAGAGTACAAGGTTGTTGGTAGAGTAGAAGCATCTAAATAAGAAGGGATTGTGAAGATGAAAAGGTGGTAGTGGAAGTGTTGGTTGTTGATGTGGACATAGAGAGAGAGAGTTTGAGAATGTTGTTGGAGGTACATACTTGGTTGCATAGTCATGAGGTGCACAAAAAGATTTAATTGGAACTTGAGAGGCCATGTAAAGGTAATGAACTAGTAGAAGAGATGGTGATGTGGGGTCATGACAATGCTACTCGTAGTGATAAAGAGATTTGAGGGACCACTTGGAGGCCATGGTCAAGTAGCAAGGTGTCACAATAACATTGAAGGGCGATGTTCGAGGAAGGATAGTGGTGATAGAGGACCATTAAATAGGTTAGGTAGGAAAAAGGAGGGCCACATAAGATAAGGATCAACAATTAATGTTAAAATCTAATGGTAGGTAGTGAGGATGATGAGAAGGTTGTAAAATGCACGCATTTATAGTGTGAAATACAATGAGGGTAAGTGCAAGAAGATGGGGGGCCAAAAAGGGGTCTTAAGTGGCCACTTTTTTTCTGAAATTAGGAAATACTAGTCTTGGATTAGAAATTTGGATGAGAAATTGAGCATAGTTACACTCAAAATTTGGAGATACAACCAAAACAATGTTCGTAGTGCTCCAAGTCTACTTTCTAAACTACTATTTTTTTTTTTTAAATGGCATAGATTAAGGGGTTCAAAAGAGGGAGCCACAGAAATTGGTGTTGTTTCTGTCAAAAAAACATAACATAGCATGTTTTGTGGCTCCCTCAAAAGGTCAATTTTTCTTTGGTATTTTTAAAATCGCTTTAGTGAGAAATTAGCTAATAGCATGTAGTTTATGCCTGATTTTTTTGATAATTTTTTGATGAATATTTGATTTTTAACTAATTTTCAAAGTGGACACATCCTAAAAAATAGAATTTTGGCCGTGCTACCCCTATAAATTTTGAAAACTAATTGAAAATCATTTTTTTCTTTTTTTAATATTTGTAGAATGGAGTCTAGTTTCTAAATATGTATTTTTTTAAAAATTTCAATGAATAGTTAATTTACAATGAAAAAAAGACAAAACAGTGGTTTTTGCAAAAAAACAGACACACAAACAAAAGAAATTAAAGATGAAAGGCTTAACATTGTTAAAATGTGAAAAAAATCACATTGTCAAATAGCTAAGAGATAGCCTAACATTACCCAGGTGTTTGATTTGTTTGACCTTGAAACACGTGCAAATCTGAGGGTTAGTACGAACAAAATTATGTGAAATCTTGAAGAATATGGAAAAACACGTCTATAACTGTTCAAAAGGCACTCCAAGCCTTTGGGTTGGAAATCCAAAGCAAATCCCAAGCCCAAGGCTTGGGATTCCCAAAGCAAGACATAACGCGAGCGCGTTATAACACGCTCACGTTATGTTCCCCTTAAATTTTTTTATGTTCAAGGCTATTAATCATGTATGTATGTATGCCTATATGTATGTATGTATGTATGTATGTATCTATGTATGCCTGTATGTATGTATGTATGTATGTATGTATGTATCTATGTATGCCTATATGTATGTATGTATCTATGTATGTATGTATAGTGTCGAGGGTAGAGGAGGGTAGAGATGGGAGTGAGCCAGATAGGGGAGGAGAGGGGTGGATAAGGATTGAGTGATTAAGGTTTAAGGTTAAGGGTTGAGCGTTTAGGGATAGGATTTAGATTTTAGGGATAAGGGATTAGAGTTTAGGACCTTGAGGGATTAGGGTTTAGGGTTGAGGCTTTAGGGATAGCGTTTAGAGTTAAGGGTCGAGGGATTAGGTTTAAGGTAGAGTGTTGAGGGTAGAGGGATTAGGGATAGGGTTTAGGGTTGAAAGTTTAGGGTTGAGGGATTAGGGTTTAAGGTATAGTTTAGTAGTTCTTGTGGATAGAGCCAGTAAACAATGGGAGATTATTTGCCTATTTCATAACAACATACCTTCCCTAAGTGCGGGGTGGACAGCAAGAAACATAGATGTACCCCAATGCAAATCTTTTCTCATAATGATCATCCTTCTGATTTCAAATGTTAATTACTCACTGTGGATGTACCATACGCAAAGATTTCCTCATAGGGTTTAAGGTATAGTGTCGAGGGTTGAGGGTTTATTGATAGTGTTTAGGGTTGAGGGTTGAGGGATTAGGTTTTAGGGTTGATGGATTAGGGTTTACGGTATAGTGTTGAGGGTTGAGGGTTTAGGGATAGGGTTTAGGGTTGACGGATTAGGGTTTAGGGTTAAAGGATTAGCATTTAATGTCAAGGTTAGGGTTAGAGTGTCAAGGGTAGAGGGATAAGGGATAGGGTTTAGGGTTGAAGGTTTAAGGATTGAGGGTTGAGGCTTTAGGGATGAGGGTTTAAGGCTTAAGATATAGTGTCAAGTGTTGAGGGTGTAGGGATAGGGTTTAAGTTTTAAGGGTTGAGGGTTGAGGGATAGGGATTAGGGTTTAAGGTATAGTGTTGAGGGTTGATGGTTTAGGGATAGGGTTTAGGTTTGAGGGATTAGGGTTTAGGGTTGTTGAATTAGGGTTTAATGTTGAGAGTTGAGGGTTGAGGGTTGAGGGTTGAGGTTGAGGGATAGGGTTAATGGTCAAGGGATTAGGGTTAAATAAGAGTGTCGAGGGTAGATGGATTAGGGTTTAAGGTATAGTATCAATCCCGTTGAGGGTCTAGGAATAGGGATAGCATTTAGGGTTTAGGGATGAGGGATTAGAGTTGAGGGATGATGGATGACGGATTAGGGTTGAGGGTTAAGGGATTAGCGTTTAGGGATAAGGTTTAGGGTTAGGGTTGAGGGATTAGGGTTTAAGGTATAGTGTTGAGGGTTTAGGGATAGGTTTTAGGGTTGAGGGATTAGAGTGAAGGGTTGAGGGATTAGGATTTGACGTTGAGGGTTGAGGGTTTAGGGTTTAGGGTTTAGGGATAGGGTTGAGGGTCGAGGGATCAGAATTAAGGGTTGAGGGATTAGGGTTTGACGTTGAGGGTTGAGGGTTGAGGATCGAGGGTCAAGGTTTTAGGGATAGGGTTGAGGGTTGAGGGATTAGGGATAGGGTTGGAGGGTTTAGGGATAAGGGATTAGGGTTTAAGGTATAGTATTGAGTCTGTTGACAGTTTAGGAATAGGGATAGCATTTAGGGTTTAGGGATGAGGGATTAGAGTTGAGGGATGATGGATTAGGGTTGAGGGTTGAGGGATTAGGGTTTAGGGATAAGGTTTAGGGTTCAAGGTTGAGGGATTAGGGTTTAAGGTATAGTGTTGAGGGTTTAGGGATAGGGTTTAGGGTTGAGGGATTAGAGTGAAGGGTTGAGGGATTAGGATTTGACGTAGAGGGTTGAGGATTTAGGGTTTAGGGTTTAGGGATAGGGTTGAGGGTCGAGGGATCAGAGTTAAGTGTTGAGGGATTAGGGTTTGATGTTGAGGGTTGAGGGTTGAGGTTCGAGGGTCAAGGGTTTAGGGATAGGGTTGAGGGTCGAGGGATTAGGGTTAAAGTAGAGTGTGGAGGGTGTAAGGATTAGGGATAAGGTTGGAGGGTTTAGGGATAAGGGATTAGGGTTTAAGGTATAGTATCGAGTCTATTGAGGGTTTAGGAATAGGGATAGCATTTAGGGTTTAGGGATGAGGGATTAGAGTTGAGGGATAATGGATTAGGGTTGAGGGTTGAGGGATTAGGGTTTAGGGATAAGGTTTAGGGTTGAGGGTTGAGGGATTAGGGTTTAAGGTATAGTGTTGAGGGTTGAGGGTTTAGGGTTGACGGATTAGCATTTAATATTGAGGTTAGGGTTAGAGTGTCGAGGGTAGAGGGATTAGGGATAGGGTTTAGGGTTGAAGGTTTAAGGATTGAGGGTTGAGGCTTTAGGGATGAGGGTTTAAGGCTTAAGATATAGTGTCAAGTGTTGAGGGTGTAGGGATAGGCTTTAAGTTTTAAGGGTTAAGGGTTGAGGGATAGGGACTAGGGTTTAAGGTATAGTGTTGAGGGTTGATGGTTTAGGGATAGGGTTTAGGTTTGAGGGATTAGGGTTTAGGGTTGATGAATTAGGGTTTAATGTTGAGAGTTGAGGGTTGAGGGTTGAGGGTTGAGGGTTGTGGTTGAGGGATAGGGTTAATGGTCAAGCGATTAGGGTTAAATAAGAGTGTCAATGGTAGAGGGATTAGGGTTTAAGGTATAGTATTGAGCCCGTTGAGGGTCTAGGAATAGGGATAGTGTTTAGGGTTTAGGGATGAGGGATTAGAGTTAAGGGATGACGGATGATGGATTAGGGTTGAGGGTTGAGGGATTAGGGTTTAGGGATAAGGTTTAGGGTTAAGGTTGAGGGATTAGGGTTTAAGGTATAGTGTTGAGGGTTTAGGGATAGGGTTTAGGGTTGAGGGATTAGAGTGAAGGGTTGAGGGATTAGGATTTGACGTTAAGGGTTTAGGGTTTAGGGTTTAGGGATAGGGTTGAGGGTCGAGGGATTAGAGTTAAGGGTTGAGGGATTAGGGTTTGACGTTGAGGGTTGAGGGTTGAGGTTTGAGGGTCAAGGGTTTAGGGATAGGGTTGAGGGTCGAGAGATTAGGGTTAAAGTAGAGTGTGGAGGGTGTAAGGATTAGGGTTTAAGGTATAATATCGAGTCTGTTGAGGGTTTAGGAATAGGGATAGCATTTAGGGTTTAGGGATGAGGGATTAGAGTTGAGGGATGATGGATTAGGGTTGAGGGTTGAGGGATTAGGGTTTAGGGATAAGGTTTAGGGTTGAGGGTTGAGGGATTAGGGTTTAAGGTATAGTGTTGAGGGTTGAGGGTTTAGGGATAGGGTTTAGGATTGACGGATTAGGGTTTAGGGTTGATGGATTAGGGTTTAGGGTTAACGGATTAGCATTTAATGTCGAGGTTAGGGTTAGAGTGTCGAGGGTAGAGGGATTAGGGATAGGTTTTAGGGTTGAAGGTTTAAGGATTGAGGGTTGAGGCTTTAGGGATGAGGGTTTAAGGCTTAAGATATAGTGTCAAGTGTTGAGGGTGTAGGGATAGGGTTTAAGTTTTAAGGGTTAAGGGTTGAGGGATAGGGATTAGGGTTTAAGGTATAGTGTTGAGGGTTGATGGTTTAGGGATAGGGTTTAGGTTTGATGGATTATGGTTTAGGGTTGATGAATTAGGGTTTGATGTTGAGAGTTGAGGGTTGAAGGTTGAGGGTTGAGGGTTGAGGTTGAGGGATAGGGTTAATGGTCAAGGGATTAGGGTTAAATAAGAGTGTCAAGGGTAGAGGGATTAGGGTTTAAGGTATAGTATCGAGCCCGTTGAGGGTCTAGGAATAGGGATAGCATTTAGGGTTTAGGGATGAGGGGTTAGAGTTGAGGGATGACGGATGACAGATTAGGGTTGAGGGTTGAGGGATTAGAGTTTAGGGATAAGATTTAGGGTTAGGGTTGAGGGATTAGGGTTTAAGGTATAGTGTTGAGGGTTTAGGGATAGGGTTTAGGGTTGACGGATTAGAGTGAAGGGTTGAGGGATTAGGATTTGACGTTGAGGGTTGAGGGTTTAGGGTTTAGGGTTTAGGGATAGGGTTGAGGGTTGAGGGATCAGAATTAAGGGTTGAGGGACTAGGGTTTGACGTTGAGGGTTGAGGGTTGAAGTTCGAGGGTCAAGGGTTTAGGGATAGGGTTGAGGGTTGAGGGATTAGGGTTAAAGTAGAGTGTGAAGGGTGTAAGGATTAGGGATAGGGTTGGAGGGTTTAGGGATAAGGGATTAGGGTTTAAGGTATAGTATCAAGTTTGTTGAGGGTTTAGGAATAGGGATAGCATTTAGATTTTAGGGATGAGGGATTAGAGTCGACGGATGACGGATTAGGGTTGAGGGTTGAGGGATTAGGGTTTAGGGATAAGGTTTAGGGTTGAGGGCTGAGGGATTAGGGTTTAAGGTATAGTGTTGAGGGTTTAGGGATAGAGTTTAGGGTTAAGGGATTAGAGTGAAGGGTTGAGGGACTAGGATTTGACATTGAGAGTTGAGGGTTTAGGGATAGGGTTGAGGGTCGAGGGATCAGAGTTAAGGGTTGATGGATTAGGGTTTGACGTTGAGGGTTGAGGGATTAGGGTTAAAGTAGAGTATGGAGGGTGTAAGGATTAGGGATAGGGTTGGAGGGTTTAGGGATAAGGGATTAGGGTTTAAGGTATAGTATCAAGTCTGTTGAGGGTTTAGGAATAGGGATAGCATTTAGGGTTTAGGGATGAGGGATTAGAGTTGAGGGATGACTGATTAGGGTTGAGGGTTGAGGGATTAGGGTTTAGGGATAAGGTTTAGGGTTGAGGGTTGAAGGATTAGGGTTTAAGGTATAGTGTTGAGGGTTTTTGTCATCAAATGTAGATTTATGGGTTCGATTATATTAATTGCCTCTCCAATTTTGGGGTGTGGATGTTTTGGAATCAATCAGGAAGTCTTCAGGAGACTTTGTGGAAGTGGATTGGAAATTGCTTGACAGAACCCCTACTATTTATGCTTGGATAAGGATTTGTCACAAACTAGAACTTCTGCATCCAAAGAAGATCTGTCTTTCTTCCTCGATGGGCATTTTCTATCAAGAACTTGATTATGAGGGCTTGCCCCTTCATTGGTATGCCTATCATATGGCGGAGCATCTGGCAAGATCTTACAGGAAACAAGAAAAGTTCTCCCACAAAAACCTTGTGGTCATTCAAGTCTGAAGGGGAAGGTTTGGAAAGAGATGTGATCAATGCAAAGGATGTGATCAATCTATAGTAGGACAAAACGTGAGCACATTATAATGCACTCGCATTTTGTGTTGCTATAGAAACGATATAAAAGTGTTGACCCCCATGATCCAGGCCCACATGCTTTGTTTTCATACTGATTCTACGCATGCTCTGACAAAAAAGAAGTGGTTTCATGTTGTTGGGAAGTTCACATGCACATTTGACACATTGTACCATATTTGCATGATCTTTCCACCACCTTTTCTACTTTGCCAACTTGAGAAGGAGGAAATAACATAGTTTTCACACCAAGTTTGATATATATCTATTCAAGTTTCAATTTTTGTAGTGTTGCAATGTTAATTGTGATTCAATTTTAGGAATTTAACATCATAGATTAGTTAATAGTATTGTTGTTAGTAATTATATTTGAGTGTTATTCAATTTAACATTGAAAAGGAAGCAAGTGGTGAAAAACTCAAATTGATGAGGAGTTTGATGCAAGAAGAAAAAAACACTACATAATTGGGTACTCTCTCCATTCGAATCTTCATTTTTTAGGTATGTCAAGTCTTTACATGCATGTTCTTTACAATTTCCTTATTTTGGATTGAATTACTTCATCATGCTTTATCATACATGTTTAAAATAGACACATTCCCAATCAAGAAAGCAGCCTACAATCCACATGATGTCATGTATATTTTCTACACTTGGGCTCTTTAATAATTATGTGTAATAAACAGACCTTAACATACCATGATGTCAAACTATACAAGAATAAATCCTTACAACATAATAAAAATACAATCCCACTATTATCTTGTATTCATTTCTTAGGAACTAATATTGGTCTCTTTATCATGTTACAGACAAATTCTCCATCATGCCGAGGAAACGATCAAGAATTAAACCAACACAGGAAGAGATAGAAGATAAGAATGCAAAGAAAGCAGTGGCTATGAGGGAACTTC
Organism: Cunninghamia lanceolata; assembly: GCA_027924645.1. Classification (NCBI taxonomy): domain Eukaryota; kingdom Viridiplantae; phylum Streptophyta; class Pinopsida; order Cupressales; family Cupressaceae; genus Cunninghamia; species Cunninghamia lanceolata. The sequence continues at coordinate 1,506,248 of BSBN01001378.1, forward strand.
ATGAGAAGAGGAAATTGGACACGATAAATGAAGACATACCAATTGAAGAGGAACCACAACCATCACAAAGAGATATGGTATTGGCGGCACAAAGAGAACGAATGCAAAAACTTCATGGTATGAGAGATTTGAATACCATAGATGGAGACACGTCCTCTACCGCAAGTCAACATGTAGGGACACCATGATCTACCACATCTCAAGTTGAGAGTACATCATCACTCACATGTGATGAAGGAGGTACGCCATCGTTCCCACCTCAACCTCAAGGTATGTCATCTATTCCATCTTCGATCGAAGGTATGCCATCTAACCCATCTCATTTAAATATTGATGAAATTCCTAATGTTGAGATGAATTTACCTAACTTAACACCACCTAGAATTTTGCATAGAAAGCCAAAGTATTTGATTGATATTGATGAGAATATTTTGCAGCCAATGGAAGGTAAAATTCCAAAACGCACTTGTAGAAGATATGCTAATAAGATTTGGAGATTGTTCTTTGAAAAGTTAAATGAGACTGTAAGATGTCAACTATTCATTGAAATGATGTGAAGTATAAAGTATAGGTCTATCATGAAGATTCTTGGGTTGAGAACATCAGAGGCTTCAAGTGAAAAATCTATTGTCAAGAATCTAATGAGTTCGTATGAGAGTGTGGGTAACACCTCACGCACAAAATATAGTAATGCAACACGGCGTGTGATTACATCGACTATAGTAAGTAGTCAAATGAGGAAAGCTCGTCTCATTAGAAAGATGAGTCAACAATTGAGAATTAATAGGAAAACTTTATCAAGAGCCGTTGGAAGACGCCAAAGAATTGAGGACACTAATGCCAATGAATTATGGGCATTCTCGAGGAGACTACCACGAAAAGATAAACCAATTGTTGAAGCATTGAGATCACTAATTGAAGACTTTTGGAAGAATTACACAAGGGTATCTACGAATCAAAGGGATGTGGTAAGAAGGAGAATCGGTAGTCAGAACCGCGGGCTGCATCCAAAGCATTTTTTGGATGAGACTCAAACACAGTTTTATGGTAAATTTCTAGAGAAGTATCTTCAAATTAAAATTTGTCAAAGATATTTTGAAATGCTAAAACCTTTCTATGTTAAGATAAATCACACACGCACTACTTGTTGTTGTAGATTACATATTAAATTTTCTAACCATTTTGATGCTTATAGGTCTATATGTTTAGATATGCATACTAACAATGATTTGCAGAGTTGTGCCATATGTGCCCCACCAACATCTTCAAGAGACTTCATATCAAGAATTTTATGTGAAAGAGAGGAAGGTCAAATATTCTACAAGAAATTATGCTTGGATGGCACATGTCATCGTTGCGGTGGCTTGCAACATTTGCCAATATGTGAACATATGGAACACATGCGGTTGGAAATGAACTAGTAGAGTTTGGCAAGTATAAAATAGTGGCATACAATACAAAAGATGGTAAAGAAGCAAAGAGGTGTGAATTGGTTATTGAAAAGATTCCAGTGTGTCAGTTTATGCCTATATTTCGTGACAGCATAGTGTATGAGTATGCAAGACATGCCCATAGAGCTCGATGGTTGGACTTGCAATTCAAGTTATGCAAGGACACATTTCTGGTTGGTAGCATTGTTTCAGTCGTCAACTTTGCAGAGAACTACAGTCTACAGCCACAGCGTGAGGTGTAATCACAATATTACAACTCCACACAGGTTTCTATATTTGTGCACATCACATTCATTCATGCTAATGATAGTACAGAGGATGACAGAAAGATCATAAGGGAGTATAATTTCTATATTAGTGATGATCGCACGCATTCTACGGAGTTCGTGCAAGGTTGCTTTTAGGTGTTCTACAATTATTTGGCTAGAAGGGGCATATCGTTCAATCAGCATATCATATGGTCGGATAACTATGCGTCATAATTCAAGAACTTGCAGAATTTCTATTAGCTGAGTAGGAGGCATAATTTTACAGGTATTCAGCATATGTGGAACTTTTGTGAGGCCGGGCATGGAAAGGGGGAGCATGATGGTGCAGGAGCATGTATCAAAAGAGCCATAGCACGAGAAGAGTTAAAGTATAAAGACAATGCAAAGTTGACAAATGCAAAATCGATTATCGAGTGGTGTAATGCTTCCATGGGTCCAGGTAATGAAGGTAAGTCTTCAGTTCGTAAATTTTTTTGGTTGATAGATGATACTAACATTGCACCATATGAGGACTATTGTACACTAACAGGATCAAATGAGATGCACTCTTTCCGAAGCTCAATTGTAGGTTCATGGAGTATCCATAAACGAAAGATGTCATGCTTTTGTTCTTTCTAGACAATTCAAGTCTGGGATGAGTGCGAGTCAAAGGAGTGGGTTGACGAATGGTAGTTAAGTTATCTTAGCCCACTTGACACGTATCGACCCTCGACAACACTGGAACTAACATAGATGGAATCATCAGTTGACTTTGACCACATATCAGATTTAGTTCAACTAGGTAATATAGGGCACGTATATGCATCTAATTTCATCTAGTTCAACCAGGTAATGTCATCTTACTTTGTAGTGTTTTTGTAATGTTGACTAATTTCATCTAATTTGCTACACATATCAATGTAGGGCACGTATATGCAGTTATTGCAAATGAAGATAATGAAGAGGGAACAGATTATTACTTATGTTGTTGTGTTGAGGCCAAAAAGAAATTGGAGGCCCTTGTTACAGATGGAGAAAACATTGAATACCCTACAGGCTCATTGGTTATTACTAGAACATGGCTTAGAAGGTACCCACATAAGAGTTAATATTTGGCTATTTTAGGACTTTGACACGCATTGGAAGATTCTTCATTACTCGAACCTTGTCATGGCATCCAATGTTCATTTGATAAAGTATCGGGGTAGACCTTTGAACAAAATCTTGTAGAAGGTGCGTGAGTCTGACCATGAAGCAATACTTGACACAATAAAGAGTAGAGCAGACCCGGATGGTTCATTGGATTAATTTGTAAGTATTGACATTGATTTTGTAAAGTCATGTTACATTGAGTTGTAAGTATGCACATTAATTTGTAAGGTTTGTCTTTTCTTTATTTCCTCCTGCATTTTTACACATATACACATTTTTACATCATCATGTTATGCATTTTTGGTGTCCTGCTCCTGATGCGACCAAACTCATAACTCACCCTACTTCCTCTAGACACCATTTGATGATCTCTCCAACACTCTAGATCCAGGGCGCCCAATCAGATGATGACCTATATACCATTCTCCCAAGGCACTCATAATGAATGAAAAGAAGACCAAGGGCGCCCAAGCTTAATAGACTTATTTCTTTCAATTTTGATGATCCAAACTCTTACAAAACAACATCCACTTTCATGCCTTTAGATCTTCCTTCACATACAGGGCACCAAATCAAGTTGAAAAATCTACATAAGGGCACCAAAATGGATGAAAGGAGACATGAAATGCACCTTAGGACTCCATGCTAAGGTTTGAGCCATTAAAGTCTCTTGATATTAGGCACTCATGATGATGAAACTTAGAGTTTTTATATTTCCTTTCCAGATGGGTACATTTACACTAGGCATAGTCCTATTTTTCACCCAAACATGTCGAAACAGTCTGAGCTACATTGTACCGACGATATCCCTGAAGAGTCCAAAGTGCAAAAAGGTAGCAATCTTTGACAAGATGTTACTCGAAAAATGTGTCATTTAGAAACATTCCATCTAAGGCAACGCGATTATGTAGAGTGCCTCTACAATAACCTCTCTCAGTTTTTTATATCTCTGAGACATTTGCCCATGGTGAAAGGTTTTTTACTGCCCCAAAAATCATCAGAAGGAGGCAATGTAAAGTTGCAAAGGGGTGTAACTTTTGTCCTGCTCCTGATGCGACCAAACTGACTATTCCAACGCATCTGGATGGGTACATTTATGCTAGGCATGGTCCTATTTTTCACCCAAACATGTCAAAATAGTCCGAGCTACATTGTACCGACAATATCCCTGAAGAGTCCAAAGTGCAAAAAGGCAGCAATCTTTGACGAGATGTTACTCAAAATCGTGTCACTTAGAAACATTCTGTCTGAGACAACATGATCACGTAGAGTGCCTCTACAATAACCTCTCTTGGTTTTTATATCTCTGAGGCATTTGCCCATGGTGAAAGGTTTTCTGCTGCCCTAAAAATTGTTAGAAGGAGGCAGTGTAAAGTTGCAAAGGGGTGTAACTTTCATCCTACTCCTGATGTGACCAAACTGACTATTCCAACGTGTCCAGATGGGTACATTTATGCTAGGCATGGTCCTTTTTTTCACCCAAACATTTCAAAACAGTTCGAGCTACATTGTACCGACGATATCCCTGAAGAGTCCAAAGTGCAAAAAGGCAGCAATCTTTGACGAGATGTTACTCAAAAATCATGTCACTTAGAAACATTCCATCTAAGGCAATGCGATCACGTAGAGTGCCTCTACAATAACCTCTCTTGGTTTTTATATCTCTGAGGCATTTGCTTTTGGTGAAAGGTTTTTTACTGCCCCAAAAATCGTCAGAAGGAGGTAGTGTAAAGTTGCAAAGGGGTGTAACTTTTGTTCTGCTCCTGATGTGACCAAACTAACTATTCCAACACATCCGGATAGGTACATTTACACTAGGCATGGTCTTGTTTTTCACCCAAACATGTCGAAACAGTTCGAGCTACATTGTACCGACGATATCCCTGAAGAGTCTAAAGTGCAAAAAGGCAGCAATTTTTGACAAGATGTTACTTGAAAAATGTGTCACTTACAAACATTCTGTCTAAGGCAACGTGATCATGTAGAGTGTTTCTACAATAACCTCTCTCAGTTTTTTATATCTCTGAGGCATTTGCCCGTGGTGAAAAGTTTTCTACTACCCCAAAAATCATTAGAAGGAGACAGTGTAAAGTTGCAAAGGGGTATAACTTTCGTCCTGCTCCTGATGTGACCAAACTGACTGTTCCAACGCATCTAGATGGGTACATTTACGCTAGGCATGGTCCTGTTTTTCACCCAAACATGTCGAAATAGTCCGAGCTACATTGTACCGACGATATCCCTGAAGAGTCCAAAGTGCAAAAAGGCAGCAATCTTTGATGAGATGTTACTCGAAAACCATGTCACTTAGAAATATTCTGTCTGAGGCAATGCGATCATGTAGAGTGCCTCTACAATAACCTCTCTCAAACATATTGAAACAAGGTCTAGGAAGCTAGGCGCCATCTCTTGCCAGTTCAATCTCTCAGATGCACCAACATTGGAAAGACTCTTAATGAGCGCCTAAGTTTGAATTGATCTTGTGATTGAAAGTTTGGTGATGTATTGGTGCAAGATGATCTTCAGTTGAAGCAATCTAAGTTCCAGGAAGGGTTTAGAAGTTATCAACCTCTTCACTAAGTTAGGTGCACTTTACAAGCTTTCTTACCCAAGAGTTGCACCTCATTAAGACAAGGCACATCTTAACCTCTGGGACTTTTCAAAAGAAGCGCTTCAGTTTATTAGCACCTTTGGACCTTGTTTTGCATTCTGAAAGAGAAGGCGCACTTTGGAGGCATTTCTAACCCAGATTGACGCCTAGGTATAGTCATCTCTCTGGAGCATTACAATGTGTTTTAAAATGAAGGACATTTCATAAGTTGGGGAATTGATCACTGAAGACCTTGGAGTGTTTGAATTACTCTAAGCAAGAAGGCGCATTTCCATGGAGTAGCATACTCTAGATAGCACCTAATGCCATCAAGGCGCAATTCCACCCTCACTTTGGTGCCTATCATCAAGAAGGGGGATTGGGCATTCCTTGAACAGTTCTGAGCATTTGAAGTTCATGAAATCACCAAGGAATGTTGGGCGCCATGTGTATCCTCAACAAGCTTGAGTTTGCGCCTAGACAAGTTGGCGCTTATTCATAGTTTAACTTCCCTCTTGAAGCGCCTAACTTGGGAAAAAGTTATCTTGTTGTTAGTCAAGTGTTTGATGTGTTTTGGAGACTCCAAAAGACTTCCTCGTGCTAGGCTCTCTTCTTGGCAACTACAACCTTCAACTGGCGCCTAGATCCTGAAGAAAAACACTTGCAAGTGTGGGCACACTTTCCTTGTGATGGAGCATCAAACTAGTGCCTAGAAATCATAATGCATGAAGTGAGTGCCTAGGATCCTATTGGTCCAATAGGTGGTTTTGGGATCCGTGTCAAGTCATTGGATTAGGTTACCAACTTAGAATGATTTTCATGCACTTAGACTTCAAGGCACCAAAACTAGTAGGAAAATATTTGGGGGGAAACCACACTGATAAAAGTTGGGTAAATTTAATCTCCGAGTCTGATTAGGCTCCATATAACAATAATATTTATATCATGTCCCTTTGCTTTATGAAACAAGCAGTATAGGGATAACACTATGGTCCTTAGAAATTTCTCTGTGACTTTTGATAAGATTATCTACTATTATGTGGATGCTTGATAGTATTATCCTGATCCATTGGACTAGTGTGGCTATGAGGTTGGAAAGTGTTACAACCTCCATCTTTTAAACTTCTCCACCTTGTTATGGGTTGTTTTGAGTATTTTCACTTGCTTTCTCTTCGAGAATATTTTCTAATGATACATGATGTGTCATAGATTATTCAACTTGATAAACAACATGGAGATTCTCATGCCTCCTATACTTCTTGCAAGTTTCTTTATAGATAGCTCACATCATTGTCCATCTAGGTGGTCATTTCCCTAAATATTATGATAAGATAATCATGTTAATGAACTTTGGATTGAATGAGAATCAACATGCTTTGTCTTGACTAGAATAGTTGGGATGGACAACAATCTATTGATTCTAGGTTGGGTTGTTAATGGTCAAGAAGTTTTGGTGTCTAATGCCCTCTAAATCTAAATATTCAAAATCATAGTGGTTCAATAAGTTACAACAAGTAGTCAGGTAGACAATAGACTATAAGGAACAAGGACTACACATGAATCCAAAACAACACCAGTCAATAAGGACATCACAAGTAACTCAACATTACTTCTAGAGGCGTTCACAAAAACAAAGGGGAGAACACAACTAGAGAATGCTAGACTATAGTAGGGATGAGTGTCTGATGCAGAGCACACAGTGGAAGCATAGAATTATCAACTTTTGAACCTTCGAACTCACTATTGGCGAGACAACATACCATCAACAAGCTTAAAATTTCATCGGCCGATAGGCCGATGCGACCATGACTCCATTTGATTTCACTTCTAACAAACATCCCATCATTGACTCTTATCAGTCAGACAGACCACTATCGGTGACTTTATATCCTTTCACACCAATGTCTTTGTCACTCTGATACGAGACTCTAAGTCCCTCGCCTATCGGTAGGACTTAATACCATTGGCACACTTAAAAACTCTTCTGCCGACACACCGATCTCACCAATGACAACCTTCAGACCACACCCGTCGGTGAGACTCCAAACATTGGTGAACTCTAATCTCGTTGGGCCGATACACCGATGGATTTCGACTGTTGGTGTGACTCCCTTCATCGGTGAATCTCTCAATTGCTCTTTCGATGCGCCAATGGGATTATCTTCTGATACACCTATGTCTTCAACTTCGAACCACACTCGTCGACAAGACAGACCACTATCAGTGAAGCCTAACCAAGGTCTGCCGATACGACCAACTCTTGATGTCGATACAAGGTTCTTTTGAAGGCAAAGGGTCCCTAGGCTTATGGGGCTCAATTTGATGTATTTATTGAAAGCTCAAGGTGAATTGATGCTTATTGAAAATGCCACTTAGTCCTTCATTTGCATTCTAGGCACCATTTCCTATTGACTTATATACTCCTCCTCATGCTAGGGTGCCATAATGAAGTGGTTTAGACAATAGGTGCGCTTCACTTACTAGAGGCTTGTTCTCCTTCCACCTTAGGCGCACTTTTATGGTGGAATAGGTGTCAATGGGTGCCTTGTCTTAAATGAATGCTCTCTCTAAGTTGGGTGCCCTTTTGAGGCTTTATGAGTTGCAAGTTGCACCTTAACCCTTCATGCTTGTTGCTCAATGTTTGAATGTTTAAGAAAGTCTCCTTTAGGCACTCATCTTAATGACTTTTTCTCAAGGCGCAATCACCCTAATGACTTGGATATTCATCCTAGTGTTTCAGGATATCAGGCTACCAGACTTAGTCATTTTCAGGATCTCAAACATAAAGAATAACATGATGATTCATTTTTTTGTATTGCATATAGTTGACATTCTATGCTACTCATAAAGAATATTAATATTTTCTGTTCAACATGATGATTCATTTTTTTTTTAAATACAACTTTTATCTTTTAGTTCCAAAATGAGGTTTAGGTGATACTTGAATAACAATAGCTAGCTTATTGGGTCAAAAAACATCCTATGTAATACAATTGGACTTTAAATATTTGAAGTAGCCATCTACAAATATCCATTCAAATGTGGATTTATAATGCAAGTATGGACACCATCAATAAAAGAGATTTGTATTAACCAAATATCCATATAGGTATACATCAATATCTGTCGATATAAGTATAACATATATACAAAATAGCCATATAGGCTTACAAGAATGTCATATAGGCATACAATGTCAACTATATACAATACAAAATATATGTCCACAAATGCCATATAGGCATACAACAAAGGAACACAATAAAAAGTCATTCCCCTCTGGCTCTTGAAAAGAATAGATCATGGGCAGCCTTTGATCTTCTAGGGGATGGAGACACACATGTGGGTGGTCTACTACGAACCCAATGGCTACTCCTCCCATTTAGTTCTTCCTGCATCTTTAGTTGTTACAATAAAAAGTATAGACATTAATATATAGAAATTACATGTTATAAAAAATGAAACATTTAACAAAATAATCACTTACCGCTAACATATAATCTGTCTCCTCACTTGCCTCAGTAGCAGGAATAGGCCCTGGTGATGTCATGTCCTATAGAAACCATCCAGATAGAAATTAAACTTCAAATCAATCATCTTTTGATTTTTCAAAAATAGACAACTATAACAATGAATGTAAATTGAAATTTACTAATCTTCCTCATACCCCTGTCAATGTCATGGAGCTATGAATCGCAGAGGCCACACCACGCTCCATTGCCCTCTGAACATGGGGACGTGTCTCCATAGCCTACATCATCTGGAAATAAAACAACATTATTCAATTACGAAAACTATAATAGTGATGCAAATCATGGCTCCTAACATACACACATGTTCATCTAAACATGGAAGTACACACAATAAAACACACAAGTCACATGTAAAAATCTAGTAAGTACAATTCATTCATTAAACTATTTATTTTATTACCTCCGTAAAGCTTTGAAGTCCACCACCGTTGGCAGGTGTTGCCGTGAAATCTACAATATTAACCTATTCAACATCTAAAATTAGATCTTAGAATACCATTCATATAACGATGCTATTCACATGTAATATTTATAATTATTTACTAGTTACATACCCCGACAGTAGATGATCTAGTGTAAAATGCAGGTGGTGAACCACTGAAAATTGCATTGATACTATGACCCTAAAATTTCATTAGAATCATCAATTTAAATTAGTTAATCTTGCATTTCAAAAATGAAATTTAATAAATTAAATTCAATAAACTTGCTAATATTTACCTGAGTATCAAGGCCAAAAGTTTCACTTAGGAGGGTATCTGTCATCACCATCTGCTCAACTGCAGATGTAGCCTGTGCACCTGCGTCCTGACTATCCATGGGGCCATAACCACAGGCTAACCCGCAAGCCTGACAAGCATGGGGTGGGACCCTACTCCTCGCACTATCTCCCAACCCACTCTGTGCTGCAGGACCGGCATGCTCTATGATGCTCTGGGTCAAGGCACTAATGGACTGAAGTGTATCGACCTCAACACTCTCCTTCACAATGGAAGGGATAGAAACATGCTCATGGGCTGGTCTGTTGATTACTCGTCTCACTACCCGCTGTGGGTCAAGACGTGCCCCTGGTCTATCTTGTGCTAACCCCCCACCTCTACCCTGGAAGTCCCGCATATCAAAATAGTTTAGCACTTTATTGAGGACAAACTCGCAGTAGAGTTTCCTCAAAAAGTATTGTGGGACCTCATTATTATTGCATGGAGGATGGTCAAAAACCATCCACCACCTCTGTCCAAAATTGTCCCTTATTGCTTGGTTGTTGCACCAATGGATAGGGAACCTCTTGCATGTAATGGGTGGAGGTTGATTTGTTTGTGGGTTTGTAAAAATCAAACACAAGTCTAATTTTGTGATTTGTAATTTTTTCACATCTTGGTATGATAGCTTGTCTGCATAATAATCTCTAAACTCTCTCCTCTTATCTTTCCAACTAGTTATTTGCTTGCTAATTGAATCTACATTTGATAACATAGATTCAAGAGATTCAGCAAGCGTGGACCTATGCAAGGTTGAAGTGGAAGGATCTTTCAACCTTGCAATTATATCTTCAATTTCTTTTTTGTTGTTTTCAATTTGCCCCATTATATTTTCTTGTGTTCCAGGGGCATGTCAAGGAATGGATGGAGGAGGTTGTTTTGCAGGTATTTCCTCCTCAGGATTTTGTGGATTTTGAGGAGGAGGAGGAGGAGGTGCATTAACATTTCCTGACAATTAACGAAATATACATAAAAAAACAACTCAAACCTACCTATTTAGAAGCAAATTCAAACAAATAAACAAATAAAACTCACTCATTTGGCGTGCTCGACGTCGTGGTGGCATTTTGGCGACGAATCAACATGATTTTGGTGTTGAATTATCTTTTCCAAAATGCGAGCGCGCTTCCTAGGGTTTGCAAGCCACGGGGATAGAGGAGAAAAACATAAATGAAATGAAATGACAAGCCTTTTTTTTAATTTATAATAGTTAATAATGCACTCGCATTATAACGCGAACGCGTTATGGTTTGGTTTTGACGAGCCTTAGGCTCGTCATTACCAACCCATAACGCGAGCGCATTATAATGCGCTCACGTTATGTATGATTTTTTTTTAAAACCATTTGGCCACTTTTTGGCCCACCATCTTTTTGCACTTACCCATGAGTAGGTACATATGAGCTAGGAGTCATTGAGAGGTTGTTGGCACTAATTAATATTAATGAGGTCTTGACATTAGGAGAATGCTAATGTCTAATATGAGGAAGATTTTGGTCCACATGCAACATTAACAACAAGGCACTTTAGCACTCAAGGAGGATATGCAGTAGCTAAGTTTAAATGCCCAAAGATTTGGGTGGGATCCAAGGTGAAGGTGTGTAGATTGAAAGGTTTGAGAAGGGAATGTAGGATTTTATGAGATAAGAGACATTCAAGGAGAGGTTGGATCAAGAAGTGAAGAGAGAGAGAGAGACCAAAGATTTGAGCAATAAGAGTTGATAAGGAGAAAGGAGGGGCACAAAGAAACACACAAATAGTTTGGAAGGAGAAAGATAAACATGAAGGAGCCATGAGAGATCAAAGGTGTAGACTATGTGGAGGTCAAAGAGAAAGTAGGGTGAGAGAATGCTCACAAGGAGTTGAGCAAAGAGGTTCTAACAAGGTGAAGATGCTATAAGCAAACTAGGGAAGATGAAGACCCCATGTGAGATCGACTTGGTAGCATGGAAAACAAAGGGTGAAACCTGCACATGTGACCAACTGAGTAGTATGGGAAGAGAAGTTGAAGAGTATGTGTGAGACCAATTGGGTAGCATGGAAAGAGAAATAAGGTACATGTTATAGAGAATAGGTGTGGGCCCAACAAGGTCAGGTGTATGAGAGAAAGATAGAGAGGCTAAGAAAAGACTGTGTGAATGAGGAGCTATAGGTGTGTGTGTGTAAAAGAGTGAATAGGAAGGGTCATGTCCTTGCTTGTAAAGAAAAGAGAATATTTTATGCAATAAAATATGTCCATGTTTTGTTATCTGTATTGTGTCAAATGGGTGTGTTTTGGTGCATGTAGGCTAGATCTCCATTATTCTATGTAAAGTGATGCAAGATAGTTTCTACATGTTGGGTGGTAGACTTAGGGCATTGGCTATCAATAGTTCTAGTTGTTGCAAGTTGACTTGCAGCCAAGGGAGAACCCTAGTTTTCTTTTACTTAACTATGTATGTGAGGTTCTCAAGTGGTGATTGTGAGATAGTGGGGTGCACCTCACCATCAAATGGTATCAGAGTGTGCCCCTAGTGTAACATCACATTCCATAATGCTCAAAAATTAACATAAGTATTCATAATAATCAAGAATTAGATTAAATCATGATTATCCAAATTAGAGTAAACAAAAATGAATCATTATCATTTAGATAATTAAGCATGTTATTCTAAATATGAATGTAACAAATCTTACAATTTCAATATCCAATTACATATCATTAGTGAATAACTTTCACTATGCATGTACAAAGTTATGCTCAAGGCATCAAATATCAAATTATACATAATAACTGACTATCAAGTCATAAAATGAATAGCACTGTATCTGGAACATATGACATCCATCTTCATAAGCCTCGGCTTGTCTCATGCTTGAGAAGGAGAGCATCATCCAGGTGCTTTTCCTCCAATCACAGACTGGCGGTCCCCGCACAACTTCCTACCTAGAAGTGGCCCTATGCTTCACAGAAGTGATAGATATATGGAACCGTTAGGTTAGCCATCTGCGTATCTAGTGTTGTGTCCTTCAAAATGCCTCATGGTCACACAAATATAGAACCACTCTAACTATGTATGACACTACTGGAGACATTATGCCTTCTAGAGCATTGTGGACCGACAATGCATACAAAGACAGATGCATTACTTTGGCCAAAGATTTTCATACATAAACATTTCACAATGAATGTTGTCATATGTCCACCACCTTGACTCGACTTATAAGTTGTCATGTCTTACATTAAACATATTTTTGACCCTTCTTGGTCTAGAATAATTAAGTTCAAAACATTCTCGAAAACCCATTCTTAAGGTCCTTGATTTCTTAAGCATCTGGGAACTAGTGACTCCACATCACACTATCCCTCATTTCATAAAGAAACAAGTACATTCATAGTTTCAACACTTAACCCTACTCAATTGGTGTTTACTTTGTTTACCTATTTTCAAGGTTTAAGCTCAATTCATAACATCAATGAAATGCTTATAATGACTCATATAGTCGATCTCTTTAATAAGTTCTATTTTAAGAGATCTTCCTAATACCATACATATATAAGATTAATTGCCATTCGTAAGATAGCATTAACCTTCTTTTATACCACTAGTCTATAGAAAACTAGGGTAAGTTCTTGTAAATAAAGAACCTATCAAGAAATTACTTCCTCATAAGGAATATGATATGCAATCGTGGCTGCCAAGAAACAATATTATATCTATATATAATAACCTTCTCATCTATATGAGAAGTCATTATGACTACAATATACACAATATGCATAAACAGTCGAGGCTCAACATCATTTACCATCGGGTTAATAAGATAAAGTATCAAGTGCACACGGCACCAACTCAATGGTACCACTAAGTTTAGAGTGATTGTATCTATCATAAGTTACAACCATAGTTATTATGGCATGAAACAGTTCTGTGGTGTCGATTTCATAAGCCAATACCATTGGCCTTCCCTTAAAGGGCAATTATCGCCCTATCAGGCTCATTAATAAACACTGGGTTTTCAAGTCTTATCAAATGATAAACAATTGAAAGAAGCATTATTAAAAGATTCATGGCTCAATAGGGATAAACTAGTTTTGTGCAAACGCTCTTGCATGCATAACCATCAAAGGTGTTGCAGCCTCAAGCTAGCCGAGTGCCATTAAGACATAGTAACTTCAAAGAACATCATAAAAAGAATGCAATGAGGCTTCATGAGCCTTCAACAACAAGAGATATTCATCAAGATATACATATAATATAATTACGACTTAGCATGCCGTATGCATATGTTAATAGTTCCTCAAGTCGGCACTGTCGACGTTCTCCATTAACAAAAGGTTATAGCTGTATTAGAAACCATTTATATATAAGCCATGAGCTCTTAAGGTTATCATACCTGTGATTACGACACAATAGCAAGTATCTTTCTTGTTGAAAGATGTTCTTACATGCTAGGCTCGAGCCTCCTCACCCTTCCCTTATGGCTATGACAGCCTTGTAAATCCACTGCTAATTGATATCTCTCATGTTTTTCTCTTCACCAACCCTACTCTCTTTTTTTCCAATCACACCAAAAAAAATAATGATAGACATAATACCCAGTCTTCCTTTTGATAGCATTTGATAACTATCAAGAACATGGCTCTTTGCATGCATTCCATGCATGCCACCTCACGGGATCTTTTGATCCACATAGTCCACTATAGGCTAGTTCGCGAGGAGGGATCTAACAAGCCACTACTCAGCCTAAATTCTCTCTCCCCACTCCTCATGGGTGTTGGATATTGGGGTGGCAAGAACGTGGTTAAGTTACTATAGTTATATGCATAATCAAAGATACTAATGTCATTGACCCCTAAAGAGGTTCACATATATATAATCACCCTTAACTAAATAATAAAGGTTAACTAACTTCTATAATATCAAAGATCATCATCATAATGAAAGCAAAGGATGACACACTAATAGTTTAGGGTTTTCGGGGTTGAGTAACACTCCCCCTCAATTGACTATAGACCTTAGTCGAATAACAAGGAATAAAGAATTAATATCCTAATTTGGAAATAAGGAAATCAAGAGAATTCTACATCTATTCACAAGACTAACTCTCTACTTGCGACAATGTTCTAGGAGTGTCATTTAGTCATCATAACCATTGTCGAGATAGCACCACCGACAAGATGACTGAAAAAGGAGATTAATTTCCTAGAAAGAAAACATGACTCATGACAACTTATAGAGGGTTCATAAGGACATAGAATCTAATACTCATATGGCTATTTGGCCCATTTCCTGATATCTATCTCTTCCTCTCAGATGATACTCTCCTTCCATCTTCGAAGGATGATTACTTTGTAGATCAAACTCACCACCAGAAAATCATGATTAGTGTATCATCATATGATCGATAAATCATAATAATTAAATAATCATTTCAATCTTGAAAACTCATATCTAACTAACATTAGTTAGTTTCTTCATAAACAATGATTAATCTGACATTTTCCACAAACATCTAATCATTCAACTCTTAACTAATCATCCTGATTACCATGCAAAAGTAAGATTAAGCTAAATCACAAGTTGGGGATGTAACACCTAGGAGGTGCCTAGTTGTCATCAAGGGAGGAATGCTAGGATGGGGTTGGAAGTGATATTGCAAAGGAGCAATAGGAGCTTGATCTATATGGGATGTAGTAACAAGGAGGGGAGCATCATGAGTGCCATTGGATCCATTTAGAATTTGGCCAACCTTTAAGTAATTCATTCCATAAGATTTTGACACAAGCATAACATGAGGTGCATTGGCTAAATTTAAAGGATTACATCCATCATCTAGTTTATTAACATTCTTTCCATGCATTTATACACAATATCCATCTTACGATTTTCAACATTTGTAAGATTGGCCTAATGGTAAATGGTTGTTCCTCATTTAGGTAAATAAGTGTATTTAGATTTTCTATAATAGGAGTTTCAAAAAAATCGATAGCCATTGAAAGGTTTGGTTTATGACTTCTACTGATTGCAAGATGAGAACATGGTAAATGTTTGGACATACAACCCTTCTATATGTTTGATCAAAATAAAGACAAGACAATAAAAACACATCCAAATTTAAGATTTGAATTAGGGATGAAAATTAAGAACAAGAATTGATTAGAAATTAGAAAATTAGAAAGAAGGTCAACCTTTGGACAAGGCACTAAAAGAGATTGACAAGTTGAGGTTTGCAAAAAATGTAAGGATAAAAAACACCCCCTACAACATTTTTCTATAACCTAATTTAATGAAAAATCAAATAATGTCAGTTTAGCCTAGGTAAACATGAGACTGATAAATAAAATAATTGAGAAGGTTAAGGTGCTTACCTTTAAATTGTTGAACTTGTCGATATTGAAGATTCAATTGTATAATATAATCAATAATTAGGAAGAGATCTAGACGGTAGTCGAAATAACACTGACCAGATGTCAATTACATTTGTATGCACATAAATAGAGTGGTTGTTTCGCTTCTAGCACGACAACGTTGTGAGGTGCAACAATTAAGTTTTAAAATTTGAAACTATACCCACACTCATTAGATTGCGACTCTTCTACTCTATAGTTCTAAAACTGTCTGGGACTGCATCACTTTTACGATTGAGTCTGCGGGTCTACCTTTGCACCTTGCAATTTTGTCCTCTATCAAAAATTATACATTGCAATAGCAAACACTCTCACTAATTCGTATTGCTGAGATAAATATAGCACTAACAAACGCCATTAAATTCTTTCATATAAAAAGATTGATGTATAAATCTTCCTTAATTTAAATCAAAACCATCGTGCCGATTGCAGAAGTTCTAAGGTCCTACACAAGACAGATGGTGCAAATCATTTTATTCCTTCTCAATGTCCTAAACTTAAGCTTCCAAAACTTCAGTTTCAAGTGCCAAAAAAACATGATAAAGCGTAGACGAGACACAACGTTCTCAAGCTACAGAATAAAAGTTTGTGCGACAGCGATAGCTTTCAAGCCAGACTACCTACCACCTTACGTCTGTGCTCTCAATTATGAGGCTGCACCGACCAATTATGAACGTAAAACAGTTCTGCAAGGTGTAGTGAGGGAGCTCCGCCTTAATTACTAGTGGTCTCAAAACATGCCTTAAGATAGCAAAACTCATCCCCGTCGGTGTGTACAAGTTTTGTATAATTGGGTTTAGTGCTTGAAATTTTTGCAGCTTCCTGCTTTGAGTCAATGGTTGAGATAAAGAAGGGTTTGCTAGGGTATTGTGCTTAGTTTGTATGTATCTAGTTTTTGCCACCTTTCATATTGCTCCTCTTTGAGCATGAATTAATATTAACCTTACATATTTATTACTAGATATTTTTAAAAAAATTTCCTTGCCTTCAAGGGAGCTTTGTCTTTAATTGGCTTCAAATCATGGCATTGTAATGGTTGTTGCCAATTTGAAAGTGTAGGATAATGGCTCCCACAATGTATCTTTAGAAGTTCATTTTGAAAGCCTTTCATGAGGTATGTCTTCTAAAACCCTAGCTAATATAGTTTTTCCTATATCCTTAAGTAGGGCCTTTTGTATATGTCTAACTCATTATCAAATTTTACACCATAGATCTAGGATTTTGTCATCTCCAAGGAGAGATCCTTACAAGCCCCTATCTGGGTTGAATTACCTGGCCTTCCCTTGCCCTATTGGCCTTTTTTGGACCACATTGTAGCCTCTTTAAACCATATCATTGTTCAGATCTATACTAGTATGATGAAGGAAACTTAGCGGATAGTAGTATAGAAGAACAATGGATAAACCACCTACTATCACAACCAAAAGAGGAGACTAAAGACATAATTGGAAGGAAGAGCTTAAACAGCCGGTGTGTGGTAGTCAAAAATTTGTCGACTGGTCGAAATAAATCGACCATAATAAAAACAAGTGATTTGAATCCATCGACGATTATGAACTGATCAGGTCGAATTGATTTTTGAAATTGAATCAAAGTCAAAAAATTTGAAAACAGCCGACATGACAACGTGTCGACTATTTACGTGAGGCGTAATTGGAAGGAGCACTAGCAGTAAGAAGTATGATGTGAATTTTTTGAAGTGGAGAGGAAGGCCAAAAGAAGATTCAATCTACATTTCCAAGGCTAAGGTAGACCATCTTAGTTTCTCTCTAATCACTAGAAAGTGAGAGACTCATTTTCCAAGTAACCCCGCATGTCTAATGTAGGAGCACCCTAGGGGAATAAGAGCAACCTTACATCAACCAAAGATATTTTCTTTCACTGTATTTGTTTATTTGTAGGTTTTCATTCACTAGTTAGTTGAAAAAGAAGCCACCACACATCATTGCAATTTTACATATGGTCTCATGTTTTTGAGGTTATGTTTGATTAAGACACATCCACGTCATATCCATGTTTTAGAAGAATTGGATCATTGGAAACCTATGTAACATGGTTCATGAACATATACCAAGATGACAAACTTGCATAATTTTGACTATTCGGGCCACTTGTGCCAGGTTTTTCAAAGTTTGTGCTAGCAAAGGAATATGTATACAAAGATTCATTGGACCTAGAAGGATGTATCATGAGCACCGATCCTCCACTCTGTTATCACTATATTAATTGAGGGACTTGTTAACACATTGGTTGACTACATGTGTTATGAGATGTTGAGTTTTTAGCCACCTTAAAGATGATGCAAATCACCTGGGAGGCTTGAGATTTCTATATATATCACTCACAATCATTTGAAGGAATCAAGATAGAGTTAAGAAGAATTCAATGAAGAGTTGAGGTTCAAGTGTGAGAAGAAGGATGAAGGTTTAGAATGGAGTATGATGATGATATTGAAGATGGTGATAGTGTGGCATGTGGGAACATATTGAGTTTCATTTGAATGGTACAATTTCATGTTTTGTAATAAAATGGTTGCAAACTAGCATGTAGGAAGCCCATTGT
Source organism: Cunninghamia lanceolata (assembly GCA_027924645.1). NCBI lineage: Eukaryota > Viridiplantae > Streptophyta > Pinopsida > Cupressales > Cupressaceae > Cunninghamia > Cunninghamia lanceolata. The sequence continues at coordinate 1,524,932 of BSBN01001378.1, forward strand.
GGTAAATTTTAATCGTTTAAGATTGTGAAATCAATCAAGATCATGTTGCTACATTGATTTGTCACTATGATTAATGTGTGTTTGATATTCATTGCATGGTTGGATAATCCTCCATTGGATCCTCCATCCATGAATGCATCACAAACATAAAGATCCTAAATTCCATTATCATTGCATTGTGTTGGGTGAATATTTTGTCGTTAACTCAGTAATAGAAAAATGGGTATATCAGCCACAACTATGATGAGACAAAGTCTCTCCTCTCAACAAGGGGAGGTTCCCTATGATTGCTTAACTATTATAAACAAATAACTTATGAAATTTATGTACACTAAACACTATATTTGTGGTGTTTCCATTTCATCTCATTCTCTTTTTTCAGAATAGATGCTTATACTTCAAGATAATAATAAAGAACTTACAAACTTTCATAAACCCACAGAAACACAGTTTTTTGTTTCCTTACCTACTAATTGCAAATAGAACTATTTGGAGTTGAATGTAGCCCAAAGTCTTCACTCTTCTTCAAGATGATAAAAGTAGATTGAATATAACAACTTGCGGCACAAAGTCTTCAAGTTGTTTTATCCTCACGAACATAAACACAATTCTCACAAATGATTCTATAGCTCAAAGTCTATTGAAATCATATTTAGAATACTCCTTAATCACTTGAAATAAACTCACACTCCAATTACTTATCAAAGATAATATGATAGCAAAGACATAAGAACAATTCTATCATAAACAAAATAATCCCAAGACAAAGATTGGAATTGAACTTGCTTTCTTGTATTGATAAATATTTGATAATTGATTTTCACAAGAAGCACAAAGTCTTGATTTGCTTTTCAATTCGCCAGAGTTTTCTTGCAATAGATAAAAGATAATATTTACAAAAGAGGCCCTCTTTATTTATAGGGAGAGGCCTTGAGAAAATTTAGGAAAAAACCTAACTACTTTGACTTATTCAAAAATAGGAGTCCTTATTGACTTGGGACTTCCTATATTTTTACATGTAATTACATATGAAAAATGTACATGTAAAAATGTCTAAAATTGTTTTGAAAGTACATCTGAAAAAAGGAAAATAAACTAAGAAAAAACTGCTTCAATTTGTGTCGCCACTTTTCCTCATGTGACCATCATACATAGTGAAATCCACTTGCATCCCAATGCTATCCGGGTTGAACGTGTTCCTGAAGATCATCTTGGCTCTCACTATGGCATCTCTCATTGTAGTGACTGATTTTGCATGACCAGTTAACTTGGTTTTCAAATTATCCAAAGTTAACTGGTTGTCCAAAATATTGTCCACAGAAGTCATTGAAAATGTTTTATCTTTGAACTCTTTCTGGAACATGTCTTCAAATTCCTGAACCATTTCTTCTGCAGAAAGAAATTGGTTGTCTTGTGATACCATCTTACAAGGCAACTCCTCCAACTTATGCAAAAGGTTGACATCACTTTGTTCACTGATTTCCTTTGTAGCTTCAAGATCATTGATCAAATTTCTAAGCATACTGCTCCTGTACATCAAAGCCTCCTTTGTTTTTGTATAAGAATCCCTATTAGAGATGGTGCCAATTGATATTAGGGTGCTTATTTTCAATTTCCTCATCTCTGCCCATTTATCATGAGTATTCTCTGTGTGTTCAATATCTTGAGAAATAGTATCAATGAGGTCATCAAGTTCTACTCTTATTTTCCTCATTTTATCTGTCTTCTCAGATACGTCTGTGAGCAAACAGACTCCTTGTGCACGCATCCTGTCTAAGTACTCTTCAAGTACTCTCCCTTTGAGATGAGTCCTTTTCGCTTTCTGAATGATGGGGTCTCCTACAGTAATGGCCTCTAGAGTAACTGCTTCTGAGTTCAAAGTGATTTTTCTTATCACCGCAGTTAGTTGTTCTACCATTTCCTTGTAGTGATCCTTCATTTCTTTTTCCCTGTCAAACTTCTGGATTAGGATGTCCATGGCTGACTGCATATCATTTTTAGCGCTTTCATGGGTTATTTTGCCCAATTCAACTCTAGAAATAGAGTAATCATTTATATCAAAATTCTCCATGGTTGCATCTTGTGGAGGTTTGGTAATCTCTAAAAATTTATGTCCCTTATCCTCAAGCATTCTTGAAAGAATCTTTGGTTTCTTTGGGGCCTTAGAATTTGCAGGTACCAGCTTGGTGAAATCAAAGTCATCTGGGGAGATGGCTTGCTTTTTCCTATTTGGTGTGTAAGCTGATAACCAAGGTGGGAGCAGAGAAGTACTCACATTGGGATCCATTCCTATTGCTGGTGTTCCCAAAACTGTACTTGTACTGGTAGTAGAAACAATAGGCAGGGTGTTAGTAAAAACCGCACCTGTTACATTTGCACTAGAGACTTGCTCAGTATTCATTACAAAATGATCAAAAATGGATGCATCCCCAATGTCAAAAGACGAAGAAGACAAACTAGGAATAGACCCTGAAGAACAGAGAACATCTTCAAAAGTGTTTTGAAGATTATCAAAAATTATTTTAGAAGGAGAGGGAGATTCAGAAGAGGGAATATCAATAGGGGAAATAGACACAAGAGCTGCAACAGGTGTATCAAGAAAAATGGATGAGACCCCCATTTCTTGTTGTGTATTTTCCTGTGGAGACAAAGCCTCCTCGTCTTATTGATCTATAGTCCTATCTTCAACATCCATCTCTTCAATGGTTGGCTCCTCAGCTTCCATATCTTTTATTTCAGGTGCTTCCTCCACAGCTTTTGACTTCTTCGTCACAAATCTGATTTTAGGCTTATGTGTTTTAGAGGATGAGGGAACATCACTCTTGTTCTTCATTCTGTTTTCCACCTTTTTACCAGTTTGCTCTTGAACTTCAGTTTCTGATCCAGTGAGGAATTCTTTTAGAGTAATTCCTTTATCTACTAGCCAGTTATTGGTGTTAGCCAATATAGGCTCAAATCTTTTTCTCAAAGAGGTCAACTCCTTTTGGGACCATTGGATTGGAGGGAGAGGGGTATTAGGAACCTGTTCAGTATTATATTTGTCATCAACCAACTTCCCATCATCCACTAGATCTTCTGGAATATCAACAAGTCCCAGATATTCAATCTATTGAAGGGACAACCTACTATAGTCCAATTTCCTGATATCTTCCTCTGTTATCATATCTACCCAAACATCTTCAACCATGGGTTCGTGAAATTGAGTTTTCCTTTTGATTTTGTTCTTCACGCCCCTGTAGTCAAACTTTGGTCTCCTCTTGAATTGCTTCATGGTGACCAGCTGCATCTTAGTTTCCATGACCCTTGCCTTTGCAGCAGCCGATACTGAATATTTGCCAATTTCAACTAGGAATGTGAAACCGGGCTTCTTGAGTTCCATTTGTTTGTTATGCATGACAATCATTTGTCTGCACAACTCCATTAAGACTAGTTTGTCTGAAGGGAATCTTGGAAGCATATAGGGGTAACCTTGGAAAAAGCCAACCCTCAAGTATCAAAAAGAAGGAAATTGCAAGAACATACACCCAAAATCATTTACCACTGTCCATGCCTCATCTGACACTCTTCTTTGTTCCAGTTGGGGATCAAAAAGATAAAGGAATACTGCAAAGAACACATCATTCACTCTTCTGAAATGATGAATAGAACCCTTCAACGTTAACTAAGAATAGTATTGGTACACTGGGATTACCCTCCTATCCCCTTCTGATGCCAAACCTGGGAAAATCCTCATAGAAGCTGCAATGTACACCAGATAGGAAGTCATGTAGAACTTGAAGGTAGTGGACACCTTCGTCAATTGTTTGTGCAAAGCATTACTGATTTGTTCACCCTGAAAAATGATTTGCTTACCCTAGAGTATGACCTTAATGAAAGGATGCATCCATTCATGAAACTGTGAAGAGGAAGACAAACCTCTTATCCTGTTGAGGAGAGTAATCAGGTCACCAACTTCCTCTACAAAGTCACTTCAAGGGAAACTACGTGGCCACCTTGACAAATTTGACCTTGCAGTCTTCAGCCATTTATTGTTAATTACTTTCTTTGCCTTCTCCGGATTTTTGTCATATTCCTTCTGTGCTTCAATAAATTCAATCTTTAACACCTCTATAGCAGGAGGGCACATGAACACTTTGTCAATGAACTCAGGATCCAACCTGATTACCACATTGCCACTGGTGTCTACCACAGCTCTAGTATCTCTATTATAGAAATGAGCACACTGAAGAACAAATTCTGTGTTGTGAGCTACCACTGGGAAAGATGACACCAGATGAATATTACTGTCAATTATTTTCTTCATTGCAGCACTGGGGTTGCTCGACTTGGTTCTTTCTACAAACTCAGCCATATCCACATGGCCAATCTCTATATCGCTAATGTCATCAACATTAGAAGTGACTGAGGTGATTGGGAAAACACCTTGATATCTGTACTTCATTGCTTTTGATTTCTTCGGGGACAACTCAGTCATCTGGACGAGCTATCACCAAGAGGATGTTGATGAAGAACAAAGATCCACAGAAGAAACTGCAGCAAAAAGTCATGATCATGCAATTAGGGGAAATACTGGAAATCTGGGAAAATTGCATGTCGACGATCATGACTATGGAGATGCGCTTGAAAAAGGGCTATAGGGCGAGCAGGTTAGAGAAAAGCGGGCTTAGAAAATTAAATCTAGAAATTTTCCAGAGTTAGGAAAATCTGGGAGAATGTTTGCATGGGCGGCAAAATTTGCCGCCCTTGCATATGAGGGGTTTTCTTATAATTGCATCGGCGGCAAATTTTGCCGTCATTGCATGTACTAGAAAAATCTTGGTGTCGGAGCGGCAAAATTTACTACTATGGCAGGTAGAAAGAATTTGCGGAGTTTGGATGTTGGAGCTGTTGATAACTGAGAGGGGGGGTGAATCAGTTATCCTAATTATTTCTTCTTTTGAACCTTCTTATCAATCAAAGCAGTATTGAATCAAACAAACAAACATTATCATGAAATGAGAAACACATGACACAGTATTTTGACGTGGAAACCCGGTTAAGGGAGAAAACCACGGGGTGATTAACCCAAAGATTATTCTCTGTTAGAAGAATAAGGAGTTACAAAAATGGCACTTGCCAATTAGGGCTCACTGCCCGAGCACACTGCTCACAAAGAGGCCCACTACCTACAAGGAGACACACTGTCTACAAAGTGATAAGAATCATAGTCTTGAACTGGAGAATGACATCTTTACCATGTCTGGATCAGTTCCATTTAAGCCCAGAAACATCTGCTCTGCCTTCTGCACTTCTCTTCGCTACTCCACCTTTATCCACACAAGTCACACTTCAAAATGAACTCACAAACCTTTATTTATACAAGACACCGACTTAGGAACAATCATCTAAGTCAGCAATCAACCATAAGAATATCCGCAAGATGAATAACACATCCGGTCGGCCACCATAAGAACATTCACAGGATGAACAACTCATCCGGTCGGCTAAACAGAGCAAAAACTTCATCCGGAAGAATATCTTCAATTCCGGGCTCTACTGTCAATGCAGACCAACAACACAACTTCAACATGATCCAAGAACCTTCACAAGCCTGCCTGAATGACCAGGTACATCCGCATATCCTTTACTTACTGAAATCTCTTATCCTCCTTATTCAGAACTTCAAGAACACTGTCTGTCGCCACTGTCATAATGCAAGAGGTACTTCCGGACCTCCAAATCATACACAACTCAAGATGGCACATCACAAGGACATCCCAAAGACTCCTTCCAATCTGTAGATTAGGATTATACAGTTCCGGACCTCACCGGACCTTTTTGTGATCCTCTGTCACCTCTAAATACTTGCCGGAACCGGTTCTACACCGACAGCCACAACTCCTTCAGATCTTCATGCGGACCTCTGAAATCTTAACTGAAGCATCGCAAGACTCATATCTACAAACCCTTTAATCCGCATCCTCCGGTTCGCATCCTATACAGTACATTTGCCTTCTTCTCATCACTATTCTTTACTGTTCCTGACTGAGGCTAATTTTCTCAATATTCTCAGCACACTGCTCATTGAATCCTTCTTGTCAAAGCAATATGAGTATGTTGACATCAATGACAACACTAGTTTACCTCATACTTGCAACAGGAGCGGCATTTTCTGCCGACATTGCATGTAAGAGAAACTGAAAGATCTTCGTGTAAGGGCGGCCATACACGTCCACTTTGAAAAATCCTTCACACAAGCGGCAAATTTTGCCACTTTGCATGTGAGATAAGAGTGTCTCCGTGATGTTCCATAGGCAAATATGGCCGACAACGCATATCACCAGTTACCAAGTAACGTAAGGTAGGGATGGCGAAATCTAGCGACACTGCTCATGGTAGGAGTTAGGGGATCGTTTGTGTAAGGGCGGCCAAATTTGCCGCCCCACACATCTTGGTATATGGTAAGTGTTTAAAGGTTTGAGCGGTGAAACCATCGACCTCCATACGGTAAAACTTAGGGCACCAATATTGGTCCGGTCTAAAACATATTCGACGCGAAGAACAAAAACAAAATTGAAACGCACAACGAATATAACAATCAGGAAAACAATATTTGACAAAGGTTTATAACCAAAAACAAAGTAAAGCCATTCAAAACTGACAGAAACCCTAGGAAAGAAAAAGAAAATGGTTAGAAGATTTTACCTATCAAAAGTTTGAAACCTTAGGTTCGATGATGAAGAGTTTGATTGAATCTTAGCTTAGAGCAATCGAATGGCACGAGGAGAATCCAGAGATTGGCTAGGCAGGTAAGAAATGAAATGATGAAACAAACTAAAGAAAACGTATTTAAAACTCAAAAATATGCCTTTAATGGGTGGCACGAGTGGCCATTAATGGCACTCCAAGATCAAGATCCTGGAGATCTTGTTTGGGCGGCAAAATCGGCCGACCCCGCACATTTGGCATTAAACCTGCAAAGGCAGCAAAATTCACCGACAGTACCTATACACATTGGAGAAATATTTAACGGCGGCAAAAAGTGTCGCCTTTACATACTTAGAAGAGAAACATATGTAAGAGCGACGAAAAATGCCACCATTACATATGCAACAACTTAAAAAGAGACATATTAGAGTGGCGAAAAATGCCGCTATTGCATATCAAAACTCAAAAATTTACTAACTCTTGAAAATGGCTAAAATTGACATTTTAATCAGTTTACGACTTGAACGATCTTTGCGAACATCAAGAAACCAATTCAAGGGAATGTCGCAGACTAGTTTAGAATGTCAAATGACTTCACATGAGACCAAGGGAATCTTGTCTCGATTTGTGAACTTAGAGTGTAGATTCACGAAACGGACAAGTTTCGTGGGGGTTGTCTACAAAAATGAGCGTAGCTGATTTTGAGAACAACAGCTGGCTCTAACTGGGGAACTTCCTTCGATCAAACTTTGAAATGATTAAAGGGAGTAGAATCCAGTCTCTAAGTGCCTTCATCCATGCCATTGGGCTATAGAGTCAAGCGAAAAAGAAAAAGACACAAGACTAAACAAAAAACACAAAAATAAAAACACAACTATACAAATGTACAATTAAACTTATCTGATACTTCTAGGATTGAAGTGCTTTAGATGTTGCCCACTGTGAGGTAGCAAGAAAGGTGTCCTTTCCTAATACTCCAGCAAGAAACTATTTTCACCACAGAACTGATGAATGGTGAACAGACCTCTCCACAAGGAATCAAATTTTCCATGCATTCCCTTTGGTTCTCTCCTCTTGTCCCACAAGACTTGATCTCCAACCTGAAACTCACGAGCCTTTGCCTTTTTGTCGAAGAGTTTCTTTACTTGACTTTGGTGTTCAGCGATACGATCCACTACCATAGTTTGCTGCTCATCAAGTTCAGCTAAGTACATAATCCGTTTATCAATAGAACTATCAAAAGTTCTATCTTCTAATGCCTTTACCAACTTCGGTGCTGGCAATTCCAAGGTAATCAGTACCTCCGCATTCAGGCCATATAGAAGCTAAAATGGTGACATGCCTATTGCCCTTTTGGGGGTAATTCTATCTGCCCATAAAGCATCAAAAAGTACTTTATGCCAAGTTCTCTGATTTTTATCCACCAGTTTCCTGATGATAGTAACCAGATTCTTATTACTTGATTCTGCTTGACCATTACCTTGCGGATAATAGTCTGAAGAATGGGAAAGAATGATCCCATGCTCGTAGCAAAATTCAGTAATCTCATGAGAAGAAAAACAAGTAGCATTATCTGCTACAATCTTGTTTGGAACTCCAAACCTGGAAATAATGTTTTCCTTAAGAAAACTGCATACCACTTAAGAAGTAGCATGTTTGATTGGAATGGCTTCCACCCACTTGGTAAAATAGTCCGTCCCAGTGAGAACATAGTTATGTCCTGCACTTGATGGTGGATTCACAGCGCCAATGAAGTCGATGCCCCATTGCTGAAAAGGTTCTTCAATAACCACTGGTTTAAGAGGTAGGGCTGCCAACTTTGGTTTCCTAACAAACTGTTGACACAACTCACACCTACGCACCCAATTGTACGCATCTTGGAATAGTGTGGGCCAATAGTATCTAGCTCGCAGAATCTTGTGAGCCGTTACAGGTGCAGAAAAATGTCCTCCACAAGCTAAATTGTGGAAAGACTCCAAAAGTCTATTTTGTTGTGCTTTATCCACGCAATGGAGAAATACCCCATCAAGACTCCTTTTGTACAAACCATTGTCCCAAAGGACGTAGTTAGCAGCTTTCAACTTAATGGTTCTTTTCTCCTTATAAGACAGATGAGAAGGACACTCACCATAGGTAAGGAAATGAGTGATATTTGAATACCACTCATCAGTAGTGGTGACAAAAAGAACAGTTGGTGTATCCACAACTTCTTCTTCTTCGTCCCCTGTCTCTTTTGGCACGTTATCAGCGATCAATTGACACAAACCTTTACCACGCACAAGCTTGGTAGGCTTGATATCCAGATCAAATTCTTGGATCTTAGCAATCCAATTACCTCTCTTTGTTCTGAACTCCTATTGAGTTAGGATAGATTTGACTGTTGTATCAGGCACCATAACAATAGTGTGTGAATTCAGAATATAGAACCTGAAATGCTTCACCGCTTTGACCACGACATAAGCATGCTTCTCCATATTAGAATATTTCAATTCATGAGCTTTGAGAGGACAACTCATAAATGATATGGGGGATTCCACACCTTCTTCATTCTGCTGAACCAGAATAGTTGAAAGTGTATGTTCTGAAGCATAGCTATAAACTACAAAATCTTTGGTGTAATTAGGACACACAAGAACTGGAGCATGAGCAATAGCCCTCTTGATATCCTCAAATGCTGCTTTGCCTTCTGCAGTCCAACGGAAAGTGGCCTTACCCTTCATCATGTTGACGATGTGACAGGTTTTCTCTGCAAATTCAGGAATGAACCTTCGCAGAAAATTCACCTTTCCAAAGAAAGAATGAATTGTAGTCTTACTAGCAGGTAGAGTAAGACTTTGAATAGATTTGACTCTTTCCGAGTCAATTTTAGTGCCTTCTCGGGATACAATGTGTCCGAGAAGCTTACCTTCTGTAACCCCAAAAACTGACTTCTTAGGGTTGAGAGAGATACCATTTTGCCGACAACGTTCCAACACTTGTCGTAAATGGTGCGCATGATCATGACGGTTTTTGGAGAAAACAGTCAAGTCATCAAGATACACCATGATGAACTTCCCCATCTCATCTCTGAAGGCAAGGTCTATTGCCCTCTGAAATGTGGCACCGGCATTGATCAGACCAAAAGGCATTCTGTGATATGCAAATGTGCCCCATGATGTGGTAAAAGCAGTTTTGAACTGATCTTCTTCATTGACCTCCACTTGGTTATACCCTGAAAAACCATCTAGCATAGACAGCATTTCTGAACTAGTTACTATTTGCAATACTTGATCCATGATGGGCAAGGGGTAGTTATCTTTCAGGGAAGACTGGTTGAGATTCCTGAAATCAACATAGATACGGATTTCTCCGTTCTTCTTCCTTACGGGAACTATGTTCGTGATCCAGGTGGAATGATGAATTGGAAAAATTATCCTTGCATTCAACATCTTCTGAATCTCAGAAAGGATCGTACCTAATATCTTGGGGTTGTATTGCCTTTGCTTCTGCTTGTGAGGCAACGATCCAGCTTTGAGGGGAATTTTGTGTTGAACCTCCTTAGGCCTAAAAGACTTCAGATCATCATAGGAGTAAGCCAAAACATCAATGTAATGGCGAAGGAGGGTAATGAATTTGAATCTTTCATCAGTAGTGCAACATTTCCTAATATTGACCATTTTGGGATCCACCTTCGAACTTAAATTTACCTATTCAAATTCCATAGAGGAACTTGAATCCTATTGTTGCCGCTGCTTGATATACCTGTCATGCTTATCAAACAATTTTTCAAGGGAAACCAAGCCTTTTGGAATCTTATTCCCTTTCAATTGAAGAAACTCTTCGCCGGTTTGTGAATCTATCTCAGAAACATATTCCCGTGGTGGCGATTCACTACCTTCAAAGTAAAGATCATCAAAGCTATCCATTTTTTCCAAGAAAGCAATGATTTGGTTATCACCATTAAACACCTACCAATGGTCAGCGTTATTAGGTACACTTGGTCGGAAGACCAGCTCAATAGTGTACTTGTTTCCTTTAAAATCTTTGTGAGGAACCATGAGAGTGGCGGAAACAGCCAATGAATCTGCACAATCATTGAATTCTCTTGGCACTGCAGAAATGTTGAAAGCATCAAAACCTTCAATGCAATCCCATACACGATTGCGATAGTGTCTCAATCTTTCATTTTTGGTTTGGTACAAATTCCTCACTTGACAAACCACCAATTCGGCATCCCCTTAAGCATGAAGGATTTTAACACCTCTAGCATGAGCAGCGTCCAATCCGAGCAATAAAGACTCGTATTCGACGGTGTTATTGGTATTATCAAATTGTAACTTGTATGAAAAAGGTAAGATATCACCTTGAGGAGATATCAAAACCACTTTGGCTCCAGAACTGGTAGAAGAACAACTGCCATCAAATTCTAAGATCCAGACTTCATTAGAATTTGATTTTTTAGAATTTCTTTGATCAAAAGATTCCTCTTCATCGGTGAGGGAAGAATCTGGCATTACTATACCTTCACCTGAACTTTCATCTGAAAACTCACCTGATTCTTCATCCGAATGGTCTGAGATATCACTTGATGAACTCTCATCTGATGAACTAAAACCGTCTTCAGTAGATAGGAAATAGTTACCCATTCCCGAGGACTCAAACAAAATTTGAGCTTTGGGATTTGATGTCTGAGTAACGATGTACTTTGCCTCCTTCTCAGGAAGTAACTTCTGCATGACACCTTTAACAGGTATCCTTTCTTCAAATAGATCCATGTTCAACTCCCCACCTACATCTTTGTAGAAATTACACCCAAGCAGAATACCATAGGAAGCTGGAACATCAGCTACTAGGACTGTCATTTTAATCCTCTTATCTGGAAAAGCTGCAAATGCAAATTGGGTATCTTTAATTTTGTTGCAAGTATGAGGATAACCAATGTTGTCATTGATGTCAACATACTCATATTGCATTAATGAGAAGGATTGGATGAGTTGTGTGCTGAGGATATTGAGGAAATTAGTCTCAATCAGGAACAGTGAGGAACAGTGATGACATTAAGGTAAAATTCCAAGATAAGATGAAGGTTAGAGGATGCGGTTTAAAGGGTTTGCAGATATGAGTCTTGAGATGATCCAGTCAAGTTTTCAGAGGTCCGCATAACGATCTCAAGAAGTTATGACTGCTCTAGTAGAACCAGTTCTGACAGATGTTCAGTGGTGACAGAGTGTCATAGATTGGTCTAGTGAGCTCCAGAATTGCATTATCTCATTCTATGGATTGGAGGGAGTGTTGAAGAAGTTCGTGTGAAGTGACAACTAGATTTTTTCATGGTTTGGAGGTTCGGAAGCACCTTTTTAATTATGACAGTGATGACAGACTGTGATCTTGAAGTTCCAGATGAAGAAGAGAAGAATTCCAATAAGATGATAAAGTGCGGATGTTCTTGATGACTCAGGAAAGGTTTTGGTGATCTTTGGATCATGTACAATTCTTATTGGTGGTCTGCATTAAAGTTAGAGTTTGTATTTGAGGAATAACCATGGATATTGGTGTTCTTCTTGAGATTGGCCGACCGGATATATTACACGTCTTCCGAATGTTCTTATAGGTGTTTGCCGACTTAGATGAGTGTTCCTAAGTCAATGCCTTGTATAAATAAGGGATTGTGAATTCATTTTGAAGTGTGTCTTGGTGCGGATGAGTGTGGCATAGCGAAGAAGAAGAGCGAAAGGCAGAGCAGGAGTTTTTGGGCTTAAATGGAACTGATCCAGGCATGGTAAAGATGTCAATTTCCAGTTCAAGTTTGTGATACTTGTTACTTTGTAGACAGTGTGTCTCTTGTAGACAATGCTCCTCTTGTGAGCAGTGTGCTCAGGCAGTGAGCCCTAATTGGCATGTGCCATCTATTTTTCTTATTCTTCTAATAGAGAGTAATCCTTGGGTTAATCACCCCGTGGTTTTTCCCTTGACCGGGTTTTCCACGTCAAAATCTTGGTGTCTCATGTGTTGATGTGTATCTACTCTGGTGTTTATGCTTTATGCTTTCATGAGTGATTAATTGATATGCTATTAAATAACAAAGAGGATTTAAGTGTTTGAATTAGAAGCAAGTTTTGGACAACTGATTCACCCCCCCTCTCAGTTGTCTATCCTGAATCCAACAATTGGTATCAGAGCCAAGTTCCTCTAAAAGGAGCTTAACTGCTTGAGGAGATCTAGGATGTCGTCATACAAGAAGGATAGTCTGAAGTTTGATGGAACCAACTTCTCTCTTTGGAAAGGTCACATGAAATGTCACTTGCAATGTATGGGAAAGGCGTACTGGTCCATGGTCACAAAAGCGTATGCACCTCCACAGGGTGGTCTGACAACTCTAAATGAAATCACAGATGCTGAAAACAATCTGTGAACCAAAAAGGCTCTTCTAAGCGCATTAACTAACTCAGAGCTCTCAAATTTTATTGACCTACCAACTGCCTATGAGATCTGGATTAAACTGGAACTTCTGCATGAAGGAGATGAGTATGTTAAGTGTGCAAGGTTGCAGAGTCTAAAAGAGAAATTTGAAAGACTAAAGATGAGAGATGATGAAAATATTACTACCTTTATGCCAAGAGTAAATGAGCTGGTGTGTGGAATTAGGAATGCTGGTGGAGTCTTGGATGAAAATGAGATTGCTGGCAAAATTCTCAGATCCCTTTCTGCTGCCTACAAAATCAAGGTTGCTGCCATTGATGAATTCAAAGCCCATACAACTGTCACAAGAGACCGATTGGCTGGCAAACTAGCTGCATTTGAAATGACCGAGTTTGGAGATGATCCCCCCAAGACTGAATCTGCATTCAAAGCCAGTACCTCTGTGAAAGGTAAACAAAGATTTGATCTGGGAGAAAACTCTTCAAGGAAGCTGTCATGGTATGATCAAGCAAGAAGAGACATGGAAGTGGAAGAAGCAGAAATAGCTCAACTTGAAGCCCTTATTGCAAAGAGACTGCCAAGAGGATCCAGTAAGTATGAAAGAAAATTACCCTTTAAGTGCTTCAACTGCAATAAGATTGATCATTTTGCCTCAAGATGTCCGGAAAGATCTACAAGGTCAAATTCTAACAGACAAAGGTTCCAAAAGAATTGTTATTATGTTCATGAAGAAGATGATAATGAAGGAGTAACAGATGATGAATCAGAGATAGGAAACAAATTCGGAAATGAATGGGTGTTTATTGCCATCAAAGAAGAAGATCCAATATCCTCTAAATCTGTCAATCATAAGGTTGTAGAAAGAGCTTTGACTGCCCAAGTTGAAGAAAATGATGATTGGGTTATTGACAGTGGATGCTCTCACCATATGACAGATGACAAGAACAAGTTCTTAGATTTGGAAAGGTATGAAGGAGGAATGGTAAAGTTTAGTGATAATTCTGCTGGTAGAATCAGAGGTAAGGGAACTATTTCTTTTGATGGAAAGAACAAAACCGGTAATGTACTGTATGTTGAAGGATTGAAGCACAATCTTCTCAGTGTTGGACAGTTGGTGGACAAAGGTTATGATCTCCAGTTCAAGAATGGAAAATGCAGGATCTTTTAAAGCTCCAAAACTGAGATTGCATCCGGTACTCAAACAAAAGGTAATATCTTCCATCTAGTTGGTACTAATAAAAGTTGTCTATTTGTTCAAGTTGATCAGAGTTGGTTATGGCATAGAAGGATGTGTCATGTAAATTTTGATAACATCATCAAGATAAGCAATACTCAGGCTGTAAGAGATCTTCCAAAACTGGTAAAACCTACAAATAGTTTGTGCAAAGAATGTCAGCTGGGTAAACAGAGCAGAGTCTCATTCAAAAGCAAGGATCAGTCCTCTACCGGATTATTGGAATTAGTTCATATTGATCTATGTGGTCCGACAAGAATCAAGAGTATGCAAGGTGATAGATATTTCATGTTACTGATTGATGACCATTCCCGGATGATGGGGGTTACCTTTCTAAAAGAGAAATCAAAAGCTTTTGAGAAGTTAAAAATCTTCAAGGCTATGGTAGAGAATCAAACCGGATTAAAACTGAAATGTCTGAGGTCTGATAGAGGTGGTGAATTCACATCTGGTGAATTCATAGATTTTTGTGAGAAGCATGGTATAAAGAGATAGTTATCTGCTCCTAGGACTCCATAGCAGAATGGAGTAGTAGAGAGAAAGAACCGGACCATCCAGGAAGCTTCCAGGATAATGATGATGGAAGCAAATGTTCCCCAGATGTTTTTGAGAGAAGTTGTCAGCACTGCAGTCTATACTCTCAATCGAGTTCAAATCAGAAGCAATACCGGTAAGACTTCTTATGAAATTTGGTTTGGCATCACTCCTACTGTGAGATATTTTAGAGTATTTGGTAGCAAATGTTACATTAAAAGAGATGAAGATCTAGGAAAGTTTGATGCTAGAAGTGATGAAGGAATTTTCTTGGGTTACTCCACTCAAAAAAAAGCATACCAGTGTTACAATAAGAGACTAAGAAAGATGATAGAAAGTACAAATGTGAAGGTTGATGAAGGAATTAAGAAGCCCTAAGGTTTTATGAATATGATGAAGATGATCAGAATGGTTCTCTAGTTCAAGGAGCTCAATCCTCTTCTGAAAGTCAGATTCAGACTGATCCAGTAAATCAGGAAAAAGAGATAGGTCTGAATGAGCCTGATCAAGAAACAGATGTGCAAGAAACTCCTAATGTTCCAAGGTATGTAAGACTAAACCACTCTATAGATCAGATCATAGGTGACAAAAGCAAAGGTGTGCAAACTAGAAGAAAAATTGCTCAAAATTCAGATGAATATTGTCTGATTTCAAAGATTGAACCTAAGACAATAAATGAAGCCTACAATGATGAAAATTGGACCAAAGCAATGGAGGAAGAGTTGATGCAAATTGAGAAAAATCATACTTGGGATCTTGTTCCCAGACCTAGAAACAAGAATGTGATTGGAACCAAATGGGTCTTCCGGAACAAACTAAATGAAGTTGGTGAAGTAATCAGAAATAAAGCCAGATTGGTCTGCAAAGGCTACTCTCAAATAGAAGGAATTGATTTTGAAGAAACCTTTGCTCCGGTGGCAAGAATTGAAGCAGTCAGATTATTTCTTGCATTTGCTGCCTTCAAGGATTTCAAGGTGTATTAGATGGATGTCAAATCTACCTTCCTGAATGGTGACTTAGAAGAAGAAGTGTACATTGAACAACCGGATGGATTTCAGTTATCTGAACATGGTGATATGGTCTGCAAATTAAAGAAGGCATTGTATGGTCTAAAGTAAGCCCCAAGAGCATGGTATGAAAGGCTGGACAAACATCTTTTAAAGATTCGTTTCAACAAAGGTACTGCTGATAGTAACCTATATTTCAAAATTGATCATGAAAACATCTTGATTATTGAAGTATTTGTTGATGATATCATCTTTGGAGGAAGAGACAGTATGTGTAAAACCTTTGCAAATCAAATGAAAAATGAGTTTCAAATGTCAATGCTTGGTGAAATGAATTTCTTCTTAGGTCTGCAAATTACTCAGACAAAGAAAGGAATCTTTATCTCTCAGACCAAATATGTGAAAGAATTATTGAGGAAATTTGGAATGGAAGATTCAAAGCAAATGAACACTCCCATGGCAACTGGATATAAGTTGAGCAAAGATGATGACTCTCCTAAGATAGATCAAACCAAGTACAGATCAATGATTGGAGGATTATTGTATCTCACTCAGACTAGACCAGATACAATGCAGGTTGTTGGTCTTGTGGCGAGATTCCAGGCTGATCCCAGAGAATCTCATGTCATGGCAATCAAAAAAAAAATTAGGTACTTAAAAGGAACAGTTGAGTATGGTCTATGGTATCCTAGAGATCATAATTTTTCTCTTCATGCATATACAGATGCAGATTGGCTAGGAGATGTGGATGATAGGAAGAGTACAAGTGGAGGAGCATTCTTTTTGGGAAAAAGGTTGGTTTCTTGGCTAAGCAAGAAACAAGAGGCAATATCCCTGTCTACAATTGAAGCAGAATATATTGCAGCAGTAGGATGTTTCACTCAAGTTTTATGGATGAAGCAGATGCTAAGAGATATTAAAGTAGAGTATGAGGAGCCTATCACAATTTTCTGTGATAATTCAAGTGCAATAAATATTTCTAAGAATCTGGTGTTGCATTATAAGACTAAGCATATATCTATCAAATTTCACTTTCTGAGAGAGCAAGTGAACAAGGGTAAAGTCAAATTGGAGTATGTGCCCTCCAAGGATCAGCTTGCAGATATTTTTACTAAACCTCTTCCCAAGGACTCTTTTGAGTTTCTCAGGGAGAAGTTAGGGGTTATTGCCCCTCCAGTGATGAACTAGGATGCACTGATGTGCATCAGTCCAATGGATATCACAGTCATATCTTGTGATCCGGATTGGTGATGGAGAGCTGCTAATCAGGGGGAGCAGGTGGTATGATTCTGATGTGTTAAAGTTGCAAGTATGAGCCCTTTGCCATTGATGTCAAAGGGAGAGAGAAGACATGTGAAAAACAAGTGGTTGATGATCAAAGGGGAGCAGTAAAGAAAGAGAAGACATGTGAAGAGTTGTTGCTGATAGGGGGAGCTGTGATAGAAAGGAGAAGTTCTTGTCTTGATGGTTTTTCACATCATATGTTGCCATCAATGACAAAGGGGGAGATTGTTGCAAGTATGAGGATAACCAGTGTTGTCATTGATGTCAACATACTCATATTGCATTAATGAGAAGGATTGGATGAGCTGTGTGCTGAGGACATTGAGGAAATTAGTCTCAATCAGGAATAGTGAGGAACAGTGATGACATTAAGGTAAAAGTCCAAGATAAGATGAAGATCAGAGGATGCAGTTTAAAGGGTTTGCAGATATGAGTCTTGAGATGATCCAGTCAAGTTTTCAGAGGTCCGTATAACAATCTGAAGAAGTTATGACTACTCTAGTAGAACCAGTTCCGACAGATGTTCAGTAGTGACAGAGTGTCACAGATTGGTCCGGTGAGCTCCAGAATTGCATTATCTCATTCTGCGGATTGGAGGGAGTGTTGAAGAAGTCCGTGTGAAGTGACAACTAGATTTGTTTATGGTTTGGAGGTCCGAAAGCACCTTTTTCATTATGACAGTGATGACAAACTGTGTTCTTGAAGTTTCGGATGAAGAAGAGAAGAATTCCAATAAGATGATAAAGTGCGGATGTTCTTGATGACTCAGGAAAGGTTTTGGTGATATTTGGATCATGTACAATTCTTATTGGTGGTCCGCATTGAAGTTAGAGTTTGCATTTGAAGAATAACCACGGATATTGGTGTTCTTCTTGAGACTAGCCAACCGGATATATTACACGTCTTGCGAATGTTCTTATAGGTGTTTTCTGACTTAGATGAGTGTTCCTAAGTCGATGCCTTGTATAAATAAGGGATTGTGAATTCATTTTGAAGTGTGTCTTGGTGCGAATGAGTGTGGCATAGCGAAAAAGAAGAGCGAAAGGTAGAGCAGGAGTTTTTGGGCTTAAATGGAACTGATCCAGGCATGGTAAAGATGTCAATCTCTAGTTCAAGTTTGTGATACTTGTTACTTTGTAGATGTCCAGTGTGTCTCTTGTAGGCAGTGTGCCTCTTGTCAGCAGTGTGCTCAGGTAGTGAGCCCTAATTGGCATGTGCCATCTATTTTTCTTATTCTTCTAATAGAGAATAATCCTTGGGTTAATCACCCCGTGGTTTTTCCCTTGACCGGGTTTTCCACGTCAAAATCTTGGTGTCTCATGTGTTGATGTGTATCTACTCTGGTGTTTATGCTTTATGCTTTCATGAGTGATTAATTGATATGCTATTAAATAACAAAGAGGATTTAAGTGTTTGAATTAGAAGCAAGTTTTGGACAACTGACTAACCCCCCCTCTCAGTTGTTTGTCCTGAATCCAATAGATTTGACCCAAAAGTGGAACTTTCTTATTTTCCATAGAGAAACACCTCCCAAAAGTTTTGTTTAAGGTGAGGCCAAGGGCGTCTGCTACTTTAGCAGGCCTAACATTATTAGAGGCTCCGGAATCTATTACGCAATTGCTCAATTTATAACCATTTACCAATAGAGAAACATAGAAAGGTTCAATTTTTCTAGAGGCTTCAAGGGGAGTAGTGACAAGATTATTTTGGGTAGGTTTGCTTTTTGAGGAGTCATGAGCAACTTTTGGAAACTCTTGTCCTGCAGGGACGGTCTTGTTTTTTACGTATTTAGCTAATCTATCAAATTGTTCAGGATTAGCTTGTAAATACTCAACTTCAGACATTTGGATCTTAGTCTTCCTAACATGATCTATTATATCAAATTGCTGAAATGAATTAGAAATGGAGGAAGAAAATCCATCATTCTAATTTTTGGTAGAGATAGTACTAGTCTGAGTAGAAGTGGAAGGTACAAATTCTTTAGAGGCACTTACTTGTTTATCGCCCACCGGGTCTTTTGATTGGAAAGGTAGCGGAGTCCCCCATTTAGCGATTGAAATTATTGGTTGAGATTCTTCTCTCACCTTTCCTTTATCAACTTGAAGAGTTGGCTGATTTTGGGACCTGGTAAAGACAACATATGCTCCTTCATAGACTTCTCCTCCTTTTTTAGCTTTGTCTTGGTAATTCAAAAAGCTGATGGTAGAGTCGCCAGCTAATTCTTCTTCTCCTTCTCTAAAGAGATTAGCACCATTTTCATAGTCCAACTTGGGTTGGAAAGAATGTTCATTTTCAGCTTCATAATAGCCAATTGCTGAGTTGACCGACGCTGCTTCAATGGCAAGCTTCCTTTGTGTAGGAGGAAGACGATTGTGTTGTCCTTGATTTCTAGCAGCATTGCCTTGATATGAATTATTTGGAAATGTCCTCCTTGGTATATCCTGATAAGGAGGGGCAGACATACCTTAGGACATTTGTCTCTTCAGAGCTAGCAATTCATTTGCTACCTTTTGCACCATAGGGTCCGTGGTGCTTGTGGAAGAATTCTCAGTAGAAGAGGAGCTTTTATTTCTATTAGAATCCCTTCTTATCTTACCTGCAAGGATAAGATCATCTTCCACTTCAGTTGCCAAAATCTGAGCTGCAGCAAGATCTATAGGACCGGCTCGCCTTAATAGAAAACTCACCTCAGGAAGTTGAATATTGATAAAGAAACACTTAAGATTCTCCGTTGTTGACTCAGCGGTGGTGGGAATCCTGTTTCTCAACTTATTAAACTTAGCGATGAAGTCTCGCATAGGTTCATGAGGTTCTTTTTTCATTTGTGTTAGTTGTGCCAACAATGCATGTGCATCTTCCGCAGGTTTAAACCTGGCTTCGAACTTGGTCTTGAGAGTATTCCAGTTCGTTATGGTCTAAGCTCAAAGATGATAAAACTAGTCTACAGCAACACCTTGCAGTGTTTCTACAAAAAGTTGTATAGCTACATCTTCGTGCTCAACACCTATCACACCACAGGCTATACAGAAAGCTGCAATGTGTTCATCAGGATGAACCTTCCCGTCACCGTATAATTTGGGGAAATTATTTCTTGAACTACGAGGTAGTTCATGCAATGGTGGGGTTAAATTTAGAGGACCAAAAGTGTTACCCCAAGGGCCTTGGGTAGCCATGACGCGTTGATTAAAAGACGGGATAACAAATCTTTGTGAAGTATGAACAAACAAAACTTTGCTCGCACTAGAACTAGAAGTTTCACCTGGTATTGGGGACCTGGCGTTGGTAGGAGGAAAACTCCTGGTACACTGAAGACGAGGTCGTAGAGGCAAGAGTCCAAAATTATTTTGCTGCTTCAATTCAAATACAGGATCAATAATACCTTGAGCTCTCTTGCTTCTGGTATACCGTGAATCTGCCAAAATGTAGTATGCTAAACATAATTTTGCAACAAATGGAAAAGAACTGAAAATGCTTCAGCTCAGAGCGTGAGGCTTTAAGTTGCACATTCCTTCTCCAGCAGAGTCACCAAAAAACTGTTGGGTGAATATTTTTTCGTTAACTCACTAATGGCAAAACGGGTATATCAGCCACAGCTATGATGAGACAAAGTCTCTCCTCTCAGCTAGGGGAGGTTCCCTATGATTGCTTAACTATTATAAACAAATAACTTATGAAATTTATGAACACTAAACACTATATTTGTGGTGTTTCCATTTCATCTCATTCTCTTTTTTTAGAATAGATGCTTATACTTCAAGATAATAATAAAGAACTTACAAACTTTCATAAACCCACAGAAACACAAAGTTTTTTGTTGTCTTACTTACTAATTGCAAATAGAACTATTTGGAGTTGAATGTAGCCCAAAGTCTTCACTCTTCTTCAAGATGATAAAAGTAGATTGAATATAACAACTTGAGGCACAAAGTCTTCAAGCTGTTTTATCCTCACGAACATAAACACAATTCTCACAAATGATTATATAGCTCAAAGTCTATTGAAATCAGATTTAGAATACTCCTTAATCACTTGAAATAAACCCACACTCTAATTACTTATCAAAGATAATATGATAGCAAAGACATAAGAACAATTCTATCATAAAACAAATAATCCCAAGACAAAGATTGGAATTGAACTTGCTCTCTTGTATTGATAAATATTTGATAATTGATTTTCACAAAGAAGCACAAAGTCTTAATTTTCTTTTCAATTCGCCAGAGTTTTCTTGCAATAGATAAAAGATAATATTTACAAAAGAGGCCCTCTTTATTTATAGGGAGAGGCCTTGAGAAAATTTAGGAAAAACCTAACTACTTTGACTTATTCAAAAATAGGAGTCCTTATTGACTTGGGACTTCCTATATTTTTACATGTAATTACATATGAAAAATGTACATGTAAAAATGTCCGAAATTGTTTTGAAAGTACATCTGAAAAAAGGAAAATAAACTAAGGAAAAACTGCTTCAATTTGTGTTACCACTTTTCCTCATGTGACCATCATACATAGTGAAAGCCGCTTGCATCCCAATGCTATCCGGGTTGAACATGTTCCTAAAGATCATCTTGGCTCTCACTATGGCATCTCTCACTGTAGTGACTGATTTTGCATGACCAGTTAACTTGGTTTTCAGATTATCCAAAGTTAACTGGTTGTCCAAAATATTGTCCACAAAAGTCATTGAAAATGTTTTATCTTCAAACTCTTTCTGGAACATGTCTTCAAATTCCCAAACCATTTCTTCTGCAAAAAGAAATTGGTTGTCCTGTGATACCAGCTTACAAGGCAACTCCTCCAACTTATGCAAAAGGTTGACATCACTTTGTTCACTAATTTCCTTTGCAGCTTCAACATCATTGATCAAATTTCTAAGCATGTACTGCTCCTATACATCAAAGCCTCCTTTGTTTCTATATAAGAATCCCTATTAGAGATGGTGCCAATTGATATTAGGGTGCTTATTTTCAATTTTGTCATCTCTGTCTATTTATCATGAGTATTCTCTGTGCGTTCAATATCTTGAGAAATAGTATCAATGAGGTCATCAAGTTCTGCTCTTATTTTCCTCATTTTATCTATCTTCTCAGATACGTCTGTGAGCAAAGAGACTCCTTGTGCATGCATCCTGTCTAAGTACTCTTCAAGTACTCTCCCTTTGAGATGAGTCCTTTCTGCTTTCTAAATGATGGGGTCTCCTACAGTAACGGCCTCTGGAGTAACTGCTTCTGAGTTCAAAGTGATTTTTCTTATCACCGTAGTTAGTTGTTCTACCATTGCCTTGTAGTGATCCTTCATTTGTTTTTCCTTGTCAAACTTCTGGATTAGGATGTCCATGGCTAACTGTATATCATTTTTAGCGCTTTCATGGGTTATTTTGCCCAATTCAAATCTAGAAATAGAGTAATCATTTATATCAAAATTCTCCATGGTTGCATCCTATGGAGGTTTGGCAATCTCTAGAAATTTATGTCCCTTATCCTCAAGCATTCTTGAAAGAATCTTTGGTTTCTTCGGGGCCTTAGGCTTTGCAGGTACCAACTTAGTGAAATCAAAGTCATCTGGGGAGATGACTTGCTTTTTCCTTTTTGGCGTGTAAGCTGATAACCAAGGTGGGAGCAGAGAAGTACTCACATTGGGATCCATTCCTATTACTGGTGTTCCCGGAACTGTACTTGTACTGGTAGTAGAAACAATAGGTAGGGTGTTAGTAAAAACTGCACCTGTTACATTTGCTCTAGAGACTTGCTCAGTATTCATTACAAAATGATCAAAAATGGATGCATCCCCAATATCAAAAGACGAAGAAGACAAACTAGGAATAGACCCTGAAGAATGGAGAACATCTTCAAAAGTGTTTTGAGGATTATCAAAAATTATTTTAGAAGGAGAGGGAGATTCAGAAGAGGGAATATCAATAGGGGAAACAGACACAGGAGCTGCAACAGGTGTATCAAGCAAAGGGGATGAGACCCCCGTTTCTTGTTGTGTATTTTCCTGTGGAGACAAAGCCTCCTCATCTTGTTGATCTGTAGTCCTATCTTCAACATCCATCTCTTTAGTGGTTGGCTCCTCAGTAGCTGGCTCCTCAGCTTCCATATCTTTTATTTCAGGTTCTTCCTCCACAGCTTTTGATTTCTTCGTCACAAATCTGATTTTAGGCTTATGTGTTTTAGAAGATGAGGGAACATCACTCTTGTTCTCCGTTCTGTTTTCTACCTTTTTACCAGTTTGCTCTTGAACTTCAGTTTCTGATCCAGTGAGAAATTCTTTCAGAGTAATTCCTTTATCTGCTAGCTAGTTATTGGTGTTAGCCAATATAGGCTCAAATCTTTTTCTCAAAGAGGTCAACTCCTTTTGGGACCGTTGGATTGGAGGGAGAGGGGTATTAGCAACCTATTCAGTATTATATTTATCATCAACCAACTTCCCATCATCCACTAGATCTTCTGGAATATCAGCAAGTCCCAGATATTCAATCTGTTGAAGGGACAACCTACTGTAGTCTAGTTTCCTGATATCTTCCTCTGTTCTCAGATCTAGCCAAACATCTTCAACCATGGGTTCGTGAAATTGAGTTTTCCTTTTGATTTTGTTCTTCACGCCCTTGTAGTCAAACTTTGGTCTCCTCCTTAATTGCTTCATGGTGACTAGCTGCATCTCAGTTTCCATGACCCTTGCCTTTGCAGTAGTCAATACTGAATATCTGCCAATTTCAACTGGGAATGTGAAACTGGGCTTCTTGAGTTCCATTTGTTTGTTATGCACAACAATCATTTGTCTGCACAATTCCATTAAGACCAGTTTGTTTGAAGGGAATCTTGGAAGCATATAGGGGTAACCTTGGAAAAGGCCAACCCTCAAGTATGAAAAAGAAGGAAATTGCAAGAACATACACCCAAAATCTTTTACCACTATCCATGCCTCATTTGACACTCTTCTTTGTTCCAGTTGCGGATCAAAAAGACAAAGGAATACTACAAATAATGCATCATTCACTC
This sequence comes from Cunninghamia lanceolata, assembly GCA_027924645.1. Taxonomy (NCBI): domain Eukaryota; kingdom Viridiplantae; phylum Streptophyta; class Pinopsida; order Cupressales; family Cupressaceae; genus Cunninghamia; species Cunninghamia lanceolata. Next base: position 1,549,078 of record BSBN01001378.1, read on the forward strand.
TTCTGAAATGATGAATAGAACCCTACAACGTTAACTGAGAATAGTATTGGTACACTAGGATTACCCTCCTATCCCCTTCTGATGTCAAACCTGGGAAAATCCTCATAGAAGCTGCAATGTACACCAGATAGGAAGTCATGTAGAACTTGAAGGTAGTGGACACCTTCGTCAGTTGTTCGTGCAAAGCATTACTGATTTGTTCACCCCAAAAAATAATTTGCTTACCCTGGAGTGTGACCTTAATGAAAGGATACATCCATTCATGAAACTGTGAAGAGGAAGACAAACCTCTTATCCTGCTGAGGAGAGTAATCAGGTCACCAACTTCCTCTACAAAGTCACTTCAAGGGAAACTATGTGGCCACCTTGACAAATTTGACCTTGCAGTCTTCAGCCATTTATTGTTAATTACTTTCTTTGCCTTCTCTGGATTTTTGTCATATTCCTTCTATGCTTCAACAAAGTCAAGCTTTAACACCTCTGTAGCAGGAGGGCACTTGAACACTTTGTCAATGAACTCAGGATCCAACCTGATTACCACATTGCCATTGGCGTCTACCACAGCTCTAGTATCTTTGTTATAGAAATGAGCACACTGAAGAACAAATTCTGTGTTGTGAGCTGCCACTGGGAAAGATGACACCAGATGAATATTACTGTCAATTATTTTCTTCATTGCAGCACTGGGGTTGCTCAACTTGGTTCTTTCTACAAACTCAGCCATATCCACATGGCCAATCTCTGTATCTCTAATGTCATCAACATTAGAAGTGACTAAGGTGATTGTGAAAACATCTTGATATTTGTACTTCATCGCTTTTGATTTCTTCGGAGACAACTCAGTCATTTGGACGAGCTATCACCAAGAGGATGTTGATGAAGAACGAAGATCCACAGAAGAAACTGCAGCAAAAGTCATGATCATGCAATTAGGGGAAATACTGGCAATCTAGGAAAATTGCATGTCGACGATCACGACTATGGAGATGCGCTTGAAAAAGGGCTATAGTGCGAGCAGGTTAGAGAAAAGCGGGCTCAGAAAATTAAAACTGGAAATTTTCCAGAGTTAGGAAAATCTGGGAGAATGTTTGCATGGGTGGCAAAATTCGCTGCCCTTGCATATGAGGAGTTTTCTTATAATTGCATCGGCGGCAAATTTTGCCGTCATTGCATGTACTAGAAAAATCTTGGTGTTGGAGCGGCAAAATTTGCCGCTACGACAGGTAGAAAGAATTTGCTGAGTTTGGATGTTGGAGGGGCATTTTCTGTCGACATTGCATGTAAGAGAAACTGAAAGATCTTCGTGTAAGGGCGGCGATTTTCTCCACCCATACACGTCCACTTTGAAAAATCCTTCACACAAGCAACAAATTTTGCCGCTTTGCATGTGAGATAAGAGTGTCTCCGTGATGTTCCATCGGCGAATATGGTTGACAATGCATATCACCAGTTACCAAGTAACATAAGGTAGGGACGGCGAAATCTAACGACACTGCTCATGGTAGGAGTTAGGGGATCGTTTGTGTAAGGGCGGCCAAATTCGCCGCCCCACACATCTTAGTATATGGTAAGTGTTTAAAGGTTTGAGCGGTGAAACCACTGACCTCCATACAGTAAAACTTAGGGCACCAATATTGGTCCGGTCTAAAACATATTCGACGCGAAGAACAAAAACAAAATTGAAACACACAACAAACATAACAATCAGGAAAACAATATTTGACAAAGGTTTATAACCAAAAACAAAGTAAAGCCATTCAAAATTGATGGGAACCCTAGGAAAGAAAAAGAAAATGGTTAGAAGATTTTACCTGTCAAAAGTTTGAAACCTTAGGTTCAATGATGAAGAGTTCGATTGAATCTTAGCTCGGAGCAATCGAACGACACGAAGAGAATCCAGAGATTGGCTAGGCATGTAAGAAATGAAATGACAAAACAAACTAAAGAAAATGTATTTAAAACTCAAAAATATGCCTTTAACGGGTGGCACGAGTGGCCATTAATGGCACTCCAAGATCAAGATCCTGGAGATCTTGTTTGGGCGGCAAAATCGGCCGACCCCGCACATGTGGCATTAAACCTGCAAAGGCGGCAAAATTCGCCGACAGTACATATACACATTGGAGAAATATGTAACGATGGCAAAAAGTGCCGCCTTTACATACTTAGAAGAGAAACATATGTAAGAGCAGCGAAAAATGCCGCCGTTACATATGCAACAACTTAAAAAGAGACATATAAGAGCGGTGAAAAATGCTGTTATTGCATATCAAAACTCAAAAATTTACTAACTCTGAAAATGGCTAAAATTGACATTTTAATCAGTTTACGACTTGAACGATCTTTGTGAACATCGAGAAACCAATTCAAAGGAATGTCACAGACCAGTTTAGAATGTCAAATGACTTCGCACGAGACCAAGGGAATCTTGTCTCGATTTGCGAACTTAGAGTGTAGATTCACGAAACGGACAAGTTTCGTGGGGGTTGTCTACAAAAACAAGCGTAGCTGATTTTGAGAACAACACATTGATTAAGTAACTTGTTAACCACCCACCATAAATAGCCGGCATGTTGTGTGTCGACTATTTTTCGATGTTTTTGACCTTTAACTTTTTCGACTTGTTTTACAAACCTACAATGTTTTTTGACCTGTATGTTTGTCGACCAAATTGCAACTTGCATATTTGTCGGTAGGATTTCAACTGCCGGTACATTTTATAACGTACTAGTTGTTTAAGTTCTTCCCTTGTTAACACACTAGCTAACTACACATGTTATGAGGCATTGAGTTTTGCACCACCTTGATGTAGGAGCATCTGGGCGGACTGGTGATCAGCATCGACCAAAAACAATTTTCAATTTTATTTGGTTTTCGTCGTGGTTTTATATTTCAATTTGGTTGATGTTCTGCAAGACAAGAAAACGTTGATGCAACTTTGGAAGTGGTAAAAACATTCAAGGAGAAAATATCAAATATTGTCAAGTCACAATGGAGTCTTGTGTACATATGCTCGCAATTGGGCATCAGAAAATAATAAGCGCGCTTAGGTGGCAAGTAAATATGTAAATTGTTTCAGTTCTTCGAAATGTGGGAGTTGATTTGGTGAAATGCATATGCATAGTTCTAGTTGGAGTTCTTTGTTCATTGCCTCTTGAAGAAACAGACACTGCCTATGGATGTTTGTGATAACATAAAAACTAGCAAGCGAATCAAGCCTATACACCTTCAATTGTCGCTATAGCCATCAAGTATGCTACAAGTAGGTTGGGTGATGGATGCTTTGCATTTCACACTGATTCAATTGTCAAGACAGGGGAGCCGCAACCATGACAAAGTGTTCGACGCATTTCTTTGCTAAGAATGTGTTGAAGGGCTATTCTTAAATATCATCCATTTCAATTGTCAAAGGTTAATTTTGGCAAATAAAAATAAGATAAAATATTTACCACTTTTTATTATGAGTAAGGTGTAAAATTACTATTGACTGATGTAAAAGATCAAACAATGATATCCACTTAAGTGCATAGAGGCACATGGTAATACTTCATAAGTTTTGTATGCTTTGAGTGCGCCAAGAAGAGCCTGCGCGGGCGTGTGAGAGGAGGATTCGTCTCTGGTTTGATCTATCTGCAGACTTCAATAACGCGCGGGCGTGTGAGAGGAGGATTCATCTCTGGTTTGATCTATCTGCAGACTTCAATAACTATTAAATTCTTTGGAACCAAAAGCAAATAATATTAGTGTGGATTCAATACCCACCCGGTGTTCAAGAACAATTAAGGAGTTGGGGGCCCATAGCTAAGGAATCAACATGAATCGCTTCGCTTCTTGCTAGGCGCGACTTGGGAGTTTGACTGAGTCTTTATAAAATAAAATCAAAAGAATGGATTAATCTCCTTGTGGGAGAGGCGTCGCCTCACTTCCCTGCCCCCATTGATCATATTATATCTGTTAAAATGGTAAGTGTGGAGATATAAGAGCCAACGATTGGCATTTGGAACGGGGGGGCTGCCTTTGCTAAAAATGAACTGGACATTGTGTGGGGGTCGGATTGGTGAATAGAGAAAGGCAGAGAAGATTAGAAAGGATAGAAACTACAAAGAGGAAACCATATCAACTAAGAAAGACCTGCTGAAAAGAGTTGTGGAGGCACCTTCATTAATATGGGATGCATTGCTGTTAAGGCAGAAATATGGGAAGAAAATGGCGTTAAGAGATGGCTGGGTTTAAACAGTACACACTAAGCTTTGACTTTGTTTAGGCCGCTGGTGGGCCCCTCTCTTATTGACACATTAACAAAACAGAGTAAGAGAAAGGGCCCACCAGCCACCTAAGCAAGTCAAAGCTTAGTGTGTGTTGTTTAAGCCCAGCCTTAAGAGATTAAGGAAGCTGCGGTTATGAAAAACAAATAAGAACAATATAAGAGATTAAGGAAGCTGCGGTTATGATTGCATTTTACATCTTCTATGTATTTATATGTATGACTTGACATATTTTTTGATATATATCCTTGTAATAACCTTCAAATTTATCCATATCAAAAGGACTATACATGTCCCTATTATACTTTTACATGTCCCTATTATACCTTTTACATGTCCCTATTATACTTTGTAGATAAGGATTTAATACTAATATGCACAACCCCATTGGGGTTAAGATTGAAAATTGTTTGAATTAATTTTCTATTTATGGTGAATAACCTTTTCCCCTCTACATCTACCACACTTTTAGTTACAGAGTCATAGTTTTTGCACACCCATTCCACTAATTATGGGCTTATGAAATAGTGAGGTAAAGCCCAAATCATATTTCCAAGAATTTCATAGATGAATGTCCTGGAAGGATTTATTTATTTAAAAATGTTTTAAATAAGATTATTGAAAAATGTTTTAAATAAGAACTATCCCATTGTAAAAAATTTAGATTCCTTGATATGTATATTGGAGTCTCCAAGGTGGTTAGTGAACACCCCCTTTCCTATTGATTTTTTTTAATTTCTTTGTTGCTCATGAGAGTTGCTTGGTTAGGTCTTAAGTGGAAATATGTTTGGATGATTTGGAATAGTGATAACTTTAAGAAACCCTCCTTGAAAAAAGATATAAAATCTTGGCGAATATTTCATTTTTTTGGAAAAAAAATATTAATTTCTATTGGTGAATATTTCATTTTTTAAAATAAATATCAATTTTATTGGCGAATTATTTTACTATCACTAGAAATTTGTAGAAAATCATGGCGAATATTGACGAAAAATAGGCAAATGCATTAATTACCATGGCAAATCCTTCTTTTAAAAAATTAAATTCCTATATAAAAGTAAGGGCATGAGGGTGGCAGTGATTGACTAGTTTAAGGTGTAGTGCTTGTGCCTATAATTCCTTAAATCAAACATTGAATATTTGAAATTGGCCCTAAATTCTTTTTCAACACCATTGATTTTATTTATAATCTAATAGTTTGGGTTCTATTCCACATGCCAAAATGCACTCGTGGAGCTCCAATGCTCATGGGGACTAAAAGTACATTTGGGCCATTGATCTCCATTGAGATCAACGACCCAAATACAATTTTAGGCCCCATGGGCATTGGAGCTATTCGAGTACATTTTGGCCCATGAAATTTAACCCTAACTATTAGATTATAAATTGAGATCAACGACCTAAATACAATTTTGGGCTCGATGGGCATTGGAGCTCCATGGGTACTTTTTAACCCATGGAATACAACCCCTACCGTTATATTATAAATAAAATCAATGGTAGTAATTAAAAACTAGTGATATGGCCCTAAAGTAACCAATGATTATATAATATTATTGGCAAATTAATTTGATCTTCTAATATAACTTATAAAATTTAGGCGAATCTTATCTAATCAAGTATCGAATATTTTGGCAAATTTTTGAGTTTAAAGTTTAATAAAATAAATGTTCTGGCGATTTAACCAAGAATAAAATAAAATTTTGTAAAAATGTGGTGATTCAAGTCTCCTTATAGCTTGTACTATTAGCCAAATTTTGAATCCCCAATTTCAACTATTAGCCAATTGGCAAATATTAGCCACTAAAAAATCACTGATTTGGAAGCCATGGTGAAGGGCTAAGGGAACTTTAGAATGCAAGATTATAAGTTCTTGAGACAAGATTTAAGGGCAATGATCCAAACAAAGATGAAAATTTGAAATAATCTAAAGTATAATAGGAAAAAACCTAGAAACCTATGAAGTTAGAGAAAGAAACACTAAGCATCGTACACTTTTTAGCAAATAATACTTATATGTGAAGGATAGGACATAGGGAAATAAAATTTTGATTTACTCAATCTTGCAAAAGCCTAAAAAGGGTTTTGGAAGAAGCAACTTTAAGAGAATCATGACACCGATGCCTTTAATTCACATAGTTATGTGTTTTTAGTTAAACCCATTCTTTGCAACACTTAGTATCAAGAGAAACCTCGTAGTAGTGACCTTTTGTAGTTATGGAAGCTTGTCACAATTTCTTGAGGTCAAGAGAAACTATTATGGCAAGTGTTCAAAGCTTTAGGGTTTGCATATAGTTGTTTAACAAAGTAGTTAATGCCAATACATGCAAGGGATCTCATTAATGGATCATTCATGCATACACAGGGGAGAGTTAAAAGAAGTAATAGTTAAAGAATTTAAAATTGGAATAAAATAGAACCATTGATTATATTTAGCAAAGCAAGATCAATGGTGCAATTCATAATGCATAGAGTAGAGATGTTAGAAAATGCCAATCATTCATGTGAAGGAGTAATGTGATGCAATGGGGAATAGCCATGTATCTAGTTTCATAAGTAGGAGATAAAGCATGGGCTTTATTTGATTAAACAATTAGAAAATCCAACAACAATATGGTGGGCCACTTGAGGGTAGTTCATATTGTGACACCTAGTGGGTAACTAGGCAAGTGATAAACCAAATGTGGTGTGGACAAATAGAAATGCTTATTTTTTGACTTTGAAATATACATCAAGTGCTATGAGACATAATATTTAATATCAGTGAGTAGGAAAATGCTTGAAAGGGTAACTTACCACTATGAGGGAGAAATGAACTACAATCAACAACTAACATGCAACTTAAATTACCTTTCAATAGGGAACAATACCACCTATGCAATGAGTCATAAACAACATAGATCAATGGAATTTTAACACCTCACTTCAGATTAGTTATATGGAAGTTGATAGAGAATATAGCACATAACATAGAGAGACGTTGTGATTGATAATGCAACTCCACAATATGAAGGATGGTTGGCAATGGGGTCAGTCACCAACATGGAAAGAGACATAAAAGACACCACTTAAGAGCAGATAGTTGGGGAATACAATTCAACAACAAAAAATAAGAAAAGGGGAAGTGATGAAACTTAAAAACCTTAGACAATGGATTTTCTAAGGTTTTAGTAAGGTTTAAACAAGTAGAGACTCAACTTTGCATTCACAATACAAACCCAATGCATGATGACAAAAGGATTTTATTTTTTACCACTACTTGGTAGGAAGCCAACATAAATTAATAGACCCAACTAGGTATCTTTGTGTGTTCCTCCATCCTTGTCATGCATTCTTCAAATGAACCTATAAAAAAGAAGAATACATGTGCAATGAGTAGATTATGTTACGGAAGTCAAAATAAGCACAAATATAAACTAGTTTTATAGACTACAAACATGTGCAAGAAATGGATAGAGTAGGGATAGAAAAACTAAACCTATATAAAAAGTAGTAGTGTTATTCTTTTCCCAATTGTGTGGTTGTAAGGTGTTATGGCATTTCACTTGTTGTTGTGTCATGTGGTCAAGATCCATCTATACATGATTATGTGTCTTTGTATAGGTATCTATAACTATCTATACTCTCAACAAAGGAGTGTTAGTTATAGAATATGCCCCTTTAATCAATTACATCCTTTAGATGCAAGGAATTTGAGGAGAGGGAAAAATGAGTCGTAGCATGCATTGTATAAAAATAAAATAATTTATCCTAGATGATAAGTGTAGTAAGCATATGGATTGGAGATAATCATGAAGGTACATAACTTTGTGCCTAATATAAGAAACTCAAAAAATGAGGTGTCCCTAATAGCCAAATAGAGTCATGTAAATGCATATGATAATAGAAAAGGCATATGCCCCCAATGTGTCTTCTAAGCATGATCACACATTAGTGTGCTAAAGGCATGAGGTACCTAGTGGTAACATAGCTCTAGGTGCATGACATATTGTACATTGAAATTCAATCAATAGTGTCCCCAATGTTACTATTAGTATATTATAAGGTATTTGAACACATGGCTAGATAGTGAAAGCATAATATCATTCTAGTGTGATAATGTGGCTTGTAGTACATGATGAGGCATGCAAATGCAATTGTGTAAGATGGGAAGAATTAGAACTGTGATAAAAGTAATCATATCATAGTCATGGAGGATAAAGATCATAAGGATATAATAAATCATGTTACATCATAAAATCATGTAGCATAGGCACATGATAAGGAATGTGCATGAAATTACCCAAGGTTGTAAAAATAGAAGATAAGAGGACATACTAGTCAAACAAGGCATGGAGGAAACTATCTAGAGCTAATATAAGAGTAATGTAAGATGGGAAGCATTAGAACCATGATAAAAGTAATCATATCATGGTCATGGAGGATAAAGGTCATAAGGATATCATAAATCATGTTGCATCATAAAATCATGTAGCATAGGCACATGATAAGGAATGTGTGAACAAACTAAGGTGGTAAATATAGAAGATAAGAAGATATAATATTCAAACAAGGCATGTAGGAAAGCATTGAGAGATAAAATAAGAGTAATGTAAGAAATATGTCCCTAAGTGGGGAATAAATATTTACTGATAGGATATAAAAATAAAATGAGAATAGGATATGTATACACAATAAATCAAGTGTAATCAAGAGGTCAAAGTATATAGACACAAAATGATCTAAATTAGTTTGGAAATTTAGAGGACAATACCCAGTGAGGGACTAGTGGTATTATAAAACACACAACAAACAATATGTGAAATATCTTTATTCAAATTATAGGGAGTTCGTACAATTTGGCAAACTTGATGGAAGAGATGCATGCCTCAAACTCTGCCCATTGGCTACAAATTGAGCCAACTTATACATTTTCAAAGAAATTGAAAGGGTGCCATACTCAGGTCCTCCTTGGAAGTTGAAATGGATAGCTATATGGGAACAAATTTAGTTACAAAATTGAAATATACTATGAAACTATTTAATTTTGCTACCCCAAATTGGTGGGGTCATAACTCCCAGCCTGTTGACATAAATTATTCTAGTTAGATGCATTCGAAATATCTCCAAGAGAACTAGTTTGATTTTCTTGGGGGGAAGCCTTTAACACCCTTCCTAAGTAATTGGTGAAAGTCCCTAGGTCCAATTCTACTTCAAAGGCCCTATGAAAATGCAAATTACTAAAACATAGAAATACCAATAAAATAGATTTTTGATATTTTCCATAATTCACCATGCAAATGCCACCCAAGTGCTCCAATATCTCTATAGGATTATCCACTCCCCCTTGAGAGGTAATGGGTCCCATTACACCTATGCTTTAAATAGTAGATGAGGAAACCTTTTGTCAATTTGGTCCCTAGCGAACCACTTGTCTTGTGAGAAAATTGGTCTACTTGTACCACATGATAGAAAGGGAAATGTTGATACTTTAGTGTTTTGACAAGAACATTAGTAACCTGATCATTCTCTAGTGGAACAATAACATGTCTAGATTCAATTCTATACAATGAATGTGTTCAACAAATTCTGAGGTGTCCAACAAATGGTGGAAAATATAGATGCAATAACTTCACATTGAAAACTAGATGCAGTCCTAGAAAAAGTGGTAGATTGATCTCAAAATAATTCTCATTGATTTGTTTGAGGATGGTACATGGTCTATATCAAAGGGGATGAAGTTTCCTATGTGTCCCTTGAAGTCACTATTTTTGGAGATGAAGCCAAACCTTGTCTCCAACTTGAAATTGATGGCAAAAGGAAAATGGATGGATAGGTAAGGGGGATGACAACATACATAGCATAAGCAATGAGGCCAAAGTAAAAATGATACGATTTATAAGGAAGAAGTGGCATGAAAAAAAATACACTTGTTCAAAGTTTCCTTTGTCAACATGCACCACTTAAGTTGTCTTTGTGTCATCTACATGCTAACTAAAGACATGGACACAAAACCAAGAAAAGAAAGAAAAAGTATAAAATGTGTTGAGGATGGTGGAAATATCTAACCAATGAAGTTATTCTCATTATGTGTATTAGGTGGTTGCTCTTTTATATTATTTGCAACCTCAATCATGGGTTGTGTTTAGTTGACATTAATAATTTGCTTTCATATGATTCACCTCATCAAATGAGTGAATTGTAGGCTCATAATCATGCTTAATGTGTATCTTCCCTTTGTCTATAAGTTATTGAACATTGCATTTGAATCCAATGCCTCTAACCTTAGAACATCTATGTGTATGGTGATAAGTATGAAAATATTTGTCCTTTTTTGTATTGGCAAGAAGTTATTCTAATACCATAAGTGTAGGATTAGGAGGTACAAAAAGTTGTTGCAATCAAACATCTTGGCCTCTATATGGCTTAGGGGAGGATGGTATAGCATGAAAGGTAGGTTTAATAGACATTTAAGCCATATAGACAATAGGAGAACACAGATTGAAAGAGAAATCATGAGACAATATCATTAGGTCCATACTATCTTCATGGGGACTAGATTTAGAACAATAAGAAATGAACGCATGTGCAAAATTCATAAAAGAAGTGTATGGAAAACAAGATGAATCAAACATTACAAAGCTTCACAAATCAACTAAATTCTATTGTCACTAATTAATAATATATCATCTTCCAAATACTTGTAATTAGAAAGCAAGAATGATTTAACATGTAAAGAAGCATTGTAAGTACCATCATAATCATCATTTAATGTTTACTCACTAAGAGACACAATTCCATCATGTAATGTATGTGAAGGTAAAGTATAGATATGAATTGTATGAGAAGAAAATAAACTAACATCAATATGTATGTACTGTCATCATGTAAGGCATGACTATATGAAAGACTATCATGAATATCCATAGGGCTAACATGAGATGTAAAAATGTAATCATGATAAATCTATCATCATGTATATAAAAGAAGGTTATTCATTGCAAGAACATGAATATATGGGCATTGGGGTAACATGAAATGTAAGAAAGGTTTCATCAAAAGGTCTAGTAATGTCATGTGCTATAGCTGTACCTTCTCACACAATGTATCATTCATTGTAATGAAATGTACAGTGCATCATGAATATCCTCCACAATAGGTGTATCATGAATCAAATCATGTAAAGGTGCTCAAAGGTAATGTATCATTAGAAACAAGCACATTACTATCACTATTCATAGAAGAAGTAGTCCAAATATATGAGAATCATGAATAAGTGTAGTGAGGGTATCCAAAGGGGAAGGAAAAGCAATGATTAAATCCCTAAATGAGGTGAAGGTACATATATGGTGATACAATGCTTCCATAGACAGTGTGACACCATTTTTTATGACAAAATATCATCAAGGAATCAAGAACAAAGGGATCATATGTCACAAATTGTATGAGAATACCAAAAAACATTAATGGAAGCATGAATAGAGACCAAAGATAAAGGACCATGAGAGTATATGGTGTAAAGGTGTAGCAATTAAAAAACCTTAAATCCAAGGGTGGATAAGGTAGGGTTCAAAAGATTATGCAATAAAAACAAAAAACCCTAATGATATGGACAAAAGAAAAGATTTGATAGAAATTAGAATATCAATCAAAACTTGGATCTAAAATGAAGCCTTAAAAAGCACAACAAGGGTGGGTAGGGTGAATAAAAGCAAGATTAGGCAATGTAATGTAAGCCCTTGAATAAAGATACATCAATGAAATAACATTAAGTACATATATAAACTCTAACACGATCTAATAAATGGTAATGCAATTATACAGTACAGAGTTGAGACTCTAAAAGCAAGGAATGTATAGCCCTAATGTCAAACCCTAGGGATGTAAGATTAGATAGGTTCACCAAAAATATAAAGGAAAATACAATATCCTAAGTTAAATCTAGGATAATAAAAATAAAGGCATACAAATAAGCATAAACCAACCTAGATTAATTAAATGACAACAATTGTGAATGGATAATTGAAATGATATTCATGAAATTAAATGTGAAGGATAAAGTACTTAGCTATGGGAATTATAATGAATATTTTTGGTGCCCATATAATCTAATCACCTTGGTATTGTGAAATGAAAGTCTTTAGCCCAGAAAACATGTCATGTTTTGTGCAACCTCTGAATTCACTATGCATTATGTAGAAGATCAAACGTACACCTTGAGGAAATGACCTAGCATCTGGAAGCATTCTGAAACTTGTGGGATCAACCTTGCCAACTATAGACTGTTGTAACATGTTTTACCAATATCTTTGATATCTGCTCCAACATAGGGATTGGTGGTTTTTAGAAATGCATAAGGGAAATTACTAAATTATGAGGGTTCACGTTCTCCTTAGTCAACCCCCTATTTTACTAGTGTTATGGCCTTGGACAAATGTTGGTAGGCAACAATGAAGCATGTTTGCTAATAATAATGGATGATGAATTAATGTGCAAATGGATGTCTTTAAATACTAGGACATAATGAATTGCCACACAAACGTGTAGTAAGTCAACTCCCAATGGCTATGAGGAAAGGCAGGAGTCAGTCTTTTGAATTTTAAAATTTTAAGTTTCAGGTCAAATCTACATCATGCAAGATCATCCCAATGCATTGCATAAATGACCCAAGATGAGGAAAGTGAGGTCTTAGATTCATGACTAGAAATGTGGAAGTATGGGCTAATAATGAGGGGAATGTATGGGAATTGGTGTAGATAAGGCAAGGTAAAGTCACATGTACAAAAGCATGGATAAGTGAGACTGAATTAAGAGGGATAAGAATTGAGAAAGGAGCCAAACTTGACACAAAAGTATGCCACTATTAAAACACTCTCAAAATAAACCCAAAAGTAAATGATAGTATATATAAATATGCAAATGTCACCATTACAATAACATTACCTAACTAATCTCTCTCCTATGGGCATGATCCATAACTCAACGTAAAGGATTTCCTGAATGGTGGACAAAGCGTCAAAACATGGGTGTTAGTATAATAATGCTTGTTGGTGGAAAAAAGAGTTAAGAAACACAAGAGGTGACTTCGTAAACCCCAGTGTCAACATGCAGCGGTTACGTTTTTGTTACAGTGTTACTTCACGAAGTAACTAAAGTGGCAAAGCAATAACTACCGGTTAAAGCAGAGAATGATTTTGCAACTTATTCTGTTTTTTAATATGCTTTTCACCTACCTGCCAGTCTTCCTACCTCCAACTTTTTGGAGTTTTTCTGAACAATTAATATAATCGCCTTATTGTGAAGATAAAAAGAATCCTATGTATTCTTTTTATCCTATATTTCTCTTGAAAAAAATATTTCCTCGACAACTAACAGAATTATGATGCCAATTTGAAAGGGTAAAGGACAACACCTAACCATCCTTAGAATGGAATTTTCTTAGAATATAATTTAAGTGATGAATAAATTGACATGAACTCCTGTTTGCCAATGATGCTGGTCTTACCTCATGTTCTTGAAGATATGAGCAAATCGTGCATACACAGCAATGGAGATGCTATTTATAAAGGCCAGTGGCTACAGATTGACATAATGGATTGAAGACACCGGGGAACAAAATTGTATACAATATCCTGCTGATACATCGAACAAGAAATATAATAATCATTTGATTTGAGCAGGGTGGATCCCATTTTCCTTGGCCTCTAAGTTCCATCACCATTAACAAAGCTTGATCTCCACTTCACTGAGGGCTATTCCTAGTTTTACCCACTAAAAAGTCTTAATTCACTGTATAATAAGAGTATAAATAAAGGTGTCGGCTTGCAATGTGAATGCAAATCCACAACTATTATGACACTGCCATGACATTCTTTCATGCCCATTATGTAAGTGCAGGAACCTGCAAATGTGGTTCTTAAAGCTATGTTGTAATAATATGAGACCTTCTCCTACCCACTATATCTAATTCGTAAGCACTAAGCCTGGGCCTATGCTTTTGGCTGCATGTTGAGATCAACTACTTCTTCTCCTAGTCCTGTTCAAGCAATGACATCATGGCAAGATTTTGTGGAAAAGCAGCTCATGGTGGAGCTCTCCAACGGATCAAGGCTTTCCTCGGCTGCCATTGTTGGTCAGGATGGCCTTCTCTGGGCTCGATCCCATGCTTTCCCTCCTGTGAGTACATTTTGTTTTTGTGGTAATCTGATTCTGATACTATTTCTTTGAAGCTAAAAGCTTCTGAGAAAACTATATTGTTTTTCAGAATTTATATAGTCTTAAACTCTCTCACTAACAGAGAGGAACAACTACCTGAGAGCTATGGTTCAGAGGTAAATTTAGGAAGTTTAGCTCCCCTTGCACAAGTTTAAGTTATGGCCTTAGACCTTCCAAAACGGCATCTCATCACAAGTACCCATAATAAAAAAGACACTGAACTCTTTTCTTTCAAGATCTAGTTCCTAGATTTAACATAAACTTATTTGGTAATTATTTTTTAAATTAAAATAAGATTTAGTTTTTTTAATAAGATTTGGTTGGTTTGCATTCTCAAAAATTTAATAAGAAAGAGGTTTCTTTTTTAAGGAATATAACATCTAATTCCTATTATCTGTAGGTTATTCCAGAAGAAATAGTCAAGATAATGAAAGGTTTTGAAGATGCTAGAGGGATGGGAGAATTTGGCATCCATGTGGGAGGAATTAAATACATTTTTATTCAAGGTGATCCAGGGGAAGTTATCCGAGGAAAGAAGGTAACAATTCCTTTCTCAAAATATATCTGTATGGAGACAAAAAGATAAATTATATAGTAGAATAATTTGGGTGAATAAAAATGGCATGTGTTTGTTATTCAGGTGCATGGTGGAATAACGATAAAGAAGACACGAAGGGCCCTAGTGATAGGAATATATGAAGAACCAGTGGCACCGGGTGAATGCAATATGGTTGTAGAGAAGCTTGGAGACTATCTTATTGAACAAGGAATATAAACCAACCATTTATTGTTCCAAAATCTTATATGAAAATATAAATTCATAGTAAAGATTATGGAAACTCTCTTATACCAGTAGCTTAGAAATACTTTTAAGTCTCTTACATAGAGCGCAAGGATAAAATTTGTGGAACTATATGTTCAAGCTTATTTATACAATCAAAACAATGGCATGGGCATTTACCCCTGAATAACACATTTATAGCTTAGAACAAATTTAAGTCTCTTCTATACATGTAGTTTAGAACAAGGATAAAATGTGTGGATATGTATCTTCTAACCTATTATGCAATCAAATGATGGCATGAACATTTACTTCTGACTAACATATGTGGTATAGCTTAGAACAAATTTAAGTCCCTCTTATATGTAGCTTAAAACAAAGATAAAATTTATGGAAATATATCTTTCAGATTATTTATGCTATGAAATAATGGCTTGCACATTTACCTCTAAACAGCACATAGTATATCTTAGAACAAACACGTAACTTAAAACAAAAATAAAAAATTTAAAAATGTATCATCAAATTTATTTATGCAATCAAACAATGGCAGGGATATTTACTCCTAAATAACACATAATATAGCTTAAAACAGCTTAAAACAAATTTGAGCCTCTCTTATACATGTATCTTAAGCTTATTTATGCAATCAACCAATGCCATGAACATTTAATTTTAAATAATACATGGTAGGGGGATAAGAGCACTATATGTGATTTGGTGATGTTTATAGAACATAGATTAACCAACCATTGGAGTAGAAAGAAACATATTACTTATTATATTTCAATTTAACTTATCATATTATTATTTAAAATATTTTGTGTGGTAAGAATGTAGCCCTCATCTGATGCAGTCTAGATCTGGGGTCTTGTCAAACTGCCGAATCAAGCAGCTGATTTTAACTTCACAAAATTAAATTCAATCCCGAAGAACAAATTTCACACTCAAATTCAAATTCTTATACAACTATTCAAACTCAAACATTTTTCTAAAACAAATCTGGCAAGAATTTATATATAATTGATTCACTCCAGTCTATTTGAACATTACATTCATTCTCTTCAGGAAATTCTATCTGTATACTCTGTATCTCTCAGCTCTATTTTTAAATTTATTGCAAATTCTTTATTTCTTTCTAAACCCCTGTCGCTACCTCTCAATCTCCTCTTTTATTAATTCCACAATATTTCTCCTTCCTTGAACGACTAAAAAATCAGCCTCACTCAAGGTGGCGACTCCAATCAGGCAACTCCTTTTCAATCTTCTGGCATCTTGTCGGCAACTTTAAAATGACATGGTTGCGGCTGCAATCTTAATCCTTTCTTTTCTTTCACAATCTTTGTGACATAATACTTCTCTTCTTTCATGCCACTCTCTGATTATTTCTGTTTGGGCGGCTTGCAGAATGGAATCCAATTCCACCTGCTTCAATTTTCTTCCTTTAGATTAGCTTCCCTTGCGACTTTCACAAGACTTACAAAACTGCGCCTATTCTTTTTCTTTCTCCCTACCTGTTGTTTCATCTCCTTGTATTCCCTTCACAAATTCATCTTGTACTTCAGACACCCTATATGCTTTTAAATTTGATTTAATCCTCTTTACACAGGTCGCAGCCTTGCTCTAAGACAATCTCTTTCATTTTGTCAAATGGTTTGAGCACCCTCTTTCCAAACTGCGACATCATGCTGCATATCTCTTCTTCCATCGATATATCTGAATTCTCGCATGAAGATTAAAACTTTGGGATATGAACCTTCATCAATTACAAATTCTTAGATCATTTTTCTTTTAAATTTGAGCAGACCGTGAACTATTGCCATTTTCCCAAACAATCTACATCTTGTATGGTGTCTCCAATCATGATAAGCAACAAAAAAGTGATCGGCCACTTGTGTTCTATTCCAGATTGGATGTTGGGTAGCAATCATGGTGACATAGTCCCTTAGAAACAATGATATTGGATGTATGTTGTGAGAGTTTCAGCTCGGAATGTTGACCCTGTTAGAGTGGTAAAGATACTGAGAGGGGGTGAATCAGTATCTAGAAATCTTTTTGCACTTACAGAAGAATATTGCAGGAATATTGCAGACTTATATTCCACTCAATTAAATTCAACTGAATTCAGATGTACAGTATCATTAAAAACTGAACCAGAATGATAATGTGTAAGTGTGAAAACTAAAATATTTGATAACAGATTGAAAGCATACCACAGAAAATAAAGACACAGAGATTTGTCCTGAGTGGAAAGCCCCGGGCATAAAACCACTCGAAAAAATGCCTCACTGGCTTAAAAAATCTCACTGAATACTGTGTCCCACTGGGTTACAATCTCACTGAATACTGTGCCTCACTGGCATATTAAAAATTACAATTGTTTGAAGAATTTTCATACAAAGGGATACTCTGTTTCACTTGAGAACATATACTGTCAACAATGTATGTGCAGGATTCACACAAAAATGCACACACATTATTCACACTATATCATTTTATATACATCTATTTACATTCCTTCAAAAAGCATTCAACTGTAGACAATTTCAAAACCTGAAAACTGAAATGACAACCAATCGACAGTTTTACAACTATAACCTTCAAAAGAATAATTAACATTTTTGTTTTTTATCATAGCTCAAAGTAGAAACTGTTCGAAAGAGATGTGAAATGTAACTGTTAACCCTCAATAGGGTTACAGAGATCAACTGCCGGTTGCCCAAGAGAAACCCTAGCAAAAATAACGGCCAACACCATTTTATAAAAAGGAACCATATAGCCGATAGAACAATTAATCATCTTTGTGCAAAAACAAATAGAAGTGTGAAATGTCATTTCAGAAGAACAAACCCCAACTGATTAATGTGTGCAAGACAAATAGAACTATGAAGTGTCGTTCAGAAATACAAACCACAAAGGAATTGTATTTCTCAAAAACCCTTGACAGAATCATTTGCTAGATCAAAAAAAAAATCTGCAGAAAAGATAAAACCTTCAGACCATACTTACAAATATACTAACAACCAAAAACTGAGATGCCAAATCATTAAATCTTGCTTGGTCATTTTTGGAGATACCTCAGACAAACAAAGAGAGTCAACCAGCTTTTACCTTGCAAATTCATGATTACAACCAAACCGTGACTAGCCTTATCACTTCACGAAGTCAACCTTCGAGCTTCACTGTAGATTTGACAGATTCAACAAGCTTCCTTCAAGTTTTTTTCATGATTGTGTTTCAAACCCTATGCTGTGCAATGCAATGATCAAATGAAGTGCTTAAAAACGGAGAAACAATCTTTTTTTTTTGTACCTTTAACTGGATGTTCCAGTTTGCCCTAAAAAGGGCTTTGAAATACAAAAGAGAAATGGCCGCTTAATATAGTAAATGATCTTTCAACCAGTCAAAACAGTAAAAAGAATATCCCAGTGTCTAAAACATAAGATCGATCAAGAGACTTTAACATGTGTCCTCTCTAAACCAAGGTCCGCATAGAATCCACTAGGAAATGTCGTTTGATGTATAACTTAACACTTTTGCCAAGGAAAGAAGTATCACATGCCACGCACATATTGTTTGGTGCTAGAACAAAAAACATGTCTTTTTACCATAGTGAAAATGGCACATAATAACTGGGCACTTTATACGACATATGCTTGCAAGGTCAAAATAGTAAATGCTAACTAGAGATAAAACCAACATGTCTCCACGTTTGACATCACTGCCAAACCAACTAGGACATCACTTACCTCACTGTCAAAATGCCACTGGGGTAACAGACCAAAATGTATAAACATTACTTAAAGCACATGCATAGGTTTCATCCTGGAACTGACTAGAAATAGTGGAAATGCCTTGTCGAGCAAAGAAGTCCCAAGAAAAATTAATTTTCCATCTTTCTTTGGAAGGCCAAGTTTTAATTTAGACCTTTCATCCATCTTTAAGAGATGGTCTTTCACTTTCTAAAGCTCAGAAAACTAACAAAACTGTGAAATCAAAAATTTGCGTGAGGATTGTTCTTACACCTTGATGTTCCTGTATCATCATCAAAACAAGAAGATTGTAGAGGAGAAAAGTACATAATTTGATCTTATATCAAATTAAAATATCTGTACGGGCAACAAAAGATTTTACTTTCAATTACAGTTGCCAAACACACATTTCCTTGCCTAATCAATTATAAACCCAACAATCACTTCTCAGTGCTAAAGATGACCTTGGGGTAATTTGAACCATCTTAGGGAAGTAAAAAAATAGGGGAACAGATGAAGTATTTTTTAGTTGGTGATGAAACTACTAACTTTTAGCCAGGAATGATTTTGTAATCACCCTAACATTTTCTATAACTATTAATTCATTCAAGTGATTACATAACTATCCAACAATTATATAATCATCTCAATAATTTTATTTTCACCTTAATGACTACATATCCATCAATCTATAGGAATAGGTGGTCTTGTGCCTTGCATACATGCATCATTTTGCTTTGACAAAATATGGCCCCCTCTTTTTACTCTAGTTCTATCTTGTTTCAAGATTTTAAATCCTTGTGTCAAAAAGAAGTGATTTTTAACATTTGAATGGCTAATTGATTGATCCTAGAAATGTTTAGATCATGAGAAAAAGGTCCCGAGTGTTCTACTTTGGTTTTGGCCTTTCTGCAAAGTTGCAGACTTTTGTCCTAATACTGGATGCAAAACTTCTTCATGTTGCTGCACGTTCCATTTCCTCTGTGGGGTTATATTGGTTCACTTATCATTTTCCAAGTTTCTGTAGTATTGTAGGATGTATTGTTTTTATCAAATTATATCCCAACTGCTTGCTTTTTTCCATGAGAATCTTTCAAAAAAATTGATCCTCTTTTTGTGGAGTTTTGCATGGCTACAACATGTTATGGGGTTTCATATCGCATTCAAACCAATGTCTTTGCCCCAACAAATACATTTTTCTATTGTTTTCCCACAAAATGAGTATTTTCTTGAGTCCTGGTTGCCTTTGCGGAATCTCGCTCGCCTTCAGGACATCTTCCATTTCCTGCAAATCTTGTCTTTATCCCTATGAAAAAAGAGTGACTTCAGCACTATGTCAACACCCCACGTACCTCCCTCACCTGCATTAATGGCGATCAAATTAGGGATTTCTAAGGTTTTAAATATGATTTTAATGTTCATTTCAAACATCTTGCAATTAAAATCTCCAAGCTCTCTCTACATTTTCTTACCGGTGATCAAAACAATCTTTGTCACATCAATTTCTTGCTCATATTCACCTGCATTTTTAAACGAGTGTTGCTAGAATCTACTACAATTCATTCGTTCAAGAATAGCTAGGTTTGAGTTCCAGATTCACGAAGAATCATCCCTATCAATCAATCATCAAACTCTAGAGCAAGTAGGTTAAAATTGTCATTTTCATTTGTCCCTTTACTACAACCATAAAATGATCAAAGTAAAAATCTTGAAGAGGTTAAAGTTAAGACCATTAATTTGTGTAAATGTACTCTTCAGTTTGAATTTTGACAGTCAAATTTAGTTAGGGCACAATGATCTTGTGTTTTTATGTTTAAACCCTAGTTTGACCAAATAGTTATCAATCACCAAAATTAGGGCACAATAGTTAAATTTAGAAGTTAAATAAAATACCCTAGATCAAATACATAAAATCTTGTTCTAGATTGAAAAAGAAATTTTAAAACTTAAACCGACAACATCTATTCACCTAGTCCGTCATTAATCTCCCACGCAGGTATATTCTAAAATAAGTTTTAGTTTGCAGAGATTTTGAACCAGATGGAAGTATTTTAGTTGTTAATGTTAACATCCACAAAATAAACAAGTTTCTACAATTTTTCAAAAAATTGGTCAAAGTAAATTAAAGATAAAATTGAGAGATTTGATGTCTAACCAAAAATTATGTTTCCAATGGTTATATCCTGGAGCCAATAAAAATCCTACAAAGCGCATATCAAATTGAGTAAGTTTAGGCTTGCGGAGATTTCTCTAGCAGTTCAAGTTTGAAGTTAAATATCCAATCCTTATTGTTTCTCTCGCAAAATCCCAATAAGCTTAACTTTTCTACAAAATACACTAAATCAAGTTTGCAAAGATCTAGTAAAAGATGGGAATCCAGTTCAAAATAACCATGTCCCAAACGTAATGAGGTTTTCACAAATGATCTAAAACCTTCCGATACACTTGAATTTCTTTGCATCCAAGACCATCAAGATTTCCTGTATTTTTGAAGGAAATCTTTGTGGGATTCCAATGGAGAACAATACATCTTGTGCTTGAAACAAAACATGCAGTCTAGTCCTTGATCTCTGCAAGGTTTTTATAGTTCTAAAATAGGGTGAAAATGAGGAGGTCTAACCAGTAACTAGATTTAGTGGATAAAACCTTATGACCTGCATCCATCCAAACCTTCGTGCTTTAACTAAGAACTACTATGATTTAATGATTATCTTATGATGTTACAGAATAATTTTAGCAAGTGCTTTGTGCCAATTTACACTATAATTTGAACTAGATGGAATATGATTAAATTAAGGATTTCCTTTTGTAAATTTGATGTCATATTCCATGTGTAAAGTCTGCAAAACTCTAAAGCATGTAAAATGAATATTCCTAGGAAATTTTAAATTATTATGTTTTTCTCCTATGGGATAATATCCTATGCGAAGATAATGAGGAGTTCAAAGGGTTACCCCAAACCTCCAAAATCAATTCCACTTAGGATGAAGTGTCACATACAGATCTTGGACATGTTGATCTAGAGGTGTCCAAATAAATAATGTATGGACCCAATCCCACTAGCAAGGCTAAAAGGATGGTATAGAATGGAATTGTTCAAGTGGTAGGATTCCCAACCTCAGTGTAATGTCTAGAGTTAGTGATGGAGTGTGCTAAGTGTTGGGATTGCCAAAATCAGAAAACAAGAACACTTCCACAAGCTACGAGCACACAATAAGCCAAAATGACATTGCCATAAGTAAAATGTATAAAGAAGCCTTGCATATATAGGAAAGGTAGTCGAAGTAGGAAGGTAGGACACAATGACTGACTACCTCTCCAAAGGTGCAACACTTGTCTAGCTCAAATGGCGTGTTTGAGTAAGTGGTAAGTATGCATGCATTAGGTGTCTCACAAAGTGAGGACACGTGTCTCAACCATATGAGGTGAGACAAAACTCTAAAATTCCCTAAGTGGAGACTTAATCTAGTGTGAACAGGACTCTCTTAGGTAAACTAAAAGCTAACTAGTTTGATAATGTCCCTTTTTATACTAACACCCCCCCCTTAAGTGCAACTTAGGGAGTAGTGATACAAAGATGATGGGTCCCGACTACTAGGCCATGTTAAGTACCCATGTACAACAAATTTCTCATAAGTGGAGTAAAGGAGAAAACCCAATGGGAAATAAAACTCCTCTCCAAAAGAGAAATGATGCATATAATAAAATTGTGCAATTGAATAAGAAGAAGAGGATAGAAGGACTCAGCATGACCCCCCAAGGACTAATTCTATCACTAATGTACAATAGATGTTCCCCCATAGGAGAGAAAAGAGAGAAGGTCTATGCGACCCCCCAAAAAAAAAATAAGTAAACTCCATGCGAAGAAATACTCCCTACCAAAATTGATATGAGAAGAGAAACCATGTAGCCTCCTCTAAAAATACCTCATGTAGTATTGGTAGATGTTTGACACTAAATACTAAAGATGATCCATGAACGTTAAACAACATTTCTCCCCTTGGGAAGAAATAGAACCACACAAGTGTACAAGTGATCTTCCCATTCTAGATAGGAATATGTAGGAAGAAGTGTGAAAGTCTCTAAATTTTGCACATGATTCAAAGACACATATGATGCCCATGATGTCTTCAAAGGTTTCTCAAGTATCTCCAAGCCAATGCTATTGGGTGACAAGTGCTGATATGATGACTAAGTCAAATATGTGGACTTATGAATATCTACATAATATATCACTATAGAGGTTAATTTAGGAAAAGCAAGAGCAATATTGTTTGAAGAACTGATGTGTGGAATGTTAATGCATGTCATATGGCTACAATCCAAATCCCATGTGAAATCCTGGTACAAAGAATCTCTAGAAGTTATATGTGAAGCCTCTCTGAACTTTGTAGTAGCTAAAGAATTGTCATTAAAGAGAAGACAAATGTCATCAATGGTGTCTTCCAAATCTGCAATGTGGGACTCTACAAATAGAGATGATATGTCTAGTAGAAATATGTCCCAATGTGGTGGATCTAGAAAAACAATATCAATATCCTGGTGTAATGAATCACTTGAAGTTTTTAAGGAAGCAACTTTGGATTCATGAGTAGCATCAAGTGATGGTGGAGATGAGATCTCAATGCAAGTCAACTGACTAGATTTTCATCTCCAAATGATGGTGTCGCACATGATGTTTGAGTGAGACTAGATGATTTTTCTATAGGTGCTAGATTATATTGATCAGTTAGAGTAATACCATGATTAAGAAGAAGTTGCATTTTATCAATTTTATGAAACATACATTCTTCTGTTACAATATTCTTTCTCATCCCACAATATCCACATTTGATTTTTCATTTATTACATAATTATAAACAATACTCAAATGGAATGGATTATGTGTGAGAGACATGATCAAATATGTAGCAATATCCAAAGCAGAAATGCAAGTATGCCCCCCAAACTGAAAATGCGGAAAGAAGTGTGGAAGTGTTCTGGTCACAACACAATGGAAGTGTTCTTGACATGATGCAACGAAATTGCTCTTGACATGACATGAAAGAAGTGTGGAAGTGTTGTGTACATGACACAACAAAAGTGCTCTTAGCACAACACAATACACCCCCAAAAAAATTATTAGTGCTAAAACATAGGCCCCCCCAAAAAAATTCAAGTGAAAGGTACAATGTGGTTAAGTTTGGATGCTTAAATTGACAATTTATAATACATGGTGATTTTACAAATTTGCAATCCAAAATTTAATATTTACTATTGTAGATAGATTCCCTGTTGAATTATGTTTTTTTTTAAATTTGCCAATTTTTTTTATAATCGGGGTGAAAGTTATGCCCTGTCAAAATTGTGCAATACATTTCACTTCAGAGGCTAAAAAATGTGTTAAAATAAAACAATTTGTAAATCATCTCAACACCACTTTGTTAGCAATGAAATTAGCTTTTTGTCGACTGTAAATTTGTCAAATTTCGCCTCTGTGGGCGAAAATTATGGCAAAAAGAAGATGTGCCCCCCTTATGAGCACTATATAGATCTGATGGTCAGCCTAGTAGAAAATGTTATGTTTAGGCAGCTAACTAACCTCTAGGGGTTAGCATTTGTTGTCACAATTACAATTAAGTTCTAGCAATTTGGTGTTTAATGACCACTAGTGGGCAGCAATAAATGTCAAGGTTACATATGATGGTTTTGTTACAATAAATGCTAGGTTAGCAATGAATGTAGCATTAAACATATATGTTGGCGACCAGAGCCCTTTGGTGGCTAGAAAGACTGTGACTCAAGCAAACCGTGATGTGTGGAGACCTCGACTGTGGAAAAATACTTCAACGATTGAGTGAAGAGTGCGCTGTCCGCCTACGATTTTGACCTGGAGAATGAAGCTGACCATGTCAATGAAGAGCGACTGGTAGAGGATATGTGTAATGGGAATTGTGACCTCAAGGGCAGTGGAAGATCTTCAAAACAATGACAATGGAAGTCAACTCAAGAACCCCAGATCTGAATGGCGATTTTGGTGGTTTTGCTAGATACCTTGAACACCAAAATGGCAAGAAAAGAGCTTGAACTGAAACCTCCAAAATGGCCAAAAGCTCCACCAAAAAAGACACGGATACAGTCTTTGAAACAGCAACTGCATAAAACAAAACCACGAGCAAAGATAATAAACACCCAAATTATTGTAGTGGTGACCTACAAAATGCCTAAATCTACCTTTGAAAACCCTCGAACCAAGTGATCCAAGGAAACCCTCAGCCTGTGCCCAAAACTAGGCAAAAAATGTGTCCTCAAACCAGAAATGACTTCAATGGAGCAACAAATCGCCTCAAATCTCAAAATTTGCCCAAAATCTCACCTAAAATTGTCAAATAACCTACAAAATGTTAATTTTTTAAAAAAAATTCATTTTCTGCAAAAAATTATGTACAATTTCGTACGGTCATACTACTGTACGATACAAGGGGTTGGGGGTTAAAAATATTTTTGAAAAAAAATATCTATGTTAATTTTGACAAAACGACAAGATTTTTTGACTATCTCAAGTCTTCTCAACTCAATGGCAAGGTCCACTTAACTCTATGAGAAACTCTTAACTAGGCTAGGTGTAAGATTTTCTCAAATAGGGAAGGATTCTGCTAGCATGGCTTTGATACCATGTTGGAATTGTCAAGATTAGAAAGCAAGAACACTTCCACAAGCTACGAGCACACAATAAGCCAAAATGATATTGCTAAAAATTAAGTAAAATATACAAAGAATTCATGCATATATAGGCAAGGTAGTGGAGGTAGGAAGGTAGGACACGATGACTGACTACCTCTCCAAATGTGCAACACTTGTCTAGCTCAAATGACATGTGTTTGAGCAAGTGGCAAGTATGCATACATTAGGTGTCTCACAATGTAAGAACACATGTCTCAACCACATGAGGTGAGACAAAACTCTAAAATTCCCTAAGTGGAGACATAATCTAATTTTAATATGACTCTCCAAGGTAGGCTAAAAGCTAACTAGTTTGATAATGTCTCTTTTTACACTAACACTAAGCACTATCACCCAGGATTAAGGAGAATCATAATCGATGGCAACATAGTGCTAGTTGATCTCACTGCTTGAGCAATTGTAAAGGATTTCTATATTCCTATCAACCCAATCATGGTAGAGGTAAATGAAGATTTGGGACTCACATATTAGAACCAAGGACCAAAGGATTACAAAAATTGTATTAATTCTAGATGGATCTGAAAAACACCCAAAGATGCCATCTCAAAAATTCCAAGGACATTCTTTAGGAGTCATTTCATTACAGAGATAAATGATATGGTGGCCTTGGTAAGCAAAGTTATGGGACTACCAGTAGTCTCTACCTTTCATGCATGGATGTTTAAATTCATCCATGGGGTTGACGTAGGAGCATCCCAGGTTGCAGAACAATCTTGCATTCTTTTCTTTTCTTTCATTTCAGTGGCAGTGTAGTAATTTGCAGTTTAGCATTTTCTACCGTATTTTACCTCATCTTCATATCAAATCTCACAGAGTAGGACTTAGCATCTACATAGTGTCATCTACATCATATCAAGATTCCAAGTGATTTAGACCTATTTCCTGAGAGTTATCGCTATCAGAAGATCATCAGCTTTCAGAGAACAGAGCATTCATGCAAACAGTTGAGAGGAGAAGGTTGCAGAGCACTTCCATGCCTTGCAGAGCCAAAAGAAACATATCACACGACACCTAAGGACCAAATAGACCTTCCTTGAGGTCTACACAAAGTTTCATTCATTTGTGGAGCAATATCAGATGTTGTAGGCCAACTTCCATGTTACTACACATTTCATCAATCATTGGAGTTTGTAATCTCTTGTCGTTGACGCAGAGGATTCTATGAGCTTGAAGATGATATATATACATCTCTTAGATGCATTAGGAATTCAGTTCTTAAGTTAGTAGTTAGTTGATTTCATAAGATAGATAGTAGGATTCTTTTCAGAAGGCACTTCAATGCCCTATCTTGTATATATGTTGTAACCCGGAAAGTAGGCTTGTGAGCCCTTTGATCGTAGCCCACATGTTGCCGGCATATGAGCTTTGTGATTATCTAATTTATTGAGTATTTGAATCTTCCATTGCATTTTATATTTGTGTTGTTTTCATTGTGTTTACTCTAGCTACATGGTTCAGATAGTCCCTTCTTTGGACCCTCCATCCATGACTGCACCAAGTGGTATCAGAGCGAATTTTTGAATCCTTTGGGAAGTTAGGGCATTCCATAAAATCTTGTAGTGAATAGATCGATGACTTGAGGTAGTCTATTTGTGTTCATTAATAGAATGCCGATTGTGTGGAAGATGCTACCTTGTAGTCAGATCACCGAATTGAGGTAGTTGTACTAGATCCTAGGAAGAGATGTCGCCAAGGAGGATGCTTGCTATGGCCAATGTTGCTGGAAGAATGGAAGAGATGATGGAGATTATGAGGACAATGAAGGTTAGAGATTGGATGTTATAGAAGAAGATAGAAGAAAAGGACTAAACCTAAACATGAAGATGAAAGTGATGATGATGAATTTTAAGCTACTGACCAAAATAAAGAAGCCCTAGAAGAAGAAGAAGAATTAGATCAGGTGAAGATGTTGAAAGCTATTTTTAAGATGGGTAAGAGACCTAGAGTGGAAGTACCAAACTATACCAGAAATTTGAATCATGGGGAATTGATTGATTGGATAAATGATTTGGAGGAATACTTTGAATATGAAGAAATTAAAAATCCGGAGAGTGAGATTTGCAAAAACTAAGTTGAAAGGACATGTTGCTATTTGGTGGAAAGAAGTTCAATTGGATATAAATAGGAGAGGAAAAGAAAAAATTAAAAAATGGGATAGGATGGTGAAAAGGTTAAAGAAACAATTCATTCTTGCTGACTATGAGTTGGAATTGTTGAAGAGATTGCAAAACTTGAGACAAAAGGAGAAATCGATGAAGGAGTACACTAAAGAATTTCATAAGATGATCCTAAGGACTGGACATAGTGAAGCAAGAAAGGATAAAGTGGCAAGGTACATAAATGGATTGAGGATGAACATTCAAGAAGAACTAAGTTTGGTGAGGACGACAACAATAGAAGAAGGATATCAGTTGGCATTGAAAGTTGAAGACGAGTTGAATAAAATGCATGAGTAGAGACAAAGGGGTAGAGGAGGTAAATTTCAAAGAGGTAGAACATATTCTGGAGAAGAACGACCTTATGCGGACCAAAATAAGGAAAGTAGTCCATACAAGAAGGAAGACAAAGATAACAATTCATACTGGAGGGATAATATGAGTTTCTACCGCAATAGCAGAGGGAATCATAATTCTTACCACAATGAAGGATACAAGAGAGATGAAAGAGGGTTTTATAAAAGATCATTCAAAGGAACTTGTTTCAAGTGTGGAGGTGAAGGACACAAAGCATTTGAATGTCATCAAGGAAGTACTAGTAAAAGAATAGAGAATAGTGCGAGAGCAACTTATGCGGAGGAAGAACCTATTGGATCACCTAGTTTAGTTAGAAAACCAGAGGAAGGAGAATCATTAGTCGTGAGGAGAGAATTATTTCAAGCAGAGACAACTAAGGAACCACCACAAAGGAAAATTTTGTTCCGAACAAAATGCAAATCAGGAGGTAAATGTTGTAAAGTTATCATTGATAGTGGAAGTATTAATAATTTGGTTTCAGAAGAGATGGTGACAAAGATGAATCTGGAGAGATTGAAACACCCTATACCCTCCAAGATAGCATGGATTCAAGATGAGCACAAGGTACTGGTGAGTGAACAATGTTTGTTGAAATTTTGTAGAGGATCTTATAATGATGAAGTATTGTGTGCTATTATGCCAATGGATGTATGTCATATATTGTTGGAAGACCATGGCAGTATGATATAAAAGCAATACATGATGGTAGAAAGAATACTTATACCATAACATCAAATGGGAAGAAACATATCTTGATACCTTTGTAAGATGAGCCTAAAAGTGAAGTGTGTGGGAATGCTAGAATTTGTTTGGTTGATGGAAGGAAATTTTTGGATGGATTGAGATATGAGAATATGTGTTTTGCTTTGATTCCAAAGAAGTGTGAAACCCTAAGTGCAGAAACTATTACTGGAAAAGAAGAAGAACCACCACCGGAGGAAATAACTAAATTGTTGATAGAGTACCAAGATATTATATTAGATAATGTGCCTAAAGGATTGCCACCAATTTGGAGTATCAGTCATCATATGGACCTTATACCTAGAGCTAGTTTGCCTAACAAAGTAGCACACTAAATGACACCAGTAGAGAATGTAGAGATGAATAGACAAATATAGGAGCTGTTGAGGAAAGTTTTGATCAGAGAAAGTTTGAGCCCATGTGTGGTACTTGCAGTACTAGCACTGAAGAAAGATGGAGAATGGAGGATGTGTACAAAATCTAGAGAAATCAACAAGATCACTATTAAGTATAGATTTGCATTGCCAAGGATGGATGACATCATGGATTGTTTGAGTGGAGAAAAGTATTTTACAAAGATAGACTTGAAGAGTGGATACCATCAGATCAGGATCAGAGAAGGAGACGAGTGGAAGACTGCATTTAAAACAAATGAGGGATTATATGAATGGTTAGTGATGCCTTTTGGATTAACTAATGCACTGACTACTTTCATGATATTGATGAATGAGGTTTTGAAGAAATTCTTGGGTAAGTTTGTTATTGTATATCTGGATGATATTCTAATTTTCAGTAAGACAAAGGAGGAACATTCATGGCACATTAGACAAGTATTGTAGAGGTTGAGAGAAGATAAATTTCTAATAAACATAAAGAAGTATAGTTTCATGAAGGAAGAATTGGTATATTTGGGATTTGTGATTTCTGCTGAAGGATTGAAGATGGACCCTGAGAAAGTTAGAGCAATTGTTGAGTGGCGAACACCTGTGAACATTAGAGAGGTGAGATCATTTCATGGACTAGCAAGTTTTTACCAGAAGTTCATTAAAAATTTTAGTACAGTGTGCACACCTATGAAAGAGACAATGAGAGGTGACAGAAAGGATTTCAAGTGGACATCAGGAGCAAATAAGAGTTTTAAATTATTGAAGAAAAAAGTGACAAAGAAACCAGTGTTAGCATTACCGAATTTTAACAAAGTATTTCAAGTTGGTTCTGATGTCAGTGGGAATGCAATAGGAGCAATGTTAAGTCAAGAAGGGAGACTAATAGCATATTTTAGTGAGAATTTGAATGATGCAAGGAGAAGATAATCAGTTTATGAGCAGGAGTTCTACGCCATAATTCAAACTTTGAAGAACTGGAGACATTACTTGTTGCCTAGGGAATTTGTGTTGAACATTGATCATCAAGCTTTGCAATATTTAAACAGTCAAGGAAAGTTGAATCAGAGACACATGATATGGGTAGAGTTCATGCAGAGTTACACCTTTGTATTGAAGCAGAGGAGTGGGAAGTCAAACAAATTTACAGATGCATTGAGTAGAAGGAATTTGTTGACAGAGATGAGGATAGAAGTATTAGGATTTGAAGAACTTAAACATATGTATGAGGAGGATCTTGATTTTATAGGACCATGGAAAGCATGTAAGGAACCTATTGTGATAAATAGAAGTGAGTGGTTAGACTATTTCATTTAGGAGGATATGTTGTTCAAAGGAAATCAATTGTGTATACCGAGGATTTCAATGAGAGATAATTTGATCAAGGAGAAACACAATGTTGGATTGGTAGGGCATTTTGGGATTAACAAGATAGTAGCTTTGGTAAGTGAACATTACTTATGGCCTCAGATATATAAGGATGCAAGGAAATTTGTTCAAAGTTGCAGAATATGTCAAGTTGCAAAAGGAAGTAGTCAAAATACTAGTTTGTACAAATATTTGATAGTACCAGAGAGACCTTGGGAAGACATAAGAATGGATTTCATATTAGGTTTGCCTAGAACACATAGGGGATATGATTCATATATTTGTAGTAGTGGACAGATTTTTAAAGATGGCGCATTTCATTCCTTGTAAGAAGACAAATGATGTTGTACATGTTACTGACCTATTTTTTAAGGAGATTGTGAGATTGCATGGATTACCTAAGAGTATAGTTTCAGACAGGGATACAAGATTCATTAGATATTTCTAGAGGACATAAGACAGACCTAAAGTTTAGTTCAGCATTTCACCCATAGACAGATGGACAAACTAAAGTAGTAAATAGGAGTTTGGGTAACTTGTTGAGATGTTTAGTAGGAGACAAAGCAGGAAATTGGGATCTAATTCTACTGCAAGCAGAGTTTGCATACAATAATTCAATGAATAGAAGTACAGGGAAGACACCATTTGAAGTTGTAACAAGAGTACAACCTAGAGGAGTAGCAGAGCTAAGAGACATCAGTATGGAGAATAAGAGGAGTGAAGAGGCAGAAGAATTTGCAGGATACAATGAGACACTACATAATCAAGTTAGGAAGCATTTGGAGGAGATGAATAGTAAATATAAAGAGCAAGTAGATGAGAAGAGGAGACATAAAGAATTTTTAGTTGGATATGAATCTATGGTATATCTAAGAAAGGAAAGATTTCTAGCGGGGACATACAACAAGTTGAAGATGAAGAAGTTTGGACCATATAAGATTCTTAAGATGTTCAATTTAGGAAATGCATATGAAGTGGAGTTATCAGAGGCATTTGGTATATCACTTATATTCAACATTGCAGACCTATATCAATATCATGAAGGAGAGTTGAGTGACAGCATTAACAATGGGTTAAAGAATCAGTTACCATAACAACAACCGGAGTAGATAGAGAACATCTTGGATAGCAGAGTTGGACGTAGTACTAGAGGCAAGCAGTATAAAAGGTATTTGGTTAAGTGGAAAGGAAGAACAGAAGAAGATTCATCATGGATTCATCAGGCTGAGGTAGACCACCTTGGTTTTCCTCTAGCCCCAGCAAAGTGAGGGACTCACTTTTTCAACAACCCTAGGTGTCTGATGCAGGAGCATCCCAGGTTGCAGAGCAATCTTACATCAACCAAAAACTTTTGTATTCTTTTCTTTTCTTTCATTTCAGTGACAATTCAGTAATTTGTAGTTCAACATTTTCTACCGCATTTTACCACATCTTCATATCAAATCATGCAGAGCAGAACTTAGCATCTACATAGTGTCATCTACATCATATCAAGATTCCAAGTGATTTGGACCTATTTCCTGAGAGTTATTGCTATTAGAAGATCATCAACTTTCACAAAACAGAGCATTCATGTAGACAGTTGAGAGGAGAAGGTTGCGGAGCAGTTCCATGCCTTACTAAGCCAAAAAAAATATATCACATGACACCTAAGGACCAGATAGACCTTCCTTGAGGTCCGCACCAAGTTTCATTCATTTGCGAAGCAATATCAGATGTTGTAGGCTGACCTACATATTACTACACGTTTCATCAATCATTGGAGTGTGTAATCTCTTGTGGTTGATGCAGAGGATTCTATGAGCTTGAATATGATATATATACATCTCTTAGATGCATTAGGAATTCAGTTCTTAAGTTAGTAGTTAGTTGATTTCATAAGATAGATAATAGAATTCTTTCTAGGAGGCACTTCAATGCCCTATCTTGCATATATGTTGTAACCCGGAAAGCAGGCTTGTGAGCCCTTTGATCATAACCCGCATTTTGCTAGCATATGAGCTTTGTGATTATCTGATATATTAAGTATTTTAATCTTCCATTGCATTCTATTTTTGTGTTGTTTCCATTGTGTTTGCTCTAGCTGGATGTTTTTGATGCAGAGGTAGGAGGACCAAAACTATCCTTAATAACATTAACAAATCAAAGAACTAATCCAATTGCTTTGGTCAGATTGAAGAGAACATTAATACAGACTTTTCCTTCAATTTTCATGAAGATCCAATGGTAGGGGAGAAGGTTATGATTTTTTTCCCAAAACTACAAACCCTAGGCAGCGTTCAGACCTGCCCTCACTAAAATTGCAATATCTCTCACAAAACTTAATGAAATTATACCAAACCAAAAGAATTGTAAACTCAAAACACATATCTTTCCATCCATCTATTATATGCATCAATTTGAGGCTGTACCAAGTTGTACCATGCATATCTTCAGACTGTATTTTCAGAAAATTAAACTCTGCAGACCTACCCTCAATAAAAATGCCATAACTTATTCAAATCTTAATGAAATTTGATGCAACAAAAATAAATGGAAAGTAGACTCAATAATATTTCCAACCATATATGTTTTTCTCCTGTATATGTCCGTATAAAACCATACTAAACGCTGCAACGGGACTGTTGTAGGGAAAATCAAAAAATTACAGTCCATAAAACACTCATATCTTTCACAAAACTAAATAAAAATGCATGGGACAAGAAGAAAATGGAAGGTGGTTGAAGGATCTAACATTTTCAATCCATTAGCCATCCATTCAATTCCATACAGGGCCGTATAATAGCAAAAGACAACAAATTTCTGAAGGAAAATACGAGAAAACATTTTTTTTCTCATTCCATGCTCAAATCTTCAACCACCCATAAATTCTTCATGGTTACAAGGTCTTTTAAAGGCATTAAAACATGTCTCTTCAGTTCATAACTGATTTGGAGCGAACCAAGAGCCAAATGACTCTTCACCTTCCAAGTTTGCATCTTTTTTCCAATTTTACATTGACAACCTTTACATGGTTTGCAATATTTTGCATTTTTGAAACTCCTAACGACCTAAACACATAAAAATGACTTGATTGACCTCATTACACTATTGAATCATTTAAAATTAAATCAAACTCCAAAAATTAGTCTAGGAAAACATTAATTTGCCAAGGTGCTCATGCACCAGTTTTGGACAATCCCTTCTTTGGACCCTCCATCCATGACTACACCAGAGGTAATGGATGATAAAGAAATGATATATTGGGTAAAGATAATCAGTGATAATTTGCACATTCAATTGACATGGGTTGGAGTAACAAGGAAGTTCTTCATGACTTCCTATTTGTCCTATATTCTTTCAAGATATATGTTTTATATTGGTTTCACCAGAAGAGGATCCATTGGAAATGGACTTAGGGCAATTCAAGGAATATGATTATTAGCCTCAACTACAAAAATATCAATCCTTGAGGCACTATACAAGGGTGAATGATGATTTCACTATGTAAATCACCAGATGCCTAAAAGGGCATTTGAACAAAAGGATCTCAATACCTGCAATAGAGCTGATCAAGAAGTATGGAAATTGATTTTTCCAATTCCCCAAATTCACATATATTATAATTAAAGGCTTCATCTATCCTTCTTATAATTTTCCAAAGCACCCAACAAATAAGATCATTTTATTGGAATTGACTAGGCAAATTTGTGAATCCCAGTAGCTCCTAACTAAAAAAACTGAGTAGGGGTTCAATTTCCTTTGGTTTTGGGTGATGGGATGTATGTTTTCCCTTCTTTCCCTATAGCCAAAGAATATGATATAGAGATTCAAATATACATTTTCCATTTCTACAATGCTAAAAGAGGTTTTGACCCACATCACAAGATGGAGGGTAAGGAATATCAACATGTGCCCCATCTAGAAGACTTTTGGGTAGATTGTGCAAATGAACATGAAGTAAGTATGAGAAGGTATTGGAAACTATATGCATTCTATATGAAACTAATCAACATGTTCCACCTCCTAAACATAAAGGTAAAGAAAAGAAAGTTTCTACTACTGTACCTATGTTTTAAGGTAGAAAGAAACCACCTCCTACATAAAAGGTGTACAAAAGAATGAAAGATACAAAGGAGAGTGATCCTAAGGGAAATCCAAGACCTCAATTGGTAAGAAGGAAGAAGAAAAAGAATGATAATGCTTCCACTACTATAGCTGAGAATACCTCCATTCCACAAGGTAACTCTCCACCTCTTTCACCTCAACCACCACCATCTCTAGTTTATCTAATTCACCATCTCTAGTTTATCTAATTCATACCTCTTCTCCTCCCATTCAACCATCTATTCCCATCTCTATATCTCAACCTTCTTCCATTCCTTGTATCTCTCAACCACCTTTTTCCCTACCACAACAAGCAAGGGCATTCAATCATCATCCCCTTAAATACAAGTACAAATCTCCATTCTTATCCCAATGTCAATGGTAGCATCTACCATTCCCACAGTCACTTTTTTCCATCCCTACAAGGTCTACCATTTCATCCTCTTTTCCTATTCCTCCTATTGTTCCATACACTTCTCAACTTCCATTCCCATCCACTGTTTCCCTAACCACCATTGCCACCACTTTCTCTATACCACCCACATCATTCTTTCTAAACATCATTAAATTTGTTCTAGAACAAGTTGGTATAGACATGGTCACCCCTCCTAGTTTACCAAATAAGCCTGCACAACTACCTTCTTTAGAGAACATTAATAGATTAATGTAGGATTTAGAAATATAAGAAACTCAACATACTACAAAGATGGCATAAGAAGTAATAGTTGAGCAGCCTCAACAAACTAAGAAGGTTCTTAGGAATACACCTTAATGAGAAGTTCCATATTTAACTCCAACAAAAAAAGATGATTGATTTACAAATAAATAAGGAGGTGCCCCTCCAAGGTGAACAAGATGTGCAAGATAGTGAGGAGAAACTAAATAAGGACCAAGGTCCAAATATTGAGCAACATAATGTACAAGTAGAGGTTGCAAATACTATTCTCCATTCTATTGATTCAAACAAATATGATGCAAGGTGAATAAGTCCATTGAGGGACAAATAGATCAAGTTTCTCAACAACAACTACAACCTCTTCCATCACAATAACAAGGAGCAGAAACAATAAGTTATGATTCTTTGGTGTCACAATGGTTGAAGGTGAACATCCAACAAAGGCAACCCATAATAAATCTTGCATCCCTAGATTTCTCTAGTGTTATGGAAAGAATGATAAGCCTAAAGGAAAGAAGAAGCCTAAAGTGTTATCTGCAATAACAAAATATGTTGATTTTGAGCATCCCACTTTGGCCACTATTGTGTTGTCACCCCACAAGAAGAAACATTACTAGATGGAGCCACCACAATGACATCAACAAAGTTCTCATCATAGCAGTAGTTTGAAAAGGCCATAGTGGCATATGTAAAAATAACCACCTTCATCCCTTTAGCAATCTCCTCCACTGCTCTTTGAAATCACAACTATCACCACTTCATGGCATGTAAATGATCTAGAAGACAATTGATGCACCACATCCTCAATATCATCACGGAGAAAGACCCAGTTGCGTTAGAAAGTAATGAGGTGTAGCTCAACATTTGGGCAATGTCAAACATGTTCCTCCACTCCCATTTATGCCCTAGATATAGAAGTAAATTTTCTAGTGCAGATTGAATACACACACAAGGAGCCTCGTCCATATCTTTCACTAACTCCCAAATTCTCACTATCCAATGTCTCAACTCCATATTCTTTACTTCTCCATAAAATCCACAATCATCTCCTCCCTAGACACCCTCCTCTTCCTCTATATTTCCCTTTTTGCTAAAATAGGTTCCATCCCCTTAATATTCTCTACCCTTTACGCCTTCCCAAAATGATCATTAGTCAAGGATGTCATACATCTCCAAGAAGCATTCAACAAGCATAACAACTACCACTTGTTGATATCCTTGTATCCATAAAATTCTTAACTCTTGCCACCACCTTATGTAAGGAATAAATGCCCCTATCCTTTCATGATAACAATAATCAATTCACCCATCATTCTCATGCCATCAACTAACTTTGGCTATAAACATACTAATTTCAACATGAGGTAGGCATGTAGTGCAGTGGACCTAGTGGTAAATGCACCTCCCTTCCTTTTCAAATCAAAGTAATTAAATATCCTTAACATTGTGTTGTCATTTCATAACTAGAATATATCTTCACAATACAAATGTTTCATAATTTTTTGTCAGATCTACATGCCCACCTATATCGATGTCCCATTCCCAAATCAAAATAATATATTTATTATGCTCAGTGGAGAAGTATTATGACATAGATTTAAATGTATTCGATCAACACAGATCCCATCATATTTCACCGCACTTGATGATCTCACCTCATAGTTTTGGATACATGATCTACATTGATCCATCAAGGTCACATTCAATTTCTAGAAGATTTTGATCACCACAAGGGCATAATTTGGTTTCTAAACTATTATTGGGCTTAACAGGCTTACACTTAGTTTCACTATTCATGACTTGTGGTAGTTTCTCAAAGCTTGCAACAACAAAGGAGAACATATCAAGGTGCATTAGACCCAAAAGTGCTTATGGTATGAACCACGTCAAGATTAATCAATCCATCATCACCACAATCAATTTGGGAGATTCATCTACATATTGGGTTGACTACACATTTCATTTGGCATCAAGCTTGGTGTCATCTTGTGGCTGACTAAGATCGCTCTTAAGGCTAGTAGTTGGTATATAAAAATCATTGACGGTCATTAGAAAGTAGTAAAGGAAGTAGAAAATAACTTAGCATGGTGTTGTACTGCAAAAAAAAAAATGTTGTGATTAAATATTCATTTGTAATCAAACAATTGAGGCCTAGCATGTTGGAAGCCCATTGTAGTATATTGTAATATTATTGTGACTCTAAATGAATAAAGCACATATGATCTTATTTTTTTGTTTCAATAGTTTGTTTTGTGTGTGTTAACTTGGCTACATAGTTGGATAATCCTTCATTGGACCCTCTAGCCATGACTGTATTATGTTACTAGGAGCAAGATTTTTTGCTATTTCCCCTAGAGGTGTAACCAAAAAGTGAGAAGTTGCCACTTGACTTATTCTCAATTCCATAATTTGTAGTACTATGAAGATACTATAGAATGTGTTTTTAGTCTACCAATGGCTATCATGGGGGTCTTGACAAAAGTGTGATACAAGATTCACAAAAAATGAGAGATCAAGACATGTATGTGTCAAGTATAAAAGACTTCCCACCGACTGCCTATAGAGTGGACGTCACAAATAAAGAAGAACACTTTGAAAAAAGATTGACTCTAAATTGATAAGGAGACAATGGGGACTTACAAGATTCCATGTTGAAGCATCGTAGAATATCTTGAGAATATTTAGATTGATGCTTTCATAAACTGTGAAATTTTTAGACCAAGGAAAAACTGTAACAAACCCAAGTTATTCATCTCAAAAGACTTCATTAAGTGTGCTTTCATATCATCTAAAAGGGCTCACAAGAGCCAAAGATCCTTGGAAAATCAAATAAATGTCCCACAAAGGAGATTTTCAATAACAAAGATATAGTGTCAAATAATTGAATTAATACAATGAGTACAAGAACCTTGCTTCTGTATGCAAGGGTGAAATATAGGACACATAAGAGTATGACAATTGTCTTAATATTATGACTTGAGACACAAAAAGTAAATTCCCTAAATTAACTTAAATAACTACGAGTGAAAAAGACCCAAGAGGGTAATTGGTTAAGGAATAACCCTTTTCACACCAACACCCCCTTTAGTGCAACTTAGGGAGGAACACACAAATGAAAATATGCAAAGATGGGTCTTGGAAACTAGGGCTAATGAGGTACCCATGTACAAAAGATCTCTCAAGATAGAGAAAAAGGAAAAAAATGCATTGGAAGAAACTCCTCCCCAAAGAGAGAACATGAGAAGGATTAAGAATCCTCCTCAAAAGGCATCTTGAAAGATTAGAAACAAGAAGATGAACATAAAAGAACTCTGTAAAGCACAAAGAAGTTGTAAACAATTGCTGAAGAACAACTACTAGAACCAAAGAACCTCCACTAAAAATAGGATGAAGATCAAGATCAAAGAGGCAAAAATCCATAAGAGTAACCCCAATGAAACTACTCAAACAATTCTTAAATGTAAACAAGGCAACAATCTAATAGTCAAAAATATAGATGGCACATAACGTTACATGAGTGATCCCAACAACTCTACTCAAACAATGCACAGATAGTGAATTCACACCAATATATTCCAAACAAGGCAATAATCTAGTAATTGAAAATACAAGTGCCAATAGCCTCAAGAACATTGATCGACTGAAGAAGATAGAAGATATCCTCCATAAATAGGTATGTTAAAGTGTCTGTATGGTATGTGTTCCATCACACCGAAATGTATGGGTAACTAGCCACTGCATCTACCTAGTACATAAGAATAAAAACTAGATGCATGGATCACTCCAAAATGAAACCAAAGAAGCATTAAAATAAATAGTATGATATCTCCCATAATTTTTACAAGGGAGAGGTGTGGTAAGTTTGCTAAGATTGTGTGTCACAATGTAGTGTAAGAAGGTAAAGAAGCAACATCAAAAGGACCAATATGATGTACTTCCCACTAATATAGGGTGTGCTCATACAAGACACACTTGCATGAAGGTAGATAAGGTTTTGAATATGTACAACTAACCTCTCATGACACTATTATAAAGGGTATGCTCATAAAAGATACATGCTTTAATGAAGGAAGATGAAGTTGTGAGGCTAACTCAAAGCACACACAACAAATAGCATGAGTATAAGAATGGTACAACATGATGTGCAAAATCCCCAAAATATAACTATAATGTGTGACACTTTATTTCAATACTTATATAAATCTAAAACTACATACAATGTCCAAAAGGGACCATATGCTAAAAATACAAGCATGCTTCAAGAGAAGAGGAAACAAAAGGAATCATTGCATAGTAAACAAAAAATATCCACTTCCAAAAACATATGGACCCAAAAAGGAGTCCATATGCATAAGTTATGGCCCTTCAAAGTTCCCAAAACGGAAACTACATAGCAAGACCACTAAGAAAACTAATTTCTAAAAAAAACTAGAAGTTCAAATTTAAAAAATTGCACCATTGTAGAGAGCATGAAATTCTATCCCATTTCAAAAAACAATTTCTCAAAAAAAGGAGGCCTTAGGAGAAAGAACAAAACCTTCGAAGATTGGCTTCAAAATCAAAACTATTAATAGTGAAGGAGGGCCAAATTTTTAAAAAGAGGTGTTGACATTAGCAAATGGAAAACATTTTTCATGATAGTTTGCTACATCACCTAATAGAAAGTGACATCAGCACAACTACTAGATAAGTGATGTCAACTATAAAAAAGTGACATCATTAGTAAAAAAGGTGATGTCAACATGATGTCATCTAGTAAAAATAAAATGGCCAAAATATTCTCAAAATCTGGCCCAAATTCTAAAACTGTAGACTAATAGGTGTAAAACTATCTCCATACATGCAAACCACTATCTAAAGTGAAGAAACAACCTACCTATTAGGTGAGTGGATTTTAGGTGTATGAGTAGGTGGTAGAGAAGCAACAACTATTGATGGAGTAGTGGATCTTTGTGGAAAGAAATGGTGTTAGTAGTAGATTTTGTCAAAGTTGCAAACCCCTGCATGCTAGGTGTGACCATGGGTTGGCCCCCTGTGACCACCTATTTGAAAATGTTGACCCAAGGGTGTCATTAGCCACTTGGCCAATAGGCCCTACCAATTACATGTACCTAACAACAAATTACAAATTGTACTAGATGATGTAGGCACATGGTACAACAATGGTGCAAAGGTGATATGGGAACATAGGCATAGTATAGTGGCTGTACAATGGTGTGGATCATATAGATTTGTGTACAACCACTAATGGAACCTGTTGGGTCTCAAAAATGCGGGTTGTAGATTCTAAGAGGATGCCAGGCTTCTGTGATCAAATCTACAATGTTTTTGAACCAACTAACGGAGTTGACCTTGATAATTGATTACTCCCTATGCTTCAAGCTCTATTAAACCTAGGCGGGTGAACCTTTAATTAATAAAATAGATCAATTGAATATGCAACTTTGACAAATGTTAACTTATCTACTCACAGTGGCATAAAATGTGAAGTAAATGAAAAATTATTAATTATTTCTACAGAGCAAATAATTTGTAATGTTTAAAGGAAATTAAAGATTAACTAATAAATAAATGAGATGAATTTTTCAGACTAGTGCCTCATTGGGTAACGAAGTCAAAAGAGATTGAGAAAATAAAATAACTTATGTTCAGCAATAATTCAAATTGTTTGGCATAGAGAAATGGTTTACAACTTGTGTAACCATACAAGAAAACAATTATTAATCCATTCTTAATTATCCAAATGACAGAATCATTTAATTGCAAAATATTCAAAGGGGTTTAATCCTTTCTTGAAGGAACCGATTAAATTTATGCAGAAAAATTAGATTGCATCAACTTTGGAGACAGAATAACAATTCTAGTTAAATGATTCTACTTATGAATCTAAATAGCATTTCTAGATTACTGTGATTAATCAAAAGGGTTTAATTCTTTTCAAAGAAACCAGTTAATCTAATCACACAGATACAACAAATGTGTTCTGACAAAATGAATATATGCTTGATATATCAAATTGAATAACCATAAAATACTAAAATGGAGACAATCAGATAACTGAAATAAATCAACAAACAACTGATACCGTCATGAATTATTTGAATCTAAAATCCTCCTCTGATTGCTTCAGGATACTGCATGCAACATAGGCAAGATGAAAAATTGATATTCTATTCCCCTGTATATGATGTTCTGACTCAAATCCCAAAAAATATTCTCAAACCTAAAGTTATCTCTCACTCTATCTTCCGTCTAATCCCTCATTTAGGTCATGGTCATCTCTTATAAAGAGAGGCAAACAAGCTTCAGACTCGTTACAACATTTGTGACGGTTGATAATTGATTAAACCTAACTATGAGAAATGACCTTATTCATTACATAAATTAAATGATTTGAGTTGCAACATTCACAATCATCTAAGGCTAGAATAAAATATTAATCTTCCTGGTTGAGACCTGCTTCAATGTAACCAAAATCCTGCAAAGAAAACAAATCATTCATTAGATAAACTATATATAAACATATATACTTTGTATTGAGGTGAGCCTTAGGACCTATGATATAAGATATCATTTCCTTATTTACGTATATTTTCTCACATTTTTAGGGTTGCAACCCTTTACATAGAAATCTCGTATGTCTCTTCATTACGTTGAATGCCTTTGGCAGAAAATAAAATATTCAATATTAACCTTCATTATAGTATCACTTGTGAAGAAAATAAAATAATTATTTTATTTCCTTTTTGGCCATCAATCTTTATTTTCACATCTGCTTGTGTACATTTTTCATATTTGTTGTGAAAATAATTACCTTTGATTAGGGTTTGTCAATAACCTTTATGTTGTGAAAATAATAATCATTATTTTTCTTTTGCCTGCCCTCTAATGAGATCCATCAGGAGATCTTTATTTTACTTTGCCAAAATAATTATTTCTCGGACGCTTTCTTTAATCAAATATTTTAACTCTTTTCGGAGTATCGGAGAGATTTATTATTTTGTTCTGGGCAAAATAAAATATTTAATTGGTTGCTTTTGCCAAATTAAATATTTAAATCAATCTTTGTCATTTTAATAACAAAATATTTAATCTGTGTCTCATTTGTTTCAAACTTTACTTCATTTCTTATTTATATTCACCCGCATATTTTTTCACTTTTGTTAGGCAAAATTAATTTACTTGAGTGAAAAGAATTACTGCTCCTCGGTGAAAATTTTTATCAGCCTTTGTATGTTCTTCCAAAAATATTTTCTAGGTAAAATAATTACCTATTGAATTAATTCCTTCAATATCTCATTTCCGAATGAACAATATCAAAATCTTTTGTTGGATCGGGTTAAATCTTCCGAAAAATAATTCACCTCTGAATGAAAACAATTCTCCATTTTGATCTTTAAATCCTGTACTTGTTATATTCATTTGGGCAAAATAATTCCTTGTTCTATTTTACCTTTTGTGAAATCTGCCTTACACTCAACTAAATGTGCTTTGCAACTCATGTAATTTATTTCCTCTTATCAAGATCTTGGCTCATATATTTGAGTCCTCATTGAAACTTCACCTTAAGTATAAGATCACATAAATACGAATTAATTCAAACTAACAATAGAAATCTTTGAAACTCGGATTCATCCTCAAATATACCTTCTTTCTTTCAAATTAAAATATGATCATGACCCTCCACATAAGATAAATAAATATCAAATTAATTCAGACAATTTACCCTAGTTTTTGTCAAATCTTGATTCAGATTTTTAACATTTGCAATCATGCATTTATATCTTGAATGCCATGGTAAACTTGTGTTTTAACCCTGGTAGACATGAAAAATTATGAAATGTAGTTTCCTTGATCAGCACCGAAGGCATTATCAACAAGATATCAAACTACATCACTCATATCCGCCTGTACATGATCTGAGACCAGAGAATGTGAAAATCTTATTTAGGCATCTGAAACTTGCGGTATGGAATGCAAATGATATGGCTAAACATATTGTTGCTTGAATAGAGAACCACAAAACTTCACTAAGGCAATTCTTACAGACATTTCCTGCTATTTGATTCAAATATCCTCAAATAGAAAAAAGACTCAAACTTTTGTGTCAGAGATTTTGTACGGACGGTTTACATCCACTCCAAACTCCTTGGAATGCAGTCCAAGCTCACTGGAATGAGTCTTC
The DNA here is from genome assembly GCA_027924645.1 of Cunninghamia lanceolata. Taxonomy (NCBI): domain Eukaryota; kingdom Viridiplantae; phylum Streptophyta; class Pinopsida; order Cupressales; family Cupressaceae; genus Cunninghamia; species Cunninghamia lanceolata. Next base: position 1,592,745 of record BSBN01001378.1, read on the forward strand.
AACTTAAACTACTAGAAATTGGAGCTTAACTGATAGAAAAGAGTATTTGCATTTAGTCATTCAAAACCATTTTAAGGTTATCAACAAAAAAAAAAATCAATGAGAACGGTGTACACAAGCTTGCAGCACAATATTATGGAGAAGAATTCAGTCGGTACCAAACAACTTCCAGTGTAAGAACACTCATTAAAACAAGATCTTGAATAGCTATAGTTGGAACAGAGGCTTTATAAAGGTTGGAACAGAGATGACAAAGGAGTCAATGAAATCAATTGCCTCTACCTTTGCATCTGCATTACTTCTTGTCAATCAATTTTGCTGCGATAGGAACAACTACTTTATTGTCAGGCAAAAGATCTAACCATTAATAACTTGCACCCATAAGAGGTTCAAAGGATACGTTCATAGGAACAACTGACGAGTTTAGAAACATCTTTGGGCATGAATTGTATTTACGATGTGAAAACAACTTTTCTGACACTATAATGCTCACAACCACCTGATATAAGCAACCAACGAGTTTAGATTATCTCCCCAGTGCAAATGTCAAGGAATATGCTGACAAGAACAATGAACAAGTTTTAAAATTATTTCTGGAATGAATTGTTTTTTATTGCGTAGAGCAATTAGCCAATAGAAACAATGTACGAGCTTAGAAAATTTTCCTATGTGAATTTTAGGGCGTGAGACAATGTGCCCATAGAAACAATGGACAATTTTAGAAAATCTTCAAATTGCACCCATAACAATCTTAATTATTGTGCAATTCTTTATTCCTTTCATCGAACTCTTTCAATTTCTTTTCCAAATGGTTTTCTTCATCTCTTAGTTTTATGTTGAGTTCTTCATGCTTCAATCTTGTTTCGTTGAGCTTATTTTCCAACCCTGCAACTGTGCCTTCCAACTCTGCCTTAGACGAATCCCACAGCTACTTATCTTCAGTAAATTTCTCCTTCAATTCTTTAGTCTCATCATTGGACTCTTTTAACTTATTTCCCAGCTCAATATTTTCTTGTCTTAATTCTGCGATCAAACCTTCATGTTTCTGGCATAAGTTTCTTGTTTCATTAAGCTCGTTTTGCAGCCATTGTAAATCTGTGAGAAGGACCTTCAAGTGTATCTAGCGTTGAGTCCAAAAACATCAAAAGATCTAGTCCCGAGGATGAAACATTTAATTTATCTGACACTGTAGAGCATCTAAGCTCATGTATTTTTAGGTTATGTCTAACCTCACGTATTTGTAAAGAGTTATCCACATAAGCAACTCTTATCTATATTGTTAGATGAGGGCATTCAAAGGATGAACCACTCCTCATAGGATGTTTTAGTTCAAGGCTTTAATAACACCATTCCATGTATCTAAAGGTGTAAGATCATCTGCGTGGATAGTGCATAAGTTATTCCACCATTTTTTAGACAAGGAAACTCTCAGAAGGTTAAAAGTAATATTTATCTTGATCAGAGAATTGTTTAACTGCATGGTACGAATGACGCCATTAAACCACTTATCTGGCATCTATTTTATCTTCAAAATAGAGATATCTAGAATGACTTTATGCCTTGTAAGGTGTGAGACCTCGAAACAGTCTATTTAATTTTTAAGTTGATGGATCGGAAGGAGATTGAACCTGTTGTATGAATTGAGCAGATCAATGATTCTTGGCTTTTTCCTACACATAATGCTGCCATAAATCATCTCTCTATTGTAGCAAAGCATTTCTGATTTCTCTACCCTCTTCTGAAATATTTCTTAAGTTGTATCTCTAGTGTAGATTTGTTTGCCATCTAGTAAGATTGTGAAGTAAGATACAACGAAGTGTCAAGTATTTTGAGATCAAGCTTGCTATTCACAAACTCACGTGAATAGGCTTACACAATTCAAAGGACTCAGATGAGAAACTCAATCACACGAGAATATGACACAAAGAATGATCACTCTAATACCACTGATCTGGAGCCCAAATGTGCCAGGAAACACACACTTAAAGAATTGATGTGTTATAAATGGAAATGAATGCAAGAATGATAGTACAATCATTAATCAAAGTGCTATTCTACAAGAGAGCTTCTAAAGCAACAAGACAATGTGCCGGAACTCTAAATTGCAAGATGGTATTATGCAATAGTTCTAACTTCTAAACAAGATCCAATCAATCAAATGTCTGCCACAAGATGTCTATGTGTGCTATTTTGAGTTTTTTAACTAACTTATCAAAGATTAGTCATATTATACTAACATATAAAAATGGAGGGCAAAAAAATTTTATGGCAATTACAAGACATGCAACCACTCACCTTGGGCCAATACGCAGAGGGGTTTCTTGGGCCAATCTAGCTAGTCTTCAGTTCAAATATGCAAGTACGGCTTCGGTCAGTGGTTTCCAAACCTCACTTTCTCTAAGAGTCCAAACAACCCCTAAAACTCTTATATAACTTGTATTTTGAAATGAAAAATATAGTGGGCTATTTTCTGCCTGCTTTTAGGATTAGTGAGTCCTTTTTATATTTTTTCCTTTTCCTCTTTGTTTTTCCTTTTTCTGAGCTAGCATCTAATATGTGATTGAGATACAGTAATGAACAACTGCCATTCCTTTTGATTTTTTTGGGTTGAGATTCACTTCCTTAGATATGAGATTTCTAGTGCTCTCATACTTGTTCATAGTGGGCTCATCTTATAGAATGCACCTATCGAGTGTTACTGATGCATCAGATTTGATAAAATAGGCATCAGACAACATCTTGGGTCTTTCCTTTTCCAAGTACATTTATGAGTTTGAAAATTGAATTTTTCAACACAAGGACCTAAAAATTTGCAAAATTTTTAGGTCCCAACAAAACCCCCTCAAAAAAACTTTGTCAAGCATAGTGATCCAACAATTTACTATTAATTCATAGGTTTTTGGGCCTCCCAAACTCAACTATGAGGTCAACTTTTCTCCAAGATGCACCATATGAAAGGGCTTGGCAAAAATTTCCCAAACAAGAGAAGGGGTTTGTAGATCTAGAGTTTTGATACCAATATTAAATTTTGTTGTCCCCCAAAACCACTATAGCTACCATAAGATATTCATCCACATACATATAGAAATACAATAAATTAGTGAAAGCTAAATTAATGACATAACACATATTTAGAACATAGGTAGAATTAATACCATTTTTTATTATAAAGATCTAACATAAATTTTTCATAATAATAATAACTCTCTTCCATAGTGTCTAAAAGAATGAGTTTACTTAAGAGATAGTTAACTAGTAAAACACAACTCCTTAAGAGTAGTTTAACTAATGAAATACATCTACTTAAGATAGAACTTAACTATTAATACAAACAACATGTGTATAATTGAGGACCAGTTAATGCATTATCCATGAATTATTCAATGAATATCCACAAATTATTACAAATAATATCCACAAATTATATTAAAATGAATATACAAGTGCATCTTAAAACCATACAATAGTGTATGATTAATTATTAAATACATTTATATTGCTAGAGGTCAAGAGGTTCCATTGCAACATGGTGTACCTACTAATCCTACAAATATGGTAGTAAAACAACTTTTGCAACACATTCTCATTAACTTACCTCTTTTCAAAACACACAAGGCTAAATATTTTTGTACATATCATCATACACGTGGACATTTTATGGATAGAGGCATTTCATTCAAACATAAAATTCAAGAACTTATAAACAAAGGGAACATAAAAATTAAGAATACTCCAGAGGCCACAACTCCCTCATTTGATAAGGTGAATCATATGAAAGCAAATCATGCATGTCAAGAAATGTGTCTTGATCACCATAACACACTAAGGTTACACATGGCAAAAGAGAAACCACTCGATACATCATAATGACATAGATAGACCCATTGGGGCATTTATATTCAAAATGGCACATCTTTTGACTATATTGTAGGAGATAAATTTGTTGGTTAGATATCCCCACCTATCCTTCTCACTAGACTTACCACAATTTGTGTTTTTTCTTTCATTTCTTAGCTTTGTGTTTATGTGTCCATGTTCCTAGTTAGTATGTGGATGATGCAAAGACACCTTTAGTGGTGCATGTTGACACAAGTGACTTTGAACATGTGTTGTGTTGTTCATGTCATTTCTTCCTTGTGCTTTGTATCATTTCTACTTTTCCCTTTTTCTTATGTCATGTATGTTATGATTACCCTTTCTTCTCCATCCATTTATCTTGTATGCCTTTACTCTTTGACCCTTTCTTTATGCCATGCTTTTTGTTCTTTATCTACTTTTATTTCACCTTCTATATTCTTATCTATTCTTTTGTTTACCCACTTGGGGAGCATCTCTATTATCTTATTTTCATGTTTAGCACCTATACTTCTTCCTATATCATGTCTTTCATGCTTGTGTATGTTTCCTTGCTCATTTGTACATATGCTTAGTTCAAGTTTTATCATTTCTCATGTTCCATGTTCCCACTTTCAATGTTCACTTATTCCTCATTTCAATATATTTTCATTACCTATGATTCTCATACACACTTGTGACACCTCCTACATGCCATGCCCACTATGTTTGTTATGCTTATCTTCATCATGATCTATGGTTACTTATCATATTTTTATCATGCCTACCTACATTTAACTCCATGATTGTCACTTCATGATTATCATCGTGTCATGCTTATGCTACTATGAACCTTATCTTCTCTTTCTAGCCCATTTCGTGGTAACCCACTTTACGTTTGTTTTTCATTATTGCATCTTCCTTGGATATGATTACATGACTTGATTACATAGCTAAGACTATCACATGATGTTTATCTAGCCTTTAAGTTTGTCCTTACTTTGTTGTTTGCCTATACCGAGGGTATCTATACTTTATTATCATCTTTCTTATGCCCACATCAATTATGAGCTTTATCTTGCCATGTTTGTTAGAACACTCTAATATACTGAGAGGGGGGTGAGTCACTATATGCTATAACTTAATCCAATTCAACTTTTTCAACCAAATCTTTCTAATGCCTTAAACAAATTATGAAGCAAACTATGTAACACAAAATGCAATCACACAACCACACAACCATAACACTAGATTTGTTGGAAAAGGGAGAGAGAACAAGGTAAAGTTGCAGCTATGTAGATTTTAAATGTTTTTAAATCTAAAATTAATAGCATGTGTAAATTTGAAAATTACTTTCAATTTAGATGTTATAGTATTTCTCCAATTTAATTAGTTTAGTAGAAGAAGAAAGCATGATAGAAGAGGACACAATATTTACGTGGAGAAACCTTTGCGGGGAAAAACTCCACACCCAAAGATGTTTATGCTTGTATTAAATCTCTTGTGAAAGATTACATTCAATACTAAAATCCTTTGATTCCTTGATGTTCTTCAAAATCTTCTTCAACCTCCAAACCTGTAAAAACTTAAGAAAAAAATTTCTTATTTTTTTTTCTTCTAAGTCTTTTTACAATCAACTCTCTAGAAAATGTATCGGGCTTTTTAATTAATACAAAATCTTCTTAATTAAAAAGATTCTTAATTGAAAAGCAAACTCAAATTACAATCAATTGTAATTGATAACATGAGAACAAATCCTGATGCAAAACCCAAGCACTCCAAATAGAGAAGACTGAAGTCAAATAAATTCAAGCCTTTTGTTAACTGTCTATCCTAGATGTGGGCGCCCAAGTTTGCCCAAGTAAACTTTGCCAACATCAAATACATTTCTAAATAAAAACAACAATAGAAAGTCCTCAAATTGGGCATCCAAGTTTGTCCAATCTCTTTATGTTAACTGAAGTGATCAACACACACCAATCTCATGCAAACAACATGAAAGATTGATGTCCCCAAAGTTATTCTGAATTACCTTTTTTGTACATGCAAGTGACATGCAAACACCTGATTCAATATGCAACTAATACACATTATCTAAAACACTGAGATGTACCATCCTACATGTTTTTGGAGTTGGAGTGTTCTGCAAGTAATCTCTCAAAACTGACATTCAACAACATGTAAGATCACACAAGTCCATAGGAACAACATGCAACAACATGCAAGCACATGCAACAACATGCAAGCACATGCAAGTGACATGCAACAATATGCTAGCACATGCAAGTCCATAAGAGAAACATGCAAGTAACATGCAACAACATGCAAGTACATGCAAGTAACATGCAAAAATATGCAAGTCCATGCAAGCTTTTATGAACTCATGCAAGCAATATCCAATTCATGCATCTCTAACACTTTAGTTAACTCCAATATTATATCCATGCAAGGCATCTCCAAAATATCCACTCATGTACATAAAAAAGCACAACTCCAAGTCTAAATATAAGTCCCCATCAAAAGGGGACACCTAAGTTTAACTCTCACTCACTAGGAGTTATCAAACTCTCAAAATAGACTTAGGAGAAGTCAACAGAGTCTTCATGGCCCCCACCCCAAAAGTGGGTGCCCAAGTTTGACCCTATCAATTAGGAATTGATTGCAATAAGTCAAAGTGATATAATTAATAAATAATTAATCTCTCAAAGTCCTTATGTGTTGGGGAACACATTCCAAGAACTTTGGAGACACATGAATTGGTTAGGATTGCAAGTTAATGGCAACTTATCCCAACATTCTCCCACTTGACATTATACATTGCGATTACTCTAAATGATATAATTGATCAAACTTTAAATCACAGGGAAAAACACCCCTAGCCATCAATGTACCATTGATTCTTCAACATGCTTTTATGCTCCAACAAGATACCTGCAAAAACAACCATGATAAATATCATCTCAAACAAGAACTCCTCACATCATGCCACCCATGATAAACAAGAAACAAGCCAAGATGAAACATATCAACTATCACTAAAACCTGCACCAATCTCAACATGAACACAAGCATCAAATCAAATGATAACATAAGACTCTGAGTGTATGCCACTCTTATACCAAATGGAAAAGAAACCACATCAAGTTACGAGCTCGTCCAAAATATCATACCTCAAAAAATAGGGTAAACAAACCATCATAGGTAGAACTCCATGCCATCAACATGCCAACCCAAAATTGTAATCAAGTCCATGTAAAACAACCTTGCTAATCATCCATCCTCCCATCTCAAAGAAACATACCAATGTACAAATGACCAAAGACAAGGACAACAAACAAAATATGCAATAACACTGAATGAATCTGTGGATATTGACAATCCGCATCTAAGTCATCCCACTGTAGCCAAGGGGTAGCTAATCCACAAAACTACAAAAATCAAAGATCCAAAACAATTGTAACATGCAAACTCATCTTCACATCAATAACCTACAAACTGAGACAACCAAGAAGATATCATGACAATAAAGAGCATACATATCTAGAAACTCCCACTACATAGGTAATGTCAAATCTGAAAATAATATCAAGGCATTAACAAATCCTCCTATAGCACTTCTCTTAGAGGACGTGGATAACTCCTCTACCATATAGTGTCAAAACATATAATGATATGCATAAAACATCTCTCATTACCAATCTCTGAATAACTCTCCCAAGTCCTCTTAACCAATGAAGAAAAAGATCAAGGAGAGCCTACCAAATTATTGTTAACAACAATAACACTTGACTCCAAGACAAACCTCAACTCCATAAACATGAGAACCTTTAAGAAGAATACAATATACCAAGAAAGAGAGAAACTGTAAAATCATACCATGTCTTTATACCACACTAACTCGTGCCAAACTATGTAAAGTAAGATCTCTTTCAACACTTTCAAACTGAAAGGGTATCAACATTTAACATCCAAATTATGATGAAAACATGGTAGCAACAGATGTTAACCTCTCACTAAAAGTAGATCAAACTAGCCAAACATTCACACAACAAAGGGAATAAGCCCTAAAACCACAAACCATTTCTGTACCTCTCCAAAACAAATCCTCAGAACTAGTTCCATAGCTCAAGATCAAATAATAATGAGAACAATAGAAATCCATAAACCCATGCATCTACTTCTCAACAATCATTTTCAAGACTAGTGTAAAAGAGAAGACAAGATACATATAAAGAATGCATCTAATAATTAGGTGGACAACACCTATTAGATCATTTACCTGCCAAGTAGACCAAGAGTGGGATATAAGATTGTCCTTGCATATAACACCAAGCAATAAAAGCTTATAATAAAGACAACCTTCTCATAAGTTCTATAACGGAATCACATCCATTTTCAAGTGTAGGCTTCTCGGTCCTTTTGTTGACATCTCATAATGAAAAATCTTTTCAACACATATCTCTAAGTTCAAGAGCCTCACCCAAGTCTCTCTAGTATCCATGAGTTTTCAACAATCAATCCATGCCAACTTCAAATGCAATATGCACAATCATGAAGCTCCAAGCAAATGATTAATACTTCAAAAACCAAAGAGAACTAACCAAACCATTGTCAAAATTCTAACTCTAGAATCAAGAATATATCATGACATCATGATCTAACATCTTCTCAAAAGATCATATGCTTCAATGAACATATTCTGCTCCCAAAAGCACTTGTATCATGCCAAAAACTCTAACTCATGATCAAGAGTGCATCATGACATAATACTATACATCCTCTAAACCAAGGATCATATACCAAAAATTGATAAGTTATAAACTCAACATCTCACCAAAAACTCCAAGAGTCCTCTATGGAAAACCAAGATGTCAACACCTCTTCAAAAAACATGAAGATCTAACATCCTTTGTCAATAGCACCAAAAATGTCAGTGAACCCTTACTGCAAACTAAAGGCATAATCCAAGAGCTTCTTATGACACCAACAATCATTGCAAAAGATCATCCATCTTCTAAAAAGATTATGCATGACTCACAACACTGTAACAATGATAGTTTAGAACCAATATCTTGAAACAAATAAGATAGGATACATTATGAAACTGCAAAAAACTCCTACTAAAAGTGATACCAAGTTATGCATGGTATCATGACCAACATCATTACCAAAACTCCACTGAAAGTGAAAAAAGCTTCTCATGCAACATAACTTTACTGCTATAAATTACAATGAATGACTAAATCAGGTACTCCAAACTATCCTTTTGTCTCAATATAAAAAATACCAATGTAATTAAGGTGACCAAGAGGAGGCCTACTAAATATAACCTACATCAGCTTACTCACAAGATTTCCACACATGCAACATCTCATAGGAGAAAAAACATGATTAATGCTTCAACCTTTAATAACTGACAAATAGATTCAACCCCACATCGGTAACATGTAGAACAAATGTAACCAGGTATAAGATGTAGATTTCCAAGGCTCAAACACCAGAATCAACTCTAGATCTAATTTTCCAAATAAATCCACATAGGAGAAACCATAGATCATAAGAACCCAACAAGTAGCCTTGCAAATCTGAAATTGTTTCCATCCAAAAAGTGTTTGAACACAATTTTCCACAGATCTACAAACCATAGATTTTGGTTAACATGTAAAACCTGCAAAACCATATCTCTGTAAATTTGAAACCACTTAAACATCCAAACATTCACACCAATGAACACCATCAAATATGTTATCTAAAATAATGGAATATCATAGATCTATAAACCCACAATCTTTTGAAACAGGAAAACTGTGAAAATTTACATATTCAAAATAGCATGAATATGAGAAAGGAAAAACCAAGTTGTTCAGGAGTGTCCATATTATTAAAATACCAACTCCACAACCTTCATACAATCAGTGATAAATATTCAATGCTTTCATGTAACCATGGACTAAAACCATGAATCCAACATAAGTACTCCAAACTATAGTCCAAGAAATGATTGTTTTTCCATGTGATTAAGGTACTAGAAGTAACCATCCAACATAAACACCATTTCACTGCACATGACCACAAGGTAAAAGAATAAAACAACCAAATAAGAGAATATACACATATTGTCAAAATAGAGCTCCAAATCACTATCACAAGATCAACTCCATAAAAATTCATAACCTTAAGCCTCAAGTGTCCAACAAAGATTCTTTTGACAATATCTATCTGAGATTTAAATACCATGGCTTCCAAACTCACAGATTTGCATAACAATGTTAACACATTGAACTTCCCCTACAACCAAAATTCCTTCAATACTTAAAAAAAAGCATCCCTCTCACTACAATCAATAGCTTTGATACCACATGTTAAAAAAGGGAGAGAGAACAAGGTAAAGTTGTAGCTATGTAGCTTTTAAATGTTTTTAAATTTGAAATTAATAGCATGTGTAAATCTCAAAATTACTTTCAATTTAATTGTTATAGTATTTCTCCAATTTAATTAGTGTAGTAGAAGAAGAAAGCATGATAGAAGAAGACACATTATTTACATGGAGAAACCCTTGTGGGAAAAAACTCCAAACCCAAAGATGTTTATGCTTGTATTAAATCTCTTGTGAAAGATTACATTCAATATTGAAATCCTTTGATTCCTTAATGCACTTCAAAAGCTTCTTCAATCTTCAAAGTTGTAAAAAATTAAAAAAAAGCTTCTTGCTTTTTTTTCTTCTAAGTCTTTTTACTATCAACTCTCTAGAAAATGTATGGGGCTTTTTAATTAATACAAAAGCTTCTTAATTCAAAATTTTCTTAATTGGAAAGCTTGAAACTCAAATTACAATCAATTGTAATTGATAACATGAGAACAAATCCTCATGCAAAACCTAAGCAATCCAAATAGAGAAGATTGAAGTCAAACAAAGTCAAGCCTTCTGTTAATTGCTTATCCTATATGTGGTCACTCAAGTTTACCCAAGTAAACTTTGTCAATATCGAATGCATTTCCAAATAAAAGAAACAATAGAAAGTCCTCAAATTGGGCATCCAAGTTTGCCCAATCTCTTTTTGTTAACTGAAGTGATCAACACACACCAATCTCATGCAAACAACATGCAAGATTGATGTCCCCAAAGTTATTATGAATTGCCTTGTTCTATACATGCAAGTGACATGCAAACACCTGATTCAACATGCAACTGATACTCATTATCTAAAACACTGAGATGTACCATCCTGCAAGTTTCTGGAGTTGGAGTGTTCTACAAGTAATCTCTCAAAACTGACATGCAACAACATGCAAGATCATACAAGTCCATAGGAGCAACATGCAAGCACATGCAAGTGACATGCAACAACATGCAAGCACATGCAAGTCCATAGGAGAAATATGCAACAACATGTAAGCACATGCAAGTAACATGTAACAACATGCAAGTACATGCAAGTCCATAGGAGCAACATGCAACAACATGCAAGAACATGCAAGTAACATCCAGCAACATGCAAGTACATACAAGTAACATGCAACAACATGCAAGTATATGCAAGTAACATGCAAAAATATGCAGGTCCATGCAAGCTTTTATGAGCTCATGCAAGCAATATCCAATTCATGCATCTCTAACACTTTAGTTAACTCCAACATTATATCCATGCAAGGTGTCTCAACAATATCCACTCATATACATAAAAAAGCACAACTCCAAGTCTAAATATAAGTCCCCATCAAAAGGGGACACCCAAGTTTAACTCCCACTCACTAGGAGTTATCAAACTCTTAAAATAGACTTAGGAAAAGTCAACAAAGTCTTCATGGCCCCCACCCCAAAAGTGGGCACCCAAGTTTGACCATATCAATTAGGAATTGATTGCAATAAGTCAAAGTGATATAATTAATAAATAATTAATCACTCAAAGTCCTTATGTGTTGGGGAACACATTCCAAGAACTTTGGAGACACGTGAATTGGTTAGGATTGTAAGTTAATGGCAACTTATCCCAACAAGATTTATATGGAAAACCCTAGAAGGGAAAAACCACAGTGAGCAAGTTGCTTGGATCTACTATCCAAATCCAGCCTCACAAAATAAAAATAGGATTACAACAAGTTTTATGGGCTACAACCCAAAGGAAGCTACAACTCCCTAATATGTCATTTTATGGGCTCCAACCCAAAGAAAGCTACTACTACATGATTCATAGTTTTATGGGCTCTAATGAAAAGGAAGCTACTACTCCCTAAAGTGCTACAACACTTACAAGAAGAGGCTACAACCTCTATACAAAACACTTAACTAATTCTGTTGGTTCAAACACCTCCGCAATAGCACCTCTACTCAAACAATTCTACTATCTTCAACACACTTCTGCAATACAACCTCTAATATGAATCATGCAATATAGTCACCAAATTTCCTTCTCATCTTTCAGATCATGTATCTCATTCACACACACACATACTCACTCTTCACACTCACACATACATCCTCACACGCTCTCATAGTCTCTTATCTTTGCAACAAACTTGAATTTCATTTATATCCTCTGCAAGTCTTCAAAACATCATCTTTGTCATCCAAGATGAAATGTGTAACATGAATCGTGCAATGGCCAGAACATGTCATCCTCCAAGACATCAACGATAATGTAGGAAGAAAATCCCATTAAGTGGTTCATGTCAAGTGATAACTTGGACCTATTTTACCTCGGCACACATCTCCACGTTGGCGCACACTTCCAAACACATGGCACAATCACCAAAACACACCCAATCAGCTTCACAAACACTTATTCCTTGCACATGTTAGCTCCAGACCTAAAGTGGTATCAGAGAGACAAACTTACATATTGTGGTTCATACACTAAGCATTATATGACTTGAAAAACACTCCCATACATTCCTTTTACCCACTCATGCTACTTCCTGTTGGCACAAACAATCAAACTCTGTAGCCAGTATCTCTTGCATACTCTGATTTCACTGTCTAGATATATACATTGAAAATCATACTTGTGGTACTCCTCAACACCTGAAACTTGAATTGTGTGCACATACAGTCAATCTAAACTTATCCTTCAAATAGCAAAGCTAACATTATAATGCGGTGGCTTTCACTTTCTCCTTCTGACAACCCTAATCAGCAACATGATTTGTCCTTACTCTGCTGACTCCGGAGAACCTTTGCAGTACATCTTATCATTTGAAACTTGAGTATATGATGCAGAGTAGGGACAAGGAATATCTAGACAACACCAAGTAATCATTTACCAAAACCCTAGACCTTTATCCATAGGGCTTTCCTTCATAACTGACCCCTTTCCCTTGTAGCCTTTCAAAAAGGCATTTTTGACATAACTCCTATTTTAGACCTGATTATCAAAAAAGTATGAACTATTTAAGATACCCTTTTGGGCCTTACAACACATACTAATAAATGGGGTGGGGTTGTTTTGTATGGTCTAGCCCAAATTTTGACTATCCCTTATGCAATTAGGCCTAATTAGGCCTCCTAGACTGATCCACTCTTGTTCACCATAACACCAAGAAAAAAATGGAGGTTATGATCTTCAAAACAAGATTAAAGACACTAAAGGCATCCCATCCAATACACTTTTGAGGGGTTTTACATTTGTTCAAGGTAGGAGACTTCAACTTTAGGCTATACACAGTCTTGTTTAACATTGTCCAACTCTACCAAGACAGGACGGTCTGCAAAATGGACACAAACCCTTAACATCTGATCAAATGCTAACTTGGTATTCTATTTAAGGACTCTTGACACCTTTTCCAAGCACCTCTAACCATGAAGGGGTCTAAAACCAACATCAAAACACTTGAATCCCTCTTTTTGTTCACTCTAGCAGCCTAATACATGAAAATATCAAACCTTCATGCAACTTCACACGTGCCAACTTCCATACCTATACCTGCAACCTCAAAAATCCTAAAATACATGTAAACATATGTCATTTCACCAAGTATCATGAGTTTCTACCAGTGAAAGGCAAAGTTATACATTTTTCTTACTCATTGTTTACACTCAACTAGGGTTTTACCAGTTTTTGACAATTTTGAAAGAATTGGACCTAACTTGCTTATTATTCAATGAAATCAAATGCAATAAAGACTGAAAGGAAGTAGATTCATAGTATTTTCATTTCCAATCAGTTTCAGACTGTTACTAGTCTGTACAATACCGTACCAAGCATGAGAACAACAGGAAAAACGTTGGAAAATGTAAAAAATAGGACTTTTATTGCTCCAATCTTTATGATTTCAACAACCAACTCTGCCTTCAAACACACAAGGTATTTTTAAACACCCACCAACCATATTCCAATGATTCATAACCAATTTTCCCAAATTACAATGGTTTCATAATCAATTTTTCACTTTTTCAATATTGTGCAACATTGACCCATTTAAGGCATTGAGACTCCAACTTACTCCTAATGACTCAAACTAGATTCCAACATATATGAAATGGTCTTAGAAGACCTTACTACATGAAAAACACCAAAATAAAACCAAAAGTTAACGTATGACCCCTTGAAAGCATGAAGAGTTGTGGGTGTCCCTGCACCATACTCTCGAGGAAAAGAAAGCCCAAGTTCCACTTGAGGACAGAACTGCTTTGATAATATCATCCTCATTCATCCAAGTTGCATCCTCCATGGGAAGACCTTGCCATTTGACCAAATATTGATAGTAGACCTTTCTCCTTGTCTTTGTAAGCTCCTTCATGTCTAAGATGCATTCCAACCCCAAGGGTTAGCTTAGTGGAAGATCCCTGACCCAATCTACATCTAAAATCACTAATGAGCCTGCATTACCACCTGCAACAACATCCCCTTTATAAGGGTAAAGATCAGAAACATTAAAAATAGGAGAAATGACAACTCCAAGAGGAAGTTCAATTTCATATGCATTCTCTCCAAACTTGTACACCACTTTTCATGGCCCTATCTTCTTTATCTGTATTTTAGAGTACTGCCCCTTAGGAAATCTTTCCTTTCTCAAATGATCCAACACCAAGTCTCCAACCCTGTAGTGAACCTCTCTCCTTTTTAGATCAGCATTGTGCTTGTACATGTCAACATTCTTCTAAAGAGTCTCCTTAACCTGTTGGTGGATTTCTTGCATTGCCACAGAAAATTGTTCACCTTTAGCACTCCTCTTGTCTAGTCCACTGACATCTCTCAATTCAAACACACCCCTGGACTGCATACCATAAAGAATTTCAAAAGGAATTTTGCCAACACTTCTATTCACCGAATCATTGTATGCAAACTTAGCTTGAGGCAAAACTAGATCCCATTATGTTGAATGCTCCTTTGTTATACATCTTAGGAGGTTTCCAAGGCTCCTATTCACCATTTTAGTCTACCCATCAGTTTGAGGGTGATAGGTAGAACTGAAACTCAAATTTGTGCCAAGTTTCTTCCATAGGGTTCTCCAAAAGTGACCCACAAACTTGCTATCCCTATCTGATAGAATACTAAGGGGTAAACCATGGATTCTTACCACCTCTTTGAAGAAGAGTCCTACAATGTATGAAGCATCATTAGTGCTCTTACAAGGTGTAAAGTGTGCCATCTTAGAAAACATGTCCACAACAACATACACCAAATCAAAACCTCTTTGAGTTCTAGGTGTTAGCACTCATTTTGACCTGGAGGCTGATTTTTCATGATCAGGGGGTTTCTTCATTTGAACCCTTTATCTTCTTGCCCATTTTCCTAAGTGTTGGACCTCCTCAGCATTTTTCAGCTGCAGCATCATATTTTCTTTGAGGAAGAGATCATCATCATCATCTTGTCTTCGATGATGGTCTACATTATCATGTTTTCTGTCGACTTGCTTTTCATCGTCATCATCATATTTCAATATCGGGTGATGTTTGGATATCATCCTGATCCTGCTGATGAGCTACAGTGCGCCCTGATTTGCTTGCGGGGGTGATCTTTCAAGTATCCGGTGATCTTCCAATTATCACCTTGCCCAAACATGATGATGATGTTGCCCCGATCTTCTGAAGGGGTTATTCTCCAAGTTGTTCGACCTGACTTGTTTTTTCTAAGGGTCGTCATCATCATCATGATATTTCCAGTTATAACCGTGTTGCTTGCGGGGGTCATCATATTTTCTGCCTGCATGATATTTCGCCGGGGTGATATTCTTTATCATCGGGTGATCTTGGTTATGATCATCCTGATGATGTTGTTGAAGAGTTCTAAGTATGACCCGATATTCACTAGGGTCATCATATTTTGAACGTCAGGATGATCTTAGTCAATATCATCCTGATGATGTTGTATCACTTCATGTTCGTTGTTTTATCATCCTGATGATGCTGACGTCATTCTTACGTCAGGGTGATATCCGGTTTTCTGCTTGTCTGCATCATGATATTTTCGAAGGGAGATATCCTGCCGGCTTCGTGCATTATCTAGTGGGGGGTGATCTTTTCAAGCATCATCATATTCATCTATCGCCCCGATCTTATAGTGGAGCTACAGTGCAACATGATATTTGTGCATCAGGATGATATTTCCAAATATCCGGTTATCTTCCGAATATCATCCTGATGTCGATATGATGATGACGTCATCAAGGTCCGGGGGGGTCATATTTCTAACACTGATCATCTTGTGGAGATCCCCCGATATTTGTAAACATGATGATGACGTCATCCGAATATGAGGAGGTGCGCAGCAGGCAGATATGATGATGACGTCAGCAGGATTTGATGATGATGTCATCAGGATGTTCATCGGCCAGACTTTTGGTATAGGCTCAGCAGGAGGATGTTCCTCCGATGGATCAGGTTGTGCAGATGAAGGCAATTATCATGCAGGCTATATTGCGATATGATGATGACGTCAGGGTGATATTTCAAGCAACAGGATATCATGCTGCTGGAGGATGATGATGATGAAGTCTTATACTAGTGTCGTCAGGAGCAAAAGCACCGACATCATATATGCTCATGACCTAGTATATAAAGTGTTAAAGAGGTCACCGCGGGGTGCATGTGGGATAATTGATATCCTGCATATTTTCAAATATCATGATGATGAATCTCGGCGGGAAATGGTTGCGATCGACTGTTAGATGTTTTTCCCAAGGCCGCGGGTTGGTGCGCCTTTAATGGCGATTGTTGCAGAGGTATGGGCGATGGCGTGGGCGGATCTGGTACCCGATTGAAGGTGTACATCAGCGGACAGTGGCGCAGGGCTCGAGATATCTTCCTGTCTCCTCCCCTACCTGCTACATTCATGTTTGGGCGCCAATCTGGTTGTGTTTGAGTGCCATTTTCCTGATACTGTGTATCTGGCGGGATTTTTGGTCAACCATGTAATTAATTGCTGAGCACCTACCTGGCTGTTATAAGCAGGTTGTGTTGCTCATTTGTTGGTTGTTGAAAGTTGAAGATTTTTGGCTCTGTAATTCATAACAAGCTGATCTGGTTGCTCTGTACAGCTTAACCTGTGAGTTTATGTATCTCTTGTTGTATGTTTTTGGCATGAACCCACTGATTTCATGATTGATCTTATATGAGAAATGCTATCTTAGCATGTGTTGTGTTAATTCTGTCTCCAGTATTGCATGTATTCTTCTTCTGAATCTGGATTTTTGGGTAATGTTTAGATTCTAGAGCATAGAATTCCTATGTTGAATGTCTGATCTTTTAACTTCTGCTCAAGGGGTAGATTAAACTGTTTTCAGGTTGAACATTGGGAAGGGTATACTGCAGTAGGGATGCCATAAGTAGAGATAACTTAACACTCTGTATTGGGAGATATCTGTAAGGCAGGTATCACATATATCCCCTTGAAATCCAGTTTTAGCTGTTCATGCTGATCATTCACAGGTGTATGTCTACTGACTCCAGGCCCTGGATAGGCACCAATCATGCTTTGTTTTTGTGTTATAACCATGTCCAGCTTTGCATCCAAACTTAAAATCCAAATCAAAATCTAAAACAAACATTAGGACATTAGAATTAGTTTAGGATCCTCAGTCCTCTGTCTACAACTGCTAATAGGCCCAAAGCTAGCCCCTTTGCTCTTATCTTTCAGTTTTGGTCTACTTACAAGAGGACTATCTGCTTTCTGTCAGCATCCCAGCCTTGTATGCATATCCTCATGGATGTTGAGTAGGGAATACCCCCCTAGGTCTTGCAGAGCCTGAAGAAGAAGAGGAGATAAAATATAGAGTCTATCTCCTACACTGTTGGCCCCTGGCCCAGAGATCCTGTTGATCACTGATGGCTACCTTGTAGGGAAATCTGGGAATAAGCATCTAGTCTGGGAAAAAGTCAACACTAGGCAACCCCACCACAAAATCCATGCTAAGTGATTCCCAAGGCCTATTGGGAATGGGAAGAGGTTGATATAACCCTGCATTAGTACTAGATCCTTTGGACCTTTGACAAATAGTACACTTATCCACAAAGTTCCTCACATCAGTTTGTATTTTTGGCCAATAGTAGTGCCTCTTCAACTTCTCCAAGGTCTTAGCAAGACCAAAATGACTTGCAAGGCTGCCACTATGCTTTTCTTTGATTAAGTTATCTCTCATTGAGCATTTAGAAATGCATAATTGTGACCCTTTGAATAGTAAACCCTCTTGAATCAAAAAATCAGAACTGAACTCATGAAAAGCACCATTAGATGAGTTACATGATTCATAAATCTCCTTGAAATCAACATCATCTTTGTATATACCTTTTAATGCTTCAATCCCAACACTATGTAAGTGGATTTCTTGGACAATAAGTGACCTTCTACTTAGTGCATCAGCCACTTTGTTTGACTATCCTTTCTTATGCTTGATGGTAAAGTGTAACTTTGTAAGTATTCTACCCATTTGGCATGTCTGTGGTTGAGTTTCTCTTGACTATTAATGTATTGGAGGGCACGATTATTAGTAAACACTACAAACTCCTTGGGAAGAAGGTAATGCCTCCACTTCTTCAAGGCTTGTACCATAGCATACATTTCAAGGTCATAAGATGAGTACGTTTTCTTGGCTTCATTGAGTTTCTCACTAAAAAAGGCAACCAGTCTGCTATCTTGGCTTAGGACAACACCTATAGCATAGCCACTTGCATCACACTCTATAGTGAACACTTTGTTGAAGTCAGGTAAAGCAAGAATGAGCTACTCTGCAATCTTCTTCTTCAAATACTGAAGGTTTTGATTAGCCTCATTAGTCCAAACAAATCTCTTATTTTTATCACCCTTTATAGTTTCTATGATTGGAGCACATACATGACTGAAACCCCTTATGAATTTCCTATAAAAACTTTCTAAGCCATGAAAACTTCTCACCTCAAAAACTAATTTTGGAGTGGGCCAATTCAGAATGGCTTCAACTTTGCTAGGATCCATTTTGAGTGTTCCTTTGGAGATCACAAAACCAAGGTATACCAACTCTATTTTCAAGAACTCACATTTCTTCAAGTTGATCATTAGCTTATCCTCATGTAATCTTTTAAAAAACAAATTCAAATGGTGTAGATGCTCTTCTTTAGTTCTACTAAAAACAAGAATATCATCAAGATAGACTACCACAAACTTACAAATGAAAGGTTTGAGCACTTCATTCATCAACTGCATAAAGGTACTAGGTACATTTGACAAACCAAAGGGCATAACAAGCCATTCATACAACCCTTCATTAGTCTTAAAAGTTGTTTTCCACTCATCACTTGGTCTAATCCTTATTTGATGATAACCAGTCTTAAGATCAATCTTAGAAAAATAACATGCACCACCCAAACAATCCATTAAATCCTCAATTATTGGAATAGGAAATCTATATGGTGATCTTGTTAATGGTCCTGGAGTCTAGTGCAGTCATGATAGGAGGGTTCACAGAATGAACTATTCGGACCGTGCAGCAAGAGTAAACACAACAGAAACAACTCAAAGAAATAGAACAAATGCAGATTCAGTCATTCAGTATATCATAGAATTCAAATAGAGATCTGCTGGCAACATGCAGGCTTACAATTAGGGATCACATGCCTGATTACATACATGCGCAAGATAAAGCTTTGAAGCTCCTTCGCACAAAATCCAAACTATCAATCTTCTAAATTATGAGAACTATATGAACTGTCTTCCTAAGGATCTATTACATCGATATATATCAAATCTGGAACAATAGATTCCTCTACGTCGGCCAAGGAAGATCACAAATTCCAAAGAAGAGGTGTAACATGTGTACACAGATAGGTCAGACCTAAATGCATTGAACACTTCTGGAAAATGAATGGAATGATGTGCGGATCTCCAAGGAAGGTCAGCCACGAACCAAATATCATTGAATGATGTGTCATTAGGCTCCAAAGATCGAGAAATGCTTCCACAAGTTTCTCCTTCAGCTGGTTGTCAGTGAATATCTGAATGCTCTGTTATGAGAAATAGTCAACTTCTGATAGTGATATCTTTCTGATATTAACATGCGGATCTTTGAATTCTGGATATGATGTAGATGAATGAATGTAGATGCTAAATTTAGCTCCACATGATCTGAAATGCAATTGTGGAGAAATGCTAGACCAAAAGCAAGAACTGCTTTTGACTAAACTACCTGAACAGAACTAGAAAAGAAACAAACTGAATTGCAAACAAATTGAAATGTAAATGTTTTTGGTTGATGCAAGATTGCTCTTGAACCAGGGATGCTCCTACATCAGACATCTGGGGTTATTGAAAAAGTGAGTCCCTCACTTTGCTGGGGCGAGGGGAGAACCAAGATGGTCCACCTCAGCCTGATAAATCCATGATGAATCATCTTCTAGTTTGCCTTTCCACTTCACAAGATATTCTTTGTATTGTCTTCCTCTAGTGATGCATCCAATTCTGTTGTCCAAGATGTCTTCAGTCTGCTCCGGTGCTTGTTGTCGTAACTGCTTCTTCAAGTCTTCTTCCATTTTGTCACTAAACTCTGCTTCATGATACTGATATAAGTCTGCAATGTTGAAAATAGGTGATATACCTAATGTCTCCAATAATTCCACTTCATATGCATTTCCTGAATCAAATTTCCTGAGTATCCTACAAGGTCCAAACTTCTTCATCTTCAACTTGTTATATGTCCCAACTGGAAATCTTTCTTTTCTCAAGTATACCATCACTTCATCTCCAACTTCAAATTCCTTATGTCTTCTCTTCTCATCAACCTTTTCTTTGTACTTATTGTTCATATTCTCCAAGTGCTTCTTAACCTGATTATGCATTGTCTTCATGTGATCTACAAATTCTTCTGCTTCTGCACTTCTCTTTTCTTCCATGCTGATATCTCTTAATTCTACTACACCTCTAGGATTCACTCCGGTAACAATCTCAAAAAGTGTTCTTCCGGTGCTCCTGTTCATTGAATTATTGTATGCAAACTCTACTTGTGAAAGAATCAAATCCCACATGTCTTCTCTCCAACCAAACATCTCAACAAATTTCCCAAGCTCCTATTTACTACCTCTATCTATCCATCGGTCTGTGGATGAAAAGCTGAACTAAACTTCAAACATGTCTTCATCTTCTTCCAAAGTGTGCTCCAAAAGTATCCAACAAACTTTGTGTCTCTCTCTGAAACTATACTCTTAGGTAATCGATGTAATCTCACAACCTCCTTGAAAAATAAGTCATCTACATGTACCGCATCAGTTGTCTTCTTACAAGGTATGAAATGATCCATTTTTGAAAATCTGTCAACCACTACAAATATTGAATCATGTCCTCTCTGTGTCTTAGGCAATCCCATTACAAAATCCATGCTTATGTCTTCCCAAGGTCTCTCCGGTACTATCAAAGTTTTATACAATCCGGTATTCTGACTACTCCCTTTTGCAACTTGACAAACTCTACAACTCTGCACAAATCTCTAAACATCCTTATGTATCTGAGGCCAAAAGTAATTTTCACTTACCAAAGCCACTATCTTATCAATGCTAAAATGTCCTGCCAATCCACCACTATGTTTCTCCTTAATCAAATTATCTCTCATTGAACTTCTAGGTATGCACAACTGATTTCCTTTGAACAACATATCTTCTTGAATGAAATAGTCCAACCACTTACCCTGATTTGTCACAATAGGTTCCTTACATGCTTTCCAAGGTTCTGCAAAATCAGTGTCTCCCTCATACATATTCTTCAGTTCATCAAATCCCAACACTTCAACTCTCATCTCTGTCAACAAGTTTCTTCTTCTACTCAAGGCATTAGCAACTTTATTTGATTTTCCACTCCTATGCTTCAACACAAAAGTATAACTCTGCATGAACTCTACCCATCTCATATGTCTCTGATTTAACTTACCTTGACTATTCAAATATTCTAAAGCTTGATGATCTGTATAAAACACAAACTCCTTAGGCAACAAATAATGTCTCCACTTCTTCAAGGCTTGAATTATGGTGTAGAACTCTTGATCATAGACTAAATATCTTTTCCGTGCATCATTCAACTTCTCACTGAAATAAGCTACAGGTCTAACTTCTTGACTTAATATTGCTCCAATTGCATTTCGACTAGCATCACAATCAACTTGAAATACCTTATTGAAATTTGATAATGCCAAAACAGGTTGCTTTGTCACCTTTTGCTTCAATAAATCAAAACTTTTATCTACTCCTGATGTCCACTTGAAATCCTTTCTGTCACCTCTCATTATCTAAAATTTCTGATGAACTTTCGGTAGAAACTAGCCAATCCATGAAATGATCTAACCTCTCCAATGCTCTCCGGTGTAGGCCATTCAACAATTTCTTTCACTTTCTCATGGTCCATCTTCAATCCTTCTATATAAATCACACATCCCAAATATACTAACTCCTCCTTCATGAAACTACACTTCTTGATGTTTATCAGCGATTTTTCTTCTCTCAACCTCTGCAAAACTTGTCTAATATGCCACAAATGTTCCTCTTTTATCTTACTAAAAATTAGAATATCATCTAAGCACACAATAATAAACTTACCCAAGAATTTCTTCAAGACCCCATTCATCAATCTCATGAAAGTACTCGGTGCATTTGTCAATCCAAAGGGCATCACTAACCACTCATACAATCCTTCATTTGTCTTAAAAGCAGTCTTCCATTCATCACCTTCTCTAATTCTGATCTGATGGTATCCACTCTTCAATTCTATCTTTGTGAAATATTTTGCTCAACTCAAACAATCCATGATATCATCCATCCTAGGTAAAGGAAATCTATACTTAACTGTGATATTGTTCATTTCTATAGAATTGGTACACATTCTCCATTCTCCATCCTTCTTAGATGCTAACACTGCAAGTACTACACAAGGACTCAAGCTTTCTCTGATCAAACCTTTCCTCAACAATTCTTGTATCTGTATATTCAGTTCTTCATTCTCTGCCAGTGTCATCCAATGTGCTACTTTATTAGGTAAACTTGCTCTGGGTATAAGATCCATGTGATGAATGATACTTCTTATAAGTGGTAATCCATCAGGCACATTATCCGATATGATGTCTTCATACTCTATCAACAATTCCTTTATCTCCTTCGGTTGTTCTTCTTCAGTGTCTTTCTTCAATGCTTCAGGTTTCTTAAGAATCAAGGCATAACACATATTCTCATCTCTCAAACCATCCAGAAATTTTCTTCCATCTACTAAATAGATTCTAGCATTCCCACATACCACATCTTTAGGATCACCCTCCAAAGAAATCAAAGTAATTATTTTCCCATTTATTGTTATAGTGTATGTATTCTTTCTCCCATCATGTATACCTTTTCTATCATATTGCCAAGGTCTACCTAACAATATATGACATACATCCATAGGCATAAAATCACACAAGACTTCATCATGATAAGATCCAATATGAAATTTCACCAAACATTGTTCACTTACGAGTACCTTATGATCATCCTGAATCCATGCTATCTGATATGGCTTAGGGTGTTTCAATCTTTCCAACTTTAGCTTAGTCACCATCTCCTCTAAAACCAGGTTATCTGAACTACCACTATCAATCACAACTTTACAACACTTACCTCCATATTTGCATCTGGTTATGAACAAACTCTTCCTCTGCGGTGGTTCCTCATTTGTCTCTGCTTGAAATAGTTCTCTCCTCATCACAAGTGATTCTCCTTTCTCCGGTTTGCCCACTAAACAAGGATCACTTAGTTCAACAGGTTCTTCTTCAACATAGGCTATTCTTCCACTATTTTCTGTCCTCTTACTTGTACTACCTTGATTACATTCAAATGCTCTATGTCTTTCACCTCCACACTTGAAACAAGTACCTCTGAATGTTCTCTTATCCAATTCTCTTCCTTCTCTTCTATATCCTTCATTTCGGTATGCACTAGGGTTTCCTCTCTGGTAAAAATTTCTGTCATCTCTCCAGTAAGCATTGTTATCTTTGTCATCCTTCCTAACTGGGTTGTCAAACTTGTTCTGCTCTGGATGTGATCTACCTCCTCCGGAATAAGTCCTACCTCTCTAAAATTTACCTCCTCTTCCTCTCTATCTCTAATCATGTCTTTTATTCAGCTTCTCTTCAACTTTCAGGGCAAACTGATATGCTTCTTCCAAAGATGTCATCCTTACCAAGCTTTGCTCTTCTTGAATGTTCAATCTCAGTCCATTGATGTATCTAGCCGCTTTCTCTTTGCTTTCTTTACTATGTCCTATCCTTATGATCATCTTATGAAATTCTTCAATGTACTCCTTCACAGATTTCTCCTTTTGTCTCAGGTTTTACAATCTCTTCAATAACTCCAACTTATAGTTAGCAGGTATAAACTGATTCTTCAACTTTGTCACCATCCTATCCCATTTTGTAATCTTTTCTTTCCCCCTTCTATTTCTTTCCAACTGAACTTATTTCCACCATATAGTAGCATGTCCCTTCAACTTTGTCTTTGCAAATTTCACCTTCTCTGGATCTTCAATTTCCTCATATTCAAAGTATTCTTCCATGTCATTTATCCAGTTAATCAATTCTTCAGGGTTCAAATTACCAATGTAATTCAGCACATCAACTCTAGGTCTCTTTCCAATCTCTGAAATAGCTCGCAACATCTTTATATGATCTGATTCTTCTTCTTCATCACCTTCTAGGGTTTCACCAGTTTGTTCAATAGATTGAAATTCCTCTTCATCATCACTTTCAACATTAGGTCTTGGTGTCAATCCTCTTCGCCTATCTTCTTCAATAACATCCAATCGAATTCACATTGTTCTCATCAATTCCATCATCTCATGCATTATATTATCCATTGTACCAATAGGAGGAACTCTTCGCGGTGGCATCTTCCTAGGATCAAGTACAAACTGCCTCAATTTAGCAATTGGGCTACAAGCGACAATTGCCTCTCAATCGGTGATCAGTTGTGCACAAGTAACCTACCTCAGATCGACGATCTTCTTACAACAAAATCCCCTTCACCAATTCCTTCCAAAGAATCAAACTTTCGCTCTAATACCACTTGGTGCAGTCATGGTAGGAGGGTTCACAGAAT
The DNA here is from genome assembly GCA_027924645.1 of Cunninghamia lanceolata. Taxonomy (NCBI): domain Eukaryota; kingdom Viridiplantae; phylum Streptophyta; class Pinopsida; order Cupressales; family Cupressaceae; genus Cunninghamia; species Cunninghamia lanceolata. The sequence continues at coordinate 1,618,093 of BSBN01001378.1, forward strand.
GAACTGTCCAGACCATGCAACAAGAGTAAACACAACAAAAATAACTCAAAGAAATAGAACAAATGCAGATTTAGTCATTCAGTATATCATAGAATTCAAATAGAGATCAACTAGCAACATGTGGGCTTACAATTAGGGCTCACATGCTTGATTACATACATGTGCAAGATAAAGCTTTGAAGCTCCTTCGCACAAAATCCAAACTATCAATCTTCTAAAATATGAGAACTATATGAACTACCTTCCTAAGGATCTATTACATCAATATATATCAAATCTAGATCAATAGATTCCTCTGGCGTCGGCTAAGGAAGATCACAAATTCCAAAGAAGAGGTGTAACGTGTGTACACAGATAGGTTGGACCTAAATGCATAGAACACTTCCATAAAATGAATAGAATGATGTGTGGATCTCCATGGAAGGTTGGCCATGAACCAAAGATCATTGAATGATGTATCATTATGCTCCAAAGATCAGGAAATGCTTCCACAAGTTTCTCCTTCAACTGGTTGTCAGTGAATATCCGGATGCTCTGTTCTGAGAAATTGTCAACTTCTAATAGTGATATCTTTTTTGGTATTGACATGCGGATCTCTAAATTTTGGATGTGATGTAGATGAATGAATGCAGATGCTAAATCTAGCTCCATAGGATCTAAAATGCAATTGTGGAGAAATGCCAGACCAAAAGCAGGAACTACTTCTGACTGAACTGCCTGAATAAAACTAGAAAAGAAACAAACTGAACTGCAAACAAATTGAAATGCAAATGTTTTTGGTTGATGCAAGATTGCTCTTGAACCAGGGATGCTCCTGCATTAGAGTCGGTACACATCCTCCACTCACCTCCTTTCTTTGGTGCCAAAACTATAGGAACTACACATGGACTCAAGTGTTCTTTAATCAACCCCTTGTCAAGTAGTTCTTGAACTTGCTTATTTATCTCTTCATTCTGCTATGGAGTCATTTTATAAGCAGCCTTGTTGGGAAAGCTAGCCCCTGGAATAAAATCAATGTGGTCGATAATGTCTCTCATGGGTGGCAAGGTGTTTGGAATCTCATCAACCACTATATCTGCATACTTATTTAACAAGTCTTGAACCTCTAAAGGCAACTCATCCAACTTGACTACTGTCATAATAGTCCTAGGATTTGCTATGATGGCAAAACCCACTTTCTCCTCTTTCATGGTCTTTAAGAACTCCTCTCCTACCAACATCACAATAGACCCTATTTTTTATTCTTGGCCTTCATCCTTCAATGGTGTGAGAGTAAATGAGACCTCATCCTTCTCTATAACATAGATGTTCTTTCTCCCATCATGGTGTGCACTCCTATCATATTTCCATGGCCTCCCAAGAAGCATATGGAAAACATCCATTGGGATTATATCACACAAGACCTTATCTTTATAACCCCATATGTGAAACTCTACCAAACTTTGTTCATTCACTACTACTTGCTGCCCTTTGTTTAGCCAAGAGACCTTATATGGATTTGCATGAGGGATTCTTTTCAACTTTAACTTCTCTACCATTTCAATAAAAACCAAATTATTAGTACTACCAGAATCAATCACAACTTTGCAACATTTACCAAGGTACTTACATGTAGTTATGAAAAGTGACTTTCTTTGTGGTGGTTCCTTCTCCACTGGCACTTTGATCAAAGTCCTCACCATGAGAGTTTCACCAACTTCTGGATCAACATTATGTGATGGGAAGTTCACTTTCACTATCCTCTCCTTGTGTAATTTGATTTCTTCTTTCTCCTCCAAATGAAGTAGTGGGCCAATTTTTAGGGCATTGCCATGCTTGATGGCCTGCAAACTTGTTACTCTTATAGCATTTTCTAGTGAACCCACTTGATCCACCTCTTTGGCTTCCAAATCTACCCCTATTATTGGGTCTTCTTCCCCTAAAGCTACCCCTTGAATTTGAATTTTGTTCTTGACTATTGCTTGTTTCTCCTTGTGCTCTTTGAGACTGCCCTTTACCAACAAATGTCCCTCTTCCTCTATCCCTTCTTTGCTTTTCTTGTCTCCTTAAATTATCTTCATTCTTCATGGCAAATTGATAGCATTCCTCCAACGTTCTAGGACATACAAGACTCAATTCATCTTTTATGTTGTACTTGAGACCATTGATGTATCTTGCAATCTTGTCCACATCATTCTCCATGTGGCCTAACCTAATACTCAGTTTTTAAAACTCTTGTGTATAGGTCTTCACATCCATATCCTTTTGCTTTAGATTTTGAAGTTGTTGTTGTAATTGAATGGCATAGTCACCGGGTAGGAATTGGCCTTTGAGTTTGGCAACCATCCTATCCCAAGAAGTGATTTTGGTTTTTCCCTTCTTCCTCCTCTTGTCTTGCACATAGTCCCACCAAAGTAAGGCATGGCCCTTCAATTTTGTCTTGGCCAACTTCACTCTTTGTCCCTCTGGTACCTCTTCATATTCAAAATAGTCATCTAGTGCTCCTATGCAATCTAGGAGTTCATCACTGTCCAAGTTTCCTCCATACATGGGTAGATCCATCTTGATCTTAGGACCTTCTCCTTTGACAACCCTCAATAGCTTTGTCCTCTTCAAGTCATTAGGATCCAACTCTACTTGGGACCCTTCTTGGAAGTTCTCTTCCACCCCCTCTTCTTCTTCTTCTCAGTCACTCAAATCTCATGTGACCATTCCTCTTTTCTAACTTATTTGAATTGCAGCAAGCCTGGCTTGAAGACGTTTTGTCAACTCTTTCATTTGTCTTATCTCTCTTACATGTTTCTCCTTCAATTCACTCACCTCTCTAGCAATTGTATTCCCTTTTGGAGGCATCCTTGTTTCTCTTCACTTCAACTTTCCTTCTTCTAACCAACTTAGGCTCTGATACCAATCTAATGCAGAGTAGGGGCAAGGAATACCTAGACAACACAAAGTAATAATTTACCAAAACCCTAGACCTCTATCCATAGGGCTTTCCTTCATAACTGACCCCTTTCCCTTGTAGCCTTTCAAAAAGGCATTTTTTCACATAACTCTTGTTTCAGACCTGACTTTCAAAAAAGTATGAACTATTTCAGATACCCTTTTGAGCCTTACAACACATACTAAGAAATGGGGTGGGGTTGTTTTGTACAGCCTGGCCCAAATTTTGACTGTCCCTTATGTAATTAGGCCTAATTAAGCCTCCTAGACTGATCCAGTCTTATTCACCATAACACCAAGACAAAAATGGAGGTTATGATCTTCAAAACAAGGTTAAAGACACTAAAGGCATCCCATCCAATACACTTTGATGGGTTTTTCATTTGCTCAAGGTAGGAGACTTTTACTTTAGGCTATACACAGTCTTGTTTAACATTGTCCAACTCTACCAAGACAAGACAGTCTGCAAAATTGACACAAACCCTTAACATCTGATCAAACTCTAACTTGGTATGATATTTAAGGCCTCTTGACACCTTTTCCAAGTACCTCTAACCATGAATGGGTCTAAAACCAACATCAAAACACTTAAATCCCTCTTTTTATTCACTCTGGTAGCCTGATACATGAAAATATCAGACCTTCATGCAACTTCACACGTGCCAACTTCCATACCTATAACTGCAACCTCAAAAATCCTAAAATACATGTAAACATATGCCATTTCACCAAGTATCATGAGTTTCTACTGGTGAAAGGCAAAGTTATACATTTTTCTTACTCACTGGTTTACCCTCAACTAGGGTTTTACAAGTTTTTTATAGTTGAAAGAATTGGACCTAACTTGCTTATTATTCAATGAAATCAAATGCAATAAAGACTGCTAGGAAGTAGATTCACAGTATTTTCATGTCCAATCAATTTCAGACTGGTACCAGTCTATACAGTACCATACCAAGCATGAGAACAACAGGAAAAACGTTGGAAAATGTAGAAAACAGGATTTTTATTGCTCCAATCTTTGTGATTTCAACAACCAACTCTGCCTTTGACCACATAAGGCCTTTTTAAACACCCACCAACCATATTCCAATGATGCATAACCAATTTTCCCAAATTGCAATGGTTTCATAATCAGTTTTTCACTTTTTCAATATTGTGCAACATTGACCCCTTTAAGGCATTGAGACTCCAACTTACTCCTAATGACTCAAACTAGATTCCAACATATATGAAATGGTCTTAGAAGACCTTATTACATGAAAAACACCAAAATAAAACCAAAATTTAACTTATCACCCCTTGAAATCATGAAGACATGTGGGTGCCCTTGCACCAATATAACATACCTCTCATCCATATCTAACTATCCTCCAAGCCACAAGATCATATCTTCTAGTGTGGAGCAATGTGGAGCAATATACTATCTCTTTGTGACTGCAACAACACTATACCACTGTCTTCACTTTTTCTAGCTCTAGAATCTTCTGCGGTAACTTTTATGCTTTGAAATTTGGATCGTACATCCTATCTATCTCTGACTAAACTTCAAACCGCACAGCCACATCTTCAAATGCAGAGAAATGTGGAGCAATATCCTAAGCTCCTTCAGTACAACTTCCTATGCCTATGACAACTAAAACCTTATACACTTTTCTTCAAGTCTCATGCATTGCTTTTCAACAAGAAACAATGAATGCAACATTCACAACACCATAGACAAAAATCATAACTCTTTTCATCAAAAATAAGAAACTACAACTTCTTCTTGACAACTTTCATCTGCCAATGAACTTTAGAAGATAAAATATAACTGTGTACAGATGATACTACTCCAAAAATATGCTCATGACTTCACCATCATATCATTCACCTCACAACTTCTTTGGCCATCACTCCTTTGTCTGCTTCCTCTGAACATTAGTTACTTTGACAGAATCTATAGATCACTATGCTTTCCATCTCACAACACCACTTGTGAGCACTTACTCTTCTGACATCACTGATTACCATTCTGTTGACATCATACACACTAGTATGCCTTCTCCATTACAACTCTATTAACATCAATGACAACATATGCAACAATCTCCCCCTTTGTCATCAAGGGCAAATGGCTAGTGGTCTTCCTTTGTACCTACAAAAACATACAAGCTCCCCTTTTCTTTACAATACTTGTCATCCTCCTTAATCTCTTATCTACCTGCTCCCCCTAAGAGGTAGCCTCCATCAATCTAGGGATAATGAATATGTCTTGAACTACTCCCCCTGGATAGATGCATCATCTATGCATCTAGTTAGAAAGAGGGACAAAGACCCCTAACTTCTATCTGAGATATTCAAATGTGTCCTTGGAAAGTGCCTTTGTAAAGATGTTTGCAACCTACTCCTTTGTAGGTACATATTCCAATTTTACCTCTTGACTTGCAACCTTTTCTCTAAAAAAAGTGATACTTGATAGATATGTGCTTGGTTCTAGAATGCATCACTAGATTCTTTAAAATATTGATGGCACTTGTATTGTCACATAGGATAGGAATGGGCTCATCATACAATACCTTAATATCCTTCAATGTTTGCTTCATCCACAAAACTTGAGTGCAATAGGATGTTGTAACAATATACTCTACTTCTGTTGTTGATAAGGAAACTAAATCCTGCTTCTTACTAAACTATGAGACCAGTCTGTCTCCCAAAAAGAAAGCTCCACCACTGGTACTTCACCTATCATCAACACTACTAGCCTAATCTGCATCTATATATGAACTCAAGGATAAATCATTACCCTTTTGATATGATAATCCATAATTTAGAGTGCTCTTTGAGTATCTAAAAATTCTTTTGATTACCTTCACATGTGTCTCTTTTGGATCAGCTTGAAATCTTGCAACCATGCAAACTGCTTGCATAATGTCAGGCCTTGATGTTGTTATGTATAGTAGGCCCACAATCATAGACCTATACAAAGTCTAATTAGCTTGAGGTGACTCATCATCTGTACTCAAATGACAACCTATTACCATAGGAGTACTCACAAGTTTGCAGTCTTCCATACCAAACTTTTTCAACATCTCCTTGACATACTTTGCTTGAGAGATAAATATACCTTCATCTGATTGAGAGATTTGGAGTCCAAGAAAGAATGATAGCTCACCTATCATAGACATTGTAAATTCCTTCTGCATCTCTTCTACAAACTTCTTACACATTTCATCATTTCCACCAAAGATTGTATCATCAACATACACTACTACTATCAATATTTGCTCATTCTCAATTTTGATATAAAGATTGCTATCTGCAGTACCTTTCTTGAATCCTTGTTGGAGTAACTACTTGTCCAACCTTGCACACCAAGCCCTAGGGGCTTGTTTGGGACCATACAAAGCCTTCTTAAGTCTACATACTATGTTTTGATCTTTTGATAGCTAAAATCCTTTAGGTTTCTCTATGTAAACTTCCTCTTCTAAATCACCATTCAAGAAAGTAGATTTGACATCCATTTGATATACCTTGAAGTCCTTGTGAACTGCAAATGCAAGAAACATTCTGATTTCCTCCATTCTTTCCACTGGAAAAAATGTCTCCTCAAAGTCAATTCCTTCCACATGTGAATAACCTTTGCAGACCAACCTTGCTTTGTTTCTAACCACTTCTCCATCTTCATTCAATTTATTTCTAAACACCCATTTTGTTCCTATCACATTCTTGTTTGCAAGCCTTGGCACCAATCCCCAAGTATGATTTTTCTTTATTTGATTTAGTTCTTCTTCCATTTCTTGAATCTATCCTTCATCCCTGCTAGCATCAGCAAAAGTTTTAGGTTCTATCTTAGACAACAAAGAGAAGTTTACCTATTCATTTGCCCTTGCAAATCTTCTAGTTTACACTCCATTTTTGTCTCTAATTATCTAATCTTCTAAGTGGTTCTTCTGAACATACTTTGCAGGAGTCTTAGTGACCTTCTCTTGTGTTTCTTCCTTTTCTTCAACTTCTTCTTATGTGCAAGTAGATTCATCAAAACAACAATCTTCTTTCTCATATGTGATTGGATGTGACTCTTCATCAACCCTAACATTTACACTCTCAACTATCTTCCTTAGTCTTTTATTGTAGCACTTATAATATTTGCTTCTAGTTGGTTATCCAAGAAAAATTCCCTCATCAGATCTTGATTCAAACTTTCCCAAACCTTATTTATCTCTTTTGATGTAGCATTTGCTTCCAAAAACTCTGAAATACTTGACAGAAGTTGGTCTTCCATTCCATAGTTCATATGGTGTCTTGGTGTTGTTCACCCTTAGTTTTCCTCTGTTAAGAATATAGACAACTGTATGGACTACTTCCTTCCAATATACATCAAGCATCTTGGCTTCATTTAACATAGTTCTTGCCATCTCCTAGATAGTTCTATTATTCCTTTCCACTACTCCATTTTGTTGAGGAGTTCTTGCAGCAGAAAAGTGCTTCTTTATTCCATTTTCTTCACAATATTCCTCAAACTCACCTGATGTGAACTCACCACCTCTATCAGACCTTAAGTAGTTGATTCTAGAATTCATTTCATTTTCAACCATGGATTTGAAAATATTAAACCTACTGAAAGCTTATGATTTCTCTTTCAAAAATGTAACCCATGTCATCCTAGAGTAATCATCAATGAGTAACATAAAATACCTTTCACCTTGAAGACTCTTTATCGTAGTAGGTCCGTACAAGTCAGTATGAATCAATTTTAATGGCCTTGTAGAAGAATACTCCTTAGTCTTGAATTTTATCCTTGCCTACTTCCCAATTTGACATTCTTTACATAAGGTGCTCGTAGGCTCGATAATCTTTGGCATATCTCTCACTACTTGTATGGAGTTGATCTTCATGAGATTGTTAAAGTTGATGTGTCCCATCCTTTTGTGCCACAGTCGACATTCATTTGTCTATCCTAGAAAACAACTTCCATTAACACCCTTTAGGTTGTACAAATTGTTCTCTGTCCTAGAACCTTCTGCCACCAATTTACTAGAATTTTCTCTTTTGATTTCACATTGTTGTTCATGAAATATGAGGTTGTATCCTTTGTTGCACATCTGACTTACACTGAGAAGATTGTGCTTGAGACCTTCTACATAAAGAACATCTTCTATTTTAGATTTTCCATCAATACATATAGTACCTTTTCCACAAATTGTTGCAGATGAATTGTCTCTGAACTTGACTGATCTGCCATTCCACTTAGCAAGCTTGATGAATTTTCTCTTATCACCTGTCATGTGGCTTGAAAAACCACTGTCTATTACTTAAAGATTTGTTTTCCCTTGAGCATGAAATGTTTGTTTGGACAATCATTGAATTTTCACCCTCATTATTTGTCTCCTATCTTTTGAAAGTGTCACTCTCCTTGTCTTGCTCAGTCACATCTGCCATCTGAGTTTTTGATTTTGCTAATCCACTTCTGCAATATCTTGCTATATGTCCAATATTGTTGCAAATATGACATATCACATTGATATCCACTAGAGAAGCAAGAGGATTCCTACTTACAAAATTCCTTCTATTCATACTAGACTTGCACTCCATAGCCTTATGACCATATTTATTGCAGATGAAACAATAACCAAAGAATGCATAATTGAACCTATTTAAGAATCTTTGTCTTGTAGGGAAAGGTCTTTCATACCTTCTTTGAGACATGACTGGAATGAGATCTACTCCTTTAGGGTCATCCAGATTTCTAGACTTTACTTTCTCCAATTTTTTTTTGAGTGACATGATTTCTTTCTCAAGTTTTGTGCATTCATTTGTATTAGCTTCAATTAGGGCTTTTTGTTCTTTGTTCTCTTTCCTTGCACATCCCAAGTCTTCAAGTGCATAAATAAGTTCACCTTCAAAATCAACTTCACATTCTTCTTCATTTACAATCTTGTTAGAACCATCAGAGATTACCATGGCCATGAATAGGACTCTCCTCTTTCATCATCTAATGAGTGGTGGTCTACTTCTTCTGAGGAGCTATAGTCTTCTTTGGAAAGAAGGTTCCTTTTGAAGTTTCTTCTTTTGAAACTCTTGCTACTATTTTCATTTTCTCCAAAAGGACATTTATAAGCATAATGACCAACTTTTCCACAATTAAAACATTTGAAAGGTAACTTACCTTTGTACTTGCCTAAACCCTTCTTCAGCTTTGTCACAAAGTTTGCTTCTTCTTCCTCAGATTCATTGTGTTGACCAAATGTTCCTTCTCTCTTCACAACTTTGAAAGCAGCTTCTCTTTTGGATGTACCTTGGACTTCATTTCTCATCTCATAGGTAGTGAGGGACCCAAACAACTCTTCCCTGGTAAGTTTCTTCAGATCTTTGGCTTCTTCAATAGCAGAAACGTTTGAATCAAACCTATGAGGGAGATTTCTTAGGACTTTCTTCACAACCATTGACTCACCCACATCTTCACCTAGCCCTCTAATTCCATTGATAGCTTCATCCACTCAGAGAAAATAGCTAGCAATGTTTTCATCTTATTTCATCCTTAGATTCTCAAACATTTCTCTATAAGTTTGTAATATTGCTTGCTTTACACTATCATTTCCTTCATAGAGATTTTTGAGTTTACCCCATATCTCCTTGGATGTCTTACACTACACTACTTTGACAAGCTCTGAACTGGTTAGACCACTTAAAATAACATTCTTGGCTTTAGCATTCTTTTCATGGGCCTTCTTCTCATCTGAATCTATAACAGGGTGAGTAAATTTAGTATAAGCATCCATTGCAGCTCTCCAAATGTCATACCCTAGTGAGGTAAGATAAGCCTCCATCCTTACACTCCAGAAGTTATAGTTGGATCCATCAAATAGCAGTGCCTTGTTAGAAGAAGAGGACTCTCTCTAAGCCATGTGTTCTACTCCAAGATCTACCTTCAGCTATTAGGATGCACTAAGGAACTATTGAACACACCAAGATACTAAGGGGGGGTGAATCAATATCTAAACAACTTCAACTTCTCTGGAGCAGATTAAAACTTAAGCATTAAGTATTAACATAAGCATGAAAGATTAACACAATGTACATCAACAAATAACACCAAATATACATGGAAAACCCTAGAAGGGAAAACCCATGGTGAGGATTAACTCACAATATATGAAGCTCAAATAACAACTTTGTTTTAAGGCTACAACCCAAGGAAGCTACTACTCCCTACAAACTTTGTTTTAGGGCTACAACCCAAGGAAGCTACTACTCCCTACAAACTTTGTTTTAGGGCTACAACCCAAGGAAGCAACTACTTGAAAAAAATTGCTTTAGGGTCACTCCCAAGGAAGCTACAACTCCTTTAAGAGTTTTTTTAGGGTCACTCCCAAGGAAGCTACTGCTCCCTAAATTGAGAACACATTTAGAACATATTATAGTATTACAGTCCCTTTTACTGCCTGAAAACTGACATTGAAATTCACACCTTTGATGATTACAATTCTACCTCTTCATACTTCCTTCTGATGATCATATTAGTTAGGCATACTCTACACTTGATCACTATCACATATAAGTCTTCAAGTTCTGCTCTTTCCCCTTCAGTCACATATCATAATGTAGTCATTCTACTCTTTTTCTTGCTTGCGGACCTTTCCAATCAATTTGTAATCACTCTTTTCCTAACTCACTTTGATTTACAATTTATACATGATATTACATTGAGTACATTGCTTGTCGGCTAGAGACAACATGAAAAATACATTTACAAGCCAGCCAAACAACACACAACATGAAACATGTAGAGGACAAGTCCTAAACAAGACTACACACTACACTAACAAAAGACCCATGCCTTGCGGACATCAACACTTGCTTAATCAGGTCCAAACCATCCTTCACAACATCAAACACCAAGGAATTACATCCGCACACTCTGCACATTTGAAAATAGGACAACCTTAACCACAAACAAATGAAACTTGAAGTATAACGGTCACAACAACTTGAAAACCTTGTGTGGTACTGGAAACAAGAAAGATCTTCATGAAACTCTTCTAGATGAGTCTACAGGACTCATACAACATCTCCAAACACTCCTTTTCCTCTACACATCAAATATTTTGTGCCGCACATCTTTAACTATGAACTCTGAGAACATTAAGTCATCCAGAACACACTACAACATACTATCATTGAAAAATTGAGCTTGTGGACCACCAAGAAACTTGAAACTACAAGGAAACATGTAATACTCATCCATAAACATGTCCACAAAACTGCAAATGCAAACATTCACATTTGGAGGAATGCAAAGCATTCTAACAAGCCTTCAACACCACCTTGTTCTGCTATTACACATACCGGTCTTCTATCATGCATAACTTTCAGAGCGGAAGGACAAATGTTCTAAAACTTTGGAATTATCACCTTCACTGCACCCTAAACATAGTTCTAGAACTGCATAGCCATAACTACTAATGCAGAGGAATGTGGAGGATTCTGTTGCTGTATAGTAAATGTCTTCAACACTATCTTCAAACTACAAAACACTCTTCTGGTAATCCAATCATCATGAAACTTGGATCACACCACCAGTAACATATTCTCATCATTAACAACACGTCTGATCATATTAGTGCTTCTAATTCCCATCTTAATATGTCTTCATACTTAACTCTTCTATGTACTGATCAAGGCATGACATCCAACCATGAACTATATCTTCTTTGCTGGATAGGACATGACATCCAACCATGAACACCATCACATAACCAAGATAGTGTTGATGTCAATAACAACCTTGTGACAGTGTTGACATCAATGGAAACCCTATGAACCATATGTGTAACAAGAACTTAGCTCTGATACCAATTGTTAGAACACTCTGATATACTGAGAAGGGGGGTGAATCAGTATATGCTAGAATTTAATCCAATTCAACTTTATCAACCAAATCTTTCTACTACCTTAAACAGATTATGAAGCAAACTATGTAACACAAAATGCAATCACACAACCACACAACCATAATACCAAATTTACGTGGAAAACCCTAGAAAGGAAAAATCACGGTGAGCAAGATGCTTGGATCTACTGTCCAAATCCAGCCTCACAAAATAAAAATAGGATTACAAGTTTTATGGGCTACAACCCAAAGGAAGCTACAACTTCCTAATACATTGTTTTATGAGCTCCAACCAAAAGGAAGCTACAACTCCCTGATCCATAGTTTTATGGGCTCCAACCCAAAAGAAGCTACAACTCCCTAAATTACTACAACACTTACAAGAAGAGGCTACAACCTCTATACAAAACACTTAACTGATTCTGATGGTTCAAACACCTTCACAACAACACCTCTTCTTAAACAACTCTTCTATCTTCAACACACTTCTACAACACAATACAACACAACCTCTAATATGAATCATGCAATACAATCACCATATTTCCTTCTCAACTTTCGGATCACTTATCTCCTTCACACACACATACTCACTCTTCACACTCACACATACATCCTTGCACACTCTCATACTCTCTTACCTTTGTAACAAACTTGATCTTTCATTTATATCCTCCGCAAGTCTTCAAAACATCATCTTTGTCAGCCAAGATGAAATGTGTAACATGAAACATGCAATGGCTAGAACATGTCATCCTCCAAGACATCAGCGGTAATGTAGGAAGCAAATCCCATTAAATAGTTCATGCCAAGTGATAACCAAGACCTATTTTACCTCAGTACACATCTCCACACTAGCGCACACTTCCAAACCCACAGCATAATCATCAAAACACACCCAGTCAGCTTCACAAACACTTATTTCTTGCACACATTAGCTCCAGACCTAAAGCAGTATCGGAGAGACAAAATTACATCATGTGGTTCATACACTAAGCATTATATGACTTGAAAAACACTCCTATACATTCCTTTTACCCACTCATGCTACTTCCTGCTGGTGCAAACAATCAAACTCTGTAGCTAGTATCTCTTACATACTCTAATTACAATGTCTGCATATTTAACATTGAAAATCATACTTGAGGTACTCCTCAACACCTGAAACTTGAATTGTGTACACATACAGTCAATTTGAACTTATCTTTCAAACAACAAAGCCAAACATCATAATGCAGTGAAATGTTGTGGCTTTCACTTTCTCCTTCTGACAACCCTAATCAACAATATGATTTGTCCTTACTATGCTGACTTCGGAGAACCTCTACGGTACATATTATCATTTGAAACTTGAATATAACATACCTCTCATCCATATATAACTATCATCCAAGCTGCAAGATCATATCTTCTAGTGCGGAGCAATGCAGAGCATTATATTGTCTCTTTGTGACTACAACAACATTGTACCACTGTCTTCACTTCTGGTAGCTCTAGAATCTTCTGCGATAACTTTTATGCTCTGAAATTTGGATCATACATACTTCCTATCTATCTCTTACTAACATTGAAACCACATGGCCACATTTTCAAATGTTAAGAAATGTGTAGCAATCTCCTAAGCTCCTTAAGTACTGAAAGGAAGCTAGGTGTGCAGAAATAACTTCCTACACTAATCTAATGAGGAGAGATGAGTGCAAATTCTTTTCAACCTTTACAATTACAGAGTTATTAATCCAATAACATAGATATTGCAACAATACACTATTGCAAATATGTGTCTATGATGTGTTGTCATTGATGTCAACATATCTCTTTGTCAGAAACAGTGAAGATAATGCAATTCAGTAAAGAGATTGCTCCTCATTCCCAGTGAGACAAAGATCAGAGTCTGCGGACAAAAGGGTTTTGTAGAGGATTGTCTAAAATTGCTCCAGTTAAGATTTGAGAGGTCCACATGAAGGATTGGTGAAGTTATGGCCATCTGAATAGAACTAGGTTTTGCAGTTGTTCAGAGGTAAAAGAGTGACAGGAATTTGGTCCGGATTGCTCCGCATTGGAATATTATGGTCTACGGTTCTAGAGGTATCTTTGGGATGTCTGAACTCAAGTGGTTCATGGTTTGGAGGTCCGCAAACAATCTTTCTAGTGTGACAATCATGACAGGTAGTGTTCTTAAGTTCCCGTATGAAGATGCAAGTGATTTTGGTGATTTCAGGTGGTGTGGTTGTTCTTGTTGATTTCATTGTGTTTGTGGAGGTATTTGGATCGTGTACCTATTGTGTTGGTGGTTTGCATTGAGGATTGAGCTCATAGTTGAAGATTTCTCCTTGGGTGTTTTTGTTCTTTCTAATCTTGGCCTACTGAATGCTTGGTGCGTGTTGTGGATGATCTAAAAGAAGTTTTTTGGAGTGTGGCATGTTGTTCGAGGAAGATTTGAGTCCCAACTATGTTTGGTCGACAATGTAGTGATCCGTATGTAGCATTTTGTATTAAGTCAAGTCTTGTTATTGTAATTGCTTGTAATGCCTATCTTGGAGAATGCTCCAGATAGATGATTGTAAGGCCAACTTTGATGTTCATTCCAAAGTTGATGTCATGTATAAATAAGTCTAATGAAGTCGTGTAAATGTGTCCAAGCATGTGAAGATGCGGAGGTAGTGAAGAAGTGTTTGGGGGCAGAGCAGAACTATTGTGAGCTTCAATGGAACTGAACCAAGTTGGCATGGAGAAGATGTTGTTTCTCAGTTCAACCTTTCAGTGTTAACCATGTGAATATTCTTGTAGGTAGTGAGCCTCCTTTGAGCAGTGAGCTCTAGGCAGTGCACCCGAAGGCAAGTGCCTTCCTATTTTTCTATTCTTTTAATAGAGAATAAATCTTGTGGGTTAACCCCCACTGTGGTTTTTTCCTTAACCAGGTTTCCACGTAAAAATCTTGGTGTTATGTGTGTTGATTGTGTTTCTGCTTATGTGTTGTTGATTCATGCTTTCATGGTTATATCATTAATATGTTAATAAGTGGTAAAGAAGATTAAATGCAACAAAAGATAAAGTTTTGTGACAACTGATTCACCCCCCCTCTCAGTTGTCTATCCTAATTTCAACAATTGGTATTAGAGCCGGTTCCTCTAAAAGAAGCTTGACTGCTTGAGGAGATCCAGGATGATGACATACAAGAAGGATAGTCTGAGATTTGATGGAACAAATTACTCTCTTTGGAAGAATTGCATGGAGTGTCATTTGCAATGCATGGGTGATCCTTATTGGTTGATAACTAAGAATGAGTATACTCCTCTGAAGAATGGTCCTACAACTCCAGATCAAATCAAAGAAGCTGAATACAACATTTGGGCTAAGGAAGAATTGTTGAGTGCTCTAACTGATACAGAAATGACAAATGTCTTGGAATTGCAAACTGCTCATGAAATCTAGAAGAAGTTGGAAACTCTATATGAAGGTGATGCATATGTCAAATGTGCTAAGCTACAGATCCTGAAGGGTAGATACAAATGTTTGAGGATGAGTGAAGATGAAAACATCACTTCCTACATGCAGAATGTGAATGAACTTGTGTGCAATATCAAGTGTGCTAGTGGAAAACTGGAAGAATTAGATATTGCTGGCAAGGTGCTCAGATCCTTACCTATTTCATACAAGCATAGAGTTGCTACTATTGAGGAGATCAGGACTGTGACAGATGTTACAAGGGATCATTTGGTTGGCAAGATTTCAGCATTTGAAATGAGTGAGTTTGGTGATTCTCTTCCTAAATCAGAATCTACATTTGAAGCCAGTGTTTTCAGAAAGCAAAGATTTGATCCAATTGAAAGCTCTTCAAGAAGACTAACTAGTTATGAGAAGGCAAGGAAGGAACTTGAAGAAGATGAATCTAAGCTTGAAGAACTTGAAGTCCTTATTTCCAAAAGATTACCAAGAGGATCTGGTAAGTATGAAGGAATGTTGCCTTTCAAATGTTTTGCTTGCAATAAGATTGGTCATTTTGCTTCAAGATGTCCGGAGAGGGTTTCAAATCCAAACCCTAACAAACCTAGGGCTCAGAAGAAATGCTACTATGTCCAAGAAGATGTTGATGAAGGAGTCATAGATGATGAATCTGATATGGGAAGTAGCTCTGGAAATGAATGGGTGTTCATTGCTATCAAAGAAGAAGATACGATGCCTACTAAATCTACTAGCTGTGTGAATGTGGAAAGTGCCTTGGCTGCTCAAGTTGAAGAGAAGGATGAATGGGTGATTGACAGTGGATGTTCTCATCATATGACTGGTGATAAAAGTAAGTTTGTAAGTTTGGAAAGATATGAAGGTGGAATTGTGAAGTTTGGAGACAATTTAACTGGTAGAATCCATGGCAAAGAATCCATCTCTTTTGATGGTAAGAATAACACTAATGATGTTTTGTATGTAGAAGGGTTAAAGCATAATCTTCTTAGTTTTGGACAGTTGGTTGACAAAGAGCATTATCTCCAATTCAAGGATGGGAAATTTAGAATATTGGGAAGCTCCAGAACTGAGATTGCATCTGGTACATAGACTAGAGGTAATATCTTTCATTTAAGTGGTACTGGTAAAAGTTGTTTGATTCCTCAGATTGATCAGAGTTGGTTATGGCATAAGAGAATGTGTCATGTAAACTTTGATAACATTGTCAAGATAAGTACTACTCAGGCTATAAGAGATCTTCCAAAGCTTGTGAAACATGCTAATAGCATGTGTAAGGAATGTCAGTTGGGCAAATAGAATAGAGCTACATTCAAAAGTAAAGAACAATTTTCAAGTGGATTGTTGGAACTTGTGCACACTGATCTATGTGGTCCTGCCAGAGTTAGGAGTTTGCAAGGAAACATATACCTTATGTTGTTGATTCATGATTACTCCTGGATGATGTGTGTCACTTTCTTGAGAGAGAAATCAAAGGCTCTTGACAAATTCAAGGTGTTCAAGGCTAGGGTGGAGAATGAGATTGGTGTGAAGATAAAGTGTCTGAGATCTGACAGAGGTGGAGAGTTTACCTCCAGTGAGTTTAATGTATTTTGTGAAAAGCATGGAATAAGAAGACAATTATCTGCTCCTAGGACTCCTCAGCAGAATGGAGTTGTGGAAAGGAAGAACCAAATGATTCAAGAGGTTGCTAGAACCATGATGATGGAGGCAAATGTTCCACATGTCTATTGGAGAGAGGTTGTGAGTACTTCTATCTACACTCTTAACCGGGTGCAGATCAAAGGTAATACTAGTAAAACACCTTATGAACTGTGGTTTGGTAATGCTCCTATTGTGAAATACTTCAGAGTTTTTGATAGTAAATTCTATATCAAGAGAGATGAAGATCTAGGCAAGTTTGGTGCAAGATGTGATGAATGAATATTTCTGGGTTATTCTAACCAAAGCAAGGCATATTGGTGCTTTAATAAGAGATTGAAAAGGATTGTTGAAAGTGCTAATGTCAAGGTTGATGAAAGCAAGGAGAGACCTTCCAAGTCTTGTGGATATGAATCAGATGATCAAAATGAAAGTACAAATGAAGGAAAGCAAGTTCAAACTCAAACTCAGATTCAGATTGCCCCAGAGAATCCAATGACTCAAGAAGCTAGTGCAAATGTTGAGGAACAAGTTCAAGAAAATCCCAAAACTCCCAGGTATGTAATGTTGAATCATTCTGAAGATTAGATCATAGGAGATAAAAATAATGGTGTTCATACTAGAAGAAGAATTGTTGAAGAACAAGTGGAGTATTGTTTGATTTCAAAGATTGAACCAAAATCAGTGAATGAAGCTTGTAGTGATGAAAGCTGGGTAAAAGCAATGGAAGAAGAATTAATGCAAATTGAAAAGAATCATACTTGAGATCTTGTTCCTAGACCTAAAAACAAAATCATAATTGGAACTAAATGGGTCTTCTAGAATAAATTGAATGAAGATGGTGAAGTTGTGAGAAACAAAGCAAGATTGGTGTGCAAAGGATATTCTTAGGTAGAGGGAATTGACTTTGAAGAAAGTTTTGCTCTGGTGGCAAGAATCGAAGTAGTCAGATTATTTCTTGCCTTTACTACTTACAAAGATTTCAAAGTTTACCAGATGGATGTCAAGTCAGCATTCCTGAATGGAGAGTTGGAAGAAGAAGTCTACATTGAGAAACTAGAAGGATTCCAGTTGTCTAATCAAGGATATATTGTCTACAGATTGAGGAAAGCATTGTATGGATTTAAACAAGCCCCAAGAGCCTGGTACGCAAGATTAGATAAGTATCTGCTAAAGTTAGGTTTTACCAAAGGCACAACTGACAGTAATCTTTATTTAAAAATTGATCATGAACACATCTTGATTGTTGAGGTAGTTGTTGATGATATCATCTTTGGTGGAAATGAGAGCATGTGTAAAAAATTTGTTGATTAGATGCAAAGTGAATTTAAGATGTCCATGTTTGGTGTAATGAATTTCTTCTTGGGTCTGCAAATCATTCAGTCAGATAAGGGCATCTTCATATCTCAGTCTAAGTATGTGAAAAAGTTGTTAAAAAAGTTTGGAATGGAGGATTCAAAACCAGTGAGTACTCCTATGATAACCGGATGCAAGTTGAGTAAAGATGATGATTCCCCTAAGGCAGATCAGAAAAGGTATAGATCAATGATTGGAGGACTTCTTTATCTGACTCAAACCAGACCTGATATTATGAATGCAATTGCACTTGTTGCTAGGTTTCAAGTTGATCCTAGAGAATCTCATGTTGTAGTAGTCAAAAGAATTTTCAGATATCTGAAGGGGACATATGATTATGGCTTATGGTATCCTAAGGATGATGATTTCACTCTTCATGCATATACAGATGTTGATTGGGCAGGAGATGTGGATGACAAAAAGAGTACTAGTGGTGGTGCATTTTTCTTGGGAAAGAGATTGGTTTCTTGGTTGAGAAAAAAGCAAGAGGCAATATCTTTGTCTACTACAGAGGCAGAGTATATAGCAGCAGCAAGTAATTGTACTCAAGTTTTGTGGATGAAGCAAATGTTGAAGGATATCAGAATTGTGTTTGAAGAGCCTGTTACAATCTTCTGTGATAATTGAAGTGCAATAAACATCTCAAAGAATCTAGTGTTGCATTCAAAGACAAAGCACATATCCATCAAGTTTCACTTTTTGAGAGAGAAGGTAAATGAGAATGAAGTTAGATTAGAGTTTGTTCCTTCAAAGGATCAGATTGCAGATATCTTCACTAAGCCTCTACCTAAGGACACTTTTGAGTATCTTAGAGTGAAGCTAGGGGTTATTACTCCTCCTGTTCAGAACTAAGGTGCACTAGTGTGCATCAGTCCGATGGAACTCACAGTCATATCTTGTGACCCAGATTGGTGTTAAGGGGGTAATACTCAAAGGAGTAGTCAGTATGTTAATTCTGGAGTTTAGTTTAGTTTTATCTAAGAAATAAAAAGGGGGAGAGATGATTACAAATATGTGCCCTTTACCATTGATGTCAAAGGGGGAGAGAAGTCATGTGAAAAACTCAAAAGTAAGTAGTTGCTGGTGAAAGGGGGAGCAGTGGAGAAATTGGTTGCAGGGGTGATAAGAGAAAGGGGGAGAAGTCCTTGTCTTGATGGTTGAATCAGTTTTTCACATCACATGTTGCCATCAATGACAAAGGGGGAGCTTGTTGCAAATATGTGCCTATGATGTGTTGTCATTGATGTCAACATATCTCTTTGTCAGAAACAGTGACGATAGTACAGTTTAGTAAAGTAGATTGCTCCTCATTCCTAGTGAGACAAAGATCAGAGTCTACAGACTAAAGGGTTTTGTATAGGATTGTTTGAAGTTGCTCCAATTAAGATTTGAGAGGTCCGCATGAAGGATTGGTGAAGTTATGGCCATCTGAATAGAACTAGGTTTTGCAATTGTTCATAGGTAACAAAGTGACAGGAATTTGGTCCGGATTGCTCTGCATTGGAATATTATGGTCTGTGGTTCTAGAGGTATGTTTGGGATGTTGGTGTGTATCCTCAACTCAAGTGGTTCATGGTTTGGAGGTCCGCAAGCAATCTTTCTAGTGTGACAGTCATGATAGGTAGTGTTCTTAAGTTCCTGTATGAAGATGCAAGTGATTTTGATGATTTGAGGTGGCACGGTTGTTCTTGTTGATTTCATTGTGCTTGTGGAGGTATTTGGATCGTGTGCCTATTGTGTTGGTGGTCCACATTAAGGATTGAGCTCATAGTTGAAGATTTCTCCTTGGGTGTTGCTGTTCTTTCCAGTCTTGGCCAACCGGATGCTTGGTACGTGTTGTGGATGATCTAAAAGAAGTTCTTTGGAGCGTGGCATGTTGTTCGAGGAAGATTTGAGTCCCAGCTATGTTTGGCTGACAGTGTAGTGATCCACATGTAGCATTTTGTATTAAGTCAAGTCTTGTGATTGTAATTGCTTGTAATGCCTATCTTGGAGAATGTTCCAGATAGATGATTGTAAGGTTGATTTTGATGTTCATTCCAAAGTCAATGTCAAGTATAAATAAGTGTAATGAAGTCATGTAAATATGTCCAAGCATGTGAAGTTGCAGAGGTAGTGAAGAAGTGTTTGGGGACAAAGCAAAGGTGTTGTGACTTTCAATGGAACTGAACCTTGGCATGGAGAAGATGTTTCTTAATTCAACCTTTCAGTGTTAACCATATGAATATTCTTGTAGGCAGTGAGCCTCCTTTGAGTAGTGAGCTCTGGGCAGTACGCCCGAAGGCAAGTGCTTTCCCATTTTTCTATTCTTTTAACAGAGAATAAATCTTGTTGGTTAACCCCCACCGTGGTTTTTCCCTTAACTGGGTTTCCACATAAAAATCCTGGTGTTATGTGTGTTGATTGTGTTTCTGCTTATGTGTTGTTGATTCATGCTTTCATGGTTATATCATTAATCTGTTAATAAGTGGTAAAGAAGATTAAATGCAACAAAAGATAAAGTTTTGTGACAACTAATTCACCCCCCCTCTCAGTTGTCTGTCCTAATTTTAACATACACAACACAAGAATGTAAGACAAAAGAAGAGAGAGACAAGATATATGTGGGGAAAACCCTTATGAGTGAAAAACCCCACACTCCAAAACACAGCTCAAATGTATTATCTAAACAGTGAGGTTTACAATACAGTTACAGAGCCAATGCTCTTGTAGGAGTCTTCAACACTCATATCTGGAGATAATTCGGTAGCATAACAATACTTGTCAATCACATAATACATCTCCTCTCAAAGCACCTGCTTAAATAGAAGTTTACAAGGCAAAAATGAGCTTTCCTTGAGATGGGCATCCAACATGGCCTCATGGCCCAAAACCCACACCTAAGGACACTTGTCCAACACTGCAGCATGGTCATGACACTTGTCATAACACCCCATCCTAAAATGGTTGCCTATTCCCAAGTTGGGCAATGACAGATGCTCTTATGACTCTTACGACCATCATAGAATCCATCATACTGACATATCTTACAGCTGTAAGAGAATTGTCATACACTAACTAAAAATAGCATATTCTCTTACAACATGTCATAAGTTATAACCCTCATTGGGGCGCCTAAAAATTCCTTCTTCCAAGATGCCTTGTGACACATGTCTTCACCTATCATAGTATCTTCTATTTCTGACTCTTACGTGTCATAGATTCTGTCATAAGAATCTGTCATAACTATTTTAGTCAAAATTCCCTTACACACTATTCAAAGTGCTGACACATGGTAAAATACCTCTACCAGTAACTAGGATGCCTATCTCCTCATGTGAGGACAAAAATTACATGTTGTCACCTTCCACGTAGGATGACACATCTATTGGCAAGAGACACTGTGTGGCTTCATAAGTGTTGTCATTGATGGCAACAAAGTCTATCCCATAGATCTGCAGTGCATAATATGCCTATACTGGAAGTCAGATTTAAGATTGTTTTGGTCCAATGAACAAGAATAAAGTATGTAACAAGGTTCGACAATCAGGTCTGGATCTCTTAGATGGTGTAGCTCAACAAGTTGTAGACTTGGACAAATCAAGAGGGGTATCATGACTATTGCATTTGAGAGATTTAGCCTCCGGTGATAAAGCAAGAAAAAGATACGAGCATCTGAGTGTTGGGTTCTAGTCAGGCAGAGCAGACAGAGGAAGAACTGACCGACAGAGTATTAGACTTCAATCTGGATGTGCAAAAGGTGTTGATCAAGCAATCTATGATATTATACATTGTTATCCGACATGATTAATGACTTCTATGCCTATGTTTTGATGTGCATCACTAATCTAGCATGGATTCAGCTGACAGATCAATAACTTGCAAGTATCTTAGGTGTTCTTGTTGCTGACTAAGAAGTTGTTGGAAATCCTTGATACAGATATATATACCAAATGGATTCAAGCTTGTAAGTGTGTGATTTTGATAGGAAGTATGGTTAAGTGCGAAGGAAAGTAGAGGCAAGTACAAAGGCAGTAATTCAAGCCCAGAATGTGAAAGGAAAGTAATATTGAGCAGAGGAAGAATGAAATGTGCCAGATCAGTATACTATACCTAACCGAAACTAAAATCCTACATGCATAGATGTTGTTCATTAGTTCAAAAACCTTGGTATCATTTGTAAGCATTTGTAGACTGTAAGTCTCTTGTAGGCAGTGGACCTTTTGTGAGCAGTGTGCTTAGGCAATGAGCCCTAATTGGCAAGTGTCAAATTTGTACTCTTTATTCTTTTAATAGAGAATACAATCTTGGGTTAGTCACCCGGTGGTTTTTCCCTTAACAAGTTTTCCATGTAAAAATCCTTGTGTTATGTGTTAATTTCTTTTCAGCTCTTATGATTGCCTAACTTTGGTATAACATTAAATGATAAGTTAAGAAAAGAAAAGAAAAATAGAAAAGTTATAAGATAACTGATTCACCCCCCCCTCTCAGTTATCTGCATTGTTTCCAACAATTGGTATCAGAGCTAAGTTCCTCTGAACAAAGCCAAACTGCTTGAGGTAGATCTAGGAATCTCAATGGATGCATATAGTATGAAGGAACAACTTTAGTCTACCCTAGATGATCTTGAACAATCCTACTCTGAAGTCAATAATTTGAGACAAATACTCAAACAAGCTGATGATTTCATAAATGAGCTAAAAGAAAAACTTAGTATTTCTGTGAAAAAGAGAAAGGAACTACTCCAAAAATTAGCCAATCAGAGTGAAGTCAATGATATTGATGAAGATTTGAATGAGAAAAATAAACTATGTGAAAAGTTGTCAAAAGAAGTCATTATGGTAAGGCATGAAATAGAATTAGGGGTTATGAGATTCGCCCAAGAAATTGAAGAAAAGAGAAAGATTGAAGATAATCTAAAACAATCCCTCAAGGAGAAAATAGAAGACTGCCACAAAATGGATAGAATAATCAGGCATCTTGAATCTAATCTTGAAGAAGCTAGAGACAATGAAGAACAACTTGAGAATCAGATAGACACTCTTAAAAAAGATCTTCAAACTGCAATGAATACAAAGAAAAGTTCAAGATAATCTCAACCCAACTTGAATTTCTTCTTGAAAGCCAAAAGAGGGTAGATGATAAGCGTGGCTTGGGATATGAGAAAGGTGAAAGCTCTAGATCTGGTCAGAAGAACTCTAGATCAGGAAATCAAAGAAACAGGCCTAGAAGACCTCCGGTAAGGCAATCAAACGCTCAAAGATATCCATCCTTCAATGGATACTGCTTCAATTGCAACAAGTTCAATCACAAAGCAATCCAGTGTAGAAACAAAATAAATCAATTCAATCCATCATTCTCCGGTCAATGTTTTAGTTGCAAAAGGTATGATCACAAATCTCATGAATGTAGAAATATACAAATAAACAAATCTTTCAATGGTAAATGCTTTGTATGCAATAGAATTAGACATATGGCTAATGAGTGCAGTTCAAGAGGATATCATTCAAATAAGCAAAGAAATGTTGTGTGTTACAATTGCAATAGATCTGGTCATATTGCCAAATTCTGCAGAAGCAGAAATCGGGATAGAAAAGGTCCAATGGAACATGATTAGAAACAAGATAAAGGCAAAGTTAAAATGCGGATGAAGTTCAAAAGGAGATGAGCAAGATTTGGGTAAAAAGGAGTACAATGAATATTGGGGATGGATCCGTACCAGAATCCGGTGTTGATATTCCTTCCGAAAACTAAAAAGCAAGCTCTAGCTCAGGGGGGGCTACAGAGAATATCCATTTCCCATAGCCATCCAGTGAGTGCCTGAATTCGACACCTTGAGTCAAAATAAGAGGTTGTAGTTTAAAGGGTTTGAGGAGACTCACTTGAAGGTCATCCAGTCAAAATTTGACAAATCTGCATGCAGATTTGAGCTAGTTATGAGGAGATCCTGTATCAACAACTATCCGGTAAAGTAGAATTTCACAAACAGATCCAGTATGATCCAGAATTGAAATATTTTAATCTACGGACCCATGACATGTTTGAAAAAGATGAAGATATTTTGTCAACCCTCATAAACAATTATTTGAATATCTGCAAGACAATCCAAGAAAATCTCATTTGAGAAGCAGGGTAACCGGATGACTTAAAAATTTGTACATTTATTACAAAAGGAAATTAGGGTTTACGAAAGGATAAAAGGGTTTTTTCACTCATTATTTACACACTTGCACTCACGAAGAAGAAAAGAAGAGCTCTGTGAAGAAGATCCTACAATTCACTCAAGTTCAACTGAAGATCAAATTCAACCAGAGAATTGCTCTGGTTTCTGCTCCAAACCCTAAAGCGTGAAAAGGTACTTCCCTTCTAAAAACTCTCTCTGGATCTATTGTAAAAATGGCTACTCCAATGGTTGTCAATATTTCTGATAGGCCGAGACCAAAATTCAAGAAACACCCTTACAAATCTCTAGAAGTTGATCCCTTGGGTATGTTTTCTAGTATTCTGCATGGAGTCTTGCATGTAGAAGATGTTAGGGCTTATATCCATGCAAACATTGAAGATTTTGGAGACTCAAAGTTGATCAACATTTATCACAAATAGTTAATAGATGAGAATTTTGAACTCAAACTTGAATTCAAGACCCTCCGAGACAAACACTTTGGACATTGCATACATTTTCCATGTTTTGCAGAAGACGATTAGGTCCGGTATGTTCTAAGTAGGATGCATGATAATTTCATGTGACTAATGAGGCCATTCAAGATAACTAAAGATGCCATCAGGGTAGTAACCAGACTACATTCATCTGGTGGGGTACCTGCACTTAAATCTGTGAAGAATCAAACTGTAACTGAAGCCACCGGATCAAAATTTGACAAAAGAGCAATGACTATAGATGACATCATGGATCTAGATGTCAAGTTTTCTTCAATGATGATTGGCTACAAAATCTACCACTCGAGCATGGAGAATTTTGTGTCTGGTACAGTAATCTATGTTGCATATCAAATGTTAAGGGAAGATGCAGATTATGATCTATGTGAGCTTCTACTAAATCAGCTGATGGAGAACTTGTAGAAGATCAAAAAGGATAAGAAAAACTCCTTTAAATATGGTAGTCTAATACTGTGTCTATTTTTCTATTATATGAATGAGCTGCCTAGATCAAATGGTTGGGTCTGACAAAATGATAAATCCATTGCAATTCATATCAAAGATTACATGTATGGACTTGGTGATGCTCAAGCCCAAAACATAGCCCTCTAGGGTTACTTTATGAATTTCCAAAGCATGATGCACACCATAGAAAGAATACCACAAACAATAGTTGATAAATACAAAGATATAGTCTGTTTCATGGTTGACATTGATCAATGCCTAATGGAGGCAGTTGAGCCAAGAACTGTATGGATAATGCCTATGGGTTATGAGTTCGATGGAAAAATCTTGGAGCTACACATTCAACACCTACTGAGCCAACCTAAGGACACTGAAGCAGAAAGGTTTGGCACCTTTGAAGAGTTAAGCATTAAAATACATGATGAATTAAGACAGCCAGAGATGAAGAGAAAAGTAAGAAAGGAAGTTGAAGAAATTGCCAAAAGATTTGGCATATCAAAGGAGGCCGTAGATGCTAATAGAGAGAAAATGGAGAAGGCAAAGAAAGAAAGACAAGAAGCAAAGAAAGAAAGTGTTCCTGTGCAAACCTCCTCTCAAACTAGATCCTCCAAGAGCTCTGCTCCTGTTGCCTCTAAAATCTCAAAGTCTACCAAACTGGAAATCAAGTCATCCGAAAAAGGAGAAAAGAGGATGAAGACCAAAGCCACAGGGACATATACAAGCCATTAGGATGATGAAGAAACAGAATCAGATGAGGAAATCAAGAAAATGAAGAAGAGAACATCTGGGAAGTTCTCTGCTAGTAGAAATGAGGAAGAGAAGGCAGAGGAATTTGTTGAAAAACCCACTCTTTCCATTGATGACATCATCAAGGTAGTTACTGTGGATGGGAACCTGCAGCCGGTGACTAAGTTCTATGATGCATATAATGATGCTGACAAGAAAATTCTAGAGGAAGCTACTGCAAGGTATTTGAATATCTATAACAAAGCATTCATTGAAATAATTTCATTAATTCCAAAAAGCCTAGAAGTATTGAAACAAAGAAAAGTGAATGCAAAGGCTAAAGACTTAGAGATCCGGGAGTAAATAATGATACAGCTTTTCCCCTCTATCACTCCAAAATAAATGGACATGATTTTTAAGAAGTGTAAAGATGATTTCCGGAGAAAATCCAAAATGAACAAACTCATGCTTGGTGAGACTGAACAAATAGCCAATGAAACAAAATAAAACCTCTGGAATGCCTTGAAGAGATTCAATCTTCCCATTGTAGAGGAAACAGATGAAGAGCCTTCTAACATGTATGTTGAAGGATTAAAGAAAAATGATGAAGAATCATCTCGGGCATTAGATTCCTCTATTCCGGAAGAGGAAGGAAAAAAAGAAGAAACATTTTCTAACATGGATGTTGAAGGATTAAAGAAAAATGATGAAGAATCATCTCAAGCATTAGATTCCTCTGTTTCGAAAGAGGAAGGATAGAAAGAAGAAACATTTTCTGACAAGAATGTTGAAGGATTAAAGAAAAATAATGAAGAGCCATTTGAGGCACTAGACTCCTTTGCTCCAGAAAAGGAAGGATAGGTAGAAGAAACAAAGATCAATAAGCAAGTCAATCCGGATGTCCACAAAAGGAAGGAAGTAGAGTCTACAAGAGACACTGTATAGACAATACAGAATTCCCTGGACAAAGAAATAATGGAGCTGGATGAACCTGAGCTAATTCAAGGGCCACTAAACTTTGACTCTCTATCTCCGGTCTAGATAATGAAGGTAGTATCTTTTGCTCAGGCCAAAGCAAAAGAGAAACTTCTAAAATATGATATGGAGGATTATGAGCTATTAGAGATTGCATCTGGGATGCTGGAGAAGATTATGCCAACCTATCAAAAGGATCCTTCTGCCTCTCCATTCGGTAATCTAAAAAACTTAGTCAATTTTGTTAACACTCATTTTGAATCCTTAGAGAAATCGGCAGAAACTAAGGTCCGGAAGGAGTTCTTGGGAAAGAGGTTCAGTGAAGTACAAGGGCTAATTACTAATGATAGAAGAACCTTGGGCATTGGCATAAAGAGCTTTGAAAATGCTCTTAAAGATGGTAGGGACATTTATAAATTTTGTTTAACTTGGCCCAAAGTGACAGAGGACATTGAGAAGAAAGTGAAAGAACAAGAAGGAAAACTATCAAGTTTATCTCAAAATTTTAATCCCCTTGCTACCTCTTTGGTGAATCATGAATGTCAAGCTATTGCTATAATAAATGAAATTAAAGAACTAGTTAAGGAGAAAAAGAACATAATGGATAGAATGGGTGAGCTTAGAGGGATAATCATCCCTAAGTTAGAGGCAATGCATGATGCCTTGATAGAGGCACAAAATACAATCCAGACCAGTGATCCAACAGACTTAAAGAGGGCAAAAGCATATGCATTTTTGTTAAGTGGACACATCTCCATTTTAGACAAAATGAAGAGGAGTTGGGCCATAGAAATCATCTAGTTGAAGACAACCTTTGCGGATATACTTCAGTATAACATATGATTTGTATATACTTACGGCCATGTATAGAATAATTTTTGCAAAATTTTGGTATTCGGATTCCACCCTTTGCCATTGATGTCAAAGGGGGAGTGAAGAGTAGTGAAAAATGTGGGATCCAACAAAGGGGGAGCTCCGGTAAAACAATGCAAGAGACAGAGCACAAGCTAAGGGGGGTTACTGCGACACTTAGCCATTTTTCACTAAGTGTTGCCATCAATGCCAAAGGGGGAGATTGTTGGCAAGAGACACTGTGTGGCTTCATAAGTGTTGTCATTGATGGCAACAAAGTCTATCCCATAAATCCACAGTGCATAATATGCCTATACCGAAAGTCAGATTGAAGATTGTTTTGGTTCAGTGAACAAGAACAGAGTATGTAACAAGGTCCGACAATCAGGTCCAGATCTCTTAGATGGTATAACTCAGCAAGTTGTGGACTTGGACGAGTCAAGAGGGGTATCATGACTATTGTATTCCAAAGATTTAGCCTCTGGTGATAAAGCAAGAAAAAGATATGAGCATCTAAGTGTTGGGTTCCAGTCAGGCAGAGCAGACAGAGGAAGAACTGACCGACAGAGTATTAGACTTCAATCCGGATGTGTAAAAGGTGTTGATCAAGCAATCTATGGTATTATACATTGTTAGCTGACATGATTAATGACTTCTATGCTTATGTTTTGATGTGCATCACTAATCTAGCATGGATTTAGCCGACAGATCAATAACTTGCAAATATCTCAGGTGTTCTTATTGCTGACTAAGAAGTTGTTGGAAATCCTTGATGTGGATATATATACTTGATGGATTCAAGCTTGTAAGAGTGTGATTTTGATAGGAAGTATGGTTAAGTGTGAAGAAAAGCAGAGGCAAGTACAAAGGTAGTAATTCAAGCCCAGAATGTGACAGGAAAGTAATATTGAGCAGAGGAAGAATGAAATGTGCCAGATCAGTATAGTATACTGAAATCCTGCATGCATAGATGTTGTACATCAATTCAAAAACCTTGGTATCATTTGTAAGCATTTGTAGACTGTAAGTCTCTTGTAGGCAGTGGGCCTTTTGTGAGCAGTGTGCTCGGGCAGTGAGCCCTAATTGGCAAGTGCCAAATTTGTACTCTTTATTCTTTTAACAAAGAATAC
This sequence comes from Cunninghamia lanceolata, assembly GCA_027924645.1. Taxonomy (NCBI): domain Eukaryota; kingdom Viridiplantae; phylum Streptophyta; class Pinopsida; order Cupressales; family Cupressaceae; genus Cunninghamia; species Cunninghamia lanceolata. The sequence continues at coordinate 1,647,127 of BSBN01001378.1, forward strand.
AATCTTGGGTTAGTCACCCCATGGTTTTTCCCCTAACAGGGTTTCCACGTAAAAATCCTTGTGTTATGTGTTAATTTATTTTCAGCTCTTATGATTGCCTAGCTTTGGTATAACATTAAATGATAAGTTAAGAAAAGAAAAGAAAAATAGAAAAGTTATAAGATAACTAATTCACCCCCCCCCCCTCTCAGTTATCTGCATTGTTTCCAACAACATCACCGTGCCAACTCCCACAAGATGACAAAATAGGATTTGCATCCTAATTACATAATAGGCAATAAATAAATACATACAATAAATGCAAGGAATTACCAAGGTTGAGACACCTTAATTCCCAACAAGTACAACTTCCTATGCCTTTGACAACTGAAACCTTATACACTTTCCTTCAAGTCTCATGCAATGCTTTTCAACAAGAAACAATGAATGCAACACTCACAACACCATAGACAACAATCATAGCTTTTTTCATCAAAAATAAGAAACTACAACTTCTTCTTGACAAATTTCATCTGTCCATGAACTTCAAAAGATAAAGTACAACTGTGTATGGATGATACTGATCCAACAATATGCTCATGACTTCACCATCATATCCTTCACCTCACAACTTCTCTGACCATTACTCCTTTGTCTTCTCCTCTGAACATCACTTACTTTGACAGCATCTACACATCACTATGCTTGCCATCTCAGAACACCACTTCTGATCACTTACTCTTCTGACATCACTGATCACCATTCTATTGTCATCATACACACCAATATGCCTTCTCCATCACAACTCTATTGACATCAATGACAACATATGCAACAATCTTGTCCATTTGGGGACAACTAGTTGTATAGGAGCTTCCATGACAATATCTTACTTATCTATGTTTTCATTGCTTTATCTTGCTTCTAGAGCTCTCTTATTACATTGGGGGCATCATTCCTTCTCCATCATTTTTGCTTGCATGCCTTAGCATGTTCCTAAGAGCTATAGATTATCACATCAGAGACACCATACCTTTCCCATACCATTGTGTGCTCACATGCCTTATCATGTTCCTAGAGCCACATTGGGGGCATCTTGCATTCCACATACTATGAGTCGTGCTTGCATGATTTATCATGTTCCTAGAGTGACCTTCTTACGTCAAGGACACCATGCTTCCCCATATTATATATGCTTACATGATTTTTACCTTGCCATGTTAGGGCCATTTTTACTTTTTCATTTGCCTATATTGGGAGGCAAATTTATGTGCCTTGATGTTTATCTGTTATGTAAAATAGTTAACTAGTAAAACACAACTCCATAAGAGTAGTTTAACTAATGGCATGCATCTGCTTAAGATAGAAATTAACTATTAATACAACCAACATGTGTATAATTGAGGGCCAGTTAATGCATTATCCATGAATTATTCAATGAATATCCACAAATTATTACAAATAATATCCACAAATTATATTACAATGAATATACAAGTGCATCTTAAAACCATACAATAGTGTATGATTAATTAAATACATTAAATTTTTAGAGGTCAAGAGGTTCCATTGCAACATGGTGTACCTACTAATCCTACAAATATGGTATTAAAATAAATTTTGCAAGACACTCTCATTAACTTACCTCTTTCCAAACCACACAAGGTTATATATTTTTGTACATATCATCATACACATGAACATTTTATGGATAGAGGCATTTCATTCAAACATAAAATTCAAGAACTTATAAACAAAGGGAACATAAACATTAAGAATACTGCAGAGGCCACAACTCCCTCATTTGATGAGGTGAATCATATGAAAGCAAATTACACATGTCAAGAAATGTGTCTTGATCACCATAACACACCCTATACTAAGGTTACACATGGAAAAAGAGAAACCACCCAATACATCATAATGACATATATAGACCCATTAGGGCATTTATTTTCACAATAACACATCTTCTAACTATATTGTAGGAGATAAATTTGTCGATTAGATATCCCCACCTATCCTTCTCACTAGACTTACCACAATTTGTATTTTTTATTTCCTTTCTTAGCTTTATGTTTATGTGTCCATGTTCCTAGTTAGTATGCAGATGATGCAAAGACACCTTTAGTGGTGCATGTTGACACAAGTGACTTTGAACATGTGTTGTGTTGTTCATGTCATTTCAAGTCCTTGTGCTTTTATTATTTCTACTTTCCCCTTTTTCTTATGTCATGTATGTTATGACTACCCTTGTTTCTTCATCCATTTATCTTGTGTGTCTCTACTCTTTGACCCTTTCTTTATGACATGTTTTTTGTACTTTATCTACTTTTATTTCACCTTCTATATTCTTATCAATGCTCTTGTTCACCCACTTGGGGAGCATCTCTATTATCTTATTTTCATGTTTATCACCTATACTTCCTCTTATATCATGTCTTTCATGCTTATGTATGTTTCCTTGCTCATTTATACATATGCTTAGTTCAACCTTTATCATTGCTCATGTTCCATGTTCCCACTTTTGATGTTCACTTATTCCTCATTTCAATATATTTTCATTACCTATGATTCTCATACACACTTGTGACACCTCCTACATGTCATGCCCACTATGTTTGTTATGCTTATCTTCACCATGATCTATGGCTACTTATCATATGCTTATCATGCCTACTTGCATTCAACTCCATGATTGTCACTTCATGCTTATCATCGTGTCATGCCTATGCTACTATGAACCTTATCTTCTCTTTCTAGCCCATTTAGGGGCAACCCATTTTACATTTTTTTTCATGATTGCATCTTCATTGTCTATGCTTACATGACTTGATTACATATCTGAGACTATCACATGATGTTTATCTAGCCTTTAAGTTTGTCCTTACTTTATTGTTTGCCTATACCGAGGGCAGCTATACTTTATTATTATCTTTCTCATGCCCACATCAATTATGAGCTTTATCTTTCCATCTTGTCCATTTGGAGACAACTAGCTATATAGGAGCTTCCATGATAGTATCTTACTTATCTATGTTTTCATTGCTTTATCATGCTTCTAGAGATCTCTTATTACATTGGGGGCATCATTCCTTCTCCACACCATTTTTTCTTGCATGCCTTAACATGTTCCTAAGAGCTATAGATTATCACATTGGAGACACCATACCTTTCCCATACCATTGTTAGCTCACATGCCTTATCATGTTCCTATAGCCACATTAGGGTCATCTTGCATTCCACATACTATGAGTCACTTGCATGATTTATCATGCTCCTAGAGTGACCTTCTTACATCAAGGACACCATGCTTCCCCATATTATATATGCTTACATGATTTTTATCTTGCCATGTTAGGGTCATTTTTACTTTTTCATTTGCCTATATTCGGAGGCAAATGTATTTGCCTCAATGCTTATCTCCTATGTACCTGCATGTTATAGCATACTCACCTTGGGGCAACCTTGCCTTATGTACCTTGATGGTTATCTCCAATCTATATGCTTATCATTTGATGTCTTTGCTTTTAACACAATGCTATCTATAACATTTATTATTTTGATACATGATCCATGTGTTTACATGCCTATATCTTATTAGATTACCTTTACTTTTCATGTATCATTTCCCTCTTTAATTCCTTGCATCCAATTGAAGGGTGGGGAGCATATGTTATTACTAATATTCTTATGTTGAGATTGTAAACAGCTACTTGTGCCTATATAAAGACTTATCACCATACACAGATAAATCTCAATAGCACTTACATGCACACATATGAGCAAAGTTCAATCACATTACTATTAGAGTGTAAATTACATTTACCACCTTGAATGGAGTCATATTACATGGGCATGCCTGAAGTGCTATATGGCATTGATGTCGCTACACTAGGTAAAGTAAATTTTAGTAGTACTTTCCATACAAGTAGAATTCTTAACCATGCTCTCTAGGTACCTCTACTTCTCATTTTTTTAGATAGCTCAATTAACTTGTAGTTGTGCTTATTTTTACTTGCATGAAAAAAGCTATTCATTGCATATCTTTTCTCTATTTTACAAGTTCCTATGGAGCACTAAGACCAAGGAGAGGAACACAAAGAATTCAAGATGGGTTAATTAATTTAAATGGAACCCATAACCTCTTATGTCTGAATATTTACCTTCTATGTTAGCTAAGAATGTTCATATACTTTGAAATACATGTTCATGCTAGATTCACATGCACCTCAAAGTGGGGGCAGAATGTAATAGTAAAATTTGCATACCCATTCCAATTCCAATGTAGTTTTGGGCCCATTTTGATAGAATGACTTAATATAATTACATAGCAACAAGCGGCACACTCTTTTGCTAAGTTTGGCTAATTCCCTAATCACTATCCATCCCCATTTATTCCCTGTTGAAAGTATGAGGATAACCAGTGTTGTCATTGATGTCAACATACTCATATTGCATTAATGAGAAGGATTGGATGAGCTGTGTGTTGAGGATATTAAGGAAATTAGTCTCAATCAGGAACAGTGAAGAACAGTGATGACATTAAGATAAAAGTCCAAGATAAGATGCAGATCAGAGGATGTGGTTTAAAGGGTTTGTAGATATGAGTCTTAAGATGTTCCAGTCAAGATTTTAGAGGTCCGCATGAAGATCTGAAGAAGTTATGATCGCTCAAGTAGAACCGGTTCCAGCAGGTGTTCAGTGGTGACAGAGTGTCACAGATTGGTCCGGTGAGCTCCGGAATTGCATTATCTCATTCTACGGATTGGAGAGTGTTGAAGAAGTTCGTGTGAAGTGACAAATAGATTTGTTCATGGTTTGGAGGTCCAGAAGCACCTTTTTCATTATGATAGTGATGACAGACTGTGTTCTTGAAGTTCTGGATGAAGAAGAGAAGAATTCCAGTAAGCTGATAAAGTGCGGATGTTCTTGATGACTCATGAAAGGTTTTGGTGATCTTTGGATCGTGTACAATTCTTATTGGCGGTCCGCATTGAAGTTTGAGTTTGCATTTGAAGAATAACCACGAATATTGGTGTTCTTCCTAAAACAGGCCGACCGGATGTATTACACGTCTTGCGAATGATCTTATAGGTGTTTGCTGACTTAGATGATTGTTCCTAAGTCGATGCCTTTTATAAATAAGGGATTGTGAATTCATTTTGAAGTGTGTCTTGGTGCAGATAAGTGTGGCATAGCGAAGAGAAGTGCGAAAGGCAGAGCAGGAGTTTTTGGGCTTAAATGGAACTGATCCAGACATGGTAAAGATGTCAATCTCCAGTTCAAGTTTGTGATACTTGTTACTTTGTAGGTAGTGTGCCTCTTGTAGGTAGTGTGCCTCTTGTGAGAAGTGTGCTCGGGCAGTGAGCCCTAATTGGCATGTGCCATCTATTTTTCTTCTTCTTCTAACAGAGAATAATCCTTGGGTTAATCACCCCGTGGTTTTTCCCTTAACCAGGTTTTCCACGTCAAAATATTGGTGTCTCATGTGTTGATATGTATCTGCTCTGGTGTTTATGCTATATGCTTTCATGAATGATTAATTGCTATGCTATTAAATAACAAGGTGGATTTAAGTGTTTGAATTGTAAGCAAGTTTAGGATAACTGATTCACCCCCCCTCTCAGTTATCAACAATTGGTATTAGAGCTAAGTTCCTCTGAAGGAGCTTAACCGCTTGAGGGGATCCAGGATATCGTCATACAAGAAAGATAGTCCGAAGTTTGATGGAACCAACTTCTCTCTTTGGAAAGGTTGCATGAAGTGTCACTTGGAGTGTATGGGAAAGGTGTACTTGTCCATGGTCACAAAAGCTTATACACGTCCACAGGGTTATCCGACAACTCTAAATTAAATCACAGATGCTGAAAACAATCTACGGACCAAAGAGGCTCTTCTAAGCGCATTAATTAACTCAGAGCTCTCAAATGTTATTGATTTACCAACTGCCTATGAGATTTGGATTAAACTGGAACTGCTCCATGAAGGAGATGAGTATGTTAAGAGTGCAAGGTTGTAGAGTCTCAAAGGAAAATTTGAAAGACTGAAGATGAGCGATGATGAAAATATTACTATCTTTATGCCAAGAGTAAATAAGCTAGTGTGTGGAATTAGGAATGCTGGTGGAGTTTTGGATGAAAATGAGATTGTTGGCAAAATTCTCAGATCCCTTCCTGTTGTCTACAAAATCAAGGTTGCTGCCATTGATGAATTTAGAGCCCATACAACTGTCACAAGAGACCAATTGGCTGGCAAACTGGATGCATTTGAAATGACCGAGTTTGGAGATGATCCCCCCAAGACTGAATCTGCATTCAAAGCCAGTGCCTCTATGAAAGGTAAACAAAGATTTGATCCGAGAGAAAACTCTTCAAGGAAGCTGTCATGGTATGATCAAGCAAGAAGAGAAATGGAAGAGGAAGAAGTAGAAACAGCTCAACTTGAAGCCCTCATTGCAAAGAGACTGCCAAGAGGATCCGGTAAGTATGAAGGAAAATTACCCTTTAAGTGCTTCAACTGCAATAAGATTGGTCATTTTGCCTCAAGGTGTCCGGAAAGATCTACAAGGTCTAATTCTAACAGACAAAGGTTCCAAAAGAATTGTTATTATGTTCATGAAGAAGATGATAATGAAGGAGTAACAGATGATGAATCAGAGATAGGAAATAAATCCGGAAATGAATGGGTGTTTATTGCCATCAAGGAAGAAGATCCAATATCCTCTGAATCTATCAATCATAAGGTTGTAGAAAGAGCTTTGGCTGCCCAAGTTGAAGAAAATGATGATTGGGTTATTGACAGCGGATGCTCTCACCATATGACAGGTGACAAGAACAAGTTCTTAGATTTGGAAAGGTATGAAGGAGGAATGGTAAAGTTTGGTGATAATTCTGCTGGTAGAATCAGAGGTAGGGGAACTATTTCCTTTGATGGAAAGAACAAAACCGGTAATGTACTGTATGTTGAAGGATTGAAGCACAATCTTCTCAGTGTTGGACAGTTGGTGGACAAAGGTTATGATCTCAGGTTCAAGAATGGAAGATGCAGGATCTTTGAAAGCTTCAAAACTGAGATTGCATCTGGTACTCAAACAAAAGGTAATATCTTCCATCTAGTTGGTACTAATAAAAGTTGTCTGTTTGTTCAAGTTGATCAGAGTTGGTTATGGCATAGAAGGATGTGTCATGTAAATTTTGATAACATCATCAAGATAAGCAATACTCAGGCTATAAAAGATCTTCCAAAGTTGGTAAAACCTACAAATAGTTTGTGCAAAGAATGTCAGGTGGGTAAACAAAGCAGAGTCTCATTCAAAAGCAAGAATCAGTCCTCTACCGGATTGTTGGAATTAGTTCATACTGATCTATGTGGTCCGACAAGAATCAAGAGTATGCAAGGTGATAGATATTTCATGTTACTGATTGATGACCATTCCCGGATGATGTGGGTTACCTTTCTGAAAGAGAAATCAGAAGCTTTTGAGAAGTTCAAAATCTTCAAGGCTATGGTAGAGAATCAAACCAGATTAAAACTGAAATGTCTAATGTCTGATAGAGGTGGTGAATTCACATTCGGTGAATTCATATATTTTTGTGAGAAGCATGGTATAAATAGACAGTTATCTACTCCTAGGACTCCACAGTAGAATGGAGTAGTAGAGAGAAAAAACTGGACCATCCAGGAAGCATCCAAGACAATAATGATGGAAGCAAATGTTCCCCAGATGTTTTGGAGAGAAGTTGTCAACACTGCAGTCTATACTCTCAATCGAGTTCAAATCAGAAGCAATACTGGTAAGACTCCTTATGAGCTTTGGTTTGGCATCACTCCTACTGTGAGATATTTCAGAATATTTGGTAGCAAATGTTACATTAAAAGAGATGAAGATCTAGGAAAGTTTGATGCTAGAAGTGATGAAAGAATTTTCTTGGGTTACTCCACTCAAAGCAAAGCATACCGGTGTTACAATAAGAGACTGAGAAAGATGATAGAAAGTACAAATGTGAAGGTTGATGAAGGTATTGAGAAGCCCTCAAGATTTTATGAGTATGATGAAGATGATCAAAATGATATTCTGGTTCAAGGAACTCAATCCTCTCCTGAAAGTCAGATTCAGACTGATCTGGTAAATCAGGAAGAAGAGATAGGTCTGAATGAGCTTGATCAAGAAGCAGAAGTACAAGAAACTCCCAAAGTTCCAAGGTATGTAAGACTGATCCACTCTGAAGATCAGATCATAGGTGACAAAAGCAAAGGTGTGCAAACTAGAAGGAATGTTGCTCAAAATTTAGATGAATGTTGTCTGATTTCAAAGATTGAACCTTAGACAATAAATGAAGCCTGCAATGATAAAAATTGGACCAAAGCAATGGAAGAAGAGTTAATGCAAATTGAGAAAAATCACACTTGGGATCTTATTTCTAGACCTAAAAACAAGAATGTGATTGGAACCAAATGGGTCTTCCGGAACAAACTAAATGAAGTTGGTGAAGGAATCAGAAATAAAGCCAGATTAGTTTGCAAAGGCTACTCTCAAATAGAAGGGATTGATTTTGAGGAAACCTTTGCTCTGGTGGCAAGAATTGAAGCAGTCAGACTATTTCTTGCATTTGCTGCCTTCAAAGATTTCAAAGTGTATCAGATGGATGTCAAATCTGCTTTCCTGAATGGTGACTTAGAAGAAGAAGTGTACATTGAACAACCGGATGGATTTCAGTTATTTGAGCATGGTGATATGGTCTGCAAATTAAAGAAGACACTGTATGGTCTAAAGCAAGCCCCAAGAGCATGGTATAAGAGGCTGGACAAACATCTTTTGAAGATTGGTTTCAACAAAGGTACTGCTGATAGTAACCTATATTTCAAAATTGATCATGAAAACATCTTAATGTTGAACTATTTGTTGATGATATCATCTTTGGAGGAAGAGACAGTATGTGTAAAACCTTTGCAAATCAAATGAAAAGTGAGTTTGAAATGTCAATGCTCGGTGAAATGAATTTCTTCTTGGGTCTGCAAATTATTCAGACAAAGAAAGGAATCTTTATCTCTTAGACCAAATATGTGAAAGAACTATTGAAGAAATTTGGAATGGAAGATTCAAAGCCAATGAACACTCCCATGGCTACCAGATGTAAGTTAAGCAAAGATGATGACTCTCCTAAGACAGATCAGACAAAGTACAGATCAATGATTGGAGGATTATTGTATCTCACTCAGACTAGACCAGATATAATGCAGGCTGTTGATCTTGTGGCGAGATTCCAGGCTGATCCCAGAGAATCTCATGTCATGGCAATCAAAAGAATTTTTAGGTACTTAAAAGGAACAGTTGAGTATGGTATATGGTATCCTAGAGATCATAATTTTTCTCTTCATGCATATACAGATGCAGATTGGACAGGAGACGTGGATGATAGGAAGAGTACAAGTGGAGGAGCATTCTTTTTGGAAAAGAGATTGGTTTCTTGGCTGAGCAAGAAACAAGATACAATATCTCTGTCTACAACTGAAGCAGAATACTTGCAGCAGTAGGTAGTTGCACTCAACTTTTGTGGATGAAGCAGATGCTAAGAGATATTCAAGTAGAATATGAGGAGCCTATCACAATTTTCTATGATAATTCAAGTGCAATAAATATTTCTAAGAATCTGGTGTTGCATTATAAGACTAAGCATATATCTATCAAGTTTCACTTTCTAAGAGAGCAAGTGAACAAGGGAGAAGTCAGATTGGAGTATGTGCCCTCCAAGGATCAGCTTGCAGATGTTTTTACTAAACCTCTTCCCAAAGACTCTTTTGAGTATCTCAGGGAGAAGTTAGGGGTTATTGCCCCTCCGGTGATGAACTAGGATGCACTGATGTGCATCAGTCTGGTGGATATCACAGTCATATCTTGTGATCCGGATTGGTGATGGGGAGCTGCTACTTAGGGGGAGCAGCTGGTATGTTTCTGATGTGTTAAAGTTGCAAGTATGAGCCCTTTGCCATTGATGTCAAAGGGGGAGAGAAGACATGTGAAAAACAAGTGGTTGATGATCAAAGGAGAGCAGTAAAGAAAGAGAAGACATGTGAAGAGTTGTTGCTGATAGGGGGAGCTGTGACAGAAAAGAGAAGTTCTTGTCTTGATGGTTTTTCACATCATATGTTGCCATCAATGACAAAGGGGGAGATTGTTGCAAGTATGAGGATAACCAGTGTTGTCATTGATGTCAACACACTCATATTGCATTAATGAAAAGGATTGGATGAGCTATGTGCTGAAGATATTAAGGAAATTAGTCTCAATCAGGAACAGTGAAGAACAATGATGACATTAAGATAAAAGTCCAAGATAAGATGCAGATCAGAGGATGCGGTTTAAAGGGTTTGTAGATATGAGTCTTGAGATGTTCCAGTCAAGATTTCAGAGGTCCGCATGAAGATCTGAAGAAGTTATGATCGCTCAAGTAGAACCGATTCCGGCAGGTGTTCAGTGGTGACAGAGTGTCACAGATTGGTCCGGTGAGCTCCGGAATTGCATTATCTCATTCTGCGGATTAGAGAGAGTGTTGAAGAAGTTCGTGTGAAGTGACAAATAGATTTGTTCATGGTTTGGAGGTCCAGAAGCACCTTTTTCATTATGACAATGATGACAGACTGTGTTCTTGAAGTTCCGGATGAAGAAGAGAAGAATTCCAGTAAGCTAATAAAGTGCGGATGTTCTTGATGACTCAGGAAAGGTTTTGGTGATCTTTGGATCGTGTACAATTCTTATTGGCGGTCCGCATTGAAGTTTGAGTTTGCATTTGAAGAATAACCACGGATATTGGTGTTCTTCCTAAAACAGGCCGACCGGATGTATTACACATCTTGCGAATGATCTTATAGGTGTTTTCCAACTTAGATGATTGTTCCTAAGTCGATGCCTTGTATAAATAAGGGATTGTGAATTCATTTTGAAGTGTGTCTTGGTGCAGATAAGTGTGGCATAGCGAAGAGAAGTGCGAAAGGCAGAGCAAGAGTTTTTGGGCTTAAATGGAACTGATCTAGACATGGTAAAGATGTCAATCTCCAGTTCAAGTTTGTGATACTTGTTACTTTGTAGACAATGTGTCTCTTGTAAGCAGTGTGCCTCTTGTGCGCAGTGTGCTCGGGCAGTGAGCCCTAATTGGCATGTGCCATCTATTTTTCTTATTCTTCTAACAGAAAATAATCCTTGGGTTAATCACCCCGTGGTTTTTCCCTTAACCGGGTTTTCCACGTCAAAATCTTGGTGTCTCATGTGTTGATGTGTATCTGCTCTGGTGTTTATGCTATATATTTTCATGAATGATTAATTGCTATGCTATTAAATAACAAGGTGGATTTAAGTGTTTGAATTGTAAGCAAGTTTAGGATAATTGATTCAACCCCCCCCCCCCCCCCCCCTCTCAGTTATCAACATTCCCACCTTCACACATTTCCATATATTTGATCTTATCCCATATCCATTTTTACCTATTTCTATACATTTGTCTTATTGTCAACCCATATGTTCATGTACTTGTTCTAGATCTCAAGATTTTGCATTCTCTATCCTAGATCAACCCCACAACACTCGAGTCCAATCTCAAGCTACTCAGGGAGAAGCCCCAAATTCTTTTTTTTTTCAAATTCAAAACTATTGACTCCCACCCTTTCTTACTAGTTGTCAAGAACTGACTTGGTACATGTTTGTGTGACATGTTGCTATGTCTTGGTATTTAAAGGCATTCAATGTGCCATTGATTCAAAAGGTTGATGAAAGAAAATCATTTTAGGAACATTTTGATTTGGAGCTTAATATGAGCACATCTATATCAACATTAGTATCTAGGCCATTTGCATGCTTGAGAATGCTATCCTCAAATATTAGCCCAATGTCATAAAGTCAATTCATCAAGGAGGTTGACTATGGAGAACTTGACTCTCACAATCTAATTTCCCTAGAGGTATTTCTAAATACCATCGTCCTTATGCATCTTTAGATAATAGAGATCACAACAAAATAGGTTGCAGAAGTCTAGTTGTGTACCAAGGCAAATATGTGCCTAAAAGGATGAATCTACACTACTTGGGATTGACCCCGAGTCGCTTGAGATTAGCTTATAGAGAGTTCCCAATTTGTCCTAGTTTTGAGACAAAGAGCACAACAAAGATATCATTTTCTAGACATTGGTAAATGGACTCTACAAGACATTAGCATCATTCTTCATTGTAGTCCCACACCTAAATGCCCCTATTCTTTTACATTTATTTTTTTTAAATAACATTTTAATTTATCATTTCCCAACCAAACACCTACTTCCAGACAAAACCACACTATTTAATGAAAAAAATTAATAACATCCAAAAACCAAACAATCATTGAAACCATAGCTTTAATTAATAAGCATGATATTGTACAAAAGGACAATTAGATCCTCTCCCCTTACAATGGCAGAAAATCCATGTCCTTAACAAAATTTAACTGAAAACAGCAGAAACGGTTCCTACAACGGTTAAAAAAAAATTACAATTCTTCAGAAAACCTGTTTTCTGAAGAATTTTTTTCAAGCTTAACTTTGGCTCCGTCTCTTTTTAAGAAAGTCGGCATGCAATGAAAAGAATAACCCTACGCGAAAATGATATAATCTGCAATATATAAATACATGATATTGTGATAATTTTTTATTGAATGCAAACTCCATACGCATAAAAAAACTAAAGAGAATGTTCTTGCCAAGGAACCGATTGGACAAAAAAAGAATCAGGTCGGCGCAGCACAGTTTTTGTGAGCGAAACCGAGACGGTTTTTTTGTCTGTCATAAAACAAATAAAAGTTCTGCTGGTTAAAATTTCCCAAGATGACAGAAGGTCCACTGTCCAAGATACCACTGTTGCTGATCATGGCCAAACAAATGGCATGCCCGCCGACCCCAATAACATAATTTGGAAGAGGCAGCTCCATGTGTGCGCCGCCCTTGAAATGGAACCCTAATTTGGGCAAAACAATCTCCTGTACACCAGACACATTATAACACAATCCCAGACCAGTGAGGGTTTCAACTCTGCTGGCTCTGGTGTAGTTCGTCTGAGAAGCAAAGGCACTTGCTATTTGCTCGTGGATTCTCTCATCAACAACGGTGAAAGTAGTCCCTGAATCTATGATCGTTCCTCTGCTGCCGCTTTCATCAATTTTCATGAGCTTGGAAGGCAGCTTCAAATGCTTTTCACCCACACTCACAGCTCTCAGCCCGAGGTAGTAGAATATATCGAAGGGGCTTTCTCTTGGATTGGTCATAAAAGGAGTGTAATTCAAATGCAGAGCAGGAGAAATCTTACCAAGAAGAAGCGTGCTACCAGTCTTTTCGTCGTCGAATCTGTGGCTCTGCATACAATAGGCAAAATTGTTGCCTGCAGTACTGCCCAGCTGCGATGGCAATGACAGACGTCCTCTGCCGAATCCTGCAATTCCTGTCCCCGAATTTGGCTGCTCCGACGAAATCAGCGAACAACCGACCGCAAAGTTCTTGATTTCTCTTCCATTTGCTTTGAATGTTAGGGTTTCGGAAAGAAGCAACCCAAAAGTGCTGCCTTTGCCATACTGAAGCCCATAAAGGGGGCACACGACATTGGAGCAGTTGCTCAGGCTGCCTGAGCACTTTCCTCTGTTAAAACAGCGGCTCTCTGTGCTGTTGCCGTGAAGGCTTTTGCAGACCGGATCGGCGCAGGTTGTGAGCACTTTTGATGAGGAATTTCTTGGCAGAAATGGTGGCTCGCTGCTGTTTCCGCAGCGGTCGCAATCGTAGTTGGCTGTGCAGGGCACCCATACAAGATCGCTACCAGTGTCCATAATTACTGACAATTCTTGTGGGGGAGTTCCCAAGCTGATTTTCATGGAGTATCCACCGAAGCTGCGAGCATACAGGCTCTCCACGAAGCTCTTGGCTTCTGCATTCTTCTTCTTGTGCTTGTTAATTGCTTGCATTTGATTTCTGAAAAGCCCCTTTTTGAGAGCTGTAGCACGCGCTTTGCTGGCCTGCACCGTCCTCGCCACTTTCTGTACTGCTTCATCTTCGTCGTCGGGGCTCGAACCTTGGACGTCCGAGCGCGCAAATCCATTGCCCCTGTAAAGAGGAATGACTATGGAATTGTAATTGTTGCCATTATATGCTTCTCTGCAAAGTGTTGGACAGAGTTGCAGAACAATGGCGAGGAGGATTATGGCGAACTTGGCTGCCACATCCATTCTAATTCCCAGCCCGAGTAATCGCAGTCTCACATGGAATACGGATATGATGTGGGTGTTTTGAAGGTAGGAATTAATGAACGTTTGGCATGTTGGAATTATGCTAGTTTGGCCATTAGCGGTCAGTAGCTTGGCTTAAATTTTACGGTCACCATTGCCGTCAAGCTTGCTTTTTAAAAGGTTGGGAGTTGAGCGCACTATTGTAAAGATTTGTAGCCCCCACGTAAATACTCTCTGCATTCTTGTCGTGTTGATTGTTCAAAGAATTTGTATGGCAGAAAACAACTTGATCGACCGTTGGTTTTGTTTTTTCTGAAAATTGTAAGTTGAATGAATGAAAGATTATTCATATGAAATTAAGTAGTTTATGGGATCAACGTCTGTAGTAAACAAGTATTATGTCAACATAATCATAGAATATACTTAAGGAATGTTTAAAGTTCTATGACGTTTCTAAATTCTTTTTGATGTCAGATTCTTTTTTCTATGGATTTTATTAAAAAGAGTATGGTGTTTTGGACAACCTTGCCTTCTTAAACAAGACAATTAGGTTGTCCAATTTCTAATTGTCTTTGTACTTGATACAAATATTATTGTAGGCTATACACTCCATGATATAGTGACATTCTATCTCTATCAACCCCTCGTTACAAAATTGACATAATTATTTAAGTTCTTCCTATATTTATATGACTTCAATGCATTCATAAAAATAAAGAGAGAGCCACCACTTCCTTAATTATATTTAGAAGTTTTTTATAATGGGAGTTAGGGAGGTAAACATTGTAATAATATATATTTTTTGGCTTATATATCTCAAGCAAGTACCTATGAGTCGCAAAAATTGAGCATTAAGCTCAGATTCTAAGACTTAGCCATCACATATGCATGAAAAACGTTATTTATATGATATCTAATATGGTATATTATGAGGCATAATATTTCATAACATATAGGGGGACTTACATATGCCATCAACACCTTCCATGAACCCTGACCAGTGATCTATCATACCATTATTTAAGCACATACCCAAAGAAAAAAAGAACTAAACCCCCTATACCCCTCATAGAAAAATCCAAAACTCTATGATGTTTGAGCTTGAGACTAGGTAAGAGGGAAAATTACCATCGCCCTCTCCACCCTACAATCACATATGTTCTACTATTACTAAGCAGACTGGCAGGGCAAGTTACATAGGCCCCATTGAACCATTGTTATCATTCTTACATTTTTCACACTTAGGTGGAGAGATTTCCACCAAATCTTTGTCCTCCTCCTCTTCACAATAGCAGCCAACATTATCCAGCTTAGCTTCTGATGGCAATTTAACCTTAACGGCCTTTGTAATCTCTTCCACAACTCGGTGGTACCTTCAATTTTTTCCTTCAATCTATGGAAATGCCTCTAAATAACAATTATAAAAGACTTATGCCTGGTTATCTACTTCTTCAATGTCATCATGCAAAAGAAAAGTACCTACAGTGAGAGATATCATGGTCACACAACTAATGGATTATGCAACATCAAACACATTTCTATGCCCCAAAGACTAACTAGGGTCCAATAGGAGATTCATCATCGCATTTCAGACCCCAGTGCATGGTGCACCATCCATTTCTTTGCCACCTCCCAAATTCATTGAACCCATAAGCAAAGATCTAGATCTGTGATTTCCTACTCTGGGTAATAATGAACTTTTATGCCATCAAGGTGTGATACACTCAAGCCTTATGCCACTTCCCATACCCACCCTCATTCATCATCTCCTCAAGATCCCTTTTCCCTTTACACCTCTTTGTCAACATGATTACTGAACAAACATATAGAGCTTCCAAACCTTGCCATTTGGGAGCTATGAAGGTAAGTTGTATGTACAATTAGCCCTTGTATTTTTTTGTTATCACCATACCAAGCATTCATTACTCTTAATTACTTCCCATAGCATTTTCCTTGCTGGAACCAAGATCTTGTTGTTGTACATACTACCTCCACTTGCTTGAATATTATGTGGCTTTCATACTATTCATTGTGCTTTAACATGCCCCTTAACAAGTTGATTTTCTCAACTTTGGAGATCCTTCACCAAAAGAGCCTAGGCTTCGTTAGGGAAGTTCTCCTTCCACTCCAAACACGTAGGTCCTTTGCATTCTTGGATTTTCACCCCTTGATTAGCTGCCCAATTTGCTACTGAGATCCCTTTCCTTTTGATGTGATGGAATGAGACCTTCTCCAATTTTTTCCATCAAGTGTCTAGCTTTTGCGAGGAGAGTGTCAAGTAACCAAGCCTTGCTTTCTCTTAATTTCATGTACTCGATAATGATTTTTGAGTCCCCTTCCACTTTCAGTTTTAACCATTTCTATTTAACTACTACTCTAAGACCCCAAGCTAAAACTCTTTCCTCTATCATATTGTTGGTGTTGACTCCAAAGTCTTATGCTAAGGTAAAGAGTGGTTGCTCTTTTTCATCTCTAAATACATACCCTCCACCAGTTGGCCCTAGATTTCCTTTAGATACCCCATCAAAGTTTAGTTTTATCCACCCTAAATTCGAAGGAAACCATTTGACATTTTTCTCCTCCTTGCCTTTTGTACCACCCCTTGGTTTGTGTAACCATCTAAGCCAATGCCAATATTTAATCTACTTTAACTCATTTCCTATAAAGAACCAACCTTCTTTGCCCCAACAATCCCCCAATTCTAAAAGAGTGGATTCAATTCTATACCACACCCTTTCAATTAAATTTCCCTTATCCTTAAACAATCTTCTATTTCTCTCCAACCATAAATTCTAAATAATCACTGAGGAGACTACTTTCTAGACAAACCTAAGACCAAGGCTTATGACTTTTACCATCCAACTATTGACTAGATCTATCAATTTGTTCAGAAGTGGCCAATTTAGTTCCCATTTTCCCTATAAATAATGTCATATCTGCCCTACAAAAGCATAGTAAAGGAATAAGTGCCCATTTGTTTCTTCCTCCTTTTTACTCATTATGCACCATGATGGCCTTGATCTTCCCAATTTTATGAGGTGATCCCACATTAAAGCTATTCCATTTATCGATATCCATATAAATGCATTGGCCTTTGGTAGGCCATGTTAAATCCATGTTTTGTTCTGAGGGAAAGGAATTACTCCCTTATCTATCTTGGATATATGCTTATAAGCTTCATGAACTTTTACCTCTCCATCCGGGCTCTTATTCCAAACAATCCTATCCTCATTGGACCTATTCAAGATAGGCCAATTTTGTAGGGATTTCCTCAACAATTTCCAACCCACTTGCATCTTTAGAGATAGGGAAATTAGGTTTTCCCACTCCTTTTCTCCATCCTTAGTTTTGATATAATCTTGGACATACCACCCAATCTCATTTCTAAAATGAATGACCAGAGGTTTGTAAGCTTCCATATTTCCCAAGGCTTGACTGCATAGCCATGCATCCTTCCAAAAGTCAACCTTGGCTCCATTCCTAATTTTCCATCTCAAGTCTTTAACCAAGAGGGTTTTGCACATTCTACGGAAGTTCCAGACTCCAGAGCCTCAAGAAGTTTTAGGTTAGAAGAGAATTTTTTCCTTCTACTCACCATCTATATATTTTACCTATAGTACCTTAATCCATATATGCGATTATTTTTCATGCACATTCTCCAAACTAGCTTCATTCATGTGGCCTTAATTCATAGTCATGTAATCTCTATAACATAGACCTCCTTCTTTAATCTTTAAACACCTCTCATTTTATAAGTTTTTATTCTCTCTATTCTCCTGCCCCATTCCACAAAATGTTCCTCTATATATCCATTAATGCTTTGGCAACTTTCCTAGGCATTTGAAAAATTGACATTACATACATTGGGATTGTAGAGAGGGCAGTCTTGATGAGTAATGATCTACCTACTAGGGGACAACCATTTTCCTTTCCAAGAGGACAATTTATTCTAGATTATGTCTAGTATTGCTTTCAGGTTCCCGCATTGTTAGACTTAGGGCACACAACTGAGAGGGGGGGTGAATCAGTTGTGGGAAACTTTCTCCAATTAAACACTCAAATCTTCTTTAGTGATTAGCAGAATATTAATCATGAACCATAATGCATTCAAATCAAAAGCAGAAACATATCGACACATAAGACACCAAGATTTTGACGTGGAAAACCTGGTTAAGGGAAAAACCACGGGGTGATTAACCTAAGATTGTATTCTCTATTAGAAGAATAGAAAGAACAAAATGGCACATGCCAATTAGGGCTCACTGCCTGAGCACACTGCTCACAAGAGGTTCACTGCCTACAAGAGACACACTGTCTACAAAGAAATAAGTATCACCTTCATGAACTAAAGAATAGCATCTTCACCATGCTTGAATCAGTTCCATTTAAGCCCAATACTTCTGCTCTGCCTTTCGCACTCTTCTTCGCTACCACACACTCATCACCCAAAGACACCCTTTGAAATGACTTCTCAATCCCTTATTTATACACTACATCAACTTAGGAACAATCATCTAAGTTGGCAAACACCTACAAGCACATCCGCAAGACGTGTAATACATCCGGTCGGCCAGTCTTAGGAAGAACACCAAAATCCGGTGGTTATTCTTCAAATACGAACTTTAACTTCAATGCGGACCACCAACATGAACTGGAACCAATCCATAGATCAACACAAGCTTTCCTGAATCACCAACAACATTCGCACTCCATCTGCTTACTGGAATCCTTCTCTCCTTCATCTGGAACCTCAAGAACATAGTCTGTCATCACTGTCACAAAGGAATAGGTTCTTTCGAACCTTCAAGCCACAAACCAATCTACTTGACACTTCACAAGGACGTCCCCAACACTTCCTCCAATCCGCAGAATGGGATAATGCATTACCGGACCTCACCGGACCTATCTGTGTAACTCTGTCACCTCTGGACACCTGCCAGAGCTGGTTCTACTTGAGTGACCATAACTTCTTCAGATCTTCATGCGGACCTCTAAAAACTTGACTAGAGCATCTCAAGACTTATATCTACAAACCCTTTAAACCTCATCCTCTGATCCTCAACCTATCTTGGACTTTTACCTTGTTGTCATCATTGTTCTTCACTGTTCCTGATTGAGACTAATTTTCTCAATATCCTCAGCACACAGCTCATCCAATCCTTCTCATTAATGCAACATGAGTATGTTGACATCAATGACAACACCGGTTAAACCCATACTTGCAACAATCTCCCCCTTTGTCATTGATGGCAACATATGATGTGAAAAACCATCAAGACAAGAATTTCTCCTTACTGTCACAACTCCCCCTATCAACAACAACTATTCACATCTCTTTTCTTCCTTTACTGCTCCTCCTTTGATCATCAACCATTTGTTTTTCACATGTCTTCTCTCCCCCTTTGACATCAATGGCAAAGGGCTCATACTTGCAACTTCAGAATCATACCTACTACTCCCCCTGAGTAGCAGCTCCCCATCATCAATCCGGATCACAAGATATGACTGTGATATCCACCAGACTGATGCACATCAGTGCATCCTAGTTCATCACCAGAGGGGCAATAACCCCTAACTTCTCCCTGAGATACTCAAAAGAGTCCTTGGGAAGAGGTTTAGTAAAAATATCTGCAATATGATCCTTGGAGGGCACAAACTCTAGTCTGACTTCATCCTTGTTCACTTGCTCTCTCAGAAAGTGAAACTTGATAGATATATGCTTACTCTTAGAATGCAACACTAGATTCTTAGAAATATTTATTGCACTTGAATTATCACAGAAAATTGTGATAGGCTCCTCATACTTTACTTTAATATCTCTTAGCATCTGCTTCATCCACAAAACTTGAGTGCAACTACCTGCTGCTGCAATGTATTCTCTTTCAGTTGTAGACAAGGATATTGCCTCTTGTTTCTTGCTTAGCCAAGAAACCAATCTCTTTCCCAAAAAGAAAGCTCCACCACTGGTACTCTTCCGGTCATCCACATCTCCTACCCAATCAGCATCTGTATATGCATGAAGAGAGAAATCGTGATCTCTAGGATACCACAAACCATACTCAATTGTTCCTTTTAGATACCTAAAAATCCTTTTGATTGCCATGACATGAGATTCTCTGGGATCAGCCTGGAATCTCACAATAAGACCAACAGCTTGCATAATATCTGGTCTAGTTTGAGTGAGATACAACAATCCTCCAATCATTGATCTGTACTTTGTCTGGTCTACCTTGGGAGAGTCATCATCTTTGCTCAACTTACATCCGGTTGCCATGGGAGTATTCATTGGCTTTGAATCTTCCATTCCAAATTTCATCAACAATTCTTTCACATATTTGGTTTGAGAAATAAAGATTCCTTTCTTTGTTTGAGTAATTTGCAGACCCAAGAAGAAATTCATTTCACCAAGCACTGACATCTCAAACTCACTTTTCATTTGATTTGCAAAGGTTTTACACATATTGTCTCTTCCTCCAAAGATGATATCATCAACAAATACTTCAACAATCAAGATGTTTTCATGATCAATTTTGAAATATAAGTTAATGTCAGCAGTACCTTTGTTGAAACCAATCTTCAAAAGATGTTTGTCCAGTCTTTCATACCAGGCTCTTGGGGCTTGCTTTAGTCCATACAGTGCCTTCTTCAACTTGCAGACCATATCACCATGCTCAAATAATTGAAATCCATCCGGTTGTTCAATGTACACTTCTTCTTCTAAGTCACCATTCAAGAAAGCAGACTTGACATCCATCTGATACACCTTGAAATCCTTGAAGGCAGCAAATGCAAGAAATAATCTGACTGCTTCAATTCTTTCCACTGGAGCAAAAGTTTCTTCAAAATCAATTCCTTCTATTTGAGAGTAGCCCTTGCAGACCAATCTGGGTTTATTTCTGATTACTTCACCAACTTCATTTAGTTTGTTCCGGAAGACCCATTTGGTTCCAATCACATTCTTGTTTCTAGGTCTGGGAACAAGATCCCAAGTGTGATTTTTCTCAATTTGCATCAACTCTTCCTCCATTGCTTTGGTCTAGTTTTCATCATTGCAGGCTTCATTTATTGTCTTAGGTTCAATCTTTGAAATCAGACAATATTCATATGAATTTTGAGCAATTTTCCTTCTAGTTTGCACACCTTTGCTTTTGTCACCTATGATCTAATCTTCAGAGTGGTTCAGTCTTACATACCTTGGAACTTTGGGAGTTTCTTGCACTTCTGCTTCTTGATCAGGCTCATTCAGACCAATCTCTTCTTCCTGATTTACCGGATCAGTCTGAATCTGTCCTTCAGAAGAGGAATGGACTCTTTGAACCAGAACACCATTTTGATCATCTTCATCATATTCATAAAACCTTGAGGGTTTCTCTATTCCCTCATCAACCTTCACATTTGTACTTTCTATCATCTTTCTCAGTCTCTTGTTATAACACCGGTATGCTTTACTTTGAGTAGAGTAACCCAAGAATATTCCTTCATCACTTCTAGCATCAAACTTGCCTAGATCTTCATCTCTTTTGATGTAACATTTGCTACCAAAGACTTTGAAATATCTTATAGTAGGAGTAATGTCAAACCAGAGTTCATAAGGGGTCTTACCGGTATTGCTTCTGATTTGAACTCGATTGAGAGTATAGATTGCAGTGCTGATAGCTTCTCTCCAATAGATCTGAGGAACATTTGCTTCCATCAACATGGTCCTAGATGCTTCCTGGATGGTCCGGTTCTTCCTCTCCACTACTCCATTCTGCTAAGGAGTCCTAGGAGCAGACAACTGTCTCCTAATCCCATGTTTCTCACAGAACTCTATGAACTCACCGTATGTGAATTCTCCACCCCTATCAAACCTTAAACATTTCAACTTTAGTCCTATTTCATTCTCCACCATAGCCTTGAATATTTTGAATTTTTCAAGAGCTTCTGATTTCTCCTTTAGAAAGATTACCCACATCATCCGGGAATAGTCATCAATTAGCAGCATGAAGTATCTATCACCTCGAATACTCCTGGTTCTTGCCAGACCACAAAGATCAGTGTGAACTAGGTCCAATAATCTGATAGAAGATAGTTCCTTGCTTTTGAAAGTGACTCTACTCATCTTACCCAACTGACATTCCTTGCACAAGCTGTTAGTAGGTTTCACCAATTTTGGAAGATCTCTTACAGCCTGAGTATTGCTTATCTTGATGATATTATCAAAATTCACATGACACATCCTTCTATGCCATAACCAACTTTGATCAACTTGAACAAATAAGCAACTTTTACCAGTACCAACCAAATGGAAGATATTACCTTTAGTTTGAGAACCAGATGCAATCTCTGTTCTGGAACTTTCAAAGATTTTGCATTTTCCATCCTTGAATCGGAGATCATAGCCTTTGTCTACCAACTGTCCAACACTGAGAAGATTGTGCTTCAAACCTTCAACATACAATATATTACCAATTTTGTTTCTTCCATCAAAAAAAATAGTTCCTCTTCCTCTGATTTTGCCAGCAGAATTATCACCAAACTTCACCACTCCTCCTTCATACCTTTCCAAATCTACAAACTTATTTTTGTCACCTGTCATATGGTGAGAGCAACCACTATCAATGACCCAATCATCCTTCTCTTCAATTTGGGAAGCCAGAGCTCTTTCCACAGTCTTAAGATTGACAGATACAGAGGACATTGGATCTTCTTCCTTGATGGCAATGAACACCCATTCATTTCTGGATTTGTTTCCTATCTCTGATTCATCATCTGTTACTCCTTCATTATCATCATCTTCATGTACATAGTAATAGTTTTTTTAGAACCTTAGCTTGTTAAGATTTTACCTTGAAAATCTTTCCGGACACCTTGAGGAAAAATGACCAATCATATTGCAGTTAAAACACTTAAAAGGTAATTTTCCTTCATACTTACCGGATCCTCTTGGCAACCTCTTTGCAATAAGGGCTTCAAGTTGAGTAGTTTCTACTTCTTCTTCTTCCAAATATTTTCTTGCTTTTTCATACCAAGACAATTTCTTTGAAGAATTCTCTCCCGGATCAAGCCTTTGTTTACCTTTAACAGAGGCACTGGCTTTGAATGCAGATTCAGTCTTTGGGGGGTCATCTCCAAACTCTGTCATTTCAAATGCAACCAATTTCCCAACCAATTGATCTCTTGTGACAATTGTATGAGCTCTGAATTCTTCAATGGCAGCAGCCTTGATTTTGTAAGAAGCAGGGAGGGATCTGAGAATTTTACCAACAATCTTATTTTCATCCAAGACACCACCAGTATTTCTAATTCCACAAACTAGCTCATTCACTCTTGGCATAAAAGTGGTAATATTTTCATCATCTCTCATCTTCAGTTTTTCAAATTTCCCTTTTAGACTCTGTAACCTTGCACATTTAACATACTGGTCTCCTTCATGCAAAAGTTCCAGTTTATTCCAAATCTCAAAGGCAGTTGGCAGGTCAATAACATTTGAGAGTTCTGAGTTAGATAATGCGCTTAAAAGAGCCTCTTTGGTCCGCAAATTGTTTTTAGCATCTGTGATTTCATTTAGGGTTGTCGGACCACCCTGTGGAGGTACATATGCTTTTGTAATCATGGACCAGTATGCAAATCCCATACACTGCAAGAGACATTTCATGCAACCTTTCCAAAGAGCAAAGTTGGTTCCATCAAACTTCGGACTATCCTTCTTGTAAGACGACATCCTGGATCTCCTCAAGCGGTTAAGCTCCTTTTAGAGGAACTTAGCTCTGATACCAATTGTTAGACTTAGGGCACACAACTGAGAGGGGGGGTGAATCAATTGTGGGAAATTTTGTCCAATTAAACATTTAAATCTTCTTTAGTGATTAGCAGAATATTAATCATGAACCATAATGCATTCAAATCAAAAGCAGAAACATATCGACACATAAGACACCAAGATTTTGATGTGGAAAACCCGGTTAAGGGAAAAACCACGGGGTGATTAACCCAATATTGTATTCTCTATTAGAAGAATAGAAAGAACAAAATGGCACATGCCAATTAGGGCTCACTGCTTGAGCACACTGCTCACAAAAGGCTCACTGCCTATAAGAGACACACTGTCTACAAAGAAATAAGTATCACCTTCATGAACTGGAGAATAGCATCTTCACCATGCTTGAATCAATTCCATTTAAGCCCAATACTTCTGCTCTGCCTTTTGCACTCTTCTTCGCTACCACACACTCATCACCCAAAGACACCCTTTGAAATGACTTCTCAATCCCTTATTTATACACTACATCGACTTAGGAACAATCATCTAAGTCAGCAAACACCTATAAGCACATCCGCAAGACGTGTAATACATCCAGTCGGCCAGTCTTAGGAAGAACACCAACATCCAGTGGTTATTCTTCAAATATGAACTTTAACTTCAATGCGGACCACCAACATGAACTGGAACTGATCCACAGATCAACACAAGCTTTCTTGAATCACCAACATCTGCACTTCATCTGCTTACTGGAATCCTTCTCTCCTTCATCCGGAACCTCAAGAACATAGTCTGTCATCACTGTCACAAATGAATAGGTTCTTCTGAACCTTCAAGCCACAAACCAATCTACTTGACACTTCACAAGGACGTCCCCAACACTTCCTCCAATCCACAGAATGGGATAATGCATTACCGGACCTCACCGGACCTATCTGTGTCACTCTATCACCTCTGGACACCTGCCGGAGCCGGTTCTACTTGAGCGACCATAACTTCTTCAAATCTTCATGCAGACCTTTGAAAACTTGACTGGAGCATCTCAAGACTTATATCTACAAACCCTTTAAACCGCATCCTCTGATCCTCAACCTATCTTGGACTTTTACCTTGTTGTCATCACTATTCCTGATTGAGACTAATTTTCTCAATATCCTCAACACACAGCTCATCCAATCCTTCTCATTAATGCAACATGAGTATGTTGACATCAATGACAACACCGGTTGAACCCATACTTGCAACAGGGTCCACATATAGGGGAAGTCGCAGGAAAAGAAAAAATTCTGACAGAAACAGGTACCCGTTTAGGAATGGGTACCCATCTCTAAATAGGTATTTGAATTTTTAAAAAAGACCTACACGCTTTTTTTTCCACACAAAAGGAACGGGTACCCATTTTAAAACAGGTACCCTTTTAAAATGGGTACCCGTTCCCAAAATCTTAGTCTCAGGAAAGGCATGGTAAGCCAACCCCTTGCCTTGGACCTACAAGTACAAGTCCATGTTCAGAGCAAGAGAAAAGACCAACTTTACCAATATGGCTGACGATTTTTTTTCTAAATTTTTTTACGAAATTAAAACCCGAGCAAATTGGTCCAAAAACTTGAAATGACAGGTATTTGTATTTTTTTAATAACTTTTAATTTTTAAAGTTTTTTTTTAAATTATATGTCATCAATCTACACATCATTATTTACATAATGAAAAAAAATCATTTTATAATTAGTTTTGCTCAAATTATGTTGGTCATACACAAGGGGTTTTCAAAAACAGCAATTAGGGCCAATAAAAATTAATTAAAAAAAATATTTGGAAAAAAATTATAAAAAAATCCTCATCAAACTTGACTATACTACACATCTTTCCCCAAAAGGATTTAGAAAAATACTTTTATTCAGGTCAAATTATGTTGGTTGTACATGTGTATGGTATGGTAAAAAAAGTGACTTTTAAACAGTGGTTTTTAGAAATGCCTATTGAAAATCAATTTGTATCATGTAGGTATTAAAATAAATTACATATTTGGAAACTAGACTCTAAGTACTATATTTCATATTACTAACTTTTTTTAAGATTCCATCTTTAAGTGCCTCAAAATTTTAGGTCAAATGTGACAAATTCTGAAAATAAGGGAAAACACTTCCACTTTTTGGCCAAAAAGTGGACCCAACTTCTTGCACTGACCCTTTTCCACTCTACATAGGATGCACTTTTGTCTAAAAGGGTCATTCCTAAATATGCACTTGGTAGGTCATCAACCTTGAATCCTAGGATTAGTTGGATACTTAGGTATTCCACATATTGCTTCTTTAGAAACAATATTCTAGATTTTAGAAGATTGATTCTTTGACGTACTACTTTCTTTTAAAAATCAAGAATCCTTTTAAACATCCATACCTCTCTACAAATTGTAAGTGTATGACATTATCAATCTTAGAAGACACCTATAGGCCTTTTATGTTTTTCACCTATACTTCTTTCTTAATAGCCCTTCCTAGCACTTCAACCATCAGATGAGAATTAAAAATGGAGAAAGGAGGTCTGCCTATCTTAGGCCCCTCTTCAAGCTAAAGAAGGACGTGGACATCCCATTAATGAGTATCAAATATGTGACTAAAGATACACAATTATTCCTTACTACACCCAAATTTCCTAAGTACCATTGATATTAGGAATTCCTAGGAAACCCTGTCATATGCCTTATTCATGTCCAACTTAAGGAGCATGCCTTCCTTCTTATGTTTAATGGAATTTACTACTTCATGAGCTATGATGATCACATTAATAATATATCTTCCTTCCAAGAAGTCACTCTATTCTTTTGAATTGATTCTAGCTAGACATTTCTTAAATCTAATGGTCGTGGCCTTTGTAATAATCTTATATATGACATTGCAAAGAGCTATTGGTCTATACTAATCCAAAGGAGATGGGATTCTTACCTTTCAAAATGAGGGCTAGAAAGGTGGATTTCCATCCTATAAAGATAGCTCTTCTGGAATGACACTCCTTTGTAGCTTTCCACGCAACATTACCCACTATATCCCATAACCTTTAGTCGAATCCATCTTGAATACCATCCACCCTAGGGGCCTTCCTTTCCCCAAGTGAAAAAACTACCACTTTGATTTCCTCCATAGTGAAAGCTCTTAGAAACTCGTTGTTCTATTGCTCTATGATGATTGATGGAATGTTCTAAAGCAAAGTGTCTTGAGAATATTTCTCTACTACTAAGGCCTCTCCAAGCAAATTATAGAAATATTTGGTTCCCTCAACCCAAATTGCCTCAACATTTATGATCTTATTGTCAAAAGAGTTATTAATCTTCTCCATATTATTAATTGGTCTTCTTATACTTGTGGATAGGTGGAAGTATTTAGTATTTCAATCACCCTCCTTAAGCCATTTAACTCAAGATTTTTGCATCCAAAAAATTTCCTCCATTCTCAAAATGGTGTTTAGATCCTCCATCAAAAGATTCTCTTTATCTCTATTTCCCTTAGAGTGACATTTACGAATGATCTCTTTATCTATTTCCAAAAAAAATTGTCCAACCTCTTCTTTTTTTTCTAAATATATCTCTTAATTCAAACTTGTTCCCATTATTGCCTTGGTTTTGACCACCTTTAATTTCTCCTATATGATATATCTCATACATCCTTTAATCTTGATTTGCCACCATTATTTCATTTTATCCTTGTTACCCCAGTTTTTTATTGAGTCTCAAGAATCTTCATTTTTCAAACTTTACATCATGGAGTCATGTCTTACATTGTCACTGTGTGAAAAACCCAACATTCCAAGTCACTCCTAAAAATTTCTAATTATTTTTCTAAAGTGTCACAGTGTTTGTCAGAGTTTTACCCTACACTTGGAACTATTGTCCAAGTTCTTAAGGTATCAGGAACCTCCGTTATCCCTGACCTCGGTCTCTTAAAAACCTCTTTGTTGGGGGTTACTATGGTATTAGGAACCATAAAAATCTCTGATCATTCATCTTTTATAAAGTTTTCTCGACTCAAGTATAACACTTAGAAGTTTTTTTTGTAAAGTAATGTTAGGGAGTATTCAGGAACCAGGAACCTTTAGAATAGTTCGTAATCAATGTCAAGTTCCTAATGCAATCTAAGTTGCCCATAAATAGTTTTGACTTAGAAGTTCTCAAAGTTATGGATTGATGCCAAACCTCTGACAGTTTGGAAGCATAAGTTCAACTAATGAATATGACATAGGGTATTAAGGTTTTGGGAACCTTAGAAAGTCTTGAAAAGGTTCATAATCATACTAAGGTTCCCAACAAGGCTTAAATTGCCAAAAATAGGTTTTATGTAAAGTTTATCAAAAAGTTCTAACAAGGCAGTGAACCTCCTACACCTTGGAAATTGTTAGAATTCTTGATAAGTTCTAGGAACCATTAATATGGCTAACATGGAAACAAGAGAATATTATGTAGATGTTAGGGTATCCTAAGGAACTGGGAACTAGGAACCTCCCCTTAAGTTCCAATTTCCCTCTTTACCTCCAACATTTAATGTAAGGAAGAAATATAAAGAAAAGAGGTGGAAATGTAAGTGATAGTTCTCAAGGAGCGGTGAACTTCCAACAAAGAGGAAAATAGAGGTTATATAAGTTATTTCACCAAGTATTTTGAACAATATTCAAACTTTGAAGCTGAAGAAGATGCAATGCATTCTGCCATAATGAACTTAGTGTGATTACAAATACCCTAGTTCTTCTCAGCACTTCTCCACTCAAATCTTGAGGTAAGCTGAAGTTATTTCCCTTACATGTTTACTCTATGTTCTATTTTTTTTCTTGA
Organism: Cunninghamia lanceolata; assembly: GCA_027924645.1. Classification (NCBI taxonomy): domain Eukaryota; kingdom Viridiplantae; phylum Streptophyta; class Pinopsida; order Cupressales; family Cupressaceae; genus Cunninghamia; species Cunninghamia lanceolata. The sequence continues at coordinate 1,675,903 of BSBN01001378.1, forward strand.
GTCTTCAATATAGTAGTGTCCCTCTATTCAACCCTAGTTTTCATGAATTACATGTTAGATTCAGGATAGACAATTGAGAGAGGGGGTGAATCAATTGTCTAAAACTTTGTTCCAATTAAACACTTAAATCCACTTTGTAATTTAGCAGCATAATGATAAATCAATCATGGAAATCAAGAGCAGAAACACATCAACACATGAGACACCAAGATTTTGACATGGAAAACCCGGTTAAGGGAAAAACCACGAGGTGATTAACCCAAGATTGTATTCTCTATTAGAAGAATAGAATGAACAAAATGGAACATGCCAATTAGGGCTCACTGCCTGAGCACACTGCTCACAAGAGGCCCACTGCCTACAAGAGACACACTGTCTACAAAATAATAAGTATCACATACTTGAATTGGATAATAGCATCTTCACCATGCTTGAATCAGTTCCATTTAAGCCCAATACTTATGCCCTGCTTTTCACTCCTCTGCTCTTTAACACACTCTCATCTCCACAAGATGCACTTTGGAATGACTTTACAATTCCTTATTTATACAAGACATCGACTTAGGAATGATCATCTAAGTCGGCAAACATTACAGAGCAAATACATAAATACAACATGACTAATTACAAAAGACTTCACACGGATCAACACATTGTCGGCTACATAGATCTAAGACTTCAATCTTCTTCTAGGAACATGCCAATCTTCACATTACGTCTTCAAGATCATATGTAGGATGTGTAACTCATCCGGTCGGCCAGACTTAGGAAGAACACCATCATCCAGAAGTAATTCTTCAATTGTGGGCTCAAACTCTAATGTGGACCACCAACACGAACTGGACACAATCCAAAGACCTCCACAAGCTTGCCTGAATTACCAAGAACATCCACACTACATCTGCTTACTGAAATCCTTATCTCCTTCATCTAGAACCTCAAGAACACAGTTTGACATCACTGTCACAATGGAATAGATGCTTGTGGACCTCCAGACTATGAACCAATTGAGTTGTTAGTTCATATTGACTTCCTAAACATTCCCTCAAATCTGTAGAATAGGATATTGCATTTCAGGATCTTATCGGACCTATCTGTGTCACTTTGTCACTTCTGAACACCTACCGGAACTGGTTTTACTTGAGCAGCCACAACTTCAAATCTTCATGCGGACCTCTGAAATCTTTACTAGATCACGTTAAGACACATATCTACAAACCCTTTGATGTGCATCCTATGATCTTCATCTTAGCTAGGATCTTTAGCTCACTGTCTTCACTATTCTTCTCTGTTCCTGATTAGGACTAATTTTCTCAATATCCTCAGCACACAACTCATCCAATCCTTATCATCAATGCAACAGGAGTATGTTGACATCAATGACAACACCAGTTAGGCCCATACTTGCAACATTACACTCATTATACTTTCTATCCCAACCTAATTTCAATTCCTCTCATCTCTATCAACCAATTTTTTTTCAAATCCTAAACTGCCTATTTTGGTTAGTTTCAAAACCCCACAAAATTAAATACGCGTATCAGGGATATGAGAGGGAGTCTATTTTGCACAATTCCTTATCTAATTTGTTGGGGATAGAAAACTAGGGCATATTGATTTGTAAGAGTTTGGATAAGAATGTCTTAGAATCCCATGTTTAATATGGCTGAGTACACTTTTCAAAGCTGATACAGAGCCAAACCCATTAGCCTGCATTTCCCTTGTATGTCCACGTTCTACTTGCCTATCGGCAAGATGATGCACTATCGTCCAACCTAAATGTTGTTCCCCTGATACACTTCCTCATGCCAATCCCTTCGCTGTCGGCAAACATTCTCTGACCTGCAATCAGCGATTTCCTTCACCCTCGCTACTGGTCACCCTTTGCACTTAACACAATGTATGTGCGCGTTGTATATTCGCAACATACAATCACAAGATGCATTCAAAACATGCATTCAAATAGGCATTCGACAAAGTCAACCGTTGACTTCCTTGTATCTAACCCAATGTACATTCACCACATACAATCCGCAATATGCATCCACGGGATACACACAACCTTCAACTACAGAATACATAGGAAATGAACCTAATACTCATTAGCGATATACACAGAGAATGTATATCAACAATGTACATTCACAATGTACATTCACACATGCATTCCAAAGATGCATTCAAACCTGATAAGCTTCCCGATATACAAGACTCCACAAACACTTGCAATATATACACAGGATGTATTTCTGACATGCAAATGTGATATATACACAAGTTGTATGTCTGACGAAACAAAGTGGAATTTCACCAATTTGGTCTGCTGCAAAACTTGTGATTACTCAGATCCATCTCCTTAACAATCTAACACAGATTTTAGACTTTCCCAACCTAGCACATGACGGCGCTAGGATCTTTCAAAGCATACTGCACGGATCCTGTAAACACAAAACATGAACAGAAAACAAAACAAAATATTGTACAACCATTCCACTGATTCAAAGAATCTAACTGGTGGAATGGATTAAGAGATCCATCCGGCCACAAACAGGAAAACAATTTTCACAGAGGGAAACCAAATGAATTTTGAATGACACAGATACACAACAGGATCTTGTTTATTATGCTTTCAGTAATGTGAGTACATATAGAGCACACTCCAAACTGTCTACAAAATGATCATACTGCTCACAATCGATCTGACCTTGGGTATTTATCCACTTACCCTCGGTAATACTTCATCGACTCCAAGCAGCTGGGAGACAACCTCCAAGCAGCTGGGGAATCACAATCGACTAACAACCTCTAACTACCTAACAACCTTCGAGATTACAGCTCGACAAGTATCCCGTGGGACTTACAACATAAACCTAAATACAACTAAATTGGTCAAACAAACCTTATTACAATGAATGGTCAACTTAGGACCTTATTGAAAATAGGAAAATGAACTTTAAACCGCTAATGCCTCATGGAGGCCACTGTGGGTTAGGTGCACCTACACCATAGTCCCCACCTTGAAAAGAACTCATGTCCCATGAGTTAAGTCTTTGACTGAACCCACCTGTAGCCACTATTGGTTCATGTCTGCCCCATGATCTCTGTGTTGCAATCTGTTGCCATGGAACCAAATATTCATGCCTAGCACTGTAGGCTCTTCTCACACCTTGCTGATCATTCTTGCAGACCATCATCTCTATCTGAACACCTGCTTTGGAAACCTTATGTACTGTTATGGTAGAATGTGTTTGTCTTGTAACTCTTAGAGGACAAACAATAGTCCCTACTATGATTGCATCCTTGTCTTTCCAATCAGCTTGTGGCTGTATGCAAACTTGCTTCTAGACCTTCTGCTGATCCACTTGATCTCTGTCAGTCAGGAATGAAATCTTCTTCAAACTGTGATCTCCACTCCTTGAGATATCCGCTACTTCCTTTGACTCTGTTGTAGGCATCTTCACAAACTCCTTCTTACCTATCAGAATAATCTTTGTTGTCTTCTTTGCTTCAGCATCCTCCTGCAATGGTGCCATCATAAAAGTTCTCCCATCCTTCTGGATGATATAGGTGTTAGCATACCCATCATACAATGCTCTCCTATCAAATTGCCATGGCCTACCCAAAAGTAGGTGACAACATTCCATGGGCAATATGTCACATAAAACCTTATCATGATAATCTCCAATCTGAAAATCAACATATGCTTGTTCATATACCAAAAGTGATTGACTATCACTTACCCAAGATGCTTTGTAAGGATTGTGATGTGGAATCCTTTCCAATTGCAACTTATCCACTATTTCCTGAGATACCATATTATCCGTTGAACCAGAATCTATTACTACCTTGCATAGTTTACCTTGGCTTTTGCATTTGGTCCTAAAAAGTGCTCTCCTTTGTATCACCTCCTTGGATGTCTTCAAGATTGTTCTCCTTAGCATCAATGATTCTCCATCTTGACATGGTGTTGCACTCCCTATTGGAGAGTTAACACTTTCATCTACTTTCTCTTCTTGCACAAATTGAACCCTTTTGTCATTCTTCCTATCATCTCTTGATGATGAACCTTGCCTTTCTGGACATTTGAATGCTGTGTGACCAATTTCATTACAATGATAACATCTCCCAGTGAAAACATTAGAACATCTACCACCTCCAAATCTACATCTTGTTCCTTTCCATCCACCTCTAAAATCAAACTACTCTTTTCCTTTACCAGTCTCTTCCTAGTTAGACTCACCACTAGGTCTCTGGTTAAGACTTCTTCCTCCAAAACTGCCTCTAAAATTTCTATCACCCCTTCCTCTATTGTTCTGCTCAGCTTTTCTCTTCAGCTTCTCTTCATCTCTTAAGGCCATTTGGAAACACTTGTTCACTGTTTCTGGTGCTAAAATGCTAATCTCATCTTGGATGTTCATCCTTAGGCCATTCAAATACCTGGCCACTTTCTCTGACTCTTCTTCTTGTCTCTTTGATCTAAGACTGAGTTTATGAAACTCTTGTGTGTATGCATTCACATCAAGGTCTCGCTGCCTGAGGTTCTGCAGCTTCTTATACATCTACACATCATAGTCCAGGGGTAAAAACTGTGCCTTGAGTTTGGTCTTCATCCTTTCCCAGGAGGTTATCATATTCTTCCCCTCCTTGACTCTCTCTCCTTGTTCATAATTCCACCATGCAAGAGCAGAGCCCTGCAATTTTGCCTTTGCCAACTTAACCTTCTTATCATCAGGGATTTCTTTGTATTCGAAATGATTGTTCAATGCCTCAATCCAATCAATCACCTCTTCAGCGTCCATACTTCCACTATACATCGACAACCCATCTATGGTGTCCCTATTAATTGACTTCAATGCATTTAAAAATTCCTTCTATTCTGCTGGTATCTCCTCTGCCTTTCTACTACTTTCAGCAATTTTTGCATTATCTTCATCGCTGTCACTTTCAGCTTCCTTATCTTTGCTTTTGGTCTGCTTGAACTCTCCCAACTTGGATTCAAGCATCTCCTCGATCAACTTCTTAATGGCATCCCGTGACATGCTTTTGGGAGGCATCCTTTCCACCTCTGTACTGCTTTCTTTGTCTGACAAAAACATTCAGAGACAACATCCAAATGCCAATACTCCTGCAGATCCTCAATTTGATTTTCCACCCAAATCTTTTGCTGAGCTCTGATACCACTATGATGCAAAGCCAAACCCCTTAGCCTGCATTTCCCTTGTATGTCCACATTCTACTTGTCTATCGGCAAGATGATGCACTATCGGCCAACCTAAATGTCATTCCCCTGATACACTTCCTCATGCCGATCCCTTCACTGTCGGCAAACATTCTCTAACCTACAATCACCGGTTTCCTTCACCCTCGCTACCGATCGCCCTTTGCACTTAACACAATGTATGTGCGCGTTGTATATTTGCAACATACAATCACAAGATGCATTTAGAACATGCATTCAAATAGGCATTCGACGAAGTCAACCATTGACTTCCTTGTATCTAACCCAATGTACATTCACCACATACAATCTGCAATATGCATCTGCGGGATACACACAACCTTCAACTACGGAATACATAGGAAATGAATCTGATACTCATTAGCGATATACATAGAGAATGTATATCAACAATGTACATTCACACATGCATTCCAAAGATGCATTCAAACCTGATAAGCTTCCCAATATACAAGACTCCACAGACACTTGCGATATATACACAAGATGTATTTCTGACATGCAAATGTGATATATACACAAGTTGTATGTCTGACGAAACAAAGCAGAATTTCACCAATTTGGTCTGCTGCAAAACTTGTGATTACTTAGATCCGTCTCCTTAACAATCTAACACAGATTTTAGACTTTCCCAACCTAGCACATGATGATGCTAGGATCTTTCAAAGCATACTGCACCGATCCTGTAAACACAAAACACAAATAGAAAATAAAACAAAATACTGTACAGCCATTCCACCGATTCAAAGAATCTAACCGGTGGAATGGATTAAGAGATCCATCCAGCCACAAATAGGAAAACAATTTTCACAAAGGGAAACCAAATGAATTTTGAATGACACAAATACACAACAGGATCTTGTTTATTATGCTTTCAGTAATGCGCGTACATACAAAGCACAATCCAAACTGTCTACCAAATGATCAGACTGCTCACAATCAATCTGACCTTGGGTATTTATCCACTTACCCTCGGTAGTACTTCATCGACTCCAAGCGACTGGGAGACAACCTCCAAGTGGCTAGGGAATCACAACCGACTAACAACCTCTAACTACCTAACAACCTTCGAGATTATAGCTCAACAAGTGTCCCGTGGGACTTACAACATAAACCTAAATACAACTAAATTGGTCAAATAGACCTTATTACAATGAATGGTCAACTTAGGACCTTATTGAAAATATGAAAATGAACTTTAAACTGCTAATGCCTCATGGAGGCCACTGTGGGTTAGGTGCACCTGCACCAAAAGTGGTTTGGCACATGCTGGGGGATTTCCCACCTTGGTACAATCATTGATCTGGTATTAGCCTGCATTAAACATTATAAACTAGAAACTAGATAGATTAATTCTATAGATGATAGAACATAGCAAGGTTGGATGGGCCTTCCATAACCACCACTTTCAAGCTTCCAAACCGAGAAGAGTATGCTGATATGATAGTAGAAAAGGCCAATTTCTATTTCACTAAGAAGAAAGATATGTGCCTTAATAACATTTCTAAACAATGGTTCAAGGTGCCAAGAAAAGGGAAGTCAAAGTTTCCCAGGAACCTCTTGAGGTCACACTTCAATGAAGATATATCTAATATTATCACTCTACTGCATAGAGTTATGGGGAGCAAATAAACCAATACTTTTGAATATTAGATGTGTTAGTTTATCATTGTGATTGGGTGAAATTCTCAGGATATTGATTGGGGTAAGATAATTAGAGATCATCTTCACAAACAATTTGTGAACTTTCCAAATACTCAGGAGTTTTATATGACTTCTTATTTGTTCTATGTTATTTCTAGTATGCATCCATGGTTAGGTTTACAAGAAGTAGGAGTATATGATGGAACCACATAAATATATGATTTCTTGCCACAACTACTATTAAAAATGAAGGTGAACAACTATAGAATGGAAATATGATTTAAACTATTATAAATCTAGTGTAGAACCAAAAGGAGATTATAGGAAATCAAATCAGTGATACAAAGAAATAAAGGAACAAAAAAACTAAACACATAGCATAATGTTTATGTGGAGAAACCCTTTTGGGAAAAAACTCCACACAAGAAGAGATGCACCAGTCTGTATTAACTTCAATAGAGTTTACAATACATTACTAACAACGTCCTCTTCAGTCTTCAATCTAGCAGCACCTATTTTTTTCAATCTCAACTCTCTACCACACCACAACTGTAGTACAATGCCCTCATTAAAGAGTGTTTCCATCTAGGAAAAAAATCCTAACATAACTTCTACCATCAGATCTGTGACCTAATGATGAATGATCCAGATTGATTACGAAATTACAATATTTTATAAGGAAAATTTCTAAAAAAAAATTCATTCAGGGGCAACTGGGATCAAATGCAGATGAAACAAGACTATTGCTTGGTGAATACATCTTCCCTTATGGAAATTTACAAACAACATTAGGATTAATTAATTACATAGGATTTACAAGGTTGATGGCACCTTAATCCTAATATTCTCCCACATGGCATCATACATTGTAAATTCATCCATAGGAAAACATAAAATAATTAACCACTAGGAACAAGGCCCATGGCCTCCCTGCACCATGTAAACTTCTTTGTGCTCACAGGTTTAGTAAGTGAATCTACAACATTCTCCAAAGTATTAATCTTCTTCAACTCAATTTGTCCATTAATAATCAATTCACAAAAAAAGTGGTACTGAACATCCACATGCTTCGTCACATGCTTCATCTATGCATGATACATGTAGGATTCTTGGCCAAACATATTGCACTCTAGCTATCCAACCAATCTAAATAGTCTTGCAATCAAAACCAATACCTGCACACATCTCTGTAACCAAACCACCTCCTTAGAGACATGGATAGCTACCATGTACTTTGCTTCAATAGTCAACAATGCAAGTGTATGCTACCTCTTACTCATCCAACTCACTGCTCCTCCAAACAAAGTAAATACATACCCACTTGTGGACCTTCAACTGTCTAAGTCACCTGCCCAATCTACATCAACATAACCATGTATGTCTAAGGTATTTTCCACATTGTTAGTTCGAGAATAAACCAAATAGTAATCAAAAGTACCAACCAAATATCTAAACACCCTCTTTGTATAATTACAATGCTATCTACCAGGGTTGGACATAAACCTACTCAAAACTCCCATTGCTTGGGCAATATCTCGTCTAGTGCAAACCATTGCATACATCAAACTTCCTACAAGGCTAGCATATGGCACCTTAGACATATCCTCTAAATCATCTTCATTCTTAGGACAAATATCTATTGAAAGCTTAGTACCAACCGGCAAAGGAATTTTAATTAGATTGCAATCCTGCATATTAAATCTATTTAGAATACTATCAACATACTCTATCATAATCAAAGCATTTTGTTTACCTGATCTCTTTTGATATCCATCCCTAGAATATACCTAGCCACTCCTAGATCCTTCATCTCAAATGCACCTAAAATTTGGGCTTTCATCTCACTATTCATACCCTTAGTGTTACTGAAAACATATCATCCACATACAAGGAAATAATCAAAATATGGTCATCAATACATTGAATGTAAATACAATGATCCTATTCAATTCTAACAAAACCCAATTTCAAAACAAAAGAGTCAAACTTTCAATACTACATTCAGAGAGATTGTTTTAAACCATAAAGAGACCGCTTTAATCTGCATACCTAGTGTTCTTTCCCTTTTACCTCAAACCTTGTAGGTTGTTGCATATAAATTTCCTCTTCCAAGTCTCCATGAAAAAAAAATGTTTTAACATCCAATTTCTCAATCTCAAAGTCATTAGCAACAACCATAGATAACAGAAATCTAATTGAGGATAATTTAGCAATAGGAGAGAATATTTCACCAAAATCAACTCTCTCTCTCTCTGGGAGTAGCCCTTGGCCACTAGTCTGACCTTGTACTTCTCCAATGAACTGTCTACTCCAAACTTTTTCTTGAAGACCCACTTACATCTAATGGCCTTTCTACCTTTAGGCAAATGCACAAGATCCCAAGTGTCACACAAATCTAATGCCATCATCTCCTCCAACATGGCCTATTGCCAAGAATCACTATCAACTAAATCTATAGCCTCCCTATAAGATCTAGGTTCATCATCAGTACTTAACAAAGCAAATATACAATGGAAATTCAGTGGACTATACCTATCAACTAGATTACATTATCTTTTGGATCTTTTGGGAATAGGAGTAAGGGGCTCTTCTTGTTCTTGATATTGCTCAACTTTTTCTTGGTTATCTTCTCCAACCTCTTCAGTTTTCTCAATAACCTCACTTGAACCCGCTTCTTCATATGCATCCTCCTCATCCTCAAATCCATCTCTCTATTCTTCTGGAGGTGCATCTTCCTGCTTAATCTTAAAGTGCACTCTCCTTGCCTTACCTTTTTCTCTTGGCTGTTCATAATCTAAAATAACTCTAAGTTCCCTAAAAATGGAATCTCTAGAATAGATACTCTTATGGGTTAGTGCATTCCAAAGCTTATAACCTTTAACATTATCACCATATCCAATGAAAATGGACTTTTCAACTTTTGGGTCCAACTTAGATCTTTTTTCTTTAGGCACATGAACATAAGCCTCACATCCAAATACCCTTAAATGTGAAACAAAAGGTTCTTATATGTCCACACTTCATAAGGAGTTGTTTCAAGAGCCTTACAAGGAGATATGTTCAACAAGTAACAAGCAATACTCAAAGCTTCTGCCCAAAAGCATCTATTTAACTATGAACCACTTAGCATACTTCTAACTCTTTCCATGATTGTCTGATTCTTTTCCACTCAATTCTACTATGGAGTATATGGAGTAGTTTTATGTCTAACAATTCATGCATGCTTGCAGAATTCAAAGTCCCCAGAACAATATTCCCCTCCATTGTCCTATCTCAAAACCTTTATTTTACAATCTGATTGATTTTCAACTAAGGCTTTAAATTCCTTAAACTTACTAACTACTTTATATTTATGTCACATAAAATAAAACTAGGTAAATCTTGAGACATCATCAATAAAAGAAACAAAATATCTAGATTTTCTAATTGATTCAACATCCACAAAACCAAATACATCCAAATGAATAAGTTTTAATTTATTCTTAGATTTATAACTTCCTAAAGGAAATGGATTTCTATTATGTTTTCCAAATGCACAATGTTCATAGAAATCAGAACTCTCATTAGAATAAGATAAACCGTCTAACAATTTTTATTCAAAATGGTTTTTAAACCAGTTTCACTTATGTGGCCCAATCTGCGGTGCCAAAATATACAAGTATTTTCATATTTTTCAACTACATTGGTAGAGTTATAAACAGTAGTGGCTTCTATCTTAAACAGAGTCTCCTTCCTTGTCCCTCTCGCTATCACCAAACTCCCTCTTACCAATTTGCAACCATGCTTATCAAATGTTACATGCATTCCAACATCATTCAACTTAGAAACTGAAATCAAATTCCTAGCTAAATCTAGAATATGCAAAACACCAGGGAGGGTTTTCATCCTCCCATCACTAAAACACAATTGTACCTTCCTCTAACAAATGATAGGATATGAATTGTTGTCACCAAGGTATACTTCACCTCCATCATACTTCTGGTATATGGAAAACCATTCTCTATGAGGATTCGTATGATAGGAACAACCTAAGCTAATTAACCAGTGTTCATTAGACATAACATTGCAAGAAGAAATCAAAACATCATCACATGAATCTGAAGACTTCTCTGTGGAGGAATCAAACTGCTTCTTTTTATTTTGGCATTCCTTCTTCACATGTCCCCTCTTTTTGTAGTTCCAACACTTCACTCTATTCTTTTTCCTGGGAGTCTTAGATCTGCCCTTAGAACTATCCTTGGGTCCCTTTTGATCTTCCTTTTGTCCTCTTTCCCTAGACCTTCCCCTAACATGGAGTGCATCCTTTGAACTATCCATAGCCTTCTTTCTCATTTCCTGATCCAACAGAGTTACAACAAGAGCATTGAGTTTCAAATCTTTGAGATTAGCACTAATAGAAAGGATAAAATTTTCCCATGACTCAGGCAAAGAACAAATAATATGATACATTTATCTTTATCTATCTTCACATCAATAGAAACCAACTAACTCAAAATCAAATTAAATGATTCAAATGCTCTGCTATCAAATCACCCTCCTTCATTTTAAGTGAAAATTACTTTATTTTCAAATAAAGTTTGTTTACCAAACTTTTGGCTTGGTACATCTCACCCAATTGTTTCCACACCATCCATTATGCTTTCATCCCTACATCCTACCCTTTTACTCCCTATCCAATACCCACTATCGCTTATCCACTATCCCATTATTTCTCATCCTTCTTATTCATTATCCATTATTCCTTTATCACTTCATCCCCATCATCCTCTCATGCCTCGTCGATAGACTTGACTTTTGCTTGTCATTGGTATCTAGTTTAAGGCTACCTACATGAAAACCAATGCATTATTCTCCGAACAGTCCAAATCCCTAAATATCCTAATCTCCCTAACATCCAAAATCACAATAACAATCCTTATCAATGCGCATCTCGAGCTAAGCATCATAATAAAAATCATCCAATCACATCTATGGTCTTGTTCCCAGCATTGCTACAAGCCTTTGATCAATATTAGCTATCATCATCATTGGGATATATCATTCCCAATCGTTGTGTTGTTCTTATCGTCAACAACACAATCCAACATCAACAATCCATCAATCTTTGGCTTCCCAGCTTGACCAGGGGCAACACCATGTTTGTCTTTGTATCATTTTTTGTGCATGTATTCTTTCTTGTGTATGTGCATTATCTTTTATCTTGCATCACTACGGGTCCCTGCAACCTACCTACCACAGTGGTATCATGGTCTTCCATATCAAGGTGCTATTACGGCATAGGGTTGCTTGTGACCTAATTGGTTATCTTTTACACATGGGACACAACGTCACCCTAGTTCCTTATACCTTGGTGCATAACATCTCATGCCATAACAAATAAGGATAGCTCTCATTTCTAAGTGTGGCATAACGCATAATGCATGGGATCGAGAACTGTCATTACTCCAGATAATATTCATATCTTGTGTGTGTTGGAACAACTTTTTGCATACTAGTCGTCCTTTTACATCTAAGGCCATTCAATACCTTTTGTGCACTAAGGACTTATGCTCTAAGTTTTCTTCCTCACACATTTAGACAAGGTTGTATTATGTTGGGCATGTATAAGTTACATCCATCCATTTTTTCCTCAATCCTTTCATCTCATCCTTCTATCCATCATCTATCCTACCATCTATCAACCCCCATCTTTATCTCCCATCGTCCTCTTCCCCGAACCCCCTTCCTCCAATATATCCTATTCCCCCCATCCATGTGGTCTTTTAAATTCCACTCTCTTCTTTCTAATCCAACCATCTTCATCCTTTCGAGAGCACACCCATGCTTTTCGAACCCACCTACCCTCTCAAGGGGGAATCATCCCTACCATCATCTTTATCATCATTCCTCCTTGTCACTATCACTTCAAGTGGTTGGGGCATCTTTATCCCTAATCCTATCACCTTCTTCTAATACTATCTAGCCCTAGGTTTTATCTTTCTTTGAAATGATGTTGCTTTGCAACACCATCTTGATGAGGGGAAAAATGTAGACACCTAAAATTGTCCACTCTTTGTCTCATCCCTAGACATCTCTAATTCATCACTAAACATCCCTAATTCATCTCTATTCATCCCTAAACCATCACTAATCATCCCTAAACATTCCTAAACATCCCTAACCATCACTAATCATCTCTAGAGACCCCTAAATCACATTTTCTCCACAATTAACTAAATAAACACATGTTTAGACAATTAATTGATCAAATCCCCTTCAATCTATGATTTTATAATAAATTATTTTCAAAATCACTATTCATGTACTATTCATTATTCATCCATACCTGTATTGGTACTTATCACTGTTGAATTGTTGTCATTGATGTCAAAGAAAGGAAAGGAGCAAATCATATTTATTGTCCTTGTTAGCATTTGCGTTTTGTGGTTTATCAAAGCTGTGATCAGCAAAAAGTTCTCAGTTGGAACTCATCTTATAAGTCACATTATTGTATCGACAAAATATTCTCAGTTCGAACCTCTATCAGCACCTTTGAAGAAATGTAAAGTCAAAGTTTGTTTATTGTCTGCATTGACACTTGAGAAATCATCAGCAACTTGATTGATATGTGAAGAGATGGAAGCCTATCGACAACTTTGAATAAAGTAGAAGTCATATGAAGAAGTCACACAAAGACATGTGAAGTTAAGTTATATCGGCAAAGTGTTTAGTTTTTGAACTACTTTGCTAGTCCAGCTTTTAGCCGTAATGCCAATTAGTCAACTACGACTTATTTGAATAAGGCTAAGTTCCTCGACTAAGTGTTTCTAGTGTTATCGGCAAAATGTGTTATATCGGAACCTATTTTATCGTTTAGTTAGAAACTTGGGAGAAATATCTTCTATCGGCAATTTGAGAGAAAAGATAAGTCAAGTATTATATCGGCAAAGTTCTTAAAATACAAACTTGTTTTCGAGTTTGGATTTTCGCCAATTTACCGACAATGTAGAGAGAAGCTTACTCAAAGCTTAAGTCAAAAAAGACACGGTCGGGAAACTTTTCAATTCCTGAACTAGTTTGCAACTTCAGTTGTTAGCTGATTTGCCAACTAGCTGCCATGGCTTATGAAGGCACATTCTAATGTGAAGGCAGATTTAAGTTTTGAAGAGAAACCAAGTGTTGTTGAGAAAATGCATCAAAGGCTAACTAGTTAGGAAGTTAGCAATTTAGCCGATTAGCCGATATGGATTATGAAGGCAAGTTTGAATGTCGAGGCAAAGTCTTTTAAGCAATTGTCAGGAAAATGTGTTGAAGACTAACTTGTTTGAAAGTTGTGTTTTAGCCGATTCGCCGATTAGAAGATATTTGGCTAAGTATGGATAGTGTGGAGCATGGTAGTTCAAGATTTAATCCAATCGCCGACAAAGAGGAGTTGTTGAGTTGGTCAAGTTCTGGATTTGCTACTTTTGCTAATAAAGCGTTAGTTCATGCCAACAAGATTTCCCTGATAGAAGATAAATAAAGGTAAGTTTATAAGTGGTGACATTCGCCGATAACAAAGGAAATAAAGATAAGTTTGAAATAGTGCACTTTCTCTGATAAAAGGATTGTATGTTAAGTTTGTGAAACATTAAATTTGTCGATAAAGGCATTAGAGACTAATAGTTGAGGTGTGATGTACTTGTAGGTGGTAGCCTCAAAATATTACCTTGGGCGTTGATGTACCTGTGGGTTGGTGCCTACAAAACATATGTAATTAGTGCTTATTGTGAGGTTGGATTTGAGCAGTAGACTCAAGCAACTCATCGTGGTTTTTTCAATTCTGGGTTTTCTAGGTAAATCTAGTATTTTCTTGTGTGTGTGTGTGATTTTTATGTGCCTCCATTTTTTATTGTTGGTTGCATTTTTAAAGTTTTAACATACACTGATTCATCCCCCTATCAGTGTATTAGTATTCTTTCAACAATCCCTAGCCAAAATGATTTATCTCCTTTCTCTATAGTCCAAAAATTAGATAAATTTAATTTATCTAAATCCCCTTACCCCATCCTATGAATTAAATAAATATTTGTATTTATTTAATTCCTATTTTCTACACTTTTGATTATGTTTTCCTAAACCTAATTAACTAACCTAATCCCCCACTTGCACAAACTAAATCCTAATCTAATCTTGGTCAAATCCTCTCCATTCCCCCAAATGTACAAAGATATGGGCCTCTTGTACATGTCCACATGGCCTTCTTACAAAAGGCATGGTCAATGACCCATGTACAAGGGTCCTTTTGTCCTCCATATCCTATTCATCCAATTTTAAATTGGGCATGTACCCATTCTTCCAATTTAAAATTAAAATAAAATCCAACTGATCCCTTTTCCTCCAATTTTAAATTGGGCAAGTACCCATGCTTCCCAATTTAAAATTCCAATCAAATCCAACCCATACTTCCCATTTATCAAGTCAATCTCATCCATCCATCTTCCCAAAGCCTAATCTTGACCAATCATTCCTCCTTGATCCAAGGACATCTCTCATCCAATCTCATCATGACACTTGTGAGCTCTCCTTGCTTGAGAGCTCTCAAGAATCCTCCACCATTGATCTTTCAATTCATTCTTGACCATCCAATTGAGTCTCCAAATATCTATAAATTAGAGCTCACCCCTTCACAAAACATAACTTCTTCATGCAACATAATTCTACCATTTTCACTTCAAGACTCCATGAGAAGCAAGGTTATGCTGCCCATTTGAGGAGCCATCCACATCAACACCATCAAGGAGAAAATCACAAAATCAAGGTTTGCATGTAGTGGATGAGGATTAGCACATCAATGATGGTAGGGATGATGGTAGGGATGATGCCCCCTCAAGAGGGCAGGCAGGTTCAAAGAGCATGGGTGCACTCTCGAAAGGATGAAGATGGTTGGATTAGAAAGAAGAGAGTGGAATTTAAAAGACCACATGGATGGGGGGATAGGGTATATTATCGGAAGGGGGTTGGGGGAAGAGGACGATGGGGGATAAAGATGGGGGTTGATAGATGGTAGGATAGATGATGGATAGAAGGATGAGATGAAAGGATTAAGGAGGAAAAAATGGATGGATGCACCTTATACATATCCAACATAATACAACCTTGTCTAAATATGTGAGGAAGAAAACTTAGAGCATAAGTCCTTAGTGTACAAAAAGTATTGAATGGCCTTATATGCAAAAGAATGACTAGTATGCAAAAAGTTGTTCCAACACACACAAGATATGAATATTAGCTAGAGTAATGACAGTTCTCGATCCCATGGATTATGTATTATGCTACACTTAGAAATGAGATCCATCTTTATTTGATATGGCATGAGATACATTATGCACCAAGGTATAAGAAACTAGGGTGACAATGTGTCCCATGCGTAAAAGCCAACCAATTAGGTCACAAGAAACCCTATGCCGTAATAGCACCATGATATGGAAGACCATAATACCGCTGTGGTAGGTAGGTTACAGGGACCCGTAGTGATGCAAGAAAAAAGACAATGCACATACACAAGCAAGAATTCATGGACAAAAAATGATACAAAGACAAACATGGCATTGCCCCTGGTCATGCTGAGAAGCAAAAGATTGATGAATTGATGATGTTGGATTGTGTTGTTGATGATAAGAACAACACAATGATTGGGAATGATATATCCCAATGATGATGATGGATGATATGGATCAAAGGCTTGTAGAAAGGTTGGGAACAAGACATAGATGCAATTGGATGATTTTGATTATGATGCATAGCTCAAGGTGTGCATTGATAAGGATTTTTCTTGCGATTTTGGATGTTAGGGAGATTTAGATATTTAGGGATTTGGAATGCTGGGAGCATAATGCATTGGGTTTCATGTAGGTAGCCTTAAGCTAGATACTAATGACAAGGGAAAGTTGAGTCTATCGATGAGGCATATGAGGATGATGGGATGAAGTGATAAAGGGATAATCGATAATGGATAAGAAGGATGAGTGATAACATGATAGTGGATAGGTGATAGTGGGTGGTGGATAGGGAGTAAAAGGGAAGGATGTAGGAATGAAAGCATAATGGATTGTGTGGATAGGGTAATGAAGCAATGGGGGGATAGATGGGGGGATAGAGTGTTCAGACTGGATTCAAGGTATCAAAATCACAGTTAAGGGGAGGGTAGGATGGGGATGTGGGGATAGGGGATGACAGATTAGGAGGAAATGATAGGGTATGAGGGAGGATAGGTAGGCAATAGAGGAGGATGGATGGATGGGGGAATAGAAGAACTAGTTGGGTGACTTTTTGGTGGTGCAAAGATGTGATGTTATAAAACCATGAAAGGGACTGGGGGATGAGGGATGGGAGAGAGGGGGTGGTAGGATGGTGGATCGAGGAGAGAGGATAAGTGGATGGGGGTGGTAGCTTGTCCTACTTCATCCTGACCAAGATCATCTTTATTTTCAGACTTATAAAGATGTGATGTTATAAAACTTTTTTGCTTTTGATATTTAGATGGGATGGATGGATTTGGATAGAGGAAGAGGATGATATGTAGGATGAGGGGGGCTCAAGCGTTTGTTTCCATAGGAAGTGATAGCATCCCATGTTGGATGGATGTTGCACGTGGACCATGTCAAATGTCACTATGCTCTTGGATGTTGGTAGATGGTTGTATGAGATGGAGATGAAGTGGATGGCGATAGTGGATTATGGTGTGAATTATGGATGGGGATGATGGATGATGGTGAAAAGGTGGATTATGTGAAAGAATGGACCATAGGGATATGATAGGGAGAATATGCGAGAGAGAGGATGTATGATGGAGGGATGAAGACACATGGGAATGACGTGGGGTCAAGGGGAACCAAGACCAACGGTTGCACACACTGTAATGGATTTTGAAGCTTATATTTGGGATGGGGAGTTGGGAGTAATGGGGATTTGGGAGTCATGATGGATTTGTGGGATCGGGATGGGGGATTTTGGGATTGCCAATTTGGGAATTTAGGGACCCAAATGGGCTTGGGATTTCTATGATTTTTTGATGGGGAACATGATTTTTGGGATGTGGGGATGGAGGGAGAGTTGGATGCTCCACTTGGATTTATCACTCTTTGCTTAGGGACCCACACCATTGTCGTTGTTTCTTTTGGAGGTGTGGTCTTATGTAGCCTTTTAGATGGATTTTTCTTGGATGTTGTGTATTGATGTCCTACGACATGATACTCTTTAGGATTTTGTGGATTTTGTGCTTTATGTAGAGAGGAATCCAAATTTTTATTTTTGAATCACATGGGGTGTTTGATAGTTTCATGTTTAGACGATGTGTGCTTTGGTTGATATTGATTAATAATTCTGGGGATTAGGATTTATAGGCAGGGATATTAAGGATGCAGAGATAAGGGGATTTAAGGATGGGGGTATTAGGAGTTGGGACTAGTGGAGGAAGTGTGGACTTAGGGAGATGTATGGTCACATGATTTTGGGATTGGTGGATGAAATAGGATGAAGGTGGAGGGATGGCAGCAAATGATTTGGAGGTGTGATGAGATGAATCAGGTTTGGGTTTGGAAGAAGTGGATTTGGGAGGTGAGTGGGTCGTACCAACATGATTGGATTGTTTTCCTTGATATGTTTATCCAAGGCCATGTGTGCGGATGGATTTTGACATGGATGGGATCCAAAATGTCATTTTAATGAAGGCCTACGCCTTTACCATGATAGTTTATATTTTGGAGCATACGTTGTGCGATAGGATGGGTGTTCTTTTGGAAACAAGACATGAGTCCATTATTAGATGGAGGGGGATGTGTGGTGGAAGAATGTTGTTCCTATCTTACGTGAGAACCACCACAGATAAAGGTAGAAAAACTAAGAGGATAAGATAATAGATTTGGGATGGAGTCAATAGGTGATGGTAAAGGTTCAATGGGAGATGGTAAAGGATTAATGAGGGAGGATGGGGGATCAATAGGAGATGGTGTGGGATTAGAAGTAGGAATAGATGAGATGCTTGGATTATGATTAGGAAGGGGGTGGATGTTTTGACATGCTTTGGACTAGGCTCTTGACATAGCCAAATTTGCATGGATGATTTGATGGGGGAGGAGCATGTAGTTTCAATTATTTGAATCGGCTCCTTGAATGAGATAGATGGAGGAGAGGGCAATGCTTTGTATAAGACTTTGGATAGGATGGAGGAATATGATTTGGTTTTTATGGGGATGCAGTGGATGATAGGTTCATCAATGAGACATGTAGGTGATTGGGGAGGAGTGGGGTGACATGACTCCACAATTTGGATTTGGTGAGTTTTCTCTAGAGGTCCTTAGTGAAGAGTCCTTGGAGAAAGGATAATATGGATTTAGTAGCGGATTTTGATGATGGAGTAGATGGGGGATTGGATAGTGGGGTAGATGGTGAGGTTTATGGATAAGGAGATGGTGGATTTGTATAGGAGGGATTTAGATAAGTGGTGCAGGAGCACCAAGACATCTAGGTTTTGTTTGATCTTCTAGTAGTTTGTTTTGTTTAATAAGGTCCTTGAGACCATCTCCATGTTGTAATAAGGCTTGCATGCCATACTTGTAAGGGACTATGTCCAAGTGTCTAAAACCTATTCTCATGTTGTAAGTCCTAAGGAGGACAGTCATATTGTAAAGGCAATCATATAAGTTTGTAGCCCTCCTAATGTGTGTAGGAGGCAATCCTCATGTTTGGAAGCATGTCTAAGGTTAAAAGGTATGTTAAGAACCTTGTCAAAGGTTACCAAATGATGGAGAGCATTATTAAAACATAAAACAGTCATTATAGTCCAAAAGAGGACAGTTACAAAATAGTAATTTGTTGCTGCAGTTAGAAACAAGAAGGAAGTTTGATGGTTGGGGCAGTTTCATTGACCCCAACCACTCCAAACAACTTCATGCTATTGTAGGAGGCTTATTTGAAGCCAACTAGGATTCATTTGTAAGGACACAATCGGTGGAAGTGGAATAAGAACAGAGGAATAACTGTTTTCTTGCTTTTCTATGATTTTTCTGTGTTTTTTGTTGTTTCCAGTCCGTACCTTCACCTGTACGGAACTGTCATAGTCCATGAATGCATTGGAAGGTTAGAGGTTTGAGATAGCTTGGATTTGAACCTTGTTTGGGCCCTTGACACTCATCTTTACTTTTGCATTTCCCTTTTCTCAGCAAGTGGGTTTGAAAACCTAACTTAGGGCTTTTTCTGAGTAGCCCGATGGATTTATCCTCATTCCATTGATCTTCTCTATTTATGATCAATGGAATGGGTTTTAAGATAGCTAATGCAAGGGATTGTAAAGGTTTTGGAGGCAGGAGGATGGTTTGGACTGAGTTGGTCATGTAGATGACCCTGCAGAACCATGTGTTGTGACTTGGAGATGGACAGCAGCAACTAGATGATAACCAGTGACTATGGAAGTGGAGATGTGGTGAAATATTAATCATTGCTACTAATGCAAGGTGTTCTAGGTCCTGCAAGGATCCTGTGATAGAGGATAGAATGAATTCCTCCATGAAACCTGTCCTCCCTGCCTAGTTTGACTCTGTCAGTCCTCCTGGAGACAGTCACTACAAAGAAGGTAATAGGTTTGTTTGGGCATGTTAATGATTTGTCAAGGAAGACATTAGATATTTGGTATGTTACTGATTTGACACCTTGTATGAGATTGAGTTTGTGTTGATGGAGATCATCCCAAGGAGGATGCTGTGACTGTGAAGCAGAGATATTGTGTGACTGTCTTTAGAAGACATAGGAAAGATTGTTGTCCTACAGACCCTGCACAATGGATATAATAAAATGTTAGATGGAGTTAGGTATCATGTGGTATGAGTCTTGAAGCTCCCTCACTCTTGTGTCATGAACAAGTATAAGTTGTTGTAAAGCCCTTCATCATGAGAAGTTTTGAAAATAGTGAACCTTGAGAGAACGGTTCCATTGAAGTTTTGAAGTGTGTTGTCCTGCTGTCCTAGATGCTCTGCATCATTTGTGCTATCAAAGCAAGCAAGTAGATCCTTGAGGGTGTAGTAGGGTCTTGTGAAACAATAAGGGTTTGTGAGAGTTGTAAAGATGCCTCCTAAAAATTAGATGGCTAGGGAGAATAGTGAACTGAGGGAAGCCTTAGAGGCTAGAGAAAATGAGTTGAGGGAGAGAAGAGAACACGATCCTGCAAGGGAAAGAGAGTTGAGGCAAGTAAGAAGGGAGAATGCATCAATCTTGGCAAGATTGGAAGCATTGGAGAAGAATCCTAGAAGGGATGAGCAAGATGATCAAGAAGGAGATGAGGAGGTAGATGGGAATCCTCCTGAGGATGAGTTGGATGCTGAAGAAAAGAAATTTGTGAGATTACTGAAGGCAGTTCAAGGTAGTGGAATAAAGGAAAACATAGAGTTACCTATCTATTAAGGGAAGATGGATAGTGAAGAGGTATTGGGGTGGATAGATGCCCTGGAAAATTTCTTTGAGTATGAGGAAATGAGTGATAAGAAGAAGATCAAATTTGAAAAAACAAAACTGAGAGGAACAACACTTACATGGTGGAGTAGTGTGCAAACAGAAAGAGTGGCTAGAGGTGCAACAAGAATCACTTCTTGGGGTAGGATGAAGGATATGATGAAAGATCAATTCCTTCCATCTGATTACTCCATTCAAACAAAGAGGATGAGGCAGAATTTGAAACAAAAGGACATGGATGTTATGTCCTATACTGAGCAATTTCATAAGCTTAGTATTAGAGGGGGATTGGAAGATGAAGAAGAGAAAGTAGCAAGATACCTTAATGGGCTTAGGTATAACTTGCAAGATGAAATTGGTTTGACAGTACCAAAATCACTTGGAGAATGTTTTCAGTTAGCCATCAGGGCTGAAGAAAGGGTGAAGAGGAAGCAAGAAAGACAAGGAGGTAGTGGAAGAGGATATAGAGGTAGGGACAGACCTACTAATGAAGTACAGAACAACAATGAGAAAGGTAAGGAGTTTTCTACAGATCAAAGAGGTGGATATAGAGGTGGAGGTAGATTTGGATCAGGAAGAGGAGTGTTTATAGGTAGATGCTATCATTGCAATGAAGTGGGACACACATCTTTCAAATGTCCTAAGAAGGATGATGTTGATAAGAGCAAGGATAGAAGAGTTCATTTGGCACAAGAAGAGGAAAAGCAAGAAGACCAGGAAATGTCATTAGCCTCTCCAGTAATGGTTGGAGAAATGCTCATGGTGGAAAAAGGCAAAATGCAGCAACCACCACATGTACTATTTTTAAAACTAATTATTTAAGCCATGGAAAAATATGCAAGTTGATTATAGATTCAAGTTCACATGATAATTTAGTCTCTTGGGAAATGCTGCACAAGTTGGGATTGAAAACATTTGATCATCCTAGCCCTTATAATGTCACTTGGGTAAGTCAAGAACAACAAGTAAGGGTTAGTAAGAAGGTATATGTTGATTTTTCAATTGGTCCATATCAGGATTATGTTTTGTGTGATGTTATTTCAATGGCATGTGGGCATATAATCTTGGGTAGACCATGGCAGCATTTGAGGACAGTTCATGATGGTTATACTAATAACTATTTGGTGCACAAAGATGGTAGAAAGTTCAAATTAGTGCCTTTACCTTGTGAAGACAAGAAGGAACATGTTACTATCTATTTTGGAGAGAAATTGTAGTTGAATGTGCAGGTTAAGGATGATTGCAAACAACAGGAACAGTTGCAGCAGAAGAAGGTGGATGACAGTCCTAAAGAACAACAGGTTTGGGACTTGAGTTATGTCAAGATTGGGGATATTGATTGTCCTATAAGGGGGAAGAAGAAGGAAGGTAAACATCAGATAGTACAAGGAGAAATAAATTAGAACCTCAAGATGGGAAGAACAGAGGCATTGCAGTAGCAGGGTCCTAGGCAAGGACATCACAATATGTTTTATGGTCCTAACACTGTTTACAGGAGCCATGCAGGTTGGAGAAGGAGGAAGATAACTCTTGGAAAGTTCATGTTTCCTGTCACCAGTCAGAGGAACTTTCCAACAAGATTGAATAATGTTTGGAGAAGAACCCATAACTCTTGGGACAAGAGTTTTCCTCATGCTGGGGAGTATGGTGCAGGAGCACCAAGACATCTAGGTTTTGTTTGATCTTCTAGTAGTTTGTTTTGTTTAATAAGGTCCTTGAGACCATCTCCATGTTGTAATAAGGCTTGCATGCCATACTTGTAAGGGACTATTTTCAAGTGTCTAAAACCTATTCTCATGTTGTAAGTCCTAAGGAGGACAGTCATATTGTAAAGGCAATCATATAAGTTTGTAGCCCTCCTAATGTGTGTAGGAGGCAATCCTCATGTTTAGAAGCATGTCTAAGGTTAAAAGGTATGTTAAGAACCTTGTCAAAGGTTACCAAATGATGGAGAGCATTATTAAAACATAAAACAGTCATTATAGTCCAAAAGAGGACAGTTACAAAATAATAATTTGTTGCTGCAGTTAGAAACAAGAAGGAAGTTCGATGGTTGGGGCAGTTTCATCGACCCCAACCACTCCAAACAACTTCATGCTATTGTAGGAGGCTTATTTGAAGCTAACTAGGATTCATTTGTAAGGACACAATCGGTGGAAGTGGAATAAGAATGGAGGAATAACTATTTTCTTGCTTTTCTGTGTTTTTTGCTGTTTCCAGTCCGTACCCGCGCCTGTATGGAACTGTCATAGTCCATGAATGCATTGGAAGGTTATAGGTTTGAGACAGCTTGGATTTGAACCTTGTTTGGGCTCTTGACACTCATCTTTACTTCTACATTTCCCTTTTCTCTGCAAGTGGGTTTGAAAACCTAAATTAGGGCTTTTTCTGAGTAGCCCGATGGATTTATCCTCATTCCACTGATCTTCTCTATTTCTGATCAGTGGAATGGGTTGTAAGATAGCTAATGCAAGGGCTTGTAAAGGTTTTGGAGGCAGGAGGATGGTTTGGACTGAGTTGGTCATGTAGATGACCCTGCAGAACCATGTGTTGTGACTTGGAGATGGACAGCAACAACTAGATGATAACTAGTGACTGTGGAAGTGGAGATGTGGTGAAATATTAATCATTGCTACTAATGCAAGGTGTTCTAGGTCCTGCAAGGATCTTGTGATAAAGGATAGAATGAATTCCTCCATGAAACCTATCCTCCTTGCCTAGTTTGACTCTGTCAGTCCTCCTGGAGACAGTCACTACAAAGAAGGTAATAGGTTTGTTTGGGCATGTTAATGATTTGTCAAGGAAGACATTAGATGTTTGGTATGTTACTGATTTGACACCTTGTATGAGATTGAGTTTGTGTTGATGGAGATCATCCCAAGGAGGATGTTGTGACTGTGAAGCAGAGATATTGTGTGACTGTCTTTAGAAGACATAGGAAAGATTGTTGTCCTGCAGACCCTGCATAGTGGATATAATAAAATGTTAGATGGAGTTAGGTATCATGTGGTATGAGTCTTGAAGCTCCCTCACTCTTGTGTCATGAACAAGTATAAGTTGTTGTAAATCCCTTCATCATGAGAAGTTTTGAAAACAGTGAACCTTGAGAGAACGGTTCCATTGAAGTTTTGAAGTGTGTTGTCCTGCTGTCCTAGATGCTCTGCATCAATAAGGAGATGGTGGATTTTGATATGAGAGATTTGGATAAGGAGAGGATGGATTTGGATAAGAGGTGGAAGTGATGGAGATTTCATATAAGAGTGGATGTTAGAAAGTAATGGAGGATAGAATGGATTTCCCTTGTCAAGGGTAACATAAGGATGACCATAGGATAAGTAATTAGGCGTGGACATGTAGCTTGTGCTAGCCAATGCATGGTCATAAGGTGCTTGCATGTTTCTGGATGGGCAAGAGTGATTTATGGCAAGCTTACATGTAAGGATTTCATCAAGGATTTTGAGTTTAACTTGGTCAACAACATCATCAAAAGAATATGAAGTCATAATTGGTTTTCGATTTAGGATGATGTTACGTAGGATGACTTGATGAAATTTGATTTTGATTTTGGATTAGAGGGGGATTTTAATTGATTTAGATTAATTGGGATTGGATGATTCTGGATTGATTTGGGATTTGGATTGATTAAGGTCAATGATATATGGTACTTGGTGCTAGGATGGATTTGACTTGATTTGATTAGTCAAGGCCAATGATATATGACACTTGACTGGATTTTGATTGATTGGAGATGATTAAAAGGCCCTTTGATGTTTGGATTCAATTGGATGATTTGACTAAGGATTAGGCCAAGGGCCCTTTGGATAATGATTTGGATGATGATTGGACGAAAATGATTACGGGTTGGATGAAATTGGATGGGTTGTGATTAGGATTTGGAGAGGGTTGAAGGAGGTTAATTCCTTAACCAATTTTTGATTTGCAAGTGATGGTTTTGGATTAAGGATTTGAATTGGATGATGATTAAGGATTTTGGTGAAGGATGGTTTGAAGACTAAAGGATGGTGGATGGTTGATTTGAGATGGGGGATGATTGGATAATATTAGGATTGAGATGAAAGGGGATTAAGTGGATTATGATGTAGATTGTGGGTGAATTTGATAAATCTCAAATGAAGGGTTTGGATTAATCTCAAGTGATGGGAATGATTAGGATGATAATGATTGGGAAATGGATGAGGTGGATAGAGGGATAGATGATTAGGATAATGGATTGGATTAGATGTGGAAGAGAGTTGGGATTATGTGGATAAGGGATTTGGATTAAGAGGATGAGGAAGTGATTAGGATTGATTTAGAATGGAGATGGAGAATTGGATTAGAGAAATGGATTATGATGTGGATTAGGAGGAAAATGAATGAAAGATGAAACTCAATAATGGGATTAGGATTAGGAGTGGTTAATGGATGAGATGATTAGGGTGTTGAATGCAAAGAATACTGAGAGGGGGGGTGAATCAGTATTCTTAAAACCTTTTCATTCACACATTCATTAATCCACTTACCAAATTCAATAACATGAAAGCAAAGTAAACATTGAAAGGAAGCTAGGTGTGCAGAAATCACTTCCTACACTAATCTATTGAGAGGAGGAGAGTGCAAATTCAATTTAATCTTTATAGTTATAGCTATGTTAACCCACTAATAAAGATATTGCAGCAAACACATACACAAGAATGTAAGACAGAAGAAGAGAGACACAAGATATACGCGGGGAAAACCCTTATGGGTGAAAAAACCCACACTCCAAAACACAACTCAAATGTATTCCATAAACAATGAAGGTTACAATATAGTCACAGATCCAAAGCTCTTGTAGGAGTCTTCGACACTCGTATTTGGAGATGATCCGACAGCATAATAGTACCTGTCAATCACATAGTGCATCACCTCTCCAAAGCACCTGTTTATAAAGAACATACAAGGCAAAAATGGCTCCACATTGAGATGGGCGTCCAACATGGCCTCATGGCCCAAAACCCACATCTATGGACACTTGTCCAACATTGTAGAATGTCCCTAACACTTGTCAAGCCACCCCATCCCAAGGCGGTCACCTATTTCCAAAATGGACTATGATAGATGCTCATACGACTCTTACAACTGTCATAACTATCATAACTTACAGCTGTAAGAGAATCTGTCATGCACAGGCTATAAATAGCATATTCTCTTACAACATGTCATATCCCACCTTAGGGTGCTCAAAGATGCCTTCCTCAAAGATGCTTCTCAACACATGTCCTCACCTGTCATAGATTCTTCTATTTCTGACTCTTCATGTCATAATTTTGTCATAGGAATCTACCATGACCGTTTCGGTCAATATTTCCTTACACACATTCCAAGATGCCAACACATGGAAAAATATTCCTACCACTAAGTGGGACGCTTATCTCCTCATGTGAGGATAAATTTACATGTGGGCATATGCCATGTAGGATGACACATCACCGTGCCAACTGCCACAAGATGACAACATAGGATTTGCATCCTAATTATACAATAGGCAATAAATAAACAAATATAATGAAATAATACAAGGAATTACCAAGGTTGAGACACCTTAATTCCCAAAAAACATGAGAAGAGCAGCCACAAATTCATAACATAGACACCATGATTTTACATGGAAAACCCAAAAAGGGAAAAACCATGTTGAGTGTCAGCTCACAATATATTATGATATCAATATCAAATTACATGAAGGTTCACTACCTTAGGGCTCACTGTCCAAGGACTCATTGTCCAAGAAGTGCTCACTGCAAATAAGCTCACTACCAAAAAGATAGAAGAAGGATTGGCTCATTGCCAAGAGAGGACTGCTACAGGTGCATCCACAAAATGTTGAAATGCAATACCAATATGCTTAATATACAGATTCAAAGGACTTCATACTATCTCCCCACTTTACTACTCTGCTTTACATATACTCCTATTTTCTACCTTTATCTTTTTCTATTCTGCAAACTACCTTAGATTATGCACATATCAAATTCACATATTATCCACACATCTCCATCTCACCAACACCGAAATCCATCGAATATATATATCCGCAATAGGATTCATCTCATAATCAGGTCGGCAACCCAGACATGAAATGTGTATACAAGTGTTGTATCTTTTCGTATTGATCTTGTGAACAAATAGGAGTGTGGACCCAAACAAACATACAACAGTCTTCATATAGGTTGGCACCAATTATTCAACCACTTAAATTGATTGTACAAACAATATATCTTCTCCGCATATAGATCTAACATGTCTGTCAACTTGTTCCTTAAGAACACACTTGACTAATTCAATTGTCACATCATAACTTCCACTACAAACCATATGAGACTCTAAAAATCATATCCAACATTCATCATTGACCTCTTATTATACCTTTAGAACTGTAGGACATCATAGTCCTTTATAACAAAATGCAGATCTTGGAACTGTCACTCTGTCATAGTGGAATACTGTTAGACTAGAAGCCGATACTGGAGAACTTGTAGAATATGATCAAAGGAACTTCAGAAGGTATAACTTTGGATTCAGGTAGTCATGATGTGTATCTTTGCTACCTCAGAACCACAAGACAAATTATGCCATAGTGGAGGAATGCGGACCCTTTTTCTCTGGTACTGTGCACTGTTCCTGACTTAACTCTATTCACCTGGACCTAGCTATTTCACCATATGACTTCCAAAGGAAGTCAGGGCTTGAACACTAGAGCAAGTGATCACTAGGTAGCTATGAACAACATACCTAAACTGCATACAAATGTCTTTAACTGCGGAGGCATACCATCTTAAATATTGTCACTTACTTTGTATAACCCATACTTAGTCATTTATTCTTCTAGAGTAAAGTCTCTTTGTCATGCCGGTAGAAACCCTTTGCCTTGTTGCCATCAATGACAATATTCAACATTCATCAGAATAGTGTCTTTTGCCAACAATCTCCCCCTTTGGCATTGATGGCAACACTTAGTGAAAAATGCTCATTTGCTCCCCCTTACTATATACACTCTGTTTTTCTTCCCCCCTTAGGTGTTTGCCCATTTTTCACTAGTTCTCTTCTCCCTCTTTGACATCAATGGCAAAGGTGTATGTGCTTAAGTCAAAATTGTGTCAAAAATGTAAAAGCTACAAAAACTATCATACTATGCTGCATATGTACAGGTACAATCTTCAACTTAATTTGTTGTGGGTTGTAGGATGGTATTGAAAATGTTCTTGATTTGAACTAACTCTCTACCCAAACTCTTCTTAGAATTGTCCAAAATTTGAATATGGCCACTTATTAGAAAGACTAATTTCTCTGCTTTTTGTATATCAGAAGGTGTGTCAATTAGTACACTTACATGTAGTGCTTCTGTTGCAAGATTTGGCATTGAATCTAGCTTGGGACTTATTAGTCCTCTCAATTGACACATTTTGTTTTTCATTTCTTCCTGTCTACTGAGCAAATTACTTATGTTGTTTTGAGTATTTACAACTTGTATTTCCATGCTGCTGATAGAGGCAATTGCTAGATCAAAGGTCTTAGAAATATTTGTTAGTTGAAGCTCCATGATTTTGACCTTTTCTTCTATTTCCTTAGTGGTCTCAAGCCATGACAAACAAAATTTATATATATCACAACTTTCCTTGATTGCATTCTCCATATTCTTGATACTGTTTTCTAACAGAATTATGTCATTGTCCAACTTGGTTTTTAACTCTACTAATCTTTTGTCTTCAAATTCCTTTCTAACCTTAATGTCGGTAGACTTTTGAAAGGATTCAGAATGAGTAATTATAGAATTTATTAGACCTTTGAGCTGATCAATTGATGATACTGATGTATCTCTCGAGTATGAGGGTATCATCTTCTCCAGAATACCGGATGTTTCATCAATGAGTTCATTATCTTGTATATGTGTTTTCAGCATTTCTTCCTAAGCCTTAGCTTGCACAATTGATACCAATTTGAATTTCTACACCAGAGACATAGAATCTAGATTTATTGGTTCTTGTAGAAACTTAGGTAAATCTAAGATTTGTGCTCTTTGTTGCTTTTCCAAAAAATTTCTAACATAGTCAATTGGGACTTGATTTACAGTAGTGTCTCTTGCCACTTGTTCTTCACTAAGTGTAACTTTCTTTCTTTTCTTCTCTTCTACTGCCTTTTCTTTCTCTACTTCAGTTGTGGCTCCTGCAATGGATGAGGTCATTATTCTTTTTCTGGGGTTAGATGCTAGTTTTTCTACTTCAGATCTCTCATCCTTCCTTTCTGGAGTATATGATGTCGATTCTACCGGAGCACTTATGGGCTTTGATTCTCCTATTTTGGTTTTTGCCTTGTTAGTTCATCTGATGTTTTCTCTGATTCCTCATGTTCCATAGACATTTTGGAGGATAATTCTTTGAATGTCCCAAATCTGTCTTCTTTAAGATATTTCGGTTTGCTCAGTAGTACATCAGCTAATTCAGTCAGAACATCTTCTGCAACTTCATACCCTAATGCAGGGACCCATATAGTTCTTGGTTCCACAGCTTCCATGAAGCATTTGTCTTTGTCTACCATGAATACAATGTTTTTTTCATGCTTCATTACTACATTTTCAGGTATCTGGACTCTACATAAAATTTTCTTTTGAAATTTCTTGAAATATCCCCATAAGATTTCATTTTGTTTTTTTGTATTTCCCAAATTCTGCAAGTGATTTCTTAGTTGTGTTGCTACTGGTGTGTGATCAAGCTAGACAATGTTTCCCAAGCTGGGTAGTTCTCTCAGGAAGTAGAAGAGTAGACAAGTGATTAGTGTTCCATATTTGAAAGGATGATTAGTCTCTTTTATTCTTTTCAAGTTCTCCATTAGTTCATTCTAGAGCAATTCACATAGGTCATAATCTGTATTGTTTTTTATCATGTCATATGCTATGTATATAGCTGGTGTAGACACAGAATTTTCCCTATTGGAAAAGTATATTTTGTATCCAATAATCATT
The DNA here is from genome assembly GCA_027924645.1 of Cunninghamia lanceolata. Taxonomy (NCBI): domain Eukaryota; kingdom Viridiplantae; phylum Streptophyta; class Pinopsida; order Cupressales; family Cupressaceae; genus Cunninghamia; species Cunninghamia lanceolata. Next base: position 1,706,250 of record BSBN01001378.1, read on the forward strand.
GATGTAAACTTGACACCTGGATCCTTAATATCATTCACAGTGAGGGCATTCTTATCAAATTTGGCTCTTGTAAGCTGCATTACCACATTGTTTTTCATTTTCTTTAAGCCTGGAGTTCTTTCGGTGGAACTCATACTAGTTACCACCTTGATAGTTTCTTTTGTTATCTTGTATGGTTCATCAAGCCATAGAAACTCATCATGAACCCTGCTTAGAATATACCTAACCTAGGTATCATTCAAGATCGTAGGAAAATCCAACCATGTGTCTAATCTTAATTGTAATCAAACAACTATGACCTGACATGTAAGAGGGCCCATTGTGTCAAATTTTGAGGTTGTAAACATAGTGATAATTGTGCAATCTTAAATAAATGAGAATGATGTTGTTCTTGTAAAAGCTTTGTGTTATTTTTGGTTGGTTGTTTGTTGGTTGCACGGTTGGACAATCCTTCACTGGACCCTCCACTCATGACTACATCACTTGGACAATCAAGGACTATTACATGTGACATTTAACATTTGTGTAGGACTTGATGAGGTGATGTGTTGCAAGTATGGGCCTAACCGGTGTTGTCATTGATGTCAACATACTCCTGTTGCATTAATGATAAGGATTGGATGAGCTGTGTGTTGAGGATATTGAGAAAATTAGTCCTAATCAGGAATAGAGAAGAACAATGAAGACAGTGAGGTAAAGATCCCAGTTAAGATAAAAATTAGAGGATGCACTTCAAAGGGTTTGTAGATATATGTCTTGATATGATCCAGTAAAGATTTCATAGGTCCGCATGAAGATTTGAAGAAATTATGGTCACTTAAGTAAAACCGGTTCTGGCAGGTGTTTAGAGGTGATAGAGTGATACAGATCAGTCTGGTGAGATCTGGAATTGAAATATCTTGTTCTACGGATTTGGTGGAGTATTTAGGAAGTCCATGTGAAGTAACAACTCAATTGGTTCATGATCTGGAGGTTTGCAAGCATCTATTCCAATATGACAATGATGACAGACTGTGTTCTTGAGGTTTTGGATGAAGGAGAGAATAATTTCAATAGACAGTAGTAGTGTGGATGTTCTGAGTGATTTAGGCAAGCTTGTGGAGGTCTTTGGATTGTGTCCATTTCGTGTTGATGGTCTGCATTGAAGATTGAGCTCATAATTAAAGATTTACTTCCAGATGATGATGTTCTTCTTAAGTTTGGCCGATCGGATGAGTTACACATCCTGCAGATGATCTGGAAGGTGTCCTGTGAAGAATGACGTGTTCCCAAAGAAAGATTAAAGTCTCAGATCTGTGTAGCCGATAGTGTGTTGATCTGCGTGAAGTCTTTTTGTAATAAGTCATGTTGTATTTATGTACTTGCTCTGTTATGTATGCCGACTTGGATGATAATTCCTAAGTTGATGTCTTGTATAAATAAGGAGTTGTAAAGTCATTTCAAAGGGTGTCTTGTGGAGATGAGAGTGTGGTAGAGAGTAGTAGAGTGAAAGGCAGAGTAGAAGTATTGAGCTTAAATGGAACTGACTCAAGCATGGTGAAGATGCTATTCTCCAGTTCAAGTATGTAACACTTATTATTTTGTAGACAGTGTGTCTCCTGTAGGCAGTGAGCCTCTTGTGAGCAGTGTGCTTGAGCAGTGAACCCTAATTGGCATGTGCCATTTTGTTCTTTCTATTCTTCTAACAAAGACTACAATCTTGGGTTAATCACTCTGTGGTTTTTCCCTTAATCAGGTTTTCCACGTCAAAATCTTGGTGTCTTGTGTGTTAATGTGTCTCAGCTCTTGATTTAATGCATTATGTTTCCATGATTGATTTATTATTATGCTTCTAAATTACAAAGTGGATTTAATTGTTTAATTGGAAGAAAGTTTTGGACAACTAATTCACCCCCCCTCTCAGTTGTCTACCTGAAATATAACAATTGGTATCAGAGCTAAGTTCCTCTAAAAGAGCTTAACCACTTGAGGAGATCTAGGATGTCATCCTACAAGAAGGATAGTCTGAAGTTTGATGGAGCCAATTCTACTCTTTGGAAAAGTTGCATGCAATGTCACTTGCAATGTATGGGAATACAGTATTGGACCATGGCCTCAAAGAAGTATACTCCTCCATAGAATGGTCTGAAATCTGTAGATGAAATCACAGATGCTGAAAACAATCTGCGGACTAAAGCAGTTCTTCTAAGTGCTTTGTCTGATTCAGAGCTGACAAATGTTGTTGACCTACAAACTACTTTTGAGATTTGGGAAAAACTGGAACTTCTACATGAAGGAGACAAGTATGTCAAATGTGCCAAGCTATAGAGTCTGAAAGAAAAATTTGAAAATCTGAAGATGAGAGAAGATGAAAATATCACTACATTTATACCAAGAGTAAATGGGCTTGTTTGTGGCATTAGATGTGCTGGTGGAGTCTTGGATGAAGATGAGATTGTTGGCAAGGTTCTCAGATCCCTTCCTAATTATTACAAGTACAAGGTTGCTGCTATTGAAGAATTCAGATCTATTTCAGGTATCACAAGAGATCAATTGGTTGGTAAATTGGCTGCATTTGAATTGACTGATTTTGGAGATGCCCACCCCAAGACTAAATCTGCATTCAAAGCTAGTGCCTCTGTTAAAGGAAAATAAAAGTTTGATCTAGGAGAGAACCCCTCAAAGAAACTATCACGGTATGAGAAAGCAAGAAAAGATCTGGAAGAAGATGAAGCAGAAGCTGCTCAACTTGAAGCCTTTATTGCAAAAAGGCTGCCAAGAGGATCCGGTAAGTATGAAGGGAAATTGCCTTTTAAATGTTTTAATGGCAATAAGATTGGTCATTTGCCTCAAGGTGTCCGGAAAGATTTTCAAGGCCAAATCCTAACAGATCAAGGTTCTAGAAGAATTGTTACTATGTTCATGAAAATGATGATAATGGAGTAACAAATGATGAATCAAAGACAGGAAACAAATCTGGAAGTGACTAGGTGTTTATTGCCATCAAGGAAGAAGATCCAATGCCCTCTGAATCTGTCAATCATAAAATAGTAGAAAGAGCTCTGGCTGCCCAAGTTGAGGAAAATGATGATTAGGTCATTGACACTGGATGTTCTCACCATATGACAGGTGACAAAAATAAATTCATAGATTTGGAAAGGTATGAAGGAGGAGTGGTAAAATTTGGTGATAATTCTACTGGCAGAATCAAGGGTAGAGGAACTATTTCTCTTGATGGAAAGAACAAAACTAGTAATGTACTGTATGCTCAAGGCCTAAAGCACAATCTTCTCAGTGTTGGATAGTTGGTGGACAAAGGCTATGATCTCCGATTCAAAAATGGAAAATGCAAGATCTTTGAAAGTTTTGGAACAGAGATTGCATCCGGTACTCAAACTAAAGGTAACATCTTCCACTTGGTTGGTACTGGTAAAAGTTGCTTATTTGTTCAAATTGATCAAAGTTGGTTGTGGCATAGGAGAATGTGTCATGTGAATTTTGATAATATCATCAAGATAAGCAACACTCAGGCTGTAAGAGATCTTCCAAGATTGGTAACACCTACCAATAGTTTGTACAAGGAATGTCAGTTGGGTAAACAAAGTAGAGTCTCATTCAAAAGCAAGGAACAATCTTCTACCGGATTATTGGACTTAGTTCATACTGGTCTATGTGGTCTGGCAAGAATCAGGAGTGTGCAAGGTGATAGATACTTCATGTTATTAACTGATGACCATTCCCGGATGATGTGGGTGACTTTTTTGAAAGAGAAATCAGAAGCTCTTGAGAAATTCAAAATATTCAAAGCTATGGTAGAGAATGAAACTGGATTAAAATTAAAATGTCTGAGGTCTGATAGAGGTGGAGAATTCACATCTGGTGAGTTCATAGAATTCTATGAGAAACATGGAATAAAAAGACAGTTGTCTACTCCCATGACTCCACAGCAGAATGGAGTAGTGGAGAGAAAGAATCGGACCATCCAGGAAGCATCTAGAACCATGATGATGGAAACAAATGTTCCTCAGATCTATTGGAGAGAAGCTGTAAGCACTGCAGTCTATACTCTCAACCGAGTACAAATTAGAAGCAATACCGGTAAGACTCCTTATGAACTATGGTTTGGCATCACTCCCACTGTGAGGTATTTTAGAGTCTTTGGTAGCAAATGTTACATTAAAAGAGATGAATATCTAGGAAAATTTGATGCTAGAAGTGATGAAGGAATATTCTTGGGTTATTCTACTCAAAGCAAAGCATATCAGTGTTATAACAAAAGATTAAGGAAGATTGTTGTAAGTACAAATGTGAAGGTTGATGAAGGTGTTGAAAAACCCTCAAGGTTTTATGAATATGATGAAGATGATCAAAATGATGATTTTGTTCAAGAAGTCCAAGCTCCCTCTGAAATTCAGATTCAGACTGATCCGATAAATCAAGAAGAAGAGATAAGTTTGAATGAACCTGTTTAGGAATCATAAGTGCAAGAAACTCCCAAAGTTCCCAGGTATGTAAGACTAAATCACTCTGAAGATCAGGTCATAGGAGATAAAATCAAAGGTGTACAAACAAGAAGAAGGATTGCTCAAGATTCAGAAGAGTATTGTCTGATTTCAAAGATTGAACCTAAGACAATGAATGAAGCTTGCAATGATGAAAACTAGACTAAAGCAATGGAGGAAGAGCTGATCCATATTGAGAAAAATCACACTTGGGATCTTGTTCCCAGACCTAAAAACAAGAATGTGATTGGAATTAAATTGGTCTTCTGGAACAAACTGAATGAAGATGGTGAAGTAGTCAGAAACAAAGCCAAATTGGTCTGCAAAGGTTACTCCCAAGTAGAAGGAGTTGATTTTGAAGAAAATTTTGCTCCGATGGCAAGAATTGAAGCAATCAAATTAATTCTTGCTTTTGTTGCCTTCAAGGATTTCAAAGTATATCAGATGGATGTCAAATCTGCCTTCCTGAATGGTGACTTGGAAGAAGTATATATTGAGCAACCGGATGGATTTCAATTGTCTAATCATGGTGATATGATCTGCAAATTGAAGAAAGCATTGTATGGACTCAAGCAAGCCCCAAGAGCCTGGTATGAGAGATTGGATAAGCACCTTTTGAAGATTGGTTTCAACAAAGGTACTGCTGACAGTAATTTGTATTTCAAAATTGATCATGAAAATATCTTGATTGTTGAAGTGTTTGTTGATGATATCATTTTTGAAGGAAGAGATAGTATGTGCAAAACCTTTGCAAACCAAATGAAAAGTGAATTTGAGATGTCCATGTTTGGGGAAATGAATTTCTTCTTGGGTCTGCAAATCACTCAAACAAAGAAAGGAATCTTCATTTCTCAGACCAAATATGTGAAAGAATTGTTGAAGAAATTTGGGATGGAAGACTCAAAACCAATGAATACTCCCATGGCAACCGGATGCAAATTGAGCAAAGATGATGACTCTCCTAAGGCTGATCAGAAAAAGTATAGGTCAATGATTGGAGGATTATTATATCTCACTCAAACTAGACCTGACATTATGAATGTTGTTGGTCTTGTTGCTAGATTCCAAGTTGATCCTAGAGAATCTCATGTCATGGCAATCAAAAAAAAATTTAGATATCTAAAAGGGACAGTTGAGTATGGGTTGTGGTATCCTAGAGATCATAATTTCTCTCTTCATGCATATACTGATGCGGATTGGGCAGGAGATGTGGATGACCAGAAGAGTACCAGTGGTGGACTATTCTTTTTGGGGAAGAGATTGGTTTCTTGGCTAAGCAAGAAACAAGAGGCAATATCTCTGTCCACTGCAGAAGCAGAATATATTGCAGCAACAAGTAGTTGCACTCAAGTATTGTGGATGAAGCAAATGCTAAGAGACATCAGGGTGGAGTATGAGGAACCTATCACAATCTTCTATGATAATTCAAGTGCAATAAACATATCAAAGAATCCAGTGTTGCATTCAAAGACTAAACATATATCCATCAAGTTTCACTTTTTGAGAGAGCAAGTGAACAAGAATGAAGTCAGATTGGAGTTTGTGCCTTCCAAGGATCAGATTGCAGATATTTTTACTAAACCTCTACCTAAGGACTCTTTTGAGTATCTCAGGGAGAAGTTAGGGGTTATGACCCCTCTGGTTCTAAATTGAGGTGCACTGATGTGCATTAGTTCAGTGGATCTCACAGTCATATCTTGTGGTTCGGATTGATGATGGGAAGCTGCTACTCAGGGGGATCAGCTGACATGATTCTGAAGTAATGCAAGTATGTGCCCTTTGCCATTGATGTCAAAGGGGGAGAGAAGACGTGAAAAACAAGTAGTTTCTGATCAAAGGGGGAGCAGGAAAGGAAGAGAAGACATGTGAATGGTTGTTGCTGATAGGGGGAGTTGTGACAGTAAGGAGAAGCTCTTGTTTTGATGGACAAAATAATTTTTCACATCATATGTTGCCATCAATGACAAAGGGGGAGATTGTTGCAAGTATGGGCCTAACTGGTGTTGTCATTGATGTCAACATACTCTTGTTGCATTAATGATAAGGATTGGATGAGCTGTGTGTTGAGGATATTGAGAAAATTAGTCCTAATCAGGAACAGAGAAGAACCATGAAGACAGTGAGGTAAAGATCCCAGTTAAGATAAAAATCAGAGGATGCACTTCAAAGGGTTTGTAGATATGCATCTTGATATGATCTAGTAAAGATTTCAGAGGTCCGCATGAAGATCTGAAGAAATTATGGCCACTTAAGTAAAACTGGTTCTGGCAGGTGTTCAAATATCTTGTTCTGTGGATTTGGTGGAGTGTTTAGGAAGTCCATGTGAAGTAATGACTCAATTGGTTCATGATCTAGAGGTCCGCAAGCATCTATTCCAATATGACAGTGATGACAGACTATGTTCTTAAGGTTCCGGATGAAGGAGAGAATGATTTCAGTAAACAGTAGTAGTGTGGATGTTCTTGGTGATTCAGGCAAGCTTGTGGAGGTCTTTGGATTGTGTCCAGTTCGTGTTGATGGTCTGCATTGAAGATTGAGCTCGTAATTAAAGATTTACTTCCGGATGATGATGTTTTTCTTAAGTCTGGCTGACCGGATGAGTTACACATCCTGCAGATGATCTGGAAGGTGTCCTGTGAAGAATGACGTGTTCCCAAAGAAAGATTGAAGTCTCATATCTGTGTAGCCAACAGTGTGTTGATCCGTGTGAAGTATTTTTGTAATAAGTCATGTTGTATTTATGTACTTGCTCTGTTATGTATGCCAACTTGGATGATAATTCCTAAGTTGATGTCTTGTATAAATAAGGAGTTGTAAAGTTATTTCAAAGGGTGTCTTGTGGAGATGAGAGTGTGGTAGAGAGGAGTAGAGCGAAAGGCAAAGCATAAGTATTGAGCTTAAATGGAACTAACTCAAGCATGGTGAAGATGCTATTCTCCAGTTCAAGTATGTAACACTTATTATTTTGTAGACAGTGTGTCTTCTATAGGTAGTGAGCCCTAATTAGCATGTGCCATTTTATTCTTTCTATTCTTCTAACAGAGAATACAATCTTGGGTTAATCACCCCGTGGTTTTTCCCTTAACCAGGTTTTCCACGTCAAAATCTTGGTGTCTTGTGTGTTAATGTGTTTCAGCTCTTGATTTAATGCATTATGTTTCCATGATTGATTTATTATTATGCTGATGAATTACAAAGTGAATTTAAGTTTTTAATTGGAAGAAAGTTTTGGACAACTGATTCAGCCCCCCCTCTTAGTTGTCTGCCTAAAATCTAACATGATGATGCCACCATATATCACCTTGTTATAGCTCCTTCCCCTTGGCCCTGACTAGTATAGATAATGAGGATGCTCCAGGGCTTTGTGTGGTTGGTTTGGAGTGTTGCAATTGCTTTTCCACAGGGAATGCAACTTATACATAAAAGGCTTGTAGCTAGTCCCATGCATAGACTTTCTCTTTTGTGGGGAGAGCTTTTTCGTAAGCTTAACCTTTGTTGAATGCACAAGACAATTGAGAGCGGGGGTGAATCAGTTATATAAAAAAATTTAAACCCTCACAAACATAATCACATCCACATCAGTTCACTTAAACCCTTATTTTGTTATGAAGATTAAACATGAAAATAGATAACAGAAACTTAATCACATCAACACCATGCACAAGAGAACACTAGATTTTTATGTGGAAAACCCTAAAAGGGAAAAACTACAGTGAGGATTAGCTCACAATATAAAGTAGTATTAATATTGAATTACAAAGAGGCTCACTTCCAATGGGCTCACTACCAAAAGGGGGCTCACTGCCATGAACTGATATGATAGCATCTACCACATGCCTGAGTTTAGTTTCAATGAAGCGCAACAAACATCACCTTCGCAACCTCTCTAAAAATTATAGATGACTTATGCTCACTGCATTAGGTCTTCTACCACATGAAAGTCCTTGTTGCCTCTGATTCAAATCCACAACACAAACATCACCATCCTCACACACACACACCTACACATGAATCCTTTACACTTATTTATATCATCACCCTTGAAACATTCACCAAAGTCGGCAATACACTCTACAATCTTTGAAACAATATCCAAGGTCAGCAAACAAACAAATTCAAATTAGGTCTGGACCTAAACATTCCTGCAGAGCAAAGGAATGAATGCCGACCACACCACACCTTAATAGGGACTTAAATCCACTCTCTCACACTTCTACACACTTCCACAAATTCTGAAGCATAACAACAAAGAGTGTAAACAACTAGGTTGGCCAAAACTAGTGTTTACACTAGGATCTTTAGGCACACGCTTCAACAATATCAAAAAGAAAACTTGCGGAGCAAACACCAAGCATGAACATGATCTAGAAACATCCACAAGCACTTAAAAACCAGCAAAACCTTCTGCAACAACTTCAACAACTCTCACTTGAAGAATCTTCACACTCGAACACTTGAACTGTACTGACAACAACTGCAACTTAAGAAAGATAGCTTGCGGAGCACCAAACCATGAACCACTTGAACCAAAGAATGATATATGCATTACAAACATAAATCCACAACTGTGAACCAAGAAACACAACTACAGAGGAATGCAGAGCAAAACAATTTCTCCTAGTCACCTCTGCACAACTTAGAAACACTGTCCACACTCTAGTAGACACAACTTTCTCTGTACAACGAATTAACACCTCAAAATTGAAACATAGAAACTTTGAACATCCCTGAACATCACCTCTAAACCACATAAGCATATTTTCAATAGTGGAGAAATGCGGAGCAAAATACTAGCACTGTTCTTCAAGCCAAAATAACTCTGCAACACACTGTTTCCTCCGGAGAACAAATTTTCTCAAAAGCACTTAGAAGAACAACATCAGGAACTCATTCTAAACACCTTCAACTTCTTCTCAAAGCAACTGCACCAAGGAAACTTAAACAACAAGCTCACACTCTGCAACAACAACAACAGAAGATACAGTTGACACCAATGACAACACAAACATGTTGACATCAATGACAACACCGATTAGCACATACTTGCAACAACCTTTACTTCAATCTTGGATGCATTGGAGAATGTTTGACCCAAGGTGTCTAAAGTAAAGAATTCCATCTTAGCATGGATAGAAGGTAATAATTTATATTCTTATATTTGAGCACTCTATGTTTCTCAATAAGGTTCTCATGTAGATGAATAGAGGACTAATGGTACTCAGTGTAATCTTCCATTGATTGCTCCTTACACTAGCTCAACTAATTGAACTTCATGTATTCATCCTCATAATGTCTGAGGGGATAAAATTCTTCTTGTTAAGCATTAACAAAGGCATCCTAGGCCAAAATTGGTTAGTGATCCTTGTCACATTATGTGTTGAGTGTTAGCCACTAATGGGACATTAAAATGGATATTTTCAACACTACAAAAGAAGGTTTCTTAGTGTCACAAAATTTGTCGACAAAGAAGTATGCTTCAAGCTATCAAATTCAAATAGCTAGTGCTAAGGTATCAATTTTTTCTTTGAACATAAGAATATTTAAATTCCCTTGAACCCTAAAAGGATTGAGATGCTACATGTGGGAATGAGTTGTGTGAGATGTTGTGTTGTTGGTTTAAGTTGATGTATGAAATCACAAAACTATTTGAAGAGTTCTTGGCATTATGTTCCTAAGATAATGTTGATAATTCTTTGAATGTCTATTAAGACCTTTGGTATGCACTGGTCAACCATTTTTCTCTATTTTCGATGTATGTCTGACCTTTCACAAATTAAACTAAGTGTATTGCACTCCCTTAGTTGTGCATATGTTTGCACCAACATGAAGAAAGATCTTAGCTTTGATACTAGTTAATGATCTAATTCCCAAGCTATTTGGGGGACAATCTTGTGTATTAGTTGGTAATGGGCAAGATCATAGAATATGAAAATGGAATAAGAAATTAGTAAACCAAAAATCACATTTAATGCATGGAAGACTTATGGTAACTATGCCACTTTTGTTCATAAAAAATAGGGAAAAAATGTAAAAAGGGTTTAGATGTGAATCTATGGATTCCCCTCTATTTATACATGATGTACAATGTAGGTATTTATACATACTAATAATACTAGGCCACCAACTACGCTCCCTGTAGATGCTAACAAATGTCCAATACATATGGATGCATGGTGCGCATGGATGAATTGACACCAAGTACATCTAACACTTATAGTGCTACATCATGTCATGTGTTATATGTGTATAGTGTTAGATGTCTGATATGTATAGTGTCATGCAATGTGGTGTAGAGGCCACTAGATGTGCACATGTATGGTGGCATATCATGTGGATGTATATGTTCAACATGTCATACACATATGGTCTAACTTAGCACAAGCATGTGCAACCATATATAGGTCTATACTATGCACCTGAGCAATGTCGCACATGAGTATTGTGTGAAAAGTTACACAAATAATGTTGTGTGTAGTCTTGTGAGCCTTGTGCTATGCACATTGCATAATGCTCTATCCAGCGACAAAACTAACACATAAGGCACCTCTCAGATCAATAAATCTCTTGGACAAGTGAAGCAAGTGTATGTAAGAGGAAAAGAAAAGTACTAACCAAAAGGAGGAAAAATCACATACATGATGGAACAAACCCTCCATAAAAATGACATCCCCATCCATAGGATAAATCTTGACATGAGAGCATCAAGGATAGAAGGATCAAATCCTATAAAGTGTAGAAACACATCCAAATATATAGTATAGGCATGGATAGAGGCTAAGGACAATGGACTATGAGAATCCATGATAAAAGAGATCAATGATATGCAAACAAGGGTGTGTGGGTTGGATCAAAGAGAAATTGTGTAATAAAGGCCCAACCCCTAATATAGATAACTCAAGACCTACAAACAAATGGTGGATATAAACCTAATTAGATCTAAGATGAAGTATCAACAAATATTAGATTTGAAATCCTAATGTAGAAGGAATAAACCTTAAGGACAAAACTCTAGGTCATGTAGGAAGGTCAGGGTCACCATAAAGTGTAATGGAAATGAAAGATTTCACTGTATCATTTTTAGGATAAAGCAAATAATATAACAATAATAAAATTCTAAAAATATAGGAAAGCATGCAGCATGCCAAAGATGAGGATGCAAGTGGATAATGCAATTAGGATGTTTTATGATGTTATGGTGATGCCCTTATGTGATTGTTCCTTGACAATAACTTAGCATGTCTTGATGGAATGAAATGCATTAGGACATTTCATTTTATTCAACACCCTAGCTTGCAATTTGAACTAATGTGTGCTTTAGTCAAATCATAATGGCTAGTTGAAAAGGTGAACATTGGGCTCAATTTTAAATTTTAAATTTTAAATTTTTGGGTTCAAATCTGCATGTGTGGAACTAATTAAGGTCAATTCCCTACCCACAAATCTAAATTAAAGTGGTGAATGAAGATTGCAAATTGGGTCTAAACCCTTAAGATGTATAGAAATAGACTTAAGCTAGGATAAGATTATTTGTCAGTTTTCATTACAAAAATACACCAACTTATAATCTAATCATGGTTAGTCAAAAGAAAGACATCGGTCTACTATTTTCACCCTTACAATAATATATCAAATGTATTAAAATGCTAATGCAATATTTCATACATAAATTTTCTAAAAACTATTTATTTCTTCTATTATTTTTGACATATATAAACCTATATAAAATTGGTGGTTGTGTTTCAAAACTAAAAAGTTAAAGGGGTCCGGGTAATAAAAAATTCACAGCCTTTTGGAGTAAAGAACGCGGAACACGTGTCAACTGTCGTTAATTTTAAACGGTGGTCAAGAATAAACAGTGTGGAAGAAAAAGTGTGAAATAAAAGTGTTGTAATGATGAATAAAGAGATGGAGGTGAAGGTTCAAAGGCATTGTTTGTCTTCAGCATCAATATTTTCAAGGTATCGATACTTGTCTTCAATTTGAAAGTTGAACTGCAAAAGTTAATAGAAATTGAAGGTATAGATACTAAATCGCTGTGCAAAAGTTAATAGAAATTGAAGGTATAGATACTTAATCGCTGTTTTTTCGGTTCGAAAACAACTTCTACCAATATTTCTGGGAGCCACATGGTCGTTTTTAATGGGTGGATGTTGAGATGAGTATAGGTATGTAAAGGAATTTAAGAAATTAAATAAAAGAATTTTGTCACTTAGCTCTTGGGATTATTATGAAGAATAAATTTAATGGTAGATAGAATTTAGTCTACCAATTGGGGTGGAAATTTCACACATGTTATCATCAACATATAGATTAGTGATTTATACTTGTTATCACTCCTTAACTTCACAAATTATCGTGTACAATGGGCTTCGACAATCAAGAGGCATGTATAACAACAACATATAGAGATCTAAAATATATATTCAAAAATTAAACATGCAAACAAACACAAAGATCTAGAAGCACGTATATCCTAGAGAACAACCCACTCTAGGTCAAAAAACTCTAGTCTAGGAAGCAAATACCTCTCATTCTACTATACAGATGAGAAGTGTGAAGGTTACAATGACCAGTCAAGTCGTCACCAAGCTCCAACAATGACAAAAAGAGCTTTGAACTACCTCCCAAGTAGTCCCTTGTTCACATATAGTAGTATCACCCGCTATATCTCTTTCTTGTCTTCCCTAGACTCCTTTTCCCCACCTTAAATTCCTCTATTACCATCCCTGCGAAAGAAATCATCTATCACTTTGCATAGCCCTCTATTGTGAAGGTGAATAGTTGCCTTGGCAATGCCCAAGATTTTGCCACCAATTGTAAATGGCCACACATCTCACATGATCATTAAAACACCTAGTGAACACACCCAAATGACCCACCAAAATATCTATTGCCACCAATAATTACCCCCACACAGACTATGCTAGCAAATAAATGGTTTGCCAACATGGCAAAAGGATTGAACTCCAAATTAAGACAACAAATTGTTGCCAAACAATCATGAACCATTATGACCCTAGGGCTAAGTGAATAGTTCCAACTTAGAGGAATGATTAACTTTCCAACAAGAAATAATAGTCTACCACAAAGGAACAAAACTACCCTCCTCATATTTATCCACCCTAATGACACCCCAATGAAGACATTACTCACCAAAGAAGAGTTACATATGACCAAGACTTAGTCATAATCTCGACTAACAAAAGATAAAACTATCATTCATGCACTTGAAGCATTGACTTGTGCAACAACTAAGCCTTCTTGTGCAACATTTGGGGTACTTTGTGCAACAATTGTGATACTTTGCACAACTAAGATCTTCTTGCACAGCCATTGTGAGCTCTTTCATATCAATTGTGAGCTAGAAGAACATGACCCTAAGGACTCAAATGTCACTTCATCCAAATTTTTAGATCACACATTTCTCTTTAGGAGGCTTTTGGTCCCCAAAAGCCCACTAAATAGAGAACTAACTAAAGAACTCCCAAACATGTAGCCTTAAGAATTCCTCTTATTTTGGTTGGGAATCCTAATTCAGTTCCATAGTCCACACAAATATGAACCAATTATAGACACCAATTGATCCCTTGACTAATCCACTTACTATGTCAGTAAAACTAAAAGGAGAAGTTATGACCACCTTGGTAATTATCTTCTTGAACTCGCATTCCCCTTCTTTCTCCACTTGTTTATGCTTTTCATTGTGTGGTAGCCCTATACCCTATTGTCTTGCATCATTTTAATATTTCTATTTGTTACCCCTTTGTGCACATAGAGTCCCTTATCTATTGAAGAGCCAACCCTTCCAAAGCACTGATTAACTTCTAAAATTTGAAGTACTTGATACTGCAATTTTGGACTTCTTAACATATAGATGCAACATACACATCTTCCCATTCAGACTAAGCCTATACTAATTATTCTTCCAATAGTAAACACCATCTCTCTCGAAGAGATAAGTGCTCCCAAAGATTATATCACAAACATCTACTAACTTTATATCCTTAAATTCAAAAGCAAGCCCAAATGACAAGTTACATTAGTTTGTTGCAGTTATTTCAACTCCTTCTTACAACCATCTTAATACATATGGACATGGGCGGTATATTATCTTTAAACCAAATTCACTAACCAGTTTATGAGATACAAGGTTTACTTGCAAACATGTATCAAACATGGCATCAACCTTCTTGTCTCTAACTTGAACTTTGATGCAAAAAAGTTGTGTATGATCCTCCCATCATGTAAGCAAACATCAACCTTGGAAAAACCCCTTTAAAGCATGGCACAAGACAATATATTATCCACTATGAGTTGCACTCAATCTATTTAATTTTTTCTCCATATATAGCAGTTTTGTCTTTTCCCCTCTTAGTCCAAGAAAGAATTAACTTCGGGTGCAATTTCTAGTTGCATCTATCCTCTAAATTTCTATCCTTATCATAATTGTTACAATGAAGATTATTTTTACCTTTGCCCTTTGTAGAAGCAGCATTCACCTTACTCTTGCCTTTGTTATGAGCTCCATCCTTCTTCACACCTTGTTGTTGCTCCTCATTATGTTGCTTATTCTTGTAGGAAGAATCAATCATCTTATCCAACTCAAGATAATGGGCTTGAGCACATGTTTTATTGATATCCTTAGGTTTGGCCATAAGAACATACCTCTCGAAGAAATCAAATAGATCCCCTATGTATTTCATCGGGACCTCACACTCCATGACATATTTCCCAAGTTGCACCACTCTCTTTCTAAACTCATTGGTATAAGCTAGAACACTTTGTCTTTACATTTGCTTTAAATAATTCCATTCTATTACCCTTTCTTCTTCATAACAGATTAGGTAGAATTGCTTACAAAGATCCCCTTAAAATATTCCCCCGTAGAAAATAGTTTCCCTTTCTAAATTTCTAAAGAGTGTGTCATACCATGTGAAAGAATTCCTAGCAAGCTTTAACCTCACAAAAGAATTTTTTGATTTAGGGACATTTGATGAAGGATTCAAAGTAAACCTCCATTTGTGAAACCCATTGATCAAGATTATCTACACTAATTTCATCATATTATGACTAAATGTCTATTTTTGCTTCAGCTTTATTAAATCTCCCATATGATATGCTTCTTACTTAGGTTCACTTTTTTTAGGCTCACCATCTTCCATATGCTCATTTGGAATTCCCACCTTCCCTATCAAGTTTGGCATCATGCTCTCAATCCTATCAATCTTCACTTCAAAGCTATAAATCCATGCAACATAGGCTTCAAACCTTTGAAACCTTGCCTCTCCATCTTGTTGTGCCATAGTTGTTGTCCTAACTCTTCTTAACCAATCTCTTGTTTTGATTTTAGGCTCAAAAGGCAACAAATCACTACTTCCACTTTCTCTAGTTAAGGGCATAGGTAGTGATCGCTTCTCTTTGATGGCATGACAATTTCTACCTTTCTTTTCATTGGGAATGAACAAAGATTGAGCATAGACAATAGGTAGATTCTAAGCATATTTGTAGAGGCACAAACATAATGAAGTACAATTGCTAGAAGAAAGAGTCTATATGAATGAAACATGAAGAGAATGAGGTAAATATTGGTTTTATAGCAGTTTCAAACTTTGGCCAATGAGTTACATATGTTCGAGGAATAGTGTAAGTGGACATTTAATATATAAATAAGTGTTTTTGTAAGGGCGACAATTCTTCATGTTTTGTGAAGGGTGGAAGGCTTAATCAAATCAAGCATTGCAACAATCCACACTTCATATGGGAGGACACTATCATGAAGAATCCAAATCAAGTGAAATGGATGGAGAATATCATAAAGAGTAAATGTGAATTGGTTTTATGTGACTATTCACTCTATCATATTGGCAGAGACTAGTTGTATAGTAAAAACAACAATATTAGGGATGGTACTAGGAAACTAACTAGTTACCACATGTTGGTTTAATATAAGTTATTAGTTGGAATTATAAAATTTGTTTGTCCATCAATCTCATATTTATATATTTCATGTTCTAGAGTAAAGGTTTGTACATAGTAGTAATAACAAAGCCCAAGATTGCAAAGAAAGACACCTAGAAAGTTTCAAGACTATCAAATTCAAGGTCACCTACATCTTGATAGGATAGTTGTGCCCCTCCTACACAACATCTACACCCCCTTACATATATGTTGCACCCCACATTCAAAATATTCATCAAATAGCTCTCAAATTTCTCTTACATCTATTTCTAGTCTTCCACAGTGCATTTCTAGTCCCAAACCTAACAATTTCTAGGTACATGTGCTTCATTTTCAGTCTCATTTTCTATATAGCATTTTAATTTTTATGTTTCCATTCTCGACTCATAGTATTATCTATCTATTTCAGTTTTGTATTCTTGATATATTGTCTAATTCATACTTATTACATAGGAAAGATCTAGTTCTTTCTAGGACTAATACACCTTAGAATCACTATTTTTTCACTTTAAGTTTGATGATTGGACTTTTTTATTAACCCTTGATTTTTTGGTTCTTCTTCTCATCAATTATCTATTTTGTGTTTACATTACTTATTTGACCTTTTTATTGAGTCTTGATTGTTGTGCTTCTCCTATCTCAATTTCACACTTCTCTTTATCTCTTTTACACATGGCACTTTCCATATATGTGCACCACATTGCTTAGCTTCCCTACCCAAGGGCATCTTTGGAAGTTATATTCAAAGCCAAGTAATTTCTTACTCCCTTTAGAGAAACACATTATTGTGTTTCATAATTATACCATATCATTACATGCTTACATACTACATGATATGTTATGCCATTGCCCTACATGTGTTGACAATAATTTTCATGTCACCTCCCTTATAGTACTTACATATTATTATCTTATGTTACCATTCTTATGTGATCCTACATGCTTACATTTCACATGAAATGCTTATTGCACTTACATTCTTACATTTGTGTATGACCATTTTACATATCCCCCACTCACTTGTACTCACATTTGGGGGTGAAACTAGGGGAAAATCTTTTATTCTTCACCACATGGGATTTCACACTATTACCATTTTCTTCACATGTGGCCAATACAATTTTTTCTCTCCTCCAATTGACTCCATCACAAAATATGCACTCAATTTGAGAGGCCATATTATATACTTTACACTATCTTAATTTTTACACTAGTTCACGCATGCACATATTGAGGGGGGCACACTAGTTTTGACTCCTCAACATCCCTATGTGTTGTGATATCATTTCAACCTTTATAGATTTCATGTTTGTGTAGATTGAGGGGTCCACTTTGGTTCAAACTCCTTGAAATCCATACACATCATGTCTTCATTTTTAGCTCATGTTTGTGTAGATTAATAGGACCACACATGTTCCAAATCCTTGAGAATCCTACACATATGTTATCTTTTTTTAGCTCATGTTTGTATAGATTGAGGGGGCCACACTAGTTCCAATTCCTTAACAACCCTATACAACATGATGCCTTTATTTTTCTTAGCATTTTATAATGTTTCATTAGCGCCAACTCAATTACATCATCATGTCTCCATTTTCCAAACCATCACCTCATGTCTTTTTTCCCTTATACAATTGATAAATGTTACACTAAAATGAAAAACATTGATGATTATGATTATATGCTATTGTTGTTTTTCTACAATTGCTACTAATGATCTATGTGTGTAGATTGAGATATATTGTTTTAGCAACCATGAATTTATTTTCTAAATTCAATTATTATATTAATTACTTTAGCATGCATGATTCATGTAGTTCACATGCATGTTAAAGTGGGGTTAAATGTAGAGGAGAAAAGTGCACACCTTGTCCTTTTACCCTCTTGTTTTACACTCACTTTAGATTTATCGTAAATGCAATGTCTTAACACTCAATTTGTCCTTTTTTGCAAAGAAGTTGTCACAATCCCAAATTGTATCATCCATCCTATTGTAATCCATACTGGTCATGACCAACTCATATTGCAACCACTCCTATATCATGGAATGTTACACTAAAATGAAAAACATTGATGATTATGATTATATGCTATTGTTGTTTTTCTACAATTGCTACTAATGATCTATGTGTGTAGATTGAGATATATTGTTTTAGCAACCATGAATTTATTTTCTAATTTCAATTATTATATTAATTACTTTAGCATGCATGATTCATGTAGTTCACATGCATGTTAAAGTGGGGTTAAATGTAGAGGAGAAAAGTGCACACCTTGTCCTTTTACCCTCTTGTTTTACACTCACTTTAGATTTATCGTAAATGCAATGTCTTAACACTCAATTTGTCCTTTTTTGCAAAGAAGTTGTCACAATCCCAAATTGTATCATCCATCCTATTGTAATCCATACTGGTCATGACCAACTCATATTGCAACCACTCCTATATCATGGACTAGACTGTAGATGTGGATCTATCCCATTGATCCCTATTGAAAATGGTGAGCACATACACATGGAACTAGATCAAAACCATTATTGCACAATGATATCAAAATATAAAATAATATATTATTGAATCGGGATAGATCTTTCATTACAATGCAATGGATTTTTAAAGCCTTACAATTTCCCGTGATTAACCAATAACCAATTAAATTCTTCTACGAGAAAGTAGCTCCCAAACATTTATTTAATCACTAACAAGAAACTAACCTATATTTATAAATTAACAATTACATGTTAATTAATTAATTAATTATTATTCTAAACTATATACTAAACTATACTAATGATGTAATAAATATAACATTCCCCCCTTATTACATCAATCCGAATGAGGGACGGAACACTACAAGGATTGAACACAGCAACCCTTCTGGAGACTTTGATGAATCGCCTTCACCAATTCTCCTTGCTCACCCAGGAAACACCAAATTGAATTTGTCAATGAATCTCCTAAATGTCAAACCTGTAAAATCCTTTGTACCACATGAGAGAACATAATCTCACCCTCCATGCATGATGAGAGAACATAACTCTCCTCCGAGAGTCCACAGCTCCATCGAGTGTGTCAATAATCCCTCCTTTAGTGCTACATTTGGGAGAACAACTCTCCTTTCTAACAATCCACAACTCCATTGAGTGTGTCAATAATCCCTTGAGAGAACACAACTCTCCTCCGAGAGTCCACAAGTCCACCAAGTGTGTCAATAATCCCTCCTTTAGGGAACATAACTCTCCTCCTTCAAGAGTCCACTTTCCTCTGAAAGTGTCAGTATCCCTCCTCCAATGCTATGGGAATCAAATCTATCCTGTAATGTAAAAAAAGAAATACACCAAGGTGAATACACAAACTATACCCACAAGTACTACCAAAATTGCCAAGCCCCCCTTGCTCCATGAAGGGACACAGATCGATGGTGCTTCTCATGCAGTGGATCATCTCTGAGCGAGAAGATAGCTCAAGATGATGAAAACTCCTCCAGCCTCTGGTGCCTCCAACCTCCAATATGATATGTTACACCTTATTCACCTAATCTTTTTAGAGCCCAAATAGATTTGACATGGATTTCCCCAAAAGCACAAACAAGACTTTCAAACATATTTGTAAAACCCATGAGATAATATGATGTCAAATTCAACCAAAAATGCATCCTTTACAATAACATTTTCAAAAAAAATCCAAAAATAAAAGATCTTGATTTTCAACTTCAAATCTCCTCAAAAAATTCTTTATTTCTCCAATTACAAAATTTCAAGAAAACACTTATTTCTCCACAATGATAATCACCTTAAACAAATTCATTTGGATACATAACACAAAAATAATTGTAATATTCACTACTTATTTGACCATAATTCCCTTATTTCCCCTTATTCCTCAATTCGAAAATGAATTTTTATCTCCTAGGGGTCTTTCTAATCTCACACTTGAATTATTCTTAGGATAAAATAGAAGATATTTCATCCAACGTAATTTTTACACCTCATTTCCGTAAAAATAAAACTATGTTGGAAAATAGTCTATATGATATTGATTTTTATAAGGATTTTAAATTAATCAAACTTATAAAAGCACATACCTCCAATAAACTCTCTAATCATGCATTTGATTTCCAATTTAGTTGAAATAAATATGCACATTTACTAATCACAGAGGCACTGTTTAAAATTGTTCTTCACATCATTTATTACTGCTGTTTTTCGGCAACAAACTACTCATTAAATACTCACGATATCTTCAAAAGATATCTGGGTTTTATTCTATTATTCATCAACTTTCCAGAACATGTTGAATTTCTATATTTCGTTAAGAAATGAGAAAGATATCATGATTTTAGTGAGACTGTATATTGTTGGACACCTTTATTCTTGCTCTTTCACAAACAACACCAACAAACCAATACATTCCTCTCCAATTTGGACGCCTCACAATGACAACTCAGATGGAATCCCACATTACCATCTACTATCAGCAACAAAAATATTAATCAACTAATATTTCTACAAATTTCAATGCACAGGCAGATGTAGAAACATCCAAATGCCTCTTTATGCTTCAACAGAAATTTGATGAAATTTCAACATGCCTTGCTGCATAAACTTCAACAAATTTAAATCCTTCACACAACGGGCCTGCTATCATTATTTCTCTCAAAGTCTTCCATGGTGATCAATTTTCTCATGTTTCTCACAGCAGAGGATCTACTAATTGCTTTGATACCATATTGAAAATGGTGAGTACATACACACGAAACTATATCAAAACCATTATTGCACAATGATGTCAAAATATAGAATAATATATTATTGAATCTGGATAGATGTTTCATTACAATGTAATGTCTTTTTAAAGCCTTACAATTTCCCATGAATAACCAATAACCAACTAACTTCTTCTACATGAAAGTAACTCCCAAACACTTATATAATTACTAACAAGAAACTAACCTATATTTATAAATTAACATTTACATGTTAATTAATTAATTAATTATTATTCTAAACTATATACCAAACTATACTAATGATGTAATAAATCCAACAATCCCTTGGGCAGTTCATGTCTACACCCCTATCTCCATAATTCAAACAACTTTTCTCACTTCCTCAGGCTAACCCTTTCAAATAATTTGACCATTACTTGTCATCTTGCATGCAAAGTATTTTGAATTGAGCACCTAGGATCTTGTATTTAAGTACAAGCACTAGGATCATATTAGTATTCATCAAAAAGTACCAAATTGAAACATATAAAAAAATATCATCAAAATCATTACATGCACTTATTCATCGACACAAGAACTCTCAGATACTACACTAAGCACTTGAATTTAATGTTTGTCCTTAATCTTGTCATATGAGTAAATGGAGCTTGACTACCATCAAGGAAATCAAATGCATTTCTCTTTGTCATGTAGTAGGCCCTTAAAGGTGCTCTTCAAAACCACTACATTTAGGAGAAGGTACAAGTGAAGGCAAATAGGTTATAGAGAGCATATCAACATAGGACACAATTGCATAGAGAAGAAGTGTCCAAAGATTAAATTGCGGGCATGACCTAGTCCCAAGAAGGCCTAGATTTGTAATAGATATTCATCACAATATAACAAGTGTAGATAAATTATTGCATCCCAATTTCAATTATTGAGTGTGATAGATAACAAGATCTTCATCATCATCTTGAAACCCTCAATCAACATAAAGGTAAACATATTATAACTCTATTTTACATTTACCATCTCAACTCATTTAAATTAAGTATGATTATCTATTGGTTGTTTTATTATCATATTATCTATTCTACATTTATTATAACCAATTTATTCCCCTACAATTGTATTTTGAAATGCTTTTTTCTATCATATAGTATAAGATATCTAAAATGAAATAATCCTCTTCAAGTGAGAAAATTAAAGCCTATAGATTACACACAGATAACACATAATGGATCAAACAACAAAAACAATAGCTTGCATCCACTAAGACACATCAATATCTAACATAGTAGTCCATTGATGCACTACCAAATAGTCAAAACTCTTAAAAATATTGATGAACCTATAGACAAGGCTAGAATAAAAAATAATTGTTATAACATTGTAATACATAGATTGAGGATCAAACAAGGTGATCAAATGCCACCAGTGAACATGGCAACATTAGATCTCAATTTCCTCTATAATGGGCCATCCAACCTTGAGTCAAGCATTGGTTGTGATCCACTTAACAATGGCTTGGACATTGTTTAGATAGTAATAGTTAGCTTGATTGATTTGCCTTCATTATATAACATGTAAGAGATAGTTGAGACTTGCTTAGACTCATTGGCAAGTTGTGTGATCTTCGAGTTGATATCTTCTTGGTTGTCTTCCAAGGTTTTAAGACAAGCTTATAGGCAATTGACTTGATCTATGAGGTCTTTGTTGACCTTCAACTAATCCTTGAGAGCTATAGATAGAGTAGCCATCTAGAGAAACATATTAGTACATAGCATTTCAATTTCAATTTCCAAAGGTAGCTAAATAGTGCTACTTCCATATGAATTTAACAATCACTTGTTAGGAATTGCATGCAAAAGATATCAATTAAATGCAAATAAAGATTAAACAGAGGAATGAAAAAAACACAGAAATAATAATAGCGAGAGACAATTTTTAACGTGGTTCACCCAAACTCGGGCTACATCCACCAACAGAGAGTCCAATATTATTATCTAGCAAATCAAACTTATTACAACCAGTAATCCTTGCAACTCAATACCACTGCAAATGCTACAATATAATATCTCAACGGAAACCCTAACCCTTAGTTGTTTTTCTCAAGACTTATGTCAGTCACAAAATAGGGTTTTTTTATGTTGGCCAATAGAAAAAATAACTCCCGACACCTTTATAAAATAATAAAAGTTATTTGAGGTTTCAAGGGCGTTGCCTGTCGACCCCGCCCTGTATCACGATAGGGAGCACGCCAGGGGTGCTACCCCTGGACCCCGCAAGGGGCGCCACCCCTTGACCCCGTCTTGGGGGCGCTGCCCCCAAACCCCCATTAAATAATTTGGGGGGAAACCGCTTCGATAAAAGTGGGGAAAATTTAACCTCCGAGTTTGATTAGGCTCCATATAACAACATTACATGTCTTCAAGTATTGGTGATAACTTTCTTAAATGTTAAGAGGCCTAAAAGACCAAATTTCCACATTCATTTATGGGAGAAAGTGGTGGGAAGTGGAGACATGAGAAAGAGCTAGAGCTTGCAAGCATGGGCAAAACTAGAATTGATGTTTAATAGACTTAGGTTCGGATTAGAATGGGCAAGTTGGAAGAGGTAGATAAACTTGAGATGAGCACCAATGGGTAACTTGACATGTAGGAGCTTCTAGGTGGTGAGTTGTGATTGTGTATTGGCTTTGGACTACCATATATGTTGGCTAAGCTTATTACACGTGTTTCAATTGAATTGTCACATCCATTTGGCATTGAGGCAACAAGAGAGGGGGATTGATGGAAGAAGTTGTCTACAAGTGGCTTTAAGGGGAAAGAACCTGATGTTGTGACCATTATACAACTTCCAATCCTTCATAAAGTTGTAATGACAAAACATGGAAAACATGATGGTAAGGGAGGGTGGGAAAAGCTATTCGATGTCAAGCACTAGTTGCTTATCTTTTTGACTGAGGTAGAATTGAAGCTTGAGATGTTGACAAGTTTTCAAATTGTAGTTGGTGAGATTGCAAATATCTCATAACACTTGGATGCCTTTTAAAGAGGTTTTTTCGTTTAAATTTGTGAATGAGATGAAGTGTCTTGTTTTCTATTTGAAACAACTTGTTCCACTAGATGGATAAAGTAGCAACACTTAGACCATGACTTAGAGATTGGTCAAACTAGGTCAACTGTTGAGAGACTAACTGTCATGCCTTCTAAATGTTGTTGAACAACAAAGATAATAAGATCTTCTATTTCCGGTTCACTATGTTTCAATAATGACCAATATTAGCAGATTATATGTGGTAGCAAACCAAGTGTTTCCAAGATGCATCCCCATCCAAGGCATGTACAATCCATTTGGTTGTGAGGCAAACACCCTAATAAAAAGTATCTATGATTCCAAGGCCCCCGTTGTCTTTTGGTTGAATGCAATGTTGCTAGGAAGTGGTAGGCACATCCTTCTTGTTACCCCACTTTGCCCACATGAGGCTCCTTATAAGTTGTGCCAATTAGTTATAGCAATTATTCAATGGAAACCAACATGAAGAATGTACACATGGTTGGCCAAGAGGATTTAATTGCCCAACCGAATGTGCCTAGTCATGGACAAGAACTAGTTTGTCCAATTCATGAGTTTCTTTTTGAATTTATTTAGAAACCACATCCACATGCCCTTCAATGTAACACCAATTATGAAAGGGATTCCAAGGTATCCAATTATAGAATCATGCTTCACTTCTTGCCATTCTCCAAGGATCCACAAGGAGTAAGAATTAGGTCATGTCATAATGAACTCAGTTGTAAGCATAGCCAATTGAGATCTTGAAACTACACAAAAGAGGTCCAATATATCCAAGGTGTGGGTCACTTCATCAACAAAATTTAGGATAAACAACATGATGTTATCAATAAAGCATGAGTTGAGGGCCTTAGCATTATTAGGGGGAGAGATGTCATGAATGAGGTTGTGATATTGCACATGTTGGAAGAGGTATCAAAGGGTATCAACCATAAGCACGAAGAGGAAAGGATCAAGGGGGAAGAATTGATGAATGGATTTATAGAGGGGGAACTAGGGGGAGGGAGCCATTAATAGCCAATCTTGCATTAACATCTATGAAAAGCATTTGGATGTGAACAATAATCTTAGAGCCAAATCCTAGCCACTGCAATATGTTTAGAATGAAAGGCCATTAGATGTAGTTGTAGTCCCTATCAAAGTCTAGCTTGATGATAAGCACATATTGGACCATTTGTTGAGCCCCCTTAGTCATTTCCCAAGCTAAAACCATGTGATCCAATATAAATTTTCCACCCAAGAAATTGATCTACTCTGGCCAGACAATCTCTTGAGTAATGTATTTGATTTTATGAACCAATACTTTGGCTTTATCTTTTATGAGGTATTTAGTAGGGTAAGGGGCCGCCATCCAATGACGTGTCCTCTTATTTACCCTTGGGAAGTTGCTTGATCAAACCTTAGTTTATTGTAGCCCCTAGAGAACCAGTTTCAATGACTTCAAGATAGACATAGTAGAAATCTTTCCAAATGTGGGGCCAAAGAGCCTAATAGAATTCAACTGAGAGGCCATCAATTTTAGGGCTCTTCTCATCCCCTATGCAATACATAGCTTTATCCGTATCTTCCATGTTGAGGAGGTGCTCAGGGAATTTGTTGTATTCAAGGTCTATTTTTTGAGGAATGCAACCCGTAATATTGTCAACTATGGGGATAAAAGGGTCATTGGTTGATTCATCAACAAACAATTGCTTATATTGATTATAAAGGGTTTTCATGATTGCAAATTGGTTGGACTAAAGGGAGTCATCTCTTGTTTTAATGACAAAAATCTAGTCTTTTTTATGTTTATGCAAAAATTGAAAGAAGAATTTAGTTGGGAATTGTCCCCATCTTTAATCCATTAAAGGTGGGCACGAATTTTAATACCTTTTCCTTTGTAGACAACTAGTTTTTGAAGAAGATTTTTTGTGTGCAACCAACTATTGAAGAGAGATGTTATGGGGATTGTTGGCCAAAAGAGCTCGACCATGCACAAGCTATCCTTTGAGGAAATCTTCAAGCCTATGGTGTTTAGTAGCAACTCTCCAACCATAATCCTGAAGGAAGAGGGTACAACAAGCTATAGTTCTTTCCACTAGTTGATCCATATATCTTGTTGAGGTTTGGGTTCAATATTCCAAGTGGTACAATAAAGTTGTCAATGCAATCCTTCTATTGTAGGTGAGAGACATTCAATTTGAAGGGGAACTCATTATGGGAAGTAGGGGTGTTGAAGAAGGAAAGGATAGTGAATTAGGGGAAGTGATCAAAGAGAGTGGCAAAAAGGTCAAAATGGACAAGATGTCCAGAGGGGAAGTGATGATATGGTAATGAGGGGAGATGTAAAACCTATCCAAGCAACTCATTTTCCTAAAAAAACCTTCACGACAATTGCTCCAAGTAAATCAATACAACTTGTGAAGGTCGATTTTGCCAAAAGAAGATCAAACACTCCGAGAGAGTTACTTGCCGAAGTCCACATGTCAAACTCCGGTTAAAATAGGGGAGAATGGCTCTCCCAACTAAAATTTGAGCCCCCAACCACCCGATCCATAATTGAGAGGTGAAGACCTATTCACTATGAAAGTTGCGTTCAGTTAAGGGGTGAATTGGGGGCATAAACAGAACAAAATCCAAGCAGCCCCCCTTGGTAGAGCACGGTGATCCAAATGTGGGTCAGTACCAGAGGCAACAATAGGCTTCACAAGCCAAGGGGCAAGCCGAATGCAGTCTCATCGCTATCCTCATGGTGATCGATGTGGAAGAAGTGGACTTCTTGCCAAATGGAAGCAAAGTGTCATCCAGGCGGACAACACTAACTTTACATCTGTATGATTGTGCTGGACAGATTGTCTCCCTTGGATACTTTCGGAAGGGAATGGAAAGGCCCCTAACATTCCAAGATTGAACGTGGCACTTCACGGGGGAGGTTGGTTAGAGTGTCCTCATCCATTGAAGTGCGCTGAACTGCTTTTCTGAGGTGAAAATTTGGGCATCTAAACTTTCTTTGGAATTAATCCCAAGTCAAAAAGTAAGCTAAAGATGCTCGGCTAAGCAATTATTGGAGACTTTTGATATGATTGAGTCATTTGCATTTACTAACGGGTAATCTCAAGAATTTTACGATGCCTGACTTACAGAAATCCACTCTACGAAGTCAAAGTTGCCCAAAAAGCTTGATCCAGCTGGCCGTAGATTCAATGTTTTAAAATTTAGACACCATTTTCTATCAGTACCAGCAATTGAATGACTGTAGTAGAGAATAAAGCAAAAGAAAAAATGGCAAGCTGACAACTTTTTCTATCAGTGCACATGGTGTCCAGTCCAATGGACACTAAAATTTGGTGGATGCAAAGCTGTCATTTAAAAGCACGGGCCCCTGACCATCTACATGCTATCCTAAATTTTCTTTTTTTTTCCCCAAAAAACTGTTTCCCTTAGCAAAATATCATGTCCAAGCCTCTGGAAACATTTTACAATCCTATCATGTGTTTTTTTTTTTGTACCCTTTCCATAATGGCGAATCTGAGCTAAAATATATGCCAAGATACATAATGCTTTGTCCTTTTCATGGCTAATATGAATTTTTATTGATCTATATTGTTTATGTATGTTAATTTTAGTCACTACATTGCAAAAGAAGGAAAAAAAACCTCTAGATAATGACTTGCAGATCTTGTATACATTGATTATAATCGATATAGACATACACTTAATACCTAACGGTCATTTTAGTTGTAGGAGGGAGAGCACGGCTCTAGTCCAATGTTATTATAATGATAGGTTTCAACATGTGAACTTGTGACATTTATATTTTGTATGCTAATGTTTGTTTTCCTTGTCTTTTTGTCACTATGTCACATGGGTACTATTTATACTTTGTTTGCCTTTGTTCTAGGCCACATGGGTAGTACTTATACTTTGTTGGCTTTGTTCTAGGCCACATGGGTAGTACATATACTTTGTTTGCCTGTTTTCTATTTATCAAACTTGGTTAAATTCATGGACCACAAACTAATGTGAATGAAAAACTTGTGGGCTTCTAACCAATATCAATTCTTATTAAGGTCCTTTTAAAACTATGGATTTCATATTAACATGGACTCTTATATTGAAAATGCATTTAAATAAATTTAAAAGTTGTAATGGTGAGATATATATATATATATATATATATATATATATATATATATATATATATATATATATATATATATATATATATATGTCTATTTTTTATGTTTTTTTCTTTTTTAATGAATAAGTGTTTGTATTACTAATTAAGAAAAACTATTACACATATTCACAAAAAAAAGTGGGTGGAAAAAGTCACACCCCAATAGTCAAAATGGGGACAAACCTAGAACAGAAAGCATAAATAGGCCACTACACAGAAAGAGCTATATCACTAAAAGGAGGAGGAGGAGGGCTCCTATCATCCAGTTTACCCCATACATCAATAGGGTTTGGAGTATCCTCAAGGGGTTCCCAACCATCATTGTCTTCATCATCTTTTTTGTCTTCAATGGGAGTTGATTGTCACAAACAAGCAATATTGCAAGACCCAGGCGAGAAAACTTGCCAAAATCGAGCCAACCACTAAGCCCACAACCAAGAGCCTGGGGAGAAGAGTGGTGGTGAGTGGACTGAGACAACCCTCTCTGAGCCGAATCCATGGAATGCGTCACAGGAGACTAGGAGGTGTGAGAGCGAGCATCAGGGATAACTTTAGGGAACCCCCCCTAAAAAACCTATAAAATCCTAGTGAATCCTAGCCTGAGGCAAAAGAATTGTTGGTGAATCTATGCCTATTTTTGAAAAAAAAAATTCATTGGTGAATTTTTTCAAATTTGTCGACATTGGTTTTTTTGTTGGCAAATTGTATATAGATTTGAAAAAAAAATTCGTTGGGGAATTATAGTTGTATTCCAAAAGATAAAATAAAGTAGGTGACAAATTATATAGATATTCAAAAATATAAAATTAATTACTCGGCGAATGTGCTAACGAATTTTTTTTAAAACATAATGTGGCTGGTAAATATATCATATGCTAAATGATAATTATTAATGTTTTTGGCGAATTTATAAAAATTTACATACATATTATAACATATTTCCATCGTCCAATGATCATAGGTCAACAACTTAAGTGTTATTCCAGGCTGAAGTTCTAACACACCCTAATTTGAACTTAAAGTTTTTTGGAATCTATCGGTGAGTCCACCTATTTTCAAACTTACCAATGAAGTGATTTGTCTTTACATATTCTCTCTGTTATGAGTTGGCCAATTCTAGCCACTAACTTAACTTTTGTTTAAGTTCTTTATCGGTTAGTTCCATGTTTTACAAACCTTGCCTACCCTGATAAAGTTTAAGTTGGTTCATAAAGTGCTCTTTTCACCGATGAAAGGAGAGGCTTAACCAATAAAGAACTATCAGTGAAATCTCTATCATGAACTTAGTTTTCATTAAACACTTGTTTCTGAAGTTCATGAATTCACTGATTGAGTGATCCACCAACTCAATCATTGATAAATACATCGTTATTATTCATGGTTAGCCATTTGCCGATGCCATTTGATAGGGGTCTTTTCTACCGATGTGAACAACAAAAAGGTATTGTACACCTTCAATAATGGCATTAAAGAAGTTCTTCACTAATGGCGCTAGCGGGAGTAAATGCGTACCTATGGCTAGTCTCATCATGAAACGACTAGTCTCGTTGCAAGTGTGGATATAAATGGGATTTATCAAAATTATATAACTATCGACATTCACCAACACTCTGCACATAAACACAGTTGTTCTAGTGATTCACATAAATTCATTTGGTTTGCAGCCAACGCAATTCTAATTTCTCAAGGTTAGTCAACTGCAAGATCTCCTGCACTCTAGTTCTATTTTTAAGTACCATTTTTTTGGAAATCTATCATTGCAATTTAAATTATGGTTTTCATGAGCTTTGTGAATAATTTCCATTTGAGACCTCTTGGAATTGAGCTTTTTCTACTAAGAGCCCTTGATTCCTATATTTGGTGGATAATTAAGTCTATCATAATTAAATTCAAATATTTGTGCTATGATGTGGGTTCTGTTATATATAATCATCTTGATAGGGTTAAAGATACATACCTAGTACATATTAATTTGCAAGATTTTTGGAATAGAATGAATGAGAATCCTAGGTCAGCTTTTGGCAAAACAAACATTTTCTATTGGCCTTGCTCATGCAGGAGGGATTCCTCCAGTTGTGCAATGTCCAAATTTAGTTCTCACTTGTGTGAAAAATTATCATTCTAAGTCTCAGTAGGTTAGGTCTAAACTAGATGATGAGTCAATTAGTCATGGTCTTAGATTGCCTAAAAGAGATGAGTTTGCATAAATGTCCATACAAGCTGGGTCAAATTATTTCCTTGATAAGAAAGACCAGTGCATCATAGCTATTGCTAAACACTGGTTGAAAAATGAAAAGAAAGGAAAGTCTCAAGTTCTCCAAAATTTGAAAAGGGGACATTTCAAATAAGATATATCAGACATGATTACCATGTTACATATGGTAGTAGGAAGCAGAGAGGCTAATGAATTTGAAAAGTGGATGTGTCAATTCATTTTGTTGATTTGTGGTCAATCTCAGTACATAGATTGGGCCAATCTGATTAGCAATCATCTTGATGATCATCTGGTGAACTTTCACAAAAAGAACTCTTTTCATATGTGTTCATATCTATTTTATACAATAGCTAGTACTCAGTTGGTTTGGCTTGGCCTGAAGACTTATGGAATTCTTTCTGATGATATGCCTTTTTATGATTATTTTCCTCCATTGCAAGAGGAATATGGAAATAAAGATTATAGGAATGTGAATGATGCTTTCCTAAAGTTTAATATGAAAAGAATTGATGGAAATTATGAAACTCGAATATCTCAAGAAGCTGCTCAATTTGTTATGCAGTTTGGGAGCTTCTACATTCAATTCAACAAATTTTCATACATAAGGATAAAGGGTTATGAAAATGCCCCATATAAATTTCCAAGATATCCCAATGATTTGGTTATTTTTCTAGAAGCATGATGACAAATGGCACAAGTTAGCAAGAAACAGCATGATATGAAAAAGAGGGGTTATCCCTTCCCTGCCACTTTAACTTATTATACCTGCAAAACTCATGTTGATGCAAGAAATGTGGAAAGGGTGCTTCCCAAATTCAATTTTCATTTGTATACCAATAGATTATTCTTTGACAGTAAGGATTATGTAAAAAGGAATTTTTATGGAGGGTCGTCATATGAACATTAATCTCATATTGAGGACTATTGGGAGGACTGTATTGATGAACAAGAAGTACAACAGAGGGATTGGATGAGACTGACCATAGATCAAATAAAAGCTTTCAAGCTAGAATGGAGTGTCCCAGATATTGTGGATGATAATTCAGACATGATAGATGAAGGGTACTTTATTGAAAGTTCCAAACCTGTGTCTCTAGTGAAATTGTTAGAAAAAGCGATTATTGATATATATGTATGTTCATCCTTTGTACTAGATAAAACAAAAAGGTGGTTGACAAGAAAGGGCATTAATCATATTGGAGAAAATTCTTCACAACAAGAACAGGTCACTAGAGCATAGAAGTCTTCCACCACTCATGCTATTCAAATGTCTTCTCCCATTGTACATTCTACCAGTTCAAGAGCTACTTCGCAATGTGGAAATGATGGAGATGAACCCGAGGAAAACAAAAGTTGAAAGGCTTGTGTGAAATGGATGGTGGGATGCCTACGAAAAAGTTGGAAGTGAGGAGGAACCCCAGGGTTGGTTCTTTGCAACAACTACAGGCAGGCCAAGAAGATTCAACTAATCTGTCTTCCCTAGGTAATGAATCTTTTACTTTTCAAGGAATTGGTCAAGATAGTATTCTTAATGATATGCTCAATATGTCTCCTCCTTCCAAACAACAAATTCATGAAATTGAGTAAGATTATGTGTTGGATAATGTTTCCCCTAATGTTGAAAATAATAAGTTTGTTTTGCGATCTCCTTCGTGGTTAAAGAAAGTTGTAGAGAAAAAGAGGAAATACACCCTTGTAGTATACCGTGGTTTCGATACAGTGGCTAAATTGCTTTAGGCAACCCCTCAGCCTAAGAAGGCCAAAATAATGTCTCGAGTAGTGGTGGACTCATCTTCATGTAATCATTTTTTGGAGATTGCAGATCCCATAGGGGGAAAAGATGAGCAGAATGTAACTAAGGCTGATTTCAATTTTAGTGGGATTGATATGGGTCCTCCCACGCTTAAAGGTGATATTTATCATGCTAAATTGTCAATGAATGTTTTAATAAAATGACTGAAAACAAAGATGCAACAAAAGGTGAATCTACATGAACAAGTGAATGCCTTCACTTTGTATATACAATCTATTGTTGATGTTACCTCTCAACCCCTGGATATTGCAATTGACACTTCTGTGAAAAATATAGATTTAGGTATCATAGAATAGATTGGGAGATATCAAACCTTGGCTAGAGCCACTGAATTTTGGATTGAGAGAGTAGTCATCGATGGGTTAGTATATATTGAAGATTCCATGAAATTGTACAATAAACTTTTAATTAAGAGGGATAAGCTGAATAATGATACACAGTCATTCAAGAAAGAAGAAATTGTGCTAATGATCCTTGCTAGGGATGTGAAAGAGATAGCCAAAGTTGATACTATCATTTTAGTCTTTGAAAATCATTTCAGTAAGCATGCAAAAAATGAATCCTCTTCATGGTTGTGTGCAGTTGAGTGGAAGTTATTAGTTGTCAAATAGTTATTTATATTTTGGATGAGGATGAAGAAAAGCTCTTATACATAAGCAATGTCAAACAAAGCTTCAAGAAATTGATTACTGAAGAATTAGTTGGTAATGACATTGTTACAGGTATGTCAATTGAAAAGGTGGCCTATATATATATTTGTGTGGGTGTGTCTTGCTAACCTTAAGCAGGAGCTGGTTGACATCACTAAGAGAATTGATGAGGAAGACAAAGCAATTGACATGTGGAAGACTTGAATGTATGTCACCATTAGTCTAAGCATGAAGGTCATTGGACCTGTAATCACCAAATTCAAAAATTTTAGGGTGAGGATGAACCCACCGGAAGACAAAGCATCAAATTCAATAGAGGACCAAGTGAAGGAAGGTGAAGAGAATGTGGGAGAAGAGCAAGGAGCAAATGTTCTAGCTAGAATTTCAATCATTTCTTGCAAAAATACATTTGAACTTCTTTTAAATTAAGCAAACTTATTTAAATATTTTATATTTTAATGTTTGTTTAATTTCATCAGCTTAACTTCCAAGAAGCTGTTATTCACAAAGATAATTTCATTTTTGAGGCTCTATATATAGCCTTCTGGATGTATGCATAGGATCTTTTAGCAAATTTTTCTTTGGCATTGGATCACTATTTATGTTAAAGAATTTTCTGAATTTCATATGCATATGAGAAAATTTGAATGGGAATGAATAGAAGAGTCTTGTGAACTTTGTATTACATTTTTCTATGGTTGTATGTTCTCTGTATGTTGAATGTGCAAGTTATTTGATCTCTGATGATATGATAATAAGGTGGGAATTCTGAATAAGTTCTTCCTTCAAATCAAGCTCATTATTTGTTATTCTTTTTTGTATGTTAAAGGATATAAGTGGTGAAATTAAAATATCATTGTTGCATGTATATCTATTGTAGTGAATGTATAATCTTTTGTGAGGCTTTGTATTCAAGTTTTATTGGATTAAAATCTCCTTTCCTACTTTCTATTTTAAAAAAATCCCATTTTTAGTTAGTTTACATCATACGAGGGAGATGCCCCTCTAAACATAGAAGAAGGTTGTTTTTTTGGTAACAACCTCTCTAACTGTTAGTGCATTTGTGGCTATTTATTGGCTGATTTACTATCTTAGAGAGTAGTTACAAATATGTGTTGGCAAGAGACACTGCTATGAAGACAAGTTGAGTGTTGGCATTGATGACAACAAGATAAGGAGAACACATCAGCATGATAGGAAGACATAACTTCAGAAGTTCATTCGTGATTAGGAACAAGACACAAGTCTGGAAAGTCCTAAATTGGTTAATTGGAAGTGTTCAGTTATGAGACAGAAAAAGGATCAATACTCCTCCCCAAGTGAAGGTATGAAGATGGGGCTTAGGTATAATGGTCATAGTTGTTTGGTGTTGTTATAATCCAATGATCAAGTCCTGACTTCCTCCGGAAGTCATTTGGAGAAAATGTCTAAGTCTGGAAGAACAGAGGTATGATAGGAACGGTGTACAGGGCAGAGTAAAATGGTCTGCATTCCTCCACAAGTACATGTTTTATTTTGCAATTCTAAAGTAAGATAGAGATAGGTCATGACTATCAGAAATCAAGACTGTAGCTCTGGAAATGCAGTATATCTTATTCTACAGGTTCTCTAATACCGACATCTAGGATGACAGTATTACAGTGTGACAAGACAATAGTTCTAAGGTCTGCATTTTGGCATACAGATTTATCTTGTTCTACGGATTTGAAGACATGTCAAGAGATCAACAATGTTTGTTGAATATGATTCATGAAAGCCCATTTGATCTGCAGCTTGAGTTATGATGTGACAGAGGAACCTATCATATATGTTATCAAGAAACAAGCCGACAGGCTCGTTGAATCCTTATGCGAAGAAGAAATATGAGTTGGATGATAAAGGTAAGTGTTTGTATGATTAGAGTTGACACATATGAAGACATATGCTTGATGGTTTGGATCCGCATTGATGATTTAACACAAGAACAAGCCGACAGGATATAACACTTGGTGTACACGTTTCACAGTTTGCTTGCCGACCTGATCATGAGAAAGATTTAGTTGCGGATATAAATAGAGGATGGATTTCGGTGTTTAAAATATATGATGAAGAATGTGATATATGGGAATGTGAAATATACAAAGATAGAATAGTTGCAGCAAATAAAGAGAGATTTTGAGCATATGTAAAAGCAGAGCATAGAAACAGGGGTAGACTGAAATGAAGAGTTTTGAGTTAGTATTCAAAAGATTAATTGGAACTGTAATCATGCATAAGTAGATGCAATCATAGAAGTTCATCTTTGGTAGTGAGCCACCCTCATTCTTCTTCTTCTTTCTTTTCTTCAGGCAGTGAGCCTCTTTTGAGCAATGAGCTCTGGGCAGTGAGCCTCTTGTAATTTGGTATTGCTATAACAAAAGTATATCCTGAGAGCTAAGTCTCTCCGTGGTTTTTCCCCACCTTGGGGTTTTCCACATAAAAATCCTAGTGTCTATGTATTATGTTCTTATGGTTGCTATTTATTTGTATGTTGTGCTATTGTCTAATTAAGTTTGGAAAATGGTTAAAAGTGAAAGTGCATAAATGGTTTTATAGAACATTGATTCACCACCCCCCCTCTTAGCATTCCTGACATTCAACAATTGGTATCAGAGCAAGGTTCCTTGGAAGAAGCCTAACAGCTTGAGGAAGATCTGGGAAGGTACACTCATGGCAGCACCAAGGCATCTCACTTATCCTGAAGCAAATCCTCCTGGCAGCATTAAGATTGGCAATCAAGTATACATTAATAATGAGCAATTTGAAGTAGCTCTAGAAGATCTTGACGACTCCAAGGCTGATATCAAGGGTTTATAGGAGAGCATCAAAGAAGCTAATGATTGCATTCTAAAATTAAAAGAACAGATCAGTAAATCACAGGAAAGAAGGAAAAAATTATGTGAGCAACTAAGACAAGCAAATGAATCCACAGAGAGTCTTCTCATGGTGATTGAAGAAAAGACTAAGAGTGAGGAATGTCTAAATCAAATTGTGAAGGACAGGTCAGAAGAATGTGAAAAACTGGGAAAAGAAGTTCTGCTCTTAAAGTTTGATCTAGAAGCAGCCAATAACTACAAAGAAAAATTCAAAATAAGCTCTGCAAAACTTGACGAGTTGCTAGCTAGTCAAATGTATCCAGATGACAAACAAGGTTTGGGATTTGAAAAGGGAGAAAGTTCAATTTCAGGGCAAGACAGATCTAATGAAGGAAGAGGTAGAAACCATCCAGTAAGGAATCAAAGAAGAAGACCTAAAGGACCTCTGATTAGGACACCAAATGCACAAAGGTACCCATCTTTCAATGGTCATTGTTTCAAATGCAATAAATATGGTCATAGGGCTACTCAATGTAGAAGTAGAATAAATCAAAAAGCTCTATCATTTTTTGGTCAATATTAAAATTGTAAGAAGATTGGTCATAAAGCAAATGAGTGAAGAAATGTGTCAAGAAATGTGCCAAACTATTCAAGGAATGCTCAATCTTTCAATGGAAAATGTTTTGCATGCAATAGATTTGGGCATATGGCTAACCAATACAGATCAAGGCCAAATTCAAATATCAGAAGAAATCAAGGTCAGAGAAATGTTGTTTGTTACTTTTGCAAAAAGTTTGGACACATTGCTAGATTCTACAGAAGCAAAAATGTGAAAAGAGATTATCCTACACAACAGAGGAAAATAGAATAGAAAGATGTTAAAGGCAAGAGTAAAGTTGATCCTGTGGAAACCAAGAAGGAGATGAGTATGATCTAGATCAAAAAGGGTGTGAATGAGGTTAAGGATGGATCTGCACCAGCATATAGTATAGATACTTCCTCTGGGAAATAAATTGAGGGCTCTGGCTCAGGGGGAGCAGTGTCAAAAATTTAAATCCCCCAGCTAGACAGTTGGTGTTGGAAACCAGCACAGAGATCTATGGTGGAATACGCTAAGAAAAATCCTTTGGAAGAAAATATAGAAGAAAGTAAGTGCGGTGCATTGTGGAGCAATTTTGATTGACTGTGTCTATCAGAGAAAAAGGCAGACAACTTTTTGGAACAAGCATTAATGATGATTAAGTTATGTCATGTGGAGGATAAAAGGGAACCTGTTTAATCTTAAATCACTTTGCACTCAAAGCTATCAGGTATTCAAAGAGATTAAAGCAGAACTTGAGCAATAACAACCAAGATTTGAAGCGCTCGAAGTATTTCAGAGAAAGGAAACCCTAATTCAGTGAAACAAGGTATTTCTGCTCAAACCCTACTTTTTGAATCTATTAAAATCCTAAGATGGTGGCACCACAAATTGTTGATATCGCTAAGTGACCACGACCCAAATTTAAGAAACGTCCCCACAAAGCAACTGAAGTTGATCCAATGGGTGCATTCTCGGGTATACCATACGAAGTTCTATATGTGGAAGATGTTATGGCATATATCCATGTTGCCCTAGATGAGTGGGTGTCAGCAAATTCACAGATTCATTTCAAAAACATTCAAGTGATGATCAATTTTACCTGAAGGAAGAATACAAAGCAATGGAAGAGAAGAAATTCATCCAATATGTAGAGTTTCCCACATTTGCAGCGGATGAATGGGTTAGGTATGTGTTGAACAGAATTCATGACGAGTTCATGTGGTTAGGGAAAGGGCAACCTTTCAAGATAACCAAGGATGCAATTCAGGCAGTCACTGGACTAAATTCCACCGGAGGTATGCTATTATTGAAGGCGGTCAAGAATCAAATGGTTATAGATGCCACCGGAGCCCAATTTGACAAAAGGGCATTGACAATAAATGATATTACTGATCTTGTAGTAAAGTTTTCCTCAATGGTCATAGGTTACAAGGTTTACTTCTCAAACTGGGAGAACTCTGTCTCAGGTACTATAATATACACTACCTATCAAATAGTTAAAGAGAATGCAGATTATGATTTGTGTGAGTTGTTGAGAATCCAACTACTAGAGAATCTAAAGAAGATAAAAGAAAGCAAGAACTATCCATTCAAGTATGGTACGTTGGTTATCTGTCTATTCTTCTACTTCTTAAATGAATTACCCAACATGAAGAATTTGATCTGGTTAAGTAGTAAACCAGTAGTTGTTCAAATTAAAAATCATCTAAATAGCATTGGAAGTATTGATGAGAAAAAAATAGCTCTGTGGGGGTACTTCAAGAATTTCCAGGCTTGATGCAGTCAAGAGAAAGAATCCCTAGGAAAATTGTTGAGAAGTATGAAGACAGTATCTGCTTTATGGTTACAAAAGATCAATGCCTAATGGAAGTCGTTGAGCCTAGGATAGTCTGGGTAATGCCAATGGGCTATGAAGTGGATGGATAGATACTAGATAGCTATGCTCAACACATGTTAAGAAAACCTAAGGACACAAAGGAAGAAAGGTTTGGTACATATGAAGAACTATCTGTAAAACTTCACGTTGAATTCAGGAAGCCAGAATCCACCAGGAAGGTGAGAAGAGAGGTAGAAGAAATTGCTGCAAGGTATGGTATCACCAAAGAACAACTAAAAGAAGTAAGGGAAAGAGAAAAGAAAGCAAGAGAAGAAAAACAAAAGAGTGAACTGGTACAAGTTCTGGTGAAACAAGAGAAGCCTGAAAAGACTTAGAGATCTACTAGGAGCACTACTACCTCCTTTGGTGCCATACCATCAGTGAGTATGGACCAAACATCAAGAAGATCTACTGTCAAAGATACAAAGAGGAAGAAAATGAAGGGAAGAAGACCATATGTTAGTGTAGGGGGCAAGGATGAAGAAGAAATTGAGTTTGATGAGGAAGTGAAAAGGATGAAAGCTAAGGTTACAAAGGCCTCTGGAACCAAGAAATCCTCTGGTAAGGGTAAGACTAAAAAAAGACAAAAGCAAGATATGCCTATGATAGAGGAAGCAACTATAAGTCTTGAGGATGTGCTCAAAGCCATAACAATGGATGGCAATCTAAAACCAATTGCACAATTGTATGATGAATATAATGATCCAGATAAGAGGATCATTGAGATTGCTACGGTAGAATACCTAAACATCTACAACAAGGCTCTAATTGAAATAGTTGATGATCTTCCACATAGCCTGTCAAGCATAATGAGTGCAAGGAAAGAAGCGGCTATGGCAAAGGATATTGAGCTCAGGGAACACTCATTGATAAGATTATGTCTGGAGATCACCCCCGAGGAGATAGTAAAAATCTCTAAAGAGATCAAGGATGCCTTCAGGACCAAGAGAAGAATGAACTCATTGATGTTGGGAGAAATTGATAAAGTGGTCAAGGAAATAGAGGAGATCACTTTGGGAGCTCTAAGGAAAAACAACATTCCTACCATTTATGACAAAGAAGAAACAGATGGTGAAGATAGCACATCTATTCTGGAAGTCAATGTTGAAAAGAAAGAATCTAATCAAACCCCTCTTGCTAATGATCAAGACACCGCTGAAAGGGATTAAACTGAAACAAGTCCTCCATCAGGACAACAGACTAATAATCTAGAAAACAAGGAGGAAATTGATGAACAGATCAAAGTTGATAATCAAGAACAAGCTAAGGAAATCCCTACACCAAAGAAAAATATTGGTCAACAAGAGAACATGAACATGGAACCTCCGGAACAAAATCAAGAAGAAGAAGTGTCTGAAGAAGCAGCAAGAGACACTGTGGAGACAGTGAAAGAGCTTTTGGAAGAAGAAGAATTAAATCTAGATGAGCCTAAATCAATCCAAGGTCCAATAAATTTGGACACAATGTCTCCTATTCAAATGTTCAAGCTGGCTTCAATTGCCCAAGCCAAAGCAAGAAAAGAGATATTGAAGTCTCACATTGAGGATAGTGAGCTCATTGATGAAGCGTCCAACTTTTTGGAGAAGCTAGTGCCAACATACCGGAAGGATACCTCTCTATCCGCCACTTGTCAAGTCAAGGGACTGATTCATTCTATAAGTACACACTTTGAATCTCTTGAAAAATATGTTGAAACGAAAGTTAGACAAGAGTTTGATGAGAAAAGGTTAGGTGAGTTGACAAAACTGATAGCCCATGATAAGGCTCAATTAGAAAATGGGATAGAAAATATTCAGAGTGCTATTGTAGAGGTTGGTAATATATATAAATTTTGTTTATCATGGCTGGAAGTCACAAAGAAGACAAAAGAAAAGATCAAGGAATTGGAAGAAAAACTGATGAATATCTCCAAGAATTTTGATCGGGTACATGAATTAACCAACAACAAAGAAGCTCAAGTCATCAACATCCACAATGACTTGAATGTTTTAATAAATCAAAAATATCAAATAAAGAGTAAAATGGGACAATTGAGAAGACTGATGAGTCCCAAACTAGATTCAATGACCAAGCTTGTACCTAAAGCACAGCTTGCTGGATAAACGACCACACCATCAGATTTACAAAAGGTAGAAACTCTAGTCTTTTTACTCAGTGGACATATACAAATTTTGGATGGTACTAAGAAGATCTGGGATGTTGAGATAGCTCAACTAAAGAACATCTTTAGTGACATACTTCAGCATATGTAAAATAAAGTAGAAGACTGTACTTGTAAATATGCGGCAGAGTACATAAATTTTTTTAAGTTTTGACAAATCTTTGGTTCTGAAACATACCCTTTGCCATTGATGACAAAGGGGGAGAAGAAAACAATGAAAAATGGGTAAACATCTCAAGGGGAGTAGGAGAATGAAGTGTATATAGTAAGGGGGAGCAACTTTTGATAATAAAGCATTTTTCACTAAGTGTTGCCATCAATGCCAAAGGGGAAGATTGTTGGCAAGAGACATTGCTATGAAGACAAGCTGAGTGTTGTCATTGATGGCAACAAGATAAAAAGAACACATCAACATGATAGGAAGACATAACTCCAGAAGTTCATTTGTTATTAGGAACAAGGCACAAGTCTGGAAAGTCCTAAATTGGCTAAGTGTTGGAAGTGTTTAGGTATGAGACAGAAAAAGGATCAGTACTCCTCTGCAAGTGAAGGTATGAAGATGCAGCTCATAAATAATGTTCATAGTTGTTTGGTGTTGTTATAATCCAATGATCAAGTCCTGACTTCCTTCGGAAGTCATTTGGATAAAATGTCTAAGTCTAGAAGAACAGAGGTATGATAGGAATGGTGTGCAGTGCAAAGTAAAATGGTCCGCATTCCTCTGCAAGTACATGTTTTGTTCTATGGTTCTAAAGTAAGATAGAGATAGCTCATGACTATTAGAATCCAAGACTATAGCTCTAGAAGTATAGTATATCTTATTCTACAGGTTCTCCAATATTGACATCTAGTATGACAGTATTATAGTGTGACAGGACAATAGTTCTAAGGCCCGCATTTTGGCATACAGATTTATCTTGTTCTACGGAGTTGAAGACATGTCAAGAGATCAAAATTTTTTGTTTAATATGATTCATGAATGCCCATTTGATCTGCAGCTTGAGTTATGATGTGACAGCGGAACCTATCATATATGTTATCAAGAAACAAGCCGACAGGCTGGTTGAATCCTTATGCGAAGAAGAAATATGAGTTGGATGATAAAGGTAAGTGGTTGTATGATT
Source organism: Cunninghamia lanceolata (assembly GCA_027924645.1). Taxonomy (NCBI): domain Eukaryota; kingdom Viridiplantae; phylum Streptophyta; class Pinopsida; order Cupressales; family Cupressaceae; genus Cunninghamia; species Cunninghamia lanceolata. The sequence continues at coordinate 1,747,892 of BSBN01001378.1, forward strand.
AGAGCCGACACGTATGAAGACACATGCTTGATGGTTTGGATCTGCATTGACAATTTAACACAAGAACAAGTCGACATGATATAACACTTGGTGTACACGTTTCATAGTTTGCTTGTTGACCTGATCATGAGAAAGATTTAGTTGCGGATATAAATAGAGGATGGATTTTGGTGTTTAAAATGTATGATGAAGAATGTGATATATGGGAATGTGAAATATGTGAAGATAGAATAGCCACAACAAATAAAGAGAGATTTTGAGCATATGTAAAAGTAGAGCATAGAAACAGGGGCAGACTGAAATGAAGAGTTTTGAGTTAGTATTCAGAAGCTTAATTGGAACTGTAATCATGCATAAGTAGATGCAATCACAATAGTTCATCTTTGGCAATGAGCCACCCTCATTCTTCTTCTTCTTTCTTTTCTTCAGGCAGTGAGCCTCTTGTAATTCGATATTGCTATAATAAAAGTATTTCCTGAGAGAACACTCTCTGTGGTTTTTCTTCACCTTGGGGTTTTCCACATAAAACTCCTAGTGTCTATGTATTATGTTCTTATGGTTGCTATTTATTTGTATGTTGTGCTATTGTTTAATTAAGTTTGAAAAATGGTTAAAAGTGAAAGTGCATAAATGGTTTTATAGAACACTGATTCACCCCCCCTCTCAGTGTTCCTGACATTCAACAATATGTTCACCAACACATACACATTATAACAAATTTCCATCATCAAATAATGGTTGATCAATGGCTTAAGTGCTATTCTAGGCTGAAGTTCTGACACACCCTAATTTGAACATAAAGTTTCTAGAAATTACTTAAAATATTATAACAAATTTTATTTTTCATCGTATGTGAATAGAGACAAGTTTCAACGAGTGTGAATGATTCATAATAGATAATTGTAAAAATTTAATTAATCAATAATCATAAATAATAAAATCTCTAAAATTGGCAATAATGTTAGCACACCTGAAAGGACAGGTTCTAATATCTTAATCTTTAATTAACCATCTTTGACAATCCAATCAACAATATGAAATCTCAAAATTTTCAAAGCCAGGTCACCAACCTCTTAGAGCAACCAATTCCCATTAAATATGTTAATAATTTTATCCATGCTATCGACAGAGTCAACCTAATGCAGTTGCTTACAATTATTCAATTTCTTTGTACTACATGTACAAAATTGTAGTACTATTTATTGCTTCAACCTTGGGTGAATCAATTATATATGTGTTTCACAAATGCATGTTTACTTACCATTTGGCAGTTGGCACTTGTCTTGGAAATATTTGAAAAAGGAGGTTAGGTTAAAAGGTTATCTTGTTGAATTGCAAATCGACTTAGACTATTAACTTGTATTACTGAGCATCAGACTGTGTCACAACAAAACTGTAGAAGATTTGAGAAACTACAAAAGTTAAAAGTAATGGCATTCATTACGGCAACTATGTGAAGAAGGTAAGTTACCAATTAAATATTAAGAATAGAGTTAAAAAATGTATAACAGTATGATAGAGAATTTTATTTGTGTATGGCTATGCAGAATGTTATTTCTTTCCACTACTGAGAATGAAGAAATATTAGCCTTTGTCAACTCAGATGCATTTTTTCAAGAGTCGATACTTTTTATATTTGAAAATGACACATACTATTTTGGATGGTGGGTTGAATTTCCTAGAGATAATTGTATGTATGAGAAATTGGAAATTTGAATCGATGCATGGAATTGGTACTATAATGCAATTAACAATGACTCAGAGAAAATAAATTTAATTCTTTACTAGCCTTATTTTTACCCACACCTAGAAGTTTCTTATACATATAATGCAAAGTTCTATGGAAAATCATTTACTGACATTGTGGATGACTACATAATTGAAATGGTCACGTAGACATTGCATGTTAATAGGCTATTTATGGACTACAATGAAATGTTTGAAAAGAGGAACCAAAAAGATTTTGGAGGACAAAGTCAAGGATAAAAGTTCAATAGCAATATTTTGTTGTTATGTAATTATGTTTTGTTCTCTAAATTGTGCTCCAAGGCCATTTCATTTGTAAACTTTTTATATTAATATAATATAGTGGTCTTATGCCACTTTGATCGATCCAAAAAAGTGACTAATTAATTAATTAGTGATGGTAAATAATAACGGTAAGTTAATATGACAATTAAAATGTGTTAATTTAACATTAGAATAATATAAGATGTGTCCTGTAATGTACAACATTAGGGGGTGGTGTAATTTAGCTGTCTACAATTACATCGCTATTACTAATAATATTTTTAGCAACCCATGTAGCCTAAACACCCTTTAAGGCTCTAAAAAGTAAATTACCACTCTCTATATCTCAACTGTTGATCCAATAATATCTAATGGCTCTTGCCTGATTCCAGAGGCTTTTGTTGCACATTTGTAGCATTCAAGATCTATCTTCCGGAATTGAACTACAACCGTTCATCATTTGTTCATCAAACGGTGGAACAATTTACAAGTGGACTGTGTTGGAAGTATTCCTAAAAATTTTGTCTCATTGTATGCCATGTGGCTTATCATGATTGCATCATGATGTTTCTGTTACATGACAAAATTAACAGGTGGGCCGATCTTCACAGTTAAGGGCTTGCACTTTGCTGCCACCTTTATTTTCTATTAAATAATTTAAATTATATACAATATAGTATACAATAATCAATATAAATATATTATACATTTATATATATCTCAACCATTGATCTAATAATATCTAATGACTCTTGGTTGATTTCAGAGGCTTTTATTGGCAATGTGTACTGTTGGAGATCTACCTTCTGGAATTGAACTACAATCGTTCATCATTTGTTCATCGAACGGTGAAACAATTTACAAGTGGACAATTTAAATATTTTAAATTTCTTAATCGTTGAAAAGTGGGATGACCTAATGACTAACATTTTGGTGGTCACATCTGTCACCCAAGGAAATCAAGCGGATGCAAAATTCAAGCTTTGTAAAGGGAGCCAAGGTACTATTTGATACGAGATGCCAAGTCCATACGAGTAAGACATCAAGTCCATATGAGGATTTTTTGAATTGGATGTCCAAACACTCTCAGAGCATGATATGAAGTGACATTTTGGCATTTGGAGAAGCTTTTGCAAGGTTAGTAAGATAGACTGACAGATCAGTAATGATTTTTTGAATTCCCAGTAGTCATGGCTATAAAGGGATGGAGAAAGTTGCTTTAGACAATCAATTTAAACTTGTGGTTGTTCCTTGTTAGCTAATTTTGGGAATTATTTAGTTAGAATCCAATCTTTTTCATCAGAGGAAGTAGTTAGAATGGTTACATAGTTGGGTTGTTATCCTTACCTTAAAGGACCTAGCTCTTGTAAGATGAAAAAACACGAGTCATGGGAACTCCATGTATGACAATATGGGAGGATCTGGTAAGATAACAACTAGCTACTTGGGAAATAAAGTGGAAGGATAATGGTGCCTTTTGGCAACTTTCTTCTTTGAGTGTAGTTGGAAAGTGCCTTGACTCCACAAACAAATACGTCTGGCAGTGTTGTATGATAGATGGTATTGCATCTATATGATGGGTTGTGGTTAGTGTTCTCTCCCAATCCATTTGTGCATGTGTTTGCCAACCTATTGATGGATTGTGGATAGTGGTCTCTCCCAATCCATTAGTTCATGTGTATGGTAGCCAACTTAGTATGATGACTGTTGTGGCTTTTGTCCAGACAGTCTAGACTCCATAAGGCTTCTTCTTTTGCCATGTTAGCATTTATTCTTAAATTTGGATGAAATCCACAGCATTATTCCCAATTGAACATCCACATAGTCCTCCCGCTCCAAGGGTCAGGGCTCAAGCAAAGGCTTCTTTTTCATTGTGTTGTAAGGAAAATATGAGGGAAATACATAGTGTTCAGTGCTCTGTTAACTAGAAATATTCATCAAGTGAGGGATTCTACTTTCTCCATGTAACCTTTATTATAAAGGAATGTCATATTTGTGTTGTGAGTGAGGAAAATATGAGGAAGAACTCATAACTCTATTGCCATTGGTGGCTTTTTTGGAAATTTTCTCTATCAACTGGCAATTTTTTGTAACAATTTTTTTTTACTGAATAAAATGAGAGATTATTCTAATTATAATTTGTTAATTTCAATAATTACACACATTGATAATCTCTTTTCCAAAGGATTAAGTGAATAAGGGTTAAAACTTAATATAACTTAATATGAGGGTTATTATAGCCTGTTGGTCCAATATTAATATACATTTGTTATTGGAAAGAAGTTCTTAATATTAATATACATTCTGAAAACTTTAAATTAGCAATGTAACTATAATATATTATATAATTATAGATTTCATATTACATAATATTATATTACTAAAAATTAAGTATATAAAATTATCCCCTTTCGATGAATGAGGGTGGATGGTTGTAGTTGATTTCCAGAATGTAATGTCCAAATCAGTAGACTTGTAAATTAAAACATCTGGAATCAATCAAGAGTCATTAGATTTGGATAGATCAATGGTTAATAATTTATAATATGCTTTTAGTGCTGCCACCCACATTAATTGAAACTGCAGACGTGCAGGCCATCCGATTCCTTACATTTCATTTGAAGTGGAAGACTAGAAGAACAAAATTTTAATATATTAATATTGTGGACATAACATGTTGCACTTAATGTTGTATTAATTGGCACGCCTGAGAATAAAAAGAAAATCAAGGAGTTAAATCATAGTATTGCACACAGTTAATTGAATTTGTGACTTGCAGTGCACCAAAAATTTTAATTGATACTGTTTGGAAGCGAGAGGGTCAAGGAGATTGCAGTGCACCAAAAATTTTAATATCGATTGTGGGATGCCATGGAGTCACTTAGTGTCAGTCTTTGTATTCATCTTTTTTGGGTAAGTGAAATACAGAAATACTGCATTCCTATTATTATTGCTATTACTATTGTCCTTCAGTTTAAAATTTTCCAATCTTGGGGTTTAGGGTTGAGTGTTTACAAGCATATCTACCAGCACTACTAGACCAGCTATTGGGAAAGGCAGAGAAAGAGATAAAATACACTATGTTGAACTGCTTAAAACCCCAAGTTTTACAGATGAATACCATGATATTTATGACCCTATAATCTTTGGTAGGCCTACCTCAAAACTTAGATTTTCATGTGAGAATAAGGTTCTTCAAGTGCAATTACAAGCTAACCCAAAAAAACCATTACCAAATAAAAGTATCACTACACCATGGGTGGTTGGATTGGGATGCCTGATGTTCCCTGAGGTTTTCCCTTGCCTAGAATTTATCATGGTTTGTGCCCAAAATTATGATGAAAATAGAAAAGCAATTGTTAGAAAAGATAGCTAGGAAGTAATGTTACCCATTAATGCAGAATATTTTGGCAAATTGTTGTGTTTTACCATTGAAGATTGTGGAAATGTCCACATAAACCTAGAAAAACTTGCTAGTACTTATGAAGTAGTCAATGAATATGAAAAAATGATTTTCTCAAATTTTGAACATTGGATGTTGTACTCAATCAGAATCATAAGCCTCCTTATAAAATTGATATTTTTAAAACATGGGTTCAGGAGACTATTTCCATGTTAGTGTTTTACCTTGGATTGGATAGTAATAGTCAAGTGGATGCAAGCCTCCTTGAACTGGTATACAATATCCATAAATGCACTCCACCTATTAAGTACAAATTTCTTAAGCACATTACAGAATCCATGCATATATAGTTTTTAATGATTAAATGAAGTCAAAGTGAAGGTCCCACTTCTAGTTCCAACAGAAAGACCTTTAGGTTCACAACCTACTTGTGCTATTTATTTATAATGCAGTTTGTTTGGATGTTTTGGGACAACAAGCTTCAGATTCGGCAAGATAAAGATGGATAAGATAAAGGTGTATGATAATCGAAAGAACTACAATAATTTTGTGGACTACTTTTTGGATCCATTGTATTAGGCAATTACAAATATTCAAATGCCTAGATTGCCTAAGTATTATAGAAATTGAATTCAATTGGAAAAATAAATATTACAATTGGTTGACTAGTACTTCATGGATGAATATATTGTCCTAAGATTTTATGGATCAGGAGTAGAGCCCCACAAACTTCCAATACATGTGATAAAGAGGTTTTTTGCATTAAAATATATATGATAGATGGAAAGTATAGATCAACAATATTTTGTCAGTCAGAAAAAGAAGACCTTATTTCCTTCCATACCTTTTTCATGTGGAGGGTTCACATTCGAGAGAAAAGCATTCACTGTGGCACATCAAATTTTACAAATTTTTAAATTTGATATTGACTCTTACTGTTAGTATGACCCATGTGACATGATTAAAGCAAGGCTTGTGGCCAATAAAAATGCTCCAAATGGAATTCAAAATGAAAATAAACCCCTACTAGAAATGTTGAGAAACAAGAATTCTTGGGATGAGGTCAGAAAATTCATGGAAGAAATTGTTGCTCAAAGAGGTATTACTTTTGAAATATTGTCATAAGAAATAATAGGATTGCATCCAATTCCACAAACATAGAGAGAGGCATAGGTGACAATCAACATATACAACAATTTCTATACAAGAGCTTCTCAAACATATATGCATAAAGAAATTCCACAGTCTCTAAGACAAGCTTGTATAGAGGAACATTGGTCACAATAAAAAATTAATGCCTTTTGGTCTATGAGGAAGGATCTTGGTGATCCAAAAGCTACTAAAAACTTCAAATAAATCCCAACAGATGAAGAGTTCAATAAATTGTGGGATATAGAGCATCCCTCTAAAGCAACTAATGTTGAAAGTGATGATGATGAGGAAGCCCAACCTATAGATCTTAGTGCCTATGCATTCAAACCTCATATGAGTGAGACCACAAGAGAAACTTATACTAAATGGGCATCGATAGCCCAAAAATTGGGTTATGAAGGTGGTGTTTTGGGGCCCATAGGACAAGACATTTGGATGGTACCAAAGGTAAACCCTAGAAAGCCTAGTGATCTTCGAGCCATTGGAGTTGATAAACAAGCCAAAGGGAATACACATATAGTTAAGGAGATTCATTTTTTTCCAGCTTCAAATCCTCAGATTGAGATACAATCATAGATAGTATCACAAGGGTCTTCTGATCTGCAAGTTTCTCATTCTTTTCCTAAAGGAGATGGTGGGCATTCTAGTGCTACTAGTGGCAAATCTGGTGATTGTGCAGGTAGTAGTAGTGGTCAACAAGTGCCACAACAACAAACTCAGAAGAGGTAAACAATAACATTAGATGATACTATAGACAAACTCAGAGAACAAGGCCTTGTGAAGACTAAGAGGAAAAAGATTATGACAGGTTTTGATTCCACATCCACATCAAAGGAATTATTTCCAGAAGGCACCCCGCTCCTATCATTAGTGTGACTGGGACAAGAATGGCTAATCCTGAGCCTCAATTAATTAGAGATGCCCCCAACACTACAACTACTCCTTCGTCATTCAAAGTTATGTCAATAGTCACATGTTTTGATTACAAAACTAAGTTTGTAAAAAAAGCAAAAATATCTAAAAGAGAAAATAAGCAAGTGCTAGAGATAGAGACTACTGCAACTTCAGAGCCTGCAACAACTAGGGTATTTCCTACATTTGACCCAGATACTAGATAAATGAATTACATGATTGTTGTGCCCAAAGTTCAAGATAAACCAAAGGATCAGATGCAACGCTTGGACAATGAGGTGAGCACCCTCCAAGTGGGATTTTCTAGAATGAAAAATTCTGACAAAATTGATGTATCAAAAAGGAACAACGAAGTGGTGTACACATCATTGCTAAAGCAAGAGAGAGAAAAAAAAGGTATTTTTTTTTAAATTTCTTAATAACTGTGTTTAATATATTATCTAAAAATTAGAGTTGTAATAGGCATTCTATTTTGCTAAAAAATTTATGAGTCCATATAGGCAGGTTCCAGTAAGATTTTTTGATATTTAGTTATAGGAAACATTTAAAAAATTTCTTACTAGTACTATGTTGGATGAAGAGTATTGAGCTCATACAACATGAAAACTTACATACATGTATATGGATCTAAGATTTAAGAAGAACCTTGATCAATTGAGTTACAACATAAGGAAACTATATTTAGTGATGTTATTTCCATTCATATTGATCATTTTCATCTGACTTTGTGATTTACATAATAGGTTGCAGACTCATATAGAAAAGTTACAGGCAAACATAACAAATGAGAGAGCCAAGAGGAAAGCAATAGAGAGCATGACCAAATAATTAGAGAAAAGGATACAAAACTCTATCTCTACATCTACAAGTGAAGTGAATAAATGGATAGAGGTGGAAGTGAATGAACTGAAGAAAAGGTTAAATGTAAGTATAAATAATTATGATAATGAAAAAGTCAATTCAAAAAAATTACAACAATCCCTAAATGAAGCCAATGCCCAACTAGAGGAAGCAAAAAAAGTAGGAAAGCCGTGGGAAGAAAATATGGAGAAAGAGAGAAAAAACTCTAAAAAGTTTTAGATGCAATTGAGGAATTTAGAAAATGAAGTAAAATCCTCCCATAACAAAGTATCTGAATTTTATAGAAACACAATGTTTTATATAAAACATAACATTTGGGAGAAAATAATGAAGAGGATTGATGATTTGTCTAAATTGTTTGAATACACCGATGATCTACTATTTTGTAATAATACGATCAAACAATACATTACTAAAAATGGAGACATGGCAACTTCAAGACAGATAGATGCAAGCCAAATTTTGCAATCAATCTACAAAAGTAGTGACAAGGAATTGGAATCCAAAGGAATTTAGAATCATATTTGTGCCATAATAAAGGCCTCATATATCATTCAAAAATGTACGAAGTTGGAAGAAGCATAGGTACTTTTGGAGCAAATTGCAATATTGACAAAGAGGCTGCAAAAAATGGAAGAATACTTGAAAAAGCTTGGTTTTTTGGTGGCTTTTGACCCATCATACCGACACATTGGAAAGGTTTCTTTCAAAAACAAGATGGAGGATAAAATGAAGTTAGATAAGGACCAGTTTCCTCAAAAGATTGATGAGGCAAACTTTTTAGATTCTATCCCCCGATAACCTTGAATGCAAATAGATTGTTAACACACTTACAACTTAGTTACTATGAGTTAAGACAAATTGCACTTCCGTCAGATGAAGAGTGGAGCACGCTGCAAAAGCTGATAAAATGATTTGGTAATATGTGATTTCAACTAAGCATTGTGCAAAGTTGGTTTTAAGCAAGTTATTGTATAATCTAAATGTAATACTTCTATGTATTCCTTCATTTGAAAATCAATATAAGATTGAAATCCATTTATGTGTTCAAATTATCTGTATTATTTAATTGCCTAGTTTAGAAAAAACTTTGGTTTCTAGATACAAATTAAATATTTGTTAATGTTGTATATTAATATGATTAATATGCTACTATTGTTGATTACTATGCATTTAGTTGAATGCTTTTAAAACTTATAAGTATCACACAATAATAATATGAAATTATTAATTTTTAAATCAAAAATGAAAAATGTACATCCGTATAGAAAAATAAAATGTCATCAACAATAGTTTTGGGTTTGGAATATGAAATACAATATAAATACCTAGTAACTGCTAATTCCCTTCAAATTGCCAAATCATCTCCTGATTCTCCTCCATCTGACCATGAGATCCAGTGTCATCCTAATCATGTTCTTCATTTTCTTCTATCTCCATATCTCCACTTAAGAGCATCTCATTAACACTACTACCATTACATGTGTTATTCATTCTATCACTATCATATGTGTTATTATTGTTTCAAGTGTTGCACATCCCTCTTCTTTCACATATGGACCTCCAGATTACGAGTGCCATTTCAAAAGGAAAACTCTAAATATCATATCTAGTTGTATACATTCTCAAGCAATTTTCTAAATTCTGGTCAAGTTTATTTCTTATCTTTGATTTCAAGAACCCCAATGCATTGAAAACTCTCTCATCCTCCACCGACCCCAATATCATGGTTTGACATAAATCAACAAGTTTGAAATATTCTGACATTGAATCACATAATATTTCACTCTGACTTAAGGTTACCCAAAGCTTTATTATCCATCCATCTTTGAAGGGAGCCTCCATGAGTTTAAATTGTTCCTTCATTGATGTTGCAAAAGAAGTTGATTGCTCTATAAGCTTAGATTTATTTACAATTTCTTCTATTTGTTGTCCATCAGATTCTGTACTTTTAGAAAAATGATTCATTAAGGTCTTTATCTTGTTATAAAAATCACTTGGCTGACAGTTGACCCAATATTGAGGATACACAACAGACATGGCTTCAAGCAGTTCATTGCGAGAGAATCAACCTCTAATCTATGAGGAAAGAGATTTCATAATATTCTTTAAAGCAGTACTTACATAATTAACAATCTTGTCAAAAGCTTCCCTTGTAATAAGTTGTTCTTTGATATTGTGCCTAACCTTGTTAAAATAATGCAGTGGTATCTCATATCCCCATATAGAGACACATAACTCCCTGTATTCATTAAACTGTAAAAAATTAGCAGGATTGGTCACATTTTTTATCAAGTGCCAGCTGCTAAATTTTGGACTTATGAATGACTGGTCTGATAGATATAGATTATCGAGGGTCGTGCATATAATTCTACGTAGTTTAGTATATTCTAAAATATACATAGTTCTTTCTTGGGATTTTTTCACAAGCATGTTCATTTCATCCAACATGGGAAGAATGCCAGCTAAAATGAGGAGTGTCTCTATGTCACTTAACTTATGTAAGAGGTCAAGAGCCCTATCAATTGTGAAGTGATGTTCATACATTACTCCAATCAAGGATTAATATTTTTCTAAAACTCTTTTTGTTGGTTCATGCAAGGAGATCCATCTGGTATCAACATCCTTAAGAAGCTTATTTCCTGTAGTTATTCCCTCAACAAAATGTTGAAATTCCAAAAACCATTTGGGACTTCGGTAGAAGTATGAGTAGAGATCGTGGACTAGATCTTCAACTTTTGATACTATAGGAAACTTGCTCATAATTTTAAATGCTAAATTAATTTTGTGGGCCATGCAGTGAATGCTAATCATATATGGTGAAATAGAAGTTTGTATCTTTACACACAGACCATTCCTATGACCTTGCATTACTGAATCTCCATCCACCCCTACACACACCAACTTCTAGCAATTGTGCAATCATCCATACCTCTAATTTCATATAAAGATTTCTTAACTAGCTCAAATAAATTTTGTGATGTTGCATTCTCCTTCATTTTATAAACAGAGAGTAGATTAGGTTAGAGGACATGATTTTTTACAATATACACATGCATACATACCCAAGAAGTATTATATATTGCTATAACTTCATCTAGAGATAATGCAATAAACTTTGACTCTTTTATTTTTCCTATAAATCATGTAAATTTCCACCTCAGCAAGAAAACTTGCCCATTCCCATCCACTGTTTATTGACCAATGTGTGTTAGGAAAGTTAGGAACACCCATAAAAGATAATAGACTATTATATTCTAGGTAGTCTGTCATAAGATGCCCTCTGGTCAAAATATGAATAACAACACTCAATTGAACAATTTTTTCCATTTGTAATTCTCCCATCATCTTTTCAAATTGAGCTTCAATTGAACCTCCACACGCATGATGCTTCACCTTTCTTTCCAAATTGAGCTTCAATTGAACCTCCACATGCATGATGCTTTGCCTTTCTTTCCATATGCGCATCATATTTCAAGGCATTCTTTACATGAAGACATTCTTCCTTTGTTTGCCATCTTATCACTGATTTTTCCTTTCCACCTGTGATTTATTTTTCATAAACTTTACCAATATGTTTTTCTATGGTGTCAAGTTTTAGCTACAACCTCTTCTCTCTACGATATTTCTAACTGCAAATCTTACACTTGCATTCTATGGGAGGTTCATCTTTGTTTGCATTCTCCATTGGTTCAATGAATGGGTACTTTGACACCCAATCAATATAAAAATTTCTTGTCATATCCCACTCACGCCCCATTTTTATTTGGCTTTTCTTTTCCCCTTGCGTGCACTTGCAGTATCTACATCTTTATTAACTTTTGTAACTTCAATAACTTCATTGTCACTTGTTGAGTTTGATTTATTCATATTATCATTCACGCTACCTTGGGTATTCCTTAGAACATAATTTGTAGCATTGTCATCATTCCCGCTACCTTGTGTATTTCCTGGAACATCATCTATGGCATTGTGATCTAAGTCAATAGATGGTACATGTTCTGATGTTGTAGCTCCATCTGATGGACCACAAACATTTCCAAAGAATGACATTATGTTTATGTATTTTGATGACCTCCCTTCACCACCCTCAAGAAACTTGTTCCTGCTTGACATCTCTCACGAATTAAAAGCTACAGAAACAATGTCATTTTGTTTGAGAAGGAAACATAGATGATAGAATATAGATCCCTAGGTCCTATATTAAGATGTCTCCCTAGTCCTAACTCCTACTCAATATCATCTATAACAATGAAACCAAACTGGCAGTCTGGCAAAGACATAAATAATCAACATGAATTTTATATTATTACATAGTAAAGAAATGATCACTTACCTTTTAGTGACTCACCAATGCCTGTAGTTGTAAATTTTCTATGATCTAAAATGAATCGAGAGCTCAGAGCTGAACAAAATGTGTAAAGGATTAATAAGAGTTTCAAATGCATTTATATCAATCTATATTTGGTGAATATTGTGGGATTTCAAAATGGTAGGATAATAATTTGGCGAATCATGTGTACTTGTAAAATGGTAGCTATAAATGTTGGGCAAAACAGACCTCGATCAAACACAAATGTTGTAATTTTCTAGGTGAATATGGCCCTAGGATTAGCATGGAGTTATAATGGTATTGGAGAATTGGTCCTCATACACAGTGAACCGTTTAATGCTATTGGTCAATATGTGGGTGAATTAAAACATGCCTCTGAAATTCCATTGAATCGTTGTTAGAACTGCGTAGTATATGATGGATAAAATACTCATTATAATGCCTCATAAATAAATTGGTGGTGAGTTGAAATACATTTGACCAAAAATTCAAAAAATCCAGGTGAATTGGTCCCCCATCGATTGCAATGTATTTTCCAAATTACAATTGGTGGATATGAACTATTCACCAATTAGCGAAGATTTACTAGTAAAAAAATCCTTGGCGAGCATCCGAATCCCCACAAACCAAGTCACTATGCCCCTAATGATGCCCACAAGGTGGAGAATGGACTTGATTGGAAGCAAGAGTCAGAGGGACTCTAACAATGGTACACAAGGCAAATTACCCCAATGATCCAGCAACATCTGAAGATGTGCTACCTCAAGTGAAACCTTGTTGCCTTGTATTGAAGATATGCATAAGCACATTAGAACAAATCATAGATTTAGTGTACAAAGAGAAATTAGGATCAACAGAGCATCCTGAGAATAAAATAGAATTTTGATCCTTCCAAATGTTGAAAAGAATTTCCACCCTAAAAGCATGCCGAATTTGGGTATATCTGGAGGAAATTCAATTCCAATCCCCTAATAACACCATATGCTAAGAAAATGGTTTAGATTAGAATGGTCTGAATAAAAATGAATCCAAGCCCAAGTAGATTGAGCTATAGGATAAAACCAAAAAAGTACTTGAGAATCTCCTGATGATCACAAAATGGGAAACAAGGATCTCTAATCCCAATATAAACTAGTTTGGACCTAACTGGAAGGCCTTGAAAAATAATACACCAAGCAAAGTGAGCCAGCTTCATCTCAAGAACAACTGAATAGACTGTTTGAAATCTATGTTGCCAGAATCTCAAGAGAGATTGCAATAGCCATCTCTATTTTAAAATAGGCATCATAGGTAGGTGAGGAGAAAGGTAGTAATAGCCCTTATGAGGCTTATAATTTCAAAATGGTGTATTAGGATACCATTTCCAATCTTTCCACCAAGGATTGAAACTATGAACTCCCACCTTGTGAATCATATCTAGTGGCACAAAATCTATGACAACTTGGAAAGTTTCAAAGTCCTAACTAGACAAATGAAACTTGTCTTTGGATTCAAACCAAGAAATAAAATTCATAATTACTTGAGAAAAAAGATTTGGAAGGAATTTGATTCCCTTCTTGAATAACCTCAAATCCTGGACCCAAGGAGTTCTAGAAAGATGGTGATCTTGATAAGAAATAATAGGAGACCACTATATGCATTGCTAGTTAACAAAAAGACTAGAGTGAAAATCCTTGCCATTCCAGACAAGCCAAGTCTTAATACCTTCCCAGGCTCTCCAAATGCTTTTTATCACAAAAGTACCTTGAATCTAGACAAGTGTTGCATATTAAGAAGGGTGTGAAGGCCAATCCCCTTCCAAGCATGTCTCCCATGAGGAAGGTTTGAAGAAATACAATGGTGCATTAGAATTTTCCAATCTTCATTACCTTCAAGAGCTTAGATATTCCATTTTGCACACAAGGTCAACCCTTGTCTTTGAGTGGAGATCAATCCCGATCCTCCAAAATCATGAGGGAGACAACAAAATCCCAAGAAACATGATGAAAACCTCTATGTTTTTCAGAAGAATCCCAAAGAAAACCCATGAGAAGCTTCTCAAGCTTCTGATAAGAAGCTTTAGAAAGAACCCAATAGGAAGAATAATAAACATGAGTAGCCACAAGAATCTTGGAGCACGCCTAAAATTTCCCAGTCAAAGAAAGAGGTTTGGTAATCCAATATGCCAACTTCTTTTCAATTCTAGAAATGGAAACCAACAATAAGGTAGAGGGAGAGGCTTGAAAGGCAACATGAATGGTGAACAATCTAAAAATTTATCCATTCTCAATCCACTTCCACCCAAAGGAATTCAACCATGGAGGTTTAGGTATAAAAGATTATTTGTAGCATTGGGTTTTTTGCCACTAAATGCTTGACCCCGAAGCCTTACATAAAATATCCAAATAATGTAAAGCTTTATTTCTATTAATTTCTTCTTCCAAGAGTGTAAGAAAAGAGTCATCCAAAAAATTCCCATTCACAAGATGAGCTAAAGAATTGGGAAAGGAAATGCCTTTAACCAACTTTTGAGCCATAGAATTGGCTAAAAGATAGGTAAATCCTTTAGCAACTAACACAGTAAGCATAGAGGCTAAAGGGAAACCTTCATGAATAGACCTAAATAGCCCAAAAGCATTATATTGATGACCATTAATGGTGATTCAAGAATACGCATTTGAGAAGAACATTCAAATAGATTACACAAAGAAAGGCTCAAATCCTAAAGCTTGGAGCATTGCAAGGATAAAGAGCCATTCAATATAATCATAGGCTTTGGGAAAATCAATTTTGATGAACACATCTTATTGTTGTGAATGTATATCCCACTCCATTTCTTCCCAAACTATAATAATATTATCCAAGATATATCTAGACTTGATGAAACTAGTTTACTTCGAACGCACAATTTGAGGAAGAAGATGATGCAACTTCAAAGCAAGAGCTTTCGCTATGATCTTATATGATACAAGCAAGGTATCAGTCTCCAATTGCAAATATCCTTAGGATCTCTAGATTTAGGTATGAACTTAATATTGCCTTTGTTTATAATTTCTCCTAAAGAAATGGAATAAAAAGCTTCCAGACAGACTTTGTTAAGGTCTTCTCCAACCAATTCCCAAAGGTCCTTGAAGAACTCACAAGAAAAACCATCACAACCAAGAGATTTATTATTTTGCATAGAAAACATAGCTTCCCAAAGATCAATAATGGAGAGAAATCAATCACAAAAGACTCACTAAGGAGAAAGATGACAAGGGACAACCTTAAGGCATTCTTCCAAATATTTTTCACATTCATGAGAATTTTCTTGAGCTTTGAAAACCTATTCATAATGATAAACAAAAGCCTGAAAGATATCAAAAAGTTCAGTCAAAAGTTGATGGCCTTCTTTTAATTTCCTTAATGGCCTAGGAAGTGTGGAGAGCACAAAGAACCTAAAAAAACTCTTTATAAGCTCTATCTCCCACTTTAATCCAATGCAAATAATCTTTAATTTGGGCACCTCTTTCTGTATAATTATCATCAATTTGCTTATGTCTTTGAAGCTCAACCACCCACAACTACAAAGATAGAGCAAAGGGATTGGATTCCAAGGTGGTGATGGCTTGGAGAAGTGTTGAGGTAGTAGGCTCATAGGAGCGGTGGTGAAACCTAGCCAACTAGAGGCCATAGATCCATAAGAATTGGGAGGTGTGTTTGATAGAACAATACCACCAATCTATTCAACCTATCTATTGAGTGGGCTAAGAATCAAGATTCTAGACACATCGAATGTGGGCCAATGTGGGCTGATGACTCAACAAAGAAGTGTTAAGAAAAAACCAAGACTTGTTAGCCTTGGGTTTAGCAAGTTGTCATTCAATGCAAAATTGAATGGGAAAGTGTTCAAAAAGGACATCTAGAAATAGCTCTACCAGAAGTGAGAAACAACTGGTGAATGAAAAAAAGTTGTGCTCAAAGCATAGCATGATCAAGCCATTTGTACACTTTGTTAGACCTAGCTCAAAAATTGTTGCATGTATGCCAATGTGGGTGGTTATGATGGTCACCTATATTGGGATCAAAAAGACCTGATTTATTGTGAGCTATCCAGTGCATGTGAAGAGTGCCATCTTTATCATACATCATCTCTGTTGGAATGCACAAGACAACTGGGAGGGGGGGTGAATCATTTATAGTCAAAAATTTAAACCCTCACTAATATTCAAATCAACAACCACTTATTTATCTATTAATCTGTTAGTGTGATTAATCATGAAAGCATATAACAGAAACTTAAACACATCAACACATGAAACACCATATTTACATGGAAAACCCTAGAAGGAAAAAACTACGGTGAGGATTAGCTCACAATATAAAGTAGTATCAATATTGAATTACAAGAGGCTCACTGCCAAAGGGCTCACTAGCCAAAAGAATGCTCACTACAATAGGCTCACTATCAAAAGGGGCTCACTTCTAGAAGGGGTTCACTGCCATGAACTGATATGATAGCATCTACCACATGCCTGAGTTTAGTTCCAATGAAGCACAACAATCATCACCTTCGTAGCCTCTCTAAAAATTGTAGATGACTTTTACTCACTACATTAGGTCTTCTACCACATGAAAGTCCTTGTTGCCTCTAATTTAAATTCACAACATAAACATCACCATCTTCATACATGTACCCTACACATGAATCCTTTACACTTATTTATATCAATCATCAACCTTGAAGCATTCACCAAGGTCGGCAACATACTCTATAACCTTTGAAATAATCTCCAAGGTCAAAAAACATACAAAATTCAAATTAGGTGTTGACCTAAACATTCCCGCAGAGAAAAGTAATGAAAATAGAACACTTCACAACTTGGCTTGGACCTAAAAACATCTTCACATGCTTCAACATGCTTCCACAATCCAAGAAGCACATCTGCAATTAATGTTAGCACCCAAGTCGGATAAACTTGTGCAAACACCAAGAACACTTAGGCACACACTTTCAAGAACCAAACCATAGCTTGTGGACCAAGCACAAGCCTTTAACACAATCCAGAAACATCCATGAACAACATGAAATCACCTGGGGGTGAACAAATCTAGCTACAACAAATCTCACTTGAAGACAGTTCACAGACTTCTCACAACCAACACTACCAAGCTCTGCTACTCATAACCACATTCTGGAGCACTAAATCACAATTCCTTTGAATGAAACATAGATATGGATCTTAGGAACACTCATCCAAAACTGCAAGACCAAAAACCAAACTGCGGAGGAATGCAAAGCAAAATACTTTCTCCTAGTCACACTGCAAATGTTGCCAGGCACAGTCTTCAAACTAGTGAACATAACTATCAATCCATAGTTTTCTGGGGAACCAAATTCTAGATTTAACATCTTTAACAACTTATCTAAAACATATCAAAACCTCATACTCTGGTCTTCAACATAGAAGAAATGCAGAGCAAAAACTTAGACAGTATCCTATAAGCCAGAATACTTCTTCACAACATTGTCTTCAGTTTTTATCAAATTTTCTTAAAAGCACTTGGAAACCCAGCAACAAGAACTATATACTAACATCATCAACACTTCTGCAAGACATTCAAATCACTTTAACACAATAACTCAATCAACCAACAACAACAACCTTAGAAGATACAGTTGACACCAATGACAACACAAGCATGTTGACATCAATGACAACACCGATCAGCACATACTTGCAACAATCTCCCCCTTTGTAGTGAAAAAACATTATGACACAATTTTGTAGTGACCTCTCTCTCTCCCCTTTCTTTTATACATCTTAATCTCCCTTTGTTTTTCACATGAACTCTCCCCCCCTTTGACATCAATGGCAAAGGGTGACACACCTTTCTCAAGATTTCTCCCCCTAAATATGATACTGTACATACTTGCATTGTTCTTATCTACTCTGAATACATCCCCCTAACTACAACACTCTTCAATGCCACTACCTGCTCCCCCTGAGAGGTAGCCTCCATCATCAATCTAGAAAAGAATGGCTCCTGAATCACACTAGACTAATGCATTTCTTTGTGAATCTAGTTCAACAATAGAGGGGCAATAACCCATAACTTCTCCCAAAGATACTCAAATGTAGGCTTAGGAAGAGCCTTGGTGAATATGTCAGCAACCTGATCTTTTGTAGGCACATACTCAAGATTCACTTCTTTCTCTATAACCTTTTCTCTCAGAAAGTGATACCTGAGAGAAATATGCTTTCTCCTTGAATGCACCATTGGGTTCTTTGAAATGTTAATGGCACTTCTATTATCATAGAAAATAGAAATTGGATCATCATACTCAAATTTGATATCCTTCAGGGTTTGTCTCATCCATAGCACTTGTGTGCAACATGATGCTATTGCAATGTACTCTACTTTTGCAATAGATAAGGATATTGAATCCTGCTCCTTGCTTTTCCATGACATAGCTCTGTCTCCAAGAAGAACACACCCCCACTTGTACTTTTCCTATCATCTACACATCTGGCCCAATCTGCATTTGTGTAGGCACTTAGGGTCAAGTCATTGTTCTTAGGATACCACAAACCATGATCATGAGTGCCTTTCAAATACGTGAATATCCTCTTTACTACCATGACATGTGACTCTCTAGGATCTGTTTGAAATCTAGCCACAAGATAGATTGCATGCATGATATCTGGTCTTGTAGTAGTTAGGTATAGCAGTCCTCTAATCATTGATCTATATTTTCTCTGATCAGCCTTAGGAGATTCATCATTTTTTCTCAGCTTGCAACTAGTTGTCATGGGGGTACAAATTGGTTTAGAATCTTCCATTCCAAACTTCTTCAACAATTCCTTGAGGTACTTTGATTGTGAAATGAAAATGCCTTTATCTATCTGATTAATTTGCAGCCCAAGGAAGAAGTTCAACTCACCACACATTGACATCTCAAATTCTTCTTTCATCTCATATGCAAAGTTCTTACACATACCTTCATTTCCATTGAAGATTATATCATCCACATAGACCTCAACAATCAGGATTCAATCTTTGCTTACCTTGATGTACAGATTACTGTCTATAGACCCTTTACTGAATCCCTACTGCAACAAATACCTATCTAACCTAGCATACCAAGCTCTGGGAGCTTGCTTCAATCCATACAATGCCTTATTCAATTTGCATACCATATCTGGTTTGTCTGACAACTGAAATCCATCTAGTTGCTCTATATATACTTCCTCTTCCAACTCACCATTCAAAAAAGCAGACTTCCATCCATTTGATATACCTTGAAATCCTTGTGTGCTACATAAGCCAGAAACAAACTAATAGCCTCTAGTCTTGCCACTGGAGCAAAAGTCTCCTCATAGTCTATTCCTTCCACTTGTGAGTAGCCTTTACATACAAGTCTTGCTTTGTTTCTTACGACTTCTCCATTCTCATTCAACTTATTTTTGAAAACCCACTTTGTTCCAATCACATTCTTATCTACAGGCCTGAGGACAAGTTCCCAAGTCTTGTTTTTCTCAATTTGCATCAATTCTTCTTCCATGTCCTTGACCCAATGTTCATCTTTGCATGCTTTAGTGATTGTCTTAGGTTCAAACTTTAAAAGTAAACAAAGATTTACATGTTCTTCTATAACTCTTCTTCTTGTCAAAACTCTTTTGTTTTTATCACCAATGATTTGATCCTCTGAGTAGTTCATTTGCACATACTTGGGGGTTTTAGGAACTCTTTCCAGAGCTTCTTCTTCATCAATCTGAACTTCCTTATCTTTGTCTTCTTTAACTTCTTCTGTATCAACAGACTCATCTAAATCATATCCATTTGGCTATGAGATTTTCTGAATATCTTCATCTACCTTCACATTTGCACTTTCAATATTTTTTCTCAACCTTTTATTGTAGCATCGGTAAGCTTTTCTTTTAGT
Organism: Cunninghamia lanceolata; assembly: GCA_027924645.1. NCBI lineage: Eukaryota > Viridiplantae > Streptophyta > Pinopsida > Cupressales > Cupressaceae > Cunninghamia > Cunninghamia lanceolata. The sequence continues at coordinate 1,768,469 of BSBN01001378.1, forward strand.
AGAGTACCCAAGGAATATGCCTTCATCACATCTAGCATCAAACTTTCCTAACTCTTCATCTCTTCTGATATAGCATTTGCTTACAAAAACTTTGAAGTACTTGACAATAAGAATTCTTCCATACAATAGCTCATAAGGTGTCTTCATTCCATTTGCTTTGACTTGCACTCTATTTTGAATGTAGACAACAGTGTGAATTGCTTCTTTCCAGTATACTTCTAGTAGGTCTGCTTCCTTGATCATTGTTCTAGCATCTTCTTGAACTATTATATTCTTCCTTTCAACTACTCCATTTTGTTGAGGAGTTCAGGGGGAAGATAATTATCTCTTTATCCCATGTTCTTCACAAAAATCATTGAATTCATTTGAAGTAAAATCACCACCTTTGTTAGACCTCAAACACTTGATTCTCAAATCCATTTCATTCTCAACCATTGCCTTGAATTCCTTGAACTTGTCTAGGGCTTCTGATTTTTCTCTAAGAAAAGTAATCCAAGTCATTCTTGAATAATCATCAATAAGTAACCTAAAATACCTGTCACCTTGTAGACTTCTTGTTCTTGTAGGACCACACAAGTCTGTATGCACCAATTCCAACAAACCGGTATAGGTTTGTTCTTTGCTCTTGAAACTAGTCTTTGTTTGCTTCCCAATTTGACATTCTTTGCAAATAGCATTAGTAGGCCTTACAATCTTAGGCAGGTCTCTTACAGCTTGAACTGAGCTTATTCTCACCAGATTATCAAATTTAATATGACACATTCTCCTATGACATTACCAACTTTAATTTGTCTAAACCAACAAACAACAATTGTCAATACCTTTCAATTGATAAACATTACCATGAGTCTTCTTACCAACAACAATTATTGTTCTAGAGCTTTTTCTATCTCACATCCATTATCCTTAAACATCAGATTGTATCCTTTGTTACACATCTATCCAACACTTAGAAGATTATGCTTTAAGCCTTTGACATAAAGAACATCATCTGTATTATGCTTTCCATCAAAAGTAATTAACCCTTTTCCACAAATCTTACCAACTACATCATCACCAAATCTAACTAGTCCTCCATCATACTTTTCCAATTTAACAAACTTACTCTTATCTCTTGTCATGTGATTTGAACATCCGCTGTCAATGATCCATTCATCCTTTTCCTTTCTAGTATGAAATGCAAACATCACTTTCTCTTCTTCCAGACTTCCTTCCTTCACACAGCTTGCAATGTTAGTAGAACAAGTTCTTCTTTTAGGGCAATAAATAAGAATTCACTAGTATTACCATCCTCAAAATCAAATTCATCATCAGTTACACCATCATTTTCTTCAACATAGTAACTTTTCCTTATCATCTTACCTTTACCTTCTTTGTTTTTGATCTTCAAGGCTCTATCAGTACATCTTGAAGCATAATGACCAATCTTACCACAATTGAAACATATGAAAGGTAACTTACCTCTAAACTTTCTGGTTCCCTTTTTCATTTTGCTTACAAAGTTTGCCTCAATCTCATCAAAGCCTTCCTCATTTGACTCCACAACATACTTATCTGATGGAACAATCTTATCTGATTTGGCCTTAAAAGCAATCTCAACTTTCACAGGACCATAAATAATACCAAATTCTCTCATCTCAAAAGTTGTCAATTTACTAAGCAATTGATCTTTTGAAAGCTTGTCCATATCTAGCAGTTCTTCAATGGAAGACACTTTATGACTATAAGATTTGGGAAGTGTTCTGAGTATCTTATTTAAAAATTCTTTATCATCCATCTCTCCACCAAGACCTTTGATGTCATTGACAACTTCATCAATCTTCTGCAAATAGCTTGTTATGTTCTCATCTTTAGACATCCACAGAGTTTCATATTTGAACTTCAAATTTTACAACTTGGCTTTCTTGACAGATTCATCACCTTCATGGATATTTTTCAATTTTTCCCAGATCTCATGTGTAGTTTCTAGATCCAAAACTTTCACCAATTCAGTGTTAGATAGGGCATTTAGTAGGGCATTTCTAGCTTTACCATTAGTCTCATAAGTTCTAATATCAGCAACAGTCTCTAAACCATTTTTAGGTATAGTGTATTCATTTTGAACCATTCTCTAGACATCATAACCAAGAGAAATAAGATAACTTTGCATTCTTACCTTCCAGAAGGCATAGTCAGATCCTTCAAACTAAGGAATGTCTTTCTTGTGCACCATCTCAGATCTACCTTAAGTTGTTAGGCTTTCTTCCAAGGAACCTTTCTCTTATACCAATTGTTGGAATGCACAAGACAACTGAGAGGGGGGTGAATCAGTTGTAGTCAAAACTTTGAACCCTCACTAATATTCAAATCAACAACCAGTTATTTATCCATTAATCTGTTAGTGTGATTAATCATGAAAGTATATAATAGAAATTTAAACACATCAACACATGAAACACCAAATTTACGTGGAAAACCCTAGAAGGGAAAAACCACGATGAGGATTAGCTCACAATATAAAGTAGTATCAATACCGAATTACAAGAGGCTCACTACCAAAGGGCTCACTACCCAAAAGAATGCTTACTGCCAAAAGGGACTCACTACCATGAACTAATATGATAGCATCTACCACATGCCTGAGTTCATATCCAATGAAGCACAACAATCATCACCTTCACAACCTCTCTAAAAATTGTAGATGACTTCTGCTCACTGCATTAGGTCTTCTACCACATGAAAGTCCTTGCTGCCTTTGATTTAAATTCACAACATAAACATCACCATCTTCATACATGTACCCTACACATGAATCCTTTACACTTATTTATATCAATCATCAACCTTGAAACATTTACCAAGGTTGGCAACATACTCTACAACCTTTGAAACAATCTCCAAGGTCAGAAAACATACAGAATTCAAATTAGGTCTAGACCTAAACATTCCCACGGAGAAAAGTAATGAAAATAGAACACTTCACAACTTGGCTTGGACCTAAAAACATCTTCACATGCTTCAACATGCTTCCACAATCCAAGAAGCACATCCACAATTAGTGTTAGCACCCAAGTCAGCTAAACTTGTGCAAACACCAAGAACACTTAGGCACACGCTTTCAAGGACCCAACCATAGCTTGTGGACCAAGCACAAGCATTTAACACAATCTAGAAACATCCATGAACAAAATGAAATCACCTGGGGGCCAACAAATACAGCTACAACAAATCTCGCTTGAAGACAATTCACAGACTGCTCACAACCAACACTGTCAAGCTCTGCTACTCATGAAAACTACATTCTAGAGTACCAAATCACAATCCCTTTGGATGGAACATAGATATGGATCTTAGGAACACTCATCTAGAATTGCAAGACCAAAAACCAAAATGCGGAGGAATACAAAGCAAAATACTTTCTCCTAGTCACATTGCAAATTAGATTGTTCCTACAAAATTGATCTTCATTCTTGCAAAAGTGAACTAGCACATGGAACTAAACTTGGACACCTGAAAGTGAACTAGTAAGGAATGGACAACTATACCATATTTTCTTAGGCTTTATAGACCTATGTCTAAAGTGTGGTGGTTGAACTATAGACACTATATGGGAACTTTCTGAGAAAGGGTCATGTTCTCTTTAGTCAAGCCCCTAGGCATACCAATTCAATGATAATGAACCAAGTTTGAAGATACAAAGAAAATATGTAGTATGCCTAAGATAATGATGCAATTGGGATGCTCTATGATGATCTCATGTGAATTCTTATTTGATAATCTTTGGATGATCTACATGAGTTAGGGTTAGTCCTTAGTTATAACACCCTAGTGTGCAATTTAAAATGAGTTGTAATTTAATCAATTCATAACAACTAGTGTGGTAGGCAAACATGAGAAAAACTTAAGGAATTAAAATTTAAAGTTTAGAGTTCATATTTGTGTGCACATAAATGACTTGGGGTAATTCTACACCTGTGGATTTGAACCATGCTGGTGAAAAACTATATGTGGAGTTGGATGCAAATCTTGGAGATGAATAATAATGGGGAAAGGCTAGGATAAGCTTATTTGCCAACTTCCATGTAAAATAGGTTATCTTTCACACTAGCTAATACATAATAACAACTTACTCATCGTGGGCTCAAAACATATGGGAAAAAGGCATGGGTATGCAAGTTTTACAATTACATTTTGGCCCCTCTTTGACTTGCATGTGAACTACTATGAGGATGCATTTCAAAGTAAAATCAAGTAGTCAACATGGAAATTAAATATTCTAAACACTCAAAGGATACGTTTATGGACAATAATTTTGATACTCTCTTCACAATGAGTGCTCCATTGTGAACCCACAAAATAGATAAAGTCTTGCAATGAGTTGCATTTGACATATTTAAAATAATATCTAACTTCAACTTTCTTGAAAAACTATTTAAATTTAATGGTAAAGGTAAAAAGCAGAAGGGTAAGGTATTTTGTCTAAGAAGAAAGTGGTAGGGCTACGACTAAGTGGAAGATTATAACAAGGCAAAAAGATTGATAAATCTCTCTTCAACATAGGAAAATTTGACTATGAGTGTGTCACTATAAAACACAACTCACAAAAGGAAAGTTAGTGATCTATATGCCCCCATTCAATTGGTTTCATGCATAGGATGCAAGGAATTGAAAGTAAGGTAAGAAAAATATATGATCATGATAAAGCATGTAAACATGGTAAAAGATACTATCATATGATAAACATGTAAGAACACAAACAAAATATAACATTGTGGCACACCTAATAAGGGAAATAAAGGTGCTCCCAATGTTTTTTAATGAAGTAAAATGACAAGATAATGATAGCTATTCAAATCTGGACAAGGATCATGTAAGAAACAATAATATGTAAAATATGCAAGCATGATAAAGATTATAAACATTTAGTAATGATATATAAGTATTACAAGGATCATAAACATATAGGCAAGTGAGCATAAAATAAACATGTAAGCATAAATATGATATTATAAGAGATAATGTGACAATCATATGGAAACATGTAAATGTCATAAAAGATATAACATGTAGGTAGCATAAGATGTAGACATGAGAAGCATAAGATAACATGATGTAAGAGTGATATCATAAGTATGTGTAAATATTCAAAAAATCATAATAAGTGTAGCATGTAAATAGCATAAGTACTAGACATTGTAAACATGAAACATAGAACCATCATTATTATGACTTCTTGGGCTATAGGAGTACATAGTTTTTTTTAAACAACAAACTTGACATTCTTAATAATGGCCCAAAAAATCAATTGGAAGGTGAAATTTTCCTTTTGAGTTTTATCCCTTAAAATCCTATTATTTATTTCTCTCTACACTCCCCAAACATGATGTGGAGGGGAAATGTTCCAAATTTCCTTTAGCACTAGATGATCGAAGGGAGGGACCAACTATCATGGAAAGCATCCAAGGAGTTTGGCATTGCCCAATTAAACTCAAATTTATTAAATAATGTTTCCCAAATTTTTCTAATAAAATCACAATGGAAGAAGAAATGATCCACCGTGTCATCATTGGATAGGCAAAACATACATCTATTGGGAAAGGAGAACTCCCTTCTCTACAAGTTGTCCCGTGTAAGAATTTTATCATGCACAACAATCCACCAGAAGTAATTAACTTCAAGGATAAGCTTACTATTCCATATTCTTCTCCAATTCTTCTCAAAGGACAGGTTATCAATCTAGAAAAAATAACCAAAAGTGACAGAATAAAGACCCATAAGGTCCAAAGCCCAATAAATATTTGTTATGAAGTAAAAAGTGTCCACTTGTCTTTTTACCTCCTTGTTTAGCTCCTAGGTCCCCTTGATGGCATATTACATTCAAAATGTTTATCTCGAGACAAAATTGCCCAACACCAAAGTAAAATTAGAATATGGGCCCCTTGTTTTAACTTATCCTAGACCTAAATGAAGCTAAAGGACCTATGCAGTCCTGCATAGGTCCCTCACTTTAGGTTGGGTCTAATTTAAATGCATGTCAGCATTTCACCTCCCTAGAGGTTTCTCCTTGTCGTCTCTTTTGGTTTTAATTGACGATTATGAGTGGGAAAGCATATATAAGTGTGTTTTTAGATTCATCATCAACTAGGTTGAAAAAGGCATAACGTGAGTGTTAAGAAAGATGTCTCAACCTTGCAACTTCAAAAGGTTACTATTCTTCCCAATTTTGGCCTTTTCAAAAACCCTTTATCTTGAAGAATGATCTAGAACTTTCAAAGTTTCTAAAAGGGATAAAAATGGTGGGACTTACTATTTTTAGTAAGTTTACATTTGACCTTGGATTGACTTGAAATTTTCCCAAAAGGTGTGGAACAACTAAGTAAACATCTCGGGTTAGTTTCAACTCAAGATCATACCTAGATCATGAGATATTAAAGTTTCTATTTTTTGAAACTGTCAGAAAAAGTTTTAAACTCATTTTTGAGGCACTTAGAGGTCCCTAAATGCTTCAAAAATTGTCATAAATAATGAAGTGGGTTATAGGGTGATATATCTCTTCACGAGCTTTCCAACGCATCAAATAGTTCATCAATCAAACACCTGGATCAAAAGTTATGACCTTCGATAGTTGGATCTCCTATTTTTGGGAAATGTAAAAATGTGTTGGACACTTAAAAGAGCTGTAAAGAGGAGAGTTACATGTGTTGGTGTATGGTTTGGCACATCACAAGGCATCTTTGATTGGAGATAATTTGGGTGCCACTTTTGGGTGGTTTTGGCTCATGGTTTTGTAATTATCGTTGACGGTTTACTGTATTGTATCTCCTATATATTAGGAGCTTGAGATGGAGCTTGTATGTAAGATTCTTATAGATGTTGTATTACCTCTTGGATCTCTAGTTGATTAATACTCTTTTGAAAGCTTTCTCTGCAAGTATATTGTAATCTTCTTGATTCCTGAATAATATATTGGGCAGCTTTGGAGTGTGAGGTTTTTTACCTAAAAGGGTTTTCCCATGTATATCTTGTGTTGTGAGTTTTGTGTTTGCATTTGGAAGTTGTTATTATCTTTCTGTTAATGTGCATCTTAATCTATAAATGTAAAAGTAAAAATTTGCATAAATCTTTCCTCAGTAGATTAGTGTAGGAAGTGTTTTTGCATACCTTGCTTCCTTTCATTGAGATCTTGAAGAAAAGCAAGCAAGAGCATTCATTGTGATTCTAGAGTAGATTTGTGTGTTGTCATTGTGTTGTTATTACAGATATGGAGCTATTATCTATTCTTCCTTAGAAGTTGGGATCTTCATCATTCTAAGGGTTCATCACATAGGTGATATCATTGTTTGTTTATCATCATTTGAATCATCATATTATCATTGTTTTCAGCCTCTATCCCCATGAGGGCACACACTCTTTATCAATCAACGGTGTTGGGAAGATTGAATGATATCCCAAGATTTGACTGAGGCAAGTCCCTAAACACCATAACCCCCAACCCTTTCTTATCTTCTTATGTGCAGGTTATAGGAGTGAGATCTAGAAAATATTGAGCTACAAGAAGACTAGGTACAAATCAGGGTTTCAGGATTTGGAGATAGTTTTGAAGTTTTCTCTCACCAAGGACTTGGGTGGTACCACCCATGTCCTCCTACCCTTTCTGAGTTTAGATCTGGCATCAGGACAACATGTACAAAATCTTTCCAGTTTGCACCTCCAGTAGCTTCTTCCAGTCAGGACCTGGGTGGTCCCACCTTAGTCCTCCAACACCTCTACTTTTAGGAGATAGGTTCTATCATCTTCCTAATTATCCCTGTGTAATTAGCTTCTAGGTTGCTGTTGTATTTATTCAGTTATAATCAGTTCATTGTAGAACTATGGTTTCATGCATTGTTGACCTAGGGTTTGATAAAAAAGACTAATTTAAATCTAATCCATCTATAACACAAGAGTCACAAGATCAGTAGCTAAGTCCACCTTCATTTGGTCGATATTTGGCTCAATCTTGTCCTTGAATGTTATATGGAAAAATTTTTGATCTAGTTTGTGTTCTAGTTGTCATCATTCTCCTTTTTCATTACTTAACAATATCATCCTCATGCTAGAACATAGGAAGCTTGTAAGAATTTAATATGTTTTGAATATTAGTCACTATAGCAACAAGACCATCTTTAGCAAACTCCTACAAATCTCTCCACTTGGCTCTAAATCCTTTCCTAACCACATACTCTTCCACAAATCAACTAACTCTATTGGTGAGAATCACCTAAAGATGTTGCAGTTGAGGCAAGGAAGAGAGGGGATCCTACTCTAACCAATTGTTGTTGGAATTATATTACATCTTTAAGTATATAAGATAAGAAAATAATAAATTAATGTTAGGTTAGTTAATAATTATAAATAAAATAATAGTTAGTTTTGGGAAGTTTCTTTCCCATAAGTTAGTTCAGTTGGTTCTATATGGGCAAATAAAGGCTTTATAAAGCCATATTAGAGAAATGTAAATGATCAAGGTGTGTGTATCAAATCCTGAAGCAATAATATATAATATTATTCTATGTAATCATGGTGTAATCTATGTGGTGCAAGTTTTATTTGGAATCTACTCACCATTTCAATTATTGTCTCCCAAGAACTAGATCTAGTTACCCCTTCCCAATCTCTAACAGCTTTGCCTCCCATGGTGTGTTGCACCTTTGTATGTGTTGAAAAACTTCTCCATCAACTGAAGCCCTTATCAAGGATAATGTGTTAGCATTTTTATGCTTCTAGATTGGTAATTCTATAACCGATTCCAATTCTTCATGTTTTCCATATCTATCACAAATATTAAACCATAAGTCATTTAAGATGAATTTATTTTAAACTTTTCTTGACCATTCTAACCAGATGTCCTTCCCAATTAAGATCATACCAACTATTGTTTCAATGAAGTGCATTTTTATGTTGAAAATGGGAGATGGATTGGTTCCTTATCACTCAAATAGGTTACCCTTTCTATATACCAACCAATGTAATATATCAAATCTCTCTATATACCTACTCTTTTGATATATTCATCAATATGTGGAAGAATCTAGTCCTTTCAATAAACTTATGAGTACATGAAAGAGACTTTAAGGCACATGAGAGAAAAGTGTTGTATGGTACTTAGGAAGTACATGAAATTGTTGGAATTAATATTGCATCTATAGTTAGTTTTAGGTTAGTATAGTTGATAAATAAATAAATGTTAGCAAATAAATAAACTTTTTTTGTGTAGGAATAGTTTCTCATAGGGAGTTGTTTGGTTTGAGTAGTTGCATAAGAAGAAAAAAAGTGAAAAGGATTTATAAAAACCATTGTATTTTGTTGTAATATATCCCAATGAAATCATAAAGTATTATATTATTCTTTTGTGTTCAATACATGTGAGTGTGTTTTTTTGTGAGTTTTTGGCTCTCACCTTTTTAACATGGCATAAAAGAATTTATTCTTCATGTACCTATGAGTAGTGCAACACATTCTTATCCTAAAGCAATAGAGCCTTCATAAAGGAGGAGCGATATTTCATTAAAATGTATTGGTGTTGTGGAATAGATTAATAGGTCATTATTTGTTGAGCTCACCAGGATACGAAGAGGGGGGTGAATCAGTATCTAATAAAACTTCAAGTCCTCCAGAGCAGATTAAAACTTAAGCATTACAACATCAACATAAACATGAAAGATTAACACAATGCACATCAACACATAACACCATATATACATGGAAAACCCATGAAGGGAAAAACCATGGTGAGAATTAACTCACAATAGATGAAGCTCAAAATTACAATTTTGTTTTAGGGTTACAACCTAAGGAAGCTACTACTCCCTGAAAACTTTGATTTAGGGTCACTCCCAAGGAAGCTACAACTCCCTAAAGACTTTGTTTTAGGGTCAATCCCAAGGAAGAAACTACTCCCTAAACTGAGAACAAGCTCAAAAAAAATTACAGTATGACAGTCTTTCTACTGCCTGAAAACTGACATTGAAGCTCACACCTTTGATGATTGCACTTCTGCTTCTTCTAATGATTGTATCAATTAGGCACAATATTCACTTCTCTCCTATCATAAAAATGTCTTCAAGATGAATCAGGACAACCTTTTACACTTCTACTCCTTCTCCCTCAGTTGCACATCACAATGCATATGATATTCATACTTTGCTCTTACACTTTCATATTTTCATTTTTGCAATCATTCATCACCTAGACCAACTAGGTTTACAATATATACATGACATTACATTGATTTCATTACAACTTGGCCATTTCAATAAGAATATTACATTTTACAAGTCAGTCATGGATCACAACACATGAAACATGCATAGGGCAACCCCTATCATGAACAACATGCTACTCCAAAAGGAAACACATGCCTTGCAGATCCAAATACATGCTTAGTTTGGTCCTAAACATCATTCACAGCATCATTCATCAAGGAATTAACTTCACACACATCACTCATTTGAAATAGGACGGCCTTAAGAAGGAAGACATGAAATTTGAAGTATAACAATCACCACCACTTGAAAACCTTGTGCGGTAATGGGAACATAAAAGATCTTCATGAAATTCTTCCAGATGAGTCTTCATGACTCATACAACACCTTCAAATACACCTCTAACTCTGCACAACAAATGTCATGTCCTGATATTAAGGCATTGTTTAAATTAAAGATTTAAACATTATGACAAAATGGTAAAATTACCTTTCGTGACATACGGTGTTTAGCCAATTTGAATGATAGAGATAATGTTGTATATTTAAGCAAACATATTTTAATAATATATATAATATCATTATATTAATTAAAAAAAGTATATTCTATCTATAAAAGACAAATATAAATATAATATACAATATATAAATATAAACTATAAATATAAATATTATTACTATTATATTTAAATGTATATAAATAAATATAATTAATAATATTGTTTTTTAAAATATCAGTATATATACGAGACTGGCAGCATATACGATGGGATAGAAGTCTTATAATACTAAGAAATATAATATCAAGAAATCACGAATATGGAATACCAAAACAACAAATATTATATGTGACCTCATCATATAATGAGTAAACTAAAATACATCGATTTCATAAACAAAACCAACAAGGTGATAAATGAATCCCTTGGGAATAGTCATTTCCCTTGGCACTTGAAGATATAAAACATTGGAATAATGAAAGGAATGAAAAAGGGGTATTCAGGGCAGTTCGGTATCATAAAATCATAGTCCAAAGAAAACATTTAAAGGGCAGCGATCAGGGACATTTCATGGAAACATCATTTAGAGCAGAGAATAAGGAGAATCAAGAAGGTGACAACTGTCTCACCCACATCCACGTCTAATCATTCCTGAATCAATTTGTTGTCTTGAAACATTCAATTCCAAGGAATCAAAAATATATATCTACTGCTAGGTATAAAGAAGAAAGAATTATAATTTGTGTTTACCACTGTTGTTTCTATTGAGAAGACAAATCTTGACCATCGTGGGTCCCAGCAGCACTAAGGAAACTCTTGATAAGAAATAGTTAGACAACTCCAAGGCTACGTAGGATTTGATATGAATTCATAGATATTTAGAAATCATTGGTGAAGAGAAGTTATAATGGATGGTGGGTCCCAAGGACACTAGACATCTCATCTTGCTCCCATAATTGTTGAAGGCTATGTGAAAGTTTGTAAGGAAATAAGCTAAGGACATATTCCATTGTTACCTCTTGGGGAACAAGATCTGACATAAGGCTGCCTACACTTCAGACTGTTGAAGCATATACTAGTCTTCACTTGCTAAATAACTCAAAGGGATAAGTGAGGTTCCCTAATTTCCACAACGTATCAGGATCAGACAACGTATTAGGATCAAACAACGTATCAGGTGAGATCACTCACTCAGCTTTAACATTTAGTTCTCTCAATCAAAATGGTCTTGCATGTAACTTGTCTTCATCCATCGAATTGTATCTGACGTGTTTTCCTCCATAATAGAACCAAATCTGGAAAATAAGTTTCTAGCATTAACTTTGGCAGTCCTGGAAATGACTATAAATCATTATGGTTTATAGGCAGTACTACACCATTGATCAAAGGAATATAATGACATGTGGATATAGGTATTGCGCAAACTAATTCTATGTTCTGATGTGAACTATGTATATATTAAAACTAAATCATAGACTGCATTAATCTATAAATAAACTATAGACATAAACTCTAAAACATTTCTTACTAAATTATTTATAGAATAATGGAAGCAAAAATACAAATAGATCAATAATGGTTGCATATTTGGAAATTGTCTAGAAACTACTTGCATTCTGATTGTGACCCTGTCAAGAGGGGAGAATCATAACTTAAGTAGATTGTCTAAATATCCCACCCAAGTTTCTACCCACAGGCCCAAACCAAGGGTTGGGTATTCTGCCCCATAGGCCCAAGGCAAGGGTTGGGTCAGGAAAGGGTGAGGGTTTCCACATAGGATTATGCCCCATAGGCCTGAGACAAGGGATTGGGCATTATGCCCCATACGCCTTAGTCAAGGGATTGGGCAATTATGCCCCATAGGCCTGAGTCAAGGGATTCGGCAATTGGATAGTGGTACGCCTTAGGCTACTTAAGACCTTATGATTCCCCTCCCTTGGCATGCTGAGTGACTCTTCTTCTTATATGTTTTCATTTGAAAGTTTGATTATGTTAGATTGTTGGACAATAGATATTAAAACTGACATATAGCAATATGGACTTGTATATAAATGGTGTTCCAGGGACTATTTCAAGAGAATATTTGAAGAGAAGAAACCATAAATCTAATCCACAAGCAAATTCTAGGGCAAACCAGGTAAGGGACATCATAGTGGTATCTGAGCATCTTTCCTACCATCTCGTGGGAAATATGCAAACCTATCACCGAAGAGGCTCTAGGAATAATACCCTAGGAAACAACCTCATGGAAGACCCACTCAGAGGTAAACTTAGGGCCTTCATGGAGAATAGTAATAAGAAAACCCAAGCCATAATAGAACAAACTGAAAAAACTAACCAAGCTTTACTTCAAGCCCATTCCACATTCAGAACACATCATAGAATTGAGAGAAAGGACATTACATTCTCTTTCATGGAATCACAATCATTTCTTCACTAAAACATGTTCATCTGGAACTGAAATCCTAACTTTGTCTCAATGTGCACTGAAAGGGAACGATGAAAGTGCAAGATAATAAAAAGAACTCATGATTGCTTGAGGACAAGCAATCTTGGGCGGGGCAAACTGTCATGTCCCGATATTAAGGCATTGTGTAAATTAAAGATTTAAACATTATGACAAATGGTAAAATCACCTTTCGTGACATACGGTGTTTAGCCAATTTGAATGATAGAGATAATGGTGTATATTTAAGCAAACATATTTTAATAATATATATAATATCATTATATTAATTTAAAAAGTATATTATATTTATAAAAGACAAATACAAATATAATATACAATATATAAATATAAATATTATTATTATATTAAATGTATACAAATAAATATAATTAATACTATTAATTTTTAAAATATCAGTATATATACAAGACTGGCAGCATATACGATGGAATAGAAGTCTTATTTAATACTAAGAAATATAATATCAAGAAATCACGAATATGGAATACCAAAACAACAAATATTATATGCAACCTCATCCTATAATGAGATAAACTAAAATACATTGATTTCATAAACAAAACCAACAAGGTGATAAATGAATCCCTTGGGAATAGTCGTTTCCCTTGGCACTTGAAGATATAAAACATTGGAATAATGAAAGGAATGAAAAAGGGGTATTCAGGGCAGTTCGGTATCATAAAATCATAGTCCAAAGAAAACATTTAAAGGGCAGCGATTGGGGACATTTCATGGAAACATCATTTAGAGTAGCGAATAAGGAGAATCAAGAAGGTGACAACTGTGTCACCCACATCCACGTCTGATCATTCCTGAATTAATTTGTTGTCTTGACACATTCAATTCCAAGGAACCAAAAATATATATCTACTGTTGGGTATAAAGAAGAAAGAATTATAATTTGTGTTTACCACTATTGTTTCTACTGAGGAGACAAATCCTGACCATCGTGGGTCCTAGCAGCACTAAGGAAACTCTTGATAAGAAACAGTTAGACAGCTCCAAGGCTACGTAGGATTTGATATGAATTCACAGATATTTAGAAATCATTGGTGAAGAGAAGTCATAGTGGATGGTGGGTCCCAACGACACTTGACATCTCATCTTGCTCCCATAATTGTTAAAGGCTACCTGAAAGTCTGTAAGGAAATATGCTAAGGACATATTCCATTGCTTCCTCTTGGGGAACAAGATCTGACATAAGGCTACCTACACTTTAGACTGCTGAATCATTTACTAGTCTTCACTTGCTGAATAACTCAAAGGGATAAGTGAGGTTCCCTAATTTCCACAATGTATCAGGTGAGATCACTCACTTAGCTTTAATATTTAGTTCTCTCAGTCAAAATGGTCTTGCATGTAACTTGTCTTCATCCATTGAATTGTATATGATGTGTTTTCCTCCATAATAGAACCGAATCTAGAAAATAATTTTCTAGCATTAACTTTGGTAGTCCTGGAAATGACTGTAAATCATTATGGTTTATAGGCAGTACTACATTATTGATCAAAGGAATATGATGACATGTGGATATAGGTATTGCGCAAACTGATTCTACGTTCTGATGTGAACTATATATGTGTGTGTGTGTATGTATGTATGTATGTATGTATGTATGTATTAAAACTAAATCATAGACTACATTAATCTGTAAATAAACTATAGACATAAACTCTGGTATTTACTCATGCACTCTGAAACATCTCTTGCTGAATTATTTATAGAATAATGAAAGCAAAAATATAAATAGATCAATAATGGCTACATATTTGGAAATTGTCTAGAAACTACTTACATTCTGATTGTGACCCTATCAGGAGGGGAGAATCACAACTTAAGTAGATTGTCTAAATATCCCACCCAGGTTTCTACCCCACAGGCCCAAACCAAGGGTTGGGTATTCTGTCCCATAGGCCCGAGGCAAGGGTTGGGTCAAAAAAGGGTGAGGGTTTCCACATAGGTTTATGCCCCATAGGCCTGAGACAAGGGATTGGGCATTATGCCCCATAGGTCCGAGTCAAAGGATTGGGCAATTGGATAGTGGTAGGCCTTAGCCTACTTAAGACCTTATGATTCCTCTCCCCTAGCATGCTGAGTGACTCTTCTTCTTATGTGTTTTCATTTGTGAGTTTGATTATGTTAGATTGCTGGACAATAGATATTAAAACTGACATTTAGCAATATGGACTTGTATATAAATGGTGTTCCAGGGACTATTTCAAGAGAATATTTGAAGAGAAGAAACCCTAAATCTAATCCACAAGAGAATTCTAGGGCAAACCAGGTAAGGGACATCACAACAAATGCATTGTGTCGCATACCTTAAAACATGCATACCAAGATCAAACAGCCATCTGAAACACGTTGTAACACACTGTCATTGAGAAATTGACCTTGCGGAGCACCAAAACACCTAAAACTGCAAGAATGCATGTAATACACATCCCTAAACATGTCCACCAAATTGCATAGGTAATTCTTCTCTTCCGGAGGAATGCAAAGCATTTCAACAAGCCTTCAACATTACTTTTCTCTATCAAAATACAAATTGGAACTCTACCATGTATAACTTTCACTGCGGAAGGTGTAGAGACTTGAAACTTTGGAAATATCACCTTCACAATACACTGAGATTAACTTCTTAACCGCAAGAACTCGTCTTCAAACACGAAGAAATCTGGAGCCAAACATTGTCGCACAGTGAATATCTTCTTTAGAACCAACACTGTCTTCAAACTATCAACTACAAAACACCCTTTTGGTAATCCAAACACCATGAAACTTGTAACATTCATGCTTTGACACTATATGAAGCTATCTTCCAGTCTACAGAGGCTCAACACTAATAGTAGGAAAATGTGGAGCATTCTCCTAGATAGTCTTTAAAGCAATCTTCTTGTAGAAAAAACTTTCACCAACATTCAGAATCTTCATGTAACTGCACATACATCCTTGGAAACAATAGGAAGGATCATGAACCATGCCATAGGTCCTCAGCAACATCTTCTCATCCTTAGAATAGCTTAATGTATCATCATCCATCTTAGTGCTTCTAATTCCCATCTTAATATTTCATCATTCATCTTTGTGCTTCTAATTCCCAACTTAATATTTCATCATGAACTCATCTTTGTGCTTCTAATTCCCATCTTAATATTTCATCATGAAAACATATTTGCTAACCAACAACTTGACTAGGACATGACATCCAACCATGAACATTGGGAACATCACTGCATCTCACTACTTTGCTGACCATAAACATGCTTAATATACCTTGTCTTGACATTAATCCAGGCATGACATCCAACCATGAACATCAGGGACATCATTGGTTATCAGCAACCCTAAACATCAGCATCACCATTGTATCTCTCTGGTATATCATCATCACAAGTTGAGTGTTGACATCACTCTAAGTGTTGACATCAATGATAACACAATGACAACACATATTGCCAACATAAATTAATAGGTCATTATTTTTAAGTGTATTTTTCAATAGTTTTTAATTTAATTTAGTTGCTTAAATTCAATATGAGTTGTGTTTAAATAGATGCTCTTAGCCTGCATATTGTTGGGCTCCAACAAATATAGACGTTCAACCAATTGAGGAGGAGCATAGACTTGCAGTCTGCTAGTAATGTCATGGAGATTTGGATTCCTAAATCTGTAAGGCTCAAATTCATTCCAAATATCTTAAAGAGAGTTCCAAAGAGCTTGCAAGTGCATGTAAGTGGTTTCATACAACAATTACGTTGTAGCAACATTACTTGTTATCATTGAGTACCATTCTAGTTTTTGGTACATATGTTCTAATTGTAGAATGATATTTTTTAATAATAGTTTGATATAGTGTCATTAAAACTATGATATTTTATTCATTTATAACAAATTTCAATGATTTAAGATGTTCTAGAAAGTTAACTCACTCATCATATGTTGACAATACTATTAGTATTTAATGAGCAGTTTGATGTAGAAAAGAGTAGAAAAATAGTGGCATGAATCTTATATTTACACAATGGTAAAAATTTCATTGGTGTTACTTATTCTCGAAGGAAATAACTATGGTAAAATTTGATTATTTCAAACATATGCTTGAATTCTAGTTACTTATCTTGTTTTCAACATAAGAAAAATGTCAAAGATAAGGGCATCAATATGGTATAGAGAACAATTGAATGAATTGGTTTGAAATCAGTTAAAGGTTATTTATTCAAAACATTAGAAATGTTGTATGAGAAGTTAGAGGGGTGTGTGTTTGCATTTATTTTGGAGAGTGTAAATTTTATAAGGAAATAAATATTTAATTTTATTTTGAGTTGAAATTTGTATTGAAAGGATTAGAAAAGGGGTTAATAATGTGAAGAGTGTGCATCTAAATGAGATTTGTTTGAGTTAGATTGGTATGATGTTTTGATATTTTGTCATTGGAGATATAAGGACTATTGTAAATGGGTGCATTATTGGTCAAAACCAACACTCCATTTTCTCTATTAATCATGACCACATACATGCACCATATAATGTTTGTACTTTCAAGGTCGTCCATGCTACACATGATAGGATTTTCAGATATTATAATGTGACATCAAATGAACATAATGTAATATAATCAAAGAGAAATCTAGAGGACACGGGAGGTTAGATGAATCTTTTTCACCTTGAGCTAGCTTCTTAATCTAAGATGGTAGATAGTTTGAGAAGCACCACCATATTTTGTCCTTTCTTGGAGCAAGGGGAGCTTAGCAATTCTTGGTAGTATTTGTGGATAGTGTAATCATTGAAAGAGGCATGATTAGTGTATCTACATGTACTAATTTTTTGGATAATGTCATCACTAAAAGAGGTGTGATTAATGTATCTACAATTATTGGTTATGTTCTTGTTGTACATTAAAGGAGAGATTTGGTTCCCACAACACTAGAGAAGGGATTTCGACACTCTCTGAGGAGGGTGGACTCTAAGAGGAGAGTTGTTCACTCATTATGTAGGCATTGGAGGATGGTGACAATATAATAGTGTGTCCCACTTTTTGGCCTAAATGGGATGCTCAAAATCAGCATTTTCAACATTTTATTTTTTTGTCAATTATAGGGAACAAATGGTCAAGAATTTAAGGATGATGTAAACTAATGAGTTATGAAATTCTCTATGTAGATTCAAACTATTTTTTTATATTTTTAACATAATTATTTCTATCATTTTATATTTTTATTTCTTAATCAATTTTTTTTTTAATTATTTTTTATTGAGTGGCATTATTCCATAACGCATAACTTTCACTACAAATAAAAATTACTAGAATTTATTGGAATTAGACCATTAAATCCACTATCTAGTGCATGGATTTTTTTGGTAATTTTTTATTAGATATTTTATTTATTATTAATTTTTGAATTAGTACTAACAAAAATTTCAGACCTATATTATTCCATAACACATTTCTCTTAGCATACATATCAATTTTTTTTTTTAAATCATTAAAGCAAGGACATCTATGTGGAGTGCAGTGCATTTTTTGAGATTTTTCTAACAATGTTATTTTTCCTAGTGTCTTGAATAGAAGTCGTTATTTTTTCATAATAAACCTACATTCATTATATTATTTTTTGAATATATAATCTTAAATAAAACATAGTACATATTATAATTTTTGGAAAGGAAATAATAAGGGATATATACTTAGAAAATGGCTTTTCAAATGACTTCATTTGATCCCCAAAACATGAAGCAAAACGACTTTTTGTCAACATTTTGATTAGGTGCAGAGGAGACTCCATCAAGGGTTTGATTTAAGCCTAGTAGGGTTATATCTAAGTGGATTTGATGCAGGAGCATCCAAAGGTGTAGGAGCAATCTTGCATCACCCAAAAAATGATTTTGTTTTATTTTGGGTTTTGTAGGCTTCAATAATTAGAACCCATGTTGAAATTCCTAGTTTATGCCTTTTGTTGGACTACCCATCAAGCTTATTTCCTATAAAAGGTCCTATAGAATGGTTTAGGACAATCAAAATTACCAAAATAGTTAAAGATAATAGGGCCTCTATTTTTTAGAAAGTTTGCATTTGAGCACACATGAACCTGAAATTTTACCCAAAGTTCTAGAATTGCTAAATGAACATTGTGGGTGAGTTTCAACCAAGAGTCATGTCTAGATGTCAAGATATTAAAGTTTCAAGTTTCTAAAAAACCTAAAAAAATCTTAGATTTGAGTTTTGAGGCTTTAAATGATTGAATAAGGCCTCAAAATTTGGGGAAATTGAATAGATTAAATTTTAGGAGCGTAAAGCACTTCGAGCTCTTCAATTAAAAAAAATAGGCTCAATTGAGTACCCGAATCAAAAGTTATGACTCCCAAAAGTTGTGCTATTTTAAGTTATTTTTAGTGATGGAAATTAAATGCCCATAAAAGCAGAGTAAAAGGAGGGAAACAAAATTTGAATTTGGAATATTATTCAAAGGGAGGAAAAGGTCAGATGGACTAAAAGTAGGCACCTCAATTCCTGGTTTGTTATAAAGATATAATTTTTTTCATTTGAATGAGGGAAGGGAGTTACAAGAAAAAAGTGCCAAAAGGGCTTTGAATGCCCAAGAGGTGTGTGGAGCAGTTGGAGGAGTAGCATTGGAGTTTATTTACAAGTTTTGGTTGTGCAAGATTAGAAATCTAGAAGAAAATACCAGAAGATAGCTCTAGAAGTGCATTTTTTGCTCCAGATTACAGGTTTTTGGTATTTAGTTTGTCTATTTTCATTGCTGCAATTTCCAAGACTTTGTAAGTATAATATTTCTATTGTAATATAGCCCATGTTGTTATATCAAGAGTTCATATGACTCTTGGGTGATTGATTTCATATTGTAACCTTTTACAAGCAATTTTATGGAAGAAATTGTGAAGTTTGTAGTTTTCTAAACTAAGTTTCCTTGAGAGTTTCTTCTCATCTATTTGATGTTTATGATTTTCTATTGTAAATGTGTTGGGTGAAGTCCACCCTCATCAAGATTTGATCTAAGGGGGTTTGATCTAACCCCATTCAATCAAACCCCATTAGATGAAACCCCTCTAGGATTAAATCATTATTTTTTCTAAAAAATATGTTATTTTAGGAAAAAATCAGGATGTCTCACAAGTGGGACACACTATTATGGGATCACCTAGGAGGGACTTGGACACTCTTAGAGGGTGGAATCTTGAAGGAGAGTTTCTCTCTCATTGTGCATGGAGGTTGTGATTTGTTCTCTCATGTGGTATATGTTAGATCTAGGGCACACAACTGAGAGGAGGGGTGAATCAGTTGTACAAAAACTTGCTTCTACTTCAAACACTTGATTCTTCTTCGTTAGTTAATAGCATATCAATTAACCATCCATGAAAGCATAATGCATAAACACAAGAGCAGATAAATATCAACACATTGGACACCAAGATTTTGACGTGGAAAACCTAGTTAAGGGAAAAACCATGGGGTGATTAACCCAAGGATTATTCTCTGTTAGAAGAATAAGAAAAATGAATGGAACATGCCAAATAGGGCTCACTGCCCGAGCACACTGCTCACAAAGAGGCACACTGCCTACAAGAGACACATTGTCTACAAAGTGATAAGAATCACAAACTTGAACTGGAGATTGACATCTTTACCATGTCTGGATCAGTTCCATTTAAGCCCAAGATACTTCTGCTCTGTCCTTTTCTCTTTCGCTATACCACTCTCATCCGCCACACCACACTTTGAAATGAACTTACAAACCTTTATTTATACAAGACATCAACTTAGGAACAATCATCTAAGTCGGCAATCAACCTTAAGAACATCCGCAAGATGATTAATACATCCGGTCGGCCATTATAAGAACATTCGCAAGATGAACAACTCATCCGGTCGACTAGTCTGAGCAAGAACTTCATCTGGAAGAATATCTTCAATTCCAGGCTCTACCAACAATGTGGACCGACAACATAACCTCAACATGATCCAAGAACCTTCACAAGCTTGCCTGATTAACCAGGTACATCTGCACTTCCTCTACTCACTGAAATCTCTTCTTCTCTTCATCCAAAACTTCAAGAACACAGTCTGTCGCCACTGTCATACTGAAGAAGGTGCTTTCGGACCTCCAAACTTTGTACAAACTAAGATGACACATTACAAGGACATTCCAAATACTCCTTCCAATCTGCAAAGTCTGACAATGCTCCTCCAGACCTCACCGGACCTTTTTGTAACACTCTGTCACTCCAGAACAGCTCCTGGAACTGGTTCTACTTGTCCGATCACAACTTTTTCATATCTTCATGCGGACCTCTAAAATCTTGACTGGATCATCTCAAGACTCATATCTACAAACCCTTTAATCCGCATCCTCTGATTCTCAACCTATTAAGTATATTTGCCTTCTTCTTATCACTGTTCTTCACTGTTCCTAATTGAGACTACTTTTCTTAATATCCTCAACACACAGCTCATCCAAATCTTCTTATCAATGCAATATGAGTATGTTGACATCAATGACAACACTGGTTAATCTCATACTTGCAACAGTATAGAAGACTTGCAAAGTTTGGAAATCAAGATAGCCACAATTGCTATTACTTTTTTGTGTTTTAAGTGAGTTATGAGATTTGGTGGAGCCACTTCATCGTATTTTCATATGAGCTATTGTGTTTAGACAATACAATGTTCCATCCTTTATTTGAATTAATGTGATAAGGGGGGATGTTTGAATTAATATTACATTTATAGTTAATTTTAGGTTAGTATAGTTGATAAATAAATAAATGTTAGTAAATAAATAAACTTGTTAGTGGTTATTAGTACCTGCCTTCAGCTGGTACTATTGCAATGAGTTCACACTTATCTAGTTATTAATCTATTGATTGCAAACCAATCAGAAGATAGGATTATTTTTCTTGTCGGGCAAATTTGATTTAAATTTGTACTTTTCATATGTCAACATGATAAATTTTTAACAAAAAATTATTGAAAAATGATTTATCTGTATTGTCATTAGCTGAAAAAAAATGACCTCTTCTTTGCAGATTGTCCGATTGTCGGAGAGTGCAACAAAAAAACTATAAATGCGGAGAGAATTTTGTTTTGAGGTGAGGATGTGGCAAGTAAACTAATTATGAACACAAATTTTGTCTCCCACTAGTTAAGTCATGCCTGATGGCAATAATTATGAGAGGGAAGAATCATCAGTTTTTAAGAATTTAATTTTTTGATTCATTAGCTAAACATAAAAATTACTTTTTGTCAAATGGACAAAGTTATAATATTAATAATACTATTAAAAATATAGGGTTCTACACATTTTATTTTATGAAATTATATTATTTTTGGGATTTCAATTTTATTTACTCAAGAGTTAAAAATCTAGCATTTCAATTTTATTTACTAAAAATTAGAAATATATAGTATCATGAAAAATATTTAGCCATGTTATTACATTTTTTATTTATTCTTCAAACATAGAATATTTTAATGCATTTTAAATTATCATAGTATTAATATTATTACATTATAATATTTTAAGGAGACATTTCAAATCTCCACATAATACAAATATGCAGGCTAAAGTTTAGTTTTATAGTTAAAGAAATATTTGTGTTATTTAATAGGCTTTGTAAAGTTTAGTTTTATACCTAAGTAAATATTTTAGTGTTATTTTATTTTTACCAAATTAAATTATTTTTGAGATTTCAATTTTATTTACCCAAGACATTTCAAAACGAGTTCACATAAATTTTTCCTTATAAATTTAGTTGTGGAAATATAATAGTTTTTTTTTTTTTTAACAAAAAGTGGCAAGCCACTATATATATATATATATATATATATATATATATATATATATATATATATATATATATATATATATTAATAAAAAATTACAAAAGCTGATTCAACAGAGCATACCGACAGGAAAGAGCCAGCAAGAAAACCTCTAGTTATAGCTCAAATTGTACAATTTCCCTCAAAGGGTTTAAATTTTTCAAAAAACAAGGGGGAAAATACAACATTTGAACTCTTCAACCCCTAAATTTTACAAAAAAGGCTACAATATCCCTCAAAATTTATCAGTTTGGAGAAGAACAAAAAACCCTCACTGCACCGAACAGCACCATAATTTAAAAACCGTCTACACATAACAAAAACCAGTGAACTTATGAAGACAGAATAGCTCAACCAACAACTGGAGCATTAAGATCTTGAATCAAAACATTATCCTCCGCAACATCTAGCTCAATTGATGACCCTGGAGGAGGAGAAATTTGCGGATGAAACTGGATTAAAAACAACAAGGCATGAAACTTCTCCTCCACCTGATTCACCAAAGGATCACCCAATTCTATTCTATGTGCATGAAGAGGAATACTTAACAGATCCTCATTCTCAAGGTGAATAGCCGAACCAAAAGCATTGAAAGTACAGTTATGGGCAGGAGAGTGTAGAATATTGCATTTTGTAAATAGACCACCAATTGGAGCACCCGACTTAAACAAATCATAGTTCTGAAAAGCATCTTGAAGCACTTCATCAGAGTACAAGAAATGGTGAACAAACTTTGTAATCAACTGTCTTACCACAGAGACGTCTTGAACCAGATCCATAACATTAGAAGCGAGCATAGATAGTATCTGAGAAGGGTAGAGAGACCGAGCATGGGAATCCAATAATTCATTTCCAACCATCTCCCGGACAGCTTCCTCTAAGTCTTGATTGTCAATGGCAAACACAGAAGCTAAACCTTCTACATTAACACTTCCAAAGAAAGTTGTTTCCCATTTTTGCACAGGGAAAAAGAGCCTGCAATTCAATTGGATCTCCATCAAAAAAACTTAGAAGCAGATGGTTAGAAAACCACACAAAGAATGAGTATAAATAATAAGGGACCTGTGTTAATAATGAAAATCATTTATTACTAATCCTCTCGGCACAAGCAAAGTTCAGCGAACTGACTGAAGTGGAGTACTGATATTGGATTCAGTGTAGAATAACCTGCTTTGAAAGATAGACACACACAAATGTTATCAAAAACCAAAAAATTCACACGGATAACCAACTTGCAATCAATGGAGAATAAGAGATGGAGTATAACAGGAATGTGTGAGGCTGACAATAATAATTAGCAGATACAAAATTCCCTTTTTAGTATAGTAAAGTTATTGGGATGTCCTTGAATATTTTCATTGTCTAAAAGTATACTCTCTACCTCCAACTCAAAGGCCAAATTAGCTAGAGCATCCGCCAACTGAGTACCTTCTTTGTAGCAATGAGAAATGAAGTAGCTATCAAAAAGTTTTAAAAGATCCCAAACCTCTTCTAAAATATAATTAATCCTCCAATTCAGTGCAACTTTCTTTTTTAAGGCATTAATAATAATCAGAGAATCTCCCTCTATGTGAAGATTAGCAACTTTCATTTTTTTAGCTAATTTTAGACCTTCAACCAAAGCCAGGGCCTCGGCTAAATTATTTGTAGTATCAGAGATTTTTGAGGAAAAGGCTAAAAAAACCCTCAAATCCTCTTAAAACCCCTCCCATGGAGGCAGGACCTAGATTACCACGTGAAGCACCATCAAAATTAAGTTTAGTATAACCTTGAACGGGTGGTACCCAACTAATTAAACTTCTATCAATTTTAGAATTAGAAGAAATACCCAGGTCTAGAAAAGGCTTTAAAAATTTCTAAGATTTCAAAAGCAAATCATCCCAAGAGGAAAAATTTAAATTTGAAGAACCCTTCCTTTGTAGATTACTCATTACCACTTCAGAAATAGATTTCTCAAGTTTAGACAAAATAAGATCAATAGTTTGGTGCTCTTTCCTAAAAATTCTCCGATTTCTTTCTAACCATAATGTCCAAATCACAATAGAGGGAGAGACTATCCATATAGAAGAAAAAGTTGAATCTTTATAGAGAATAGGCCAGCTACGAAACAAGTTCAAAATAGAATTAGGTAAAGGAGCAAACCAATTGAGCTTTAAAATAACCAATTCCAGCAAGTGGATGCAAAAGGACATAGCAAAAAGAGATGATCCAGATCCTCATCACAAACTCCACAAAGAACACACTTAAAAGGAACTATTAAGCCAATTTTTGAAAGCCTCTGACTAGTTAAAATTTTCCCCTACAGAGCCAACCAAGCAAAAGCACCTGCTTTGGGAAGACAAGCAACATTCCAACAAAGAGAAAAAGGCCAATCTGACAGGTGACTTCCCTGTTTTAGAACCAAGGATCTATATCCATCATGAACTAAATAAGAACCATTATTTGCAAAAGTCCAAATTAATTCATCTACTTTGTCAGAATAGCTAATCTTCCTCTTTATAAGTTGAAAAGAGAGTATATCTTTTTGATTTTGAGGAAAATCACAATGCTAAAAATGTTTCCAAACCACTGAGGAAAAAGAACCATCTTTTATAATTGAAAAGTAATCGCACACTTTACTTCCCCATTGATGCAAAAGATAATTTCTAGCCTAATCCAGCTTGTCACAAAGAGAGAGTGGAGGAAAACCATTCCAAGAGTCCTCCCAAAAATTAGCCTTTGAACCATTAAAGATTTTCCAAGAAAGATTGGGAAGAATAACCTTCCTGCATGAGACTAGAAAATTCCACATACTGGACCCCTTAGGAGGATTCTCAACTGTGAAAATTCTTTTAGAGTCAAGAGAATACAAA
Organism: Cunninghamia lanceolata; assembly: GCA_027924645.1. Taxonomy (NCBI): domain Eukaryota; kingdom Viridiplantae; phylum Streptophyta; class Pinopsida; order Cupressales; family Cupressaceae; genus Cunninghamia; species Cunninghamia lanceolata. The sequence continues at coordinate 1,794,355 of BSBN01001378.1, forward strand.
TACTTAAATTGCATGAGTTTACACCATCTTAAATGAGGTTTAGAATAAAGCTTCCAAGCCAATTTAGCCCCTAGAGATTTATTTTGAGCATCTAAACCATGAATTCCTGCTCCCCCCAAAGATCTCAGAAAACAAACCTTTTCCCAAGAGATCAAAGGAATCTTTTTGTTGACTTCGGAACAACCTTTCCACAGAAAGGACCTGAGAGATTTCTGAATATCATCTATAACACCTTTGGGAATTTGTAAGACTGAAAGCATGTAAATTGGAAGGGCAGACAAGACTGATTTAAGCAGGGTAATTCTTCCAGATAAGGTAAGCCATCTACCTTTCCATAGAGCTATTTTATTGTGAATTGATTTAACAATCTTTGCCCAAAAAAATTTCCTATTAGGGCCAAAAAATAAAGGAATACCCAAATATTGACTAGGCAAAGAACCCAATTTATGCTTTAAAAGAGAAATAATTCTAGCTTTAATACTTGGTTCAGTATTGAAGAAAAAAACTTTTGACTTTTCTAGATTAACTTCCTGATTAGAAGCAGCACAATAAAGTAAAACTGTGTTCTGAATGCACCTCGCCTCACTAAGAGAGGGAAACCCAAACAATAGAGTATCATCTGCAAAAAGAGTGTGAGTAAAGGGGAAAGGCACTTGAGGAATTGCAATACCCTTCCAATTAGAAAGCTGACATTGATAAGAAATAGCCCTACTAAAAGCATCAGCCATCAAAATAAAAAGATATGGAGAAAGAGGATCCCCTTGTCTGATACCTTGTGAAACTTGAAAAAAATCAGAAGGACTACCATTTAGTAGGACAGCAAAGCTAACTTTCGAAATACAAGACCAAATCCATTTACACCATTTCTTCTCAAAACCAAACTTTTCTAAAACTTTCATCAAAAAAGTCCATGAAACTCTATCATAAGCTTTCTTCATATCTAATTTCAAAATCATGGCCGGAATATTACATTCCTTGATAGAATGAAGAATTTCATGAGCTATTAAAGCTCCATCTGTAGTCTCTTTTCCTGGAACAAAACCTCCTTGCTCTTCTGAGATTAATTTTGGAATTAGTAAGGCCAATCTCATAGTAATAGCTTTAGTAAAGATCGTATATAATGTATTACACAAAGAAATAGGCCGAAATTGAGCAAAAGAAGAAGGGGAACTAATTTTAGGAACAAGAGCTATAAAAGTAGAATTCATTTCTCTCAACATATTACTGTTCTTTCTCAATTCTTCCAAAGCAAGCCAAACATCCCTCCCCACAATATCCCAACATTTTTGAAAAAACAAAGGGGTAAAACCATCTGGACCCGGAGCCTTATCTGGATCGAAAGAAAAAACAACACCCGTAACTTCTTCAAAAGTAAACTCTTTCAATAGCATGAGATTATCTTCTTTATCTACCAAACAGGGGATATTATCCAATAAAGTATTACATTGCTCAATTGGGAAGGGAGAGTTATTGGTAGAAAGAAGGGAGGAAAAAAAGGAGACCGCCTCTTTTTGAATATCACCAAAATCAGTCAAAACATCCCCCTCTTTATTTTTAATAGACTGAATTTTATTTAAATGTCTATTAATTTTAATAGAAGCATGGAAATATCTAGTATTCCTATCACCAGCCTACAACCAAGTTTCTCTAGACTTTTGCCTCCAAAAAATCTCCTCTCAAGAGAATTTCCTGCAAATCAGATTGTAACATTTTTTGGCACTCAAACAAGTTATTATCCATTCCTTGACTAATAATTTGTTGATTAACAAACATAAGTTTATCTAAAATAATTTCTTTTTCTTGAAAAATATTTTTAAAATGAGAGATATTCCAACTTCTAATTTTGACCTTGAGCAAATGAAGTTTTCTGCAAAGCTGAAACATTCTGGACCCCCTAAAAGAAGGAAAAGACTCCCACCATGATTTAATTGAAGGAACAAAATCAGGGTCACGAAACCACATTGCTTCCAACCTAAAGGGTTTCTTACTTCCTTGGAAAACTTCCACAAAATCAAGATTTAACTGGACAGGAAAATGATCGGACCCAGAGTGAGGAAGAATCATGGAAAAAAATGAACACTTCTGAAAGATCCAAGAGGAGGATAAAAAGAATCTATCCAATCTCTCTGCTATCTGCAAAGAACCTTTTCTTCTATTAGTCCAAGTAAATTTACCGTTCGTGGGAATAGAATCAATGAGACCATTATTCGAAACAAAATCAGAAAAATCTGACATGTTTTTTAAGGGAGGTGTTATCCCCCCTGATTTTTCTTCTAGACTTAAAATAGCATTATAACCTCCACCAAGAATCAATTTCTCATGTTGAAGATCTTGGATAATAACACTTAAAGAGTCCCAAAGTCTTTTTTTATCTATAGTAGCTGTTGGACCATAAACATTAATAATCCAAAAAGATTCCTGACCAAAATGAATTTCCGCTAATTGACAGTTTGCCATAGTTGAAACAACTTGAACATCCACTAACATTTTTTTTCCAAAGAAGGCCCAGACCACCCAAGGCTCCTGAAGCTGCCTCAGCAGAAAAATTCCATTTGTTCCATTTACTAAAGTAATTATCTGCTAAAGATGAAGAAAGTTTAGTTTCTTGGAGTAGAACTAAATCAGCACCTGATAAATCCAATTGTTGCTTTATCAGGCATCTTTTGTTAGGGGTATTAATACTCCTAACATTCCAAGATATAATTTTCATTGAGCTCGAGGAGAGCAGCAAGCTCTCCTCACTGAGGATCTAGTTAACATTTTTTCTAAGGTAGACTGAACTCCTGCTTGAATTTCTTCCTCTGTGACCTTCGATTTGGACTTCCTACCTTGAGGTTTAGCAGGAGGAGAGGGAGTACAATTTTCCTCTAAAGGAGTCTGAGAAATAGATGAAAGCAAAACACTACCATCCACAATTTCTTCTGCCATTACTTCATCAGCTATTTTATTAATGAATTCCTCACCAACTGTCGCTATAACCGCATTAGTGAATTTTTCATCTTCCTCTAGAGGAAAAGAGTCCTTAAGTTCTCCTGAGAAAAGGGGTTCCGAAGAGACAACATAATCTTTAAGTACTAAATTAGGCGACTCAGAAGGAATTGAAATTGAAGCCAAACAATCCAAAGAATTAGGGTTTGAATCAAGATCCACCAAACTGGGCTCTTGGCAAATAGCAGTAGCATTTCTTTCTAATCCCGAGGAAGGATTAACCAGATAATTAAAAGACAACTCGCTACCATCAGACCCTAAATCTGTCACAGGATTCTGTTTAATTAAATTAGGAGAATCTTCATTATGGCAATCGATACCCACAACTTCTGCATTCTCAAAGCCCAAAATTGGTTCTTGTGGAATCTGATTAGGAAAAAGGTCAGAACATTCCCCATCTATCTTAGTTTCCTATGGGTTGACAGTGGAATTAGTAGTGAGGACCCTTCCCATACAATTTGATTTATTTGAATCTAGATTTGGAGGAACGACCTTACTATTAGTAGATAAAGCAGGAGATTTTTCTGAAACCCCCCATTCCACTAGATCATCTAGGGTATCAAAATTTAAGATAGTCTAAGGATCTTCGAAAACAAGACTCTGAACCCAAGAAGTCTTAGAAGTTTTTAGAATCACAGAGGATGGAAGAGGAAAGAAAGTGTTCATGACCACACACAACCTTACTGGAAGACTAGGGTTTTTGAAATTCAACAAATCATGATTTACGAAAAACCCCACTCTTTCAGCAATAAATTTAAGAACACCCAAATCTCTGTATTCCAAAGGTAAATTAGGAAAGGTAATCTAGAAGGGAAAATAGTTACTTGTATTAGCTCGAGGATCAAAATTAGGAATCCATTCTTGTAAATACATACCTTTACCTTTGAAAAACCAAGATTTTACTTTCAAAATGTTATCTCTAGCCTCCTTATTTGAAGATATGGCTATAAAAAACCCTAAACCCTTGTCTAATAACCAGAAATTAGAAATGCCATTCCAATTAACAAAAATCCAAGATTCCAATAACTGAGTTTCATCAGCAAAATTCCAAATTTTACCTATTATCGCATGCTGACTTAAATCTAAGACATGGGGACAAATAAGGTCTTCAGGAAGTAGAATCTCAATTTCCTTAGAATCAGCATTTACAGTAGTATCATTACTTGTAGATTTTACCTTTAGAACCTAGATTTGCTTAGGGGCTTTTAAAGTTTTGAGATTCTGGAAAGTCCTTCGTAACCCCCTGTGTCTTGGATTAAAGCTTGACCATCTTCACGAAGGTTGTCTGGGCAAAGAGTTTTCAAACCCAAGCTGATCGTAAACCCTACCATACCTTCTGAAACTTGGAATGAAGCCTTTCCGTCTTTGCAAGAAATGTTTCGGCAAAAACTCTTCATTTCCTGAATTTTCGTAAACCCTACCATCTCCCGCTAAAAAATCTGCAAAAAGACTCTCTTGAGACCGTAGCGGTCTCCTTGACCTAACTGCAAAATTTCGCTCCCTCATGTTTTCACTTGAAATTTGAAATGATAAACAATTCTTTATTTTAGAAAAAATTATTACTAAACCACAATATTAGATTTATTAAAATAATTAAAATCTTGTTATTGTTATTATATTGTGTAATTATTCTTCAAACTTACAATATTTTAATGCATTTTAAATTGTAATAGTATTCAATATTATTACATTTGGCCATGTTATTACATTTTTTATTTTAATCTTCAAACTTACAATATTTTAATGCATTTTAAATTATAAAAGGATTAATATTATTACATTTTAAGGAAATATTTATGTTATTTAATAGGCTTTGTAAAGTTTAGTTTTATTTTATTTTATTCTTCACACTTACAATATTTTAATGCATTTTAAATTATAAAAGTATTAGTATTATTACATTTTAAGAAAATATTTGTGTTATTTAATAGGCTTTGTAAAGTTTAGTTTTATAGTTAAGGAAATCTATTTTATTTCTATCAAATCAGATTATTTTTTAGATTTCAATTTTATTTACCCAAGACATTTTAACACTCTTAAAAAATTAATTTTTCAATTATTGGAATGCAATTTGTCTATACAACCAATACCTAATCAACAAAAAAAATTACAACTAAACAAATACTATAATAACAACACTACAAGGTTGGCCACTACGTGGCACTTGTTTTTATGGGAGTAGTTTCCCATAGGGAGTTATTTGGTTTGTGTAGTTGCATAAGAAGTTGAAAATTGAAAAGTCTTTATAAAATCTATTGCATTAGATTGCAATCTATAAAAAATGAAATCATAATATAGTATTCTATTATTCTTTTGTGTTCAATATGTGAGTGCATTTTTTTGTGTTTTAGCTCTCACCATTTCAACAGAAAGGGATTTGTGTTGTCAAAAACAACCTATCACAAGTCATTGTGTATGAAGTACAAGCTTCCTATATACTTTGTGGTGACCTACTTCTACTTTTATAGCCTAATGATAGTTCACATATGGGTAAATGGAGGGAGATGGGAAAGTGAAAAATGTGACATTATTTCTCCCTAACAATTTATAGGGACAATTCCACAACCACAATTGTTACAACTATATTAGGCATTGGATGTAGCAGTTCACAATATTACTTGTAAACATAAACTAGAGCCACTGCTAATTCTAAATGTTGCAATTTGTTTCAAGGATTACAAATCTATTTTTCTTTAACTTTGTACACCAAGGAATTAAATAAAAATGTCTTATTTCTTGTAATATTCAAAATTCCCCAAAGTACTCTGAAGTGAGTAAAATAATGTAATTAACACTTTAAGAATACCCCTACTAGAATTAAAAATAAAATTTATCCCTTTTGAACAAATATAAACTCCACTTTTTATAATAGCACCCTCATATAAACACTCCAAACTATATCTAGACACCCGTATTTTTAAAAATACCCAACTATAATTTTAAACATTCTAGATTGTATTGAAACAAACTCAATTTTAAAACACTCAACTATATACACAAAACATCCTAATTTAGAAAAACACCCCCAAAACATATTACAAATAAAATAACTCCCACTACCATAAATATATATATATATATATATATATATATATATATACCTAAAATTCCCTAATATCAAAATTGAAACAAACTTATTTTTAAAACACTCAACTACATACACAAAATGTACTAATTTAGAAAAACACCCCCAAAACATATTACAAATAAAATAACTCTAATGAAAAGGGATACTCTCACTTTTAAATCTGCAACATAAACCTACACAATAGCCTATGCAAGAAGGCTGCAAATAAACTGAACATGAAAAAATAAAAGAGAAATCTGCAACATTGATTTTATTAATCTGAAAATTCATTACATCCACCTAAAGCTTATGAGCTTCCTTGATTCATACATATAACATTTGCAACAAAACACTTTCACATGATCCTGGACTCATTCTGACAGCATCTGAGTATGTAAAATTTTTCTTCTTCAAAGCCCCCCCTCACCAAATGAGCAAGCATCAATATATAGAAATTGCGTGAGAAAACCACTACTGGTTTCTCAAAATAACCTCCACTAAACCACCAAGAAAACCCGTCACTTTCTTGCTATCACTGCTTCCTCATTTTTTAGAATTTTCTAAAATGGTTTCTAGGTTTTGTGTGCCTCCTTCCTAGATTTCCATAACATTTTGAATTTTTCTATTTTGATCAGAAATGAGAAAGTTATACCCATTTTACCGAGACTGGGTTTCATAATTACAACCCGGACATGCAACAACATGCAAAGCTTGTGGCCCACATGGTTTCATTAGAATTTCCCATGGTTTCACTAAAACCATCAATTGGAACCACCTCTTGGAAATCCACACCCTTCTTGGAGGTTACAATTTTGGAAATAAAAATAGGAGTTGTTGACCCACTTATGATGGAATCTTCCCACCAAATCAGCCCCACCAAACAAAAATTAATGCATATCTCCAAGTGGGCACCTAGGAAAGTGGTGCAAGGGCACCAATGCAAGATTTTACTTATAAGGTCCTTTACTAGATTGTAGGGGTTTAAGTCCTTTTTGGTCATTCAAATAAGGTCATGATAGACCAATTTCCATGTAATAAGGTCAAGATGACTATCTCATATGTTTTGAAGTCATATTATATGTCCTTAAGTCTTGTATTTGTTAATAAGGTATCAAGGTATAAGGGTTTATAGTGTTATTTGGAAATTTCAATAAACAACCATTGTTTAGAAGGTGTAGAATGACCACAAGCTAGTTTTTTACTTATAAATTAGTGCAAACAATTTTAATCATGTATAAATACCTTTATACACCCCAAGAATGGAAGGGGGAATGAGATTTGAGAGGAAATTTTTGAATTAAAACTTTGTTTCTGCAATTATCTCTGTTTTCTCACTGTTGCAGACCGTATTGTTACTTTGTATAGGCATGTCTAGATCTACTTATCATTTGAATTGTTAGAGGAATGTGTTAAGCTTCATTTGCATTTGGTTTGAACTAATTTCATTGGTTTTTAAGAAAGATATCACTGAATTTCTGAAACTGCCCAATTAACAGTTCAAAACAAGGATTTGAAGTCTTAAATGGAAATCTGACCCATTCCACTCTCTGTGACTACTATGATTCATGGAATGGGTCCAAAATATTAGGAATTAGATGTTTGAACGTTTTGAGGAGTAGGAAAATTCATTTGATGACTATGGGGCATGAAGCCCTAGTTGAGTTTCTTTGTGTTTTGTATGAAAATGGTGGTTTAGGGCATTAATTTGGTGAAACAATGTCGCTAAGGGTTGTGTGATGGTTTTTTAAGTATGTGCAAGTGTGATCTAACATGTTTGAATCATTGGTCAAGGTGGTGGAGGGCTAGGATATAGATTTTCAATAAACCCTTAGAGTTTGCATGAGAAGTGAGGGTTTTGGAGTAAGGTATTTAAAGGCCAAATCTCTAACAAATGATTGTGGATTTTGTTGTTTTGTAACACAACTTATGACTGTCCATTGAGTTTGGGTATTTGTCAAAGGTTTAGGAAGCACTTCCTTTGTAAAAGTGACCTAAATAGGCCTAATTGCAGGTAGAAAACCTCAATTTTGAGACACGCTTCCCAAAAGAGTCCATATTGAGTTTAAGATATGCTGTACAACTTGGAAATGGGTATCCTAAACATTAATTGAAATTTGGGTTTGAAACCATATGGGGAAATTGGGTCAGAAAAACCTCCTAAGTAGGGCTACTAGGATTGAAGGCTTGGGCAGACTTGTTGCTAAAAGGGAATCTCATGGACTTGAGAGTAGTTTAGTTATGTTTGGTTGATGGATATAATCTTGTTAGATGCCTCTTAAAACCCATATGAATATCTGAACCATTGTTGCAAGTTGGAGACCTTAGAGACCTAGTTCATTGAAAAGTCATTGTGAGATTTTGCAAAGCCAATGTAAAACACAAGTTTGTGAAAATTTGTACAAATCAAGTTGTGTGCCACCTTGTAGTGCATCAAAGTGGTATCAGAGCTTAGGTTCTAATTTTTTTGGGAAAGTTGATATTTGTTGCAAGTTGAAGGAGATTGGTTGAAGACAAGATGCCTCCAAAAGGGAAAGATATGGCCAAAGAGATGAAGGAGATGAGGGATAGGCATGCTAGAGAGATGAGAGATTTGGAGGAAAGAATTGCAGCCCTGGAAACAAACAAGAGAAGAGATGTGGAAGAAAGTGAGTCTGAGGAAGAAGAGGAAGGAGAGTATGAAGATGTGGAAGAAGAACTAGACCCTGAGGATCAAAGAATGGCCAAGTTGCTGAAGGTAGTAAAAGAAGACAAGAAGGTGAAGATAGATGTGAAAAAGTATGGAGGAAGTCTCAAAGATGAGGAGTTACTTGATTGGATTGCAGCTTTAGATAATCATTTTGAATGTGAAGATATTCCAGAGGAGCAGAGAGTAAAGATTGCAAAGACCAAGCTTAAGGGTCATGCTTTGTTATGGTGGGATTATCTACAATAAGACAGGAGAAAGAAAGGAAAGTCCAAGATTTCTTCATGGGACAAGATGGTGGCAAAAATCAAAGGTAAGTTCTTACCCAAAGACTATGAAGTTCAAATGTTTAAAAAGCTTCAATTTTTAAGACAAAAAGAAATGGATGTGAAATCATATACTGAGGAATTTTATGAATTAAGAATGAGGTCTAGTCATCATGAGAATGAAATTGAAAAAGTTGCTAGATATTTGGGTGGTTTAAGATGGAACATACAATATGAATTGGTTTTGGCTAACCCTAGAAGTGCAGAGGAATGTTATCAAATGGTAGTTAGAATTGAGGAGAAAATGAAAAGGAAACAAGATCAGTCTATGAGAGGCAGAGGCAGAAATAAAAGGGGCAAAGGATCTTTTCATACACAAAAATAGTCCTTTGAAGGACAAGAAGACACATACAAGGGCAAAGATCAAGTTGCTGATTTTAGAGTGGCTTTAGAGGCACAAGAGGTAGATTTGGAGGTGGAAGAAGTTCAAATTTGTTTGCAAGTAGATGCTATAATTGTAATGAGTTTGGACATCTAGCCTATAAGTGCCCTAAAAAGCAAGGTTCAACATCAAGTGGTGAAATGAAAGGTGAAAGAAGAACTCAACTTGTTCATGAGAAAGAGTGTGAAAGTTCAAAACTTCCATATGTTGAAGTTGTTTCAGAGACAGGAGAGACGCTAATGCTAAGAAGGACATTGTTGCAAACACCTGAGGAAGAAGACATGAGTCAAAGGAGGAGCTTGTTCAAGATCACGTGCAATTGTAGAGGTAAAGTATGCAAAGTTGTTATTGATTCAGGTTCACAAGATAACATGGTGTCTAGGGGGATGGTAGAGAAATTGAAACTAGATAAAGTGCCTCATGTAACACCATATAAAGCCTCTTGGGTAAATGATAGTCAGTCTCTTCTAGTGAATGAACAAGCATATGTGGACTTTTAGATTGGTGAATACAAAGATAGGGTCCTATGTGATATCTTACCTATGGATTGTTGTCATTTGCTATTGGGGAGACCATGGCAATTTGATAGGAAGACATTGTATGATGGTTGGGAGAACACCTACCTTATCAAGAAAGATAGAAAAACATTTAGACTAACATCTTTGCAGAAGGATGAGAAAGGGAAAGGTAAAACTAATATTGTTATATTTGGAAAGAAAGAATATGTGAATGTAGAGGAAGAAAAGAGCATGAGTTTAGCAGCCTATGCAAGGCATGACAAAGTTGAGACAACATATGTGAAGGTAAATGCAGGGTTGCAAGATAGATTGACAGTGAATTAGAAATAAAATGTGTTGGTGGGGACCATTGTGTGTCCTTTGATAGGAAGTAAAGTTGTGAGATATGAATAAACTGCATGGAAAGTGGGATCTAGGTTTGATAGTACAGAGGTACAGAATGTTGACAAAACAAACGGATCGAAGACATGGATGAAAAGATAGAGTGCACAAAAATTTAAGAGTGGATATGAGCATGGAGATAAGATAAAGGTAAGATAGATTAGGGGAATACAAACAAGTGTTTGTTTGTAGGTGTAAAAGCAAAGATATCATTAGATTTTGAAAGAGGGCAGACCTTAGGTCTGATAGCAGATATGAAGACAAGAACAAATGCCAACAAGAACAAAGATGCAGGGCAGAATACTAGTTCATTGTATATGAACCTAAGAAATGTGTTTACAGTTCAGAGAGTGTGTGGAGTAGAGCTAGCACATGGAGGAATAGAGGCAAACCCCAACTCATGTGACATGAGTTCTTTTTTTGAAGGGGGGTTGTATGGTGCAGGGGCACCAATGCAAGATTTTACTTATAAGGTCCTTTACTAGATTGTAGGGGTTTAAGACCTTTTTGGTCATTCAAATAAGGTCATGATAGACCAATTTCCATGTAATAAGGTCAAGATGACTATCTCATATGTTTTGAAGTCATATTATATGTCCTTAAGTCATGTATTTTTTAATAAAGTATCAAGTATAAGGGTTGTTCATAGTGTTATTTGGAAATTTCAATAAAAAACCATATGTTTAGGTGTAGAATGTGATGGTGTTAGGTTGTCATTGATGTCAAAAGTGTTCAGGAGCATGAGACATCATCTTGCAGATATAGAGAATGGTTTTATACTTCACAGGTTTGATCTTGCATCATCAGGAGATGTGTTCTTCACAATGTCATATCAGTGAACATGACATATCAATCAGTTGGAGAAATGTGTTCTTCACAATGTCATATCAGTGAACATGACATATTCTTGGTAGGCATGGTCTTCATTATTCATCAGGTTCTTGACAAGGTTGATGATATCAATTGTTAGTATTCAAAGGTTTGCAATGTGTTGGTTCTTGACAAGGTTGATGATATCAGTTGTTGGTATTCAAAGGATCACATGAATACACTTGATGTGTGATGTTGAGATCAGGATATATGCTTTTCATGTGGTAGTTGAAGATTAGGCTGTATACTGTTCATATGGTATCCAAAGGTGTGCATGTGATTTGTCTATTGTCTTCGTATTTGTTGATCATGTATAAGATGCTTTACAGGAGATGGTATATGTTCTCACAAGAGATGTTGTATGAGCTTAGACTGCAGTGAGTTGTGATATCTGATCTTGGTCTGCCAAGAGGAATGGATAGGTTCATACATGTCATATCATTTGTGATGCTTTGAGTAGACCAAATTATTTGCTTTCATTTTCTTCAGAGTGTCACAGTTATGGTTCATGAAGATGCTTATCTCAGTGTTGAAGTGTGTTAATATACTTCAAGAATGTTGCTTTAAAAATGAAGGCTATCTAATGGTCAAGGTGTCACCATTTGTTTTAAATATTTTAAATATCTCTCATACCCTAAATGGGCTTGAAAGTTAAACAGCCTTGTTTGAAGTCATTTACACTTTATGTTCTATTTGAATAGTGACCTGCTAGAACGGGTCAGTCCACTTAAGTACCACCGTTTGGAGGGGTCCCTAGTCATGGTGGTGACCGGCCCACCTCATCCATTTAACCGAATCCACCGGTCTCTCTTCAAAAGGTCTCGGGCGGGAAGTCATTTGAAATGACTCTCTTCACATGTTTATGGAGCGCGTTTTTTGTTTAGAGATTTTTACTAGTTTAAAAAAAAAACAATTGAAATTGCTTTAAAGGGCCCGCGATATATTCAAAGAGGGAAGGTTGTTTTTTTGTTTAAACTTAGTATGTCATATTTTATGACATTGAAATAAAAGGTGCATGGGAGCCCGATATGTAGGGTATTTAATTTTTTTAAAAAAAAGAAAAAAGTTTCTATTATTGATATAAGCCTTTTATGGCTTTAGTTTTTTTTTTAGAAACTTTATATTAAGAAATTTTTTAAGGAGATTTTTATTGTATATTGGAAGTCACAAAAGAGATAAACATAAAAAAAATTTTGAGGAGATTTTTTGGGATATGAAGAATATTATTGAAAAGAATATGAAGGATCATGTTTGCAGAGAAGATGAAAGAAATTTTTGAGAAGGAGATGAAAGATTGGAGGGTTGTCCAAAATGAAAATTGAAAAGAAATTGATTTTTTTAGAGATATAATTTGTTTGGTTCAAGATTTGTTGCAGGTTCTTTATAAGGAAGAAGTTGAAAAGATTTTTTGCAGGAGAATATTTTTGAAGAAAAATTTGAAGAGGTTAATGAAAAATTTGTTTGAAGGAAAGATAATCAGATTGAAGTTTTTTTGTGTTTTGGAGAATATGAAACATCATGCAGAGATTGTAGATATGAAAAGGTTTTAATGGAGATAATTTGTCTTGTTGAAGATTTATTATGAGAGAATGTTTTTGCAGGAATATGAATAAAAAAATTGAAGAGTTTATTTGCAGGAGAAAAGCAAATGTATTTTTGCAGAGAAATGAAATTTCAAAAGTCTTGTTGCGAAATTTATGTGATCTGAAGGAGAAATTTATGAAGGAATGTGAAAGGTTCCAAGGCAGTGAAAAGACATTCATCTTGTATAAATTTTGCTTCCAGGTGCATTGATTAGGAATTAAGAAGGATAGAGATGGAATATACAGTGTTGTGAAGTGTTGGATTAGAATACACATTTGATATGCAGTGTTGTTAGAATGCAGTGTTAATTGGATCAGAATAAAGGATTGTTGAGATGTCAGATTGAATAGAATGGGTATTTGACAGACATATATTTGTATTGAATGGAAACAGAGTATCCCTCTGATTTGGTTTATAACTTCTATTGGTGATTTGGTTTGCCAGTGAGGCATTGTATTAGCCAGTGAGGCTTATAGGTCAGTGTGACCTTAATATTTGTCAGTGAGACAATTTGTATTGCCAGTGAGGCATGTTTTTCAGTTAAGCCAGTGAGGCAATTCTGGAGTGGTTTTTCTACCCTGATGGGTTTTCCACTCGTGCATATCTTGTGTTATGATTCATCTTGATCTTCCTTGTGTGTGTTCAATCTACTTATGAAGTTTTATTCTCTTTCTGCATTCATAGTCATGTGCATATGTATTTGACAAATCAAAGGTATTATTCATTCCTTGTGCTCAGAATGTTAAAGTTTTAAAAAGATTAAAAAATTTACACAACACTGATTCACCCCCCCTCTCAGTGTTGTCCTTAACTCCTACAATTGGTATCAGAGCCAGTTTCCCTTCTACAGCTTAATCAGCTTGGGTAGGTCTTGTGTGTGGAGTTCAATGGGTAAGTGCAGGAGAAATAAGAACATGAGAAATCTTAAGCATCATTCTGGTCAGAAGACACAAAAGACATTATCCATATCAAATTCAGATGTTGATATAAATTCAGTTGATAAAGATGTTCTCCATATTAAGTCTGATATTGTATTAGAAGAAAAGATTTCAGATGCTCCTTTGTTTAATGGTTCAGATTTTTCAGTTTGGTGTATGAGAATGCAAGCCTATTTATCCTCTTTAGGATATGATATATGGATGTCTGTTGAGAATGGATATTCTAACTCTACAAATAACAAAGAGGCTATTAATTGCAATCATATAGCCAAGAAGGTTATTTTATCTGGTTTATCTAATGATATTTCTTGTAAAGTGGTGCAGTGTGAAACAGCTCAGGATGTCTGGAAAAAGTTGATAAAAATTTATCAAGGTAGTGCACTTGAAGAAGAAAACAACTTATTATCTGAGAAGAGTGACCATGAAAGGAAACTTTCAAATGAAGGAGTTGATGTTCAATCCCAATTTGATTTAGAAGAAGCCAGCATCACAAGTGATGATGATGAAGAAGATTGTGAGATTGATATGGAAGGAGAGCTTATATATGCCCTGAGTGAGCTCAAGAAGTATAAGAGAGAGAATCAGAAACTAAACTTGCAGCTGCAACAAGAAAGAGAATCAAAAGTCAATGCACTTTCAGAACTTGAAATTGTTTCTACAGATCTTGAAGAGGCCAGATGTCAGATTATTAGTTTAAAGACATATATTGATGATTCTGACAAACTAATTGCTAGATTGAAGACAGAAATTGAAGAAGCTAAGAGGATAGCTGATGTATCAATATCTGACCTTGAAGTTAGAAGGAATGAGAATCTAAAACTAGAGGGAGAAATTATCAAACTCAGAAAAGATTATGATAGTCTGAAGACTTTATCTAAGAAGTATCAGGAGTTTGAAGAAAGCACAAGCAAGTTACATGTGTTGTTGGGCAAACAGAAGCAGCATAATGACACAACTGGATTAGGATTTGAAGAAGGAGAATGTTCAAAAGTCAGAGAGACTCCCAGAGAGAAGATTGATTTGAATACTGCCACTGAAAACAAAATGCATATTCAAAGAAGAAGAAATTTCAGAAGAAGTGCTCCTATTAGACAAGCATACATGTATCCTGTTAGACAAGCATACATGTACAGGTATAACTATTCATTTAATGGTTATTGTTATACATGTAATCATTTTGGTCATAAAGCAGTTGATTGCAAAAGGAATACTAACCTTATTTGTTACAAGTGCAATCATGTTGGACATATACAAAGAAATTGTAAAAGGTATGATTCTGCATGGAAGTCTAACATAAGTTCTCAAAGGTACTATCAGTCATTTGATTATGATATAGTTTGTTATAATTGCAATTCTCCTGGTCACAAAGCATTTAGTTGCAGAAAAGCATCATCTGCATCATCTAATTTGATAGGTTGGAAACGGAAAGAAATAGAAAAGGTTTGGAGAAAGAAAGCACCTGTGAAAATTTGGAAGCAGAAAGAAAGAAAAGAGAAGTCAGAATCTAAGCTTGTGCATCTTGCACAAGTCATTTCATCTATTGCATAACAGATAACATGAAGTGAGGGGGAGTTGTTCATATGCTATCATTTGACCCCAAGACGTTTCAGGAAGGAGATCATTTGAATGATGATCTTGTCTTGTTTATCATTTTTTCAATCTTGTGAGATAGTTGTTGAAGATGCTGCTAACAAAGTTGATTTTTAGTGTATATCAGTGGTGCAGGAAGAGCTTATTAATGCAGTTGGTATGCAAAATTGATGGATTGGATGCTCATATGGAAGTGCTCTTGATGTAATAATCTCACATGGTTCTTTGATATTTTTTTTTTATCAGTAATATGTTTCAGGGTAGTATGTACAAATTGTATGATTCAAGTGGTATCAGGTGTTCATGATCAATGACATGTTCAGTGAATGCAAGGTGTTGATAAGTTGTTAAAGGATTTAATGCTCAAAGAGTTTAGTGATGTTGTGACTTGATCCTATTTTGTGTATTGATGGTTGAGTTGTCATCAAGGAACTCTCACCTGCATTTGATTTTGCAATGTGGTTATACCAGGTTTGACATTGTGATTGCAAAAGGTATCTTGTGCAGGAGGATGATCCTCACTCTTTGTTGCAGAATGAATGTTCTTTTAGAAGTGATCATTGGGATAATAATTTGACATGTTCTTCCTCATTAAAATGATTCAGAAAGGTATGAGAAAATTGTGTGCCTCTTGTTTTGAAGTGGTAAGGTATGTATGTCAAGCTATGACATCTAGAGTTGCTTATAAAATTGATGGAGTATGACAGTGATACAGGTGTTCATTGGCTTATTATGATTTCAAGGTATTGAAAAATGTTTCAGGAGTTCAAAATGCACAAATTGTTCAGGTTGAATTATCATGATATTGCAATCCAAAGTGTTTTGGAAAGTGTTGTTGCAATAATATCTTGTTTTGAATGATGAAGTCAAGAGGCAAGAGTTTTTGTTGATTTCAGTATGTTTCAGATATGATTATGTATATATCAGTTTTTGCCAGAAGTGTTGTATATCAGATTTGACAGTATAATATGTGCAGGAACAGCAAGATGGTCTATCAAGAAAAGGTGTTAGAATATGCAGGATGATAGTTCATATCAGGAAATTAGTTTGATGATTATATCTATTGCTTTATTGAGTTATGTTTATGACATGTACCTTGGAGCTTTCAGAAAGGTTTGTTCAAATTGTGTGGTGATTTCAGGTATGAGTTTCAAGTTATGACAATCCAGAGTCTTTTATGACATTGATGGTGAATCTTGTTTTTCTTCAAATCGGAGGCAAGTAAAGGTCTTATAAAAAATGATCATCTTGGCATCTGTGTGATGAGGGGTCTACATGTTTTGTGCTTGCAAAATTGTTCATCAAAGAGTATTGGTATGTTTATGATTTTCTTTGCAAAAGTGTTCAGAAGGTTGACTGTCAGTAAATGGATGGTATACTTCAAGTTGATATGTTGCTTCAGGACTAATTCAAGAAGTGGATAAGTGTTGAGTTGAGTTGAGTTATGTTGGTTAGTCTTGTCAGTGTTTACCAATGGTATTTCTGAGTAGTAATTTGTTTATGATCTTTAATACATGGAAGATCTTGGAGATTTGTTATTTCAGGTCAAAAAGGTTGTTGATTGAAGAAGAACTGTTTGTTTTGAAAAGTTTGTGATGTTTTTAGGAAGGAATGTGTCAGTCGTCTTCATCTTCACAGTGGTATTGTCATATGGCTTCAAAGATTTTGTGGAGTTGTTCTCAGGGGGAGATAATAGTCTTTGTCATCCGATGTCAAAAAGGGGGAGAAAGAAAAATATGCATCAGGTGGTTTTGCCATCAATGACAAAGGGGGAGATTGATGGTGTTAGGTTGTCATTGATGTCAAAAGTGTTCAGGAGCATGAGACATCATCTTGCAGATATAGAGAATGGTTTTATACTTCACAGGTTTGATCTTGCATCATCAGGAGATGTGTTCTTCACAATGTCATATCAGTGAACATGACATATCAATCAGTTGGAGAAATGTGTTCTTCACAATGTCATATCAGTGAACATGACATATTCTTGGTAGGCATGGTCTTCATTATTCATCAGGTTCTTGACAAGGTTGATGATATCAATTGTTAGTATCCAAAGGTTTGCAATGTGTTGGTTCTTGACAAGGTTGATGATATCAGTTGTTGGTATTCAAAGGATCACATGAATACACTTGATGTGTGATGTTGAGATCAGGATATATGCTTTTCATGTGGTAGTTGAAGATTAGGCTGTATACTGTTCATATGGTATCCAAAGGTGTGCATGTGATTTGTCTATTGTCTTCGTATTTGTTGATCATGTATAAGATGCTTTACAGGAGATGGTATATGTTCTCACAAGAGATGTTGTATGAGCTTAGACTGCAGTGAGTTGTGATATCTGATCTTGGTCTGCCAAGAGGAATGGATAGGTTCATACATGTCATATCATTTGTGATGCTTTGATTAGACCAAATTATTTGCTTTCATTTTCTTCAGAGTGTCACAGTTATGGTTCATGAAGATGCTTATCTCAGTGTTGAAGTGTGTTAATATACTTCAAGAATGTTGCTTTAAAAATGAAGGCTATCTAATGGTCAAGGTGTCACCATTTGTTTTAAATATTTTAAATATCTCTCATACCCTAAATGGGCTTGAAAGTTAAACAGCCTTGTTTGAAGTCATTTACACTTTATGTTCTATTTGAATAGTGACCTGCTAGAACGGGTCAGTCCACTTAAGTACCACCGTTTGGAGGGGTCCCTAGTCATGGTGGTGACCAGCCCACCTCATCCATTTAACCGAATCCACCGGTCTCTCTTCAAAAGGTCTCGGGCGGGAAGTCATTTGAAATGACTCTCTTCACATGTTTATGGAGCGCGTTTTTTGTTTAGAGATTTTTACTAGTTTAAAAAAAAAACAATTGAAATTGCTTTAAAGGGCCCGCGATATATTCAAAGAGGGAAGGTTGTTTTTTTGTTTAAACTTAGTATGTCATATTTTATGACATTGAAATAAAAGGTGCATGGGAGCCCGATATGTAGGGTATTTAATTTTTTTAAAAAAAAGAAAAAAGTTTCTATTATGGATATAAGCCTTTTATGGCTTTAGTTTTTTTTTTAGAAACTTTATATTAAGAAATTTTTTAAGGAGATTTTTATTGTATATTGGAAGTCACAAAAGAGATAAACATAAAAAAAATTTTGAGGAGATTTTTTGGGATATGAAGAATATTATTGAAAAGAATATGAAGGATCATGTTTGCAGAGAAGATGAAAGAAATTTTTGAGAAGGAGATGAAAGATTGGAGGGTTGTCCAAAATGAAAATTGAAAAGAAATTGATTTTTTTAGAGATATAATTTGTTTGGTTCAAGATTTGTTGCAGGTTCTTTATAAGGAAGAAGTTGAAAAGATTTTTTGCAGGAGAATATTTTTGAAGAAAAATTTGAAGAGGTTAATGAAAAATTTGTTTGAAGGAAAGATAATCAGATTGAAGTTTTTTTGTGTTTTGGAGAATATGAAACATCATGCAGAGATTGTAGATATGAAAAGGTTTTAATGGAGATAATTTGTCTTGTTGAAGATTTATTATGAGAGAATGTTTTTGCAGGAATATGAATAAAAAAATTGAAGAGTTTATTTGCAGGAGAAAAGCAAATGTATTTTTGCAGAGAAATGAAATTTCAAAAGTCTTGTTGCGAAATTTATGTGATCTGAAGGAGAAATTTATGAAGGAATGTGAAAGGTTCCAAGGCAGTGAAAAGACATTCATCTTGTATAAATTTTGCTTCCAGGTGCATTGATTAGGAATTAAGAAGGATAGAGATGGAATATACAGTGTTGTGAAGTGTTGGATTAGAATACACATTTGATATGCAGTGTTGTTAGAATGCAGTGTTAATTGGATCAGAATAAAGGATTGTTGAGATGTTAGATTGAATAGAATGGGTATTTGACAGACATATATTTGTATTGAATGGAAACAGAGTATCCCTCTGATTTGGTTTATAACTTCTATTGGTGATTTGGTTTGCCAGTGAGGCATTGTATTAGCCAGTGAGGCTTATAGGTCAGTGTGACCTTAATATTTGTCAGTGAGACAATTTGTATTGCCAGTGAGGCATGTTTTTCAGTTAAGCCAGTGAGGCAATTCTGGAGTGGTTTTTCTACCCTGATGGGTTTTCCACTCGTGCATATCTTGTGTTATGATTCATCTTGATCTTCCTTGTGTGTGTTCAATCTACTTATGAAGTTTTATTCTCTTTCTGCATTCATAGTCATGTGCATATGTATTTGACAAATCAAAGGTATTATTCATTCCTTGTGCTCAGAATGTTAAAGTTTTAAAAAGATTAAAAAATTTACACAACACTGATTCACCCCCCCTCTCAGTGTTGTCCTTAACTCCTACAGAATGACCACAAGGTGGTTTTTTAGCTATAAATCAGTGCAAACAATTTTAATCATGCATAAATACCTTTCTACACCACGAGAATGGAAGGGGGAACGAGATTTGAGAGGAAATTTCTAAATTAAAACTCTGTTTCTATAATTATCTCTATTTTCTCGTTGTTGCAGACCATACTGTTACTTTGTACAGGCATGTTTGGATATTCTTATCATTTGAATTGTTAGAGGAATGTGTTAAGCTTCATTTGCATTTGGTTTGAACTTATTTCATTGGTTTTTAAGAAAGATATCACTCAATTTCAGAAACTACCCAATTAACTGTTCAAAACAAGGATTTGAAGTCTTAAATGGAAATCTGACCCATTCCACTCTCTGTGACTACTATGATTCATGGAATGGATCCAAAATATTAGGAATTAGATGTTTGAACATTTTGAGGAGCAGGAAAATTTATTTGATGACTATGGGGCATGAAGCCCTAGTTGAGTTTCTTTGTGTTTTGTATGAAAATGGTGGTTTAGGGCAATAATTTGGTGAAACACTATTGCTAAGGGTTGTATGATGGTTTTGTAAGTATGTATAGGTGTGATCTAACATGTTTAAATCATTGGTCAAGGTGATGGAAGGCTAGGATATAGATTTTCAATAAACCCTTAGAGTTTGCATGAGAAGTGAGGGTTTTCGAGTAAGGTATCTTAAAATCTAGATCTCTGACAAATGATTGTGGATTTTGTTGTTTTTTAACACAACTTATGACCATCCATTGAGTTTGGGTATTTGTTAGAGGTTTAGGAAGCACTTCCTTTGCAAAAGTGGCCTAAATAGGCCTAATTGTAGGCAAAAAACCTCAATTTTGAGACACACTTCCCAAAAGAGTCCATACTGAGTTTGAGATATGTTGTACAACTTGGAAATGGGTATCCTAAACATTCATTTAAATTCAGGTTTGAAACCATATGAGGAAATTGGGTTAGAAAAACCTCTTAAGTAGGGCTACTAGGATTGAAGGCTTGGGCAGACTTGTTGCTAAAAGGGAATCTCAAGAACTTGAGAGTGGTTTACTTATGTTTGGTTGATGGATATAATCTTGTTAGATGCCTCTTAAAACCCATATGAAGATCTGAACCATTGTTGCAAGTTGGAGACCTTAGAGACCTAGTTCATTGAAAAGTCATTATGAGATTTTGTAAAGCCAATCTAAAACACAAGTTTGTGAAACTTTGTACAAATCAAGTTGTGTGCCACCCTTGTAGTGCATCAGAAAGATTCTCCCCACTAATGGAGGAATTTACAAATTACCAGGGTATTTTTCATCAAAATTACATTTATTAATATACCCCAAGAAAATACATTTGTTGCAAATTTAAATATTATTTTCCAAAGCCTACAAACCTTATTGAAAACAAACAAATAGAAATTAAAATATTTTTGGTGATGCAAGATTTCGCATACTCCTTAGATGCTCCTGCATCAGACACCCATGGTAAGAATTTTGTGAGCATATACTCACAAATATGTGTGCAAAACTGCTATCTTTTTCCTCTTTTCCCAACATCTAACTGGAACACTTTCCGTACTCCTCCACCAACTCTGCTCTACATCCTCTTTCTCAACATGGAATCACTGTAATCTGACCTCCTCCACCAATATGTATCTGCACTATCCTCTGCAATATCACACCAATCTTTCTCTACATACAAATCAACACTAACAAAATCCAACTGTACCATCTCTTCTACACTCATTATCTTATTCATTTCAACATGTAAATCAACTTTCACAAATTCAGAAGGGTATAGCTTTACCTCTTTCACTTGTTCCTCTGTTACTACTTTTGCAACATCTATCTTCTCACTATCTACTGCAACCTTTTCATCTTCATACACTCCACTCTCATCTTCATTATAAAAATAGAACATATTATGCATTACCTCTTTCTCTGCAATATTTTGATCACCATTGTCTATTGCCCCATCTTCTTCATGTTCATTCTTTGCTGCTGCAACCTCATGATCTCCAACAACCACATCCTTCTTCTCATCCTCAACCACTATTGTAATCTCTTATGTTTCCTCTTTCTCAACCTCTTTCTCTATGCCTTCCTCAAAGCATACTTCTGCAATATTTTCTCCTTCCTGTTCACCTACATACACAACTATGACAAACTTTTTTCCTTCCTTCTTTGGCATTATGTCAAATACTTGCCACACTCTCAATTTTCAACCTCTCAGGTATACACTGCCTCACATTCGGCGATCTGTCTACACACAAATCACACACACCACCACAGGTCCTACTACAAGTTGCCTCACGTTCGGTGATCTACCTGCAGACTCAGGAACAACCCGCTCTGATACTACTGATGAAAAGGGATACTCTCCCTTTTAAATATGCAACATAAACCTACACAATAGCCTATGCTAGAAGGCTACAAATAAAGTGAACAATAGAAAATAAAAGAGAAATCTGCAACATTGATTTTATTACATCTGAAAATTCATTACATCCACCTAAAGCTTATGAGCTTCCTTGATTCATACATATAACATTTGCAACAAAATAGTTTCATAGCATCCTGGACTCATTCCAACAGCATCTAGGTATGTAAAAAATTTCTTCTTCAAAGTCCCCCCCACCAAATGAGCAAGCATCAATATATAGAAATTGCATGAGAAAACCACTACTCTCAAAACAACCTCCACTAAACCACCAAGAAAACCCATCACTTTCTTCCTATCATTGCTCCCTCATTTATCAGAATTTTCTAAAATGGTTTATGAGTTTTTTGTACCTCCTTCCCAGCTTTCCAAAACATTTTGATTTTTCTATTTTGATTAGAAATGAGAAAGTTATGCCCATTTTACCAAGACTGGGTTTCATAATTATGACCCAGACATGCAAGAACATCCAAAGCTTGTGGCCCACATGGTTTCATTAGAATTTCCCATGGTTTCACTAAAACCATCAACTGGAACCACCTCTTGGAAATCCACACCCTTCTTGGAGGTTACAATTTTGGAAATAAAAATAGGAGTTGTTGACCCACTTATGACAGAATCTTCCCACCAAATCGGCCCCACCAAACAAAAATTAATGCATATCTCCAAGTGGACACCTAGGAAAGATTCTCCCCACTAATGGAGGAATTTACAAATTACCAGGGTATTTTTCATCAAAATTACATTTATTAATATACTCCAAAAAAATACATTTGTTGCAAATTTAAATATTATTTTCCAAAGCCCACAAACCTTATTGAAAACAAACAAACAAAAATTAAAATATTTTTGGTGATGCAGGATTGGCCATACTCCTTGGATGCTCCTGCATCAAACTCCCACTACTATATATAAGTCCCTAATATCAAAAGAGTTTCAAACTTTTGATTTAAGAAGTATATATTCTATGACAACTATAGGAGAGGCATTGAAGATTAGCAAAAATGAGAGAGTGGAAGAAGAGACACTAGCAAATTGAACCAAGAATATCTTTTAGGGCCTATAAGTGTTGAATGGGAGGCTTAGGGTAGTGGTTTCTGTAGAACAGGAGCCAGGGGATAGGTGCCATGAACCATAACAAGAAGACAAAATTCAAAGGTTGTGCCCACAAGCTTATGTAGTGTAATCACCATTTCATTACTACTCTACTTGGAATTAGAAAGAAAAGAGGTCTAGTTATTATTGAGATGTGATTGGCATTTAATTAGGTGTAAGAAAAAATAGGGAATAAGGGATGGTGGTAGGGGAAAACAAGAACATGATCTCAAAAACAAGGTAGGCAACCATAAGCTTGCTTGGTGTAGATGAAACTAAAAAATAAAAAATTGCATGTACTCTAATACCAATGTCAAGAAATGACAATGGATTGGAAAATAAATTTAAAAATGGAATTAAAACAAACTATAATTGTATTGTATTACCAAAACAATCCATAAGGTACATATTTATCATGCAAGAAAATATTATTCAATTCATCTCCTAAGATGATTATTCGACTTCACCTACTACTAAGTAATAATAATAGTAAATATTTGTATTAAATTTATTTCCTACACCTAGGATTCTCTGCATTAATGAACTACATAGGGTATAACCTTATCACATAAAACATTATCCCTAGATATATCACTAGAAAGTAGTGCTACATCATCATCCATCACACAAAGGGAATAATCAACATGAATTGAATATACAAATGAAGAAAAATCCTCTAGGATAAATGGGAAAGTACTAACAAGGTCCATGAAGCATTAGAAGCTAGATAGACATGAAAACAACTCACACACATGGAATATAAGCATCATCAATATGGAAAAATAATGTAATATCATTAAGGATAAAAGGATAAGAATTAATAAAGTGTGAAAACACCTTATAATCCTTGGTATGTGCTTAAAGATAATCCCAAAATGGTCATAAAGGTCCATGATAAATGATCTAACAATAATGCATAATAAAAGGGTGGCTGGGTAGGAATTGAATAGATATCAACAATGATGACCCAAACCCTAATCATAGAATAATAATGAAGTGAAAATAGAGGGTAGATCCAAACCCTAATCAGTTATGAAATAAAGGTATAACAATCAAAAATATCAGATTTGAAACCCTAAGAAAGAAGGACAAAACCTTATGGCGTGTAAGAAAGTCAAGTTCACCATTTTATGTAAGGGAATAAATCACATCTCACACAAGTATTTAGGCTACTTAAATAAGTAGAATAATTAAATAAACAATCAACCTTGATTTAAGTTTTGGGAATTTAATAATAAATGCATAATTGAATTATAGAATTTAAATAAATTAAATGTGACAATTAGCTCAAATCTTAATGGTCAATGTTGTTGAAGATGCCAAGAATTGATTTGCCAATATAGTAAAAATCAAAGCCTTGTCAAAATAAATTCCTTGGAATCTATAATCTAACTACACTTTGTTCTAGTTTAAATTCATGCATGCAAAATTGATCTTCATGCCTATAGGAGTGAACTGGCACATGAAACTAAACTTGAACACATGGAAGTGAATTGGTAGGGAATGGACAACTATAGTAAACTTGCCTCGACTTGTTGTACATGTGTCTAAAGTGGAGTATTGTCTACATGCACTATTTGGGAACTTGCTAAGTAAATCTCATGTTCTCCTCAATCAAGCCCCTAGGCAAACCAATTCAATAGAAATGAGACAAGACTAAAGACAACAAGAAAGCATAAAGAATGACTAAGATGATGATACAAGAAGGTGATGCAATTTGGATGTTATATGATACTTCTGTGATGTTCTCATGTGAATGTTCATTTCATAATCCTTGGATGACCTACATGAATTAGGGTTAGTTCTTAATTATACTACCCTAGTGTGCAATTTGAAATAAGTTATGTTTTAGTCAACTCATAATGACTAGTGAGGGAAGAAAATATGGCCCAATTTAAAAAAATTAAATTTAAAAGTTTGGGGTTCAAATCTACATATGCAAAAACATCCTAGGTCAATTCCACACCCATGGATCTAAACTAGTGTACCAAATGACTAGATTTTGAGGAAAGGTGATGATGAGGACAAGCTAGAATAAGTTTATTTTCTAACTTCCATGCAAAATATACTATCAGGCACTCTAGCCAATGCATAAGGACAACCTAGTCCTTGTGAGTGCAAAACATAAGGTAAAAGGGTATGGGTATGCAATTTTTACTATGTTACAACAATAAAATATGGTTGGTTGGTATGGATGACCTTCAAAAGTTAAACATAGTGATATATAGTTTAAAATCAAAAGACCACCATCGTACTAAGCATGAGTCATCAACACCAGAGGGAGGAGGTAAATCATCTTTAAGGATGAGATTAACCCACTCTGAGGGCTCATTTGAGGGAGGATCAAGAGCCACCTACCCATTATGTGCATCATAGACTATAAGAGGCATGATAAAACCTTACCAAATTGATGGAGGCATGATAGTACCAGTGTTGATGCCAACCTAGGCCAACGAGGGTTGACTAGATGGCCTAATGTGATCCGATAAAGGAATACATCTTCTTTGTTGAAGAGTGGATGAAAAGTGACTATGGTTATGTGACCAACTCCTCTATCTATGCACAAGTGGTAGTAGACCTTGGGAAAAAGTGTCTAGTGGGATTTAAGCCATGGCGCAAGGTGAACTCACCCAATGATTAAGAAGACAATACTAGTGATGTTAAAATTTTAGAGCCACCTTCTCAATGTAAGCCTAGATCTGAAAATGAGCAAACGAGAGGACATGAACTTTCTCATTAAGAGAAAAGAAGACAAAAATCTCAAACGTAATAAAAATAACATTACTCCTAGAATTTTGAATTTGAAAAAGGATAGACTCTTTGAAAAAATTCATGAATTAGTAATGTATGAAGGGTGATAGGTTGCATCCCCAAATAGAGAAATTTTCCAAGAAAGAGGTATGAGATGAAAGGTGAGAAAAGATTGTGAGCCTTATTCCAAGAACTCTAGGCTTGTAGGAAAGTCCAAAAAAGGTACTTGAAGGTCTCTAATATGTTATAATCAAGACATCTCATATGGGCAATACAAATGTGTATAATCATTTATCCTAAAAGTAAGCTCCTTGATATAGTATGGCATGATAAATCATTTCAATCTAATCAATCCAGATATGAGGAGAAGAATTGAGAGTCAATGATGATGGAGATTGCCAAGATCCAAATAAAAGGGGTTGAGAACCTTGTGCAACAACCTAAGAGTATAATTCCTGAAGGTGGTGCTAAAATTCTATTGCTAATATTTCCATGAAGTAAGAGATGGTTGCAAGCTTGAATTATAATGCATGAAATCAAGTGAAATTTGGTGTGATCATATGCTTTCCATGTTGAGTTAAATTTATTAGTTATTTTCCCATTTTTTGCAATTAAGAAATTAGAAAAAGGTAAGTAGTCTAGTAAGCTAACCAATCATATTCTACCTTTATTTTAGTCAATCATATTCAAGGGTGATAGAGAGAGAAAAATATGAGATTTTACTAGCTTATCCCACTTTGATGAGCTTATTTAGGAGCTCATTGAGGAACTTACTAATTATGTCGAGAGGCATTCTAACAAGGAGTCTCATGTCATGACCATGTACATAAAAACTAAAACATAGCCAACATATATTTAAAAATAAAATAAAATAAATTTTAATTAAATTAAAATATGTGTGTATATATATATATATATATAGGTAGTAAAATAATATTACTCTAAATAAATAAAATAATTTTGATATCTTTTGACCTTTTTAGATAGATGTATTTAAGATACCTATACTAGTTCCTAATATAATTACATTGCTTCTCTTTATATGAATAAAATTTTAAAGCATATGAGTTTGCATTTATAATAATTTGTTGCACAAATATAATTATGGGTCCTTTTCTAATAAATTTGTAATCCTATGTGTTGTGACATGGCATGAGAGTGTCTACCCTCTTCCATCTTTTTTAACATGGCATCATAATAGAAAATTGAGAATAAAGAAGATGGCAGCAACAGATAGTACAAAAAGGAAACTCAGAGTTGTATCTATTATTGAACAAGAGATTACAATTTATAATCGTAAACAAACTTAAATACCTCCTATAAACTTGCAAATAGAATTGACAGCATTGCAGAGTTGTTTGACAACAAACTAGACAACACTGACACCTCTAGACACGTCATTTAGTTATGAGTTATAACTAATAGTTATGTTGGAGCGTAGATTCCAACACCCCCTCTTAATGCTACAACATTAAACTGACTAATAACATAAAATAATAGGAAATACGTTATGTAGAAGTTCTTCTTTGAAAAACAATTATGGGACCAGCAAGATTTCTTCAAGTTGCTCCAGGTATAGTCTCCTAGCTGTAATCCAAGTTCCCAACATCATTGGACACCATTTGCACATGGAGTGTCTCATCACCCTTTTAAAGGTATGATACCAAACTTCCAGATTTTTGGATCTCCCCTGAACTATTGGACCTCAATCTTCACATGCATGTTGCATAACCCTAATGAGGTATGGTTTCTTCGATCCACAAGCATCTCAGACTATTGAACATCTATCTATGAAGTCATCTTCTTCATACAGCCAGTCTAGCTAATCATAACAACAACACTTTCACACAAGACTATTAGACACATTCGTTACATCAACAAACACATCATATCCTAGATGATCTTGAGCATGATCACTTATTGTAGCAACAAAAAATAACCATCAATTTTGACCCACTCATGTGAACAGAGAATTTAAGGTCCTTGACAACAGAAGCAAATCCATGAACCAGCAGCTGTAGACAATATAGGAAATATCCATAAGAACCTGGTTCAGACTTGACGGCGGTAGAGATTCAACAACAAATTGAAGAAAGAAGGAACAACAAACAACTCTTGATCAAAGCCACACCTTGGCTTTACAAATGGCACAACCAACAAAATTTTAGTCCAATCATTGAGTCCTCTTTGGAGAGTCTCTTAACACAGCATTAGAATTTTGGCTACTTTCACCTTTTGTGACCAGCGCTTGACCAATTGCAAACAACACTTCACTTTTAGACTTGCAGCTAACACCCCACACTCTCATATTCTTGGGCACTCCAATGGTGGAGTCACACCCAAATCAACTTTGATACCATAATAGAAAACTAAGAATAAAGAAGATAGCAAACAAACAATTTATAACCGTAAACAAACTTAACTACCTCTATAAACTTGCAAATAGAATTGACAGCACTGCAAAGTTGTTTGACAACAAACTGGACAGCACTAAAGAGAACTGGACATGTCATTCAGTTATGAGTTACAACTAATAGTTATATTGGAGCGTAGATTCCAAACATATCATAGTTGATTTTGTGCAATAATCATTTAGTTGTTATTGGTTAAGACACCAAATTGATTTCCTCTCTCTTTCTATTTTATCCACAAACCATGGTTTTATCTCTCCTCTCCTCTTCCATATCTAAAAAAAATTGCAATGTTTTTTAATCAGAAATTGATTTTCAATATTCTAAAACTTAGTATAGGACAGGATGTTTCAAGGGCTCTATTTGAAGAAATTAAAATTTAAAAAAATCTAGGTTTTTAGGGTTTTGTAATTTTTTATTTTCAAAAAAATTCTTGGTTTTTTCAGGTTCCCACTTCAATTATGGTTTTATTTTTATTTTAAATCAAAATTTAAAAAAATTGTAAGTTTTTTTAAGAGGCTAAGGAGGCCACCTTAAGCACCCTCTGGCTAACCTTGGCAGTGTCAACAAAGGGCCTTGGATGCAATGTCCCTAACATCCTCATGACAAAGGCCACTCCAGCCTTGGCCACCTGACGCCTGCCTACATTTTTTTCAAACCCTAGTAAGTTTTTCAAACCGTTGGGCAACGATATTGTGAATTTTTCTGCCATGTTACGTGTTTTTCAGAAGGTGTTCAACCTGTTGCTAGAAAATTCTATAGAAAAAATGAACACCTACTACGTACATCTACCGTACAAATCCTATGCAAATTCTTAAAATTGTTGTGTCACTACCTACATTTTTGAAAAAAATCCCCACACTTGCA
This sequence comes from Cunninghamia lanceolata, assembly GCA_027924645.1. NCBI lineage: Eukaryota > Viridiplantae > Streptophyta > Pinopsida > Cupressales > Cupressaceae > Cunninghamia > Cunninghamia lanceolata. The sequence goes on from BSBN01001378.1 coordinate 1,823,595, forward strand.
AAAATGTTGCTATCCTCATGGCATTTTTGCTTACCATACCCATGAGAAACCCACCACAACTGATAATAATAAATTTGTTGGTCATCTGTCACACCGCATCTGCCTTCAGCAAGGTATCAAACTAAAATGATTGATATCTTCAAGAATATGAAAACCAAAATGCTGAGCTGAGCAACACAACATTCATATCTTTGTTTTCTCACTTGCCCCGCTTCAAGCTGATGGTGAGCAAGGTTTCGAGGTTCCTGGTGGCGTTTCAAGCAGTTTCTTAGCATGTTTCGACAGGGCTTCGATAGGGTTCCGACAATTTTCCGTTGGCAGCTTCAAACTTTTGGTAGATTTCCCTCATCCCAAGTTCTGCAAGGTCGTCCTAAGGTTGTGGCTATGGGCCTCAGTGACGTTTCGAGGGCGTGGCAGGGAGGTTCAGTAGCATTTCAGGGTCTTCAATGGAGGTGGTAGAGTCCCGTAGGGTTTCAAGGAGGGTTTGCTTTGAGTGCCTGACTCTTCTAGTTTAGAGGGCCCTACACATTTCCAGGTTTGTCTCACGGACCCCTCACTCTCTTTTTTGAATTCTATTTTGGTGTTTCTTTGTATTCGGCAGATGCAAAACAAAAACCCAAAATAGAAAACGAAATTTTCTAAAATGGTTAAACGGACATCAAAATGGAAACCCTCTTTTAAACAAAAGGCAAGGTCTCAAAACATGTCTGGCAGAGGGGAACAAGGGTCTGTCGGGGATTTGACACAAACCTCAAAGCTTCACAAGGCATTGAAAACCTTGGGGCCAAGGGAACTTGGGTCTGAGGGTCTAGGGGCATTAGACAAGGATGTTACACATGTTCCTAGTTCAGTGGCTAGGGTGTTTTCTCAGGGAGAGGGTAATCTCTGGTTTCAGTCCTCCCAAATCCTAAATTCTCCCATAGGGTCAGATCTCAACCTGTAGGTGGAGGGTTCAGTGGGGGCTCAAGGTTCGCTTTGGCAGGTTTTTAATCAAGAGAGACCTAATGCTAAAGAGGGTGGGCTAGTTTTTGTGAACCCTAAGCAGTATAGGGGTATAATGAGGTGCAAGTAGATTTAGAGATCGAGGCATGTGCAGACGAAAAAACTCACCTTGATTCTGTTGAATATTTCAATGGTTAAGGCGCCAATTGCAGCTAAAATGCAGGGTTTAGTAAGTAACCAGGCTAAAATAGGGGTTGATAAAGTTAGAAAGAAAGGGATCTCCTCAACTCAAGAGGATTCTAAATCGAAACATGGCAAGCAGGGAACTCTCTTAACAAACAAAGGTGAGGGTGAGGGTTGGTATGGTGGGATTCAAAATAATAGAGACCAGTACAACCCCACAACCACGCCTCTGCTATGGTCCTCAGAGCTCTATGTACCCAAGCTCATGAACTTAAAAAAGGGATTGGAATTTGTCGAAGCAAAAGGACAGCTTGAAGAGTTTAAGTTAAAGGGAGTTCTAGAAGCTAGGCGAAACCTAGAGGTAGAAAACAAGAGGCTAAAAGATCAAGTCTTAAACCTCCAAGGCAATATTGAAAGGGGGAAACAAGAGCTATTCAGTCTAAAGCATGAATTAGCTCAGATGAAAACAACAGATTGAAAGAGTCCAGAGTCAAAGATAGCTGGTGATACAACTCAGCTGAAAGAAATTCAATCAGCTTTAGCAAGCATGGAACTTCACGAAAGCCAGCTGAAAGCCCAGTTAGAAAGGGCCAAGTCTTGGGCATAAGTCGTAAACGAGGCTCAAATGAAGATTTCATAGAGAAGCATATAAAGAAGCAAATGAGAGAAGAAAAAGATAAACACGACAGGGCTGTAAACCTCATCATTAAAGGTCTGAAGGACTTTGGTGAGAAGGAGAGAACTAATATTCTAGCATGAGACTTCTTTAAAGACTAGTTGAAATGGGTACGTTGTATTTAGTAAGCAAGTAGGATTGAGAAGATAATAGAAGAAGGAAGGAATAGGCATGTTAAAATTGTCCTAAGAAACATGGAAGGCAAGAATGTAATCCTCAAAAAAGAGGTTTGCTTAGAGGCACCCATATCTTCTTAGATGAAGATTTGACATTTGCTCAACAAGAAGAGCGAAGGAAAGAGAGGGAGAAGGTGAAGGCAGTGAGAGAGGCAGGAAAGTGGGCTTGGCTGAAAAATAGGAAAGCTCAAATTAGTGAACATGTGTCACACAAGAACTAGGGATTCGGGGCCCCACACGAGTATCTACAATTAGTAAGCTGGAATTGTAGAGGTTACCCATGGAGAAGGGGACCAGGGTTGGGGCCCACTGCGGAAGGGAAGGATATTATTATTATTATGGAAACGCATGAGCATGATGGTTTCAGCAAATTTTCTATTTGGAACAAAGGGACCATAACTAGTAAAGGGCATGGAGGGGTTACGGTGTTAGTTCATGATTTGTGGAGTGGTATGGTAAAAGTGGAAAAAGAAGACCCAAATAAGCAATTCATTTGGCTGAGTTTAATAGATAGAGGTGTTTCAATCAAGCTGGCAATGTGTTACTTTGCTCCAAAAAACTCCAATTTCTGCAAGAAGAGAAAATTGGATAGCGAAGATCCTTTTGCTGCTTTGAAGAAAGACATTTCTGTCTTTAGCAGGGTAGGAGACATAATGCTTATAGGTGATTTTAATGCCAGAACTGCAAACAACTGTGTCTGCAGTTAGACAGCGAAGAAGGGGTGGACACCAACCCCTTGTGGCTTGAAGAGAGGGGGAACCAGCGGTGGGATAGATCTTCCAGTGGCAATAATGGAAATGTAACTCATTTTGGGGCTGAACTTCTTGGCCTCTGTAGTTTATATAATTTAGTTATTTGTAATGGTATGAAATTTTGGCTGAAGTCAAGGGGTATCACTTGCAAAACATATAATGGGCAAAGTGCGGTAGACTAAGTAATTTGTTCTCATGGTTCTTTGCCTAGGTTGCTAGAGTTCACAGTTGAGAGCTATCCCAGCGAGTTGAAGTCGGATCATATGCCTCTACATGTTAAGCTAGGCTTCTTCACCAGTAGCCAGCAAGGCGGGTAGGGCCAAATCAGCCAAAAGAAAGTTGGCATGCAAGGAAAGGTCTTAGTGAGTCGTGAAAATCAAGAGTTTTTGTTGTAGCTCTTGAACAGCACCTTCAGGAGGCAAAAAACCACACGAGGGGATTAGAAAACAGCATATCGAGAGAACGTATCAGTAGCAGTCTACTGATTCCTTTGCTACTCAAGGTGTTAAAGGTCTGCAAGAGATCCCAACCTAAGAAGGGGGTTTCAAATACATTCCCATCAAATCTGTGGTATAACAAAGAATGCAAGGAGGCAAAGAGATCCATCAAAGGGAAGAAGGCTGACAAAGACAGCAAGAAAAGATATGAGCAGCTGATAAAATCCAAAAATGAGAGCTATGTGGCCTATAGGAGGGCAGAATTAATATCCTTGGGTAAGCACAACCTGAAAGGCTTTTGGAGAGAGCTTCAACAAAAGATAAAACAAACTAAAAATAATATTACGGGTGGTCAATGGTTAGAGTATGTGAAGCTTCTATACAAGAGGACACAGTTGAAAGATAAACCTCCCATAGTTAACACATCTACTGAGCTCTTCTTGGTAGAAGACATCAAACAAGGTATTATGAAATTAGCTAGTGGTAAAGCACAAGACATTGAAGGGTTAAAAGCTGAATTTTTAAAGGGGGGGGCTAATCTCCTTGCCCCGCACATCAAGCAGATCTTTAATAGCGTCACCCAAGAGGGCTTCCTAACAGAGTGGACAACTAGTGTGGTTATTCCCCTTTTTAAAAGTGGGGATGTTAATAACCCATCTAATTACCGTACAATCATGGTCAATCCTCTTCTTGTAAAGCTTTTCAGGAGCATAATTGAGCACAGAATTAGTAATTAGGTTGAAATAGAAGGAAAAAGAGCTAAAGGGTAGGTAGGTTTTAGGCCAAAGTACTCTACCATTGATCATTGTGTAACTCTAAGGCACCTCATTGAGAAAGTGTGGGACACCCAAGGGGGGGAAGATTTTTGTTGCTTAGTTGATTTCAAAAAAGCATTTGACACGGTCCCTAGGGACAAACTTTGGAGAAGGATGGAAGAGCTCGGGGTTCCAGATGAGTATCAGGTGGTAGTTCATAAGCTTTATGAGCAGGTTAGGGCTAAAATTAGAATGAAGGAGGGTTTGTCTGATTGCTTTGGCAGTGACATTGGGGTCAAATAGGGCTACCCTTTCCCCCACCCTATTTGGCTTATACATAGATAAAATTGAAGAGTGGTTAAACACAACCAATGGACAAGGCATACAGTTGTCTATTTATGTGGTGAAGTTGCTTATGTATGTTGATGATCTTATTTTAATGGCTAAAAATGCCAACAGTTTGAAGGCACATTTAAAGGCTTTAGAGCTCTTTTTCCAGGAGGTGGGGATGTAGGTGAATACTAGTAAGACCAAGGTCATGATTTCTCATTAAAAAGGAAGAGGCAACAGGTTAATTTCATTTTTGAAGGTAACATGTTGGAAATAGTGGATGAGTACAAGTATCTGGGGGTCGACTTTCACAATATGCTCAGTTGGGAGACCTGTAGGGAAAAAAGGATCCTTGGTGGGTGGAGAGCCTCGTACTTGCTTCAAAACAGGTGTAGGAAGGCTAAACTTTGGGATTGGAAAACCAAGAAACTCTCTTTGGTTTGCTGGTCACTCTGGTTGTTTTATATGGCTGTGAGGTGTGGGGAAGTAGCATGTCTAATCAGAAGTGGAAGCAACTTGAAAGAATTCAGAAACACCTTATCACTAATAGTTTTAAAGTCAAATTTACGGTCCCATATGAGATTCTCTTAGCTGAAGCAGGTTCTTTCCCGTTAGAGGCATCAGTGATAATAAGGTTGCTAATCTACTTAAAGAAGGTGGAAAATATGGATACTTATCGATGGCCAAAAATGGTGGTGGGAGAGAGATTACACCGTAGGAAGAAGACATGGATGGAGAAAAACAACAAGTGGTTGGGCAAGTGGGACATCAGCTGGAAAGAGTGTCCTAAAAATAAGGAGGAAATAAAAAAGTTTGTGTTAGATAAATTCAGGATTGCCATGTGGACCAAACAAAATGGTCGAAAAAAAGATCATTATTTAAGAGAGTTCAACCCCACCTGGGAACATGGTGAAAAAGACTATGTGAGGGAGGATCTCAAAGGTAAGGCGAGGATTCTAGTTGCCCAGTTGAGGACTGGGTCCCATCATCTTAGATGTGAGACTGGTAGATGGACGATTCCCAAGGAAGAGTGGGCTGAAAGAACCTGTATTTTCTACAACAAAGGTGAGGTTGAAACTAAATGGAATTTCATCATAGAGTGTACTACCTATGCAAATATTAGAAGTCAATATGATAACAGTTGGGAGGTGAACAGTCTTAGTGAGCATTTTGTGGAAGCACAGATTCGCAGAACGACTAGTTTGTTGGTCAAGATCCATAGCAGGAGGGCTAACCTCGAAAAGAGAATGAAACTGCAGTGATGTGTTGTGTTATGGGTCCCTTAGACTGATCTATCTCATGGACATTATTAAAATCTTGCATTCATTCAATCTAACAATGAACACCCTCTTAAAATTGAAAAATCTATTTTTTTGAATTTTTTGCACAGATCCCAAGCCACATATTTTTGGGATTGATGAAGACTGATGAGACCTAGCATGATAGGTGATCACATCTCCCCTAAGAGACCTGATTTTTGCTCAAAATTACCAGGGGTTGTGCAAGGACTGCACTCTTTAAAGGTCATAATTTTCTATGAGGACTTTGTTTTTAGCATCATTATTTTTAAATTATTATGTCACATACAAAATTGTTAACTACATCATTATAAACAATTTCTAGTGAGCAAATCTAATGCAGTTACACTATTCTATAAGTGCCAAAATTTTGGGGTTTGACTCATTTAAAGTCATTTTGATGGTATTTCTATTTGTGTGCAACACCAATCACACCTTGTTATATGTTTTTGTGTGTTGTCATTTGTGGGTAAAATGGCCAAACTATTTTGTACAATCATGTCAAATGGAACTAATTATTACTCATGGTGAGCATGTGGAGGATTTTTTAGTGAACAAGTTAATCTTCCATATTTGTTGGGACAAGTTCCACCATTAACTAGTTTAGATATTCACACTATGTGGCTCAATAATCGTGACATTATTTATGACCGCCTTTAATTTTCACTTTCTATGGATTTTTAACATCACATTAAGGACACTACTTGGATGAGACTTTTGTAGTTCTTTGCAAACACCTTATTATTACTCGATGTCCCATGGTGACACTTCTATTTGATGGCATTGATGATTCTAATGACAATGAGGCAAAGCTTGAGAATTTGGACACAACTTCATCAACCTTGTCAACTTTTAATTCTTGTGATGCCTCTTTTGACACTACTTTGCAAAATCTTTCCCTCATTAGAGATCCACACTTATGGGATTCTTGTTTGGGTGACATTGGTTGCCTCTTTGTTGAATCTCATATTGATGATTATCCTCATTATTTGGAGGACATTATTTTATTGTTTGATAAGATTCTCCACGTGGATGTCATTCAGAGTTCTTCAATCCTATCTTTGTGAACTTGGTTGTCAATTTGTAGAATCTCAGTTGTATGGTTGTCCTCAATTATTGGAGGACCTTGTTTTCATGGTTGATAAGAGTCCTCACATGGGTGTTTTTGGAACTATTTCATCAATTGTTTCACTTTGTGATTTGCCATGTCTTGTGGATTCTCTTTTAGTGGATGTACAAAGGGTAACTACTATGGACCCTCCTTTCTTACTTGATGAATGACCTTGTCTTGTGGGTCCTCTTTTGGATACTTCGAGGTTACCTATTAATGACCCTCCTATTGAGGCAAGCATTCCTTGTTTGGATGATCAAACTCCATTTACTAGTTCTTATTTAATTATGACTCTTCCATGGCATATTTTTAGAATCTATTTGCCACTACCTTCTAAGAATATTGAGCCAATAGTTGATGCTTTCTTGTTGCTTCCTTCATATGTTGTTTTGGAATGGGAAGAATTGCAATATGTTGTATATCACTTCCTGAGGGAAGGACTGTTGTTCAATGTAGGTGGACCTTCGTCAACATCTCATACTTGTCCATCTTTATTACCTTGTGCCTCTTCAATGATCCACTCATCTTTTCAATCCTACAAAGGAGCAATTGTTGGGAAATAGGTGTTGTACACCTTATATAATATTGTATTATTTTATTCATGTAAAATAAATATTTATTTGTGGTGCATCTTAATTGATGTGTTTAACCACATTAGATATTTATTTAGAGGCCACTTGTAAAAGATGTATGTAACATTGGGATATTATTTGTATTATTTAATTGTTGGGAAAATGTAGTACCAACATTAAATAAGTGGGCCAATGGTTTTGTGTATCCATGGTTTTGGAACACATGGTTTTACCCAATACCACTTCTTGTATTTGTGTGAGCTTGGTCTATAAAAGCAAGCACATGGTTAGTGGTTTGGGTTGGTTGGCTATTTCAATGTAGGTGGATTGGAGGTTTGTGAGAGGTTGTCATTGTATTGAGCTCTCTTCTGTAAGTGCATATTGTGAAGCATGACAAGTGATGTGTGGATTCATGCTTGGACACATGGAGGATGCATTGGTGCTGCTTGACGGTTCAAAGGTATTCATGGAGACTCATGGCATGTATTGTAATATCTTTATTGCTGAATAATACATATGAGTGTGGATGCTTTTGGAGGATGGGTTTTTCCCTCTTGAGGGTTTTCCCAATGCATATCTTGTGTTATCTTATGTTTGTCATTTGATCTTTGCACTATGGTTATTTGCTACATCTTTTTCTCCTATTGGGTTATGTGGAATTGGCTTTATTTGACCTACAAATTCCTAACATGTGGTATCAGAGCCATGTTTATGGTTGAGGCAGGTGTGAGCTCCCTGGATTTATATAACCCTTATTTGTGTAGATTGGATGCAAAATGGAAGCCATAGTAATGCATGTAAGGATTTGGTATATTACAAGGTTTTGTGCAGGTTGTATTGCAGATTGGGGGTTTTGGGTATTGGAGATTTGTTGTGTATGTTGCAGATCTAGTGATTGAAAAATCATGGCTGAAGAGGGTTTCTTGTATCGGCTTCATGAGGGTTTTCTAGAGGGATTTTTTGCAGATGACCTCTTGGGACAAAATAGTCTCACCGTTGGATTCAGGAGGCCTGAGAGGCGAAGAAAAACATATAATTTGCCCCTGTTTGGTCACAGGAAAAAAAAAAAAAAAAAAAAAAAAAAAAAAAATTTGCCCCCAGGGACGCCGTACAGATTTGCAGAATTAAAAAAATAAAAAAATTATTTCCTGTGCAAGAAATTTGTTCTATAGTTTTTGGAAAAAATTTTGATTGAAAAGATTTTTTAAACTATAGTGGAAACAAAAAATTTTAGAAGATTTAAAACAAAAAAAATTAGTTGCAAGCGGGGGTCCGCAGACTCCCGTACTTGCACTGACAGCAGGTACCACGGGGGTACCACCGGCATCAGAGCAAGTAGGCCCCCACCGGCCTCCTATTGGCCTCCGACTAGTGTTGGTCAGGCCAGAAGGCCCTAGGGCCTCCAGTCCCAACAGTCCAGTCGAGCCAGTAGGGCGGGGCCGAAACCCCTCTGCCGACCGGCGACCACTGCTGCCCCCCGTGGGGTATTTAAATTTTTTAGTATTAAAACCTTTTTATTGCCAGCAGTGGTGAATAAGAAATTAAAATGACAATGGGTTTAATTTGGACCTATTAATATATTTATCTCTTTTTTGAAATGGAGTTTGGGGTTTGATGGAACATTAAAACAAAATTAAAAAAAAATTTAAATCTGCCACATTATCCAATGAAACCAAACCAGCCCAGTAAACCACATCATTTGTTTTTCCCAGTCAGTATGATGACATCATTGATGATGTCATGCCATGTCAACGATACAGATAGGGTCGCACCAGGGGTCCCCTTTTAGCCTTCGAAGGGTATTTTCTTCCGAGAGGCATAACTTTCACCCACAATATCAATTTTGCAACTTCTTATAGGCATCAGAAAGGTCTCTTTGAGCACTACACAGTGGTATAAGTTTCATGATCAAAATTTTCTATTTGTGTCAAAATTTAGTGTCTTAAGCTAGGCATTGCTCTAGGACAGTTTTATACTCATAACTTTTTGCATACGGATCAAATTTTTAATTTTGGACAGGTGTTGGAGAGCTATTGCAATGTACTACAGATTAGATTGTGCAGACTTTTAGTTTGGTTTGCAGAGAGAGATTGGTACTTGTTTGATCACTTGTAGGAGCCTAAGATTCAGAGTGTGATTATGAGAGCATTCAGATGGATTTTTGGGCACAAACTTGTAGGAGTACATGTTGTTATGAGACCTTCAGCATGGTATAGCAAATTTTTAGATTTGGTGCTTCCAGATATAGGTTTACAGATGTTTTTAAAGTTTGGACTTTGATGGAGACAGGTATATAGGTTGTCTTTTGGTTTGAGGACATGGTTGATACGCATGTGAGACTAGGAGTCTCATTTCAGTGGGAGTTGAGTATGGGTACAATGATAACAAAGATTATGGTGTCATGGATATACAGGTACACTTTACATTGGCACAACATGATGTATGTGATTGACAGGTATGTGCTATGATGTTCAATTCATGATTATAGGTGGTGTTGTGGTGTTGTTTTAGGGGATTGTTCTTATCTCCAGGATGCTTGATTAGTTACTTGACAATGGTTACTCATTTGTGGACGTTTTGGAAAATCAAATCTAGCGTTGATTTGGTGTTTGAGTCTTGGAGTCTACAAGTTATCTTCTTTGATATCTCAATTTGCATGTTACTAGTGTGATGATGATTTTGCATGTTACATCTATTTTGGATCTACAAGTTATGTATTTTTGTGGATTATCTACCCCTTGGCTAAAGTGGAATGACTTGGATGTGGATTGTTTATATCCATGAGATTGATTCGGTGTTTATGCAAACTTTGTTAGTTGGCCTTTTCTGTGGTCATTTGTACATTGGTATGTTGCATTGGGATAAGAGGATGGATGATTAGAGTTCCTAGATAGTTAGTTTTTGGGACTTGTAGCATGCTTATCATGATGTCATGGATAGCTTGGATACATGGCTTTATGTGAGCTTTTGACAGTGATGGTTTTATCTTCTTGGTTTGGAGATTATGGTTTACTCGACCTTTTGGGAGCTGTTGATGTTACAGTGGGATTCCTTGATTAGTTTGGGGCCATGGATAATCTTCATTTAGGAGATGGTTACTCTGTTGCTATGGATAGCTCGATATCACAATTCAGTGGGAGCTTTGGCAATTATGTGGATTCATCATTTGTGATGGATGATCTTTTACAGTGGTTGTGGGTGTCTTGGAGAGGCTCTTGGATTATGATTCATGTTTCAGTGAGAGTACTTTGACATCCTGAGTTCCATTTTTAGTGGATGGTTATCTTCATCTGATTGGAGATGTTGACATCTTAGTTTACCATGGAGGACTTTTTTGAGTCTTTGGTTGAGGTGTCAGTTTATGACTTGTCAGTTTGACATGTTGATCCTTTGATTAGAAATGTTGATATTGTGTCTTGATTTACTCTGGATACTAGTTTGAGTAGTGGCATGATACAGGTTCTCTTGATATAGGATGTATGCATCAGTGCATGTGATCTCCTTGGAGGAGATGGTTAGATCATGATGTCAAGATGGGCTTCTTGATTTTGCAGACGTGCCTTAGGAGCATTGATAGTGATCTTGTTGGTTCTCTTGGTAGTGAGTACTTTGGTCATTTTCTTAGGAGCTTCATGATAGTACGGTGTTGCATTTGGAGTTTAGCATGGATTGATCATGGAGTTGCTCATGGATACTTAGAGACTTGGGTGAGGATGGAGTTCTCTTGGGATTAGAGACACTTGTTGAGATGGTTACTCATTAGAGGTTTGAATAGATAGACCAAAAAGCCTTACACCTGGATATGGACATGAGTTCATTATGGCCCTAGAGGAGATTGTTCTTGGAGAGAGTCATTGTGGCTTGGTGTATCCTGGAGGAGCATTCTCATTCCCCACTCTTGGTCTACTCAGCGGTTTACCATCTACGAGGTATTACCCATCCTTTTAGATGTATTTTGCTTTATGTTTCATCTTCTCATAGATATGGATCTTGAGCTACAATTATTGGTTCTGGAGGGTTCATTTGAGGGATGTTAGTATGGTTATCTCCTTGTTTGTATGGTTTGATTTATGATGTTCATTATGAGGAGTTTAGGAGATGTGATTGGGCTTATTATTGGTTATGGAATGGTTATGAGTTTGATCTACCTTGGTTAGAGAGGCTTACATCCATGTTGGTTACCTGTTACATATGTTAATTTGATCTATGAGGTTGAATGGTTGGGTTTTGTTGAGGCTTTTCATTTGGGGTTGTAGAGGAGATCATACTTGACGCAGCTTAGCACTTTGAGGTATTTGTAGGTTTTCTCTCTTTGTCTTATGGCTACTTCCTAGAGGATCATGTTGATATATGGTTGGACTTGGGAGAGTTATGGTGACATGTTGTGAGAGAGTATCCAGCGATTTATCATGCATGTGTGGATCATTTTGATTGTTCTTGATACTACATTGGCTTGTTGATTAGCCACACCTTGGTTTGAGTGTTGATTGGTAGACTTGATATTCCTTGGATTTATTTTTAGATTTGACATTACCCATGCAGTGGGAGTTCCTGGATGTATGTGTTCGTCATTGACAAGTTTTATACATGGAGCTTGTGATTGCTGTATATGGGTTCGATATGTTGTTGGCATGAGTTATGATGTTTTTGATACCTATGAGGTATGGATGGTTGGATGTATTAGAATATGTTGTGGGTGCTATTTCTAGTCATGTGGGTTTTAACCTTTGACAGTAGATTGGAGCCTTTTGTTATCACTTGGATTTGATGCTTGTGTTCCTTGGATTGGTGTATCTTCACCTTGGCATGTTCCTTTTCTTCCATAGGTGGCACGTTGGAGGATGAGAGGAGTTCTTGCTTGAGATGGTGGTCACTTTAATTTTGTTGTAGGTATCTTAATGGCATGAGAGCATGTTGGAGATTCATGTGATTTCATGTTTGCCTATGATGATGTATTTCATTGATTGACCCTTATGCAATGTATACAACAAGTGGAAGAATGTTGGGAAATAGGTGTTGTACACCTTGCATAATATTGTATTATTTTATTCATGTAAAATAAATATTTATTTGTGGTACATCTTAATTGATGTGTTTAACTACATTAGATATTTATTTGGAGGTCACTTGTAAAAGTTGTATGTAACATAGATATTATTTGTATTATTTAATTGTTGGGAAAATGTAGTACCAACATTAAATAAGTGGGTCAATGGTTTTGTGTATCCATGGTTTTGGAACACATGGTTTACCCAATACCACTTCTTGTATTTGTGTGAGCTTGGTTTATAAAAGCAAGCACATGGTTAGTGGTTTGGGTTGGTTGGATATTTCATTGTAGGTGGATTAGAGGTTTGTGAGAGGCTGTCATTGTATTGAGCTCTCTCCTATAAGTGCATATTATGAAACATGGCAGGTGATGTGTGGATTCATGCTTGGACACATGGGGAATGCATTGGAGGTGCTTGATGGTTCAAAGGTATTCATGGAGACCCATGGCATGTATTGTAATATCTTTATTGTTGAATAATACATATGAGTGTGGATGCTTTTGGAGGCTGGGTTTTTCCCTCTTGAGGGTTTTCCTGTAATGCCCTGCCATGCAACCCTAAAGATAAGTTTAACTAAGCAATAAAAAGGGCAAAATATATATATTTTTTAGAAGTGGTAATAACAAAACATAACATGGTCTAATAGCAACAAGTTAAACTAACATCTCTAGGGATTACATAGCTGCATTATTGAAATATAACAACAACCAACAACATACATAGTTTAATCAAATACATCAACTAGCATCTTTCATTACGACATCCAAATACATCAAGAAGTTTGCATTAAGATTACAAGTACAAAATAGTATATCTTACAAGAGGAATTACATAGTTTCATTGTTACAAAGTCTCTTTTTTTGAATACATCAAATTACATTATGAATTCCATTGATACATAAATCTATTGCAAAAAGTACAGATAATTGTCTTCATATACAAGTGCAAACTAGAATCTGCTACGAGAGATACATCCACGAACCACAGCACCAAATAAACCAATGGAATAAAGCAAACCACCCAACCATGTGGAACCCTGAGGTCCACCCTCCATGCTAGGAGATAACAATGAGGTCCCACAATGACAATAGTTAAGAAGACAGTAGGCTAAAGAGTGCAAGGACTACACATGACTCCAATACAACATGGACCAATATGAAAATCACAATTAACTTAAACAACACTTCCAGAGGCAACCACACTAGGGAATGCTAGGCTGCAGTAGGGGTGAGTGTCATCACATGGTCCTAACATGGGTTACCCTGATAGTCTCTAGCTAGACGCCAGCCCCCATCCATGGGTTACCCTAACAGTCTCTCGCTAGGCGTCGGCCCCGATCTATGATTACCTTGACAGTCTCTCACTAGACGCCGGCCCCATAGGGTGACACATGTGGAACCAACATTCCTTTCATGAGGACAAGGAAGTTGACACTACAGAGATGGGTGAGGAATCCAATTATCTTAATTAGTGTGAAAACTACCCAACCCTCTAAATTTATTATTATGTTATCACTGGAATTAGCAACTTCCAATGGGTTACCCTGACAGCCACTTTGGGCATTGGCCCCACATTGAAAGCCACCCCCCTTCTCTGCATCTAGATTCTTAAAGTCCAAAACATAAACCAAGCATGAACTATCACATTTCTCAAAATATACATCATTTCACATTACACAAGCAAGGCATTCCCATCTTGCATGCTCATCATAATCACATGAATAAATACACTGAGCAAGGCATTCTCCATCTTGCACATGTAACATACCAACATGAAACATGAGACAATATTACAAGAGTGAATTTCATTCAACTCACATTCACACCCTCATAGGCCTCTGGAAACAACTTCTACAACACTTGACATCATTAAAACATAATGGTCACACATCACATTCACTTTCCAAAGCACATCCTAAACCAAGATCATTAATTCAATAACAAAACCACAAATGTAACATATGATCTGATGCACTAATAATAGTCTTAAAGAATGTAACATTATTCTAAGCATGATCAATCATCTAACAACATAAGGTAACTCTATCCCAACAGTGCAAAACAATAATAACTTGAAAGGGTACCAATTATTCTATAACAGAAAATTTAGTCAAACAAGATACTACCTGTTATTAGACTAAACCACTTTCTACATTGTTGTGGATCTTATTAAAATTCTAGACAACTTTGTGATTTCTATTCAAAATAATTATATAAGCAAAACATAAAGGATCATAATGTAGATTAAAACTGATCATCCATTTAAATCTTTAGAAAGTAAATGAGTTAAATGCTAAACATTTTATATCATATCAAACCTAACCTCCACTTACTCACCCAATTTCATAACTAAGCACAATCTTTAATTTAAGTCATAAATAAGATTAGACTCCATTATATGACCACAAAGTTCCTTAAGGTGAAAGGGAAGCAAGATATATATAAAAATACTTGACAAGTCTTACTAAATCTAAACTAAATGTTATCTTCCACCAAAAAAATATCAAAGATATCTAGACATATAACAATCATAAATTAAATTCATAGACTAACTCTATGCATACTACTTAAAATATTCTAATTCATACTAAAATTAAAGACTTAACTAAGGTCATCATACACACCTTATAACTAGATCTAAAATAACAATTCAACATTTATAATATGATAATTTACATCAATTTGGCTAAGACACAAATATAGTAAGAAGACTTATTTATTATCCATGTCCTACTCTCTTACAATAGATAAAACTACTAATATTCTTAAATATACAAGATAAAATAATAAATCAATAAATTATTTTAAAAGGATTTGACTTTTTTTAATTTATAAAGTAATACTTAAATATAACATATCCCTAAATAACAGGGATGAAATAAAATAATACTTAAATATAACACATCCCTCAATAATAGGGATTTGATTTCCCATAAATAAAACAACACTTAAATATAACACATCCCAAAATAATAGGGATTTCATTTCTCATAAATAAAATAACACTTAAATATAACACATCCCGAAATAATAGGGATTTGATTTTTCATAAATGAAATATAATAATACTTAAATATAACACATCCCTAATAATAGGGATTTGATTTTTCTATAAAAAAAAATACTTAAAAATAAAACACATCCATAAAACTATTCTTCCCTATTAACTAGGGAGTTGACATCACACCTTCAAATAATAAATAAAACTCAAATTAAAACACTAATTTATTAAAGGACAATTTTAAAGATAATTAAACTTTATTACTAACATTATGCAACAAAAATTAATATTTAGCTAATAGGATTTAATTATCTAAATTCTTAAATTAAAATTAAAATAATTTATTATATGCAATAATTAATTAAATCAAATTCAAAAGAATAAGATAACATTCTTACTAAATAAATTACTTAAGAAGAAAGTTATGGTTATAAGGAAAGAAAACTTTAGTTTCTAATTAAAGAGATTGTAATGGAATCCCTAAGTTTTCACTTCTAATTAGAATGTTTAAAAAGAATAAAATCAATGATTATTAATGTTTTAAAGAGAAGAACCATTCCCATAATTTATGCTTGCAATCAAGTTTTAAAAAATAATCCAGAAAAATGAACCAGGTGAAAGTAAAGCAAATGGATTTTTAGAAGCAAGGAGACTTATTAAGGATTACACAGCAGCAAAGTCTGGCAATGGCTCAAAGATGATTAAATGGAGAATATTTTGTAATAAAGACAGTGAGGTAAAGTATTCTTGAGCCTTACTACAAAGTGATCTACAAAGATAATATAAAAACATTATATGTGAGATTGACAATGAATGCATGGCAGTATGCTTAATTTTATTTTTTTTGTGTTCAAGGTCAAGGAGATCATGATAGCTCTTACAGTAATTGAATAATTATTACAGAAGCCACAATTCTTAATCATGCAAGAGGAAGAAGAATGCACGGGTCTATCCAGCTAAGAAGAAATAATTATAGGAACAAAAAAAACAAAGTGCATAAAATCCCAATAGTCTCCTCATAAAAAAAAGATTTCAAGATATGCACAATTTGGATCATTGTAGAAAAGAAGCTATGGAAATTTTTGAGATAAAGTTGTGGGTAACATGGTGTAAAGGTGATTGCAAGGATGATCAATTATGGAAGATTGAAAAGTGTTCATAAAAAGACCCAGGCTAGGATTACAAGAAACTTTCTCTCAAAATAGAAGGCGACAGAAGAGTATTTACATTTATCAGGTCATGATGATGGCAAATTGAAGAAATGCTCAGATCAACAAGCATACACATAAGAATTTTCAGACAAGCAAAATTAATAGTTTAAATAGAAATTCATATATAGAGACACAGACATTATTCAAATGGACATACCCAGAAATTTTATCCTTGAGCCTCCTCCAGATGAATCCTCTTTCTTCCTCCCGATTTATGTTGCCTTCCCCAATGCTTCATTTGTCACTTCCTCAAAATTTAAATGCATTCATAACACCACTAATAGGAATAGTGTTTTTCAAATTTCTAACAACCCACTCCAATAATAAATTAATGGCAAAATAAAATAAAATCTCTCATGTCAGATAAAATCAATAAAGTACTAAATATAACAATATTATTTTTATTGCTAGCTTTAAAAGCTACTAATTTAATTTAATATAAAAATCATCTAATTAATATTATCAATCTTCTACATTAATTAAATAACTAATATTGATGTATATATATAAACTTATTATTATTATTACTATAACAATTAATAAATCTCCAACAAATACACATTGACTATATAACCAAAATGATCAAACATCAACACATCTATACACATAGATCACTTATTCTATAAACTGAACAATGACTATAATCAACAACTTAATACCTTGGTCACTAAGTTCAATAAAATGAACCTTAAACTACAAAAAAATAATAATAACCATATACCAAAGGATGACCAACACTCGAGGACAAGTACCAACTGAGCGACAACTACACCCATGATTGGAAATACATGGATGACAACAAATTGAAGACATTGGCTGACAGAGGGAACCCCATGTTATCTCCCATCCACATTATCCATTGGTGTAAAGGCACGCTCAGACCTGCTAATTCAGGTAGAGTCGATGCCTGGTACCTGCAACCTGCAACAAACCAAAGTGTTGTATACAAACACACACACACACACACACATATAATCAAACACACTATGATAGGGAATCATAGCATAGTAGGGTGCTCATTATGAGTAATACTACACTGTCCCTTCACAAAACACATCACAAATATCTACATTAAACAAGTTTATTAATAACTAACCAGATAGCACATAGTCATATAGTCACATAATTCATATAGTAAAACAAATCTACATAATCAATTAATCCATAACTGATCACAACATGAGCATAATGTACTAATCATAAAGTATCAACAGTGTCATCATAGTAAACATCAATGGGTGTCATCAACTACATCAAAACGGTTAACCTACCATCAACATGTCTAACATACCCTAAGTATTATGAGTGTCTTACCTTCATCTTCATGCTCCTTAGCCTAACCACTTGCTCATCCAAGGTGAGAATGGAGGGGCACTACATTTCCCAAGGTATATCTTGTGTTATCTTATGTTTGTCATTTGATCTTTGCATTATGGTTATTTGCTGCATCTTTTTCTCCTATTGGGTTATGTGGAATTGGTTTTATTTGACCTATAAATTCTTAACAGCAATAAACACTTGATTTTGGCATCTTCACTACACCCAATTTTCAAACATTACTAAGGGTGAAGGAAGTTGTCCTTCAAGGTATTGTAAATCCTCCTTCTTTATCCACTAAGATCATTATACATGGACCGTACATTATCAAGGCTTAATGTCAAGAACCATTTCTTAGTTTTTAGACTCCTTTTTTCTATAATAATCCCTATTCTTTACTTAAGGAGGGGGGGGAGGTGACATGGGGTGTAGTTGTATTCCCACCATGTACTTGAGCTCCCTTAGGTAGTTATCTTATCCTAAGGTAGGTTTACTAACTATTTTCCTATTTTTGCTATATTAAATTAGAAAAATGTAAGCAACTGAGAAAACTAACCGACCATATTTAGTCTATATTTTGACGAGTCATGTTTAAGGATGATTTAATATGGGCAATATGATTATTTCTAGGGTTTTGCAAGATTTTTATAAATAAGGCTGCATCTTTCATTTCCAAAAGGTTAGATAGTCTATATAGATTATGAGATTTAACTAACTTTTCCCACTTTGAGGAGCTTACTAATCTAATGTAATTACATTGTTTGTCTTCATTGAATACACTTTATAGTATATTAGTTTATGTTTATAGTGACTTATTACATAGATAATATCAAGTCCTTTTCTAAGCATGTTTTGCTATTTTATGTTTTGGTATGGCATGAGAGTCCCTACCCTCTTCCAACTTTTTTAATAAAAGATCCTAAATACGTCATATAGATGGCAAGCTTGAATTAAAGATCTTTAATTTGCATTAAAAGAGTGTCTAATGCCCGATCCAATCTCTAGAGGAGATAAGGTCTTTGATCATGTGAATACCTTTTCAACAAAGATAGAGAGCTTTACTAACTGACGTTTCAACCAAGGGCAAGCTAGAATTATTATAATGGGAAGGCTACCAAGGTTTATGGTCATTAGAACAAAGCCTAGATCTGAAACCATCTCCAACCCATTTGATTAATGACTTAACCATCTCAAAAAGGCTTAACAACCTATCTCCTATGTAGTTTATTCTATGATAAACCATCTACTACCCAAGTTTGACATTAACCATGCTACTTGAACAATCAAACAATATATGTAACAACACTATGAAAAATAGAGAACATAGCTCAACAACCTATCTCCTATGTAGTTTATTATATGATGTAGTAATCAATTAATATGACATTCTCCCCTGAATACATCATAGTCTTAAGAGTGCAAGAGGAGAACTTTTGAAATGACTCAAAGAGTCAAACTTCACATATGCAAGTGATTTACTAAATATATTTACATGTTGATCTTGAGCACGGGGAAATATTGGAGCTAAATTACATGTTTCTAACTCTATGTTATTTATAGAAGCATTAGGATACTTGTTGGTTTGCATAGCTACTCAAGTCTTTATCCAAGTTATTAATCTTCCCAATGGTTAGTAGATAATTCATTTTTATCTTACTTGAGAATGAAGATTCCTTCTATGAAATAGTGTCTTGCTTTGATATCTTTTGTAAAGATTGAGACTCTAATGCCCAATGGAAAAAAACCTAATATTATCAATAAGGTATGATTCCCATCTTAATTGTCTTCAGGATTTCCAATGGACATGGACCAAATTGGAGATATATTCAAATTTTTACCTGCATTACTTTTTATTTTTAAGGTTCATATTCTTCCCACTAGAAATGTGTACTTTATCCCATGGAGAAAAAAATCCTTCAAGATTACAAACCCTATGGCTTTCACTTCTAAGTTACAAATTTGCCTCAAGGTAGATGTTGCAACACATAGTTATTGTTCTTTGTGCAAGCTCCCTCTAAAGAAACTTATGCTAGAATTGCTAAGCTTCTATGTGACTTCTTATGGACAAATTCTAAACTAATTGAAGACTTTCACCTTGTGGCTAGGGATCTAAACAAATTGAATTCCAATGAGGTTGATCTTAGAGGTTGATTATAGCTTAGAAATGACAACACAATATTTCTTCAACCAAATCACACCGTCTATATATAAACACTCCAAAGATTTTTCAATAAACATTTAGCATACTAGCTCACTATTATACAAACCCAAAAGACCTCTTACAAAGAAAATAAACAACAAGATACACGTGCAACTAAAAACATGAAAATTATTCACATTCCCTTATATGAATCCCCTTATGCTTTGCTTTCTTCCTATGCAACCTTGAAATCTAGTATACATAACCCTATGAAAGTATAACGAACACAAGATCTCATAATATTTAGCAAATAAATATTTTACTAAGTTATGTAAGATGATAGGACCTAAATGATCTTATAATATACAAGGAGGAATAGAGAAAGATAATTTAATAGAGAGTTTTATTATTTCACCAAAGAGGATCAATGCCTTAGTTCATTAGGTAATAGAGTCAAAGCCTGAAGAAACATGCAAACATTATTGTAAGTCTAAAATAGAGAACTAGCACTACATATAGAATCCCAATAGTCTAGTTGTAATTTCATCTAAATGTAATGCACATACACAAGAATGTTTGCACAACTAGGCCTCTTCTAATAATATACAATTGCTCAAAGACATTACATATGTTATTTTGAAAAGATATTTTCAAAGAAAAAATATTTTATAATCATTGTGATGACAAACTAATTAGGAATGACAATAAGTCAGCAAATGTGACCCCAAATATGTTGTATCCTCTAAAAATCTCAGTCAATTGAGGAGACACCTAGATCATGGAAAGGACTCTACCTAAAATCACCTTCTCCAGATTTATAAATAATGAATGACATAGACTCAAGACTAGAAATACAAGATTTGATGCCAAATAATATGCTAAACTAGAGGACACCTATATAGATTTGGCCTTAAGGCCCAATTATTGGAAACAATCCAAAAATTAAGAGAAACTTGTATTTATAACCAACCAACTACCCTAGATACTCTGTGATGATGGCACTTGTTACAATCTCTGTCACTATAGAGTATCTTTAATTGATTTTACTGCAACAATCTTTGTTCAAGTAATTAATTCACTTCAACATTTTGTACACGTTCAACCAAATCAAATATTCTTATGTAGGGAAGGAAACCCACTTGGATCATATTTTGTGTAGGAATGAGGGAAATTCCTTTCAATTATACACATAAGGCCACCAATAGCACCTAACACATTAGTTCCTAGAGCCAATTAAATGTTGGAACAACACCCATACTCAACTAGGACTCATCCCTCTTGAAATCAATAAGCAATCGTGGGCTCTATCAATTCTTCAACAACACTCCACCCACATCCTCTACACATGGAACATAGCTCCACAATATCTCCAATGACATCCCATCTATCACCTCTACATCCTTTAATTAGGGCCCATAAATCAAATTTACCCCTACAAGTTTACACCTTGCTTCCTTAGCCTTCCTAGCCATTCTCAGAGAGCTCTATAGGTGCAAGGAAGTTAAGACCATGGCTTCTCACAATCAAGTTCCTCAAGTGTCATCATATCCTTACCTACCTACACAACTTGTCCATTCACTATTCTCTTTAGTGGTGTAAACATTTATACATATCGCCTTTTGTTTCATTTTAAACTCTACGGGCACATTTTCTTAGTTAATCCTTTTAAAGTTTATCCTAAGATCAATAGAACATGTTGATTGCTTTTAGATCAATGGTCAAGGCTCAAATATAGTGGATAAAGTTGTGTGCATATTTTTTAGTCGTTCTTTAGTTTCTAATAGGAATTACACTTTACTACACAACCTTTAAAAATATAATTAAAATCCCTGCCAAGTATATTCATAGTGGGCCCACCAAATGCAACACTAGATACTCTAGTTAGGGCCATGTGGTTCTCCTCTATTCATCAATGCACATGTGGTCCCCTTTGAGTATTTGTGTGTTGGCCTACTAACCAATAGAAAAAACTCTTGCACCAATGCATGTCCATCGTAATCCCTTTCATATCATTGCTTTAACATCTAAGGGTAAATGGGAGAAACAAAATCTAGGGGCATCCACCTTCTGACTTTCCATTATTTCCAATGGCAACTGAACACGTAGCCCACTTTCTATATTTCTATGAAGACAAAGAACATATGTGGGACTTCTGTTGAGTAGATTAATAGGTCCACCATATTTTCCACCTAGTGACATGTGGCTTCATTTTATTTGCTCTCAAACTAGCCACCTAAGACTATCCTGACACCATGGACCATAATACCTTTCACAGCCCATATTCACCTTGTCATTTAAAATAAACCTACGAGCATACAAATATTAAGACAAGGGCTTGAGAAACCCCACCACACATGTCAACAACCACAAGGCACACCATCAATGGTCCACATAGCATGGACCCACAAGGGTCATCCACACATTTTCCATTAGACCAATGAAATCATGCCACATAGGCAAAAATTTCATTGTAGGCTACCAGCTTACCTTGTTTCTACTACCACCAAGCTTGTTAAACAATACACATATTAGAAAATATGGATTTATCATTGAAGATCAATGGGTGGGGCTCAAATACAATAGGTAAAGATGCAAGTTATTCATTTATTTATTTCATTGTCACTAATCATAATTGAACATGTCACCCCTTCCCTTCACAAAGCAGTTCCTCCAAGTAGCACCAAGCCCACTCAATGTAAATTACTAGACCATGTAGCAACCTAAGACTAGTCCTTCAAGATCCAAATCCACATGGACACCCACATACATGCTCATCGACCAATAATTGCATGACACCTCAGCCCATATTGCATCAAAACTACAAACAAACCTTACACTTAACCAAATGTCTAAATGAAAAAAGCCAAAACAATAGGCTTCAACTATTGTCATTCTACCATAGAGCAAAGAAAATACTTGTAAGTACACATAGCTAGTGTGTAAGACCAAAATCCTGGTAGCCAATCACTGCACAAATAGAAGAGATCCACTTCAGTTGATATCTAATTGCTTGCAATAATTCATTGTTTAAATATAACAAAAGTGCATGAGTAAAAGGTAAATAATTTGAGCAATTGAACCAAGTTGCAATGGGTGTATGCATGAAACTTGACATAGGCATAATAATGGAGATTCCACATATGGGCAATGGATTAAAAATTTACAAAGGCACAAGGATGGAGCCTTAGGATTTCTCATAAAGATTATTAATGCCAAGGGAACCAAAACATAGTACAGAGCTAGAAAAGGTCAATGAAAGATTGGGTGTCAACACATTCATCACCAATTATTAATTGAAAATCATATGCATTACAAGGAGCATCATCTGAGGAACACTTCATTTTGGAGCACTAAAAGGAATATAATGGTATATCTAATCATTCTAGCACATTTGCATCACTAAAGAGTGTTGTCTTTGATCATGTCCATGACCATAATTCTAATATAATCAATGTGGTTGACCTAGGAGAACTTTCCCTTGCGATCTAGTGATCCCCTAAGATATTTTCAAATACTAACAATCCTTAACAATCAATAGAGTAAAGAATTTAGTGAATCAAAAATAAAAAGTGCATATTATTGCAAATTAGATTCACAAGTCAAAGGATAGATATGTGCTTGTGAAAGTGACCCAAAATTGCAATATTGACCTACAACAAAGTTGACAATTTATTTTGATTCTAAGATGAAGAATATATAGAGAGGATCTATTTATAGTCCCAAGGCAAGCATATCTTGATACAATGTCAGATTTATTCTCCTTTATCATTCCTAGACATAGGTGCCCTAACGCCTTACATTTAATCTCCTAAAATAGCATTATCTTACATGCAATTTATCATTCCTAGCTATCCTTGATTTAATCTTGTTGGGATAAGGTGCCATTAACCTTGTAAATCCCAATATTGCATTATTCCATTTATTATTTGTAATTACCCATAAGGGATGTACAAGTTTCACTGACAGTGGTAAAAATTATTTAATGTCCACGATAATTATGGAGTTACTGCATGGTAAGTCCCAGAGTTATTGGTGGTAGTTATGGGATGTTATTTACTATGGTAAATGGTAATTGGTCAAAGTAGGGTGCACATGTGGAGGAATAATCTATTTTTAGTGTTATGACGCATGTCATAGATGTTGTAACAGGGTGTAAGAGATTCTATGACAACTGTAAGTTGTCATAAGAATCTATGACACTAATAATAGCATGTGACGTGTCATAAGATGTTGTAAGTGGCTATTTTTGGCCCCAAGGCATTCAAGCTTACATGGGCACATTTTCCCAAGTGTAGGATGCATGTATGACAGCATTTATGACCCCATAAGAGCATATTATTGGCTATGGATGCCCAAGGTTGTATTGTTGACTCTTGACAAGTGTTATGGGCTTGTAAGAAGTCATTTAATGTCTTGAGGTTGTGTAAATTCTATATAAACCATAGCATAGTAGATGAGAGTGATATAACAGTTTACAGGTACCCAGGTTCTGCTAGAGTGAAGGTTGAAGGACAGAGGAAGTGAATGTATTTGTAATCTCCTTTTGTGAAGATAATACAACTTGGCCTCTTTTCTTGGTGGAGTTTTTTACCTGAAAGGGTTTTCTCCACGTTAAACAATTGTGTTATGTGCTTCATTCTGCTTCTGGTATATTTATGTATTGTGGGTTTATGTTTTGTTACAATCTCCATTGTTAATGCACACTTGAAAGATTTCTAAAATTTATTCAAATCAGATTACAATTGAAGTAGTGTTGCTTTCATTTCTAACATTTGGTATTAGAGCCTGGCCAGCTTTGACTCTTGGGTGGTAGTGTGGAAGTTGTAGCTGCAGTGGGAGATTTGGTTGCATTTGTTTTGCAGATCTTGTGTTGTTATTATGGTTGCATCCACCGTTGCATCAACCTCTCGTTTGGACATTGAGAAGTTCAACGGAACAGGGTATGAGTTGTGGAAACTGAAAATGGATGATTTGTTGGAAGAAAGAAACCAATGGTTGGTTGTCCAAAAAGAGAAGAAACCTGACGATGTTTCTCAAGATGAGTGGGATAGACTAGATAAGAAGGCACGAGTAACCATCCGGTTATGTCTTTCAGCCTCTGTCCTGTTGAATGTTGCAAAGGAAGAGACTGCATACAAGTTGTGGAAACGGTTGGGTGAGATCTATCAAGCCAAGAGTATGGTAAATAAACTTTATTTAAAAAGAAAATTGTTTTCCATGAAAATGCGATAAGGTGAATCAATTGCAGAGCATTTAAATTCTTTTAATTTGTTAGTAAGTCAGCTTGATTCAATAGATGTTGAGGTTAGTGAGGAAGATAAATGTATCTTACTTCTTTGTTCTTTACCTGAGTCTTGGGAGAATGTTATCCTTGCTATCATTGCTAACCTTGTGGATCCGAAGTTGGATGCTCTTGTTTCAGTGCTACTATCACAGGAATTGAGGAAGAAGAGTTCAAATAGTTCAGGGGATGCTCTCAGTGTCAGGGGAAGGTCTAAGGAAAGAGGACCTAAAGGAGATCAGAAAGGGGCTAAGGACAAATCCAAGGGCTGGTCTAAGACTCTTGGTAAAAAGAACAGAGTTGAGTGTTGGAACTGTGGTAAAAGGGGACATGTGAAGGAGTGCAGAAACCCCAAGAAACAATGGGAGACTACTTTGGATAAGTCCTCGAATGCAGGTGAAGAAGTTTTACTTTCTGCATGTAATCTTGTTTCTAATGATCACTAGTTAGTTGACTCAAGATGCTCATTTCATATGATCCGGCATAAGGAATGGTTCTCCACATATGAAGAATATGACGGAGGTAATATCTACCTTGGTGACAATTCTTCATATCTGATTGTCAGGAAAGGAAAGGTATTATTGAAAGGAAGCTAGGTGTGTGGAAAACGCTTCCTACAATAATCTAATGAGGAGAGGGCTATGCAAATTCAACTTTATCCTAACTATTACAGCAATGTTAAATCATTAACATGAGATATTACAGCAATACACATGCACACAGAAAGTAGACAAAAGAGAGAGACAAGATATACGTAGGGAAAACCCTTACAGGTGAAAAACCCCACACTCCAAAACACAACTCAAATGTATTACAGTAAACAATAACAGATTACAATACAGTTTTAGAGCCAATGCTCTTTTAGGAGTCTTCGAATGTCGAATCTGGAGATATTCTAGCAGCATAATAGTACTCATACCAAAGTTATATATCTCCCATCCAAGCACTGATTTATATAGAGTTTACAAGGCAAATATGGAACCTTCTAGAGATGGGCATCCATCTTGGACTCATGCCCCAAAACCCACACCTAAGGACACTTGTCCAACATCCCATCCCAAAGTGGGCACCTGGTCCCAAGATAGGTTACGACATATGCTCTTACGCACCTTACAGCTGTCATAGAATCCGTCATACACTGCTAAAAATATCATATTCCTCTTACATGTCATAACCTCCCTTGACCGCCCAAAGATGCCTTTCTCTCATGTAGAGATACTCACCGACACTTGTCATTAATTATTCAAACCCCTGTTAATTATTCAAGGGGGAAACCGCGGCTGCCAAAGTCACCAAAATTTACCCTGCTGCATATACACAAGGTGCTGACTTTGCTAACTCAACTTGGGATAAATAAATACAACATTAGGAATTTCCAAAGGTTGAGACACCTTAATTCCCAACATTCTCCCACTTGTCAAACACCTTGCAAGGGCCAAAAACAATGACAAGATTTAACTACTAGGGGCCAAGAGGCCCATAGACTCCGAACACCATCTGAACTTCTCTGTGCCCACTGGTTTCATCAATGCATCTGCAACATTCTTCAAAGTATCTACCTTCTCCAAATTTACCTTTCCATCCTCAACCATGTCTCGCACAAAGTGAAGCTGAACATCAATGTGCTTTGTTCTAGCATGGAAACTTGGATTCTTCACAAGGCAAATTGCACTCTGACTGTCACAACTAATCATAATCTGACCTGCATCAACACCAATATCTGAACACAATCTCTTAAGCCAAATGGCTTCCTTACAAGCATGAGTTTCTGCCATATACTCAGCTTCTGTCATGGACAAAGCAACAACTAGTTGTTGCTTACTCATCCAACTAATAGCACCACCAAACAGTGTAAAAACATAAGCACTAGTGGATCTCCTGCTGTCAATGTCACCTGCCCAATCTGAATCCACAAATCCACGAATATCAACATAATGCGGAGGTCCTGAAACATTACCATGATAAGAAATGGAATACTCGAAAGTACCCCTCAAATATCTGAACACTCACTTAACTGCATCCCAATGAACCCGTCCAGGATTAGCCATAAATCGACTAAGGACTCCCACTGCTTGGCCAATGTATGGTCTTGTGCAGACCATAGCATACATCAAACTGCCAACAGCACTAGCATAAGGTACTCTGCTCATGTCCTCCACCTCACTAGGAGATTTTGGACAATCCTCAAGAGACAACTTTGTCCCCAAAGAAACAGGAACACACAATGGTCTACAATCTGCCATGCTGAATCTGTCCAACACGGACTTCACATACTTACTCTGGCTTAACCAAAGTTTTCTTTTGGTTCTGTCTCTTCTGATTTCCATTCCTAGAATGTACCTGGCTGCCCCTAAATCTTTCATTTCAAACTGAGCTGACAACTAAGATTTAAAATTAGAAATCATATTTTTACCCTTCCCAATGAGCAACATATCATCAACATATAGTGCAACAATGAGAATACGATCACCATCAAATTTATAATACACACAGTGATCTGATTTTGATCTCACAAATCTAATTGACAATACAAAGGCATCAAACTTCAAGTACCATCTCCTAGGGGATTGCTTCAAACCATACAAAGACTTCTTAAGTTTGCAAACCAGATTTTCTTTACCTTTCACCATGTAATGCTCTGGCTGTGACATGTAGATCTCTTCCTCCAAGTCACCATGAAGGAAAGTTGTCTTCACATCCATCTGTTCTACCTCCAAGTCATAAGCTGCTGCAAGTGACAACAGGAATCGAATGGATGTCAGCTTTTCAATGGGAGAGAAGATCTCACCATAATCTATATCCTCCACTTGTGAATATCCCTTCGCAACCAATCTGGCCTTATACTTCTCAATACTACCATCTGCACCAATCTTCTTCTTGAACACCCATTTGCATCCAACGGGTTTTCGTCCAGGAGGCAAAGGCACCAAGTCCCAAGTTTGATTCTTTTCCAAAGAAACAATTTCTTCCTCCCTGGTCTCCTTCAAGGAACCTGCATCCTTCATACCCAAAGCCTCTGATACAATTCTAGGTTCATCACTATTAGTGAGCAAAGCATAAGCACAACTAGAATCAAGCAATGTAAAACCAAACCTTTCAGGTTGCTTCCTTATCCGTGTAGACCTCCTCAAGAGATGAGGTTGAGGTTCACCTTCTTCTTCTAAGCTTTCATAGTTGCTAGAGCTCTCCTCATCATCAAGTCCAACATTGTCTTTATGTTCAGTCTTCTCAGGGGTGAGAGGAAACTGAACAACATCCTCTTTCTTTTATTTTTCTTCTGGCAAGAAAACAATGGAAGAAGGTGTAAGCTCTCTGAAGATGACACTTCTGCTATACAACACTTTTTCATCCGTAGGATCCCAAAGCTTGTATCCTTTCACACCAACAGAATAGCCGATGAAGATACACTTAACAGCTTTGTTCTCCAACTTTGATCGCTTCTCCTTAGGCACATGTGCATATGCCTCACAACCAAAAACACGAAGATGCCTTACTGAAGGCTTTCTACCAGACCACACCTCCATGGGTGTCTTTCCAACAAAAGCTGATGTAGGAGATCTGTTTACCAGATAGCAAGCAGTGGCAACAGCTTTAGCCTAAAACTTTTGTTCTAGACCAACTCCACTAAGCATACTCCTAGCCTTCTCCATCAGTGTCCTATTCATCCTCTCTGCAACTCCATTTTGTTGTGGTGTGTATGGAGTTGTCTTATGTCTTTCAATCCCAAGTTCCTTGCAATACTTATCGAATTATGTAGAACAGAACTCACCACCGTTGTCAGTTCTCAAACATTTAATCTTTTTACCAGTCTGATTTTCAGCAAAAGCTTTAAACTCCTTAAACTTGCTATAGACTTCAGATTTGCTTCTGAGAAAATAAATCCATGTCCTTCTACTGTAATCATCTATAAAAGATAACGAAGGAGCATTAATAGGACCAAACACATCAGAATGAATAAGGTCCAACACACCAGAAGACTTATGAGAACTCGAGTAAAACTAAACACAGTTTTGTTTTCCATAAATGAAATGTTCGCAAAAGTTGAACTCAAGATTACAATCATCTAACCCCTCAATGAGGTTCTTATTCTTCAGGGTACGCAAACCCTTCTCACCAATGTGGCCAAATCTCTTATGCCATAACATTATCTTTTCTGTAGGAAGTTTAACTTCTAATGCATGATTACAACCATCAAGACTAGAAACAACAGATTTCTTCACTACTCGTTCAAATGGTGGGGATGAAGTGACTGCTGCCCTCTTCCTTGAGTCAGAAGAACTATTGCATTGTGCAATGTATGCTTCCAGCTGAAATAGAGTACCTCTCCGAGTACCCTTAGCAAGCACCATAGATCCTCTAGTCATCTTGCATCCTTCTTTCGAAAAGACAACCTGCACACCTGCATCATTCAAACTACTTATAGAAAGCAAGTTCCATGCTAAGCCTGGGATGTACATAACCCCAGAGATCCCCTTCACTCGACCATCAAGGAATTGGATAGAGACTCTTCCACGACCAACAATCTTCAGATGAGAGTCGTCACCCAGATACACCTTTCTACCATCAAACTCCTCATACTTAGTGAACCAGTCTCGATGCAAGGTCATGTGGAATGATGCACCAGAGTTGATTAGCCACACATCATCAGATGCATGGGTTGCCAAGGCTGCGATGAAAGCATCACCATCATCTTGTGATTTGTCAAAATCTGAATTAGGAGCTTTCTTCTTTTTCTTCTTCTCCTCTTTGCATTCCTTTCAGAAATGCCCGGTCTTGCCACAATTCCAACAAAGAGCCTTGGATCTCCCACACGATTTGGATCTACCCTTCTCAGCTTTCTTGTCCTTCTTACCTTTCTCCTTGGGTCTTCCACGAACTGCAAGGGCTTCTTTGGCTGCCTCAGAAGACTTTTTCCGCATCTCTTCAGATAACAGTGAAGAAACCACCTCTTCCATTTTGAATGTGGATGTGGTGCTTCCGATTGCCATGACAAGATGATCCCATGAGTCCGGTAGAGAACAAAGCAGGGTCATACACCGATCCTCCTCCTCCATCTTTACACCAATAGATGTCAATTGTGCAACCAGCATATTAAAGGCATTCATATGTTCAGCCACAGATCCTCTATCCTCCATTTGAAGAGAATACTTCTTTCTCAGGAAAAGTTTATTGACAAGGGATTTGGCTTGATACACATTCCCCAACTTCTTCCAAAGGAGTGTTGCAGTAGCCTCCTCATGGACATTTAACAACACAGAATCGGCAAGACTAAGTCTTATGAGACCCTTAGCCTTCCGATCCTTGAGATCCCAGTCAACTTGTGACATTGCAGCTGGTTTAGTTCCATTCACACTTTCCCAAAGGTCTCGGTCAACTAACATGTCTTCCATCTTGAGCTTCCATAGCTCGAAATTACTATCATTGAACTTCTCTACTTCAAACCTTCCTGATGTGCTTGCCATCTCCTTGCTGCAATAAGATACAGAATGCTCTACACAGACTCCCACTCAACCTAAGATTAGGTCAAAAAACCCCTACCCTACAACTAGGACCAAAGGTGATCAAGCTCTGATACCAACTGAAAGGAAGCTAGGTGTGTGGAAAACGCTTCCTACACTAGTCTAATGAGGAGAGGGCTATGCAAATTCAACTTTATCCTAACTATTACAGCAATGTTAAACCATTAACATGAGATATTGCAGCAATACACATACACACAGAAAGTAGACAGAAGAGAGAGACAAGATATACGTGGGGAAAACCCTTACGGGTGAAAAACCCCACACTCCAAAACACAGCTCAAATGTATTATAGTAAACAATAACAGATTACAATATAGTTTCAGAGCCAATGCTCTTTCAGGAGTCTTCGAATGTCAAATCTGGAGATATTCCGGCAGCATAACAGTACTCGTACCAAAGTTATATATCTCCCATCCAAGCACCTATTTATATAGAGTTTACAAGGCAAATATGGAACCTTCTAGAGATGGGCGTCCATCTTGGACTCATGCCCCAAAACCCACGCCTAAGGACACTTGTCCAACATCCCATCCCGAAGTGGGTGCCTGGTCCCAAGATAGGTTACGACAGATGCTCCTACGCACCTTACAGCTGTCATAGAATCCGTCATACACTGACTAAAAATATCATATTCCTCTTACATGTCATAACCTCCCTTGACTACCCAAAGATGCCTTTCTCTCGTGCAGAGATACTCACCAACACTTGTCATTAATTAAAAATTGTTTGAGGTTTCGGGGGCATTGCCCCTGAGCCCCCACGAGGGCGCTGCCCCTCGACCCCACCCTATACCACGACAGGGAGCATGCCAGGGGTGCTGCCCCTGGACCCCACAAGGGGCTACGCCCCTTGACCCTGTCTTGGGGGCATTGCCCCCAAACCCCCGATAATTATTCAAGGGGGAAACCACGGCTGCCAAAGTCACCAAAATTTACCCTGCTTCATATACACAAGGTGCTGACTTTGCTAACTCAACATGGGATAAATAAATACAATATTAGGAATTTCCAAAGGTTGAGACACCTTAATTCCCAACAATTGTTGTGTTTCAGTGATGGGAGGATTAAAACCCTCCCTAGTGTTTTGCATGTTCCTGGATTAGCTAGAAATCTGATTTTAGTTTCAAAGTTGAATGATTTGGGAATGCATGTGACATTTGACAAGCATGGCTGCAGATTAGTGAGAGGGAACTTGGTGGTAGCAAAGGGGAAGAGATTTAGAAGCTTGTTCAAGCTTGAAGCCACTAAAGTTTATAATGCCTCCTATGTATCTAAGGCTAATACTGAAAATGCATGTATGTTGTGGCACCGTAGATTGGGTCACACAAGTAATAATGTATTAAAAACTATTAAGAATAAAAATTTGTTGGATGGTTTCTCCTATTCTGATGAGCACTTTGATTTCTATGAGCATTGTGTGTTTGGTAAACAAAATAGAAAATCATTTCCTTCAGGAAGGAATAGAGCAAAAGAGAAGTTAGAAATTATTCATACAAATGTGTTTGGACCTGTGGATAATGAATCTATCAGAAAATCTCATTATTTTGTAACCTTCATTGATGATGAATCCAGATTTACATGGATTTATTTTATGAAGCATAAATCTGAAGTTTTCACTAAGTTTAAGGAAATCAAAGTCTTAGTAGAGAACCAATCAGGTTTAAAGATAAAAATATTAAGATCTGACAATGGAGGGGAATATTGCTCTAAGGAATTTGATGAGTTTTGCAAGCATGCATGTATAATCAGACAAAAGACAACTCCGTATACACCACAGCAGAATGGTGTTGCAGAAAGGATGAACCGAACAATTATGGAAAGGGCCAGAAGTATTCTTAGTGATGCATAGTTGGATAAATGCTTTTGGGTAGAGGCTATGTGTATTGCTTGCTACTTGATAAACAGATCTCCTTGTAAGGCTCTTGATTTGACAACTTATGAAGTGTGGACAGGTAAGAAACCTTCTATTTCACATTTAAGGGTTTTTGGTTGTGAGGCTTTTGTTCATGTGCCTAAGGAAAAGCAATCTAAGTTGGATCCAAGGGCTGAAAAGTGTACATTCATTGGATATGGTGATAATGTAAAAGGTTATAATCTTTGAAATGCACTAACCCGCAAGATTATCTTTTCTAGAGATGTAATTTTTAGGGAACTTAGAGCTATTTCTGAACCTGAGTAGCCAAAAGAAAAAGATGGAAAAGTAAAGAAGGTACACTTTGATTTAGAGTAGTAAGATGCACCTCAGGAAGAACATAATGATGGATTGGGGGGTGAAGAAGAAGAAGATTCGAGTAGTTCTGATCAAGATGAGTCTGTTGTTACAGAAGAAGTTGTTGTAGATGATCATGCAGAAGAACAAGTAGAGTCTCTTACTCCACCCTTGAGGAGATCCACAAGACAACAGAATCTAGTTGACAGGTATAGCCCACCATATTTCTATTGTGTATATGCTTTATTGAGTACTAATGATGAACCTAGATTCTACAGGGAAGCTATTTCTACAGATGATAGTGAGTCTTGGCAGCTAGCCATGTAGGAGGAGATGATGGCTTTAGACTCTAATAACACTTGGGATCTTGTTCGTTTGCCCAAAAGAAGAAAGGCCATAGGTTGTAAGTGGGGCTTCAAGAAGAAATTTGGAGCAGATGGGTCATTGGAGAAGTACAAGGCTAGACTGGTAGCCAAGGGCTACTCCCAGAGAGAGGGAGTTGATTTTGGTGAGATATTCTCTCTTGTTGCTAAATTGACTTCTATTAGATTTCTCTCATCCATTGCTGCAGCTTATGATTGGGAGATTGAGCAAATGGATGTTAAGACTGTGTTCTTGCATAGAGATCTTGAAGAAGAAATTTATATGCAACAACCTACAGGTTTTGAGGTAAAAGGAAAAGAACATTGGGTTTGCAGGTTAAAGAGGTCTCTTTATGGTCTAAAACAATCCCCCAAAATGTGGTATCAAAAGTTTGACTCATTTGTTTTGAAATTGGGTTTTGTTAGAAGCGAGGAGGATCATTGTGTTTACATTCATTGTGTTGATGATTCTATATTGTTTATTACTTTGTACGTTGATGTGATGTTGTTTTTCAGCAATACTAAGGGTATGGTCAGTGAGCTTAAAGCCCAAGTTTTAGGTGCATTTGAGATGAAGGATCTTGGTGCTACAAGGTATATTTTGGGAATGGAAATCAAGAGGGACAGAGTTAACAGGAAGCTTTGGTTGTTTCAAAGTAAGTATGTGAATACTATTGTGCAGAGGTTTAGTTTGCAGGACTGTAACCCAGTTAGAGTTCCTTTACCCATTGGTAATAAGCTTTAATTAGATATGTGTCCAAAGACTAAGGATGATCTTGAGGATATGTCTAATGTGTCATATGCTAGTGTTGTAGGGAGTTTGATGTATGCAATGGTTTGCACTAGACCAGATATTGCCCAAGCAGTGGGAGTTTTGAGCAGATTTATGTCTAACCCTGGTAGACAACATTGGAACTATGCGAAGAGGGTGTTTAAATATCTTGTAGGTACTCCTGATCATTGTTTGATTTATTCTAGTACTGATAGTGTTGATAAATCTTTGGACATATAGGGTTTTGTTGATGTAGATTGGACAGGTGACTTGGATAGTCAAAGGTCCACTAGTGGCTATGTGTTTACTTTGTTTGCAGGTGTAGTGAGTTGGATGAGTAAGAGGTAGCCCACAGTTACTTTGTCCACCACAGAAGCAGAGTATATGGTTGCTACTCATGTCTCTAAGGAGGTAGTTTGGTTAAGGAGACTGTGTACAGGTATTGGTTTTGATTGCAGGATCATTCAGATTGGTTGTGATAGCCAGAGTGCTATATGTTTGGCCAAGAATCCCATGCATCATGCTCGAACTAAGCATGTTGATGTTCAATATCACTTTGTTTGAGAATTGGTTGCAAATGGAGAGATTGAGCTAAAGAAGATAGATAATCAGGAGAATGTTGCAGATTCATTGACCAAGCCTGTGAGCACAGAGAAGTTTGTATGGTGCAGAGAGGCCATGGGCCTTATTTCTAGTGCCTAATTTTTTTATTTGATTCCCTATGGGTTGATTTATAATGTATAATGTCAAGTGGGAGAATGTTGGGATAAGGTGCCATTAACCTTGTAAATCCCAATATTGTATTATTCCATTTATTATTTGTAATTACCCATAAGGGATGTACAAGTTTCACCGGCAATGGTAAAAATTATTTACTGTCCACGGTAATTACGGAGTTACTACATGGTAAGTCCCGGAGTTACTGGCGGTAGTTATGGGATGTTATTTACTATGGTAAATGGTAATTGGTCAAAGTGGGGTGCACATGTGGAGGAATAATCTATTTTTAGTGTTATGATGCACATCATAGATGCTGTACGAGGGTGTAAGAGATTCTATGACAACTGTAAGTTGTCATAAGAATCTATGACACTAATAATAGCATATGACACGTCATAAGATGTTGTAAGTGGCTATTTTTAGCCCCAAGGCATTCAATCTTGCATGGGCACATTTTCCCAAGTGTAGGATGCATGTATGACAGCATTTATGACCCCGTAAGACCCTATTCTTGGCTATGGACGCCCAAGGTTGTATTGTTGACTCTTGACAAGTGTTATGGGCTTGTAAGAAGTCATTTAATGTCTTGAGGTTGTGTAAATTCTATATAAACCATAGCATAGTAGATGAGAGTGATATAACAGTTTAAAGGTACCCAGGTTTTGCCAGAGTGAAGGTTGAAGGACAGAGGAAGTGCATGTATTTGTAATCTTCCTTTGTGAAGATAATACAACTTGGCCTTTTTTCTTGGTGGAGTTTTTTTACCCGAAAGGGTTTTCTCCACGTTAAACAGTTGTGTTATCTGCTTCATTCTTTTTCTGGTATATTTATGTATTGTGGGTTTATGTTTTGTTACAATCTCCATTGTTAATGCACACTTGAAAGATTGTTGAAATTTATTCAAATCAGATTTCCATTGAAGTGGTGTTGCTTTCATTTCTAACAAATCTAGGTTGATTTATGCTTAATTTCTTGCATTCATTTAATTAGCCTAGATTAACATAGAGGGGAAGTTATCTTCCTTTACATATTTTGGTGAACCAATACAGTCTTACACCATCCTAAGGTTTTGTTTTAGGGTTTATACCTTCATTTTTTAGGGTAAATTAGATATATGATCATCATTTTGTATTGCTAATTCATCACTATCTTTTTATCTAGGGTGTGTGCTTTATTACTATGATATCATTTTTGCCCACCATACCCACCCTTTGCTACCTTTTAGGGTTTTATCTCCAATCATATTTTTGACTGATATTCTAATTTATAATAGATTCTACATCATTTCTATAGCATTTATCTTCTTCTATTAGGGTTTTAGGCTTTCATTGCATAGTTTTATGAACCCTACCTCTCCCACCCTTTGATAGATTCCTATTGTTATATTTTGCACCACAAATTCTCATGGTCCTTACCTTTAGCTTCTATCCATACTTCTATTATTAATTTTTATATGTTTATATAATCCATGAGATGTGATCCTTCTATTCTTGATTCACTTACAATATTTAATCATACAAATGGGATTGTATTATCCATGGAAGCATTGTATCATCACATATGTAGTTTTTCTTCTATTAGGGATTTAGTTCTTTATTTCCCTTCTCTACTAGATACCCTTACTACACTTATCCATGATTCTCATTGTTTGATGGAAAAGGGAGACTTAGCCTAAAAGGTTAAACTAGGTCAAACCCTCTTCTTTCAACATTGGATCACAAACTGAGTTTAGCTTCTACCTTCTGAGGAGATCCAAGCTATAGGTGTTTTGTCCCTCTGTTGTATAAAGGAGTGTCAACCAAATTTAACCAACTAAACTAGGGCAAAGCATGAAACCCCAATTGAGAAAGATTAACCAATAAATGACTGTCAGAAATAGATACAAGAAATCTGAAGTGATAACAGAGATCAGGAGACAGAGGAGAATCAGAACCTAAATTCAGGAGCAAAGAAGTACCAGGGTACTGGGCGCCCTAGACCCAAATTCAAGTTTTGTAGAATGTCAAGATTTGGGTGCCTTCACCTGTGTGTCTTCCTCCTTCCTATCACTTGTCGTCTGATTCCTTCTAATGCAACGTGCACACACACAAGAAGAGAAAGGGTTGGTGTCATTTAGGAACTTTCCTAAGTCAAGCTCTATGAATGGTGTTTCCACCTCCATAATAGCAATGATGAGAGATAAAAGAATGCATGCCCTAGGAGGGTAGAGGCAAATCTGAAGTAGAATGGAATGCTATAATAAAGCATGAAGGAAAAAAGTCACATGAGCATGGAAACCCTATCTTTCTTTATGTTGCATCATAACTTGACTCAAGAAGTTGGTGTAGCCCAAAGAAGTAGATAGATATTCACAAGACCTGCAAGAAGTTAATACAACAGTAATAGTCTACCATAGAGAACTTCCAAGATCATGTAGAGAAGAATAGAGAGCATGAGAAAGAGTGAGAGATAGAATCCTTAGAGAACTTAGAGATGTTCAAATGAATAAACTAACTTGCTTATATATGTGCATTCTCATTGATTTTCAGGGAATTAAACCAAATGAGGCCAACATAAGGAAGCATTAGAGATGTCCTAAGTCGACATAACTTTAAATTAGCCCCAAGCTAAAGGAGGGACTAGGGCACTGGGCACCCCTTGTCCTTTAGCCCCAAAAATTTTGAGATAAGCCTCATTAAGTGTGTTGAGGCCAGCCCTAAAGTTATCTTTCAGGTTTTGTGCATTGGGATTAACAATTAAGTGTTTTAGGTCCACTCAGGTGCTAAACTAGGTGTAAAATGGCAAGGGTGAGCATTTTACTCCATAACATTTAGCCCCCACTTTAGTGTGGGTATGATCTTATGCTCATACTTGCACTAAAGTACAAAGAGAACATATTTCAATCACAACAAACATAGAATTCATAGAATGTCACCAAGTTGGGAGTTGTGCAAGCCCCCAAGCTTAGGATTCTATGAATTTAGAAGAATTGCATACACATAAGACACAAGGCATAATTTATAAATACATTAAGCACTTAGAAAACATGAGACAAGACAAGACATACACAAGGCATACACTTGAGAAATCACAATGTATACACGCAATACATAAAGCATAGATGCCATACACAAGGTATACATGCAACACACAAAGTATACGAACCATACACAAAGTATACATGCCATACATGAAGTATACATAGAATACACATGGAATACATGCAAAGCACTCAAGAGGGATACATAAGAAATACGTAGATAAAACACGTGAAGCACATATGAGGCATGAAAATTACATAGAGGATAAGAATATACAAGGAGAATACACACATCATACAACAATCACAAGAAACACATAACGGAAGACCCTGAGTCAACATGATAAAAGAGACCTCAATATAAAAGGTTGTCTCAATCACCATGCATCATTCCCCAAGATGCAATAAGAAGAATGCTAAGAGGGAGTTAGTTAGAAGTGAAAATAATAAGAGGATGCAACACATCATAAAAATAATCTATCTTGAAAGAAATGTTTCCACTCAAGGGAATACACCACCCACCTACCACAAGAGGGTTTAAATCAAGCCTTGCAGAAAAAGAAGACGTTGCAACCATACCCGAAGGTACTCTAGCCAAACTCAAGTTGGTGGTTCCAACCCTTCTCCCAAATGTGCAAGGAGCTTCAACCTAGGAGAACAAGATAGACTCAAGATCTCATTTCCAAGCTTGCCACAATCCTTTCCAAGAGAGTGCAGTAACAAAGATAATCAACAAGTGTTTTGATAGAAAGATGAGAGTAAGTCTCATAGCACGATATATGCTCCCACCTTAAAGTGATTGGAGAGCAATTTCCTTTAAGGTAGAATAAGGAAGACATATAAAATAGGCATGAGATTTTTCTAAAGCACATGCCCAAATTATATGTGTTCTTGAAAGCTACATCACCACAAGGGGTTGCCCCCAGAATGAGCAAACCAAGTTGATGCTTGCAGGCATGATACACAATGGCTTGTGTAGTCATGGTATGATGTCGAGCATTGCAACAAGGTGTCACATAAATATGAAGACTATAGAAGAAAGATCACATGAAAGTAATGATTGAATAATGAAATGATGCTAAATCATCCAAGGAAAATAACAAAACTGTACATTATGACATATAGAAGAATGAAGAAACATATAGAGGAATGAAACATTGCATTCCTTCTCCTTGTACCTTTGTGCTAACAAGGGTTCCAAGGGAGAACTAAAAATCAACAAAACATCACAATACGGGGATAGCAGTACTTACAAGTATAACACAAATGAGAAAGAGGGACCATACTTGCGATTCAGCCTATAACAAATCATCCTCCCTCAACTTGCTTATTATAAAATGGATGGAGGACAAGGTGCTATAGGGACTACATCAAGAGTGGTGAAAAGTGCTAGAGCCATACCATGTTCGAAGTTGTTAAATTTTATCACCCAAGGCTTGACATTCCTTAGTGGAATGGCCAAGCGCTCGATGATATGCACAGTAATGAGGTGTTGAATGATTATTTTGTTGAATCTTTTTGTGTGTTGGAGGAGGAAGAGTGATTAAGTGATCCTTGAATGGACTCGACAAAATACACTCTAGTTGACATAGAATAAAAGATATAGCTGGAGTAGGAAGAAATCCTTTTTGTTGTGAACATGGTAGAGAGAACGTAGGAGAAAGTCAAAAACCTAAACATACTTTAGAAAAGTGCGGTGTTGGTTCCACAGGTTCCTTAATTCCTTGTTCTTTGCATCATAACCCATTTACATTGTATCCAAGTTTAGAAAGAATTATGAATCCACACCCATAACATTTCTCCAAATCCAAAAAAGAGGAGAGACTACATTATTATCTTTGTTGAAATGAGAAGTGTGATCATGTGTTAAAGAATAAGTAGAAGGATCATTCTTTTTATCATTGTAAGGAGGGTCAATCTTTTTTTCAACAAGCCCATGAGGGTATAAATCTAAAGGGACCTCTTCATTACCAAGACATACATTAGAAGAAGATGATCCATTAGATTTGAGCATTTTAGATTGAGATGGTAAATCACAAATGGTTGTTATTTTTGTAGAAGAAAGTGGATCACTATCAATATCAAAAGTTCCATCGTCATTACTTTTGGGTTTAAATCTTTTATGAGTGGGAGATTATGTTGAAGAAATTTCATTTACCTTCGAGGTTTTGGGGTGTGAGGGTGAGATTTTATATTCACCCAGAAAGGTGGGTGTAAAATCTAACGAACCCCAATCATCACCTAAGAACAGGTTTGAAGGACTGACACTATCCTGACCATCACTGTTGTTAGAAGTGTAGGGTAGTGGTTTGGATTTTGTTAAAGAAGGGATCAAATTATTTAGAGGAATTTGATGTCTCGCTTCCATTTGCAAGCAACTTTCTGGAATCAAATCAACTTCAATTGTATGGAGCTTGTTTTTAATAATGAACTTTATCAAACGATGAAGGGTAGATGGGACTACCCCATGGCATGAATCCAAGGTCTACCAAGAACAAGATTGTATGAAGAGAACCAGGCATCACATGGATAAGGGTAGATAATGTCACAGGTCCAGTCTTAACATTTAAGGTGATTGTACCTAGTGATTTTCTACCAACATTATCAAAGCCACGGATGTTGAGTTTATCTAGTTTGATGAGAGATGTATCAATATTAATTTTATGGAACAAGTCTAAGCCACAAACATTAAGACCTGATCCACCATCAATCATAGTGCATCTTATCCTTAGTCTATTAATAATGATGAATATCATAAGAGGCTCATATTGGTTTTGCACTTCATAAGATATCTAATGTTGTCGCATGCATACAACTAAACAGAGATGCTACATCATTTGGTCTAACAGAAAGTGGAACAACTACCTTTTGTAGAGCCTCTTGGAGAATTTCATGGTATGTAGGTAATGTTTGTATTAAATCCCATAGAGAGATCTTAGTTAGAGTAGCACGGAGCTGCTCAACAAGATCGTATTCTCTACCAACATGTTGAGGAAGATCAGGAGGTGGGGGAAGAAAAGGTTGAGAAGGTGGAAGAGGAGGAGGCACGCTCGGTGCTTTCTTACTTTGCTTGTTATTATAGGTGTTGTGTGTGTGAGCAACCACATGATAATGAGGTTGTTGCGACACATTTTGAACGCCTTGATTCCTTTGAATAATTTTCTTTGCAAAATTGAAGATGTAACCAAGAGGTCAACATGGTTTTGGAACACCTCGAACTATAATCATGGGTTTAGAGAAAGGAGGTGGATTAGGTGCCTCATGCACAATGATTTTAGGAATATTTTAAACATTAATGAACTTATTCACTATCCCCTTAGTGGGTGGAATAAGTCTATTAATGATGATGAAATTTATATTGTTATCTTTTTTAGAATTATCAAATTCAGGAGAATGTGATGAATGCCCAATATCTACCCATGGGGGATCCATAAAAGAAGGATCTTCATCAACTAATGCTTCATCTTTTGAAGGGAGATCATTAGAATGAAGAGAGGGTAGAGTCATGTTAATAAAATTGTTGATGATTGTATATTTAGTGATGTCCAAGGGGCTTGAGCATGCAACCAAAGGAGGAATATCAAGGGTCTTCACATCCTTAGTGATATCCAAGGTATTTGAACATTCAACCAAAGGAGGAAGATAAATAGGATGAGTCATGGAACGATCATGTACTAGGGTAGAAGTAGAAGTAGTATGATCAACATCTTCTAATGCCACATCTCTAGAAGAGAGATCATTTAAATGAAGAGAAGGTAAAGTAATGTTAAGGAATGTGTCAATGATTTCATCCTCTTACGCTAAGATCTCTTCATAAGTATGAGGAATCTTAGGAAAGGGATCAAAGGAATACAAGAGCATAGGAAATGCTTTGTTTTTACCATATTTAAGGAATGGAACATCAATTTCACAAACCTTTTGAGTGAAGTTGGAAAATGGTGAAAGAAAAGCCATGCTTGCATTTAGATAGTTTTGTTTATGTTTTTTTTTTCAAATTTCAAAGAGAAGATGAATGCATGAATGTTCTTGCTTTCTAAATTAAACAAATATGACAAATATGATGAGTTACAAAAAATTAAAATCAGATTTAGCAATTATCCAATATACAAAATATCTAAAAATAAGATTTCAAATATAACCACTAAATGCAAGACTAGCTAGGGTTTACCATCAAACCCTAGATCTTATTCCCTAATCCAAAATGTAGTGATGCAATAATGTTTTTTAATTCTTAATTTAAACATAAATGATAATTATGATGTGCTACATAAATGATAAATTAGATTTGAACAACTAATCAACATCACCAAAATTTGGAACAAGAGTTTTAGCAACACACCCTAGGTGCAAGACTAGCTAGGTTTTCTAAAAATGCAATATTTTAAAACCCTAATAATGGACAAGTGCAAATACAAAATATGCAACTAGGAAATGATTAATTAATGCAATACTAATCATATCTGATTCAAAAATTAGAACTTTATATCATGCTATAATGATCTAAACTTATGAAATATAGATAAGGTGACAAATATGCTTCTTTCTAAACCTAAATCAAATGCTTGATTTTCTAATTTGAAATGTGAAGATGCAAGAATGTTCCTTTTTTAAACACAAAGATGATATGCTACAGAAAATGAAATCAATTTAATCAATCAAATAATGTCACAACACTTGAATCTAGAAACCCTAGGCTCAATACTAGCTAGGTTTTCTAGGTTCATGTAAGGTTTTTGTAAACCGTAATAATGAAACAATGCAAAGGTAAGCAATGCAACTATGTAAAATGATGAATGAATTCAATCTAATTAGATCTAGGGCAGAAAATAACTTAGATCTTGTTAGCACTCATTTTGACCTGGGATTGATTTGTCATGATCATGAGGTTTCTTCATTTGAAGCCTTCATCTTCTTGCCCATTTATTCTAAGTGTTGGACCTCCTCAGCATTTTTCAGCTGCAGCATCATATTTTCCTGAGGACGAGGTCATCATCATCATCTTGTCTTCGATGATGGTCTGCATCATCTTGTTCTTCGTCAACCGGTTTCTCATCGTCATCATCATATTTCAACTATCGGGTGATGTTTGCTTATTATCCTGATGATACTGGTGAGCTACAGTGCGCCCTCATCTGCTTGCGAGGGTGATTTTTCAAAGTATCCGGTGATCTTCCATTTATCACCTTGCCCAAACATGATGATGATGTTGCCCCGATATCCTGAAGGGGTTATTCTCTAAGTGTTCGACCTAACTTGTTTTTTCTTAAGGGTCGTCATCATCATGATATTTCCAGTTATCATCCTGCTGCTTGCGGAGGTCATCATATTTTCTGCCTTCATGATATTTCGCCGGGGTGATATTTTTATCATCGGGTGATCTTGGTTAATATCATCCTGATGATGTTGTTGAAGAGTTCTAAGTGCGACCCGATATTCACTAGGGTCATCATATTTTGAACGTCAGGATGATCTTAGTCAATATCATCCTGATGATGTTGTATTACTTCTTGTTTGTTGTTTTGTCATCCTGATGATGCTGACGTCATCCTTATATCAGGGTGATATCTTTTTATCTGCCTATCTGCATCATGATATTCCGAAGGAAGGGGTGATATTTTCATATCACCCGGATATATGTTTGCTCGAGCATCATGATGATGCTGATATCAAGGAGATATCCGCCTGCTGGCTTCGCGCATTATCTCTGGGGGGTGATCTTTTCAAGCATCATCATCATATTCAGTTATCGCCCCGATCTTATAGAGGAGCTACAGTGCAACCTGATATTTGTGCATCAGGAGGATATTTCCAAATATCCGGTTGTCTTCCGAATATCATGAGGATGTTAATATGATGATGACGTCGTCAAGGTCCGGGGGTCATATTTCTAACACTGATCATCTTGAAGAGACCTCCTGATATTTGCAAACATGATGATGACATCATCCGGATATGAGGAGGTGCGCGGTAGGCAGATATGATGATGACGTCAGCAGGATATGATGATGACGTCATCAGGATATTCATCGGCCAGACTTTTGGTATAAGCTCAGCAGGAGGATGTTCCTACGAAGGATCAGGTTGTGCCGATTATCATGAAGGTTATATTTCAAATATCATGATGACGTCAGGGTGATATTTCGAACAACAGGATATCATGCTGCTGGAGGATGATGATGATGAGGTTATATACTAGTGTCGTCAGGAGCAAAAGCACCGACATGATATATGCTCATGACCTAGTATATAAAGTGTTATTGAGGTCATCGCGGGGTGCATGTGGGATATTGATATCCTGCATTTTCAAATATCATGATGATGAGTCTCGGCGGGAAATGGTTGCGATTGCAGATTTGATGATCTTCCCAAGGCCGCGGGTTGGTGCGCCATTAATGGCGATTGTTGCAGAGGTATGGGCGATGGCGTGGATGGATCCTGTACCCGACTGGAGGTGTCAATCAGCGGACAGGGGCGCAGGGCTCGAGATATTTTCCTGTCTCCTCCCTCACCTGCTGCATTCAAGTTTGGGCGCCAATCTGGTTGTGTTTGAGCGCCATTTTCCTGGTACTGTGTATCTGGCGAAATCTTGGTCAACCATGTAATTAATTGCTGAGCATCTACCTGGCTGTTATAAGCAGGTTGTGTTGTTCATTTGAAGGGTTGTTGAAAGTTGATGATTTTGGCTCTGTAATGCATAACAAGCTGATCTGGTTGCTCTGTACAGCTTACCTGTGAGTTTATGTATCTCTTGTTGTATGTTTTTGGCATGAACCCACTGATTTCATGATTAAACTTATATGAGAAATGTTGTTTGGCATGTGTTGTGTTAATTCTGTCTCCAGTATTGCATGTATTCTTCTTCTGAATCTGAATGTTTGGTAATGTTTAGATTCTAGAGCATAGAATTCCTATGTTGACTGTCTGATCTTTTAACTTCTACTCAAGGGGTAGATTAAACTGTTTTCAGGTTGAACATTGGGAAGGGTATACTGCAGTAGGGATACCATAAGTAGAGATAACCTAACACTCTGTATTGGGAGATGTCTGTAGGGCAGATATCACTTATATCCCCTTGAAATCCAGTTCTAGCTGTTCATGCTGATCATTCAC
This sequence comes from Cunninghamia lanceolata, assembly GCA_027924645.1. Taxonomy (NCBI): domain Eukaryota; kingdom Viridiplantae; phylum Streptophyta; class Pinopsida; order Cupressales; family Cupressaceae; genus Cunninghamia; species Cunninghamia lanceolata. Next base: position 1,868,540 of record BSBN01001378.1, read on the forward strand.
AGGTGTATGTCTAATGACTCCAGGCCCTGGATAGGCACCAATCATGCTTTGTTTTGTGTTATAACCATATCCAGCTTTGCATCCACACTTAAACTCCAAATCAAAATCTAAAACCAACATTAGGACATTAGAGTTAGTTTTAGGAACCTCAGTCCTCTGTCTACGACTGCAAATAGGCCCAAAGCTAGCCCCTTTGCTCTTATTTTTCAGTTTTGGTCTACTTACAGGAGGACTCATCTGCTTTCTGTCAACATCCCAGCCTTGCATGCATATCCTCATGGATGTTGAGTAGGGAATACCCCCTAGGTCGTGCAGAGCCTGAAGAAGAAGAGGAGATAAAATATAGAGTCTATCTCCTATACTGTTGACCCCCTGGCCCAGAGATCCTGTTGATCAATGATGGCTACCTTGTAGGGAAGTCTGGGAATAAGCATCCAGTCTGGGAAAAAGTCAACAGATCTAAAGCAAGAAGGATGCAAAAGTGCAAGACATGTCGGGTTCACCAAAATGTTAGATGGAAAAGGGAGACTTAGCCTAAAAGGTTAAATTAGGTCAAACCCTCTTCTATCAACATTGGAGCACAAACCGAGTTTAGCTTCTACCTTGTGAGGAGAGCCAAACTATAGGGGTTTTATCCCTTTGTTGTGTAAAGGAGTGTCAACCAAATTCAACCAACTAAACTAGGATTAACCAATAAACACTAATTGAGCAAGATTAACCAATAAACAATTGTCAGAAACAAATACAAGAATTCTAAAATGATAGCAGAGATCAAGAGACAGAGGAGAATCAGAACCTGAGTTTGGGAGTAGAGAAGTACCAGGGGACTGGGCCCTCTAGACCTAAATTAGGGTTTTGTAGAATGTCGATATCTATGTGCCTTCACATGTGTGGCTTCCTCCTTGTCAATTGTTGTCTGATTCCTCTGAATGCAACCTACACAGACAAAAGAAGAGAAAGGGTTGGTGCTATTTAGGATCTTACCTAAGTCAAGCTCCATGAATGGTGTTTCCACTTCCAAAATAGCAATGATGAGAGATCAAAGAGTGTGTGCCCTAGGAGGGTAGAGGCAAATCTGAAGTAGAATGGAATGATGTAACAAACCATGAAGGTAAAAAAGTCACCATGAGCATGGAAACCCTAACTTGCTTGATGTGGCATCACAACTTGACTCAAGAAGTAGTGTACCCCAAAGAAGTAGAGAGATCTTCACAAGACTTGCAAGAAGTTAGTACAACAACAATAATCTACCATAGAGAGCTTCCAAGATCATGTAGAGAAGAATAGAGAGCATGAGAGAGAGTGTGTGAGAGAGCTAGAATCCTTAGAGAACTTAGATATGTTCAAATGAATAAACTAACTTTCTTATATATGCATTCCCATTGATTCTCGGGGAATTAGACCAAATGAGGTTGACATGAGGAAGCATTAGAGATGTCCTAAGTCAGCATAGCTTTAAATTAGCTCTGGGCTAAAGGAGGGACCAGGGAATTGGGCACCCTTGTCCTTTAGCCCCAAAAACTCTAGGATAAGCCTCATTAAGTGTGTTTAGGCCATCTCTAAATTTATCTTTTGGGTTTTGTGCATCAGGTTTAAGAATTAATTGTTTTAGGTCCACTCGGGTGCTAAACTAGGTGTAAAATGGCAAGGGTGAACATTTTACTTCATAACACTCACATGTTGTGCATACCTCTTCCATGGATAGTGATACTCATGCACTTGATCCTAATTATGTTCTACCTTTGAGAATCTTCCCTTCACATGATTTAATTCATGATACATCTATTTTGGAGAATACTCATATGCCTAAGCCCTCTATGGCTAGGAAGGATGCATTATGTGATGAAGTTATTCGTTAAATTGTTGAACCTTATGATGATGTTCTTTCTACATGTCATAATGATTCCAATATTCATATGGATCATGATTCTTCATATTGTACACCTCATACTAAGTATAGTTTCATACCTACCTTTCATGCCTTAGTTATATCACCAAACCATTCTACAACTAGCATATACATGTTAGGTGTAATACACGTGATCATTTTTAAAATATCCCCACCAAAATACCTCTTTGGGATTTTATGTGTTCCTCATAAATACACAGAAACATCTTGAAAGAGGTCTTAACACAAAATTGTTCTTTCTAATATCACTCCCAAAGAGTTAGCTTCAATATTGCAACATATACTTCAAGATAGAACCCAAATCTCATTTACACTACATGAGTTACCACCTCCATGTGGTTAGGTATGGGGAAATTAGAGTTAAAATATTATTAGTGGATAGTGGATCCAAATTGAACATTTGTAGTAATAATTTTCTAGATGTGATCCAAGTTAATTACTTTAATCTCCCTAAGTCTGAAGTAACCATTAAAGTGTTCGACAATGTAATACTAGAATTCCTTTGTTATATTACTTTACCTATCACCTTAGGACCCATTGCACTTAACATAACTTTATATGTGATACCTAAAACTTTAGTATACAATATTTTTTTAGGGCATCTATAGATCTATGCAATGGGTGTTGTCCCATTTGTACACTTCATCATAACCTCAAGTTTATCCATAACAATAAGAGATGTGTAGTGATAGCCAATAATAGCTCATACCAATTTTGTCAAAACATTGAAAATGATAAAGATTTGGTATCTCCAACTCAATTAGTTACATCCACAACACACTTGAAAATCTCCCTTGATTTGCCTACACTTCATGTTGATCTAGAGGATGATTGGGAGGTCTTTAGATTCTGAATCATCAATTCATAAGGGAGATAAACACATAGATGAGAAAAAATTATTCACCTTTGACCATAGATTTCAATACACATGATAAATTACCTTCAGTTTCTCAAAGGGACAAACATTCTCATTAAGGTGTTACCTCTCATGGATCTAGGACCAACCTTCATTATTAATGTCACATGTCTTCATCTAAATCAGCTAGTTAATATGGCAAAGGATATAACATTTTAAAAAACTTGGCTACAATAAAAGGGGATTAGATTTAAAACCAGGCATAGGCAAACTTATCCAAATACCTAAAATGAATTATACTAAGGGAATACACTATTCTTGTGCTATCATCAATGATGTGGCTTACCATTGGTATATCCCAAACTATTTATGAAGGTTGTTTGGACACTATTTTTAGTGCAATTAATTATTATTGCACCTTGTACTTAATTTTACTTAGGTAATTATTATTTATTTACTTAGGTAAATTAGGAAATAATCTAGCACATGCAATTCCTTGATTGATAGTAGTTAGGTGCCACAACTCTCGCATCAAGATGAGTTCTATTGACACCACTACTCCTACATGTTGAGTTGATCCTCCAGCTCACTGAGGATTGGTCAACCTCTCTGCGACACCTTTCATCTTGACTCATGCATCCTAGAGACTATATATGTAGTCATTTCCTTCATTACAACATCTAGAATACATATATTGGAATCCTATCGAATTCTTGTCTTTTGTTTGCTCTTGAATTTATGTTGTCATAATTTTGTTTTTAGTTCTAGGGAGATTAAATATTTTTAATCATTCTTTATTAGATCTAACATGGTACCAGAGCAAGGTAGTTTAAGCAGCATTTAAATTTTAGATCCAGGGATAGGTTGATGTTTTTTCTCCAAGTTTATAGTCTTGCAAATTTGTGTGATTCTCATTCACCTAGTATAAGAGACCTCTAGGGAATAATTTTTTTTTGCATTCAAAAGGATCAATTTAGTTAGGAATGACTTTCATTTTGTCCAAAAAGGACATCGTATAGTCAACTAATAAAAATTTTCACTACAGGGTTTTACCAAAAAAATTGTAAGTAGAAAGAATTTAGAGGCACTTCAGTACAAAATGGACCTCATCATCATTTTCAAAAGGTATTAAAACCCTATTTCCATGTTGATTTTTATAATTTTCATGCTATGAAGCATTTGATGCAAAAAAAATTGTCAAGAAGGTGGTATGGCATCTTTGCATAGGCGTACGAAGGTACTACATAAAAAATTTCAAAAAAAACACTTTTAATCATGTAGTTTTTTATTTTAAAAAAAAAAAAGTAGAACAAGGCCAATGGCCCCCTTTGTAAAGGGACCATATCCCACACAAGTCACTTGTAGCCTTAAGAAAAGGACCCGCAGGCCCTTAGGGGCTCAACTTGGCCAACCCCCTCAAGCTACAACTGAACCATTTCAGGATGCCACCAACCCACCTCCAACCTCCTTAGGTTTCCACTCACCCATTTCAAGCCACAACCAACCCACCTCTTGAAAGGAAGCTAGGTGTACGAAAATCGCTTCCTACACTAATCTAATGAGGGGAGGAGAGTGCAAATTCAATTTATCCTTAGTATTATAGCAATGTTAAACACACTAACAGAGATATTGTAGTAAACACATAAACAAGAAAGTGAGACACAAGAAGAGAGACACAAGATATACGTGGGGAAAACCCTTATCGGGTGAAAAACCCCACACTCCAAAACCTACACAATGTATTATCAAAACTGAAATAGTTTACAATACACTTGCAATGCAAGCTCTTAGGAGTCTTCGACACTCATATCTAGAGACAAACCGGTAGCATAACAGTACCTGTCAAACCTGTAATACTTCTCCTCTCAAAAGCACCTGTTTATATAACAAATACAAGGCAAATATGGCTCCACATAGGCATGGGCGTCCAACATGGCCTCATAGCCCAAAACCCACACCTATGGACACTTGTCCAACTCTATAGGATGCTCCTAACACTTTTCAAGTCACCCCATCCCAAGGAGGTCGCCTATTTCCAAAATGGGCTATGATAGATACTCTTATGACTCTTATAACTGTTAGAATCTATCATAGCTATCATAACTTTCATCTGTAAGAGAATCTGTCATACATAGGCTATAAATAGCATATTCTCTTACAACATGTCATAGTCCACCTTGGGGCGCCCAAAGATGCTCTTTGACACATGTCTTCACCTGTCATAGAATCTCCTATTTCTGACTCTTACATGTAATAACTTCGTCATAGGAATCTGTCATGACCGTTATGGTCAATATTCCCTTACACAACATCCAAGATGCCAACACATGGCAAAATATTCCTACCACTAAGTGGGATGCCTATCTCCTCATGTTAGGACAAAATTACATGCGGTCATATGCCATGTAGGATGATACTTCATCATGCCAACTCCCACAATATGACAACATAGGATTTGCATCTAATTAATACAATAGGCAATTAATAAATAAATACAATGTAAAAATACAAGGAATTACCAAGGTTGAGACACCTTAATTCCCAACATTCTCCCACTTGTCGAACACCTTGTAAGAGCCAATAGAATTAATATGATTTAACTGCTATAGGCCGAGAGGCCCATAGACTCCTAACACCATCTAAACTTCTCTGTGCCCACTAGTTTGGTCAATGCATCTACAACATTCTTCAAAGTATCTACCTTCTCCAAATTTACCTTCCCATCCTCTACCATGTCTCACACGAAGTGAAACTGTACATCAATATGCTTTGTTCTGGCATGGAAAGTTAGATTCTTCGCAAGGCAAATCACACTCTGACTAACACAACTGATCGTAATCTGACCTACATCAACACCAATATCTGAACACAATCTCTTAAGCCAAATGGCTTCCTTGCAAGCATGAGTTGTAGCCATATACTCAGCTTTAGTATTGGACAAAGAAACCATAGGTTGTCGCTTACTCATCTAACTAATTACACCACCAAACATAGTGAACACATAGGCACTAGTGGATCTCCTATTGTCAATGTCACCTGCTTAATTAGAATCCACAAATCCACAAATACAAACTGAATGTGGAGGTCCTGCAGCATTACCATGATAGCATATGGAATACTCAGAAGTACCCCTCAAATATTGGAACACTCGCTTAACTGCATCCCAATGTACCCGTCTAGGATTAGCCATAAATCGACTAAGGACTCCCACTACTTGGGCAATGTCTGGTCTTGTGCAGACCATAGCATACATCAAACTACCAACAACACTAGCATAAGGTACTCTGCTTATGTCCTCTACCTCACTAGGAGATTTTGGATAATCACTAACAGATAACTTTGTCCCAATGAAACAGGAACACACAATGGTCTACAATCTGCCATGTTGAACCTATCCAACACGATCTTCACATACTTACTTAGGTTTAATCAAAGTTTTATGTTTGCTCTATCTCTTTTGATTTCCATTCCCAGAATGTACCTGTTGCCCCAAGATTTTTCATCTCAAACTATGCTAACAACTGAGACTTCAAATCAGAAATCATATTCTTACCATTCCCAATCAACAGCATATCATCAACATGCAATGCAATAATGAGAATATGATCATTGTCAAACTTGTAATACACACAATGATCTGATTTCGATCTCAAATAGCCAATCGACAACACAAAGGCATCAAACTTCAAGTACCACATCCAAGGAGATTGCTTCAAACCATACAAAGACTTCTTAATCTTGCAAACCAAATTTTCTTTACCTTTCTCTATGTAATGCTCTAGTTGTGACATGTAGATTTCTTCCTCCAAATCACCATGAAGGAAAGTTGTCTTCACATCCATCTGTTCTACCTCTAAATCATAAGCAGCTACAAGAGATAACAGAAATCGAATGGATGTCATCTTTGCAATGGGAGAGAAAATTTCACCATAATCAATTTCCTCCACTTGTGAGTACCCCTTCGCAACCAATCTAGCCTTGTACTTTTCAACATTGCCATCTGCACCGAATTTCTTCTTGAACACCCATTTGCAACCAACAGGTTCCCGTCCATCAGGAAAAGGCACCAAGTCCCATGTTTTGTTCTTTTACAAAGAAGCCATCTCATCTTCCATGGCCTCCTTCCAGGAACCCGCATCTTTCATGCCCATAGCTTCTTTCATAGTTCTAGGCTCATTAGTGTTAGTAAGTAAAGCAAAAGCACAACTAGAATCAAGTAATGAATAACCAAACCTATCAGGTTGCTTTCTTGTTCATGTAGACCTCCTAAATGGCTAAGGTTGAGGTTATGCTTCTTCTTCTGAGCTTTCAGAGCTGCTAGAGCTCTCCTCATCATCATGTCTCACAGGATCTATTTGTTTAGTCTTCTCAAGGGTAGAGGGAAGTTGAACCGCATCCTCTTTCTTTTCTGTTTGTTCTAGCTATAGAACAACGAAAGATGTTATCTCTCTAAAGATAACACTTCTATTATACAACACTTTTTCAGCCACAGGATTCCAAAGCTTGTATCCTTTCACACTAACACCATAGCCAATGAAAATACATTTAACAACCTTGTTCTCTAATTTAGACCGTTTCTCCCTAGGCATGTGTGCATATTCCTCACAACCAAAAACATGAAGATGTCTAACTAAAGGCTTCTTACCAGACCACACCTCTATAGGTGTTTTACCAACACGAGCTGATGTAGGAGATCTGTTTACCAAATAGTAAGCAATGGAAACAGCTTCAGCCTAAAACGTTTGTTCGAGGCTTGCTCCACTAAGCATACTCCTAGTCTTTTTCATCAATGTCCTATTCATCCTCTCTACAACTCCATTTTTCTATGGGGTGTATGGAGTCGTCTTATGCCTTTCAATCCCTTGCTCTTTGTAGAACTTATCAAACTCTACCGAACAAAACTCACCACCGTTATCAGTTCTCAAACACTTAATCTTTTTACTAGTCTAATTTTTAGCAAAGGCTTTAAACTCCTTAAATCGACTAAAGACTTCAGTCTTGCTTCTGATAAAATAAACCCATGTCCTTCTACTATAATCGTCTATGAAAGATAAAAAAATATATAGATTTTGAAATCGAAGGAACATTAATAGGACCAAACACATTAGAATGAATAAGATCCAATACACTAGAAGACTTGTGAGAACTAGAGTAAAACTAAACACGGTTTTGCTTTCCATAAATGCAATGTTTGCAAAAGTCAAACTTGAGATTACAATCATTTAACCCCTCAACGAGGCTTTTATTTTTCAGGGTACATAGACCCTTCTCACCAATGTGGCCATATCTCAAATGACATAACATAGTCTTTTCAGCGAGAAGTTTAGCTTCCATAGCATGTGCACTACCATCGGAACTAGTTACAACAGATTCCTTCACTACTCATTCAGATGGTGGGGATGAAGTGACTGCAGCTCGTTTCTGAGTCAAAAAAAATATTGTACTGTGTAGTGCATGCCTCCAGCTGAAATAGAGTACTCCTCCGAGTACCCTTCTCAAGCACCATAGATCCTCTAGTCATCTTGCATCCATCCTTCAAAAAGACAACCTGCACACTTGCATCATTCAATATACTTATAGAAAGCAGGTTCTGTGCAAGGCCCGGAATGTGCATAACTCCAGTGATCTCCTTCACTCATCCATCAGGGAATCAGATTGAGACTCTTCCATGACCAACAATTTTTAGATGAGAGTCGTTACCCATGTACACTCTTCCACCATCGAACTCTTCATATTTCGTGAACTAGCTTCGATGCGAGGTCATGTGGAATGATGTACCAAAATCAATCAACCACACATCATCAAATGCACGAGTGGCCAGGGCTGCAATGAAGGCATCACCATCATCTTGTGACTTGTCAGAATCTGAACCAGGAGTTTTCTTCTTCTTTTTCTTCTCCTCTTTGCATTCCTTTCAGAAATGCCCAGTTTTTCCACAATTCCAAGAGGGAGCCTTGGACTTTCCAGGAGAGTTGGATCTCCCACAGGATTTGGATCTGCCCTTCTCAACTTTCTTGTCCTTCTTCCCTTTCTCCTTGGGTCTTCCACTAACTACAAGAGCCTCTTTGGCTGATTCGGATGTCTTCCTCCACATTTCTTTAGATAACAGCAAGGACACCACATCTTCCATCTTGAAGGTGGTAGTGGTGCTTCCGATAGCCATTCCAAGATGATCCCACAAATCTGGCAGAGAACAAAGTAGGGTCATGCAATGATCCTCCTCCATTTTTACACCCACAGATGTCAACTGTGCAATGATCATGTTTAAAGCATTCATGTGGTCTGCAATAGATCCTTTGTCTTCCATCTTCAGAGTGAACAACTTCTTTTTTAGAAAAAGTTTGTTTACCAAGGACTTGGCCTGATAAACATCACCCAACTTCTTCCAAAGATCTTTCGTGCTCTTCTCCTCATGGACATTCAAAAGGACAGAGTCAGCTAAACAGAGTCTTATGAGACCCTTAGCCTTCTGATTTTTGAGGTCCCAATCAGCTTGTGACATTGTTGTAGGTTTCATATCAGATACGGTTTTCCATAGGTCACGATCAACAAGTAGGTCCTCCATCTTGAGTTTCCACAGCTCAAAATTAGTGCCATTGAATTTCTCAACCTCTAACCTTCCAGATGTGGTTGCCATCTCCTTGCTGCAACAAGATATAAAATACTCTGTACAACACTCCCACTCAACCTAAGATCATATCAAAAAACCCCTACCCAGCAGCTAGAACCAAAATTGGCCAGGCTATGATACCAACTGAAAGGAAGTTAGGTGTGTGGAAATTGCTTTCTACACTAATCTAATGAGGGGAGGACAGTGCAAATTCAATTTATCCTTACTATTACAGCAATGTTAAACACACTAACAGAGATATTGTAGCAAACACATAAACAAGAAAGTGAGACAGAAGAAGAGACACACAAGATATACGTGGGGAAAACTCTTATCGGGTGAAAAACCCCACACTCCAAAACCTACACAATGTATTATCAAAACTGAAATGGATTACAATACACTTGCAATGCAAGCTCTCAGGAATCTTCGACACTCATATCTGGAGACAAACCAATAGCATAACAATACATGTCAAACCTGTAATACATCTCCTCTCAAAAGCACCTATTTATATAACAAATGCAAGGCAAATATGGCTCCACATAGGGATGGGCGTCCAACATGGCCTCATGGCCCAAAACCCATGCCTATGGAGACTTGTCCAACTCTATAGAATGCTTCTGACACTTGTCAAGTCACCCCATCCCAAGGAGGTCACCTATTTCCAAAATGGGCAATGACAGATGCTCTTACAACTCTTACAACTGTCAGAATTTGTCATAGCTGTCATAACTTTCAGATGTAAGAGAATCTGTCATACACAGGCTATAAATAGCATATTCTCTTACAACATGTCATAGTCCACCTTGGGGTGCCCATGTCTTTTTCAAAGATGCTCTTCGACACATGTCTTCACCTATCATAGAATCTCTTGTTTCTGACTCTTACATGTCATAACTTCGTCATAGGAATCTGCCATGACCGTTACGGTCAATATTCCCTTACACAACATCCAAGATGCTGACACATGGCCAAATATTCCTACCACTAAGTGGGACGCCTATCTCCTCATGTGAGGAAAAAATTACATGTGGTCATATGCCATGTAGGATGACACTTCATCGTGCCAACTCCCACAATATGACAACATAGGATTTGCATCCAATTAATACAATAGGTAATTAATAAATAAATACAATGTAAAAATACAAGGAATTACCAAGGTTGAGACACCTTAATTCCCAACACCTCCAACTTTCACTACCCAAGTGGCCCTCCGCTAGGTCACCACCCACCTACAACCATGTTGCCATTGTAGAACCAGAGCGTTGCTTCCACTCATGGCACCAACCATTGTCATTCCAACCACCACCCTGCCATTGTAGTAGTCCTCTTGTCCCATTTACATTTTCAATTAGAGAGACAAACTTTAGAAGGCCTTTTCTTAGCCATACAGAGGTCCTTTTTATGCATTTTTTAAAAAATAGGGTAAAATTTTGTGCTCTTCACACTTATATAATTGGTTTTTTTCTCATGACACCTATATTTTCTAAAATTGAGTTTTCTCAAAGATTTTGTTGCTCATTCGTGCTTTTTGGAAGTTCAAAATCTCATAACTTTCACAAATGAGCTCCTTTTTTAGTGTTATTTTTTTTAATTGGTATTTTTCTTAGCTCTATAGAATGGTGTAATTTTCTATTCCTATTCTATAAGCACATATTACTCTTAGCAATTTTGCCACTTTTGGGCCCTATAAAACTTTATTAATCTAATATCTTGCATTGTAAATGCACTAAAATAAAATTCCAAATATTGTAACTTGCGAAGGGTGACAAAATTGAGCAATTTAGGGGGGTTGCTAATGCACATGCACTCAACTTATAAAGTGTCGTTTCATGTACTAGTCTTGGGGGCTTATACACAAGCATTTTTTAATCAACAAACTCACATAAAGTTCCAAACTTGCTAAGGGGTAAATTTATTTAGGTTACTAATGGGTATAACAAATCATTCCTATGTCATTACCATAGAAAAAGTAAACTACAAGTCCTAACGAGATGGCTTCCTGAAGCACTGTCGATGGATTCATCTCTTGCCACATTTGTATGGGCTTATTCCTAAACCAAGTATTTATTGGTAAAAAATTATATGGGGAACTAAGAACATGATCATGTCCTAGGATTAATTAGTCTTCATTTGGTGACCACACATCATGGGCTCTATCAAACATTAAGTGCATTCTTACTCTTTAAACCACACTATGGAAAATGTATGGAGATCCAAATAAAATTCCGTTCCCTAATAATCTCACTATGGACATGCTTCTTTCCCTTGATGATTTTGAGAATCCTTTGCATGATGATAATATTGAAAAGGAACTTGTTTATTGGGAAAGTTTTGAACATCCTAATGACACAGAGACCTCTTCTATTGATTCTCCTCATTTCCACATCCAGCATTGGCATCTTTTCTATCATCTCCACCTGCTACATTGACAAAGATCTCATCTCTCTACATGCTACTACATATTCTCTTCAGTAGGTTTACATTTGTCTTCTTGATCATCGAGATATCTACTTATCAAACATACATCAATTATTTGTAGAATCTCACCTTATGGATCTTGACAACAACATTGAGAACATATGTCTTCTCTTTGATGAAATTTCACACCAAGTTGCATCATCTCCTATTTTGGATCCTCTTGTTATGTCTTTGCCACATCATGCTACTATATTAACACATCCTAATTCGCATCAATTCAAGTCTCACACTTCCATGGTCATTGTTCTCAAATATTGCATGGCATAGTCATAGTTCAACATCAGCATCAAGACACATGAGTAACTTCCAAAACCATACATCTTGATTCCTTCCTACACTCCGCCATCTAAGTGGGAATTCAACAATTTGACAAATTCTTATTTCTTTCTTCCAAAAGGAAGATGTATCATTTGTTGCATATGGACCTATTCAAGCATTCACCATGCAATATGTTGTATTGACCTTCTCTTTCTTATTTCTGGAGACACACATGGGCCTTATCTTGCAAAGATTTAAGGACACTATCACTTCTAAGGGCAATCCTGTCTTCCTTTTCATACCTTAGTTGGGATGGAGTTTTGTTCTACAGGTTCTCTTTTCTACTTCTAGGGGGTTCACCCACTTTGTACATTGGGGTTATTTTAGACTGTACATGGATACCTAATATGGCTTATAGATTTCCAATACCCATTTATTTATTACCTCAATTGTACTTTAGGGGGATGTTGGTGTAATTAATTATTATTGCACCTTGTATTTAAGTTTACTTGGGTAATTATTATTTATTTACTTAGGTAAATTAAGAATTAAGAGAACATGTAATCTTCTTGATTTATGGGAGTATGTACCACAAATACCTCTTTCAACTCCTTGATTTATGGTAGTTAGGTGCCACGTCTCCTTCATCAAGATGAGTTTTCTTGACACCACTGCTCCTACATGTTGAGTTGATCCTCCAGTTCATTGAGGCTCACTCACACTTGTCATTTTGACTCATGCAACCTAGAGCATATATCATGTTGAGTTGATCCTCAAGTTCATTGAGGCTCACTCACACTTGTCTTCTTGATTTATGGGAGCATATGACACATCTACCTCATTCAATTCATTGATTGATGATAATTAGGTGCCACATCTCCTTTATCAAGATGAGTCCTCTTGACACCACTTCTCCTACATGTTGAGTTGATCCTCCAGTTGATTGAGGCTCATCGACACTTGTCATTTTGACTCATGCATCCTAGAGCATATGTGTGTGTAGTTATTTCCTTCATTACAACATCTACAGTATAGATATTGGAATTCTATCAAATCTTGTCTTTTGTTCGCTACTAAATTTATGTTGTCGTAATTCTATTTTTGGTTCTAGGAAGATTTAATATTGTTAATCATTTTTTATTAAATCTAACAACTACCCCTCCTTTAAACACTTTTATAATTGACGAAGCTAAATAGTGGAATACTTAGGAGTATATGATGGCTTGCCTATGTTTCATCACAGTTGACACTTACCCCATGTCTTTGAAGTTTCTTCATATTTTGGGGAGGCTACTCCTTCATTAGACAATCATTTGGATATCTTACTCAATCAACCCTTCATCTAAGATCATAACACAATTATGATTGGTGGTATTCTCAATGTTGAGATGGAGCTAAAAGACAAAGAAAATATCCTTAAATGGGAAATTGCCTAAATAAATATGAACAATGTAACATGTCCATAATATTAAAAGGATTTAGTGATATCTTTGCATGATCATATCAAGATATGTTAGGCATTTCTAGTGACATTGTAATGCACAACATTTTTCTAGAACCTATTGCAAATCCAATTTGAAAAAGATTAGAAAAATGCATCCAAAGACCACATTAATACTTAAAGAACTAGAGAAGTGCTAAACAAGGGCTTAATAAGATCAATTAATTATTCACCTTAGACATCCAACATGGTTCCTGTAGGAAATCTTGATAGCCGCATTCATATTTGTACTGACTTTAGAGACTTAAACAAAGTTTTACCTAAAGATGATTTTCTTTTGCCCAATATTGGCATGATTGTAGATGAACCACTACTGGCATAAAATGTTATATTTTATGGATGGATACTCATGATACAACCAAGTATTAATAAACCCTAAAGAGCAACACAAAATTTCATTTATTGTGTCATGGGGAACGTTTGCTACATTGTCATGCCCTTCAAATTAAAAATGTTGGAGCTACTTATGAAAGGGCCATGAATTTAATCTTCTATGACCTAATGCAAGATATTTTAGAAGATTACATAAATAACATCCTTGGGAAATCTGAGAGAGTAAACCATATTCAAGACTTTTAAGAAAAATCATGGAATAGCTACGCCAATACAAAGTTAGACTAAATCCTAAGAATGTGTATTCAAAGTTAATAGTGGCGACAAACTAGGTTTTATTATATATCAGGGAGGCATTGAAGTGGATGCTAAAAAGATTGATGTTATTGTTAGCATGCTTCTTCCAAAAAACCTTATGCAACTTTGTAGCCTCCAATGGAAGATTCAAGTGATTAGATGATTTATTGCACAACTAGTGGACAAAACAATACTATTCACCAAACTCTTATCGAAAGAAGTCAGGTTTAAATAGATTGTCAATTCAAAGGCATTTGAGGACATGAAATAATACTTGCTAAATCCACTAGTACCGCATGCTTGTTATTCATGGAAAACCTTTGCTTTTATACATATTAGCCACTAAGTCTATTATTGGAGGCCTTATGACACAAAATGATAAAAATAAAAAGAAGTGTGAAGTCTATTATATTAGTCATACCTTATTAGAGTATGAGACACATACACTAATAGAAAAGTTGTGATTGGTCATGGTCTTCTCCTCACAAAAAAATAGGACATTATGATGGATGATTATAAAGAAGATCCTCTCAAATACATGTTATCAAAGGTTAATCTTAAGATCCATGATGCACATTGGGCGATGCTACTTTCAAATTTTGATCTAAAATTCATCTCCCAAAAATATATTAAATGATAGGTAATTGTTGATCAATTAGTTGTAGCACTATGCTTTTCTCACACACCCATTGATACATCATTTCTCGATGAGCATATATTACATGTTGGTTCTTCTTCCCCCTAGACCATGTTCTTCGATGGTTCTAGATGCATGATTGATCTAAAATTCATCTCCTAAAAATCTATTAAACTATAGGTAATTGTTGATCAATTAATTACAGCACTATGCTTTGCTCACACACCCTTTGATACATCATTTCTCAATGAGCATACTAAGAATGTGATTTACATGAGCTTGAGACACTTGATGAATGGAGAGTAAACACATTAGAGGAGCTAAGAGTATATCAAAGATAACTAAACAAGGCATATAACAAGGAAATCATCCAAAGAGACTTCCAATTAGGAGATAATGTACATGTGAATCCTAATAATCCAATTGACAAGAAAAAACCGTGACAAATTTTAACCTAACTGGATAGGACCATTCATTATTACTTATCTATTTGGCATAGGCGCCTTTAGCCTATCCACTCTTGACAAAAAAATTGGTGAAAGACTTGGTTAACATTATGCATCTTAAACAATTTACTATTGTTCACCACCATACATGGTGGGCCATTATTCATTGATTTTTTTCTTTATTCACCCCATATCATTTCTAAGCTTTATTGTGCCATTTTTCCTCTATTAGGGGCAAAAAATTTTACATGCACTTTCATAATTACATCTTATTCATATGTGTGCTTACATGCTTATCCATTGATCTAGTTACTTATTTCTAATTAGCATAGTGTCATCTGGCCATTGAGGGTCATCCTACCTCATCACTTGGATGGCTAGGCATCACTTATGATCTTATTTGGGCCCATTACACTATTTGTGCCTCATTGCACTATCTTGCCCATGTGGGGCAATCACTTTGACATGCACTCTCACAACCACATCCCATAGTATTGTGCTTGCATGCCTAAACATGATCTAAGAGCCATGACATCACATTTAGGGGCATTATGCATTATGCCTTCCTATCTTATTGTGTGTTCATATGTCTATCATGTACTAAGAGTAACACTATGGACACTGTTGATGTTTGTTTTTAGACAAGTCAACAATAGAGTGAAATACAGAGTATATAACCCTCTCTTGAGCAAAGCCTCTCGAATGCTGAACAAAGTGATCAAACAAGATGACTCCAAGGTTCCTTTCTTATGATTTTGTAAGAGATAGCTCAATGACTAAGTATGATTATGCTGGTAAACACAAAGGGACTTACACAATTGTTTGACAAGTTGTTGATTCAACGAAAGAGAAGGTAAACACAGGAATATCTAAGTACTACAGCTTATGATGTATGATGTTGCGATGATGTGCTTGATCCTAACTCTAACCAAATTGATAAAAAGAACAACAGATGAAAGGTTCAGTAACACTAATCTAATCCTAGATGCAAGGATAATTATTGCTCAAGTGAAATCCAACCAAATCTTGCTTCACCAAGTCAGACAACTACACAAGATTGATGCAATCTTCTAAGGTATGTTTAAATCACTTATGCTCATGAAACATTCAACAAACATAGGGATCAAATTGAAGTTTAGTTTTGTTCAGACTAACCATACACTGCACTTTGCAAGCCACAAACTACAAATGGTGTGAACATAGAGATTTCACCACAAATAATAATAAAGCCTTCCACCAACTAACATATACTTAAAGAAAACTTAATCTAATTTGATATTCACTTGAAGAAATCCAAACCATGCAACACTTAGAAACATATATAGAGTCACCAAAACAATGAGTCTTATATTATTCCAGAGAGCTCTTGAAACAATTCCAGAGTCTTCAATCGTACAAATGAGAGCAAAAGGAGCCCTTTTATAGACCTCAAAATGAATGAAGGGTCAAGATCGATTGGCCAAGCCAATGAACCAGATCATGCCACATCACAAGTAGTTATAACAAACTCTTATCTTTATTAAATGAAAGAGGCTATCTTTAGTAAATGAAGGAGGCAATGAAGGCATGCTTCCCAAGAAGATAAGGATAACACATCATCAGCCTATGAGGAGTCTCCATGTGAATATCCATCACTAGAAGCTTGACATTCAATGAATCTAGACACTATCTGCTTGACATCATCCAAAGGTACACTTAGCATGTTTTGAGTGGTTCCTTCAGCTTCAAGTACATCATCTAAATCGAGGCCAAGTGTCTTCTCCCAATCAATCATCCTTGCTTTGTTGGCGCCAAGGTGGACAGCAAGTGAGAAAATACTATCAAGCTTCTCATCAGAAACATCATCTTCTTGGAAGTAGAAAGCTTGAACTTGTTCTTTCATGCTATCAAGAGTCATCTCTCCAAACGGATTACATACCTTCATCAAGGAGGCATATACTCCATCTTGAATCCTTTGAAGTACACTTCTTACTCTTGACATATCTGTTTCTATCTTATCTAACAACTGTCCTTTAATGTGAAAGCCATAATACCAAGAAGAGAAGTCATATGCCCTAGATTCTTCAATCACTTCAGCATGTATCAACTCATCAAATGGTGTCTCCATCAAGCTCTTCAAATGCGGTAGGTATTGTTCCTTGATAGGCTTAAATTCAACACAAACTGCCATCAATGCAAGTACCCTTTCTTTAAGATCAGCAATCATATCATACACTTGCATGATATCTTCCAAGTGTTTATATGTAGCTTCCCTTGATCTTTTCATCCAATCCCTCATCATGTGAGATGAAGACTTCAACTCCTCAAGATGCACAACTGTTTATGGAGGGAGAAGAGATGGAGGTGTAGAAACCTTGTCCTGTTGACGAATAGGATGAACCAAGTGCTGAATATACTGCTCTAAGGCTTGACACCTCTGCTCAGCTTTAATTCTACCCTTTGTTTCTTGCCTTATGATAGCTCGAGCATTATCAATTGAACCCTGAAGTTCTTCTTCTACTTGCATTCCATTCAATGGACCCAAATTGATTGCATTGATGTCATAATCCTCAGGTGTTATATCCTCTATATTCTTCTCAAGCCTGGGAACTGCTACATGAACCTTCCTTACACCTGTTTCATCTTTAGTGATCTTTGAAAGGATAGTGGCTTTCTTCTTTGGTTTTTCATTAGACATGTCCAGAAGTAACTCATCAACTGGAAGAGGAGGACATTTCTCAACTTTGTAATTTTCCCTGATTCTTTCCTGCAGCCACTCTGGCAATGATGAAAGATCTTGTAACTATTGTAATTGCTTTCCTTGTGCAGGCAATGACTCTTCTTCAGCTTCATCCTTGTCTTTGTTGTTAGCTTCATCAATGATCTCAGTATCATGTGGACTCGAAGGCACTTCTTCAACTGGAGTCTCTGGAACTACACCCTCAACATGCACCACTATGTCTTGATTTAGTGGAGTATCACCTGGCTATCTGGAAGAAGCAGTTTCAATACTTATCCTTTTCTTCTTCTTACTAGATTCTGCTTGTGCAGATTCAAGTTGTTTTCTTTTCTTTTCTTTACCTGAATCTCTTTCATTGTCCTTGCTATGTGAACTTCTACCAGGTGCACTATGTTGTTCATGATGATCAACTTCTCCCATTTTAGTATAAGTGAGTTTCTTACCCTCATCAAGCAATGCTTGTACTTGCTCCTTTATTTTCTCTTCAATGATAGTGATGATAGGCTCTATCAAACCTTCATCATGAACCCTTTCTCTATCAGCCCAGTTGATATCATAAGGCAGGTTCTGGATCTTATTGTATTCATTACCTAAAAGAGTTCTTTCATTATCTAACTGATTAGGAATCCTTAGTATCTTAGTAGCTCTCACTAAATCCCATTTTAATCTTGAACACTTTTGCATTCTGACATCATCATCATCAATGGCATTAGCCCAATGATCTTCTAGTTGCTCAACATGTCTGTAAGAAGAATATGACTGCTTAATGGCTCCATGTGGATCGAAATTCTCCCTCCTCGAATCATGAGGATGCAGATGATATGATTGAAGCTCAACTTCTGAATGCTCAGTTGCTTGAAGTGATGGACAGTAGTAATATCTTCCAAGCTGGAGAGGAAACTGAACTCCAGCTTTCTTTCTTTCCCTTTGCATCTTATGAAACTCTAACAACTGTCTTGAAACCTCTAGCAACACCATTCTGTTGGTAGGATATCTAGGCAATCTGTATGGAAAGGATGTGAAACCATGAATCTTGATATATGTGAACTTGTCATACTGGATATAATACCTTCCATACTGTTCAATGAAGTTTCTACCAACACCTGTTAGTCTCCTATGCAGTTCGCCTCACAACTTTCTAACTATGAACATGGCGAAGGCATCATTGAACCTCTTGTAATGATTGATGTTCTTCAGGTAGAGCTGAGGATAACACTGATGTGAAAGAATCTATCCAGGCTTTGTACCTACTTCTCCTTTAGTTGTTAATCCCTTATAAACCACATTTATTGCTAGGATGTAAACCAAATAAGAAGTCATGAAGAATGATTTTGTTTCATCAAACCTTTCAAACTGTTCATCGAGGCAATGGCTTATAAGGCCAGCCCAGTCAACCATCTTATTCTTTGTAAACACATGATCAAAGTAAGTATACATCCATCCTTCGAAAGTAGATTATTGAGGCCTACCTGTTACTCAATTCAAGAACATGACGAAGTAACTTATCTCTTGTTTAAAGTCTGCCTTATGAAACTTGGGATCTTCAGAGTTATATATCTTGATTGATGGATCAGTCATCCACTTCTTCCTCACTTCTTGCATGTAGTGCTTGGATTTGCCTTCAAAAGTACATTGAGCAGTTGTAGGACAAATGAACACTCCCTTTCGGCTTGGAATGTTGAAGATCTCCTGGATGGCTTCTCTTTGCAGATAGGTGAGAACAGTCCCGTCTTTAGCTATGATCTATCTCTTCTGTTTGTCATAACGTTGAACACATTCCAACACTAACTTAGCACTAGGTAAGGTAGGTGGGAAGCATGCCGCTTGAACAATTCCACTCTTCGCAATGGCCTTGATGTCTTCATTCCTTGTGATGGCGAGCAAGAGGTCCTTCATCTCATCCAAGTTGACGTGTCCTATGTTAGTGTCTCCCACATTCTTCCAATGTGTTTCGAGCCTAGAATCAGGTATGGTGGACTTGGCATTCATCTTGATCATCACTTGCCTCTCCTTTGCCATCATGCCCATTTATCTACAAACAAGACTCGAATACGTAACTTAAAATAATAAATTTTACCCTCATAATCCTGATTTCTAAGTGATAAAATCATGAAATTTAGCAAAAATAAATAAATAAAAGGCAATCTTATGAAGTGGAAGATGATTGAAACATACCTGGTATCAATTTCTGATCTAAGAAAAAATCAAATTTATGTATTTAATGATGAAATCAGTATTAGAATAGCAGAAATCAGACATGAAATGTCAAAAAATTAGTCAAAAATGCAGGTTGGCCTTCAAAAATCAGCTCCTTCCTCAAGAAATTCACTTCTCCTCTTAAAAATTTCTCTGCCCTCTTTCAAAAATCCGTTGTCTTCTAAATTGCAATGTAAATTATGATTTAAATGAAGAGGGACACTTCTTGTTATATAATAATCTCATTTGCATTTAATGTTGGTCGGCTAAGGGAGAAGTCGGCCCAAATTAGGCATTTAATATAGTTTTTCTAAAAACTTTTTGGGCACCAAACTAAGTAAGAACTCACCTCGAAGGACACTTTCACTGGAGATAAGTGACCCTTGTCTTGACACTTCTAGAGGAAATGGCGCCTAAGTTTAATCATAGTATTACCTTCTTGATCCCATGGTCTTGAAACATTCTAAAACTCCCCTGAAATTGTTTGATTCCAATGCACCTCCATGCTTAATGATTGCAACTTGATTTCAATCCCAAGCGCTTATACTTGATGTTTACTCCTTTGAGTTTAGGCGCTTAAAACTCACATCCCCAAGCCTCCTACTTCTCAGGCAGAATTTGGTGGTCAAAACTACTAAAAGAGGTGCCCAAAGTTCAAGACTTCATCTCTTCAAGAGGTAAATATAAATCAAACTTCTCCTAAGTTTGTTATGACCCTTTTTAGCGCTTATCACTCACCATTTCAGGGACTCCAAAAAATGGTACCATTTCAAACAAGGGCGCCAAATCATGTTGACACTGGAAGTCATGAGCGCTCACAACTAAGTGAAAGGAATAAGGAGAGTACTTTGCTCAAGAGGAACTTGTTACTCCACTTACCAAATGTTCAATCAAGGCGCCCAAGATGATAAAAATCCACTTGAGGAGCGCCAAAATGGATCATAAGAGAAACAAAATGTGCCTTGTTAAGATATTCATTTGAACTTCCAACATATGCTTCACCTTTTCTAGGCGCTAAAAAAACTCTTCGAACCATTTACTTGCAAGGCACAAATGTGAATGCATTTAGAAGCCAAGAAGAGCGCCTAAACCTTAATACTCACCTTCCTAAGTGCCCATACACCATGATGCTTATCAAGATGACACTTGGGGTTTGCCTTTTGCTAAACGCCACATGAGATGGTTTAACTGAATCAAAGCGTCCAAACTCATAAATACCTCCAAGTGATATCTAGGCACTAAATCATATGATCACTAAACTCCCTAACACTAGGCGGACCTCAGGTCTTTGTAATGCTACAAGAGCGCCTCATGGTATTAATGTTTCTTCCAAGCAAAGGGCGCCCAAATAGATGGATCTGAACATACAAGATGCCTTACTGTTTTAAATTTTAATTTTGATCAGTTGAAAGTTTTTATTCTTAGGCGCTTAATATGGATTTCACTGACAAGACATAGCGCCTTCATCCTATCTCATGTTCAACTCACCTTTCACCATTACAAGTGCACTTTAGAGGACCCAAACATCTTCCTTTTTATGCTTTTTTCAAAAAATCTCTCAGGTAAAAAATAGGTGCATAAAATGATCACTTCATACTCAAGGTGCCAAAACATGAAGTTTTTGGATATCCTTAAGCATATTGATGAACTTTACACTTCACAAATCATCTTGTGGAGTCAAAACAATCCTCCTTGGGCGCCAAAAAATAATGCCTTCAAAGTACTATCAATCACCCTGCCAACTAAGGCGCTCATAAAGGTTTTCTTTGATCTAGGCACCAATATTGATCCAACTCCATACAAGGGGTGCCAATATAGGTTGTGGGGAGGCATAAGGTGCGCCTAAAGTTCACCTACCAAGACAAGGCGCCTAGATCATTCAATGATATTGATTTCCTTAAAGGCGCTCTATGAGATAAATCATGTCATACTTAGGCGCTCAAACTTCAATATTCACCCTTTTATAACCTTCAAGGCGTTAAAATGCTACTTCTCCAATCCTCAGTTTGCATTGACACACATCTCCCTTCTGGTGCCTAAAAGATATTGCTCCAAACAAAGGTGCCAAGATAAACACAAGGCGCCAAAACTACCTCACTCGAACTCAAGGAGCTTAAATCATACCTATACTTACATAAGGGCGTCAAGGTTATCAAGTTTACACAAGAAAAGCGCCCTAAGCCACTTCATCCACTCATTCTAAGGCTTTAACACTTAAATCAATTCCTAAGCGCCCTCTTCCTAATCACCTCTCTGGATCCAAGGCACTAATAAGTTGAACCACCACATGGAGGGCGCCAAAGTAAGCTGAGAAGAGGCATCAAGTGTACCAAAGCCAATAGACACTCATAAGGATCATCTTGGTAACAAAGAAGCGCATTAAGACTTTAAGTTTAGATTCGTTCATTTGAAAGCTCTTTATTCTAGGCACTCAACAGGAATGATTTGACTTCATGTTTTATCTAGGCGCTCATCTGAGATGAAGTGAATAACAAAATGTGCCCAGATCAATGCTAACCCACCCTATTTACAAACTTTTGCCCATTGAAACATATTGAATACTCAGAACATCCTTCTAACTTGAACTCCTCGAATCCTGACCCTTAAGAAGCCTCTAGGTTACAATTGCAGAGATTGAACAAACAACTGACTCTGAGGTAAAACTAGAGGGCCCCCACGATGACAGGGTGATGTGTGATTTGGTCACAACAGACACCATAACCTTCCTATCACTATATCAATCTATATTTTCACAACGGACTTATTGCCTTACCTCAACCATTGTGTGCCCACGCTTTTGGATGCCACAATGGGGGCATATCACTAGTGTCTTATGTACTTACATAGGTGTTTTTGGCCATTGAATGCCACGAAACCATTTTCATTTACTTATATTGGGGACAAAGTTCTATTCCTTCATGCTTATCTCTAGCCAATGTGCTTACCATGCCTATCATTGGATGTGTTTTATCTGATTGTCATGCAATGCATTCACAACATTGATTTACATTACATGATTTATATGTTTACATGATTAGCTTACACTTACATTTCATTTATTGTTTTCCCCTCTCCTCCAGTTCCTTACATTTGATGGATGCAACCAATTGAAGGGGGCATATCATGTCGCTAACACTCCTATGTCAAGACTGTGTACAGTTATAGGTTCCTACACAAAGACTCATCATTATGTCTAAACAGATCTTGATCACACAACATGGCAACACCCAATATGCCATATCATCCTATGGTTGCCACACAAGAAGAAGCATTGCCATAACACTTCATGTACATGCAAAATCTTTCTAACCCTACCCTCTCTATATCTCTCTCATGATTGTTAGCAATAAAACTCAACTTGCAATTGTTTCCATTCCTACTTATGTGGCAGATGTTATTCATTGCACATTTCTCTATTTTGCAATTTCCCATGGAGCACTGATGCCTAAAGATGAACACTCGCAATGATATCTAGTGGGGTCCATTACTTTGCATAGACCTCGGTATTCCTTTTATGCCTGAATATTTACTTTACATGCATGTTTGTGAGTGTTCATTTACTTTAAGATACATGTTCATGATAGGATTCATGTGCACTTCAAAGTGAGGGCAAAATGTAGTGAAATTTGCATACCCATGCCAATTCACATCAAAATTACCATTTCCTTGTCTCGGGTCAATCTCACAATGTAGGGTCAATCTTGCACTATGCCAAATTGACCCTTGCAATTTCAATTTTTAAAATTCAAAATTTCCTAACCGCTGCCCATTTCATTCCCACCGTGAGCCAATTTGGTACATGTTTTGCATGATTTATTGATATATAGTGGTATTTAAAGGCGTTCAATGTGCCTCCATTCATCATCAATTATTCATTGAAAATCCTACTCATTACAAGAAGCATCATTCTAAAAACACTTCACTTTAAAGCAATAAAAGGAATCTAATTTTGCATCCAATCATTATAGAGCATTTGTATGATTGAAGAGTATTGTATTCGAAAATTTTCGCAACCGCAAAGTCAATATAATAAAGGGGGTCGACCTAAGAAAACTTGGCCCTTGTGATCTAGAAATCTCCTCAAAGTATTTTTAAATACCGTTGGTCCTTACGAATCAATGCAAAGTAGAAAAGATGACAAATCAAAAAGCAAAAATACACTATTCTAGATTAGATCCACATGCAATATGTCCTAATTCTAAGGTGAAATATAAACAAAGATGATTCATTTGCAATCCTAGGGCAAGCAAAACTTAGTACAACATTAAAAAAATTAACCTAGCCCGAGCCAAAGAAGCCACTTTTGGAAAACCTCTTCCCATCTTGGGCATTATCACCCCCTGCATTAACCTGCGAGGTAATTGGAACGTAGGCCTCTGCATTAACCTGTGAGGTAATTGGAACGAAGGCACAAGGCCTACGAGCTCAACAACCTAAGGGGATTTGAACCTTGGTAAATTTGTCAATATGCCATGTTTTTAACCATCACACCACACCCTTAACGTCATCAATTTAATGTAAGTTGGTTTATATTTATTTGCTTGCAATTATTTAATTAGCTTAGATTAACATAGTGAAAAGGTTATTTTCCTTTAAATAGCCATGCTAATGTTACCCATCATATTTCACTAATATTTAGTACTTTTTTTTGCCTTTCATAGATATGTGACCCTTGTAGACTATAGTGTTGACCTTTAATAATCAGTACCATCTAGCTTTCAGCTAGCTCATTATGGTCGTTATAAAATACATTATTTAATAGGTTTACATTAACCTCAGGGTGCGCATTCCAACCGGCCTCTCTTTAATTGTAAAATCACCATCCATGCTTTCTTAAAATCTTGATGAGTAGTATAATTTGATGTTCTTCCAATAATAACTAAACTAGCAATTGGACCTATAGGTTCAATGGGCACGCCGATAATTTTGTGATCATAGTAAATTTTTGTTGACATATGTAATTTACATAGTCAAATCTTCAATGATATGAAAGATGATACAAAGTGTATGGGCATTAGTCAATAAGGTCAAGGCAGCTAGAGTTTTAGTCAATTTAATCATAAAAATTTGTTGAAGATGAATTTAATATCAAAACATTCATGGTAATTAAACATAATAAGTCTAAAATCAGTTTAATTGGGCCAAAACTAGAATCAGTTTCGTTGAAGTGAATTTCATTATAATTGTCAAAAGGAAACTAATTATGAAACTTTTAATTAAGATAGTTAGATCATTCTCCACAACCAT
Organism: Cunninghamia lanceolata; assembly: GCA_027924645.1. Taxonomy (NCBI): domain Eukaryota; kingdom Viridiplantae; phylum Streptophyta; class Pinopsida; order Cupressales; family Cupressaceae; genus Cunninghamia; species Cunninghamia lanceolata. The sequence goes on from BSBN01001378.1 coordinate 1,894,036, forward strand.
ACATACTAATGTATGTTCTATATTTTTAATGTTAAAAGCTTAAGAAGCCCCAAGAGATGGACTTCCTTCATAACACCTTAAGTGTAGAAAACAATTTGCCACTACACCAAACTTAAACATATATTTGAGATAAATATAATATAAGAACATAAATATTATATTATTTTTATGGATACATTAGGTTTACACAATATTGACATCTTTGTTCTTAAGTAATTGATTATAATATGTTGAATAAAGGCACCCTATTTACAATTTGCTGAGTAAACATATACCTATATCAAAAATATCCTTCAACTAAATTATTAGACTACCCAAAAAAACAATTGTTGATACCTATTGAACATAGCATATAATTCAAACTTTTTACCTTTTTATGTACATGTTTATTTCAGATAGATTAGTTTCCTGTAGTGAAATGTTTGAACTTGTATTGATTGTTTTTAATGTGTAAAAATTTTATTTGTATGTTGGGAGGGAGATGCATGCATGGACTTGTAAATTTGTAGTTTTAGATTGTAATTCCTACCTTGGTAAGATGGTAAAAATAGTGTACATATAAATCTGAAGAATAAAAGTAAGATGGGACTTGGGAATTTCAAACTATAAATTACAATTTTTAGAAGCTTAGTAAGACAAAAATGTTTATGAATGAATTTGTTGTTACTATAAAATCAAGCGGTACATCAACAGAAAAATGGTACTATAAAACCTATGTACAATATTAATGTATTTGATACCTGATACCTTCATCACAATGTCCTTCATTCACAAATCACATGCTCCCCAAAGTCATGCAACAAACTTCCTATTTGGCAAAAATACAACTTTAAGCCTTACCACCAAACTAGGACAACATCTTGATGGAAGCATAAAGGAAAGCTTTCACCATTAGAAAAGCAACCATTCAAAATGCAATTAATGATTGCTATAAACTGTGAGTAATGAAATTAGAAAAACATACAGTACACATAAAAAACTTGTATTTTCAGCTCAAATATATTTTATTTAACACAATTAATAACACTTTGTTGATAAAAAAGTAAAAATGGTGAACCACATAGGGGAGAGGACCCAGTGGCCGCTCACCCTAACTTCGCACATCTTAAGCTCCTAAACAGTACATTACATTTCGACAAAAAATTTTGGGTTTCTTCGTATGTGACTTAAGAGCTTAAAGCTATTGTTTGGGGTTCTGGGTATCAATGGTGTAGCCTAGTCAACTACATCTTCACCAAGTTGTCCAAAAACACCCAAAAAAATATTTAGACCAAAACATGTGCACCAAGGCACCTATTACCGATCGCCTTACTATTGCCTTATGTGTCATCATATGATTGGTTGTTTCTTTGATATGACATGCGAAACGCATTATTATACATGTATATGTGCACATGTATTAGTTCCTTATTAATTTTTTTGTAATATTTGTACACATGTATAGGTTCTTTTCATAGATTTAATTGGGGGGTAAGGTGCATCGTAGGTGGGCAGCTCTTGGTACATGGGCAGCTACTGGATCCTCTCCCCTACCTAGTATTAAGTGGATTTCTTCTTAGACAAGCTAGCACCATCGAAAGCCATATGAAGACTATTTGAAAGGGTTTTTGGCTGATTATTTAAAATGATTCTCAACTTTGATTTGTAGAAATCAATTGCATTTAATTCAAAGAGAAACGACACGAGGAAGTGAAATTATGTAATTTTAACCTTCCACCCCAAATTTCCTAATTTAGGTAATTTTTAACCCTACTAGTGTAAATTACACCTTATAACATTTAAAGGATATATGGTAAGTAATTTGGTCAAAGCAATAAATAAACAAGTGGTGATATTGAGCAGGGCTTAATTTTGACAATAGACTTTGTTTGTCAAGAAATTTTTTGATGCGAGGCCTTTAAAATACTACGACATTATAGTATAAATAAATTATATAAAAACTTCATCATAATCTTATATAAATTTTTACAGCTTGTCCAAAATCTCTCCTGTCATATGATATGGTCCTATCAAAATTTTTATTGTATTTTACAGCAAAAATGCCTACAGCGATACAACTGTCAAATTTAAGGATGGGGATCCCATGGATGGCGATCGTGGCAGTGGTGGTGATGGCGGCAACCAAAGAGGAGGCATGCTTAGGCTCCGACCTGACGAGCCACGGCATGGCGACACCGACAGAGGCAAAGATCCAAAGGCGAGTGGCGTTAGTGTTTACATGTGCCCTATCACCTGCTGCACCAAGGTGGCCCTGTTAATGAACCTTCAACTTTCAAAAGCCCAAACAATCCATTTGGGGCAAATAGCCAATCATTTTCTAGAACAAAGAACAGGAATGAACGAGGTTTTCTCGCTTCAAAGACGATTCAATGAGACAGAAGATACCTCCAATAGCATGATAGGGAACAGTGTATTTCTTAACAAGATAAGAGAACTATGGAGCTCACTTTGCTTTCACTGATGTAATGGCTACCATTGGGAGTAACTTCTCTCACATTTACCATACATACCAAGCAATGCGTTGCTAACAATTACATTACAGAATATCAATCCACTCGTTATAGCATAACCAATACCTACTTACCCTATTCTTGTGCTTCCACGCCTACACTAGCACAGGCGTTCAAAATCCCAACAATACAAGGTCGGTCTGGCATTACACCTGCCCGTAGCATTCGACAAAAAAAATTCACTCCCTCTTTCCCAGAGAAATCTGCACAATCATTGTATTCCAAGACGCCAAATTTCATTGAGGCACTCTCTCAAAACAAATGGCGTGCAAACTCTACATTTCCAAGTTTAACATATCCTTTGCAAAATCTGTGTACTGGCCTCTTCTGTGCCTAAAAGAACACCGACTCTCTCTCATTTATAACATTTAATAAACAACCCCATTTGCCATAGATCACAAATCACAATCCGATTTGATATAGACCCCAAATCACGATCTGATTTGATCTTAAACTACAGACGTGTAAGGTGATGATTCAGTCGAGGGAGTTTGGAGTAATTCGAGAGCTTACGGAAGCATTTAAACAGTGATAATTATTCAAACGTTGAGGATAAGATAAAAAGATATTTATGACATTGTTCCAAAAATCGACGGTCAAGATTTGTTTGATAGTAGTCCTTTTAATCTGGACCATCAATGTATGTATTTCAGGTAGTGCTGCTCACTAAGGGAACGCCTATCGGCGTAACAAAGTAAAGCAGTTGTGTGGCTACCAATTAAATATATATGAGAAGACTGCTGCAAAACTCGTGAGAAATTTGATGTGATGCAAACATTTTTTTTATTATGAGGTAATACTTTTTGAAAAAAAAATTTATTGCATATCGTTTACAAATATTTTGTTCATACGAGCATCAACATGAGACCAATACAAGATCTTGCCAGCACTTAGCAGAGACTAATACAAGCTCTTTACGAGCAAACATACTAGAAATCACCTATGGAAGACCCACTACTTAGACATCCAATTTTTTTATTAAAAAAACCACATCCAACTATGGAAAGACCAAGAGTCACAACATAGAATTCCACTTTTAGATGTCCCTATGGGGATTTCAACTTGGGTCTCCACAATGAGAACCCAACATTTTAACCAATTAAGCTCAACCCCTTGACAATACCTTTTTAATTTCCATATTCAGTTATTGAAATTGTGCCATGATATATTTCTTTTTTTCCTTCAAATTAAATTTTAGTGAACCATGCCCAAAGACCTGAATTGCTTGACCATAAAAAATATTTCAACATAGAGGATTCATGTTCCCTCATCTGTACCCCCCTTTTTCCTTTGAAATCCATCTCAACTTTATACGGTATTACAACAGTGTTACGCAAAACCTTCACTATGGAGGAACTACAAATTACAAGAACAAAGATCAGAAGGAAAGAATTCGATCAATTTCAAACCTGGTTAAGTTTACAATAAATGATGTTTCGTCCCAATGACAACCACATTTGTGTGGCACCAAATAGATTTGCATCTAGAACAAGAAACATTACTGGTCTCTTGTAGTATAAATAAAAGGGGCATGGAACTTTGCAATCGTGGGTCAACAACAATTAATGTAGCTCTTGTCTCCCAATTAGCAAAGCAAGGTGCAGACATTGGGTATCTAGAAAATAAATTGAACACAAGAACACTTGACTAGGAAAAATGCATGCAGCAGAAATCACTTCAATTTTTTGGATCCAATTTTACAGGATAGAAGCCTCTCATCGATAGAAAGCATGCAATTCAAATCAGAAAGCATACAATCAGCTTCAACTCTGAATTTTGCAAGGCTGCACATAAAGGCTCTGATTCTATTGAATATATTAGATTGAAGTGCCAACAATGCAAAAATTCAATCACCCTTCATTGGCTGCACTTACATGATACCATATTTTAACACGATACAGAATCAAAGGTATGTGTACTCGATGCAACAAACAACTTGCATCCTTCAGTACATGGACTTGTTTAATCATTTCTGAGAAACTTTGATTGTCATAAAATCCCACTATGCACTTCCAGCATAAGGGCCTTTTCACCTTTGAAGTTCACCTGCAAAGTAAACTAAATATGAGAATTTTGTAAAATAAGTATACATTTGAGCTATAAAATCTGAATCCTGAGGGATCTAGATATACAATAAGGAAATGATAAAAAAAAATATTGTAAAATCACAAGAAGAAGAGAGCTTACCTCAGCACTACCATCAGGAGAGAACCAACGTGCAAGAACTCCCAGATGCACAATTGCAGGAATCATTCTAAACAGTAGAGGGGTAGTCACCTGCAACCAAATGAATTCTTGTCAAATCGGCGTTCTGTATATACAAACAATGAAATCAGAACAGAATCACAGTAAACGTATATAAACATAGTTTTAATTACCAGACTAAGCGCTGTTGTCCCCAAGAGCAGAAGATATAAATTTCCCTGGAGAAGGAAAATGTGTCATGTTAACAACCATTTCTATCCAGTAACAAATTAACAAGACTTGACATTTTAAGTTCTAGCTTGCTGGGTGCTGAATATATTAATGCCTCCCGCTTTCTATATGTGATCACAACTGCCAAGGGCATCTCTTAGTAGCCATCGTGAAAAAAGTTGCCACCCAAATCAGAAAAAACATAACTGCATTACAACTTTGTATAATTGGCAAGGAGAAGCCGTAAGGTTAATGGAATTGCACTCCAAAACATAATTCGCATTCCCTACTATAGCATAGGGTGAGATATATAATTAATTTAAATTCGAATCATGGATTTAAAGGAGAGCCTGTTTAGGTCCTGAGGACTAGGTAGCTGATATCAGAAGAAGCATTCATAATGCCTTGCAAAGTGCAAGTACCCAACTTCAGTATCCACCTCCACTTGGAACTTGATGACAAGCACCTATAGATGGTATATGACATAGAAGATGCAATAAAGGAAAAGCGAGCAATTACTATCAATTTCTGAAATCTATGCCATTATGCAACAATAGAGTATAAATACACAAATGTTGTGCAAAACATCTGCTTCTAAGGACATTCACACTGACATACATAGCATTAAGTCATTAGGTGACACAATGAAAGTTCATACATTCTGCAATCAAAGATATTTACAAAACCACAGATCCACAAGGATCCAGAAGAAGTTACATTTCATCAAACAACCAAAAATTCCACTAGAATATAACACAAAACCATAATTACCAGAAAACAGATTGGTACTGGTATCGGAGTCAAGGATGGGTAGTGGTACACTATTTTTCAAAAAACTAATAGGAGACGGGGGTCCTAGAAGATGACAAATGTAAAAAGCTATTTAAATATTCAAATTAGGAAAAAAATACATGATGGCAGATAGCTATACAGCTGCAAGAAATGTAAAATGCTTTAAAACTATAAAACTAACATTTTAAAGTACTGAAATAAATGTCAATGAAAGCAAAGATTAATTATATTGACATTTGACAATCACCATCATGACATAAATAGTCAAATTTAAAACCATAATCACCTAGAGGCAGCAGATGGGAATCACCACAATAATGCCATTATGTAAAAACATATATTTGGAGATGGATATATTTTCAATCAATTGATTAAACTTCAATGCACGTAGGGGAGAGGACCTAGTACTCACACACCCTAACTTCGCGCACATCAAGCTGCTAAACAGTACATCGGATTTTCATGAAAATTTCAGCATATCTGCGTATTTGAGTTAAGAGTTTAAAGCTATCGTTTGGGATTTTGTGTAATGTTCCTTTCTCAAGCTTAGACAGTTGTGGGACCGATAGCCTATTTCCTGAGTTACAGTGGGCTATTTGGTATGGTAAGGGGACTCCTTGTTTCTTGGAGAGCACAGGTTCAGTTCTTTTGATTCTTTTTTGATGGCATTGAGCTTAGTTGTTCAAGATTGCAGTATTGCTTTCAGAAGTATTTTCGGCTTTCCGGTTTGCTCTCCAAACTTCTTGGAGAAGCCGTCTATTTATAGTAAGTCACCCAATTGGCGTCATTCTTCATCCCAAACCTTCATGATCATGTTGGTATGGTTTATTTTGCGAATTGCTTTAGTTTGGGATATTCCGTAAATTGGGTGGTTAATATTAGAATAATATCTTTCTATTTATGTTATTAATGGTCATCTTAGGATATTTCTATTTCAGTCTTAGTTTAGTTTAGAATGTTTCTATTAGCTTTGCTTCATTAGCTGTATTCTCTATTTAGAAACATCATGTATATCCCTTTAAATAGAGTTGTGCCCTTCTTTGTAACATGGTATCAGAGCCGATCTAAGTCCAACTCCTTCACGGGAGGGCTCAGGGTCTTGGGAGGGCTCTTTGTTTTTCAGAATTTGGCGATTTTTTTTAAATTCGTGGCCCCTTGTTTTTTAGTGAATTTTTTTTTTAATTCGTGGGGCATTTTTGTTCCGAAATTTGATGGTTTCCTAGTGTCGCCTCTGGTTTTGTGCCCTGCATACCTAATCGATGTTGTTGGGTTTTAATAATTTTGTCCTCAAAAATTATTTCATGGGTTTTTAATATTTTTTTGTCCCTGAAAAAATTCTGATGGGTTTTAATAATTTTTCTCCTTAAAAAAAAATTTGTATGGTTTTCTGATCTTTTTGCCTGAAAAAATCATGGGAGGGTTTATAATTTTTTCCTCAAAAATTAAGGGTTTGCTCCTGTATGCCCTAGTCAGGTTTTTTGTAGTTCGGGAGGGCTATCTGGTTTCTAGACAAGTTTTACCGTTTTTTCCTTAAAAACGATGATTTGTATTATGATCTGTGTCTCGGATTTCATGTCTGGTTTTGATCGATTTTTCACCTTAAAAATCGTGTCCGGTTTTGATTGATTTTTATCCTCAAAAATCGTGTTTGGTTTTTACCATGTGTAAGCATCTTGGGTTTGGAGATTTTTTCCTCAAAAATTGTACTTTGCTATAGTTTGTCTTAAGTCGCACCTGGAGTTGTGCGAACATCTGCACCAGTGGTTTTTGTAGTCCGTTTTCGGGCATCTTGCTCATCTGCAACAGTTTGGAGGGTTTGCCGATTTTTTCCTCAAAATCGTGGTAGCTGTTCTTGGTGTATCTCTGGTTACAGGGAGGGACAGTTCTCCAACATCAGGTTGGACGATTGGAATTGTTTTGGTTATTTCCAGAAGCTCTGCAGTTTCTGGGAGGGTTGGTGGCAGACTCATCTCAAGTGGCAGAGTCAGTGGCAGGCTCTTGTCTTTTGTTGCAGAAGCCTTCTGAAAAGGAGGCAGCCTTCTCTGTTATCTCTTTGGGTAGTTAGAATGATGAACATTAAGGGAGGGTATTAGAATAATATCTTTCTATTTATGTTATTAATGGTCATCTTAGGATGCCGATAAGGGCGTGGTTCGGTGGTTAATTCACTCGGTTGTAGTGGCGGCCATCAAAGTTCAAACCCCCGCTGGGCCAATGAGCTTGCAGGCTTTACGCCTTCGCTGAGCCAATGAGCTCGCGGGTTTGAAGTGTTCTTCCTAGGGGATGAGGTCCCCCGTGTTGTGGCCTCACCGGTTCATTGCTCCGGGCAAAAGCATTCGCGTGGAGCCGAAGGGCGTGTCGCACCAGCGTCACTGGTCAAGTTAAAAAGTTTACCAGGGGCATTTTTTTTTTTTTTTAAAATGATCTTAGGATATTTCTATTTCAGTCTTAGTTTAGTTTAGAATGTTTCTATTAGCTTTGCTTTATTAGCCGTATTCTCTATTTAGAAACATCATGTAAATCCCTTTAAATAGAGTTGTGCTCTTCTTTGTAATTATCTCATTCAGTTAATATAATTATGTTTTTCAGTAACAGTTAATTGAGCTATTTAATCGTTTTTTCACTTTAAGTCTCCTAAGTTGGAAAATATTTAAAGGTGACTTAAGTGTTATAGCTCATTGGAAAGGTAAAGTGATTTATTATTTGATTATGCACATAAAAGTGAGCACCTAGACTTGGGAAAAATGAATTATTGAAGTTAGAGGAAAAAAGTTAATTATTTACAAAAAAAGAATTATATTCCCAAGAAACCTAAAAGTGCCTATATAAGGGGATTGAGAGCTCATTGTTGAGTTTATACTGAAATTTTATACTGTTATGCAGCTGGATTGAACCTGCAAGTTCTTCCATTCCCTCTTGAGGACGAAAACCCTCTCGAAGAAGTTTAGTTTCGGGGGTGAAAGATCCTCCCTAGCTGATAGAAATGATTTCATTCAAAGATCACTCTTGCATTTCAATGGAGATGTTTGGTTTTTCTGTGTTCTAATGGTAATGTTTATTCTATAATTTTGAGTGAATAAAGATTAGTATTGCTGATCATTATGGAGTTTGTAGCTTTCCTTCTAGCTGGCCGTACAATTTGCAAGCTGCCGTACCAGCTATAAGGGTGAAGTTCTTTTTGGAAGCATTTCTTGGTTGTTTATTGTTCCTATGCTGATCGCCATGTATCATTGTAAGAGATTTGGGCAGTTTATAAGGTGAAAACAAGCATGCCGTACATTTTTGGGCTGTACCCTTCTACAGGTGGCCGTACAACCTTCTTGCTGGGCATGAGGGGCTAGACAGGAGTCGCTGCTAGTAGGGGTCATAAAACCATTGCCAAATATGTTAGATATTCACCCACCAAGGAGATCGAATCATTATAGAGTTGATGTTTGATGATAGACACACTTGTATGGGCCGTTCCATTGCTTTATCAGGCTGTTCTGCATATCCAAAGTTCTGATCAGACCTGCAATTTGCAACAGCAGTGTTATACAGAGGTTTAGAAGATGTTTTGGGAGTTTTGACAGTGATTTGAGGTGTAGACAGTCAGCATTCAGTTTCCTGTGCATCCATTGAAGGGGTTATCCGTTATTGTCTATTTTGTTGTGTGATGTCACTTGTTCTAACCTTCTTTGATTGCAGAAGTGGGCAGATTGAATAATTTGAATTAGATATTTATATTGCAGATTACAATCATTGTGATAAACATTTATATTTCATTTTGAGGTGATTGTAATCTCTGGGTGGTTTTACCACCAGTGGGAATTGATAGATTCTTGATTTGTTGCTGACCCCACTGAATAAGTGGTTCATTGTAAGGCTTCCCGTTGAATAAGTGGAAGTGCCTATGCTTTTGATTTCATTATTCCCACTGAATAAGTGGATGCCCATTGAATAAGTGGAGGTTGTAATTGTTGTTCAAAAGTTCAAATTGTTTAATCTAAAGCACTTGTATGCTCTCACCTTGCCCTTATCAAGAACTGGGTGATTAGAAGGGTGTGGAAGATTCTATTGCTGCATTTCATTTCATTGGTGTTGAATTTCGAAATAATTTCTAAGGTGATATATTACATTCTGGGTATCGATGGTGTAGCCTAATCAGCGACATCTTCACCGAGTTGTCCAAAAACACCTTTAAAAAAAAAAAGTTAGACCAAAACATGTGCACCAAGGCACCTATTACCGATAGCCTTATGTGTCACCAAATGATTGGTGGTCTTTGATGTGACATGTGAAGTGTATATGTTGCACATGTATTGGTTCCTTATTAAATTTTTACTACTATATTATTTCTCAACTACTATTCTTTTCATATATTTAACTAGGGGTCTAAGTACGCGGCACCATAGCAGCTATTGGGAAATGGTTATCTATTGGGCCCTTTCCCCTAGACATCTTAATCCTTTTTATTGTTTCTCTTCTTACTAGCACCTTGTTGGGCTTTGATAACAAAATGTTCTACAAGAAAAAAAAAACTTGTACTTTTTCATGCAAAAAAATAGAAAAGTCCTAGTGTATTTTTTCAGGTCTTATAGGTCTTGTTAACCAAATATCAGAAATCGAAAAACATAACCAATGTAATTCATATGATACACACATACCTAACTTCTATAGGAAGTTTCCCAATTTTCAAGGTAAACTTCCAGGGGACATATGAAGACACAAGGAAAACTCATCTGAAGTCACCTAACATCTGGAGACATTCCCATATGTGTCTCTGGTATGGAAACCAGGGGTCCAGGTACAAGTCTCCAGGTAACTAAGCATAAAACAGAGCATTTTGTATAGTGACAAAACTGCCAGGTACAGCAGGGCGGCAGTTGTATACTATTATGGTGGTTTTATATATATCGAAGGCAGTTGTGCATGTATCAGCAGTGATTGTGCAGCAGTGATTGTGCATGTCAGTGGTAAGTGTGCATGTGTCGTGGTGGTTTCATTGTGATGCTTGTGGCAGTTTTGCCTTTTCAAACAAAAAAGAACAGTAACAGTAGAAAACAATGCCTATTGAGTTCCTTGGTGTTCATAAGAGGCATAAGCCCAGTGGGAACATATGAGTGTAAACAGGAGAATTGAAGAGTTCCAGTTGGTTGGAGTAGAATTGTCGGTGCAGAAAGTAGCTGAGTATAGCACTAGGAAGATTGCTGTAATAAGAGGAACATTTGCCACTCCTAACTGATTTTCACATGAGGTTTTCCAGGTTAAAACATTTTGTGTTGAACTTATTGTGATTTCTGTTTTCTGTTGCTCACCTTTGCTTCATGTAAATATTGTACTGTTCATTCCAGCAACTTAAAAACCAATCTCTAGCACTAGATTGCATTCTAACCTGTCAATTTGAAGCTCATTTCAGATAGGACGGTAAATTATCTACAAATCTACAGCAAACATAAGAAAATTGAGAGATTACAGATCAACCGCAGAACTGGCAACTAATAAATAAACATTGAGCTCCAACAAGAAAAGCTTGCTCGTCTGGCTGGGATATATTTTCCTACATAAGCTTCACTCTGAAAACAGATCATACAGAATTTTCAAGCTTTGAAACAATACAAAAATGATAAAAGCAATTGCATCAAAGTTACTTTGATAAAGAATAAAGTTAAGTACTCAAAGACAGCATGCCACAGTTGTTTTAAGCTAAAAATAACACACAAATAAATTTACTGAAAAGTAAAGTGGAATCTTACCACTTCCCGCTAACACTATAATCAAGATAAATTTTCATAATTTCAATCATATGATTGATAATTTGATGTGCAAACCACTTTCTGAAGTATCTGCAAACAAGCAGCAGAAGTGTAATACAACATCAACTCCACAATTGCCCACATATGGTTCTATGAGAGCCAGCTTGGATGTATAAGTGCTCAATGATGTATCACAACAAAATTTAATACACTTTGGCAGAAGGTGCAGACAATATAATGATCAAAGATGTTGATTAGATAGGGAATTGTGGTTGGAAAATGCTTTCTTCCTTTGAGTGGCATTTTCATTCCTATGTATTTACTTTGAAATGCAGTTCATGCGGGGACCCTACCCTTTCTCCCATTTTGTGATTTCTCCAGAATCACAGATTAAAATGTTAATGTATAGAACCTTGAATTTTATCCTCGTCACTAAAGATGGCACATACACATCATGTAACAGCAAACAAATTCTAAGCAAAGCATAATTTATTGATATCCAAGTTCTTACTACCTTATAAAATGGGTAAACACAGGCCCATGCATGTATGCAGACACAGACAAAGAATAAGGATTTACATCAATAAGACGAAGATTGGAAGCACGGCTCAAGAGGACAAATGCAAATTCCCCAATCTGGGCCAGAGACATCCCGACCTACAAAATACATAAAGATATTAGCAGGCTCTTGAACAATCATTAAAGGAAATATGTGCTTTAGCTTAGTATTAACTTGAGTATTTAACAAAATTTAAAACTTCCAAGGGTATATTTCTTACAAGGAAAGACGTCTTGATGCTGTAGCCAAAGCCTCTGACAACAAGACCGATCACAAGAGTTTTAATGACAATAACCGAAATCACTGATGCTATCAAAATGTCAGCATGGTTCCATAGAAACTGTACATTGATTAGCATTCCAATGCTAGCAAGGAATAAAGCTGCAAATAGATTCCGAATGGGTTCTACCTGGAAAATGAATAAACTAAGCAATTAGAAGCAGAATCCAAAAAACTGTGATGTGTAATTGAATCAGCAAGAAACTGCTCTAAGAAATGCATATATATACAGACTACAACATATGCTGTTTACACATAGTTACCAGGAGAATGGGAATGGTATTGGTACAGGAGACAGGGATGCGTACTAGTATGCTATTTTCAAAAAACATGGGAGATGGGTACTTGGAGACTGCAAAAATAAATAAATAAATTATATATATACCTAAGTTACTGGTTCAGGTTCAGGTTTGGGTACAGGGGGTGGTTGGGTACACTGGTATGGCAAAAAAAAATGGGGGTTGGGCTCGTTTTGAGTATATCTATACAAAAAACACCAAGTTACTGATCCCGGCACTGGTTCCATTCATGAATTCGGCCAAAAAATATTTTGGGGTTGGGTTCGTTGGTACAAAAACATATAAAAAATCATTGTATATATATATATATATATAGAGAGAGAGAGAGAGAGAGAGAGTAAATATTATATATAAGCTAAAGATTATAGATAAATAAATTATATATTAAAGATTAGGAAAATTTGGGAAATAAAGATTTAGGTAATAATTTCGGCAATTTTTGAAAGATTAGGAAAATTTGGGAAATAAAGATTTAGGTAAGAGAGGAGGGAAATGACTGGATAAATCCTTATAAATCACTCAACATTGTGACAAAAATAATTTCAGCAATTTTTTAAGTTTTTATGCTATCTCGGCCCCCACATTTAAACTGCAATTGGCTCATGGAATAAAACGTGTTTCTTTTTATCAATGGGCAGTAAGGATTCCAGGGGGACACATCTCATGAACGGACTCTGAAAAAGTTTCTGCAGGTCAAAATTTTGGTGGAGGTCCCCAATGATAATAGAGAAACTCCCAATGTTAACGGAGAAACAACATTAGGGCTCCTGTTGAATAACTAAAACAATTAAAAAACAAAAAAAATATTTTAAAAGGTCAAAGGCCATTGGGTTTGCTGTGGATTTTGTCAAAATCTGCCAGGTTCGACGTGGGTTCGCCCAAGTTCATTCGAGACGAACCCACAGGTAGAAATCCAGCTCTTGGATGTGTCTGCAGACTCTGCACCCTCACCACACCAAAATCCAAACCCGAGGCGGATCATACCCAGATCCAAAGGATCTGCGCCAGGAACTAGTAACATAGAGAAAACATATAAAAATCATAAATATATACATATTTGCAGTCTAAAAACAGGAATTAAATTTAGAATACCACATAGAATGCATATAAATTATTTAATAAACAAAACCACCATAAAAATAAAGTATAATTAGAGTGTTAATTAACCTTTTACTCCATAGAGTCATATAATTTTTTAAGGGTGTGTTTTATTTCCCTTCAACCTTATGTTTTAACAAAATAATTTTGTAATTTACTTGTTTAGGTTGTGAGAAATGTTAGATGCTTACCAAACGTATAATGTTACCTCCATGCTGTATGAAAAGGGAATCACGATGAGGGACCAGTGCGTTGTAAGTTTTATGATACATAGGGTAAACTTATTTCATCTTTCAATGCAGCCAACAAATTGTTTTTTACAGGATAGTCCTAAACCATCTGTTGGAAGCTAAATTCCTAATATTTAGTGATAACTAAGAAAATATTAGTAAGACAGATTGCATAGAAGTTGTTCGTCACAAAGATTTAATGGCGAAGGAGTACCCATTAACTCCCATGGCAACCAGCAATGTAGAAATTGTTTACTCGCTAAGTGGTTTTCAGACAGACATGGAGTAAACAGAATCATAAAGCAGTAGTATAGTGCATAACATAGGACATGAATTTATAACAGCATTACACAGAATAAGGCATTATATTCATCCATTGATCATATCAACAATACAGCACAATATGGCAATTACAACATATCCGACTACATGTACTGACTCCATATATAACTCTTGCCAAGGTTGGTTGAGATATCAACCGTTGCACCAACTACATAACTATCCAACCGTCGGCAACATTCCAAAACTAATTGTGCCCAAACATTATCTAACATATTATTATTTACTTGGCTAATTACGGCCAACTACCACTAATAATGACCGACTATAGAAATGAATAAGAAAACACTAGTATTAGAGATGGATGAAACACTGATATTGCAGAACATGTTGCCATCCAAAGGTTTGATTTCACTGTTGAAATTCTAAATGGGGAGAAGAGCCGTGTGTTCGTTGAATTTATTGTAATGTCCCCTTCTAGTAAGCCGAAATTTTTCACAACCTTGCACAATTTCAACTTAGTAAAAGAGAACATTAGTATTCCATTCATCTTTTATTTCAACATAAATTCATTAAGAGTATAACACATTTTATCATATTCACATTATAATTCATTTCATCATCATTCATTACAACATTCCTAATTCATAAACACATTCACATATATGTTATTCCTTTTTATCATTGGTTCATGATATGACTTGTGAGGGACTTATGGTAGACTCTTGCGTTAACCAGCTCTAGATCACCAAGTATGATTTCATTAAGGAAATAGTTCCACCATCTCTTACAGAGGCCCAAAGGTTTCACTCACACACGGAGTCCCTCACCATTTGGCTCGTGGGATTTCACTCACACACGGAGTACCTCATCCAGACGAGAGTCACCATCTGTAGAGCAAAATTAACTTTTACAAGTTCTTCTAGGCCCAAGGATTTCACCCACACGCGGGGTTCCTCATCACTTGGCTCGAGGGACATATGTCCAGTCGAGAGATACCTAGGCTAAAACAAACTATTCCAACTACGTCATAACTTAGAGGTGATAGAGGGGTTAAAGGAAGAGTCCTAGTCAGCTCCAAGCATATCACCAACTTATCTTTTCATTGATTTCATAAATATCATAATTGTTCTTATTATCATTTAACATAAGATGCCTTATATTAGACATCATGGCCTTATATCAAAATTGATCATATATCATTGACATTTATTCATTATATTAGTTTATCCCTATGCAATTCATAGTTTGTTTTAGTGTATTTATCTATCATTTACAACATGCATATATTTATTCTTTTATATATAATAATCTTACCATTTATTTTTACTAATTATAGATTGAACAAATTAAATATAAATACTTACAAATCATAAATTGAATAAGTAAATATAATTACTTACTTACCTGCTTAGCTTTACCTGGGATTCCTTACCTATGCCGCAGTAATATAATTTTTATTGCATTGCTGTTGCCGTTTATATATTTTATAATATATATTTCACACATTTTTACTGCTAATGTACATATCTCTATATATTAATTTATAATATCTATCCTATTTATGACTCAGAAATATATATAATGCAGATCTCAATATATGTATTTATCCGATACTTTTTTTATATTTTCTTCCGATGATCTTTTCCTTCTATCTCACAACCTTTATTTATTTCCCTTTCAAGGGACATGTTCGAAGAGGCACATCTCTTATTATGCTTGGTGGTAAAAGACATACTTACCCTCTTATAATTTTTATTACTTTATATTATTCCCTTTTATGAGCTGTGGTAAAACTAGTTCCAACCTTACGTAACTCCCTTGTTTATTTATATTATTTATATTTATATTATATCATTTATATTATAATAAATGATATATTATATATTTTATATTATTTATATTATATTATTTATATCATAATAAATGATGTGATTTATATTATATTATTTGTATTTATATTATTAGATATATTTATAATATAATAATATTATTTATATGTGTTATTTATAAATATAATAATAATATATCTTGTTAATTGTTTCAATAAATATTATTTAAATATATTCAATTTATAATATCATTCATATATTTGATTTGAATTGAATAATACATAATCGATTCAATTATAAATTACTAATATAGGGACACGACATTTATGGGGTTCACTATGGGTACTGCAGAACATCCCTGGATTTGCCCAGGTCCGCTGCAGAGCAATCTCGACCAAATCCAAGTCTGTTCTGCAGGACCCTAGCCAGACCCACAGGGGACCCGAACCAGGTACAAACAAGACCCAGATTCAGGGCTATTTCTGAGCGAACAGGTAACTCAGTATATATATATATATATATATACATATATATATATATATATATATATATATATATATATATATATAATCTTTTTTTTTTAAATCATACAATGGATATGCATCTTTAAAGAATGTAAAATACTAAAAAAAGTTCTAAAATTAAAAAAAAAATAACATTCTTAAATATTGAAATGGATGTCAAGTTCAACAAAACCAAAGATTAAAATTAAAAATTATATTGACATTTGATAATCATCATCATGATATAAAAAATTACTTTAAACCATTATTAACTGGAGATGGCAGACAGAGACTGGGTGGGGAATGCCATTATTTTAAAAACATGGCAGGTGGTCCTCGGAGATGACTATATTTTCAATCAACTGATAACCGTCAATGCATGTACACAGATTAAGCTTTATTATTGTTTCTCTTCATACTCTTACCTCTTTGGAATTTGATTTCTCGGAAGGAAAAAAAAAACTGTTTCAAAAAAACTTGTAAATTTTTGTGCAAAAAATAGAAAATTATATGTCTATTAGTGTATTTCTTTAGTTCGTTTAGCTTTTGTCAACCCACACATCAGCACCTTGGGAAAACCCAGTGTAATTTATATGATATAAACCTCTATGGTAATTTTCCCAATTTTCAAGGGATGCTTCTAGGAGACATATAGAGACGCAAATAAACTTCATCTAAAGTCCCCTAATGTGTGGACATGTCCTCCTATGAGTCTCCAAGATGGGGATGCATTTCCGGTCTGGGAGACGAGTACCTATGGTCAGGTTACAAGTATCCTGGTAACTGTGCATTCACATCAACAGGATAAATTCATAGATACAACTCATAAAAGTGACCTTATTCTCATCATTTGTATAGGTCTTTAGAATACATGGACAATGTGTTGCACAAAAAAATATGAGACATATCCCTCCAAAGATGCCAAAGGATGAACACAGAAGTATAAAGCATGCCAGGTATGTCAGTTGACGACAGTCGTCTAGACATCTCAATGTAACCGCTCAACATAATACAAACTTAAATGCCATCGCGCATACATTATATAACTAGCTTTATATACAAACACAATGCCATATATTTCTTTCACAATCATTTTTTAGTTAATGCCATACTAAAAGAATGTGTGGCATCTTATTTCCCTGCCTGCATCTATCTAGCCATCTAAGACTTGTTAGCATCCTTATTGATGCTGGTGAACATGCAAAAGGTGAAAAGTGACAACAGGTTCAGCAAACAAACAGTGGGACAGTAAAGTGGGCAGCCTGAATAATAGGCCAAACTGGGTGTCATGGTTGCTCGCTACTCAGTGGAACTTCTGCTTTAGAACCCATAATGCTATACTTAGCCACCAATTCCATTATTGTCATTAACAAAGTGAGAAATAAAATGTGCCCTTCACTGCAGAAGGCGTCTAGCTGCCTTCCAGCCCTCCAGGATTATCAACAGTAATGATAGGAGGCTCAAGTTCTATTTGCAGTTGCAGCTCAATGTAAACTAACATTGTCCCTTGCTTTCCTGCTTATTTTATCCAGTTTTACCTCTGGCTTCTGGATGGTGACTATTTACGTTACAACCACCAATAAGTTGATAGCCATAATCTTTAGCTGCAAAATATGATTTCTTAACTTCCATACCATTTTGCACCTCAAAATTTGAAAAGAAATGCAAAAGCCTTGACAAATTTTGAAAATTGCTCACTTGACTTGTATGACTATGGACAATTGACTTCAATGACAGCAATGGACGGTTTGACTGTTGACGTCCCAATAGGTGATCTTGAATGTTGACATTCGTATGATGTCACTATATTACCTGGAGTTATCTGCAAAGCATGCTGATTGGTGCAAAATAGAATAACCTGAACCACTTCTAGCACATTCACACTAAACCTGTGAAGAAGTTCCTTTCTGAGCCAAAAAACTTAACACTCCCTCTCAGTGATTTAGGAATTATGCACCAATCCAAGTTTGTCTTTGAATGTTTCAAATTTCCCTTTTGCTAAGGGCTTGGTCAGAATGTCAATTGCCTACTGATCTGTGGAAATATATTGGAGCTTAACTGTTCCCTTCAGAATCCTATCACGAATGAAGTGATATCTAATCTCTATGTGCTTGGACCTGTCATGAAACACTAGATTCTCAGAGAGTTTGACACAACTCTGATAATCACAGTAAATGACCGTGGGATCCAACTCTTGATCAAACAATCTTGCAAGTAACTTGCGAAGCCAGATGACCTCACAATTGGCATTACTGGCTGCCATGTATTCTACTTCTACTGAACTAAGTGCCACAGAAATCTACTTCCTACTAAACAAGGATATCATCGTTGAACCCAAGCTAAAGCAACACCCTGAGGTGCTCTTCCTATCTGTTGCAGTGCTTGCCCAATCTGAGTCTGAATACCCCTACAACTTCACTTCACCATCTCCAAGATATCTCAAACCATACTCCAGTATGTCCCTCAGGCGCCTAAGCACATGTTTTGTTGCTACCCAATGCTCCTGCCTTGGCTCCACCATGAACTGACTCAAAGTGTTAATTGTAAAACATATATCTAGTCTAGTGTTGACCAAATACATCAAGGACCCTATCAGTTGCATGTACAATGTGGGATCCACCAACTCTGACTCTGAAGTTGTCACCTTGTTAAGATTAGTGATCATAGGTCTAGCCATAGGTTTGCAATCCTCCATCTAGAACCGCTTCAGAATCTCAACTACATACTTATGCTGCCCAAGGAAAATCTCCCCTGGTTTCTACCAAACCTCCAAACCCAAGAAGTAATGCATCATGCCAATGTCCTTCATCTCAAACTCAGTAGCCAAATCTGCTTTGCACCCTACAATGACTTGCATGCAATACCGAAATACGGAGATCAGTCCCAACAATTACATAATATAGATTAGGATCTGCTTCACTTTTGCTAAAGCCCATACTTTGCAATTATCCATCTATCCTAGAATACCATGCTCTCGGTGCCTGTTTGAGTCCATACAAGGCTTTCTTAAGCCTAAAAACATGGGATTTCTTCCCATTTACCTCGAAGCCCTAAGGTTGCTCTATGTACACTTCTTCCTCAATGATCCCATTAAGAAAAGTTGTCTTAACATCCATTTGATGTATCTTCCATCCCATAAATGAAACTAAGGACATAATTTCTCTAATGGAAGTGTATCTGGCAACTAAAGCAAATGTCTCCTCATAGTCCACTCCCTCTCTGGGAGAACCCTCTTGCCACAAACCTCGCCTTGAACTTCTCAATGTTGCCAGCTGCAACATGCTTGATTTTGTAGAGCCACCTAGAACTCACAACTAATTTCCCCTCCGATCTTGGCACAATGTCCCATACATCATTTTTCATGATGGATGTGTATTCCTCCACCATAGCATCTCGCCAAACCTACTGGTCTACTACCTCCTGGAAGCTGAAAGGCTCTAAATCTATGATGTTACTCATCAATGCCATGTAGTTTGGAAACTTCTTTGGAGGCCTACTATCCCTGAATGTGCTCCTCAGAACCTCAACATGCTCCTGAGCATACCTCAATGTCTGTGTAAACCATCGAGGTCTCCTAACAGAAGTGGAAGGAGATGATGTCTCTTCCTTCTCTCCTGAAGATTGTTGTTCTGTACTGGAAACAACTAGTATCTTTGGAGAACAAAGCTCAATTTTCAAAGCTTCCTACTCCTCATCCTTTGTTACTAGAATGAGCTCATGGGACTCCCTAGATGCAAAGTCCTCAAACTTTACATCCCTGCCGACTACTACCATCCTCTGCTCTAGAATATAGACCTTGTAGGCCTTTGAAGTCTCACTCTAACCTACAAATAAACCCTTCCTGCTGGAAGGTTCCAACTTGGTCCTCTTCTCTACAGGTATATGAACATAAACAAGACAACCAAAGATGCGAAAGTGACTCACTTTTGGCTTCACACCAATGAACTTTTGAAACCCTTTAATGAAATATATTGAAACCCTAGGTGACTGTTGTCCTAATGTTTTTATTAAATAACTCAAAACTGAATTAAACTAACAGCAGAAAAATAAATTTCTGGACATTGCAACAATCACACAATAGCTGAAATTTAAACAGCAAAAGCATAAAATAATTTCAGACATACACCAATAATTATTCCTTCAAAAAACTACTTCTCATTCCTTTGGAAAAGCTTACAAGGAAACCTCCACAAACTGTCTGTCTAGCAGTTGTATGGTTTAATAAAATATATCTGCACAAAAAAGATGGAAAAATAGGGAATAGTACAAATCCGTACAGATGTTGTACAGACGCGTTGTACGAATCCCTTACGATCTCTGAACTTCTTCCTTTCTTGTGCCTCAATTATGCTCAACTGATCACTGTAATTTTCTTTTCTATCTTGAGCCTATCTTTATACTATTTAACTAAAAATCTAATCTTCAAAAATCCTAATCTTTTGATCAGATGAGGTGGAAGATAAGTCTAAATCATTAGTGCATATCTACACTTTATTAGACCCAATCAGCTAAATATAAGATTTTCCTTTTTTAATAAAAGTGAAATGCAAAATAGAATAACTTGAACCACTTCCAGCACATTCACACTAAACCAATGTGGAAGTTCCTTTCTGAGCTAAAAAAACCCAACAAAAACCCTCGACTCTGATACCATGTTGGACACTCATAGAAAAGGAAAAAACATTGCAATGAATGAACAATGGAGAAATGAAGAGCAAATTTATTATAATTTTATAAAATGAATGCAATTGTTTGTCAAATTACAAATGAGTGTGTTGCTTTTATGGGTAACAAATGTGTTTGGCAAAGGTAACGACTGGCCACAATATATGAGAAATAAAATATATTAAATATCCTATAGGTCCAAAGTCAAGTCAAAGCAGTCCACTAAGGTCTATTTACACCACTAAGAAGTACGAGACCTTGAAATTCTTTGTTTCCTTCTTAATTTCAGAATTTCCTAAATGATATTGTTTATTTTAATTTTCCGGTCATTGCAGTGCCCCTTTTGGACTGCTTCAATAGTTAGCATTGAGTACCATCCACCTGAAGTTTTCCATCCATTTTCCTTAGTCTTGCTCCTTCTAAGAGAATTATCACTTCTACCTTATTATTTTTATCCAGTCCAGAGTGGACTGAAAAAATTAACAGAGGTCGTCTCTAAAGATCCCTCCTAATCCTAGATTTATTTTAATTTTTCACAGCTGCATCAAAATTGAGCATAACCCAATCTCTAGGAGGTTTCTTCCACACATCCTTAGGTTTTTTCAGCCTATTCCCTCCAAACCCATTACCAGGCATTTAGGAGTCTTTTAACCTCAGCACCTCTTCAATTTAATTGACGTGTTTTCAAGCCCCATTGACCTACTTTGGTCCTTTGTTGATTAAGATGGCAGTTCAAGATAATTTCAAAAAAATACTACAAAACTAATAGATCACCTTACCAGGCATGTAATTTCTTCACCCTTGCATGGAATTTGATAAGAACTGAGATGACATCCTGTTCAATAAGAGCTGCTCCTCTTATTAAAAAAAAACCTATCACTACTTCAACCTTCTTTCTCGCTGCTTCATGTGACTTATATTTCTGTTATTGCTGTGCCATTTTCTACTGCTTGGGGTCAGATGTACATTTGTGAAATGAACAATTTTGAATCAAAAATCTAAGCTTGCATGGATGTTGTGCATTTCTGCACAAATTGTATGTTCATGTTCAAGTTCCATGAATGAACTTTTTTATCTTCTCAGTAAATTGTTAACACTCACACTGTCATCTTTCTAATTGCATGGGGGCAGGGAAGGAGGACAGCAGGGAATATACCATCAATCTTAGAATACCATTTGGAATTCTGTCAAAATTCATCTGGGCTTGCAGCCAGCCTCATCTAAGGTGGCCCTATAAACATGGCAACTCAGCATAGCTTGAACCCAAGTCATCATCATGGCCCGCTACATTTTATAGTTGCATCTTTAGTTTTCTCAGTTCTGTGTTTATCATTTGAACTTACTATTAATAAAGAATTCTAATTTTGCAGAATTGAACTTACATTTTGAAGGCTCTGCATAGAACCAATCAACTTTGTTCATCATATCCATACAACAACAAAAAAAACCTTTTCTCAACCAGTTAGCACGAAAATTTAAAAATTAAGCCTGCCTTCACTGCTGAAAATTTATATACTTTTGTGCTTCCAAGATTTTCTCAAAATAAATATCTTAGTGTACGTTTTCATTGTTCTTTAAATACATTTACTTCCAGAAACTTCAACTGCCTTACACTTTGAAAAGCTGTTTTTCAACTCAATCCAGAAACAAATCATTTTCCCATATTGAAAAAAATGTTATCTTATCTATTGACTAAGAAGATATCATATGTTGAAACCTAGTGTTTTAATGATTGCAACCTCCTAGAGAAGATAAAAAGACTACAGTAAACTCAATGGATTAAATACAACAGAACCAATGGTCTAGTGTACATTTTTATTAAAGTTGTCATCTCCAACCAAAAGATTGTTTACGATGGAACTAAAAACAAAGAGACACAAGGAAAATTGGTAGTGTGTCCACCCAATGGGTAATAGAAGTTACTTGTTCAAGGGTATGTTGTGCCAAGTCAGTTGTTGATATCATAACTCCAGCTGCAAATGATCCTAGTTCAAGGCTCAGACCTAATTTGTCACTGCACTGAAGAAACCCACAGTATTTCTGCAAAGTCAATATTGATTCAAACAGTCTAATGTTCTAACCACTATAAAAGATTGAGAACAGAAGCAAGTGAAAAAACAAAAAAGCCTGCTACTGCCAATGATTAAAATTCACAAAGATGTGACATTTTCTGGCAAGTTCTGATTTGAAGTTTGTAAAATTGATAAAGAAAACAATATAGAAACATATCTACTACTTGCAAATTGGAATGCCTCACTTTGTCCCATACATCTATTATTCGTCAAAAGAAAGATCCTTTTTTAATGAAAGAAGTTATATTTATAAGCATGTAAATCTCATGCAAATATTAGCAAAATGTGTTCTCTAAACTTCTAGTAGTATGTTAATGTTAGCAAAATGTGTGTTCTAATCTCGTGTAAGAAGACCATCAAGTGGAATTAAGCAGCTTAATTAATCTTCACCAATGTTTCAGTTCATTTTGGTCTTCCAAGGTCTATTGTTTCAGATAAAGAATCCAAGTTTTAGGGGAAATTTTGAACTGCCTTGTGGAGCAAGATGCATACCAAGCTGAAAGACAACACAGCCTTCAATCCTCAAATCGATGAGGAAATGGAAGGGATAAATAGAACCTTGGGATAACTCATAACAGGGTACAACAACAATTACTCCAAGAACATGGGATGAATCTTTGCATATATTCAACATTCCTACAATAAAGCAATTGCTACATCTACAAACAAGTCACCTTTTGAAGCATGTTTGGGTTCTTTGCCTACTAATTCACCTAATGTTGCATATGAACAAGAGGAAGCAGGATATGTAAATTCAGAGGTGACAAGGGCAGTCAAGTTCATTGAAAGGATCAAGCAAATCCATCTCAAGGTTCAACAACTAGAGAAGTCTCAAGTCAAGTACAAAGCAAGGGATGACCAATACCTTCAAGAGCATGCTTTCAAGATGGGAGATAAGGTATGGCTTTACTTGAGCAAAGAGAAGCTTCAGGGACAAGCAAGAAAAATCAAACCTCAAAGATATGGGTCATTTACCATCTTAGAGTAGATTGGAGCAAGGACTTTCAAGCTTGATTTATCTTCTTTAAAGAGAATGTATTCAGTAGTCAAGTGTGAAGACTTGCATCTTTAGGAACCTTCCATGCTATATGGGGAGGAAGATGAGAAATTGCTACCTTCCATTGAAGACTTTGCCTTGGATGCACAAGGGGAGTTTGAGGAAGGCATTGTGATGCAAAAGAAGGTATGAGAAACAAGAAAACAGCTACTAGAGTCTTGGCAATTTACGATCAAAGGCAATACACCAAGACAAGTAAAGAGGTACTTCAAGGAGAATGTTAGACAGATTTTCACACATCTCTTGAATAATTATGCTTTTGTAGGACCCAAAACCTCCTAGAAAGAGAGGTATGATATATAAGGATCACAAAAACATCATCCTTTAGCAAACAACCCAGGATTCTTCAAATTCAGGGAAGAAGTAAGTTATTTTGGTACAATGACAAAGTCCCTGCAAACAAGCAGTTACATTTGCACCAAGGGTTGTTTCCTTTGTGACAAGGGCTGATCCAAATTGGATAATGAAAAGTTAGTAAGTTTATCTTATTAAGCCACTATTCTTATTTATTTGTCAAAATGATCCTTAGTATTACAATGATTTTCAATAAGAGAAAAGAATTTAACTTTGTACAAGGGTCTACAAAGGATGCACAAGGTTCTAAGGTGATCCAGACAACTTGGATTCAAACACACTGAAGTGGGTAACAAGGAACAAAGTAAAAATAAAGGAAAAAAAGTTGGCAGAAATAGCAGCGTGGTGATTTGCTTTTTGTCAGTGGCAATTGCATAGGTCTCATGGCAGATTTCCCCATGTCAGATTAAAAAAAAAATAGCTGCTGCAAACAATCCTTGTTCATGTTCTTTAGCATTACAAATCCATGTTCAAACCTTTCTTGTTGTGTTTGTTATTAAACTTATTATGCATCATTCATGGATTCATTGTAATTCATCCATTGTATTTAATTGATGCAACACTCAATTGAGAATTCTAGGGGGGTAGCGTGTAAGTGTAGTTGAGACATGGAAGCAAGTTGCCGAGAATTGCTAGTGTTAGGATATTGTTGATATGTCATTGGTGTCTTTGAAGGCCCTGAGAAGGTAGTAATCTTGTAGACATGCAAAGGCAATAGCGCACGAGAAGGAAGGGCCTTACTCTTCAGGAATTTACCTGCATTGAGTTTCTCCAAGGTAAATCTTTGTGTCTATTTCTCTTTTTTATGCATGTGTTGTTTCATTCGTTTGCTTACTTCCATTTCATGCAACTACTTTGTTATTTTAACTTATAAGTACTTAAGAAAACATAAGAACGATATGTTCAGCTGATTGCGAGCATAGTGCTTGTTCTTAACAAAAAATAGAAGTTATTTTCAATATCTCATAAGTTAAAGAATCATAGCATTCTCTTTGTTTAATATGATTTGCAATGAATGGAATATATGTGAGCATATGCATAGTTGCATAATGAATATGAGATGTAGATGCCAGCCATAGAACATTAGTGACTTTGGTGAATCGTGCATTGGACTATTCAGGCTGATTATGGATCAGTGGGACGGTTCTGCAATACTGGCAGCTTTGTTTGTGATAGTTGTGATTCCATTTGGCACAGGAATGGTTGTCATTGTGCCAGTGGCGGTTCCAATCTACAAAGTGGTGGTTTTGCCAGAAACTGACAACACATACAGAAACAGCCACAAAACAATGTCACTTCCAATTCCCAGCAGTTAGGAGTCCTTTATTGCACAAAAGGACACTTCCAGCACTTGTTTAAAAAAAGAGGAATTGACAATTGTAAGGCATAAATGTAAGAAGTGAATTCAATTGTTTGTATATTGAATAAGTTGTGAGGCAACAGGGAGTTGAGAGAAGTGTAGTAACAGTGCATTGCCATAAGCACATTCCATACCATGCTCTTTGTAGTTGCCCAAGTTCAAGGGAGGGGAAGTGATCAATTGACATGTCCAAGCTAATTTTTCTTACACCAGAGTTGATAGGGAAAATCCTTTGTGTTCATGGTATTTTTCCATTTGAATTTTGTTATTATTGTTCTTGCTTCGTTTCCAACAAGAACAAATACTAGTTCTTGCACAAACTACAATCAATTTGTTGTCATTTAAAGTTTAACTCAAGTAGGAAAAATATATAGTCTACATTTAAAAATTAATTTCCAGCAAGTAGGAACTTGAGAAATTACAGAACAATATTATTCCAGAAAAAACTTTCTAACAAAATTATAGATCAATATTATTCCCGGGAAGTAGATGAAGTAGTATATAGAGAATGGGAAAACACAAATCTTTGTCTTGGAGAAACTATTGATTGAGAAAAAGCAACAAAGCATTTTCTTTCAAAAGCTAGTTATAATAGTAATTAGTAAATGAGCTGAAACGGGAGGAATGATTTACAGCAAAGAAATCATATGAAGCTTTGATGGAATAACATGATCAAGGACAACCAAGGAGAAAAATGTGAGCTTTCACTTAGCTGGTGGATCAGAACAAAATTATATCATGCAGCAATCCCTAGAAAAGGATATAGTGGACCTTTTCAGAAGCCCAATCACTTCCTCATTCACTGTCCCTGCCTAATCAGTACTGGAAAAATGGGGAGAGCCAACCCCTACCATTTAATCCATCACTACTCATAGAGCAGCCCAGAGAGAAATCCAAGCTGGCTACCTGCTAGCCAACTGGAATTGTACAGCCATTTACATTATTTGGGTAGTCTGGTTAGAATGAAATGCTCACATCTTCAATAGGAGTTTAGAAAAACGGAGCAAATCTGGTTCTCCCTTAATTATCCATAAAGGAGTCTGTTCCAGTCAGATTTTGGGAGGACTGGAGAAAATCATTAAGCAAATAAATGGCAGTGACTTGTCAAAAGTGAATAACTGATTCACTGATCCAAAAATTATGACTGGGCTCCCCAAAAAGACATCAAGACAAGGTGAAAATGGTGGTAGTAACTCACCCTGTTTTCCACCAATGAAAGAGAAAAAACTAAACATCAATGATACTTCATGAAGTAATCCACACAAGGCCATGGGTGGATACATTTTCAGAAATGCCCAGGGAAGCATTGTCAGTTGTTATCCTTTTGCCATAAAAGATAAAACAACTATTCATCATGATGCCCAAACGGCTCTCTAGCAAAGTTTATAGCTCTAAATCAGGTTGAGAAAAGTTGATTCTACAAGGAGAATCTCAGATACTTATAAACAAGCTCAAAAACCATCAACAGAAATTTCAGAAATCAAAATGGAGGATATCAGATATTTTCAATAAGGTATCTATAACAATGATTTTGAATTTACACATGTAAACAGGATTTTTTACAAGATAGCAGATGCATTCCTAAGCAACGATAAACATAGAAGAAACATCACTTGAATCTGAAGATGATTTGAAGGAGTCAAATCTCACACCCGGTATCTTCAATAATTTGAATGTTCTACCTAACGAAGTGAAAGAAAGCATTGGCAATCACCAGCAAAGTGGAGGCAACTCTGCACTCGGGGTCAAGCAGATTTTGTAGTAGCGGACTTGGTGTTTTGAAAGCACCTCCAACGTAACTCATGTTTGCACCTGTACCACATCTAGTTGCTACTTTTTATTATGGTAATACCTTCTATCATCATTACAGTGTTAATGACACTGAGGTTTTCATAAACTCTCTGAGTTCCACAAAACAAGTCAAACAAGCTCAACATGCGAATCCAGCAGTTTCAGTGGGCAAGCCTCTGATCTTTTGCATAGAAATCAAACTTGACATAACAAGATTTTATAACAATTTCATTTTTTATTTCCCAAGATTTTTCCAAGCACAACTCCAAAGCCAAAATAAGTCTCCCAATTCCAGGCTGAATCAGAGTCTCAATACTATGTATCATGACACATTTTTCTTTTATATATTGGGTAATGTTTACAAATATGGCTCATTACGAGCAGCTGAGTACAAATGAGACCAAGATTAACTCCTATAGAGCAACGTTTTTCTTTTATATATTGGGTAATATTTACAAATATGGCTCATTACGAGCAGCTGAGTACAAATGAGACCAAGATCAACTCCTATAGAGCATTAACATTAGATAACAACATATATGTCAACATTAGAAGCCAACTATGGAAGTCCAAGAGTCACACCTTAGATTCCCATATATGATGTCACTTTTGGGGATTTAACTCGAGTCTCCACAATGACAACCCAATGATTTAAGTTTTTAACCAATTGAGCTCAACCCCTTTGACATCATGAAACATATTAGCAAAACACCTCCAATTTAAAAAGAAAAACTGTGCTACCGGGTCCCTCAGAAAACCCCCCCCATACCAGTATGGATTGGCCCTAGGCCGATTCTCCGCAAGGTTCGCCCAAGGTACCGAGGTGCCCAAGCGGCACCTTGGGCAAACCCGGGCCAAACCCAGGGGCACCCACAGTGCCTCGGCCCATAAAACAAAAAAAAAAACTCACCTTTTTGACATTTTTTTAAACCAAAAAAAACCTAAAAGCACTAATTCGTCCTAAAGTGAGGGCATATCACTTGTTTTCACTCATTTCACAAACACAAAAGACCAAAACAAAATCTTTTTCCTCCAAGCTGCCATTGTTGTGTTTTGAAGGTTGCTTCATTTTTCTTTGAAGGTGAGGGCTATAAGAGAGTTAAACCTACGGCAACATGGGAGAAATAGTTGCACAAAGAAGATTTAACCATCAACAGTGAGTGAATCTTTCATTTTTTTTTTCAAGTTTTGAATAATTTTTTTGAAGATTTTTCAATATTTTTCTTTTTTTTTCATAGTTTTGAATTTTTTTTTGAACTTTTTATGCATAATAAGGAGTTATAATGCCGATTTTTTTTAAAGTTGTAGGGTTGTAAATTTGTAATTTTTTTTTGTTTTAGGTTCATACAGAATGATTGGAAGTTCCAGTTCAATTGCCCACAATGCAGAGAGTTCATTTAAATTTGATGCAACATCACCTCTTTGGCGACATACGACAATGATTGAACAACTACCTAGTGGTGGGGGTTATCGTTGGCATTGTAGCCAATGTAAAACTGAGTATAAGAGCTCGTACAATTGAGAGAAAGCTCACTTCTGCGCTATTCCCTGCTTGGGAATAAAAGCTTGTCCTGGGCTAAATAAAAAAGGGTTGCCAAAGCAACAAATAATGGGGTACATTAAAGAACAAGAGGATGCCGACATGGTAAGTAGTAGATCAAAGGAAAAAGCACATCCTCTTGCCAAAAAAAGCTTGCAGAAGCCTCACAACCAGCTGGCCCACATCCTTTCATGCCATTGCCACCGTCTTCCCGAGAAGAGAATATTTCGCGTACAAGAGGCCCATTGGAAAAGGCCTTCAAGAATAAAGTTAGGGAGGTTGCAGTTGAGAGCATTGCTTGTTGCATTTATGGCAATGGGCTTCCTTTCAACCTTGTTAGATCATCATATTGGCAGGATATGGTGACGGCCATTGTCATTGCATCATTAAAAGCAATCAAGGATACGTGGCCCAAAACAAGTGTGTCCATCATTTCTGATGGATGAAAAGATTGCAAAAATAGACCATCGATCAATGTCATTGATGTGTCCCCTAAAGGGGCAATGTTTTTGAAGGCAGTGGTTTGTGAGGGGCAAATGAAGGATGCAACTTTTATTTCCAACATTCTCATAGAATCCATAGAAATGGTGGGCCCTAAAAATGTTGTCCAAGTCATAATGGACAACGCTAAAAATTGTAGGGCAACTAATTCTATAGTGAAGGGTACGTATGGGCATATTTTTTTTACACCATGTGTTGTATACTCACTAAATTTGATATTGTAAAAGATTGGCACAAAGACTAAGTGGGTCAAAGAAATCTACACAGAGGCTAAGGAGATTCAAATGCTTGTGACTAATCATCGTATGTCACAAGGCATCTTCAAGACCTTGTTCAACTTGGAGTTGTTGAAGGCAATTTAAATTTTATTTTTTAGTATATTTTTTAATTTTTTAATTGTTGATATGTGACATGTCATCTACCTTTTAATATTTTAATTTGTATTTTTTTACACCATGTTAGGTTGTCGAAACTCGATTTGTATTTTAAGATGACTTGTGAAGGTGCAAGAAGCATTGAGTGTTATGGTCATCAATAGCCTTTGGAGTGTATGGAGGCAATCAAGTACAGAGAGAGCCCAAAAAGTCAACAAATTGATCCTAGATGATGAGTGGTGGGCTCGTGTATAATATGTTTTGAGTTTCACTGAGCACATCATCAACATGATTAGGTATGTTGATACAGATCACCCCTGTTTGGGTTAAATTTATGATGGCATGGACTACATGGTTGAAAAAACAAAGACCATAATAGAAGCCAAGAAGCATGACCCAACAAAAGCATTTTTCAAAAGAGTGCAAAGAATTATTGTTGACCGTTGGAACAAGATGACCACGCCCTTGCATCTCCTATAGCATTTGCTTTGTCCCCAAAGTATTATAGAAAAGAGATACTTTACCTGTCGAGGAGGGTGGCACCATATAGGGATGAAGAGGTTGTTGGCTACAAGATTGCATTTAGAAGAATATTTCCAGATCTAGATATACAAAGTGTTGTCTTGAGTGAGTTTGGCCACTTAATATCTTCAAGGAATCATGATGTTTGCGCTCTTCGAGACAAGTACAAAAAAGTTGCTCATGAATGGTGGTACATACATGGCCAAGGCTCTAATTACTTGCAGCCTCTTGCAATAAAAATTCTCTCTCAAGTATGCATCTTTTTATTTTTTAATTTTCTTGTTTTTCATTCGTTGCTATATATTATAATTTTATAATTATTAATTTATGTTTTGTAATTGTAAATGTTGTATGCAAATTCAACAGGTTGCGAGTTCTTCTTCAGCTGAGCGGAATTTGAGTACATACTCCTCCATCCACTCGATTTAGCACAACCGATTGGGTGCAAAAAAAGCTCAGGATTTGGTCTTTGTGCACTCCAACCTTCGTCTCTTGTCACATAAGATGCCTAAATACAATGAGGGGGTGACAAAAAATTGGGATCAAACTCTTGAGTGTGCCAACTGAGACACTATAGTTGCACAACTTGCCGAAGTCTCTATGGATGAGGCAGCTTTTGCATGTGACATGGCTAGTGGGAGCAACACTACAGTTGATTGTGGTTCAAATGAAATTGAACCAAATGTTGACTTTGATGCTCTCAATGAAGAGCAATATGAAGATTATTGAATATTGATTGTAATTTTGAATTTTCATTGTGTATTGACATTTGACAAATCACTGAATTATGAATTTAGGAGTATTTTCATTTTTGCAAATTATGAGTTATTTAAATATTTTGTTTATTCGCAATTATGAGTATCACTGTTTTTATATTTTATAATTTTAAATTTTTTAATATATATATAGCCGAACCCGTACCCATACCCAAGAGAGAAAAAAGTTGTCGTACCGTCGTACCCATACCAGGACCAACAATTTAGTTATTATGTTTATAGATACCTATATAATTATATTTAATAAATTGTTTCGAAGATATTTATTAGAATGTATCTTTTGAGAATTAGATTACAAATTCTATATATAATGGAATAGATTGTGAACTTGAATACAGAGATGTCTTCAAATAGATTCAGTCCATCTCTAAGAATGAAGCACCACAGTACATCTTCTAAGAGGTTCCAGTATTAACTATATATCAATTAGCAGCTTGTACTTGTTGAAAAGAGGAATCTTAAAAAGAAACCCCATATAGAATTCACACAAGGAAGAAAACTGAAAAAGGAATGAGAAATGTTGCACCAACCCAAGCAACTAGCAAGCAGAATGCAACCGAAGCCAGCTGGTAAAGTTCATTTGTCTGCAATTCAAAAATTAAGCAGATCAGTTGCAAACTAATATTTCCTACAACTTATTCCAAATATATATTCATTGAATACAAATCACGCGTTTAGATATTATTCCAATAGAATCCTCACTAAAAAGACTGATCATAAATGATCAAGTAATAAAAGGGGCATGCTTATATGATCAAAAGCAGGTTTTGCATTTATACTTAAAAGTATTTATCAGTGAAAGAAACCTACCTGTGAAGAGAGTCTTATCATAAGCTTCAAAAAGCGTGGTACAAAAGACCGAGATAATACTTTAGCAGCAGTAAAAAACAAGGACAGCAGAACCAGCCTACAAAAACCATGTTAGCGAATACAATAACTTAGAAATTGGAAAATATAATGCATATGATCTATTAGTCTTAAAACTAAGTTATTTTTTTAATGATTTATTCCCATTTGAATAAGAAACACAACTTGGTAACAATGAAGGATGATAATTAGTTTCCTAGTTTTGTCTTATCAAAGAAAGGTTAGTCACATAGACCAACTATTGCCAAAACACTATGGTGCAACAATTGTATAGCATTAGTTCTCTCGAAGCAAACATTTGTTCCCTAAGCAGGTCTTCTTTACTATCATGGAGAAAACCATTCTCTGCTATGCTGATAAAGCTGATCACCACACATATTGATAGGGTAAGGTTCGTTGAGGAACAACCGCCTGTCTCTATAACTTGGTCCAGTTCTACCAAATAAAATGAGTTGTTGGCTGATAGGACTCGTCCAAATACTTGTGAAGGGGTAGAGGCCGGGCAGTTAGCCAATGTAGTATTGTCCACAATGATGATGACTGGGGAGATCCATGTTGTGCCATGACCGAGCCACCCAACTAACTAGTGCAATACCATTCTACCACATGTACCTCCAAAAAAAAGAGAAGTAGAATTGGTTACTGATTGGGATGAAAGTCAATTTGCATTCTTCCTGTGGGTGAGTCAGTTTGCATCTCTTCTGAGACAACTCGAGAAGGATCAAACATCAAAGATATGATCTCTGAATCTATAGTTATGTAAATTTCAGATGAAAGAGGATACTCAAGGACCCACCATACAATATATACCAGAACCAGATCTTACCAAGATTAATAGACCTTAGAAGATAATTCTCTGAAGTTACCACCCACTGCCATTAAGGATATATTGTTGTTAAGAAAGAATTATGCATTTCATTCTCATCATAAAAGTTATACATGGCTAACACTAACATATTCAAATCTAGTATATCATTCTTTCCACAGTCCCATGGTCATAACTAATAAATTTTCCATGCAAAAAAAATAAGAGCATATATTAATAGAAGGAAATAATGTTTGAACCATACGCACCTCCCATCTTGAATTTTTGGAGGGCAAAGAAGATTCTATTCTAGTTAGTCATACTTGCACCAAATGCAATTCTTTCCTTCACACTACTTAGTACTTAGCTTTCTTAAGAAAATATTTAGGGTCACAAACATATTGGAACATGTAGCAGCAAAGCTAGCTTTACTACTTGTTTGTCATTTATTGAGCAGAGGAATCCTAAAAGAGATTTAACCTTTATTTGGAAAATGTGTGTGGCTTTGGCTGCATAAAACCATCTTAAAAGAAACATTTTAGCTCGGTTAAGAAAGAAACTATAATATTCAAATACAATAAAGATATCAACGAAAATAGATAACAGACGATTACCATTGGAATAATAATGGAAAAAAAAGGTTGTGCTAACTTGAATAGACGCTACTTACGATTTTGTCATGGACATTATCCCTTGCAAAATTCCATTGCCACCCAAAATAGGAAGTAAAGCAAATAATAGTCCAACTGCACAATCCTGTATGTTACAGAATCCACATAACATTAAAATATTGTATATGCCTCCCCATTGTAGAGAGTCTAATCAGGCACATCTCAAATTTGCTAAATAACTGCAATGTGTCCAAAATCTTATCCATTCAACAATAAGGCTAACTTAGAAAGTACAATTTATGAGCAAGTAATTCAAGAGCATAGAATTTGAAATGAAGCACATGGCCCTCACTTGAAGAATTAGAGTTCCAATTGTAACTTGACCATAGGGAGAATTAATAGTATTTTGCTCCATCAAAAACTTTAGGACCTGAAATATAACCATGAAGAATGATTTATAAGAAAATATACGATAATATAGGAATCATGAATTATTAATTTATTTACCATGACCTCACATAAAACATGCCAAAAAGAAGTTATATATTTTAGGCTAATGAGGAATAGTCTTAAGTATGGAATGAGAATTCAAGTGCATCATTAACTTGGCAGCTTCACTTCAACATCTATAACATCTAACAAAAGCATATGTGGAGCACTCACATGAAGCCTATTCATTTTGTAATGTGAAATACCACTGAACAAAAACACCTGAATATTAAAAATTATGATCAGCAGAAATCATCAACTATATGCAATAATCATCAATGCAGATTTTGTTTTTAGCATAAGTAACGACTTGCAAATGCCCAGACACCATATTTCCAGGCAACTTCTAAATAAAAGAGTTAGATATAAATTTCAGTGTTCTATATGGTCATGCTACAAATACTAACCCCTAAATATAAAATTGGCAGGCATAAGTGATCAGAATATATTCTGGATGGTTTAATTATCCAAGTTCAATAAAAGACATAATATAAAACACAAGAAAAGACAAAAAAAAATGAAAAAATAAAACAGCCTCACTTAAGTTTAATTCCAATACCCACCCATCAAGGTAGCATAAAGGCAAGGCATATGAGAACTGAGAGCGAGCATTGGATAGGAATGTTAATCAAGGGAAGAGCCACAGTTAATTGTAGGAAAGTCAATGGTTGATTCCACAAAGTAGTTGTCCCTGTGTCCTCCTCCACTGGAATCATGTCCACTTTGTAATTGTATTGAAGCTCGGTAGTCACTGTATGACTTTTGAACTTTAAAGTGACTTAAACCCTTTGTGACATTTAAGTCCGAAACCCCTGTGCCTTTAAAGTTTGTACAATGGATAAAATAGAGAAATTGTCCTTAGAAAATAATGCTTCTTTTCTGCTTAGGATCTTTTTTTAAAGGCTCCGACAATTAGACTGCAAGAGTTTTAGGTTGGACATCAAGCATGCCCATACCCTTCTCATGCACTGTAGATTGATTCTATACATGTGCTAGGAGAGTTTATCACACCCAATGCTTCTCATTTGAGTACTTGGAGGACTCGTAAAAATCACACCATTTATCCAATTTGGCTTGTGATTTTTTATCAGATTATTGATGGCTTTGTGGAACCAAAGTAGCTAATAATTCTGCAGGCTATTGGTTTTCCGAAAGTTGCTTCTTGAGACAAATTTAGCTTGGTTTTCTCGGTGCCGCTTCCCATGGTTTGATTTGTATTCTTTGATAGAAGCTATGATGTGAAACCACCCATTACCTGCATGTGCCTTCAAGTGTGTTAATCCCAAATGGTTAAAAATCCCAACCCTGTCTGGATTTAAGATTCAAGTCCACCATGATACTTAGTAATTTGATAATGCTCATTGTCTCAAACTGTCAATTGATCAGATAATTTGTGGAATTCATGAGTATAATTGTGGAGTCTCCTCTCCTCTTTGGCAACTTCTAGTAGTCAATATACTAATCATCATAATGCCTTGCGAGATAGAAATTACCACAGAGAACCTTCAAAAATTCACTTCAAGTCCTTACTGGTTCCTCTTCTCTTTCTTCATGTATCTGACAATAGAAATACCACCAACATAATTGGCATGTAGTGAACTTATATTGTCATTGCACCCTAAACGTGGATCTACCTGATATTGAGGGCTCTTTTGAAGAAGTAACCTACTGTTAAATCTGCACACAAGAGCCACACAATTTGCCTTACTATCTATGAAAGACATCTTCATTCATTTAACAAATGGGATCCAGTGAATTTGAGTCGGTTGCTATTTAAGACCACGCAATGCATAAAAGAAATGTATATGAAAGGATTGTAGGTTGGAACCTCATCATTCTCGTACGCTAAATTTCTTTTGGCAAAGAAATTCAAAGCTCCAATACCATCCGGTCCTAGACCATAGATGGGGGTACAATATGGCTAATTAGAATGCTCTATGTTAGAAAAATGAAAGCTAGCACACTTAACTGAACAAACCAAAGTGCACAGAGTACTAATAACAAAAAAACAGTAAGTTATTGACAACTGTAATTTCATTACAGTGAAACTAGTCGTGTACAGTTTAAATCTGAGAAGAACAGTGAAATACTCTACTGCTTAGAGATCCCAGAAAGAGGCTAGATTAAGAATGTTCCATTTATTCATTTCATAAATAGGATTCGAATGAAGTAGAAGACAATGGGTAGGATACTGAAGCAGTTCAGTTTCTGTTGATTACCAAACTGAACCTGTAACAGGGAACAGAATGGTTTTGGCACTAGCGGCAATAGAGTGCAGCATTGGCACAAACTCAGAGAGTCTAGTGCCATCACCATTGGCACTACTGCATTGACTTGGAGAAAAATTGTTGCAACCAGTGTTGGTGCTACTATTTGCACTAAAACTCACTTCCTCTAGCACTGTGCTACAGGAGCCAGGACCAAATGATGAAGTGGAATATTTTTGTGCTGTGAACGGCTTAGTGTTGAAATAATTGCAGAATCAAAAAGAATTTATCATTTGGAATGGTATTCCTCCATGTCTTTTTTGGACATTAAACCTCAGTCAGGTATGCAAATCACTCTCAGTGATTCCATGCTTCTCAATAGTCAGTAGAATGAAAACCCCTGACTCAAATAGTAAACATTTCTCTAACTTCATCTTTGCCTCATGCAAGACAGAAGACAAGCATTTAGAAGAGAGATAATAATAATAATATTGATATACATAAGCACTATAAAGGTTGTAAAGTTTTTTCAATGATATTAAGTGCTTTCTTCATTCTAATGTAATATTTGTCTCTTTTGGCTGATCTTTCAGATATATTGAAACTAATAAAGATGGAAATTCAAAAATGATATTTTCTTTAAAATAGATTCTAGGAAGGACCTGCTTCTTTCTTTTCTTTTCTTTGGTGCACTGAGCTTCTACCCCTAGAATAAGTCTTTTTGATAAGCATATATACCACAAGCAATGAATTTGTTTCACAAATAGCAAGAGAAAAAATAGTGTCATATACTAGGATGCTTTAAACTTGGAGTTATATAGGAGATAGCATATTTCTTGCATGTCTATTACCCTCTATGCTACCTCAACGCAAGGCATCATTCCTTGTGCATTTACTCTCATTGTTGATATTCCTCTAGAAACTATGAGGAATGGAATTTTTGGTATCGAGACAGCAGAGGAAAGGGGGAGGAGTTTCCAATACAGCAAAAAAATGCTCAAATTATTGGACCAGCAAGGGACAAAAAATTGTACATATAAATTTTAACAAGAAAAATAAATGAATATATTAAATTTAACAAGAAGAAGAAAAAGATAACCATATCCTTGGCTCAAATATTTGTTTAAAACATATTTTAAAATTTGAATTATTTAATTTCAACCAAAAAACAAATTGTTGGAAAATTTTCAGCTTATACCAAAAATGAAAAAACAATTGTAAGCTATGTTCCACAGAGTTTCTTGACGGGGAGACAAGGGGACAGGGGATGAGTTTCGGGGATGGGGGGACCAAGGGCCTAAGTTTGGAGACAACAGGTGGATGGTGGGGGGGATGGTGGCAGGATGGTGATGGGTGGGGGGTCGAGGGGCAGCGCCACTCACAAGGGTCTTGGGGCAATGCCCCCAACGGGATCGAGGGGCAACACCCTTCATGGGGTCCAAATTAAGGCCCTCAATATCAAAAAACCTTCATAGGGCACATCATTTTCACAATTAAGGCCTTTGTTGTGTGGATAATTCATATTATTTAACTATTTATTAGTTAAATAATACCCACACACATGTTCACATCTTAAGTTGACTTAGGAAGCATTCTAGTTGTCTTCTAGATGTTTCTAGTTTGTCTAGTTGTTGATAGTTGTTGTTGATAGTTGTCATCTTATCCTATAGTTGTCATATGTCATAGGATTAAGACACTTGTTACATGACTACAACATCTTGTGTTTCACCTTGGTCTTTATAACCAAGACCTCATTGTACATTATGTAATCCAATACATTGTTGTATCAGGGCTATATAGCATTCTTTTTGCTTCTCTCTTGTGTGGAAGGTTATTTGGTTTTGCAAATTTGATCCTGGTGGTTGATTGCTCCAACATGGTATCAGAACTTTGATCCTGCAAGCCCCTTCTCATTTTTTTTGGAGAGATTTTGCCGTCAACTTTTTGCTGGTGCATCCTGGCTCAAAACAGAGTTCACCGTTGAGTTCAAATCGCCCAAATCTGTAAGGATCGACTATCCAAAACTTGATTTTGGACATAGGTAATTTTTCGACTTTTTGGGCTCTTATATGCATTTCTGCAGAAAATTTTGTCCAAAAGGCAAAAAAAATTTAGCAGAGGGCCATTCTGCCCCCTGCATTTTCTGCTTCATTATCAGATTCTCAGATCAGATCGATTGGTTTTTTGTCTGTTTTGGTGAGATCTGGCCTTTGTAGACAATATTTCTGCAGTTGTGGGTCAAAATTTTTGGTTTGCAGGTTATTTTTTGACCAAATTAACCTGATTCTGGGTTGACTTTGCCCTGGTTTTGGGCCCACTGATTCATTGAGATCTGTCTCCATTTCAGGCCCAAATCTGGGCTCTTACTCTAGTCGATGATCGACCTTCATTTTCTGTGTGAATATTATTGCTCTCGACCTCTGCAAGCATTTCAAGAGCTCTTTGCAACCTTCAGAAGGGTCCGAGATCGATGCCTTGCCCTCTGTAATTTTTAGATCGACAGGATCTAAAAGTGCCATTCCTATCTCTCTTGTGAACAAATCACCCAGAGGTCTATGCATATATCTGCAGGTCTTCGGCGGGGAGTTTTTTTTTAAGAGGCAATTCTATGCAAGTTTTTGGATCGGGCTAGGTTCAGTCTTTTGGCACCCTCAACAGGCCTCATTCTTAGTTGATCGGCCTTCTCAAGCACGATGACTGCATTGATCTATTGGGTTCATTTTGTGGGTGTTCCATTCACCTGGCCGGCACATTGGATCATAGCATTGGACTGTGCTTTGCCAAGATTTTTTGAAGGATTCGGCATTTTGTCCTGAGTGCGCAGCATCTTGTCTGAGAAGTTGAGAAAACTGAGCAGCAAGTTTGGCTTTGGCAGAAGTCGATGATAGCATTCTGTGTTGGACTAGATTTTTGTTGGCTATTGTGACCATTGTTAACAGTTTGGAAAATTTTCGAACCTCGTCGGTTGTTCCACTGCCATCGATGGATCTCATCCACAGATCAGCGGCATCGGCGGGGGTCTCACATTACAATTCACATCAGATGTTTGCTAAATTTGTCGGTGGTTCCATCGGCATATGCCTTAAGCCCGGTGACATTCACAATACTCAATGCCAGTAGTGTGAAAATCCACCAACGGCGGCACATTCGGCGGTGACAAAAGTCCCGATAGTGGTCAAAAATTCACATCAGGAAACCTTCTTAGCTCGTCGGTTGTTCCTGTCGACGTAATCCACAAACCGTGGCAGTCACATTTTTTAGCGGCGGTCTTCTGTGTCTTTCGACAACACACAGTCGCCACACGATTCCCATCGATCGGTCAGTATTCTTTGCATCTCGACGAGAGTTTTTTGAACAATCAGTATTCTTCCCATCACCCTGTGATCACAAACTTGTTTAGATCAGTCATTGGTTTCAACAGTCCTGGATCTCACACCGCCAACATCGATGTCTTCAGCAATCCTATGGCTCCGACTCCACGCATAAGTCCTCATCTCAAAAGTTTTTGATCAAGTCTATTCATTGATAATGCGGGCTCCATTACTATCAGTCTTTTTGCTTTCGCTGGCATTTTCCAACATTATTGATGATCAGTATTGTTGAACTCTGTGTTGACGATAGACAAAGCAGATCTTGAGCAGCTACTGATCTGCACCAGTCTTGAATCTCATTCAGTAAGCTTGAGTGCCTGTAAGAGCTTGTAGCTGATCTACAGTGACTAAGCTGTTTTAAACACTGGATCAAGTATTCTTTGTTCGTTTGTCCAAGACAGGGGATTAAGGCCCGGTTTGGCAGGTGGCCTACCCCCTCACAAACAAACTTCTCCACCTTTCTTGTTGGTTCCATCGCCTGATCACATCGTTGATCTTGTCGCAAGCAAGCCAAGGACAACTTTTTGCAAATTTTGACAAAGAGGAGGATTTTTTCTTTTTGCCATATCTTGCAAACCAGGAGGCGGATTTTCGCGTTCTTACAGTCATTGGAAAGGTGGTTCAATGAATGTCACTGTGGTGCAGGTGATTTGTTTAGAATTCGTCATTTTTTGCCAGTTTTTCAGCTTGAAGGTACAGTTCATGTTTTTCTTGCAACTGACATATCTTTTGCATACGACGTCGAAATCTGGTGAAATTTTTTTTGAAATTGCTCAGAAAATCGCAAGGAATCTGATTGTAACTTCTGTTTTTTCCCTTGACAAGCTTTTTTGCTCAAAAATTGTAAAAATCACCGTGTGTTATAAACGGTTGATTTACGCTTGTCGATTGTACAAATTCTTTCATTGTACTTTGCTGGGGGGGTTACAATCACATTGTTAATACATTTTGGGGGGGGTGAAAGGCACGATTTAAGTGCCCTTGTGTCTTTGGTTCTTGGTGTTTTTTCTACTACACATGGCGGAAAGTGTGTCTATAAAACACTCACTCCACATAATTACCACACATGGAAGTTAAAAATGAAACAACTACTGCAATCTAAGGGCCTTTGTCAAATGCTAGAGGATAATCCACCTGGTTTCACTAAGGAGTTTGAAAGATTTGCTTATAAGAACAAATTAGATGAAGCTATGGGAATCATAGGATTGCATGTATCAGATAACTTGTTGTTTCATATTGCGGAGTGTACAACACCTGAGCAAATTTGGGATAAGCTTACAGAATTGTATGGTACTGTCAATGAATTCCGAATCTTGCAACTAGAGGCATAATTGACATCACTCTCTCCAGATAGTTTTCCTACTATCCAAGATTTTCTCGAGAAATTCAAGATGATCTTGTCACAATTGAAAGGGTGTGGGCATGATAAAACTGAAAAGGAATGTATCTTCTTGATTTTGTCAAAGTTGAAGGGCCCATTTCAGGTGTTTTCATCTACCTTCTATTCTACTATGGATGCCTTTGGAAGACTTTAAGATGCCTAGCTTTGAGCTGTTCTGTGAGCGTCTTACTAGGGAGCAAACCAAGTTACTTCAAATGGATGCACTTCCTAGTTCTAAGAGTCAAGCCTTGATGGCCTCATCTTCCAAGGGTAAAGGTAAGAATAAGAAGAAGCCCAAAATAGAATCTCCTTCAAGTAGTGAGTCTCTCCCTTCAAACCAAAGCCAAAGAATGACCAGAAGCCCACTCCTCCACCTAATCCTTCCAAATCTAGTGAGTCTTCCTCCAAGACAAAGAAGAAAGGTGGCACTTGTTCTTTTTGTGGCATAACAGGTCATGATGAGTCTCATTGTTTCAAGAGGTTAGAGGCTTTGGAGGAAGCTATGAAGAAGCACGAGATTTCTCTTCCCAAGCCCTCCTCTACAAGCAAAGGACATGCTCCTTCTGCACATGGCTTGCTTGCATCTTCAGATAGATGGATACTTGATTCAGGTGCTTCACATCATATGACCAATTCACTTGATCTACTTGAGACTCTTTCTGATACTAGCACTTCTCAGATTGCAGTGGGGAACTCTTCACAGATTTCAGTCATGGGGACAGGCACCGTTCAATTGCAAGATGGTTGCATTGAAGATGTTCTTTTTGTTCCCAAGATTTCTAACAATCTTCTCTCAATCTATCAGATTTGTCATTCTGGGGATGGGAAGAAAGTTGAGTTTACTCCTCACAGAGTGGTTATTCGACAGCTACAGGATCCTGAGACAGTTATTGCTATAGGGAGAGTGGATCATACATCTCGACTATACAGATTTGATGGATTTGAGTCTTCATCAGGATCATCTCTTATAGCACATGCCGATGCCTTGAGCAAGCTTTGGCATGACAGATTTGGACATCTGAATTACAGTTATCTTCAGCAAATGAGCACAAAGAAGTTGGTTGTTAGTCTACCTAAGATTTCTAGTAGAGAG
The DNA here is from genome assembly GCA_027924645.1 of Cunninghamia lanceolata. Classification (NCBI taxonomy): domain Eukaryota; kingdom Viridiplantae; phylum Streptophyta; class Pinopsida; order Cupressales; family Cupressaceae; genus Cunninghamia; species Cunninghamia lanceolata. Next base: position 1,936,403 of record BSBN01001378.1, read on the forward strand.
GGAGTTTGTCCGAGTTGTGTACTTGGCAAACATCATCAAGATCCCTTTCCTAAGGGTCAGGCTAACACGAGCTTCGGCACCCTTGGAGTTGGTTCATAGTGATCTCATGTCTTTCCCAACTCCTTCATTTTCAGGGGCCAAGTATGTGCTCACTTTCATTGATGATTTCTCACAACGCACATGGGTGTACTTTCTTAAGTACAAAAGTGATGTTTTTGACACATTCAGGGTATACAAGGCGTTTGTGGAGAAGCATTCAGGTCTTTCTCTTCGACGGATACGCACGAATAATGGGGGGGAATATGTGAACCAAGCTTTTCAGGATTTTTGTAGTGAGCATGGAATTTAGCATCAGTTTTCAGTTCCTTACACTCCTCAGCAGAATGGTGTGGCCGAGAGAAAGAACAAGACATTACGGGAGATGGCAAATTGCATGCTACAGTCTAGGTCTATGGATCCCGCCTTTGGGCTGAAGCAGTCAATTGTGCCAACTATACTCAAAATCGTATAAGGCAGTGCAGCATATGACTCCCGAGGAGGCTTGGTCCCATGTCAAGCCTAATGTATCCTTCTTCAGAGTATTCGGTAGTGAGGCTTGGGCATTCATTCCGAATGGTCGATGTAAGGCTATGGAGAAGAAGAGTCAACCTTTGATTTTTGTTGGCTATTGTGAGGATGTGAAGGCTTACAGGTTGTTTGATTCTGTCACTCAGGATGTCTACTTCGTAGAGATGTCCATTTTGATGAGTCCTTCACACAAGTGGATTCTTCCACCACTTCTTCCTCACTACATACTCCGCCTACTTCATCATCACTTGAAAATGTTTTGCTTCTTCAAGATGATACTGATGAAGGTCCTGCCCCAGCACCTCCTCAAGCACCAATTTTGCCCCGATGGGCCGGCACTACTCTTGAGGAGGCTGGTCCTCTTGTTGGTGATCCCACAAATACTCACCGCACTCGTTCACAGACAGCCGGTCTCAGTCTTTTGAGTCATGCCATTTCCACGGATCCTTAGAAGTTTTCAGATGCCGCAGGTATTCCAGAGTGGGGACAGTGCAATGGTTGAGGAGTATTCTTCTTTAATGAAGAATCATACTTGGGATCTTGTTCCTCTTCCTAAGGGAAGAAAATTGGTTCGGTGCAAGTGGGTATACCGCACCAAATATGCAGCCGATGGTTCTAAAGATAAATACAAGGCTCGTCTTGTTGCTAAGGGGTTTTCTCAGGTTGAGGGTATTGACTACTCTGAGACCTTTGCTCTTGTCGCCAAGATGGATTCCATTCGTCTTGTACTTTCTCTTGCCGCATCTCAAGGATGGTCAGTGTATCAGATGGATGTGAAGAGTGCCTTCTTGCATGGTGATCTTCATGAGGAGATCTACATGGAGCAGCCTCCGGGTTTTGTGCAGGACTCTTCACTTGTTTGCAGGCTTCGTCGTTCATTATATGGTCTCAAACAAGCCCCTAGGGCTTGGTATGAGAAGATGGATAGTTTCCTGCTTGCTTCCAGTTTCACACGATGTCATTTTGACCCTACAGTGTACACAGAGACGTGGAGATAATCTTTTGATCCTTGTGCTTTATGTGGATTGGAAGGCAGCCAAACGTATTTTGAGGCATATTTAGGGCACATCACACTTTGGCATTCATTACACATCAGGAACTTCTTTGATTATGGGCTTCACTGACTCAGATTGGGCTGGTGATGTTAATGATCGGAAGTCCACTTCTGGCTTTGTTTTCTGCCTTGGTTCTGGTCCGATTGCATGGTCTTGCAAGAAGCAGACAGCTATTGCATTATCATCAACAAAGGCTGAGTATCGATTGGCTAGCCAAGAGGTTCTTTGGCTTCGACAGTTGATGACTGAGTTTGGATTTCCTCCAGATCATCCCACTACTCTTTGGTGTGATAATCAGAGTGCCATTCATATTTCTCGCAACCCCGTGGAGCATCAGCGTACTAAGCACATCGAGATTCACATGCACTTCATCAGGCAGCTCATCCAGGATGGTGTTCTTAGCTTGGAGTACTTGCCTACTGAGGAGCAGGTTGCGGACATCTTCACTAAACCTTTGGCATCACCTCGTTATCTTCAGTTGCGATCGATGCTTGGGGTGAAGGAAGTTGTCCTTGGGGGGTCTTCTTGAGTCCTCCTTCCTTCACTTTTTTCATGCTTTTTTGCATGTTTTTCTCTCTTTTGGAGAGGAGTTTTTTTCCATGAGGTTTTCTCCTTTTCTCCGCTTGTGAGAGATTGTTTGTATATGGGTACCTAACATGGCCTTGTTGCCAGGACCCATCTTTGCATTTGTTTTTTCCTCCCTAAGTTGCACTTAAGGGGGGGTGTTGGTGTGAACAGGGTTATTACCTATCTGGTTTAACCTTTGTTGTGTGGATAATTCATATTATTTAACTATTTATTAGTTAAATAATACTCACACACATGTTCACATCTTAAGTTGACTTAGGAAGCATTCTAGTTGTCTTCTAGATGTTTCTAGTTTGTCTAATTGTTGATAGTTGTTGTTGATAGTTGTCATCTTATCCTATAGCTGTCATATGTCATAGGATTAAGACGCTTGTCACATGACTACAACATCTTGTGTTTCACCTTGGTCTTTATAACCAAGGCCTCATTGTACATTATGTAATCCAGTACATTGTTGTATCATGGCTATATAGCATTCTTTTTGCTTGTCTCTCTTGTGTGGAAGGTTACTTGGTTTTGCAGATTTGATCCTGGTGGTTGATTGCTCCAACAGTCCTTAGTTTTCCTATCCTAATACTCTCACTCTTGCAGCCTTTAGCCTTTCTCATGTTTTTCACTTTTGTGATTGCTTAAGGTGTGGGTGAGGCCCATAGACCATTAGGGTTAGGGTACTAGCACGAAGATCCAAAAAAAAATCTGATTTAAAAATGAATGTTTTGCCTCATTGTTGTGGGGGACGTCTGGGAATCTCAAGGACAATAGGAGACATTTGGGAGTCCCTGGGCATCTCGAGTACACCCTAGAGTCTCCAAGAAGAGCAAAAATGAAGGGGACGTCCCGGAAACATTCCCTCTTTGAGGGGGACATTCAAGAAACATCCCTAGGTCGTGGGTGGCAATGGAGGAACATTTCCCCCAAATCCCCGCATCCCGGAAACGTCCCCATCTTGGAAACACATGTTTTTTTTGGAAGGGGTGCATCCCTATGGAACACTGATTGTAAGTTATGATAGTTCATATTTTCATTTTGTCATGAATGAATGGGAATGAGATATTTTAATTTATCATGTTTCAAATTTGCAATGCTCACTTCACAAATATGGATATCTTTAGAATGTCCAATGATGCTTAATTTTGCAAAATTAAGCATCATTACACATTCTCAACATATCATACTTAGGAAATGGGGATTGCAAATTTGAAACATAATAATTAAAGCATCTCATTCCCATTCATCCTTGACAAAATGAAATTTTAATATCTAATATCATAGATTATAATTTATAATGACTAATGTAACCATAACAAGAGTATGTGTTTCAAAATGGCAAAATATTACAATCAATATCTCAGCCACGCCAACATGCTCACCATAGAGCAGGAAGCTTCATCGTCATACAAACTTGCCATCGGACCTTTTTTTTAGAGTTTGTGTTTTTTTTGTCCTTTTCCATATTCTGCATACCCAGAGGAGTCCCTATCTGAGCCAAAAAAAAGGATAGACATCCCTAAAATGGCATCAGGAGGAACTAAAACATCTCATGGATGGCTAGGGCACCTTCCCCAGTGGTTGGAAATATTAAAGGGGCTTTCCATCTTGTCCCCAACCATTCAAAATGTTTGGAAACTCTGAAAAGAAACCTTGGAGACAGAGGATGCATCCCTTGGGTACATAGCTTATAGAAAAACTCAATTTATTTATTTGGATTTATAAAGAATAAAAGTTCTACATAAGTAAAACTGAAAAGATTACATCCCAAGTGTTGTGGTGTAATGGTAAAGTGGTGCATTCATAAAGAGAGTGACTCAAGTCCAAATCCCATCACAATAAGGCAATACACAACTTGAAAGACATACATGTGTGATAAAACATCTAGGCCTAGGGCCTATTCATCCCTAGCAGCAGTCTGGGTCCACTGATGTTCCCAATCACCTTTAACAAAAAAGATGAATAAATTACCACAGCTGTGGACGACATTGATAGGAAGGTGCCAACAAACATTCCCTCTGAAGATTTTGCCCCGCATACCTATAATCAAAAATTCATAAAGCAAACAAGAACCTTCAGTATCAATTGTAATCACTCCTACATTGCATAGCAAAAGTTAATTTAAATATATGAAAAAACAAGATGGACAAATACCACAGCAGTAATGCCACACAAACACATGAAAAGGAAGATCTGGAGCAAACCCCCTAAAACAGCAACAGCTCGAACAACTCGAAGCTATACAAGAAAAGTATAACCCATTTCAGTTAATCTGTTCATAGAAATGTTTAACAATAAAATTATTCTTGATTTCCAGCTGCCCAAATTTTGGAAGTAGAACCTACTATAAACCAAAACAGTTTGCCTAATTTAGGAAACAGTAGTATTTTTTCTCTTTTTCTCCATAAACCTACAGAGCATGTAGGGAAATATGATCGGATTTAAAAAACACCATGATATGTTTTATTACCTTTGTTGCAGAAAAATCAAGACCCAAGGCAAAAAGGAGAAAGACAACACCAAATTGAGCTACTGTCTCCACCTGAAACAAATTCAATCAAATGTAAAGATGGCCAACAAAATCAGTAAAAAAAATTACTAAACGAGCAACATACTAGAAAGGACATACATAAATAAGTAAAAGCTGGAACTATAGACAAGGTTCAGAAAAAAGCTGCCATAACCATCCAACTATTATAGCACAAGTTCATCCACAAAAAACAGGCATTTCCAAAATCCTATACACGAATAAGACTCTTTGGGTCTTATTGGTGATTCATAGTCCTTAATGTTATCTCGTCTACCAAGACTGCACAAAACATATCTTCAATACAAATGTCATAGAACAAAATGCACTGCATTTTTATATTGTCTCAGGCAAAGAGAGTTGAAGATGTCAATCATACCATTACCACATGTCCACTTAATTTCTGCTTTATTATTGATCATAAATAATGTCATGCTTGAGATATTGTCATTAGAACTTAGAAGTTTGCTGCCCAAAGTTATTTTACCTATCATAGACATACTGAGTTATTGACAATCAGAATACAAGAATCACCAAGAGTCAGGACATCATGAGTTACAAGCAATTTGTCCATCTCACTAACCCTATCAAAGATTATAACTGGCACCTATGTCACAAGGTTAGCCGAATTTAATGCTTGAAGTTTGAAATTCAGCCAACTAAATGAAAACTTTTGAAAATTGTTGTGATTCGCCCTAAAATTCATACAGTAAAGGGCTGAAGTTTTTCTATTAAAATATATTTAAAAAGAGGGTGAGTGTCTTTGCCTGTTGTCCACAGGTGTTGACAGTCGCCTGTGTTGAATTCGTTGGCCAACATGGACACTTGCTGTTGCAGAGTCAAGATTCAGACTGTCCTATTCGGTGTTGAGCAAATTGTATGCAATATCGTGGGATTCATGGAACGAGTTTGGCACTACCAAGAATGATTCATGTGAGCTCAGGAGTCTGTGTTGAGGTGGCAGCTGCAAGTCTGAATAGGTGAGCTGGGCACTACCAGTATTATAGTTGTTTGGAAGGGATTTCAAGTCTAAATTGTGTATTCACGCCATATATATTTACATTTAGCCAAGTCTCAGTTCTCATTGGTTTTTATTATTGTATTTTTCCATGTTTATTTTTAGTTCTTCCAATGTATTTTTAAATTTATCACCATGTCCTTTGTCTTCTCATTTTCATATTAAGATTTAATATTTTAAAATTTAAAAAATTAAATTTAGTTTTTTTATTATTGAACTTTACAATATTTAATATATAAAATTTAATACATTTATAATAAGAAACATTAGTTTTCCACAGCCCATGATTTTTGTGCAGAGGCTTCTGGATTTAACTGTGTATAATTTTTTATTACTCGACGTTTTGGATCACACACCGTGATCCATCATCAGGAATGTTCAAGAAGAGAATGATGGATCACAGTGTGTGATCCAAAACGTCGAATAATAAAAAATTATACACAGTTAAATCCAGAAACCTCTGCACAAAAAACATTTATAATATTTAAATTAAATTTTTTTAATTATTTATATTTTAATATTAGCCAAATTTAATCACATTTTTTTAGCAAATTTTATCATTGTTGAATTTAAATCGAATTTTATCTTTGTCAAATATGAACACGAACAGGAACCTTGCGACATAGACTGGCACCATGCAATTGAGAGACTAACCACTTTTCTCTTGAGCTGCATGGTTACATCCAGTTTAGAATATATCGATGCCCTATATGTGTTTTTTGGAGGAAGACCTCCTTGTGAATACTTGGTATCAAAAGTTACTATTTAGTATTAAGTCACAAATTGTGAAGGAACCAACCACAATGCTACTTGTAATATCTCAAATGAAATAGAACACAGACTCCATATATGAGAAAATATTTATTTCAAAAAAAGATGAAGGCCTAGTGCCCATGACATATCAGTACTCCTTATGATGTTCTCATTGAAGGAGGTCCATAACAGAGTGACTGTATTATGTGAGGAAGGTTGGGATGTTCAAGAGGATCTCTCTTCTGAGATAAAGATAACCATCATGTCCTTGCAGAACATCATCTTTTGCAAGTTTAATTCAATATCACATCAATCTTGGCATATGCATAACAAGACAAATAATCAGATTTTTCAATGTTAGTGGCACCATATGAATAATACACCAGGAAATAATTTGTATACATTATATTTGGATAGAAACAAGAAGCAGTTTTAGGAGAATTTTTTTGAATATTGATTACTGCTGTGATAGCAGTTCCACTGACAGATCACAAGTAAATTTCATACAAGGAAACATGAAGACTAGCATCCAAACATTCACAACTTAAGGTGAAATCACACTAAGAAATCACGTGCTATGACCCAGGCAAGGTTAGGTGCAATGTTTGATAAAATGCCTGATTGGTATGGATTAGCTTATCTAATTAAACAGTTTGTAACAGCCTCCTTTGTTGTTTTCTTATTTAAATAACTCCTACATATCAGATAAATATATAGATTTGTTCAGTAATCACATGGCAGCTAAGGATTGGAGCAGGAAGTGGTCCAAAAGAGATGTCAGATACTTCTCCTCCCTCGTCTGGATACACGTATCTGCATATCGAATACTCAAAACAGATATGATACCCCCGAATACGGCATGGATACCTTATCCATACATATATGTAAATGAGAATATATTCGAGCCATATCCAATACATTTGGATACGGCACAATATTGCCTGGTGCCATATCCACTTTAGGGTTCATGTAGAAGTAAAACATTTAAAATTTGCAAAAAATAAAATATAAAAAAAATCACACACATTATACATACATCACTAAAGACAAATACATAATAAAACAGAATAATTATTGTAAAATAAAACGTAAAAACCAAAATCTATATAAATATAAATAAATATTTTTATGTTATATACCCTTAGATATATAAACAATTGAATATATGTATATTTCACTGATCCACGGGGACGCGTCCCCCCCGAAAAAGGTGCCGTTTCGGAGACGGGGACGTTTCCGAGACGGGGACGTTTCCGAGACGGGGGAACGTCAAGGAAACGTCCCCCCGCCGCCCTGCCGTCCCCCCGCCGCATCAGAAGACGTTTCTCATTGGGGGGACGTCTGGACGTCCCCGAGTCTTCCAGGCGTCCCCCCTCAAAACATATATTTGTTTTTTTTGTTTAGGTTTTAACTTTTACTTTTCATTGTTTTGAAGTTTTCATTCACTTCACCGGCACCCGTTCGCGTTCAAGGAGATTACTGCGTTTGAACTTTGATTAAATTCTGCCTCCGTCGAATCATAGGTACTACTGAGGCCCGAGGGTTTTATTTTGGGTGATTCGTAAGAATGCAGTGAATGCCTCAAAGAGATGGCATCGCGTGGGATATCCCACGCGATGCCATCTCTTTGAGGCATTCTTTTTGATCTTTTTTTATGCTGCAATAATAAACTGTGAACAATCTTATTGGAAGTGCGGCCATTAATACCTTACAGTCAAATGTTTGTAGTAACGTTTACCTCTGAAGAACAGAAAATGAATGCCTCAAAGAGATGGCATCGCGTGGGATATCCCACGCGATGCCATCTCTTTGAGGCATTCAGCGTTTTTTAAAACGTTTTTAATTTCGGATTTCCATTTCCTAAACTTCCAGTTCTAAAACGGTAAAACCTTTTCGACAAATCCATTTTGTGCATATCCTGCAATCGTTGCAGTGCCTGCGTCTCCCTACCTGCGTCAAAATGGGAGCTTTGGTTATTTTTAAATTTTTTTGATAAAGGATAGAGGAATTTTGTCAGATGTTGTGGTTGCAGCAACTGCACTGTTAGACTGTAGAGTGTAGTCTGTATGCACATTGCAAACTCAAAGTGGAAGCAGCAAGCACAGACAAGGCACATGAACTGTTTGACAGAATGCCTCAAAGAAATGTGGAAGCTCCGAAGCATAGACAAGGCACGTGAACTGTTTGACAGAATGCCTCAAAGAAATGTGGTCTCCCTCAAAGAAATGTGGTCTCTGCATAGACAAGGCACGTGAACTGTTTGACAGAATGCCTCATTCTGTCAAGGTGTGAACACTGAAAGCATAGACAAGGCACGTGAACTGTTTGACAAAATGCCTCATTCTGTCAAACAGTTCACGTGCCTTCTCTATCACAGTCTATGCTTCCACTGTTCCACATTTCTTTGAGGCATTTTGTCAAACAGTTCATGTGCCTTGTCTATGCAGACTGCAGAGACCACATTTCTTTGAGGCATTCTGTCAAAGACTCAAACAGTTCACATGCCTTGTCTATGCTTCCACATTTCTTTGAGGCATTCTGTCAAACAGTTCACGTGCCTTGTCTATGCTTCCACTTTGCATACACATCTAACAAGGCAGTTGCAACTACAACATCTGACAAGTCACAAAATTGAAAATTCCTCTATCCTTTATGTTTTAGATGGATGTCCAACTCCATACCCTATTCCAAAGCTCCCATTTTGACACAGGCAGGGAGGATGCTGGGCTGGCAAAGGTTGTGGAATTCCGAATTTGGCTTTGCACCAGCCAATTGCATTTGCGGCTTGCTTTAACAAATCCTGCAATCATTTTGTGCATATCCTGGAATCATTGCAGTCCATGAGACCACATTTTGATTTTTGAATTTTTCTGATTTTCATTTTTAAAAATTTTTTCTTAACAATGAAGTTGTACATTGTTTTAACTTTTTTCAATTTTAATTTTTGATTTTCTTTTGCAGGCTGCAGCATCATCATCATAATGAGTTCACAGTCACACAGCATAAGTGACAATGAGGATAGAGAGGTTGAAGTTCACAGTGAAAATGACTCATCTCAATCTGATGATCGAGATCCTGATTTTGATTTAGAAGGGGAGGGTGAACATGCCTCAAATACTCGATCTCACTCTCAAACTGACACAAGTTCCGTTGGGAGTAAAGCTCGTGATAAGTGCCCTTCACAATTCCTTCAAAAATGGGCCAAGGGCCCCTTTGATCCAAAATCACCTTTAAAACAATTTGCATCTAAGATAGAAGCAAACCCTGCGGCAAAGGGGGGGGGCACTAGAAAATGGAAGTGCAACATATGTAAGCTTACATGGTTTGGAAGCATTACAAGAACTAATGCTCACCTTCTTCTTGTCCGAGGCAAAGGTGTAGATGTATGCAAAGTTGTGGATGGTAACTTGAAGTTCAGGGCTGAAATATTAAAATTATGGGGTTGTAAAGAGGATGAAGCATCACCTTCTGTTATGTTGCCACAAAGGAGTAGGGGTGATCAAATTTCTAGTGCTACTTTGCAGACTCAAAGGCCACCAAATCCATCCAGTTCAAGTGCAACACAGCCTAAGGGGAAACGTAAGATGGCATCTTCACAACCATTGGCAGATTTATTCAATGTGCAAGCAAAGGATGAGGCAGATGATGCCATTGGCAAATTCTTCTTTGCTAATGGCATTCCATTCCATGTGGCTCGCTCTCCTTATTATAAGGAAGCTGTGTCAAAGATAATAAGGGCAGGACAATCATATGTGCCACCAGGGGAGACTAAATTGAGGACAACAATCTTGGATCAACACTATTCCAAGATTAATATTTTGATGGAGAAGATGAAGAGAACCTGGATCACAAGTGGATGCAGCATAGTCATGGATGGGTGGACGGACATTAGGCACCGTCCACTCATCAACATCATCGTTACATCTACAGCGGGCCCTTATTTCCTTAGGGCTATTGATTGTTCTGGGCATAGCAAGGATGCCCATTATCAGTTCCAGATCCTCAAGGATGCTATAGAGGAGGTTGGGCCACAAAATGTGGTGCAGGTAGTGACAGATGCGGCCCATGTGTGCAGAGCTGCAAGGAAGTTGATTGAGGCAGCCTATAGACATATTTGGTGGACTCCTTGTTGTGTGCATGCTATGAATAATGCACTTAAGGACATGGGTAAAATCAGTTGGATCAAATTAATTGTCAGTGATGCTAGAGATGTGCAGATGTTTATCTGCAATCACCATACTTCACATGCACTTTTCAGGTCCTTCTCCAAGAAGGAATTCCTGAAGCCTATAGAGACTCGGTATGCATCATATTTTATTCTCTTGGAGAGGATGCTTCAGTTGCAAGAGCCATTGCAACTAATGGTAATGACAGCAGAATGGAACCGATGGCCTGAGTCAAAGACACAGAAGGGATTGAGGGTTAAGGAGGTGGTGACGAATGATGTCTTTTGCGCTGATGCCAAATATATTGTCTCCATCATTCAGCCAGTCTTCACAGTTATTAGATTTGGGGATTCTAATGCACCTTCCCTTGGAGAGGTATATGAGTGCATTGATTCCATGCTTGATCAAATGAAGACTATTGTGCGAGAGAAGGACCCCACAATGCAATTCTACACCGAGCATATTCATCCAATCATTCAACGTAGATGGGAGAAGCTCAACACTCCCTTACACATGGCTGCCTATGCATTGAACCCAAAGTGGTACATACCTAGGCCCGGTAGAATCACACCTATACAGGATGCTGAGGTGAAGGAAGGGTTCATGAAGGCCATTGACAAAATGTATGATTCTACAGAGGCCAACTTGCTTCGTACTGAGTGGTCAAAATTTGCCATTCTTTGGGGATATTCAGAGGCAGCCCAGATAGATTTGGAGACTGTCACAGGAGGACCCCAAGTTGTGGTGGACTATGCATGGGCCTAGATCTTTGATTACTACTCTAGCCATTCGTTTGCTGTCCCAGGTTTCTAGTTCTTCTGCTGCTGAGAGGAACTGGTCTACTTATAGCTTCATCCACTCTGTTAAGAGGAACAGGCTTACTTCTAGGAGGGCAAAGAAGCTTGTGGCTGTACATAGTTCCTTGCGTCTCATTGACCGCACCACAACTACATACAGGGAGAGTCCAGCAGCCAGATGGGATGTAGAGCCAGAAGAGCCATCACAGATAGATGAGGATGCTACACAGACAGGGCTGGTTGGTATTGGTTTAGATGAGCTTGAGCATTTGGGGTCCAGCAGTTCCAATGATGACGAGATCGACATGGAGCTTGGGGATGATTAGATCATTCATCATTGGTGGCACCAAGCCATTAACCATTTTGGCATTACTATTTAGTATTTACTATTTACTATTTCAATATTTCGAACATTGTTGAAACTTGAAACTTGATTGTAATTATGAACAATGATTATGAAATTCAAATTATGAAACATCTAGTTCTCATTCCAATGTCTCACATTGTTTCAATGTTCACTAGTTCAATGAAATCATGGCAATGTGTTTAAACTCTAAACTTTACTTATTCCTTAGGCTTCTACAATTATACATCTTTTTATAACTAAATTTTCAAGTATTATATGTATTTCAGCGCGCCGCTCCCCCGCTGCCCCCCCGCCGCCGTCCCCCCGCCGTCCCCAAATTTAGGCCCCCCCCGTCCCCGAACCCGAAACGCGTCCCCTGCCGTCCCCCCGCCCCCGTCCCCAAAACTCCGTGGAACTATGGTATATTTCTATGGTTGTCGTATCTAGCTGTATCTATATCAGGAGATCCTGAAAATTTGCTGATACCATATCTGTTTTCAATACCGCATCTGTTTCCATGCAACTCTGGTCCACAATTTAAGGCACATTTAGCTTTAAGCACATAGAAATCTCCTCGTTTATAATCAGCTTTATTTTTGACATGGAAAGATACTTTTAAAATATGCAAGCACGCTTATAAGTACATTGTCTACTCCTTAAGAATGTACCTTGAACTTTTGAGTCATAACAAATCACTTCTAGAAATGTGCTACACATATACAGGTAAGGCAGCAGCCTTTTTGGGTAAGCCTCTCGTGCTCAATTCCAAGGCCTGAACTAAATTAGAAGAGAGCTCGAATCTCTTTTACTGTGTATTCTCTGGAGGTGATTGGTTCTTCAACGTCATTACTGTGAGCTTTTTGTTATGAATAATTAAGCTGCAGTATAAGATTTTCAGCTTACCTGTACCATTTCACTTACAAAGCTTAAGCCCCCTGGTCCAATAATAGACCCAGCAAGTAAGTATCCTGTAATAACCTGTCAAGATTTTCAAATCTAGGTCAAAACAAGAAAAACTATTTGCAGATCACTAGATAAAAGCTTGTAAACTGCATATAAAACAAACTAAGCTACCACCGGAAAAAAGTACAGAATCATGTCCTTTTAGTCCATAAGGATTTACACCTTGTAAAAGGCATAAGAGACTGACCGGCTGTCCAAACCAAGCAAAGGTAATTCCACCAACTGCTGCAGAGACAATCACCACCACTAAATCTGAAATGAGCCTGCACCACAGAATGTATCATTCTGTCACTAATCAAAACAGTACTCAAAAACCTTGATAATGGATGTAAACAACACGAAGAAGAGTGACATTGTACCTGAGGTCCAACTGTAGGACTGGATACTTGGATTTTGGATTGGACATTATAAATATATTATCCTGAAAAATAAACAACCTCTATGCCTGTGATTAGAAAGCATAATAAGTCTTGCAAATAAGTATTAGAGGTCAGAATTTTGATTGAAGCAGGTAAGATGAAAGCAAAAATATAGTGATACTTTCACTTGTAGCATCATAATCATCAAAGAACAAACCTTTCTATCTATTAAAATCGGTGTATCTTCTGCTCCATTCTCATTGTCCAAGTTGAAGACATCATGAAGTTGGAAAGACCTAGATGTTCCACTGAAAGAAACATAACAAAGAATTCCGTTACATCACGTAGTTTCAAAAGCAAAAGCCTTTCACTGATCAGATCAGTATGAATGCTACCAACAACAGAGCATGAGACACTGGACTTATTTAATCATAAATGAACAGTGAAGAGCTAGATGAATTTAAGTAGGGCCTTACTTCGACTCTAGCGTGTCATTTTTCTTAGACTTCTCATGAGTGACTCTAGCTACAGTCTCAAGCACAGCCTGAAATATCATTGCATTCAAAAGTTTTAGTAAAAAGTAACCAGATAAAAAGAGCTTTGTCTTATATAGTGTCAAGGAAAAGGTTTTTGATCAAACTGAAAGCATGTGCTATAAGAAGTGTCTGTCCATACACATACATGAGAGCATGAGCGAGCGTGAGCGTGCGTGAGCGTGTGTCTGTGTGTGCATGCATGTGTGTGTGTGCGTGCGTGCGTGTGTGTCTGTGCGTGTGCGTGCGCATCTGTCTGTGTGTGCGTGTGCGTGTGCGTGTGAGTGTGTGTGCGTGTGCGTGTGTGCGTGTGTGTGTGTGTGCGTGTGTGTGTGCGTGTGTGCATGTGCGCGCGCGTGTGCGTGTGTGTGTGTGTGTGAGACTGTAAAGCAGAAATTAGGATTTATTTTTCCATAGACCTACAGTATTAAATGCAGTCAGAACAAGTCACTATACCTCTTTATGACACTAAAATCATCTTGCTGATGTCAGCTGTATTTAAACTGTAAAATCATAATTCTGAAATCTTAACATCAATTGTTCGTGTGAATAGGAATTGTTGGGACATAACCCTGAGAACCTTTCTTATTCCTTACTGTCTCCTTTATATAGGCACTATAAAATTTGTACTGAATGCCTAGAAAGGTATCTCACTTGTTCTTGTTTAAAAATTTGTGTTATTATTTTTATTATTTACTTTCAGCATTGGCAGACTAGTTGACTGGAGTCAATAAGTCATCCACTACTATGACGCAAAAATTTTATTCTTAGAGATGGTGTCATCAATAAATAATGATGTTATAAATGATGTAAAATATGACAATTCCAATAATGTGTTAGCCTTTAAGCTTCTTTGATTTATTGATCCAGATCTTAGGAGCAGTCCAGTGGGCAGCACTTTAACAGGAATGACAATATGAAGCAGATGATGTCCAAAACAGAGAATTCACACACAAGGAAAGAACAATATTTGCAAAAATAACGAAGTCACCAACTTCATTGATATGAGAGGTATGTACAGAAATCTCTAAGAAGAGAAGTGAAGCTATTGTTCTAATTCTTAAATCATCAGGCAGTAGATCTGTATATGGGTGTCTACATAGAAGTAAACAAGGCACCGCTGGAAGATGAAGTTTTTTGTCTTCCAATGGTTACTGAGATGCTCAGGTAGCGCCTGTCAGAAGTAATCCAAGACTGCCAACTTGTCAGGACCATAATTCCTTTGTTATGGCTCTTATCAGCCATTATGGCCACTCATCAGAGTTAGAACAGATGGCCACTCTTCTCTACAGGTATATGGATATAAACTGGATACTCACCTCTGGCTTCACATCAGTGAATGCCTCCTCTAGCGTCTAGTCCTCCAAGATCATGTGAGGACACCGGTTTTAGATATAGACTGATGTGAGCCATGCTTCTGCCCAACGAAACATCGGCAAGTCCAGGTCATGAATCATGGCCTTAGCAGTTCCTATAATGGATCGATTCTTCCGCTCTGCAACCCCATGCTCCTGTGGCTTGTATGAAATTGTTAACTCCCTTTTTATCTCTGCTTTCTTGCAAAAACCTTCGAACTCTTGGAGGTATACTCACCCCCATTGTTCGATCTCAAGACTTTAATCTTCTTCCCTGTCTGATTTTCAACTAGAGCTTTGACCTCCTGAAACTTGCTAAAGACCTCATCCTTGGTATTTAAGAAGTAAATCGACGTCTTGCGAGAGAAATCATCAATAAAGGAAACATAATATATGCTTCCTACAATTGATGCTATTGACATCGGTCCACACACATCTAAATGCACTAAGTCTAAAAGCCCCTTAGACCTATGCTCACTACTTGGGAAAGCAGCCTTGACATGCTTGCCAAGTGTGCATCCTCTACAAACTCCTTGTTGTTCAATATTGAACTCTGGAAGTCTCGTGACAATCTCCTTCAGAATAGGCAACGCTTTGTGATGTAGATGCCCCATTCTCTTGTGCCATAACTCACACAAATTGTCACTGTTATGAACTAGAGCTAAAATTGGTTCCCCTGTAACCTGCAAAGATTGCCTTCTCTAACCCCTATAACGTGTGTAGTATCTAGGCTTAGATTCTTTCAACTTGATAAGGACTTGCTTTTTAATTCAACTGCATAGACTTCATCTTCCATAACCGAAATTGAAAGCAAATTCTTCATGAGACCAGGAACAAGCAAAACATCATCAAATTCTAAAGAATTGTCTGACTATAATTGAAAGGGAATTGTACCAACTCCTGCTATTGCATACTTGGCATCATTACCAAGCTCAACGTTAACTCCAAAGTTGTGTTCTTCCTGTTTCGGAAAACACTGTCGGGCTAATGTCATATGTCTAGATGCCCCATTGTCCACATACCAAGCATCCCTTGAAATTGTGTTGATAGAAAGACAAGAAACCATTGAGAAATCTTTCTCAAACTTGGCAACAAACTCGTTCATCTAAGTTTCTGCAGAGGCTACCACTTGCTTTTGCTGCTACTTCCCTTTGCCCTTCTTGGCTAGACACTATGATGCATAATGACCAAATTTATGACAAATAAAGCACTTGATTTTACTCAAGACCTTCTTCCCTAGCTCTGAGAATGAATCCTCATCCTTTCCCTTACCCTTGTTGGGCCCTTCTCCTTTACATTTCTTTGATTGTCCAAAGAGAGCTAAATTATCATCACCACCCTTTTTGCTGGCTTTTGACTCCATCCGAGTTTCTTCCTTGATAGAATCATCTCACAGTCTTTCAAAAGAAGAAAGAATCTCACGGGCACAAATACCCTGAACAAATGCTTCCCATGAAGATGTAAAACCATTCAAGGTCAAGTTCACAAGCTCTGCATCTTCAACCTTCTCCCAGAATGTTGCAAGTTGGTCACGAAGTTGTGTGACCTTCATCAGGTAACCAGTAACAATATCCGATTTAGACATATCTATGGATCTGAGTTTATTCCGCAAAATCATTTTCTTGTTTATGTTCTCACTCTGGAAAAGACTAACCAGAGCATCAAACATCTCCTTAGTTGTTTTCTTCTCAAACAAATGTGGAATTAAATGATCCTTTACCGCATCCATGATCATCTACTTGGCCTTTATCTCTTTCTTTTTATGAGTTGTCAATTCCTGCGAATGCGTAGGTGGAGTCCC
The DNA here is from genome assembly GCA_027924645.1 of Cunninghamia lanceolata. Classification (NCBI taxonomy): domain Eukaryota; kingdom Viridiplantae; phylum Streptophyta; class Pinopsida; order Cupressales; family Cupressaceae; genus Cunninghamia; species Cunninghamia lanceolata. The sequence continues at coordinate 1,953,219 of BSBN01001378.1, forward strand.
CTGATCCTTGACGATATCCTAGAGATCATTTTCTTCCAACAACAAAGTCACCCTAACTTTCCAAGGCAAGAAATTTATTGCACGTTCTAATCTATCCTCAAACCTAAGGCTAGTTGATGCCATTTCATAGAAAATAAAATATTTGCTCAAAAAACTCCCAAATCTGAAAGTAGGAAATTGCACTTTAGATTTTTAAATCCCTGTTTCAAACCCTAGCCACGTGGCTGCCCTAACCACTACTACAAAACCCTAGTTCACCACTCCTACAAAACCCTAGCCATTGTTTTTGACCTAGCCATTGCTACTGCAAAAAAAACAGCTTCAAAAAACCTAGCCTATTGTGCCCTGGCCATCGTTTTTACCAAAAAAGGCTCCAAATTTTGCATAAATTGTTGCTGATTTAAAACAAACCTTGGCATCACGATTTTTCTTTCCTACATACGAAAAGTTGCCGCAAGCTACCTACAAAACCAATTGCAATTTTATAAAAAAATTGCACAATTTTTTTTAAAACTTCCTGGCCACGATTTTCAACCCGAAACTCGTGCAATTTGATGAATTTCAACGTGTGATTTCTTATTGAACAAAAAGGCGTGATTTTCCCAATAAATCCTGCAATTTTTTTCCTTCAAAGGCTCGATTTTAACCCCTGCTAGGCGCCACAATTTCACACAAAAATCCTACAATTTTCCCTTTGCCCTGGGCCACGATTTCTCTCCAAAAAAACCCTACACACTTTTAAGTAATAAAAACCCCGATATTCCTTTATCTCAGAATGCGCAATTTTCCTCTTGCATTTACAAGCTTTGATATCATGAAGAAATTTCAACGTAGGCAATCAATGTCTTAATGCATTCAACCAAGAAATAAATTCTTTAACTTTGCATTCATTGCACACCTGTTAAAATTCAAAACAGCGAAAGTGAAAACAAGACAAGTACACAAATAATTTACACCTTCAAATCAATTTTCCATTCCTTCAAAAACTTACAAGGAAACCTCTAAAAATCAGTTTCTATCTTGCACCTATCTTTATACTATTTATCTAAAAATCTAATCTTCAATAAAGCACCTTATTTCTCGCAAGAGATGACTTGGAAGATAAGTCTAAATCATTAGTGTATATCTACACTTTATTAGACTTAATTAGCTAAATAAAAGAATTTTTCTTTATCACTTAAGTGAAAAGTAAAATAGAATTAACTCGAACCACTTGCATATTCATATTGAACCTGTGCAGAAGTTCCAAACTAGGCTAGAAAACTCAACACTAAGTAGAGTCCACGGTTCAGCTCTTCAAGCACCTTTTGTCGCACCCTAGTCCAAACAAACTTTGGATTAGCTCCTCCTTTGCTCACTTAATTCAAACCCAACACAAACCTTTGGTAGAAATTGCCCAAACCCAATAATATTCAAAGCTTCATGATCACCAATTACCTGTCCCCACATCCCCTTGTCCCCCCATACCAGAAACTTGGAGAAACATTGATCTCCAATTACTTGAATCTTCTCTAGATCCACATGCACTCCATCCCCATTAACAATGTAATCCACACATTTTCCCCTATTGACATATAGATTTTGTCAAGGTCCAGTCAAGAACCTGCCAGGCATGCCTCTTATGCTCCATCCATTTTCTGTTGAAAATAAGTATGTCGTCCAATAGACAATCACAAAGAACTGTGTAAAGGATCGGGAAACGTCAGTCATCATCCTCATGAATGTCTTAGTTGTGTTGGTCAGCTCGATGACATAATCAACTACTAAAATAAGCCTTCCTTCCCCTTGTATGCTAAATTCCACTCATTTGCTGGTCCAATTGGCAATTAGTAATACCCTGCCTTGAGATCAATGTTGGTGAATTATTTTACACCTCAAAGTCGATACAAGATATCATCAATCTATAAGACATTTGACTATCACTACAAATAGTTTCTCCTACATGTGTGCAAAAGCAATTGCACATTTTCCAATTGAAGCATGAAGGGGCATCTTAGCTTGGGCATTGATTCAGATGGCGATGGTGGAAGGTGATTTTCTTCTTGAGGTGGGACCCTAGTCTTGGGGAAAGGCACTTCTTGGCATGAAGCCTCAGTATCCAAAATTCAATCCCACCAAAGAGTCCTTCTCAATGGTTTTGGTGTGGGTTAGGTTGCCTAATCTCCACTTGCAACTTTGGATAATCCCTAGCCTAATTGCAATTGGAAATTCCTTGGAAGCAAATTTTGCTCAAGGTTGGAGATCAGAATTCAAAGCAACAATTAGATTATGAGCGGATGGTTTTCAAATGCAAATCTTGCTTTGCCCAAGGTCACATGGCGGAAGCTTGCCCAACACAAAAGAATAAGAAGACCAAGCAAGGTTCTTGGTGGAAAGGAGTTAAATCTCATCATCTGTATATTGGTTGATTCAATTCCTCCTTTGGCACTTTCAAATCCCACCTACAGGGAGTCAAAGGTCCTATTGAAGAATTCTTCAAAGGCCTCTCCCTCAAAATCTTCTCCTTCTCCTACTAAGTGTGTTTCTTCTTCAAAGCTAGGGCCTAGGACCCCCTGGTCTCGATCTCCTTGGATGATGGGCCTCTAGCCTCAAAATACATGGGTGGTGGACCACCTACCTCTATTTGGGATAAGGATTCTTTTTATTTGGATGGTCAGCTGATCCCAATGGCAGATCCTAAGACCTCGGTTTTGGTTTGTCCAAATGAATGGATAATAGTCACAAACACAAGAAGTTTTATTCAAGAAAGAAGGCCACCAATCATATGGAATTAAGATCTCATAAGAACAGGAGGGTGATTACTAATCATAGCCCATGGATTCCCAGATTGAGTCAGGGTTTTAGCTTGCTGTTTTTGCAGCTTAGGTGTGGATTTGAAATGATCATTGGAACTATTTTATGGACATCTGGCCCTTTGGTTAGGGGTTGTTTTTTATTTTATTTTTCGGATCGAATTTGGCCAGCTTTGGAGTGGGTGAGGGCCCCACTAAATCCCTTATTTTTACCAATCAAAAAAACATATTGTCAATCTAGGGAATCGAGTACTTGTTATTCACGAAAATTTTGTTCAATGCTTTGTAAGCAATATAGAGTTTCCACCTCCTGTCCTTTTATCATGTAAGCACAATCAAGGTGACACACTTGGGCATATACAGGCCTTTTCAAGCAGTTTCTCAATCAGACACTCAATCTTATACCATTCTTCAAAACATAGCATTGATACAAGTGCTTTACCTAATAGTGAAGCAACACTCTCGTGGATTTCTTAATGATATTGCTGTTGTCTTTCATCATTTAATCCATTGGTTTTAGCTGCATTTGTCTAAATGTTCACATGAGTGTTAGCCCTCACAATTTTCTTATTGTCCTCTTGGGGCTTGACCACAAAGAGAGAGAACTTTCCAATTTGACCAATCGCTTTTCAGCATCAATAGGATCAAAGAGATCTTGATCTCAGTAGCTGCCTCTGGTATTCTATGGCATCAATATGCAATAGAAATGATAACACTCCAAAACCTTGACTTGTAGACATTATGGCGCTTCCACATGTAGATTTGCCCAAACAAGACATCTCTAACCTCTCAGAATGCCACGTCGCATGGTTCTTCATCTTGGAAGGACATCGTTTATGAGAGGCAGCATTGTTAACTAAGATTTATGTCCTTGCCTTGATTCAACCAACCAAATGTGTACAGATGAGGGTGAGGTGTTGTTGGCAAATTCAACCTCTTGATAATGTTTGAACAAATCAAATGATTCTGACTACCTTTGTCTGCAATAAAGTGCAGAGTGGATGAGGGCCCCTTCCTCTTGAGCTCCTAGGGGGGATCTTACGTCATGGCAATAGTGGAATTGAGATTAGTATACATGATTTGCTTCCCTTTGTCCAACATAGGTGGCAAATGGTGTCCGTTTTAGACCTACTGCTAGAGTCTATGCCTCGACCAATAATGCTTGTCTAGCACAACATTTTGTCCAAGTGGCACTTGCCTTTGTGGATTTTGCACCACTTGCCATTTTTCTTTAGCAGATTCCTATCCAAAAAGATCTTTCAAGGAGGATATGATGGTTGGTTGATATGTAATTGCCTTGGAGATTCCAATGGACAATTCATCAACACAAATGTTGCATAAATTAATTACAACTACTTGTAGCAAGTAATAGTTTCCAATGCTCAATACCTTATAGAGGTAAAGGTAGTTTTTTGGGTCACACCAAGTGAGACACCAATTTGGTGTATGAGAAACCCCTTGTCGAAAGCCCACCAAGGAATCGCTTTACCATTTACCATATATATTGTTCAAATAGGTGTAGATACCTTACCCCACTCTGGATTCAAAACTATGCCTCCTCTCTGGAGAATGCATGCCTTCACCTTTGGGCCCACTAAAGTTGCACACCTTTCTCAAATGTAAATTACACCAAATATAAACATAAAAGAAATATGGGTAAACTATCACAAATTTGCTCAATAATTTACCCTCAAGAAACCCAACAACCAAGAAAAATGGAAAGCTCTTAATGCTCTAAAACTATTGATTGCAAGAGTACATTGCTCACTATCAAAGCCCTTTTCATCTCAGCACCTTTCTGATTTCCTGCCATACTCATTTTTGTTATGGAATAAACTCAAACACAAATTGCATGCAAAGTTCCTTATCAGCAACATATTTGTGAAATTTCATGCATAATTTAGCCTTCCATATTCCCAAATTTTTAACTGAAACTTGAGTACATGAATAGCCTTTTTCTGTGTTTTATTAAAATAAGTTTCAAATAGCTGATTGTTGATTTGTTATGGATCATCAACCATGACGCTAGGAAACCATATTGTGCAGCTTGTCAGATTTGGTGCCATTCTTGTTGTGCTTTAGCTGCGGTTTACTGCTTGCAGCATTTTCTTTCTTTCCTTTACATTTAAAATTCTCTTCAATCATGGCAGCATACCCATAGACTTCTCCCAATGCCTTGACCTCTAAAAACTTCATTTCTTCTTGGATGTATGGACACAAGCCATCAAAGTATATGACTACTCTGTGCCTTACCCAGTTAGGAATGCCAACTTTTGCAAACAAGGCATGGAATGCATTGGCATTATCTTACACCATCAGTTGATCACCATAATTCTCCACGAGGTAGAATTCCTCCTTGACAGTCTCTAGAAAATCTGCCAAAATTTTTTACAAGAGTATCAATACACTCAAGTGTCATACTCATTTCCTTCTTTATCCTCTTCTTGACTATTATGAAGACAGTATCAATCCCACCAGTTTTTTACATTGAAAACACTTTTTATTAGTGAAAAAGCTTTCTTTTCACCATTAAAAAAATGATGGACAAATATGATCACAATAGATTGAGTCACTTCTCTACTGCATCAACATCAAATTTTCTTCAATATTAATTTTTCTTTCAAAAAACAGACATATTTAAATTGTCTTATACCTAGAAAGGTGGTGGGCCTCCAAAAGGTTTGCTTATTGAAGCCATACATGCTGTATGCACAATTTGCTGAAGAACTTGGGCAAACTCATCCATCATCTAGATCCTATTCTTTCATAAGGACTTCAACACACAACAGTTAGAAAGGATCTCTTGTTCCTTATTTATCTACCATCTAAGGTGATTTGAATTGGTAAGGAAGTTAAGCTAAAGTGTCACATGTCTCGAAATCGTATTTCCCACAGTATAACCTCATTTGATGGGACACAAAAATACATAACAACATGCTCTGACAGGATTTCTTCAGATTTGAGGGCAGTCTAGTGGAGCACACATTAAATAACTAAATCTTTATATTATTGCAGGAATGACATTAAAGCAGATAATGCAAAAAAATCCAAGAATTCTACAGGTAAGACAAATCAACCTGTTGATCGGCCACACTGTTGTTAAAGTTGCTTACGTCGGGTCCTGCCAAAAATTAAGACAACAGATGCAACCAGCATCAGTCCAGAATATTCAGAAATTGTGCATAAGACATTTTGAATAATTATTATGGAATCAAGATTTGCATATAATGTCTGCATGAATAAGATATAAATTGTGTTCTTTGGCAAGTAAATTTCCCTAGAATGTTTAGAAAAATATAAATTGAGGTTCCTGGCATTCGTTGTGTGAAATCTGCCAGAAAAATTATTAATCTTCCATTAAATAGTCGGATGAGAAGAAAACCAAAAATAATCATTCCATCATAACAGATACATTCTCTCTAGTAAATGAATGCACCAATTAACATTCAGTAGACTTAAAGATATGAAATTCACCCCAGTAAAATGAGAAAATCAATGTTATGTGTTAGTCTTTTTCAATGGCAGTTGCCCGTAATGATTAAAAAGGTCTCTTATCTTTCTTACCACTGCAAAATAGTTAAGGCTTGACAGAGAAGCAAGAGGAGCTGAGAAAGAAGGCTATGCAGACCCCTATAAAATCAGATCGATCCTTGACCATGAAGAGACTCCAACGGGATATGCTGCAGTTGCCAGAACAGGTGTGACCCGGGTATTACAACTAATTGCAAAAGGAATAGCCCCAGCCAAACTGGAGTGCTAAAAGTGCTCCCAAAGAAAATACAGTTTACATTGCAAGAAAACACAATTGAAGGCGAAACACACACACTCCTCGAGCACCAAGCTCACAAAAAATACAAGTTAGTAGATGCCAACACTTGACTTGGGAAACTACTTCCACTGGATAGTATGGGATTCCACTAACAGAGATCCCAGATCTTACAGCAACATATCTCAAACCTCCATTGCCTTGACCTACAGAGCTCAAGTTTGATGTTTCCTATCTTCCCTTTGAACTTAAGGTACAGAGAAAAAGCAGTTCAATCTATCATGCCCAGCATGTTTTGGTTATATCCTTCAGCATTATTGTTTTGGGAATATGCAAAGGGAGCTCAATAAGGTAAAACTTCAGCTTGCACTAATTGTGATTGATGTACAGAAGCAATGACTATAGATAAACGTATTTCGCTGCAACCAACAATTCTATTTCTTCTTCCGGATTTATAAACATAGATCTTAGATCTTAGAGTAACATTCCTTAAAATCCCATAGGGTTGACCAGCAGAGCTCAAATTTTCATGTTTCTTTGTTTGTTTGATTTCTTGGTACAGAAAAAATGGAGCTCGCGCTACTAAATCTAGCTTGTTACAGCTCTATGCTGCAGATGCCAGAGCCAGGTGATCCCAATGACTCGGGTATTACACTTAATTGCAAAAGGATAGCCCCGGCCAAACTGAAGTGCTGAAAGTGCTCCTATAGAGAACACAGTTAACTTTGTAAAAAAAAATGATTAAAGGCGAAACATGCACACTCCTTGAGCAACCAAGCTCTCACAAAAATACAAGTTAATAGACTCCAACACTTGACTTGAGCAATTACTTCCATTAGAAAATCCAATTGAATTATGGGATTCCACTAACAGAGATCCTAGATCGTACAGCAACATATCTCAAACCCCCATTGTCTTGACCTACAGAGCTCAAGTTTGATGTTTCCTATTTTCCCTTTGAACTTACGGTACAAAGAAAAAGTAGTTCAATCTACCGTGCCCGGCATGTTTTGGTTATATCCTTCAGCATTATTGTTTTGGGTATATGCAAAGGGAGGCACCATTCATCTTGCACTGATTGTGATTAATGTACGGAAGCAATGACCATAGATAAGCATATTTTGCTGCAACAACAATCCTATTTCTTCTTTCTCCGCCTAGACTTCGAAATTTACATACATAAATCCTAGATCTTAGAGCAACACTCCTTAAAATCCCACAGGATTGACCAGCAGAGCTTAGATTTTCATTTTTCCTTGTTTGCTTGATTTCTTGGTACAGGAAAAATGGAGTTCACACTACTAAATCCAGCTTGTTGCAGCTATATTATTCACGTGTTTTCTCTTGGGTACAGGCAAGTGGGTCCTCAATAAACCATTGACTTCAGCTTGCAATAATCGTGATTAAGGTAGACGAGAAATGACAATCACTAACAAAACAATATCACTCACCATCTGGCTGATCCTTGTCTGAAAACTCAATTTCAAGTGCCCTGTCAATCATATCTGCAAAGCTGTCCTCTTTTGAGCCAGGAACGCTGGATGAATTCCTCTCCACCAATTCATCTTGAATCGCCCTTACTCCAATGCTGCAGAAAATCCCAACAGCCAAAACCAGGTACAGAGTTGGATTCCCGTCCCTGAAAAAATATCGCATGCCCTCTTTCTCCTCCCCTTTCCGGCTTCTGCCGGCCTTCAGCGCCATTAAAAATTTATTATTAAAACAAAAAACTGCGTGCTAATTGTAACTAATCGCCGAAAATCGATCAAAACCCAATGCAGAAAAAAATCGCCGACGAGGCCACATTTTCGCCGTTACAATCACAGATGAATGTGTGTCTTAACAAACAACGTTACGCTCGATGAACGGTGCAGTGCAGTTTCCCCTCCAGATGTAGCATGCTTAAATCTCGATTGGCAGGCCAGTAATTCAAAATTTATAGTTGTGGGTGCCAACACTCGTACCGTGCGCCACTCTAGATTATGACGCCCCTGTCCATGCCACAATTGCTAAAACACATGCATTCACCACACCAATTTTTTTTTTAAACATATACTTACACATTGAATTTTTAACCTCCACAAAATCGCATGTACATTGAATGTATAACCACAAGATTTGTATATACAAATTGAATATACTACCTCATGATTTTTATACACACCGGATACATAAACTAACTGTATCTATATATTTTCATTAACTACATAATTACACGATTTACATATACACATTGACTATACACCACACAAACTGTATATACACATGAACATATACACTGAATATATACCAATAACATGCATAACCAATCGATTTAATACGTATATATTACATTCCAAAAAAATATATAACCAACCAATTTATATAATACACATTGAATATATAACCACTCATCTTGCATATACACCTCATTAATTGTATGCCAAGGGATTTAGCTAGATATATATTTACAGTGAATATATACTAAGGGGCTTAGTTGGTCCAAAGTGATTGTCAGTAGTTGTGACTTTTTCCGAGTATTTTGTTGCGTCACATGGCCTGTCACGGACACGAATTAAGTTTTTCCCATTGATTTATTTATTTCTAGTAGGAACTCTTCCTCTTTTCCTTAAATCAATACTTTAAAAAAATAAACTAATTGCAAAAGGATTACCTATTTATATAAGAATTGGTGACTTGTCAATTAACAATTGTCTCCACTTGTTTGGATCACCACCTAACTTGGTATGTTTTTTTTCCAAATGGCATTAGTTTTTAATGCAATTATGTAAATTTTGAATTTCTATATTAATTAATATAAAATACACTATTTAAAAATTAAAAAGAAAAGAATGACATCATGTTCAAGAAAAGTTTATTTTTATTTTATTCTTTCCAACATTTGACTCTTATACTTTTTGACAATTGAGTGCAATTTTTTTTTAGTGGTGAGCAAGTATGACAAATTATGGGGACTTTTAAAAAGACATGTATATGGTACTATAGGGATAAAAAACACATTATCTTGATTTAGAAGTCTAATAGAATGGTTAAACATCAATCGCAATTAAAAAAAAAGGTAATTATATAATGGTATAGAGTATGTTTAGTTATTTTAATGTAATTTTGTTGATTTGATTTTTGAATTGATTAATATACATATACTAATCTATAGAGGTAAACTGGTTCTTTGGGTTTTTGACATTTGGGATATGGAATCATGTATGTAATTTAGTCTAACTAGCATGATAGTGTTTGATGTGTGTAATCGTATCTTCTGCATTTGTGAATCTTTGTAACCAGTTTGTTGGTATATGTATTTTCCCATAGACTTAATATATATTGTAATGCCCACTAGTATATGTCTTGTGTGCTTTTCTATTTATATGATTATGTTCTATCAATTCTTTTATTAGTGTATTATGTGATTCTTATGTTATGAGTTATTGCGCTGAACTTGTTGATGAGGTATGTTGTACCATCAAGGTGTTTTAACGGTGTATTCTAAATGTTTTTGTGGAAATATTTTGTTTCTTATGTTATGAGTCGTTGCACTAAACTTGTTGATGAGGCATCTTGTGCCATCAAGGTGTTTTAATGGTGTACTCTGAATTTTTTGTGGAAATGTTTTGTATGACTGTCAAGGTGTTTCTAATGAGTTTTTGTATTGGCATTGAATTTATGACTATATATCATGGAATGCATATGTTGTGCCTTTGTATGCTATATCATTATAGCATTTCAGCTTCACTGTTTTCTCTATATAAGATAAAGTTATGATTATTATAATTATTCAACATTAGGAAATATGGTTGATTATGTATTTTGTTTTATGGATCATGCTAGTCGTAGATGATTTACAGATAGATGTGATGAATTGATATCATGTTAGGATTTATATCACATTTGATGGATTATGTTGCTTTGGCTATTATTATGTGGAGCAAGTACACCTAATGTTTGACCTGAGTGTGCAAGTACATGGTTATTCCCCAACAATGGTTATATTGGACATGTTCATATTGAGTAAAACATGTGTGTGTTAACCTTTATCTCACTCGATTCGAGTGCAAGATGAGCCTTGTGAATCCCTGTGTAAACTTAGATTTGAACCGATGGTGATTCTAGAGTCTACATGTTGTGGAAACTCATAAAGTGTATATGAGTCCTTTGCATGTATTTATTTATTCTTTTTGCATTGTAATTATATTTATTTTGAATTGTGTGTTTTCAATGTTTATGAAATATTTAATACTAAAGTCAAAAGGAATATTAAATGTACCTTAGTAGGAAAGGTCTATTGCATTATTATATTTAGGTAGAAGAAAATTAAATGAATTTAATTAGTCTTCCAAATAAAATATTTGGCTTAAGTTGGTTTTATTTAATTGATTTAATTTAAGTTGGTTTTATTTAAGTTGGTTTTATTTAAATGAATTTAATTAGTCTTCCAAATAAAATATTTGGCTATGAAAAATAACAATTAGAATTAAATTAGTGTGTAGTTTATTAAATCAATTTATTGGTTTATCTATTATTGGAAATATGTATTTTGCAAAAGTGAAGGTTGGAAAAAAAATAGAAAATAGAAAAATAAATATAAAGAAAAGTATAAAAGGAAAAAGAGAATAGTTATTTACTTCACTTCTTATTTTTGCATTTCTTTGCCCAAACCCTCTCTCTTCCCTTCTTTTTGAAAATTTGATTTCGAGAAAAATAGTGGATGTATTTGCTTGAAGTTAGATTTGAATTGCTTGTGCTTAGAGTGGGAATGCTTAGAAATGGAATTAGAGTTGTTCAAGAGGAGGACTTCCTCCATTGTGTGAGCTTGAAGAAGAGGTAATCTTCTTATTTACATTTGTTTTTAAATTAAAATCATTTCCTTTTTGTCATGCCCACATTAGGTGGAGGCATATGGCATCATGCTAGAGGGATAATCTAGCTTTCAAATTTGTGGTTTAAATTTTGTATTTTAAATGTTTGAAAATGGGCAATGTTGAGGCCAAGTTATGGTGAAATTTTCTAAAATCCTTAATTCTCAATCTTTAGAAAAATTGATTTTATAGGAATGTTGCTATGCATTTTTAATCAAAATGGTACTCTTGAATTTTTGAAATTTATTGTAATTTTGGAAATAAAAATTTATGAGTTTTTTTAAGGTTCATCAATGGTGAATTTGGGGATTTTCATGGTTTTAGCAATTTTTTAAATATATGAAATTTGCATTTTAGAACCTTAATTAAAAGTTTTATTTTACCAGATGATTTATCTCCCTAATGTTTTAGAACGCTGCATCTTTTGGCAATGTGTAATAAATTGTTGCATTAATTTTTGTGCCACATCCAAATTATAAATTTGGAGTGTTGGATTGTTAGGATTGAGGTATTAGATTGGAAAGAAGTGGCTCTCACCCATTTGTCGTGATACAAAGGTATTGACAGATCAAACAGTGGGAGGGTTTTTAACTAAGTGATGATGTAATACACATTGGGATAGTAAAATGTTTAATTGAGAATTTTCCCACTAGGATTCGAATGCTCACAAAGGTTTGGTCTAGTTGTGAAGGGCATGTCACAACTCTAGGAGTTGGTGAATGTCATAATACTTGCAGTCGTCATGTTGTTGCGATAACACTCCTCGTCCTATTGCTAGGATCCTCGTCCTTCCCTAGTGGTTGAGGATGGTTAGTCAGTTTTCATCATCATCCACATGGGTAATAAGTTTTCTCATCCCTTAGATGCATTTCCTATAAATTGATGTAGGTGTATCACTGGGCATCTTGAAAATGCGGTATCATTTCTAAGGAAGTGGAATTTATGGTCTAAATTGATAGCTTATATGTGTGTAAATTGATGGTTAATAGTTTGCGGTGGTAAAGTTAGTGCATTTCACCACAATAAGGAATTAGCTTCTATAGTTATGGTGGTAGTTATGTGTGTGTGTTTTTGTCTTTAGTTAGAATTTGATGTTGATTGGATAAGTGGAAGTTGGTAATTTGGTTCGTAAAGTGTCTACCAGCTAACAATGTGTTCAGTTGGAACTATTTATGTTTGCAGAAGGTTTATTTTGGTTTATGCCAAAGTTGAATATTTGAGAAGTGTTAAGTAACCATTGTGAAGGTATGTGGTGTGTTACATGGAGATCTTCACCATTTGACCATTGTAATTATTAAGTTTGTTATATTTAGTTGGTGACATGTTTCATATGGTTTTAGGCTTTGCATCATCTTGAGGCCGACATGGATCATGTGAGGATCTTGAGGATGATATAAATAGAGGTTCTGAATCAATTGAAAGCAAGTGAAGAAGATCAGGATGGAGTATAGGTGTAGAAGGTGAGATTAATAGTGAGAGTGGTGAGTCACGGTTAGGAGGGTCCTCAAAGAGAACTATCTAGGTCGTGCAACTAGAGTAAACACAATGGAAACAACTCAAGTATATGAAGCAAATGTAGATTCAGTCATTCAATATATCATATAATTTAAATATAAATTGGCTGGCAGCATGCAGGCTTACAATTAGGGCTCACAGGCCTGATTATAGAATATCAGAATATGCACAAGATATGGCTTTGAAGCTCCTTCGCAAAGAATTCAAACTATCTATTATGAATCAATCACTAACTATCAAATCCTGCTCTCCTAAGGATCTATTACATCGATATATATCATCTCTAGTACAATAGATTCCTCCGCGTCGACCAAGGAAGATCACAAACTCCAATGAAGAGTTGTAATGTGTGTACACGGATAGGTCAAACCTAAATGAATAGAGTTCCTCCGCAAATGAATGGAATGAAATGCAGATATCAAGGAAGGTCGGCCATGAACCAAACAACATTGAATGATGTGTCTTTGGACTTCGCAAGTCATGAAATGCTCTGCAAGTCTTCTCCTTTAGCTGATTATCTGAGACTGTCAAGATGCTTTGTTCTGAGAAAACAGTCAATCTTCTGATAGCGATATCTTACCGGTACTTGATCTAAATGTTCCAAAAATTGGATATGATGTGCATGAATGAATCTAGATGCTAAGTCCCGCTCCATAAGATCTAAAATGCAATTGCGATAGAATGCAGACCAAAATATAGAAACTACTTCTGATTGAACTACCTAAACTGAACTTGAAAGTAAAAGGGAACAAACTGAAATGCAAATAAACTAAAATGCAAATGTTGTTGGTTGATGCAAGATTGCTCTTGAACCAGAGATGCTCCCGCATCAGACGTCTAGGGTTATTGAAAATGTGAGTCCCTCACTTTGTTGGGGCTAGAGGGAAACCAAGATGGTCCACCTCAGCCTAAGAAATCCATGATGAATCTTCTTCTGGTTTTCCTTTCCACTTCATAAGGTATTCTTTGTACTATCTTCCTCTAGTGCTGCGTCCAATTCTACTATCCAAGATGTCCTCAATCTACTCCGGTGCTTGTTGTGGTAACTGCTTCTTCAAGTCTTCTTCCATGTTGTCACTGATCTTTGCTTCATGATACTGATATAGGTCTGCAATGTTGAAAATAGGTGATATACCCAAGGTCTCTAGTAACTCCACTTCATATGCATTTCCTGAATCAAACTTTCTGAGTATCCTACAAGGTCCAAACTTCTTCATATTCAGCTTCTTATATGTCCCAACTGGAAATCTTTCTTTTCTCACGTATAACATCACTTCATCTCCAAATGAAAATTCCTTGTGTCTCTTCTTCTCATCTACCTTCTTCTTATACTTGTTGTTCATCTCTTCCAAATGCTTCTTAATCTGATTATGCATTATCTCCATATGTCCTACAAATTCTTTTGCTTATGCACTTCTCTTATCTTCCATACTGATATCTCTCAATTCTGCAACTCCTCTAGGGTTTACTCCGATAACAATCTCAAAAGGTATTCTTCTGATACTCCTATTCACTGAATTATGTATGCAAACTCTGCTTGTGAAAGAATCAAATCCCAACTTCCTGCCTTCTCTCCAACCACACATCTCAACAAGTTTCCCAGACTCCTATTCACTACCTCTACCTGTCCATCAGTATGTGGATGAAATGCTGAACTAAACTTCAAATCTATCTTCATCTTCTTCCGAAGTGTCTTCCAAAAGTATCCAAGAAATCTTGTATCTCTGTCTGAAATTATGCTCTTAGGTAATCCATGCAATCTCACAATCTCCTTGAAAAATAGGTAAGCTACATGCACTGCATCAGTTATCTTCTTACAAGGTATGAAATGTGCCATCTTTGAAAATCTGTCTACCACTACAAATATTGAATCATGTCCCCTCTGTGTCTTCTGCAATCCCATTACAAAATCCATACTTATGCCTTCCCAAGGTCTCTCCAGTACTGTCAAAGGTTTATACAATCCAGTATTCTGACTATTCCCTTTTGCAACTTGACAAACTCTACAACTCTGCACAAATTTCCTAACATCCTTATGTACTAGTGGCCAAAAGTAGTTTTCACTCACCAAAGCCATTGTCCTATCAATGCCAAAATGTCCTACCAATCCGCCACTATGTTTCTCTTTGATCAAACTATCTCTCATTGAACTTCTAGGTATGCATAATTGATTTCCTCTAAACAACATATCTTCTTGAATGAAATAATCCAACCATTTACTCATATATGTCAAAACAGGTTCCTTACATGCTTTCCAAGGTTCTACAAAATCAGTGTCCCCCTCATACATATGTTTCAATTCATCAAAACCTAACACTTCAACTCTCATCTTTGTCAGCAAGTTTCTTCTCCTACTTAATGCATATGTAACTTTGTTTGATTTCCCACTCCTATGCTTCAATACAAATGTATAACTTTGCATGAACTCTACCCATCTCATGTGTCTCTAATTCAACTTACCTTGACTGTTCAAATATTGCAAAGCTTGATGATCTATATACAACACAAACTCCATAGGCGTCAAGTAATGTATCCACTTCTTCAAGGCTTTAATTATGACATATAACTCTTGATCATAAACTAAATATCTTCTCCTTGCATCATTCAATTTCTCACTAAAATATGCTACAGGTCTACCTTCTTGACTTAACACTACTCCTATTGCATTTCCACTTGCATCACAATCTACTTGAAATACCTTATTGAAATCCAGTAATGCCAAAATAGGTTGCTCTGTCGCTTTCTGCTTCAACAATTCAAAACTTTTATCTGCTCCTGATGTCCACTGGAAATTTTTTCTGTCACCTCTCATTATCTCTGTCATAGGATTACAAACTGGACTAAATTTTCTGATGAACTTCTGGTAGAAACTAGCCAATCCGTGAAATGATCTGACTTCTCCAATGCTCTCCGGTGTAGGCCATTCAATAATTGCTCTCACTTTCTCAGGGTCCATCTTCAATCCTTCCGCAGAAATCACAAATCCCAAATATACTAACTCTTCCTTCGTGAAACTACACTTCTTGATGTTTATCAGCAACTTCTCTTCTCTCTATCTCTCTAATACTTGTCTAAGGTGTTGCAAGTGTTCTTCTTTTGTCTTACTGAAAATCAGAATGTCATCCAAATATACAATAACAAACTTACCCAAGAATTTGTTCAAAACCTCATTCATCAATCTCATGAAAGTACTCGGTGCATTTGTCAATCCAAAAGGCATCACTAACCACTCATACAATCCTTCATTTGTCTTAAAAGCAGTCTTCCATTTATCTCCTTCTCTAATTCTGATATGATGGTATCCACTCTTCAAGTCTATTTTGTGAAATATTTTGGTCCACCCAAACAATCCATGATACCATCCATCCTAGGTAAAGGAAATCTATACTTAACTGTGATCTTGTTTATTGCTCTAGAGTCTGTACACATTCTCCATTATCCATCTTTCTTAGGTGCTAACACTGCAAGTATTGCACAAGGACTTAAACTTTCTCTGATCAAACCTTTCCTCAACAACTCTTGTATCTGTCTATTCAATTCCTCATTCTTTGCCGGTGTCATTATGTGTGCTTCTCTGTTAGGCAAACTAGCTCCAGGTATAAGATCCATGTGATGACTAATACTCCTGATTGGTGGCAATCCTTTTGGTATATTGTTTGATATGATGTCTTCATACTCTGTTAGAAACTCTTTTATCTCCTCCGGCTGTGATTCTTCAGTCTCCTTCTTCAAGGGTTCAAGCTTCTTAGGAATCAAAGCATAACACATATTCTCACGTCTCAAACCATCCAGAAATTTCCTTTGATCTATTACCGCTTGCATGAGCAGTCTAGTGTCATGTGTTTAAATATGCAAGACCTTTCCCAAAAGTTAAAAAAATTATAACACTTTTGGCCTCTGTAGTTAAAGATGCTAAAGTCAGTAAAGGTGCAAGTGTCTTTGTGTGTACAAAGTGGTTTATATATGTGTGCAGGTTAAAAAATATGTATCAGCGGGTCAAAAATCTCTATCGGCCTCCAAAAAGTGATGAAAAAATAAGTTTTATGCATTTTGGACTGCATATCGGGTGCATATACAAAGGTGGAATCTTTCGCAGATTCCAGGAATATTCGCTGCTTGCATATTGGGTTGCATGTATATTTGGTTTGTATGTTCAGACATACAACGGTTAGATACAAAGAAAAGATACATTGCAGGTATATTCTGTGGAAGATTCCCGTTCGTATGTTTGGCATATAATGGAAATGTACATTGAAAAATATACAAGGGCTGGCGCGCATACATTTGCTACAATGCAATAGAGATGCATTTGGTGGGGCCCGCCGTAGTTTTATACAAACAAGTCTGTACATGTTCATTATACAAGGGAAGAATGTATGTGGAATATTCTAAATAGATTCCCTGCTTGTATGTTTGTGTTTGTATATTCAACATACAAACAAAATATACATTCGGATATACAATGAGGAAATATGCATTCCGGACCTGAAGGAGAAATCAAATGCAGTTAATAATATTTCGGGTCCGCAGCATGTATGTGTTGATATACATTGCGAAAACACAAAGGCTAGATACAAGCCAAATTTCAAAGCAACCTCAGCGAGCTTCATAAAATTTGAAATCTGCGCCATGTATGTATAAAGTGAATGTATATGCACATATACAGGTCAATATACAAAGGAAAGAGGTGCAAGCTGAACCCGAACAGGTTTCCAATCTGCCTCATAATATTTTGGGGTCCGCCGTGTTTGTATGTTGCACTTGTATGTGCAATGCGACAAGCATAGGGAGATGCGGGGCCTGGATTTGAATGTTTTTTTTTTTAAATCCAGTGGATAGATGGCTGGAGTCCGCCATGTATATTGAATTGATGCATGTATATGCATTTTGCATATACAAGGATTTTGAGAGGTGAACACTGGTGATTGTGTATGCATCCGTTCTTGCATATACAAGGGGCGAAAAGGCAAAATGAGAGGGAGAAAAGCCAGCGATAGAAACATGAGGTGCCTACGTGGCATGTTTTCACTGGCCGACAACTTTTCAACATTTTCGGGTGCCGTTGATCACAGCGACAGAGGGATGATCGACGGTCTTGTTTTGAGCTTGCAGCGAAGGATTTTCCAGAGCGTGTGTGGCCGTTTTTGAGCGGGAAATTTTCAGAGGTGCGTCGTTGCTTCATTTTAGAGAGGCTGTGGGTAGTTGAAGCGTTAATGGCAGAATTGCAGCGGTATGGATCGACAATGGACGGGTCAACAACCCGATTGAAGATGAATGTCCTTTAACGGCAGTGCAAATCTTGATTCCATCTGCTCATTCCTCTCTGTCTCCCCACAGCATTGAATGTTTCTGAGCGCCATTCCTCATGCATTGAATCTTGCAAATTTTTGATGTGCCATGTAATTAATTTGCTGAGTACACTTTCTTGTTGTATTAAGCAGACTGTGTTACTCATTTGTGGTTGTTGAAAACTGGATAAATTTCTGGCGCTGTGATAAGATACAACTCCATTGGTGGCTCTGTCTTGGCTGTCTTGTGAGTTTATGAGTCTCATGTTGTATGTTTAATGCATAAACTTACTGGTTTCATGTTGATCTAAATAAGTAATGCTTCATTGCATGTGTTCTGTTACTTGTATCCAAATTGAATGTATTCTTCTTTTGAATCTCAACAGCTAAGGGGTGTCTAAGATTCTTG
The DNA here is from genome assembly GCA_027924645.1 of Cunninghamia lanceolata. NCBI lineage: Eukaryota > Viridiplantae > Streptophyta > Pinopsida > Cupressales > Cupressaceae > Cunninghamia > Cunninghamia lanceolata. The sequence continues at coordinate 1,971,842 of BSBN01001378.1, forward strand.
AATATGGATTTGCTATATTGAATGCTTGGTCTTTTACTTCTACTCAAGGAGTAGATTAAATGTTTTAGGTTAAAGTGTTAAGAAGAATATATTGCAGTGAGGATCTCCTAAGCAGAGGTAACTGAATACCCAAATCTGGGAAGTATCTGTAAGGCAGATATTGAACAATCCCCTTGAAACTCAGTCATTAATATAAGTTTATGTGTACATTCACATGTGTATGTCTATTGACTCCGAGCCCTGGATAGGCACCGATCCAGTCTTGTATTGAGGTCACAACCAAAGTCCTAGTTTTGCATCCAAATATAAATCAAACTCAAACTTTAAATACAAACCTTTAGGATTTTAGAAGTAGTTTTAGGACCCAAAATCCTCTGTCTACAATTGAGCATAGGCCCAAAGCTAGCCCCTTTGCACTTATTCCACAATTTTGGTCTGCATCATAGAGGATTTATCTGCTTTGTTTCAACATCTGAGTAGTTTCATGTGCATATGTTGTAGATGTTGAATAGGGAATACCCCCTTGGTTCTGCAGAGCCTAAAGAAGAAGAGGAGATATCTATAGAGTCTATCTCCCATACTGTTAGCCGCTGGCCCAGGAATCCTATTGATCATTGATGGCTACCTTGTACGGATAACTGGGAATAAGCATCTAGTCGGATTGAGAGGTAACACCATCTACCAAACATATTCTAGCATTTCCACATACTAAACTCTTAGGATCATCCTCCAAAGGAATCAAAGTAATTCTCCTTCCATTTGATGTTATAGTGTATGTATTCTTTCTCCCATCATGTATAGCTTTTCTATCATACTGTCAAGGTCTACCCAACAAAATATGTCAAACATCCATAGGCATAATATCACACAATACTTCATCATGATAAGATCCAATATGAAATTTCACCAAACATTGCTCACTCACCAGTACCTTATGATCATCATGAATCCATGCTATCTGATAGGGTTTAGGGTGTTTCAATCTTTCCAACTTCATCTTAGTCACCATCTCCTCTGAAACTAGGTTATTGGAACTACCACTATCAATAACAACTTTACAACATTTACCTCCTAATTTGCATCTGGTTCTGAACAAACTCTTCCTCTGTGGTGGTTCCTCATTTGTCTCTACTTGAAATAGTGCTCTCCTCATCACAAGTGACTCTCCTTTCGCAGGTTTACCAACTAAATTGGGTGATCCAACAAGTTCTTCTTCAACATAGGCTACTCTTCCACTATTTTCTATTATCTTGCTTGTACTCCCTTGATTACATTCAAATGCTCTATGTCCTTCACCTCCACACTTGAAACAAGTGACTATGAATGTTCTTCTATCAACTCCTCTTCCTTCTCTTCTGCATCCTTCACTCCAGTATACATTAGGGTTTCCTCTCCAGTAGTAAGTTTTGTCATCTCTTCGGTATGCATTATCATCTTTTCCCTCCTTCTTGAATGTGTTCTCTTGTCTATTCTGCTCTGTAAATGATCTTTTTCCTCCAGAAAAAGTTTTACCTCTTTGAAATTTACCTCCTCTGCCTCTCTGTCTTTGATCATGCCTCTTATTCAACTTCTCTTCAACTTTCAGGGCAGGCTAATATGCTTCTTCCAATGTTGTCATCCTTACCAAACTCAGTTCTTCTTGAATGTTCAATCTCAGTCCATTGATGTATCTAGCCACTTTCTCCTTGCTTGCTTCACTATGTCCCATCCTTATGATCATCTTATGAAATTCTTCAGTATACTCCTTCACAGATTTCTCCTTTTGTCTCAAGTTTTGCAATCTATTCAACAACTCCAACTCATAGTCAGTAGGTATAGACTAATTTTTCAATTTTGTCACCATTCTGTCCCACTTTGTAATCTTTTATTTTCCTCTTCTATTTCTATCCAACTAAACTTCTTTCCACCATATAGTAGCATGTCCTTTCAACTTTGTCTTTGCAAATTTCGCCTTCTTCGGATCTTCAATTTCTTCATATTCAAAGTATTCTTCCATGTCATTTATCCAATCTATCAACTCTTCAGGGTTCAAATTGCCAGTGTAATTAGGTACATCAACTCTAGATCTTTTCCCAATCTTTGAAATAGCTCACAACATCTTCACTTGATCTGATTCTTCTTCTTCTTTACCTCCTAGGGTTTCACCAGTTTGATCAGTGGATTGAAATTCTTCCTCATCATCACTTTCAAAGTCAATTCTAGGGCTTAGTCCTTTTCTTCTATCTTCTTCAACAACATCTAATCTAATTCTCATGGTTTTCATCATCTCCATCATCTCATCCATTGTTCTAGCCATTGTTCTAACAGCAGGGATTCTCCTCGGCGACATCTTCCTAGGATCAAGTGCAAACTACCTCAAGTTCGGCAATCGGGCTACATGGTGACAACTGCCTCACAATTGGTGATTAATTGCAACACAAGTAACCTACTTGGATTCGATGATCTATCCACATCAAGATCTTATGGAATTCCTTCGCCAACTTTGCTCAATTCACTCCCAAAAATTTAAACTTTCACTCTGATACCACTTGGTGCAGTCACGGTTAGGAGGGTCCTCAAAGAGAACTATCCAGACCGTGCGGCTAGAGTAAACACAACGGAAACAACTCAAGGATATGAAGCAAATGTAGATTAATTCATTCATTATATCATAGAATTCAAATACAAATTGGTTGGCAGTATGCGGGCTTATAATTAGGGCTCACAGGCCTGATTACAGAATATCAAAATATTCACAAGATATGGCTTTAAAGCTCCTTCATAAAGAATTCAAACCATCTATTATGAATCAATCACTAACTATAGAATTCTACTCTCCTAAGGATCTATTACATTGATATATATCATCTCTGGTACAATAGATTCCTCCGTGTCAGCCAAGGAAGATCACAAACTCCAATGAAGAGTTGTAACGTGTGTACACGGATAGGTCAGACCTAAATGAATAGAACTCCTCTGCAAATGAATGGAATGAAGTGTGGATCTCAAGGAAGGTCGGCCACAAACCAAAAAACATTGAATGATGTGTCTTTGGACTTTGCAAGTCTTGAAATGCTCCGTAGGTCTCCTCCTTTAGTTGATTATCTGAGACAGTCAGGATGCTCTGTTCTGAGAAAACAGTCGATCTTCTGATAGCGCTATCTTACCGGTACTTGATCCAAATGTTCTAAAAATTGGATATGATGTGCATGAATGAATCTAGATGCTAAGTCTCACTCTGCAAGATCTAAAATGCAACTGTGGTAGAATGCAGACCAAAATATAGAAACTGCTTCTGACTGAACTGCCTAAACTGAACTGGAAAGTAAAAGGGAACAAACTAAAATGTAAATGTTTTTGGTTGATGCAAGATTGCTCTTGAACTAGGAATGCTCCTGCATCAGAGGGAGTGAGATCTAAGAGGCATACCAGTAGTACAATGTGGGATATAATCTAAAGCATCCAATGTGGCATGTAGGAGTGTTGTTTATCTATGAAAAATAAATGTACTTGTGTTTGGATCAATATGTAGCCCATGCAACATGTCTATGGTAAATTTTAATTTTATATTATATTGGAAATCATTATGTGGTCACTTGTAGTAAGTTTGGAAGTGGTGTTTCCATAGTTAGAGGTTTGTGAGTGTAGAAGCTATAGCGGAAACTATCCATTTAGAATCTTGTGAAGATCTAATGGCTGAGGCCTAGCATGTATGAGGACCCATTGCACTAGATCTGAAGGTTGCAATTCAATGATTATCTTACAAGTTGTCTAATGAACAATATGTGGTGTTTCATGTGAATTTATGTGTTTTGCAGTGGTTTGTGGTTGAGTTATTATTAATAGGTTGCACAGTTGGATAGTCCTTCTTCGACCCTCCTACCATGACTGCATCATAAATACAAGCCCCTTTACACATATATTATATATCAGATTGACATATATTGATTACACATTGTTGCAATAGTGTACTTTGCATCCTCGTTGATATGAAATACCCATTGAGATGTTTGTTCAATCTTCTATTTTCTTGAACAATTTGGTTATGCGACTAGTTCTTCACATCAGATTCTGGGTGATTTCATAGGCATTTATGCTAATTTTACATGGTATCAAAGTAAATTTATGCAAGATATTACATAGTTGAAATTTGGCAAATTTATGTCAGTTCTAAGCAATATATATGGTTCGTCTTCATTTGTACCTAGTTTCTAGATAAATGTGATGTTGATGAACACCTTGAGGATTTGCTATAAAAGGATTGAATTATAATGCTTCCTTTGCATCGAGTCAAACATCATTATTGATTTCACAAGATTAAGGCAAATTATAGTTGTCCAAAATGCCTAAATGATGATGTAATATCTATTAGTGATGATAAATGCTTGATATAAGTACTTGAATATGCTTTAGGATGAGTCTTTTTTATAATCAATACATGTTCCCTAATGAATTATTAGGAAGATGTCTCAACCTTGCATCCTAATGTTTGTATTTAATTATTATTTTGTCCTCATATGGTAAGAAAGTGTCCTACTTTGAGTGGCACTCTTTATGACGTGTAAAATATTTTGTAACGTATGTAAAATGTTGTAAGAGCGTATAAGATCACCATGATGTGTAAGAGCATATTATGACTTTGTAAGATGGGATTTACTGATGATGAATTCTAAGATGCATGAGAGCATGGTTATGAGGGAGTTACATTGGAATCTTGAACAACTTCATGATAATCTATAATGCATGCCATAAGGTATTATTGAATGAGTTTGAATATGCCAAAATGAGGTGCTCAAATCGAGGAGTTACATACGAGATTCTATGATTAGTTATGATAGAGCTATAAGATCATATTCTATTTTTACCCTAGAATACCATGACCAACTTATGGGTTGGAATTTGGACCAAATGTGGTACCACTTTTGGGTCATAGTTTTAGCACATGGTTTCAAAAAACCACACTTGGTTTGCGGTGTGATATTTATTTGTTTACTTAATGCTAGAGATGGAGGTTTCATAACGAGTTTTGCAAGTACCATTATGCTACCAAAATTGCTCCAGATCTCTTGTTGGTGATACCTATGTAAAGGATTATACTCTACAAGTATAATTTAATTGTGTTATTACTAAATAATACGTTGAGTTGCTTTGGAGTTTGTGGGCTTTTCCAAAAAATGTTTTCCCCACACAAATCACCATGTTATAGTATATTTCTTTTGTGTTATTTTCCTTGTAGTTGTGTGATCTAAATTACTTTTGTACATGGATCCTCTCATAGATTAGTATAAGAAGCATATTATGGACCTTTATTTTCTTTTATTTGGTATCGAAGCTTGATCTCCTTGGATCTTAGGTGTTAGGGACAAGGTTTTTTAATCTAATTTTAATTTGAGAGGGAACTTACATAATGTGAGATCTTGTTGCAATAAAATCTCAAGCACATTGAGGATAGAGATGGAGAGGTTTACCAACACTAACTTTGAATTGTGGAAGCTCAAGATGGAGGATATGCTTGTAGATAAAGATCTATGGACTGCTATATCTAGATCTAAATCAGCTATAATGTCATAGGTTGACTAGAATCTATTGGACAAAAAGGAAAAGGGCCTCATTAAGCTTTGGTTAACAAATTTAGTCTTGTTGAAGTACGTGAAGAACCCACCTCAAAAGCTCTTTTGAGGTAGTGGTTTCTTTACTTTTAAAAAAACATTCGATGAAAGATTATAATTCTACTAAAGAGGACCTATTAGTTCATGGAAGATAGAAGGAGAAAGGCATGAAGGAAAAAAAGAAAGAAAATTCTAGATCCAAATATCTTCGAAAGTCTAAGGCTAAGTGTTGGGACTGTGGAAAGACATGGCATTTCATAAGAGACTACAAGAAAGAGAAAAAGAACAAAAAGAAAGAGTTTAATGATGAGTTTGATAGATCTTCATAGGAGGAGGATGAAGATGCCTTTTTCGTAGCCTTGGCAATACATGCATATGAAGGTGCATGGTCGATAGAATCAGGAGATTCCTTCCAGATGACCTCCCCTCGAGGGTAGTTTTCAAAATATGAAAAATCTAATGAAGGGAAAGTGTATCTTGGTGATGATTATCATTTGAGTATTATTAGTCATGGTAGAGTCTTTTTCAGGTTCCTTGATGGATGAGTGAAGGGGATAAATGGTGTTCTTGACATGTCTCAAGTTTGGTACAAAACCTATTATTAGTTAACAAACTTAATGATGTGAGTGTGTAGGTTATTTTTTCTAATGGACTTGGTGTAAGATGGTATGAGGAGCTATGGTGCTCATTGAGGGTATTTGTGTGGGCACTCTAATTTAGTTGGATGCATGAATTGTATAGCGTAATGGCTCTTATGCTCTTGTAGTGAAGAAATCTACAAATTATACACCTTCAATATCACAACAACAACAACAACAAAGAGGAGTTTTGTTTCTATGATGTTTTAGAATAGCACCCAAGCGTTAGGCAGATGAGTCAAGCTCTAAAGCAACATACGGGGGACCAAGAACCCTTGTAGAGGCAAACCCTCTAGTCACTCTCACTCTGGCAATAGCAACCAATGGATCAAAGGTGGCACTGAGAGGTTGTCTGACTCCCCAAAGAGCAGGACTTTGCAAGCCTCAACTGCAATGACCACACTTGTCAACGAGGCATCCTTGTCACCCTCACTACGCTTGTTGTCATATGTTTCTTGTTCTTGTTTTTCTTCCTCGCATTTTTGTTGTTGTTGGTTTAGCTCATGCAATTTAAGAGTTATTTATCGAATTAAATAAGTTCTCTTCTCTTATAAGTCATAATTCTGGTGTAGCTTCTTGGAAGAATATTTCAAAGATTTGATCCTAAATTTGGAAGACTCAGTTGATATGAATAGCTAAAGTATCACATCTAATTTGTCTTAGGATCTCAGCTTGTTGTTCAATGTTTTCTTCTAGGGTGTTTTTTGTTTTGGTTGTTCTGGATCGATAGGATTAACAACTTCTTGAGGGAGATTGGCTCTGATCTCCTCTAGTACTTGTTCTATCCAATTCTCCCTCACACTTGAGCACATCAAATGCTTGGAGGAGAGAATGTGGATGTTAGAAAGTTTGGTGTTGTGTAATGTATTTTTGTATTCCTTGTGGTAAGAACAAGGGCACATCAAATGAAGGATAATGCATCAGTAGAATCTTATCCCAAATTTGAGGCTGTAGGAACTTCCAATAAAAACTTGTTGCACTTTGAAATTTGGAAGTGCATAAGGAATATGCAAGAATAAGGCCTAATAACGACCAATGATGTTAGAAATGAAGGTAAACAACTATCAATGAAAATTTGATTACAACTGTAATATAGATATTTAACTGTGTAGAACCAAAATGGAGATAGTATGAAATCAACACAAAGAAATAATAGAATAGAAGATCAAACACATAACACAATGTTTACGTGGAGAAACCCTTTTGGAAAAAAAACTCCACACAAGAAGAGATGCACCAATCTGTATTAACTTCAATAGAGTTTACAATACAACACTATCAATCTCCTCTTTAGTCTTCAATTCAACAACACCTGTTTTTCCAGTCTCAACTTTCTACTCTACTCATTCACAGCCATAATACAATATCCTTGTAAAGGGGTTGCCTTTTAGGGCAAGAAAAACTAACATAACCCCTACCGTCAGATCTGAGACCTAATGATGAATAGTCCATATTTATAACAAAAATATATATATAAAATGTGGCTTTCCGAGGTGCTACCCCTGAACCCCTGCTAGGGTACGCGACCCCTGGACCCCCCACCCGGGGGGTCATCCCCTCGGACCCCTCAAGGGGGGTCCCCCTGTACACCCCCTGGAATAAAATATGCTCCATAACCAACATCCGTCAAGTACCGGGCTCAAACATGCGGTTGAAACAAGATCGCTACTTGGTGAAACCTTTCATCCCTTATGGGTGATTTACAAACAATAATAGGAATAATAAATTACATAGGATTTACAAGGTTGATGGCACCTTAATCCTAATAGATGAAATAAATAACTTTCTCTTGTTCTTTTTTGATCTCATCCATCCACTTCTTCCAAGATCATCCTTCACCATTGATCTTTTCTCAATCCAAGGACTCCACTTGTCCTTCAATCCCATCATGCCACTTGGTGGCCTCTCATCAACCCAATCCTTTTAATCAATGTGAACCATTGATCTTCAACATCAATCCTAGCCATCTAATCACCCATCTAAAAATATATAGATTGACATCAACCCAAGCCATTTTCAAGACTCCATGAAATGCAAAGTTATGCTACTAATTTGAGGAGCAATCACATACATCCAACATTAATGAGCACACCCAAAATAACGAGGTTTGCATATGTTGTTAATTAGTTAACTTCGTTTATGTTATGCATCCCTTATTTGCTCAATCAAAGGTTGCATTAAATTATGAACGAAATAGGCTAAGATAGTTTAGTTTGTTTCTTTATGTTTATTTTCTTATGTATACAAGAACCATTGTTGATTTTCATCATTTGTTTGCATTTCTTAGCTCAATATGAAGTGTTTGGTTTAGTGTAAGTTAGAATAGGTTTTATGATTAATCTATTTGTGTTTATCTTACATTTTGTTACTCATAGTGCTTAAATGGTTAAGCTATCAGATTCACTCTATGAAGACCTAAGTTTGTATCCCCAAAGTGGCATCTTAGTGTTAGAGTGTGTGGTGCAAGCAAGAGTCCCATGGTTTATGCTTAGTGGACAATGAATGAGATTGTAAGCTTGTAGTGGACATGTTGATCCTAAGTGGAAAAATTGTAAGGGATGGGGGTCTCAAACCAAATCCTCACCAACTAATATAAAAATAATAATGAAAGTATGTCCATTGGATGAAGTAGGGCCTATTTTTCATACTAGGTCAAGACCCCATACTGCAAATGGCCAATGTGAAGTAAAAGGTTAGAGCTCATGAGCCAATGCATGTTTTAAATTATTGTCTTTTACATGTGGGACATTTTTATGGTAATAACATTTGAAGATACTTTCCATGATTAAAATGATTCATATTTGGACTAGTATCTTGCATATTGTCTGAATTATCACTATCCTTTTTGAAATTATTTTTTGGTTAGTACATAGAAGGGTGGAAGGAAGAAGGTGTAAGAATAATAGATGAGACATATTCCAAAATATTGACCTACAAAAACTTTGGTTCATAGTCTCTAACGTTCATACATAAATAAAAAAAATGTGGCACAATGGTTGAAAATAAGAGCAAATTATTGATGAACAATCTTTGGATCTCATCATCCAATAAATGGTAATGCATTTTTGCAAGCAAGGATTGAAATCTAGTAACATAATCATTTATTCATTCATTATTTCCTTGCTTACATTGGACCAAATAAAAAATGTAACTTTTAGGCTAATGTTAACTTGAAAATGTTAGACAAAGGCATTCATTAGCTCATGAAGGGAATTAACAGAATCATGTTGCAATGAGAAAACCCATTCTAGACCGTAATCCTTTAATGTACATAAGAATAATTTAGAAAATAATTGATCATTGTACCTAAAGTCCACACATGTGGTATTGACTGACCTAATGTGGGTCATCAAGTCACCTTTTCCATTATATAGTTCAAATCTAGGTTCCACAAAACCCATTGGGAATGGATAGGCAAGTATGTCATATGATAGAGGATTGTGGATAAAATTGTAAGTTTGATCTTTTTTATAGATTTGGGGAAGAGTATTAATATTTTTTTGAACTTCATTAAGTTGGTTCGTGATGCCTTGTAAGGAAAGTTGGGCAACATTGGTAGAAAGGGTAAAAATTGTGGGGTGATGGGTGGGGTGTAAATAGCTTAGGATGGAATGGTGGAAGAAGGGAGGATATAGAATGATTGGAATATAAGATGCAAAGGGATGATAGGGATAGGTTAGATCAGTGGTTGTGGAGGAGTAATGGGGTACAATAGATATGGGAGGTGGGAATAATAATGTATGTAAGAAGGGGTGGGGTGTGATATGGATGTGTTTGATGAAGGGATGGAATGCCATGGATGTGGAGGTGGAGAAAGTGGGGTGTTGGATGGTAAAGGTGAGATATTGGGGTTGGGAAGGTAGGATGAAAGAAGAGATTTGGGAATGTGACTAATAAGGAGAATTTCTACCAACATTGCTTTCACCCACAATTTGGTCAATTCCTTTGAGCACTTCAACATCATATGATTTGATCATGAGTAAGTTATGAAGTGAATTTACTAAAGATAAAGGATTTGTAGCATTATCAAGATTGATATTATCCTCTCTAAGCATTTGCAACTTGTTAGCCATACTGATTTCTTTTGATTTTTTGTGTTCAAGATGAAGCTCATGGTCAAAAGGCTCCTCTTCATTAAGGTACATGGGATGTCTCCAAATTTTTAATAATTAAAGACTTGAGATAATCCATGGCAAGTGAAGGGTTAAGTTTAGGGATACATTAGGTGGGAATATGAAACCTAAGAAGATGCTTTGGTATACACCATAATATGTGGTTGATCAAGCAAGAAAAATATTATGAATGCACACAAGTTTCAACTCCAATAAAGAGGTTTATAGAATGAACATATATACTACAAAATTAGAATTATATAGAGGTCAAACCTCAGGGAAAAACACTAGGAGGGTTCAAATTGATGGGATTCAAAAAATGTACAAAATTAAAACACACTCTATTTTTACTTTAGTTGTCTAATTCAAATGACAAGCAATCAATAACTCACTCAAACCTAAATTAACATGAGCGAAGAATGATAAATCTAAAAAGGGTTAGAATATCACTTAGCTCTTTATTAATTTGTGAATGTCAATGATGGAGATGTAGTTATAAAATGCACTCAATGATTCAATTTAACAATTTGGAATTATATTTGTACCTATCAACTATGATAATTCAACTCTGAACCCTGAGATTGCTTAGGATTGGGCCACACCTATAGTTTAATCTACGGATGCTTTTCCTATGCACGATTTTGTCCTTTGCCAAAATGTATTTCAAAATCTATTACCTTTACTTATACGTAGTCCTAAGACAAATGAGATGCTAAGAAGCATATTTGGGATTTGTTGTAGACAAAGGTATGTATGAAACTTCCTTGATGATGAGTCAAACCCCTTTGTCAATTTCACATTGATTAGACATAAGACAAAATATGTAGAATTCCCAGTGTAGTATCTTGATAAATGTTAATGCAAAGATGTAAGTGATGGTCTTACTAATTATTTTCATAATGATATAATGATATTTTTTGTTCTTTAGATGCTCTTGCTTGATCTTCCTTGATTATAGCTAATGTCCTAGGTCTCATCCTTACATAATCCTAGGTGCTCAATTTGAAACATTAGGCATACCAACAAATGAGAAACAATCATAATTTCTAAAAGAGTCATCTTTAGAAGGTAGGAAAAGATATTTGATTGGGGGGACATGGTTGCTAGTGTAATTCTATCTAGGGGACATATTTGTACCGTAGTATATTCCAAGTCACGGGAATAGTTGAAGTGATAGTTGGTCGATACCATTAGGGATTGAGGTATGTTGATGGATGGTAGGTCTTTGGATTGTGTTAGCTTATGGGTAAAATAGATCAAATTGAGTACCAAGACAGTGTATTTATGACAAGGAAAAAATGAATGTCAAACAAGAGGGTAAAAAAGCAAGGTATGCACTTTTCTCCTCTACAATTGTATACACACTTGAATATTGGTAATGCTAATGCTTGAAATTGGCAAAAGGGGACAAATGTCCATGTTTTAAAGCAATATATCATTTTAACGAAAAATTATTAGAGAGCAAACCATGTAGTTAGGTACCTTATGTTAGCAAGTTTGCAATGCTAATTTGGAGCCATGTCAATTAGCTAAATTTTTTATATCAAAATTAATAACATATGTTAAAGCTACAATTTTTATTCCAAACATTTATATTGTATGAAAACTTATTTCTTAAAGTATATATAAAAAGATATTTTAAATATAAAGGAAATAAAGCTAATCATGTAATGGGGAAAAATGCATAGCTTGATTTTCTCCCATTCTTTTTTTGGTCCATTTTGATCTATCTGTCCTCAATGCATTGACTAGTGTACAGGTGATTAGAGACCAAGGTTGAAACCCAACAGGAAACTCTCTAGATGAGGATCTTTATGAAGTTATGTGTATGTGTAGAAACTTTATGAGAAGGGTAGTGCAAAGAAAGAGAGATATAGAATTAAAACAATAAATGTGTTTTATTTATTTGTTTATCTTATACATGACATACTCTTGAGAAAGATGTATGACTACTATTTTTCCAATCTGATTGTCACTATCTACCTCTCTACTGAGCTAATTTTACATATATTTATATATAGATTACATGTCGTGGAGATTGAGAATCATCATGGAAGTTGAACTATTTCCATGGAGGTTGAATAGTTTCCATGTGTGATTCATTATTTATCAATGGTTATGTGGTGTAGCTCATAGGTGTGCAATGTATTGGTGGATGACTTGGCATAGTGCAATCCTCAAGGGTGCCACCCAGACCATTGCAACAATTGTATTGTCTAATGTCCAAAGTGTAATGCTTTGAACAATGTGGTGATGAGTGGTGTGAGTTATCCTTTACAATTTGGCCTAGAGGTGTGTCGGATCCTACTAATGTTGTCATAGAAATCACAAAAGGTTTGGCAAAAGTATGGTTACCATTGAGTCCAATCTTGTGTAAAGTGCTCTAAACTATTGTTGGAGTTTGTGTGACATTTGCAAAATATGAATGGATGATCCTAGCATCACCACGAGCATTTGGAAGGTGCTCTGGTGTACCATAGACCAAGTGCTACCATGGTTATTGCAAACCATGAGAATGGTCTTGGGATTACTACGAATACCATTGTGGTAGACCCTCCTAGATTAGTTGCCCCTCCTTGTAAAGCAATATCTCAATTCCATTAAGTCTAGGAACCTTGACTTCTAATTGTTGTTTGGTGAATCATTTGGCTTGTTGTGGGAGCTTACTCACTTTGATGGTGCTATACACGAGCATAAAACAATTTTGTATAACATGGTTTCTAGAATCCAATGTCTTTGCCGCTACAGGTCATGTGTTAGTTAGAAATGAAGTTTGAAAAGCTAAGTATGCATAGTTGTATGGCACAATCTTCTTTATAATTGACGCATGTGTTGAGCATGGAATTACTTTAAGAATTTGATATCTCTTACTACACACTAATACAACTATACTGTGATGATTGGTGTTGTACATATACTTGTGACTATGCATGCATGGATGTCTAAGGAGTACATTACACACCTCCATTAGCACTGCATCACAAACTAACTCCTTAAAAGGATTAATGGCATATGAAAAACAATAGTGGAGACTGATATGTATATCTTAAATGTTATAAGAACTAAGGCATCCTAATTTGTAAGGTTGTGAATGAGGCACAATTGGCAAATTTAGTCACTTCACAATTGCTAGAAAAATGAGGTTCTTCATGCTACCACCCTTGATCAAAACATCTAGTGACTACCCTTACACCCACATTTGTGAATGGAATCATTTCTTTGCTTCGACATCTAGCAATATGGGGGTTGATTGTGTGGTGTTGAGTAGAATGTTGTGATCTATGTCAAAGATTCCATTTGAGGTCTTATCTCCATCATCCTCCATTTATGCCTATGTAAGTGAAGTCTTTTGAACACAACACTTAGCATTGGAGTGAATATTTATTTCATATTTGCTGCACCATTTTCCTAGCTTAAATTGTTTATACTTGTCTAAAGAAGGTGTGTGCTTTGGCATGGAGGTTATTTCTAGCTTGCCCTTCTACATGTACTCCTCTTCAATTGTTGTTGCATAGCAATAAACTTCTCCCATCATTTTAACTTTAACCAGCTTCAATTTGGATTGAATGAATGGTCGTAGACCAATACGATACTTGAGGAATTGATGTTGTTCTGACTCAAACGAGCCTAATCTTGCATAGAGATCATGGAAGGCATCGACATAGGCTTGGATTGACTAGTCATGTCCTTGCCACAATTGTGACCATGGTTTGTAGTGGTCATCATAGGCATCTTTAGGATAATTGTCATCCATAAGGCTTCCAAGAAATTTTCCCAAGTAGGCTTAGATTTTCCTCTTGTTTTGTCTCCTCTTAAAGCGCATGCACTCGCCACCACTTTTTGATGGGGGAAGAGATTTTCAAAAGTGCAATCTTGATCTTTTCTTCGTTAGAAAAGTCATTCATGGAGAAATATGATTCTAACTATTCTAACTAATTATCTATTGTATCTGCATTAATCTTGCCCTCAAACATAGAAACATCTAGGAATACTTGCAACCTAGGGGTACTCAACTACCAAAAGCTTTACCTGATGATGCAGTTTAAGGAACCACCCATTCAAGGACTTCTGGAAACTAGCTAAACAAAAATTGTCAGTCAATGAGTACTTCTACAATTTTGTTCTTAATCATTGTGTGTATCTCCTCTTGCATTTGTTTGGCCATTTTGTCAAAATGACCAAGTAGATAGTTTGACATGGATCTTGAGGTTTGATGTTGAGTCTCAAATACTTTTCTCATGTTCGATAGGTCATGCAAGAATAAGATGAACCGCTCTAACACCAATAACATGGGGCCCAAGTTGAAACTTGGTGGATAACTTTTTAGATGAAGTTGTCCATGGGTAGAAGCTTTGTGAGAAGGGTAGTGGAAAGAAAGAGAAATATAAAACTAAAATAGTAAATGTCTTTTATTTATGTATCTATCCTCTTCATGACACACTCTTAAGAAATATGTATAACTATTATCTTCTAATTTGATTGTTGCTATCTAACTATTTGCTAAGATTATGTTGCATATGTGTATATATAGATTACATGTGGAGGCTGAGAATCGTAGTGGAAGTTTAATAGTTTCCATTTGTGACTCATATTCTCCCAATGGTTATGCAATGTGTGTGAGGCCTACATTTTTTCATTTTTGTACATGTGACTATTTACCTTACTGTTGTTGATACTTTTATACTTGTGGGACTGTTGATCCCAGATTTTCAAACTATTAAACCTTATTATGTTAAAGGAAAACTAATTGGGTGATGTTAGTTAGATGTTTTCTTTAAGAGAAAACAAATTGGGTGATGTTAGATATATGTTTATTTTATAGGAAAACTAATTGGGTGATGTCCGATTAATGTTTACATTATAGGAAAACTAATTGGGTGATGTTAAAAAGGAAATTGTAATGTGATTTTCTTATGTTATGAGAACTGTGATATGTTTTAGGAATACATGTATTAAATTTGCTTCGGCTATGATATGTATATGTGGAATTAACTTTGAAATTGAGTGTGCAAGTATTTCTAACAAAACCACAGATACAGGAGATTATTCCACACCTTATGTTGTGATCCCTTGTGAAGTCGATCTGGTTCCACTAGGAACCGAGATCAACTCTGTGTTTGATTTAATGTTGTAATGTTGTCTTTCATGAGGTTGAATGGGTTAGGTCTACCCTCTTGTAAATTTGAATTTTAATTTGTGTTGTAAGAAATGTAGTTGAATTTCATTTTTTAAATTTTAAAATTTTGAGATCCTTTTCTTGTGTCTTAACTTGACCCTGATTGTCCTAACTAGGTTAAAGTTGACCCTGGGTTATACCCCATGGGTCTAGGGTCCCTTTTGACTTGGGTAACCCTTGGGTAACCTCCGTATGATCACCTTAACTTCACACTGAAGTTAAGTGACGAATTTGGAGGTATGGGAGGGATAGGATGAGTGGTACCAACACTCAAGTCCATCCCTTTTCAATTCCCAAGGTAAGAGATGACTCCAAGACCCACCAATTATAGAGGATTTGACTTCAAGTCTCCCTCACAATTGGTGAGAGTCCCCATGGAGTTGTGTGGTCATTCATAAGAAGGAAGGAAGGAGAGACATGTCACATTTTTCCCCCTTTTACTCCTTTTTTTCCTCCCATGCATAAGAGAGATGACATGTGGTAAGGGATAAGGAAGACTTTAGGGATGGGTGAGTGACATATGCCAACTTTCATCCCTTGGGACACAATATTAGTTTGGGGAAGAGTGAGGAGGTGACAAGTGTCACCTCCCCATTCCTCCAAACTCATGGAATTGGGGTTATTTTAATCCCACTTGGGATAGGGAGAGGGGGTTGTTGAATTTGGAAGATTTTTGTTTATTGAAAATTGCTTTTGGGGAAAGAAGGTGAGAGGGAGTTTGGTGGCTTAGGTTGGAGGAGATTTTAGTGGAGCTCTACATCAACTTCATCCATTAAAGGGCTTTCTAAGGTTGGATTTCATGGCCTTTCCTTTGTATATCTATTTGTTGCATGAAGGATGTGTAAAAATTATTTATTTTGCTTGTGTTGTAAATTTTATTATTGTGGGGAAATTTTATTGGGATGTTGACAGAGTTTCTTCCACTTGGGAGACATGCTCATCAAGTGTGGGGTAGGGGAGGAGTGATCCTCCTCGAGTGCATGCCTTGTTTTGGGATGTTGAAAGCCTTGAGGGAATTTGTGTGACTTTGAGAAATTGTGTTATTTAGCCTGAGAGCCAAAATATGAACTCCTGGAATTTTTGTTAACACGTGTGGCTTGAGGCCATGAGAAAAAAAATTGTGTTGAAATTAAGTTGAAGGCTGACACTCTAGAGTTGAGTGTGTCCACTCTCCTACCCCTCTTTAAACTCACCGTGGTTGAGTTTTGTGTTGTGTAAATATCCATGGGTGTATGTGTGTTTTGGTGTGTTATTTTTACCTTATTGTGAAGTGAATTTTGGAATACCCTAGGTGTGTGGATGATCTCCCTAGCTCGGGGGTGACCCTCTTGTGAGTCTACGGTAGGGAGGAGAGCAAGTTGAGTGGTGTTTTCTTCCCTGGTGTGATATGCAGGTTCTTAGAGCTTATTGTGAAGCTTGGAGAAGATTATTTGAACTTGGAAAATATTTTATTTTCCTTAAGTCTTAAGGAGAGTTTGGTCTTTATTGTTTACATCCTGGTTGATCCCCAAGAGGAGAGATTTCTCTTTCTATTGTTGAAATTTTTGTGTTTTGAGTTATGAAGGAATCCTCCTCTTTGTAATAAAGTTTTTATTTATAGTGTTTATTACATTTGGTTACAATCTACGAAATGATTAAGAGAAGAAATTTGTTTTTAAAAGGATATTAGAATTGTCTATTTCCTTCTTCTCCTATATGAAAAGTTGTGAAACTAGTTGTTGTAAACAAGTTGTTAAAACTTATCTCATTACATGATTTGTGAAAATGTTAATTTTTAATAAGTTATATGACATTGTAGTTTTGTTATTATGAAAAGAGATGAATTTGGATTATAGTCATGCTTTTGAGTTTGGTTAAAATAAATGCCTACTATGCTTAAATTGAATCATTTAACTAATTATTGAAATCTAGTTAAGAGAAAACTAAATTTAATTGTCCTTGTATAATATCCTATATTTATAAATTCTATTTTTGAGATGCATTGAAAGTAAAATTTCATGAAAACTCCTTTTAGATTAATTTCTATATTCTGTCCTATAAATTATTTGACAGAAATTGTTTAATAATTATATATATTTTATTTTATTTTTGTTGTAAATAAAAAAATACAAATGGGAAATAAAATTATGTTCGCTGTGATTTTTGGTTGTATTGCAAAACACAGTCGAAATAAAATTAAAAAAAAAATTTAAACAATGGTGGGGGTTTAAACCCCCACTATGAGTATTACAAAGGGTGTGGGGAGGGGCGGAATCCGCCCCTCCCCACACCCCCGCCAACACAGATCCCGCCGTCTCCACAACCCCGCGTGGCCACATAGATCACGCGCCCTGTAAACCGCCGCAGTTTGAGACCACTACGGCCTCTCCCCCTTACACCCCCTGCTCCCTACGACCCCGTCCTCCGCTGCTCCCCTCTGCGGCCTCACCACCACCGCTGTGACCCTGCAAACCGCAAACCGCCGACTGCCACCCCTCTACAGCCTCCTCCACCGCAAACCTCCCTCACACCTCTGCCGCGAAATCTCCCTCACACCTCTACCACGGCCACGCTCAGATCCGCCCCTCTACTCCAAGCGTCGCCGCTGCCCTCCAATTCTCTGCCCTAACAAAACAAACAAATAAAAGTTAGGGTTTTCATAAGATCAAATAAAATATGGAATTTGTTATAAATTTATAAGAGAGGCCACATTTTTTTTGAAAAAGAAAGAAAGAAATTTATATCAGGGGATTTTTAACGACAATAAGGAAAAAAAATGTATTTATAAATTAAAAAGGATATTATATTATGTATATATATATATATATATATATATATATATTATTCTTAAGAAAATGTAATTCAGAAGTTTAAACAATTATCACAAATTAAATATTAAGAAAACGAAAAGAAAAATATGATCTTTCATTTAACAAAAGGCACTTTGAAATATAAATGCAAACAAGCCATCACATGCATTCCATGTGTGACCATTGTAAACTCAACTGTAGATTGAGAAAATGTCCAATTGAGAAAAAGAGAGAGAAAGAGAAAGAAAAGTTAACCTTGGAAAAATAAAGAGGAGAAAATGCATGGCATTTCCAAACTGGGCTAAGAGAACTAAGTAAGAATAAACTCTCTGTTAAACTTGATTAGGAACAATGTAAAGGATGCAGTGATAACTCTGATTGATAGAGAACGGGAAGAAAAGCAGGATAAATATAAAGAAACCTTACAAAACAGGAAAGAGAATGTGATAGAAATACAATCAAAATTAAATTTCAGAGAAACGGAAGAGAGGGCAAATGAACGGGCTTTGTTGAAAATGCTAAGTCCGAAGGAGAAGAAATTAATAATAAATTTCAAAAAAAATGGGAAAGAGCACAGATGATCAGTCTTTGTTGAAAAATGATCCATTAATGAAATCAAGTGTAAATTCATTATAATTAGGGAGTTGTAGGAAGTTTGTTAACCCTATCAGGAAACCACGTGTTAAGAGTAGTGGTTGTGTAATAAATCCCACTCACGCCCATGAGGCGTTATGCTGCCGGATTCTTCTGAAATCTAGGGTTTAGAAGCTTAGAAAGTTCAGCCCTTGTAGCGACGTTAGCCGCGTCGCGAAGACCCCCTTGTTGGCCTTCTTGCGTTTGGGGGGTGCGCATGTGTGCGTATTACCCCGCTGACAACTGAATTGTTTACGCCTTAAGCATTCACCACCGAGCACGCTTATGCATGTGAGGGGGTTTCTAGGGAAGCAAGGAATTTTTTTGATATTTCGTGTCATAACCACATGGCACATGTGGACATGACACGAGTGATGCGTGTTGTGACCGTATGGGAAATGTGGGCATGACATTTGGTATCAGAGCCCAAGTTTAAACACTAGGCATATTTGGGCACGTTATTATTCCGCAACTTTGATTAATTAGTGTCTACCTTGTTTTGTAGGATGCCTCCCCGATGTGTTCGACAAGTGCGATCATGCAACACAGCGTCCGTCGAGGTGCACAGCGATTCCTCAGCAGAGGGACGGGCACCCGCAGTTATAGCAGACCCGCCAGTACCACAAGCACCATCAGTACCACAGGCACCACCAGAACCACAGGCACAACCAGTTCTAGATATAGGTCCATAGATATTATAGACATTACAAGCCATGTTAGAGAGATTGCCGACAGCTATTACTGAGCCACGTGATGAGCCTTGCGTTGATCCGTGAAAGGAGCCACGCAAGGAGCCATGTGCTGAGTCACGTGCTGAGCCATATGTGGAGCCTCGCGTTGATCTGTGAGAGGTGCCACGCACAGAGCCTTTCGTAGAGATCCTTGAGACCACAGCCGATGAGGTAGGGTCAGCCTACCGTGCACGGAGTAGGAGTCCTCTGAGACTCTTGAGACGAGATGAGACCACGAGGGTAGAATAGGTATACCATGGACCGTATGAGTGTGGATTAGATTAGCCAGTTATAGGGCTTAGAGACAAAGGAGATCCCATCAGAGATCTGCTTATGCTCAACCCACCTACTTTCGCAAGAGCTACAAAGGGAGCTGTGGCTGAGGCTTGGCTGATTAGTTTAGACAGGTGTTTCGCGTTGCGACCTTACGGGAGCAACACGAAAGCATTAGTGGCAGTACATATCCTGAGAGATGCAGCAGCTACCTAGTGGCGCACTGAGGAGTGCAAGCATCGACTATCCTTAGATACACTCAATTGGGATATCTTCATAGAACGCTTTAATGCGTGATATTTGTCAGAGCATTATAGACAGCGCAGGATTGATGAGTTCCATGATTTACAGCAGAGAGGACTCACTGTTGCTTAATATGAGAGCCGGTTCATTAAGCTTTCTCGTTATGTGGAGTACCTCCATGACGAGAAACTTTTGGTACATAAATTTATCAGAGGCTTGAATCACAGGATAGCAGGACTAGTACGTATGGCAGATCCCCAGACCATGAGCGAGGCTGTTGAAAAGGCTCTTATTATAGAGGAAATTCAGGGACGAGGGCATAATTCATGCCTGCAGTATCAGGATCGTAATCCCTAACAACAACAAAACTTTCGCAGGCCTCAAAACACACCACAGAGAGGAGGATTTAATTCTTCATCATTACCTCCTAGGCCTCCACAGCAGCAATAGTAGCATCAGCAAAGATCTAGATCCCAGTAGAGGGGTCAGGGAGGACAGAACCATGGTTGGCAGCAGCAGGGCCAGCGTAGAGACCAGAGACAACAGGGATCTTTTGCGGGACCTACGAAGTCTCAGCAATCATATAGAGGTTCACAAGGGTCCACTGGATGGACTGGACAACAGCAGTCTGGTAGGACTCAGTCAGTACAGTTATAGGCTAGGGGCATGTGCTATATATGTGGTGGGGCAAGGCATTTGGCCTGGGAGTGTCCATAGGGATTTACAGCAGGGGGACAGCCCCGTACAGGAGGATCTGAGCAGACTATAGGTGACGTGGGTAGATCCCACCGCATGTTTGCAGCGGTTGACAATCGCCAGGCCGATTTCCAGGCTTCAGTCATTGAGACAGCCGGTAAGATTAGGGATTTCCCTATCTCTATTCTTTTTGACTCTGGAGCTACCGATTCTTTTCTATCTACATCGTTAGTGGAACGTTGCAGGTTGGTGGCTTCTAGGTAGGATATTAGGTGGGAGGTTGAGTTGGCCTCTGGGGCCAGAATGTCAGTAGATACCGTGGTTAGAGATTGCGAGATCTCCTTAGGTTCCTTCACTACAACATGTGACCTTAGGATTATGCCATTAGGATCCTATGGTGTAGTTCTGGGTATGGACTGGCTTGCGGCTCATAGAGCCAAACTAGATTGTCGCTAGAGGACGATTAATTGCTTAGACGACCATGGAACACCGGTCGAGATAGTGGGCATTCTGAAGCCCATGGTTGTTCGTATGATATCCACTCAGCAGCTTAAGTGTTGCATGCGGAAGGGTTGTCAGATGTTTGCTATCACGGTCAGTGACAGATCAGAGGATGAGCCAGAGGCTACCTTAGATGATCACCCTATCCTGAGAGACTTTGCCGATGTATTTCTGCTAGAATTACCAGGTATGCCTCCACGTAGAGAGGTTGATTTCCACATCGACTTGGTACCAGGTGCAGAGCCAGTGTCTCGTGCACCCTATAGGATGACTACACATGAGCTTACAAAACTTAAATTGCAGTTAGAGGAGTTACTTAAGAAGGGGCACATTTGACCTAGCATTTCACCTTGGGGCGCACCAGTCATCTCTGTGAAGAAGAAGGATGGGTCTCTTCGATTATGCATGGATTACAGGCAGTTGAACAAGGTGACAGTGAAGAACCGTTACCCTTTGCCTAGGATTGACGACCTCTTTGATCATATGCAGGGAGCCAGAGTGTTCTCAAAAATTGATCTAAAATCTAGGTATCACCAATTGCGCATCACAGAGGCAGACATTCATAAGACTGCTTTTCAAACCAGATATGGCCATTACGAGTTTACCGTGGTACCCTTTAGTTTGACAAACGCCCCTACAGTATTCATGAGTCTCATGAACGGGGTGTTCCGTACTTACTTGGATCGGTTCATGATCATATTTCTTAACGATATTTTGATTTATTCGCGAACTGAAGAGGAACATGTGGATCATTTGCGTCAAGTTTTGCAGCGCTTACGAGAGCAGCAGTTTTATGGCAACCTGGCGAAATGTGCCTTCTTCAGGATAGAGGTACAGTATTTGGGGCACATCTTATCAGGCGATGACATCTCCATAGATCCATCAAAGGTCAGAGCGATTCAGGATTGGCCAGCACCCACCAGCATGACTGAGGTCAGGAGCTTTATGGGATTAGCCGGTTATTACCGTAGATTTGTCGAGGGTTTTTCCAGGATAGCACATCCCATCACTTCCCTTCAGCGGAAAGGGAAAGGTTTCACTTGGACTGAGCAGTGTGAGAGGGCCTTTGGGATCCTCAAGGAGTGTCTTACCAGTGCTCCCATTTTAGCGGTTCCAGATCCTGCAGAGGATTTTGTTGTTTGCACGGATGCATCATTAAAGGGTTTAGGAGCCGTGCTTATGCAGGGTGGTAGAGAGATTGCATACGAATCGCGTAAGCTTAAGACACATGAGCTAAACTACCCTACTCACAATTTAGAGCTCGCAGCAGTTATTCATGCTCTTATTCGATGGAGACACTTCTTCTTAGGTCGACGCTTTGAGCTCCATTCGGATCACCATAGCTTACAGTACATTTTTACACAGCCAAATCTGAACGCCCGCCAGTAGTGTTGGATGGAGTTCTTATGCGAGTACGACTTTGATGTCCACTACATCAAAGGGAAGGAGAACATGGTCACTGATGCTTTGAGTCGAAGGCGCCACGAGATCCTGGCCTTGACATTGAAGGTGGACTTGAGAGACCGCATCTTACAGCATCTGCCGGAGGATGAGTGGTTTCTTGAGGTGCAGCAAGAAATTCAGAATCAGAGGGCCCTTAAGGGTAAATTCGTAGGATATTCCCTTGAGTCTGATGGTTTGCTTAGATATTGGCAGCGTATCTATGTACCCCGTGCAGGTGACCTACATACAGTGATTCTTTCAGAGGCTCATAGAGCACCCTATGCAGCAGATCCAGGAGTGAAGAAGATGCATGCTGATTTGTGACAGCTATATCATTGGGCTGGGATGAGACGCGACATTGCAGAATATGTTGCTCGTTGCCTTGAGTGCCAGAGGGTCAAGGCCGAGCATCAACATCTAGCAGGACTGTTATACCCTCACGAGATACCTGAGTGGAAATGGGACACCATTTCCATGGACTTTATCATTGGTCTACCTATGTCATCACGACGCCATGATGCCATCATGGTGACAGTTGACAAGTTGACCAAGGTGGCACATTTCTCACTTGTACACACGACGTACAATGCACTATCAGTGGCGAGAGTGTTCTTAGATCAGATTGTTAGACTTCATGGAGTACCTCACCGCATCATTTCTGACAGAGACTCCGTATTCACTTCATCGTTTTGGAGAGCCTTACATCAGGCGTTGGACACACAGCTCAACTTCAGTTCAGCTTACCATCCTGAGACCGATGGATAGACAGAGAGAGTTAATCAGGTATTAGAAAACATGCTTCATATGTATGTTATGGACCATCAGTCTAGATGGGAGGAGTATCTGTATCTGGTTGAGTTCGCCTACAATAATGGGCATCACAGCTTGTTGGGTATGCTCCTTTCCAGGCTTTATATGGCAGACCGTGCAGGACACCATTGAGTTGGGATCAGATAGAGGACAGGGTCGCCATTGGTCCAAAGCTAGTTCAGGATATGGAGCAGCAGATTGCACTGATTAGACAGAGATTTCAGGAGGCACAGGATAGACAGAAGAAAGTATGTTGATGCTAAGAGAACTGATCAGAGCTTCTCACTAGGTGACAGAGTATTTTTGAGAGTGCGACCACACAAGAGTCCAATCCGTTACAGAAAGGGCTCTAAGCTCGCACCTCAGTTTGTAGGACCTTTTAAGATTTTGGAGCGGATAGGCCCTGTAGCCTATCGTCTAGCCTTGCCACATAGCCTGTCACGTATCCACGATGTCTTTCATGTTTTAGTTTTATGTCGTTACATCTCTGACTTATCTCACATATTAGATTGGAGTGCTCTTCAGGTAGAGGCAGACGGGCAGCTGGCGTTGGAGCTAATTCGCATGTTGGCTCGTCGGACGCTGGGCCTTCGAGGTCGAGAGTTAGACCAGGTTAGGGTCCAATGGACATGTATGACGAGGTCACTGCAACATGGGAGGATGTAGCGAGACTGAGGACTCTTTATCCTCACCTCTTTGACGACTTCCAGGAGGAAGTACAGTCTTAGGGGGGAGGATGTGAGGCCTGCATTTTTTTCATTTCCGTACATGTGACTATTTACCTTACTGTTGTTGATACTTTTATACTTGTGGGACTGTTGATCCCAGATTTTCAAACTATTAAACCTTATTATGTTAAAGGAAAACTAATTGGGTGATGTTAGTTAGATGTTTTCTTTAAGAGAAAATAAATTGGGTGATGTTAGATAGATGTTTATTTTATAGGAAAACTAATTGGGTGATGTTAGAAAGGAAATTGTAATGTGATTTTATTATGTTATGAGAACTGTGGTATGTTTTAGGAATGCATGTATTAAATTTGCTTCGGCTATGATATGTATATGTGGAATTAACTTTGAAATTGAGTGTGCAAGTATTTCTAACAAAACCACAGATACAGGAGATTATTCTACACCTTATGTTGTGATCCCTTGTGAAGCCAATCTGGTTCCATTAGGAACCGAGATCAACTCTGTGTTTGATTTAATGTTGTAATGTTGTCTTTCATGAGGTTGAATGGGTTAGGTCTACCCTCTTGTAAATTTGAATTTTGATTTGTGTTGTAAGAAATGTAGTTGAATTTTATTTTTTAAATTTTAAATTTTTGAGATCCTTTTCTTGTGTCTTAACTTGACCCTAAGTGTCCTAACTAGGTTAAAGTTGACCCTGGGTTATACCCCATGGGTCTAGGGTCCCTTTTGACTTGGGTAACCCTTGGGTAACCTCCGTATGGTCACCTTAACTTCACATTGAAGTTAAGTGACGAATTTGGAGGTATGAGAGGGATAAGATGAGTGGTACCAACACTCAAGTCCATCCCTTTTCAATTCCCAAGGTAAGAGATGACTCCAAGACCCACCAATTATGGAGGATTTGACTTCAAATCTCCCTCACAATTGGTGAGAGTCCCCATGGAGTTATGTGGTCATTCATAAGAAGGAAGGAAGGAGAGACATGTCACATTTTTCCCCCTTTTACTCCTTTTTTTTCTCCCATGCGTAAGAGAGATGACATGTGGTAAGGGATAAGGAAGACTTTAGGGATGGGTGAGTGACATATGCCAACTTTCATCCCTTAGGACACAATATTAGTTTGGGGAAGAGTGAGGAGGTGACAAGTGTCACCTCCCCATTCCTCCAAACTCATGGAATTGGGGTTATTTTAATCCCACTTGGGATAGGGAGAGGGGGTTGTTGAATTTGGAAGATTTTTGTTTATTAAAAATTGCTTTTGGGGAAAGAAGGTGAGAGGGAGTTTGGTGGCTTAGGTTGGAGGAGATTTTAGTGCAGCTCTACATCAACTTCATCCATTAAAGGGCTTTCTAAGGTTGGATTTCATGGCCTTTCCTTTGTATTTCTATTTGTTGCATGAAGAATGTGTGAAAATTATTTATTTTGCTTGTGTTGTAAATTTTATTATTGTGGGAAAATTTTATTGGGATGTTAACAGAGCTTCTTCCACTTGGGAGAAATGCTCATCAAGTGTGGGGTAGGGGAGGAGTGATCTTCCTCAAATGCATGCCTTGTTTTGGGATGTTGAAATCCTTGAGGGTATTTGTGTGACTTTGAGAAATTGTGTTATTTGGCCTGAGAGCCAAAATATGAACTCCTTAGAATTTTTGTTAACACGTGTAGTTTCAGGCCATGAGAAAAAAAAATGTGTGTTGAAATTAAGTTGAAGGGTGACACTCTAGAGTTGAGTGTGTCCACTCTCCTACCCCTCTTTAAACTCACCGTGGTTGAGTTTTGTGTTGTGTAAATATCCATGGGTGTATGTGTGTTTTGGTGTGTTATTTTTACCTTATTTTGAAGTGGATTTTGGAATACCCTAGGTGTGTGGATGATCTCCCTAGCTCGGTGGTGACCCTCTTGCGGGTCTACGGTAGGGAGGAGAGCAAGTTGAGTGGTGTTTTCTTCCCTGGTGTGATATGCAGGTTCTTAGAGCTTATTGTGAAGCTTGGAGAAGATTATTTGAACTTGGAAAATATTTTATTTTCCTTAAGTCTTAAGGAGAGCTTGGTCTTTATTGTTTACATCCCGGTTGATCCCCAAGAGGAGAGTTTTCTCTTTCTATTGTTGTAATTTTTGTGTTTTGAGTTATGAAGGAATCATCCTCTTTGTAATAAAGTTTTTATTTATAGTGTTTATTACATTTGGTTACAATCTACGAAATGATTAAGAGAAGAAATTTGTTTTCAAAAGGATATTAGAATTGTCTATTTCCTTCTCCTATCTGAAAAGTTGTGAAACTAGTTGTTGTAAACAAGTTGTTAAAACTTATCTCATTACATGATTTGTGAAAATGTTAATTTTTAATAAGTTCTATGACATTGTAGTTTTGTTATTATGAAAAGAGATGAATTTGGATTATAGTCATGCTTTTGAGTTTGGTTAAAATAAATGCCTACTATGCTTAAATTGAATCATTTGACTAATTATTGAAATCTAGTTAAGAGAAAACTAAATTTAATTGTCCTTGTATAATATCCTATATTTATAAATTCTATTTTTGAGATGCATTGAAAGTAAAATGTCATGAAAACTCCTTTTAGATTAATTTCTATATTCTGTCCTATAAATTATTTGACATAAATTGTTTAATAATTATATATCTTTTATTTTATTTTTGTTGTAAATAAAAAAAAATACAAATGGGAAATAAAATTATGTTCGCTGTGATTTTTGGTTGTATTGCAAAACACAGTCGAAATAAAATTAAAATTTGTTTTTTTAAACAATGGTGGGGATTCAAACCCCCACCATGAGTATTACAAAGGGTGTGGGGAGGGGCAGAGCCCCCACCCACACCCCACCCCACACCCCCGCCACCGTAGATCCCGCCATCTCCACAACCCCGCGCGGCCACATAGATCCCACGCCCCGTAAACCACTGCAGTCTGAGACCACTACGGCCTCTCCCCCTTACACCCCCTACTCCCTGTGACTCTGTCCTCCGCTGCTCCCCTCTGCGGCCTCACCACCGTCACTGTGACCCTGCAAACCACCAACTGCCACCCCTCCGCGGACCTCCCTCACACCTCTGCCACTAAATCTCCCTCACACCTCTGCCGCGACCACGCTCAGATCCACCCCTCTGCTCTAAGTGCCACCGCCGCCCTTGAATTCTCTGCCCTAACAAAACAAACAAATAAAAGTTAGGGTTTTCATAAGATCAAATAAAATATGGAATGAACATAACGCTTAGGCTTTTAAAAAGGAAAAACCTATTATATTTAAATACTATAAAGTATATATATATATTAGTTATTTGTTATAAATTTATAAGAGAGGCCACATTTTTTTTAAAAAGAAAGAAAGAAATTTATATTAGGGGATTTTTAACGACAATAAGGAAAAAAAAAATTTATAAATTAAAAAGGACATTATATATATATATATATATATATATATATATATATATATATATATATATATATATATTCTTAAGAAAATGTAATTCGGAAGTTTAAACAATTATCATAAATTAAATATCAAGAAAACGAAAAGAAAAATATGATCTTTCATTTAACAAAAGGCACTTTGAAATATAAATGCAAACAAGCCATCACATGCATTCCATGTGTGACCATTGTAAACTCAACTGTAGATTGAGAAAACATCCAATTGAGAAAAAGAGAGAGAAAGAGAAAGAAAAGTTAACCTTGGAAAAACAAAGAGGAGAAAATGCGTGGCATTTCCGAACTGGGCTAAGAGAACTAAGTAAGAATAAACTCTCCATTAAACCTGATTAGGAACAATGTAAAGGATGCAGTGATAACTCTGATTGATAGAGAACGGGAAGAAAAGCAGGATAAACATAAAGAAACCTTACAAAATAGGAAAGAGAATGTGATAGAAATACAATCAAAATTAAATTTCAGAGAAACGGAAGAGAGGGCAAATGAACAGGCTTTGTTGAAAATGCTAAGTTTGAAGGAGGAGAAATTAATAATAAATTTCAAAAAAAATGGGAAAGAGCACAGATGATCGGGCTTTGTTGAAAAATGATCCATTAATGAGATCAAGTGTAAATTCATTATAATTAGGGAGTCGTAGGAAGTTTGTTAACCCTATCAGGAAACCACATGTTAAGAGTAGTGGTTGTGTAATAAATCCCACTCACGCCCGTGAGGCGTTATACTACCAGATTCTTCCAGAATCTAGGGTTTAGAAGCTTAGAAAGTTCAACCCTTGTAGCGACGTTAGCCGCATCGCGAAGACCCCCTTGTTGGCCTTCTTGTGTTTGGGGGGTGCGCACGTGTGCGTATTACCCCGCTGACAACTGAATTGTTTACGCCTTAAGCGTTCACCACCGAGCACGCTTATGCGTGCAATGGGGTTTCTAGGGAAGCAAGAATTTTTTTTTTATATTTCGTGTCATGACCATACGGCGCATGTGGACATGACACGAGTGATGAGTGTTGTGACCGCATGGGAAATGTGGGCATGACAATGTGTCTAATAGGTGCACAATGTGTTGGCAACGAGTCTTAGGAGTGCTGCCTACATCACTACAACAATTTTATTATCCAATGTCCAAAGTGTAACACTCAAAAAAATGTGGTGATGAGTGGTGTAAGTTATCCTTTGTGGTTTGGCCTAGAGTTGTATCAAACCTTGTTGAAGCTATGGTAGAAACCAAAGAAGGTTTGGCAGAAGTATGGTCATCACTAAGTTTGATCTTGTGCAAAGTGCTTTGTGCCATTGTTAGAGTATGACATTTGTGAAAGATAAATGGATGATCCTAGAATTATTGTGAGCATTTGTAAGGCATTCTGGTGTATCGCATACTGTAGACACTCAAAAATGTCGTGAGTCTACGAGTAACATTTTCACAGTAATTTCCATCTCCTCTCACATAGTTAAATAAATTTTAATTATTTAATTATTTCCTAATGTCATATTCGTTTATAAATTAAACAATTTTGAATTATTTAATTAATTCACTTTCTCTTTATTCCTCTTAAATAATTAAATAAATTTTATTTAATTATGTTGTTAATTATCCCTTTCTAATCTATAATTAAATAAATTCTTATTTATTTAATTATTCATCTCCATTTTCCCTCTTCCCTTCTATAATTAAATAATTATTTTTAATTATTTAATTAGTTATTATCCATTTTTCTATATTATTAAATAATGGTTTTCAAATTATTTAATAATTTTTCCATTTTCCTCTATACATCATTAAATAATGGTTTTCAATTATTTAATAATTTTCTATTTCCTCCCTCATCCAATTTAAATAAATAAAATATTTATTTAAATTAGCCCTCACCTTTATTCTCATCACAACACATGCCCCTCTTTCATAATTTAAGTAATTTTTTGTTTGAATTATGTGTCACACTACCACCTTCATTTAATAAAGTTGTAACACCACTACCTTTTATTAAATGAAAGGGCCTTGTCTTAAATCATCTCTTAATCTTAGCCATCCACATCACACAATTCGCCTTTCAATCCTCAACCTTAATTCAAATCCAATCCTCTATAAAAGCAAGCCTTCATCTCCATTTCAAGGTTAACCACAATCTTCAATATTTTGCTATCACTCATATCATTCATCTTGTGATCTTGCTATCATACATCCATATTGAGCTTATCATATATCTTTCATGCTACAAATATGAGAGCAAACAAAGTAAAATTGAGAAGAGAAATGGAGGAGAATCAACTTTGGCATAGGATTTAAGATATTATAGCTTTATTGTTTGATTTCTATTGTCATATTGTGCTTCATTGTTAGATTAGGGTCTTTATGGCTTGGATTTAGATAGTTTTGTAGTTGCTATTGATGATTCATTGCTTTCCCCTATTTTTTCCTAATCTACATTTGGTGAACCTAACGTGAACTAACTGAATCTTGTAGAAATTTTGAGAATTTGTGATTTTTAGATAGTGCGATGCATTTGTCAGATTATGTACCACAATCATTCGATCCTGCACCGCATTTGTCAAATTTTGTGACGTATTTATCAAATTTTGCATTGCAATTGTCAGATCCTGCACCGCATTTGTTAGATTTTGCACTGTAATTGTTAGGTCATGTGACGCATTTGTCAGATCCTGCATTGCATTTGATCCATTCTGCACCGCATTTGACTGTCAAGCAAAAAGAGGGTATAAACCTATGAATTTCATTTTTTCTACTTTTTGCATTCACTAGGGTAAAGATTTTTGTTACTGATATCTGATTTCCATCTGTGTGGCAATCATTGGGAGAAGAGCTTTGAATCAAACTACTAATCCAATTTCTTACAAGGTTCCATTGTGTGTTTGTGCTTTTTAATTTAGGAACATTTGGAATTGGTGCCTAAAAAGAACAAGTGTCTTCTATGTCTTGTGCACTTGCATGCATGTGAGTTAGTTATTGAAAGTGTGTTTGTCTAGAGTATCCTCTCCCCTTGTGCTACGTGTGATTCCTAGGTGATCAGAAAGAGTGGCACCATGTTGTCTTGAGTATCCTCTCCCCTTGCACTACGTGTGATTCCTAGGTGATGAGAAAGAGCAATACACAAGCTTTCCCTTTTTTTATTTTTGTAGGTGGCCTGCCTAGGAGTTCACCCTAGCATTCGACCACAAGCACGTATCTCCAGCAGGCTATATAAAGGGGCAAAAACTGAAAGGTGAGCTCAATCCACTTGTGCTATAGGGGGTGGGCATTTGCGGTCCTGGGTGATTTCGAACGTAGGTTAGAGATTTCAGTCTCCCATCACTACTATTGTCGTGCTGTTCTTAGGAGTTCCTCCACTATTGGCCATTATTTTTAGAAGCTTAAGACCTTTTTGGTCGTCTACTATTTGTGGTGTAAGGGATGTGAACCGTACCCTAAAGTTACTTACCATGTATGGTTCTTGGTTGAGGTGACACAGTTCCTTGTTTGGATTCATCCTTTCAAGGCGAGAGGTGTTAAGGTGGTCCAGGACCTTGGCATAGTCTAGTTACCCACTCCTTTTTCTCATATTTAAAAACACCAAAAGGTGAGGTAAGTCCACTATAGTAGACAACCCTTTACTACTAGCTAGGTTGTGCTTGTTTGAATTGTTTGTAAACTAAGGCATAGCAAATTTTGTGGAAGAAAACTTGCAAAATACTGCATTTTCCAAGAGTCAAGGAGTCAAAATAGCCAAGATCTGTATTTCAAGTGTTTGTTGTGTTTTATGATCACCTTTACAAACTGCTCAAAACAAAAAATTATTTAGAAACCATTGATTTCAAACCAAAAACCAGTTCACTGCATTTGTAGCTTGAAACATTGCATTTGTAGCCTGAAACACTGCATCTGTAGCCTGAAACACCGTATCTGTAGCCTGAAACACCGCATCAGTGGCTTGAAGCACCGCATATGTACCCTGTAACACCGCATATGTAGCCTATAACACCGCATCTATCAGAATAAATTTTTTTGGTGAAATTCTTGAGTATCCATGTTTTGGATCTAATTTGGACGATGACCATACATTCAGACTTAAGACTTGTTTAGTTTATCCAGTTCTTGCATTGCATTTGCCTGGTCTATCTTGCATTTTCTAGTTAGCCTTTGTCATCCTAGGTTATTCCTAATCTTAATCCAACTTCATCCACATAATCTTCACTCTTGAGCACCATCTAATCCATAACTTGTCAAAATGGTAGTGACAATAAAAAAATAAGCCCACTAAACTCATAATCAATAGGAAACCCCTGATCATAATAGGAGGTCTTGAATTTGGTACCAATGATTGTGAGGTCCTTGTAGAATATGATGAACCTTTTGAAAAAGAGAACCTTGTAGACCATGATGCATATCTTGATGAACTTGAACATTATCGTCATGTGAATGCTTCCAACCATCCTACAATCTCCTATCACCCTTCATCCTCTTATAGGTATATGCCACCACAATCTCTCCAAGTTGACCACACCAAACCCAAAGTCACAATCCTAGGAGGTCCCCAATTTCCTCCTTTTAGCTCCAATGATGATGAGAATCTTGTATATTATGATGCATATTTTGAACAACAAGTCCTCCTTCATCAACTCTTAGCCACCCACCAATCTCAAACCAAACAACCACAATCATAACCTTCATTTAACACATCATCCACTATACCATCACCCAATCAACCTCAACAAATTCTACCTCAATCCTATGTGTCACTTCTATCATCATACCACCCTAGTCCATCCACATGTCAAGTCCATCATACATCAACCTATCCCACTTCTTTCAATGTTAACCAACATCCATATCAATTCACATCTCAAAAAGAACATGCGAGCCTAAGTTACCCTTTGCAACAAGATCAAGCTTCCTTTGACAAGGGGAACACTATGTATCCTATGAGTATCCTCAATCACCATCCAAGTGAATGTGTATCCCAAAGCCTACTAGCCCTATACCAACACCACCATGTACTCCCAATCCTAATTCATTGGTCCTTCCACCTTCTAATCTATCAAGCCCTTCATTATCCTGCCCATCATCTAATCCTCCATCAACTCCATGCCCTAAATTCAAATCACCTCTCTTAAATGACCTCTATAGAATTTTTGAACTATATTACAAAAACAAACCTATGGAGTCATCCAAATACACCCATCTGATGTCAATCCCATCTAGCACAAGCAATCCTAATCCTAATCCTAATCCTAATCCCATTATCCCTCCACCAAATCCTAATCCTAAGCCTACCACACCATCCACCATTATTATCCATCCATTATATTGTCCATCCACCCACACACTTATGAAGTATGTGATCCAATGGCTATTAGAAAGGAATAAACCATCTCCATGTAATCAAATATCTATCCTTGTGCCTATCCAAGAGCTTCCATGTATCATTCCTATTACTCCATTATCATTCCCTAGTCTAATGCCTACTATGTTGCCTAAAAAACTCCTTACTATAAATGCAAATCAAATCCAAGAAAACTAAAAACTATTTCAAAAACTTAGTCCAAAGCATGCGGAAACACCAACCCCTCATCCTAATCAAGATCTAAACACCCTATCCAATTTCATTTCCAATTCCATTCCATCACAAGATCAACCTATCCATACCTATATCTCTTCTATGATCAAGATATTATCTATGATCATGAGCCTATCCATGAGCAAATTGATCCTATCCATAATTCACTTAATCCCATTCATAATCCCACCACTTCCACTCCTATCCATCCTCCAACTAGTCCTAAACATCATCCAACAATATCCACTTCCCTTGAAGAGACACTTGGCTCCCAAGTAAACATAGATGATCAAACCAATAGCTTGGATCTTAGTGAGCATAATGATAATAAAGATCCTAATGATCCTTCCTCATCCACTATAAACCATATTGCAAAACCATCATATCCCCTTGGTCTTACCACCTTCATCCATGAATGTTCTTCCTTAGGAAAGCAACAGCCACTATCCACCACCTCACCTTCTTCATCAAATAATGAGCTCACACCTAGTGTTCAAAACACCCATAGTCCAATTGTCCAATGGATACTCCAAAAAATGAATTATCAAGGTAAAGGCTTAGGCCTTCATGAACAAGGTATTTTGGAGCTTATCCATGTCAAAGTCCCTCCATGATCATATGGCCTTGGATATACACCCCAAGGAAAACAATCTCAAGATGTTGGTACTTCATGCCTTCTAAATCTATTCCTTTCCATCATAAACCTTATCATACCCCAAAACATATGTTGCCATCCCTCCTCTATTATCCTACAATCCCAAAGCATGTGACCATACACCTTCCACCATCCACTTTACCTCCACTACTTCCAACTCCTAATATCCCACCATCCACTTAACCGCCACTTCTCCCAACGCCTAATATCCCTATCATCCAATCCCCTCATTCATTTATCCAAAAATCCACTTTTAATCCATCCATCCATAAATCTCCTAAAATTCCTAATCATGACCAATCAATGCACACATCGTCTAAACACGAAGCTTCCACCAATTCCAAGGGATTCAAAAATAAAAATTTGGATGCCTCTACCCATAAAGCCAAAAATCATAAAGATCCTCATGCCTTAGGGTACAAATACAAAGAATCAAAGCCAAATCCATCCAAAAGGCTATACAAGCCCATACCTTCAAAATAAAAGTCCAAAAATAAAATGGTTTGGGTACCTAAGCAAAAAGAATCCAAGTCAAATGAAGCATCCACATCTCAAAAATCCCAACAATCCTCTTCCATCAAAAATTCCAAAAATCCCATTCCATTCAAAAATTTCAAATTCCTTCATCCCACAAGAAAAATAAAAATCATAAAAATTCTAAGTCTTTGTGGGTACCTAAATTCCTACATCGACCATCCCCTAAGAAAACATGTCCATTTCTTCCTACACCTCCTCCAAATTGAGAGCTTCAATGTTTATCACAGTGTGTGCAACTGTTGGTCTTGGTTCCTTTCCATTCCATAACATTTCCACATACCTCCATCTCCCCATCTTTCATCCACTATCCTACATATCTCCCCCATCACCTCCCTATGGTCCATGCTTTTGCATAATCCTTTAATCTATACTTTTGCATTATCCTTCCATCCATAATCCACATCAAAATCTATTATCCTTCCATCCATAATCCACATCAAAATCCATTATCCTTCCATCCATAATCCACTATCTTGTCATACATAATCCACATCATAATCCATTATCCCCCATCCTGGCATAAATCTTTCATAATCCACTATCCACCTAAACCATCTCTCTTTCATGCAATCCCTTACCAACAGCTATGAGTATAAAGACATTTGACATAGACCATGTGTGACATCCCTATCTAGTGGGACTATCACCTTTCATGGAACTAGATGCTTGAGTCCCTCTTATCCATATCCACCTATCCTATCCAAATATCCCCCATAGAAAAAAGAAAAAAAGAAAAAGAAAAACCAAGATAGTAAAGAGAAATCCCTTTGTCCAATGGTGAAAACCACCCTTGGTGGTGCCTTGGATAAGTACTATGATGAAAACCTGGCAAACAGGTGTCATGTGTAGGTTGATTATCTATACGAATTGGGGGCACATTGTAACATCCAAACTATCATATCCAACCTATCATTTTCACACTAGTTATCATTTCCCATCCTACCATTTCCATCCTATCTTACCATCCTTATCCATTACACTCATAAACCTATCCTATTGAGTCCATCCTCCCTTCTTCCTTTTGATCTTGGAGAAGATATGAGGGCAAAATGTTGACAAATATTTTGTATATCTCTTGATATACCTCATCCTTTCCAAATGATCCTATCATCATCCTATTGTCATAAGCTTTATCATGTTAAATCCTAAGCATTATACCTAGAATGGGGCATGTTATTCCTATGCGACATAGTCTTTGGAGATCACATCCTACCTCCCTTATGATGCATACATCCATTATAGCCTGTCCTTTTTATCTATCCATATATCATGACCTTGTGCCTATTCCTCTTACCCATCCATCTATCATGAGTCTTCCATCCCATTTACTATCGCCCATCCTTCCATTCATCCAATCCTACATCCATCCTAGCATCTAGACT
The DNA here is from genome assembly GCA_027924645.1 of Cunninghamia lanceolata. Classification (NCBI taxonomy): domain Eukaryota; kingdom Viridiplantae; phylum Streptophyta; class Pinopsida; order Cupressales; family Cupressaceae; genus Cunninghamia; species Cunninghamia lanceolata. The sequence continues at coordinate 2,007,731 of BSBN01001378.1, forward strand.
TGGTTTTCCCATGCCATTGGTGTCAAGCACAAAGGCTATCTCTAAAATTGTCATCCAATGCCATTCCAAAACATTTCAAAAATACAAAAAAAATTCAAAACATCCCACAAAATACAAAAAAATCAAATGTTCCACAAAATACAAAAAAATGAAATGTTCCACAAAATACAAAAATATCAAAATATTCCCAAAAATACAAAAAAAAATTCCAACAAAAATCAAAGCAATAAACTCAAATTCCAATCAATCAAATCAACCCATTACAACAATCCAAATGCAAGTCATCCTTTATCCATACCAATCAAGTCAATCAATCTTGTCAAATTATCCAATCACATCCTTGGTCTTGATCCTAATCTTGTCGTAAACCAAATCAATCAATCATCATCATCATCATCAATGGGATATGTTTTTCCCACATCTTTGTGTTGATCTAGGGATATATCATTCCCCACAATGACAACACTATCATCATCAAATCATTATCAATCAATCATTCGTTTATAGCTTGACAGGGGCAATACCTTGTTTGTTTTTGTATCATTTGTACATGCTTTCTTGCTTTCTTGTGTTTTAGTCATCAAAACTTAAAAAAGAACAAAAAAATCAAAAAATGTCAAAAATTCAAAAACAGTGTCAGTCATCAAGTCTGTGTTAGTGTTAGTCCACCTTGTCGAACTATGTTGTCTATGTGCTTTATGTAGGCAAGGCCATCATCAATGAGCCCTCGAGACATTAGGTTAGTCCCTTAGGGTTTGTTGAGTCGAGTCTACCATAGTCCATATCCTATAATAAGTTGTCCCTTGCTAATGTTGACACCTTGATCAGACATAAACCAGTTATCTTCCGCAGAGAACTGAGCTCAACAAATCTCAAAACAACGAGAGAAACTATCCATCAAGTCTCCAATCATAACCGATCAATTGCCCAATCATGACTATTTCTCACTATCGTTACCTTTATCAGCTATCAATTTTCTTATATAGAATGTTGCATTGTCGAAACCAAACTTGATGTCTTATACCGCATGCTTCGTTTCCTAAAACCAAACACTATCAGCACATATCAATCATATCATCTATCTTATACAGATTGTCGCACTCTTGAAACCAGACTAGGCATCTTATATGAGGTGTCTCATTCCTAAAACTAGATGCAATCCTACCATTTTCCTTTTACAGGTGGTTGCATTGTCAAAACCAGACTTGATGTCTTATACGACTTGTTTTCTTTTGTGAAATCAAGTGTTATTCTGCAGTCCTATCAAACAAACACTTATTATTTGACAAGAAGATCTATATGGTTGTTGACTCTGTTGGTCTAGTTTATTTTATCTTTTTATCTTATTGATCTTTAGTCATGTTACTATGCCCCTCGAGGAAGCCTACAAGTGACGATATGAGCAATGATGGATCATGACCCTTTTTCTCTCTGATTTATGTTTGTGGTTTGTCTTGGTAGTATGACTAGGGCAACTAAGTTCCTTGTGTGTGATTGGGATTCCATTTGGCATAATCAAAATATCATGTGCAAGTGAAAGTCGTCTAACGCTTTCTTGTACTAGGATTAACATGCTTCATGGTTACTTCCTCGCATAGTTTGACAAGGTTCTATGGTTACTAGTTTGCGTCATGGAATTCGTTATTTGTCATGTGTCTATCTCACAAGGGTTCGCATCTTGTGCCTTGGTCTATATCATGCCATGGTGTTCGTTATCCATTGCCATAATAAAAGCTCTATGATGATAATCATGCAATAAAATTCAAGCTCAACATCTATCAAGCAAGATCTCATTCCATTTCACTCACCCACTCATTATTCATTTCTTACTAACACCATCTCTTTCGAATTAAAATTTCTTTCGTCCATCCCTGCAGTCATCTTGATGGCGTGCTATGACACACAAAAATAAATTCATTAGTTTTATCATCTTGCATACATAATCATGTTAGAACATCATATAGGCGTTATATACGAAAAGGGGATGATGAGATGTTGAGTTGGAGTGTGGTTAAGGTAGATTCAATCAAACCCTCCTTTCACATACACATTCAAGGACATAAATCGAGTTAAGTCTCTACTGTTGCAAGAGGACTCAGCTATAGGTTTGATGTCACTATGAGATGATAAGGAAAGATAGAATGATTGATAAATTTGTTAAACCCTAATCTAATTAATCCTTAAACCCTAATTATATGATTCTAGATACAGACGAATGAAATACGACAAATGATTGCACAAAATGACACTAAATACAGATTAGAAACATACCAGGATTCATATTTCCAGAAGTAGAAACTTTGGGGACAAGAGGGTCAGCGCCTGAGACTGATAGGGCAACTTTTATTACGGATCTAGAATAGTGATTTGTATTAGACTGCAACCTACTTCAGAGGTTTTAGAAAAGCCAAAATGGAGGACTATGGGGTAGGTGCCCTAGTCCAGAAGGGAACATTCTCTACTCTTTTCTCCAAATCTTGAATCTCTATCTTATGCTTATATGCTTCTCTACAACTTCCCTCTGCAAGATCCTGCACCTGTAACCTGTAATCACAAGAGAGGGGTTGGGGGTTGTGGTGTTTAGGAGCTTGCCTTAGTCAAGCCCCGAAATGGTATTCAAGCCTTCCAACACCATTATTAGATAGAGTGTGTGTCCTTGGTGGACAGAAGCAAAATTAAATGATAAGGTCGCTTGATTGAAACACAAATAGATATCACCTTAGAAGTGAAACCCTCATAGAGAATAAGAGCCTTCAAATCATAAGGAAATGAGTTGATGAAGCCAAATCTACAATAAACACATACAAACACAACACAATTCTACTCTGCAACACAATGAATGCCTTGAATGCTCTTTGCTTGATGATCATAAGTTTGCCTTAATAAATTAGGTGTAAAATTAAGTCCTAAACATGTTTATATATGCATTCCCGCTAACATTCGTAATTCAAATTGAAAAGGTCGAGAAAGGGAAATCTTTTTAACGGTCCTATGCCGATAATTTAAATTTAGGTCCCGGCAAAATAGGCTTGGACTAGGGCATGGGCACCCTAGTCCAGGGGTGCTTTTTGAGTCACGATTAAACATTAAAGTGGACCCCTAAGCCCCATTTGACATGGGTTTTGAGGGTAATTGTTTTGAGATAAGTTTTAAATATGCATGATTAAATTAAGGGGACCTAGGAGATAAACTAGGAGGTAAAAAGTCCTAGGGAAACTTTTTACAACATAACATTTAGCCCCCACTTTAATGTATGTATGATCTTACGATCCATACATGCATTAAAGTACGATTGAAAACACATCAAACATGCTAGGCACATGAAGCTAAGGCATACACAAAGATTGAGGAACTATTTCTAGCCTCCAGTCTCAAGTAAGCACTAGAAGACACATTGAAGACATGCAAGACACAATGAAGACAGTAGGAAGCACTCAAAACACGGAAAATACAATGGAAGCACGCAAAACATGATGAAGACATGAGAGCATTCACAGAAAACATAATGAATACATTGATATAACATTTTCATAAATGAAATAAAATCCTAAGGGGCGGTGGGAGCTCATCGCTACGCCCTTGAAACCGCCAAAAACACGCAATGCAAAACCTAAAATGTAGGGGGAGCTCATTGCTACGCCCTTGATACTACACTAGGGGAAGACACGCCAAACAAAACTTGATTGTGAGGGAGCTCATCGCTACGCCCTTGATACCACACAAAGGGGGAAGACACATAAACAAGACACACAAAATACACGAGTGTCGTATAACATGTCATAGACATACTATACATCTTATACACGACAAAAATGAATGATAGGAGGAGCTTATTACTAAGTCCCACCATCTAAAACATGCCAAACACACCTGATAGTTGAGCTTATGCTACAACAATCGCCAAAGACACGCTTAAGGGAGGATAGCTCAAGATCCAACCCTACCTCTTGATGAGGACTTTTTATAAAAGGATGTGCACTAGCTCAAGACATACACCATCCTGCCTTCCGCGGACGGGATTAAAATGCAACCCCACTTGTATCACAGAGATGCATTATAGTGAAAATGAAGCATGTGCTAAAAGTATACAACCCCACCCGCATCACAGAGACGCCTTACAGTGAAAAGGAGGTATATGCAATAGATCAATGTTTGCAAACACACTTTGTTAGTGCCAAAATAATCAGACAGATACCATTATATATGCCCCAACCTTAAGGTGGTTGATGTTGCTTATTGATATCAAGCACATTAAGGTAGAGAGAAAACATGCAAGGGAACAAGAGCTCTCACAAAGCCCCTACCCCTGAGGTGACATGTGCTTACGATCGCTGAATGTTCCCACAAACACATTGATAAAATTTGCTAAGATAAACAACAAGATCAAATTATGAAAGCTATGCATGAAAATAGTCACATCAAGGACCAATGCTATACTCATGAGTTCATAGCTAAGTATAATCATTGGGATATATTGCAAGTACCTCAAAACCAAGTGTAGCAACAAGGTGAGATACCAATCAAAGTGTACAAGAGCAAATTTAGTGGATTGTAAAATATTAGTCACAAGAAATGCCATAATATGATACATCACATGGAGTGATTCTACTAGTAAAGTGATGCAGATCATGGGTGGACAACTCTAAAACAACCTCAATCAACTAATCTTTGAAACCCTAAAGCATCATTTGGTGGGTTTTTCCTCACAAGCCTTCAATTCTTAAAGCCTAAAACATGGGGGCAGCAAATTGGGTTTTTTTTTTATCATAACTTTCAGTGCAGACATGATATAAAAAATGTAAACACAGTTCTAGATACCCATTTCAATTTTATACAACATATCTCAAAACCAAATGGGTTATTTTGTACGGAAAGACTAAAAAAATTCACTGTCCCGCTTAAACCCTAGGCAGGGCTTAGGACTGTTATCACAAAAAATGCTCTAACTTTTGCAAAACTCAATGAAATGACTCCAAATGAAAAGGAAAAGTTATGTATTTCATATATCTATCATCCACATACCTAACCTTTTCCTTCTAAGGTCATACAAATCTGTGCCAAACAAGTTTCTTTCTGAAAAATGGTAAAAATCTAGAAATGACAATCACTAATTTGATCATAACTTTCACAAAACATGAGACAGTGGTGGATAAGGATCTTATTCCTCAAGTTGGGATGCCAAAACCCACACCCACCTTTAGGACAATGGATTCTGAGAGAGCCCCTTTATTAGAAGGAGAGATCTTGGAAATGGTAAAAGAGACCCAACACCCGGATATTTCAGCTGCTAAGTTGGAAGAGGAATTGATACAGAAGGTGGTTAGTCCAGTGAAGGACAAGATCCCCTTGATGCAAGAGGTGGATAATGTATTTCATATCCAAAAAGACTCTGTAGCTACTCAGGAAGCCCCTCCTCTGATTGATAGGATATTTTCTGTCAAAGAAAATATGCCCCCCCCTTCTCAGAGCCTGGACCATCTTTCCCCTGTTAAGCTGGGCCAGAATTCTTTAAAAGGGATTTCATCCCCTGGGTAGAATGCTTCATCCATAGTGAGTTCACCTGGAGCAAGCATGAGTGCTTCGTTAAGCGACCAAGAGGAATGGACATCTCAGAAGAAAAGAGGTAGGAAACCTAAAAAGTCAGCAGATGTTGGTATCGATCGAGCAAAGGGTAGGCCCTCCCTAAGGGAAACCAGACAAAGAGAGGCAATGTGGGAGATTGCCAATGGATGGCAGAAAACTCTGGAGACCCACTCCAGGTAGATTTTTAAATGAAGATTTTCTCTTGGAATATGAGGGGACTCAATAACCCCTCAAAACAGTTCGAGGTTAGAAATTGTATTTTGGATTACAAAGTTGACATTTTGCTTCTCCAAGAAGTCAAAATGACAGAGGATAATTTCAAGACTGTTGCTAATAATATCTGGCCCAATGCTTCCTACTTCGTTAGCCCGACGATTGGAGCCTGGGGTGGCATTGTCACTATGTGGAATGCTTCAAAGATTAAAGGTTTGCTTGTTCACCTTAATAAGAATTGTTTAGCTATTGATTTCTCTTTGCCTTCTTTCAGTTGGTGCCTCATTAATGTGTATGCCCCTAATACCCGTGTTTTGAGGAAGAACCTCTGGGAGGATCTTTCCAGGAAACTTGTTTCACATACAGCCTCACACTGGATGTTGGCTGGGGATTTTAATACCCCTTTATACCCTTCTGAGAAGTCTAGAGGTATTGTGGATTACTCAGACAGTATGATGGATTTGGCGGACTTCATCAACACCTATGGACTTGTGGACATTGACTTGACTAATCAGCAATTCACATGGACCAATAGAAGGAATGAGGAACATCTAATTCAAGTCAGACTGGACAGGGTTTTAACCTCTAATAATTGGCCCCTCAACCTCGCTCTCTCTCTTAGAGTGCTCCCCAGAATGGTTTCAGATCATAACCCCATTGTTTTGGAGTGGACCGATGATAGAAGAAAAGGACCTTTTCCTTTTAGATTTGAAGCAATGTGGATCAAACACCCTGACTTCAGAAATCTCCTATCTAGCTAGTGGCAGATTAAGGTGGTAGGTACTCCTATGTTCCGTCTTCACAAGAAACTCCTCCACATCAGACACTAGGTTTATGGCTGGAATAGGTACAGCTTTGGTAATATTTTTTCTAAGAAGAAGTTCATCTCTGGCAATCTTGAGGACATACAACTTAGGATTGCCTAGGGGGATAGGTCTGAGTCTTTGGCTACTTCCGAAGACAACCTCATTAAGGATTGGAAGGATATCATGTACAAGGAAGAAATTTTTTGGAAACAAAAGTCCCGCATCCAATGGCTCAAAGAAGGGGATCAGAACACAGCCTTCTTTCATAAATCCACCCTTAAACATAGAAAATCCAACACTTTATCTTCTATTAAATTGGAAGATGGTAATCTTATTACTGAAGATGAGGAGATTGGAGATAATGCTGTTAGGTTCTTTCACAACCTGCTGTCAGAGTCTGGGTCAATTGCTGACAATTTGCTGTCTGCTTCTCAGCTGTTAGAAGAGATACCTTCTATTTTGACTGTGGATGATAATGCTGACATTTTGAAAACTGTTACTGAGGAAGAAGTCAGGGCTGTTGTCTTTTCTATGGGCCCTTATAAAGCTCCTGGTCTCGATGGATTTCCTCCAGTGTTTTTTCAAGAATTCTAGGAAATCATTGGGTTTGATGTCACTGCTGCTGTTAAAGACTTTTTTAGGACTGGTAAGCTCCTTCAACAATTTAATAACACCTATATTGCTTTGATTCCTAAAAAACCCAACCCTGATATGTTTAAGGATTTCTGGCCTATAAGCCTCTGTAACACCTTTTATAAAATTTGCACTAAGTTATTGGTCTTCAGATTGCAACCTTATCTTGATAAGATCATTTCTCCCACGCAAAAAGGTTTTGTCCCTGGAAGGCAAATTTTGGATGCTGTTCTTGCTACTCATGAGACTATTCATTCCATGGAAAAAAGTCAGATACCTAGCATGGCTCTCAAACTTGACATCTCTAAAGCTTACGACCGGGTTTCTTGGCAGTTTCTGTTCAAAATTCTTTACAAATTTGGTTTTAATGCTAAACTCCTCTTTCTTGTCAAGGAAGTTGTTACTACTGCTAAATATTCAGTTCTTGTGAATGGTATCCCGAGAGGGTTTTTCTCCCCTTCTAGGGGGATTCGACAGGGAGACCCTCTCTCTCCCTACCTTTTTATTATGATTGCTGAGGCGCTGGGTAGATCATTTTTAAACAAAGTCTCTTCTAAAGTTATCAATGGGATTAAACCTGCCACTTCCCTTACTCCTTTGACAATCCAACAGTTTGTGGATGATACTATTCTATTTGGCATTTCTTCCATGGTGGAGGCTTCTGCTTGGAAAAGGTTACTGAATGAGTATGCTTAGGCTTCTGGGCAACATATAAATTTTTAGAAGAGCAATGTTTTTTTCTTCAATACTCCTGATGATCTTCAAAGAAAAATTGTTAAGATTCTTGGTTGTGCTGCTGCTTTTCTCCCTTTTGTTTATTTGGGCCTACCCCTCACTGTTAAAGATGTCACTCCTGCCTTTTGGCACAACATTATTGAAAGAACTCAGAGAAAGCTCATGGGCTAGAAAGGCAAACTTCTCAGCAATGCTGGGAAACTTCAACTTTTACGAGCTTCCCTTCAAGGCATTCCCACGTACTTCCTATCTCTTTTTAAGATGCCTAGATACCTAGCTGAAAAACTGGAACAAATACAAAGGACTTTTTTATGGACTGGAATGGAGGCAAAGAAAAGGATTTCTTTGGTCAAGTGGGAGCAGGTCTGCTGTCCTAAATCTCATGGGGGTCTTAACATCAGAACTATCCAAAGCATGAATAAAGCCCTGCTGTCCAAGGTAATGTGGAACTTCATCAACAATAATAAAGATTGGGGAGATATAATGAAGGCTAAATATCTCAAAGATTCTGATAGCTACTCGGTACTTGTTCAAGAAGGTATTCCGCCAGGTTCTACCATTTGGAACAAAATGCTTAAAACTAGAAGCATCATTAGAAAAGGAATGAGATGGAAATTAGGGGACAGTTCTCTCATCAACTTCTGGGAAGACCCCTGGTTAACTAATCAGGCTCTCTTAGCCCAAATTGATAATAAAGATATTGTTGCCTTGGCCAAGCAATTTTTTGGCTCTAAAATTAGTAATTACCTTACCCAAAGCCATGGGCTTAAAAGGTGGAAGAATCTGTTACAATGCACCATGAATAACCCTGAGTTTCATCAGAAATTGAATATGGTTCAACAATTAATGATGGGTACCAGACTTCCTTTATTTCCTCGGAAGGATGAACTCCTGTGGTATGCTGACAAAAAAGGGAGGTTCTCGATAAAATCTGCTTACCTTCTGCTGGTGGAGGATGTCAACAAAGATGAGATATGGGAGAAGGTCTGGAATTGTAAAAGTCTTCCTAAAATCAACTTCTTTTGGTGGAATGCCACCCATAATAAAATTTTGACTCATGATAACCTCCAACGTAGAGGGTTGCAGCTTGTCAACAGATGTGTTCTTTGCTGCAATCAAGAAGAAACTGTGGCACATCTCCCCATTCATTGTGATTATGCCCGTGAAGTTTGGAGCAGAATTCTAGAAAAATTTGGTATACAATGGGTTTTTAACAGAGAGATTCATGATTGTATCGCCAGTTGGAATGTTCCCCTTGTGGAAAGAAAGAAACAATAGGATTTTTTGGGACACTCATAGGTCTCCGATGCAGGTTTGGATCTCTTTATTTAAGGCTATTGTTGAAAATGTTTCTCATGCTAACATTAAAGCTGCAGATCGACCTTTGACCAAACAGGAATCTTGGGTGGTTTCTAACTGGGGTTTGCTGAACCAAATCCAGGCTTTTGATGATATGAAACTTCAGAAAAGACTTAATACTATTTGGGCCCAGCCTGAGCCGAGGTGGTTGAAACTTAATTTTGATGGTGCTGCTAAAGCTGATGGTTGCACCAGCGGAGGAGGTATAATAAGGGATGAACATGGTGATCTTGTTGCGGCTTATGCCGGAGGACTTGGAAAGCATTCTAACAACATTGCTGAAGCTATGGCCCTCCTCTGGGGTCTCAAAGTGGCGATCTCCTTGGGGATTAGCCATCTCCACATACAAGGTGATTCTAAAATCATTCTGGATGTGGTTACCGGTCTCTCTACTTGTGGGTGGAAGTTGAGTGACATTATATCTGATATACAAACCATTCTCCATGGCATCCCGTATGTCTCTTTCTCCCATACTTATAGGGAAGGTAACTCGGTTGTTGATGGTCTTGCCAACTTTGGTCAGGAATTTCAATTTTGGCGGGTTTGGCGCCAAATTAGCAGCATTCCTGGTCACATTGGAATGCTTATTCATAAGGAGAAGAATTCTATTATTACATGATGTCTACTCAAGCGTCGAGTGATGAGGTGGCGTGTTTTTCCACCCTGTCTAGGCTTATGCACGACCCCTGTGCGAATTGGCAGCGGCATCTGTACTCCCTTCATGCGAAATTAATACTCATTATTTGGGTTGCATTTTGGAACTTAAAGTATCATGATTGGCGTCGGCTGGTTTTTGTTCACATGAATACCGCTTGGTGGATTCCTCAGAAGGGTATTCCGCATTTTATTTGTCTTCTCCTGCTGGGTATTGCGGCATGGGCTATCATTATGGGTGGTGAAAGAATTCACACTGAACCTAACACCTGCAATGAATTCAAAGATAATGCCATTGTCTGGCATTACTACAAGGAGGGGGGCATTATTCTGTTCTTGGAATGCCTTAACAGGCATGATGAGTCGTTATCCATCCAGTGTGCTTCTTCATGGGTTGACAGATGGGTCACCATTGGCAGTGTCAGCTTTGAGATCTCAGAGAAAAGCATTGCTGAGGCGACGGGCTTATCCCTTAAAGGCATTAAGTTGTTGAGAAAGTCGAGGGTTTCTGATGCGCAGAACCAAAAGCTTTTCTTGGGTGACGGCGAAGAGTTGGTACCCTATCAGGGAGGGTTTGAAAGGGTGCAGCTTCCTCAGCCATGGGCGGACATGTGCTTTTTAATCATGAAGTACTTCACCTTGGAAGGCTGATATGCCAGGTTCTATTACTACCATCTTCCCCTGCTCAATCATTTTCGCAGAAACTTGGCTATTTGTTTCCCTTACTACCTGCTTTCTTCTTTAGAACACTCGGTTAAAAGGGTTCATAAGAATTTAACCTCTAGGCCTTTGAAGAAGCCTGTGCCCCTTCACCAAGGCCTCATACACAGACTTTACCAGTTTCACTTGGCCCTGATGCCCCCTGCCACTCTCCATCTCCCGGCTGTGGAACCCTCCCCCAATACTCCATCGGCTTCTATCAATTGTGATTCCCTTCACACTCCTGTGAATAAAAGTCATGATGGCCCGACTTTGGCCTCTGTGAAAGCTAATACCCCCACCCTTGGGTCTACCTCTACCTCTAAGTTGAAGGACTCTGTTAAGTCTAGGAAGCGGCTTCATCGCCTTTCTGAGCTGGCTGAGGAAGCGGCTATTCTTAGCTCCCTCAAAGATAGTCATGAGACCCCTAGAGGTAAAAACATGTCTACTGAGAACCCTACTAAAAAGGCTAGAAAGGGCAAAGGGAAAAGCATAACCCCTACTGTTAGACGCTCTACCAGAATTGCTGGGAAGATAGCCCCCAAGATTAAACTTATAGACTACTCTGAAAGTAACTCTGAGGCTTCTTCTCACGGTGAGGAGATCGAGAGTGATGATTTGAAGGAAATTCGCATGGAAAATCCTATTTCTGGGGAGCAGTTTGATGGCCATGACTCTCTGTAGAATGATTACAGGGACAACCCCGAGAATGTGATTGGTACTAGTAGTGATGATAATGAGTTTGACCATCAGAGCCCTGTGGAGGCCCAGTATGATACTGGCAAAGGAGAGGGGAACACGATTGAGCATAATCCTGCCGGTGCTGAAGAGGTGGAAGCGAACAGTTAGTTTGTCCCTGAAGAGATTCACGATGATGATGTCAGGGCTACTGCTGAGGATGGCAATGTGAATGAGGGCAGGGACATCAACTCTCTTTTTGCTGAAGTGACTCAGTTAAAGGACAAGATGGTGGCTATGCAGTTTAAGCTATTTACTCTTTATAAGTTCATTACCCGTATGTTGTGCAGGTCTTCCATGATCAACTTAACCCTTTTGCAGGATATTCAACTTTTCTCCCAGGGAGCCGACAATGACAGAACTCAGGAGCTGGAAAAAGTTTTTGAAGTTCTTGCTAAAGATTGGGAGGACTCTATGTCCTAGTGTGCCTTTTGCTGTCTGGTTGCTGGTTTTTTGCTGTTGCTTACTTTCTGCCATTTGTTAGCTGGTGTTTCCTGGGTTTTGGTTCCAGGCTCTTTTTATTTCCTGAGCTTGTGCTTTTTCTTATGTAAACTCTGTTAAGGGTTCGGCCCCTTGTTTTGCCGCCTGTTGTAATAAAAAACATGACAAAAATCAACCAAACCAAAAGAATTAGAAAGGTAACTCAAACATATTTCCAACCATACCACATGCAGGTCATAGCAAGGCCGTATAGATCCGTACCATGTGAAAGAATAGGACTGTTACAGAAAAAATGCACAAAAAACAAGGGCTTTATTTATCAAAACTTTAGATACCCAATATTTTCTCATCCTTTTATCACCCCCTCACTTTGTGTCAACCATACAAGGCATTTTTAAATATTTACTACCATTTTCCAATGGTTCTCAACTAACTTTTCAAATTACAACTGTTCATATTCCACCAATGTGCAATTTGACAACATTGTGCAACATTGACACTTTTTTGCAACTAGACACTTCCATTCACCTAATGACCTAGCTTAGACTCAAACACACATGAAATGATCTTAGAAGATATTATTACATGTAAACAACTCAAACAAAACACAAGATCAACTTTTGACCCCTTGGAGGCATAAAAGCATTGCAGGTGCCCCTGCACCATAAAGCATCAGATATATATATCAACCCCATCTTCATATATGGACTAGGTCCATTTTTGCTTTCTTGCTTAAGGGATGCATGGTCTTATCAGTATTTGTTTGTTTTCATCATCCTCCAACTAGGTAGAATCACTGAAGAAGGTAAACAATAAAAATGAGAGAGGAGAACAAGTGCCATAGGAACACCACACAGGAGGATGCTCCTAAAACACCCTTCGCAACGCTATGCCCCTAAGGCATGACACGCAACAATAAAGTAGAGAGGAATGATAGAAGAATGATGAAACAAATAGAAGAATGACCACAATAGAGGTGGCTCCCAGTATCCTTGACCTTACAAGAGTATCAAGGGTCATCCTGGGAGACCTAAACAACATATAGCACAACACGGGGGAACATGACACAACACACACACACAAATATATATATAAAGAGGAGCTCAAACTTGTGAGAATCTTAGAAAGGTGCTCTGTCAAATGCGGTAAAAAGTGTGAGTAGTTCATACTTTATTGATTCTTATTTCCAGAATGGTCATGTGGTGCTTGTTTCTCAAGTCCCTGTCTATTTGAAATCTTTTGTTTCTTGTGAGGAGGGGAATCATTGTTCTTTCCCACTGATGATAGCCACCTTGTTCTTTTCTGATCCTTTGCTTTCTTATTTTGATGAATAAACCTTTCGGGTGGAATGGGATATTTTCTGCTGTGGCAACCTTTTCTTGTATCATAATATCTTATCGCGGTTGTTCAATTTGCATATCCAGTGCATTTTGGTTGTTTCCTGATCCTTGAAGGGACAATGGTGGAGGAACCTCAGCATAGATACCTTTTCCTCGTGGATGAGGTGAGTATTCAATCTTCTCCTTATCCACTTCTATCATGCCAACTATTTCATCATAGTCAAGATAGTCATCTTCTTGTTCTATTGTATTTTGCTCTACCATATTGTTGTCGCTATGCTTAGGAAATGGATTAGTGAAAATATGCAAATTCTAATTCAGAGGGGCAACTGACTTATTTCCATTGTCATTCACACCAGTTACTTGTATTATATTAGAATCGACGAGTTCTTGAATTTCATGTTTAAGACGCATACATCATTCGGTGTCATGTCCTGCCGAGTGGTGATACTGACAAAAAGCATTAGCATCAAATGATGGTCCTTGTATCCTGTTACAATCAAATGGTTTCACATGAGGAAGCTTCAAGAGATTGTTGCTTACTGCTTGATTCATAATTGATTAAAGAGAGTTAGATAATGGAGTAAATTGTCGATGTTGTTGTTTGAACTAAAATTATGCTCGTTTAGGATTACTAATAGTGGACACTTGTGATTGAAAATTATTTGAATACTGCCCATTGATCTTGATGAAACTCTTTTTGTTCCTCTTAAAGTTGTTATGAGAAGGCCCAGTGGTGGATTGACCAACTTAGCCGATGAGTTTTGATTCTCATACTAACTAGACGAAAGTTGGTAATCACGAAGGGTTGTACATAAATGTTTAAAAGAGCTATACTTCATCAAGAGGATTTTATCATGGATGTTCGGTTGTAAATTTGTAATGAATAACTTTTGGAGATATTCATCTTTAATCGGGTATTGTATTTGTGAGATGAGACCTTGATATCGACTGATGAATTCCGTCAACTTCTCTTTCGAACCTTGTTTACAATGAACCAAGTCAATCAAAGAGACCATAGGTCCAATGTTTTCTTGGAAGTGTTGTAAGAATTGATCAAGTATTTGTGAGAACAAGTTTATTGAGTTAGGAGGTAAAGAGAAAAATCATTCCAAAGTAGTATCTTTGAGAGATCGTGGGAAGAGTTTTGCTAGCAAGTCCTCTTCAAAGAAGAAATCCCTACACATCGTCGTGAATGCTGCCACATGAGTATTAGGATCACCTTTACCACCATATTTTTCAAAGTGAGGAGTCTCAAATTTTTTAGGCATAGGAGTTCTTAGGATTGCATAAGATAAATGACTACAGGCATTATATGTTGGTAAAGTAGGTTGGGAAAAATTAGTCAAGTTTGTCACCTTCTATTGTAAAGAGGTCATGCCTTGCAAGAGTTGGTTTACAAGGGCATCATTAGGAGATGCGGTTTGTTGTTGAGAAGAATTAGAAGTTGTGGTCATGAAGTTTTGAGGTGATTAGTTATGAGTGGTAATGAAAGGTGGTTGAGAATAATTGTAAGTGAAATGTGGTTGAGAACAATTGTAAGTCAAAGGTGGTTGAGAGTGATTATTCATATAAGAAGTCACCCTAGGTGCTAGGTTTTGATAATTGAATCCCACAACCTTGTATTTCTGTGAATTAATCCAATTAGATACTCTTATACTAGTGGTAGAATTACTACAAGCTTGTGCATTAGTAGTGAGAATTGATGATGTGAAAGTAGACATTCTGTTAGTCGGAATAGGTGTCGATACATGTGTATGATTTGGTGATGACAAATTGTTAATAGTATTTGCAAATTCAGTCATTGTCATAATGTTTTTATGCACTATATGATCTAGTACACGTAGTGTGTTAACACCATCTTGTCCTTCTTTTAATAACTTTCTTAGACTATGAACAACAGGTACAACCTCTTCGGCTATCCTTTCTTTTTCCATAAATGCTTGAAAATCAGCTAGTTCCTTATCAAGTTTGTTTATTTGATCATCAGGTACATGTGTTATCCCATCAATGGGATCTTCCAAATCATGAAATATTTGTTCTTCCATTGTAGTTGTAGGAGGTATGATATCTTGCAAAGTTTGTGTTTCACCTTTTGTACAGTAAGTGTTTAATAGGTTTTCTGATGTTGGTACACCGTTGCTATTGGGAGCACTAGAACCCATTAATCTAAGACTTCTCCTTAGAGGGATGTTTCTATTAGGGCATGATGTAGAGTAAGGGTTTATTCAATTCAACAAGACTCTTCTCATACACTACATACAATGATATGACTCAAACAATGCTTGCATACACCCTAGATCACACTAGACACCTGATTTCAATGGCCCAAAAGGTATACAAAAAAGGAATCATATGAAACAATTAAGTTTGGGCTTATCAAGACCTTCAATAATGTTTATGGGTGCCTCACAACTCAATCTTATTACAGAAAAGTGATTTCATGGATCCATCTTATCAAACCCTAAGCAAACTAAGGTTCTGCCTTGTTTTAGCAAGTTTTTGAGGGGAACAGTCCTCTATAACTCCCTAGAATCAAAAGATATCAACTCCAAACCTTGAAAATATTATAGAATACATCAAAATAGTACTTTCTTGAAGTTTTCAAAATTTTACAACGGTTAAAACGCAAGAAATGAATTTTTTATTCATGGCGGGAAACCCTAGGTTGAAACCTGCCTATTTTTACTAAAATTGCTCTAAAATGCACAAAACTCAATGAAATCTCCTGCAACAAAAAGAAAATGAAATAAGAAAAGATTTTCCATATTCCCTAATGGTTGTAGGTCTGTATTGTACTATACAGAGCCATACACTTTGGGTTTACAGTCTGATTACATAGAAAAATGCATAAGAAGTGTGTCAAAATTGATGTTTACTCTTCTCCAACACTTTGGTCATGTTTACAAGGCATATTTATGCTATTACAATCATGTACCACCCTCCAACCGACCCCCCAACTATTTTCTAATCAAATTTTTAAGAGTTGTCATTACAACATTGACAATATTTGAGCAATTTGTACAACTTTTGCCTAGATTGCACCTAATGACCCAAAATGGTCCTAGATTGACTTAGAATGGTCTCAAATGACCTTATTAACTTCAAACAACCAAAACAAAACACTTGACATTAAAATTCCAACTTTGTCAAAATGACAGGAAATGCACCAGGTTGATGCTCCTGCATCATACTCTCCAGAGAGAAAAAAAATTGAGTTCCACCTCAAATATGAATCTTCTTTCTAGTCTTCCAATTCCTTTGCATGCGTGCATTGTTTTCTTTTTGCTGGATCCCAAATACATTTGTTTCAACTGGTTCACTTGTGCTTTGTGGTCCAACAACATGATTCTTGAGCTAAGGCCAACTTGGTACAATGTAGCCATGTGTTTTTGTTTGTTTTCTTGTTCTAGCTTGACCTTGGACTGCAATTGTAAATTTACTTTCGCTGTCATCCACTTTGTCTTTTTCACCTGCACAAGAAACAAACATATTAAAGAAATCATATTCTTCTTCTTCATACTTCACTTCTTCATCCACCTCATGTTGTTTGCCATACATTCTTTTCTCTTCATTATTCTCCAAAATCTTTGGCTTCACCTCAACCTTACCGAGCCATTCATTTTTATTTTTGAATTGCTCATCCATTTTTTTGTTCTCCTTGACATCAACATTCTCAACTCTTGGTTCTTCTCTTGAGAACCATGCTATCTCCTTATCCTCCATAACTATCTTCTCTCTTTGGGCTATCCTTGAGTCCTCTACAACCTCTTTTGTTGTTTCTTCTTATTCTTCCTAAACATCACCCACTTCAACATCAACGTCACTATTACTTTCATTAGTTTGAGAAAATTCAAAAGAAATTTCTTCCATTTCTTGTTCAACTAGTTTTTCAAACAACATGTTGTTTTCAAAATTTGTTACCTCATCTATTACCTCATTTGTCTTTTCTTCATATTGTATCTTCTCACTTAACAACAAGCTTTCAATTCCTGTGCACTCACCCTTCAAGACTGTTAATGCATATTTCTTCCCATCTTTGTCCAACTCATATGTGTTGTTTTTCCTATTATATTTCGCTACCCTGCTATAATGCCACAACCTTCCAAACACAATGTGACATACATCCAAATGCATAATATCACAAACTATTTTATCCTTATTAGGGCCTATTTGAAACTCAACTTTGCATTACTCACTTACGGTTACCTGGGTACCTGTTTGAAGCCAACTCACAGAATAGGGCATGGGGTGTTGTATTCTTTTCAAACCCAACTTATCTACCATATATTCAGAAACAATATTATCCATGCAGTTATCATAAATCACAACTTGACAACATTTATCTTTGGACTTGCAGGTAGTCCAGAATAATCTTTCCTTTGCCAATTTGATTTCTTTATTGGCTGCCATTTCTTCCTCCTGTAGCCTCTCTACCACTTTGAACAATGTATTTAATAATGATGATGCCCTTTGCCCATCTTTCTTCCTATTAAGAGCCATCCTTAAACATCAAATCTCATTAAACCACGTTATCCAAAATTATTAAATCACTTCCCAGAGAGCTTCTAGCTCTGATACCAAAAATGGTGCAGAGCAAGGACTTATTCAATGCAACAAGACTCTTCTCATACACTACATAAAATGATATGACTCAAACAATGCTTGCATACACCCTAGATCACACTAGACACCTAATTTCAATGGCCTAAAAGGTATACAACAAAGGAATCATATGAAACAATGAAGTTTGGGTTTATCAAGACCTTCAATAATGTTCATGGGTGCCTCATAACTCAATCTTATCACAAAAAAGTGATTTCATGGATCCATCTTATCAAACCCTAAGAAAACTAGGGTTCTACCCTGTTTTAGCAGGTTTTGGAGGGGAACAGTCCTCTATAACTCCCTAGAATCCAAAAATATCAACTCCAAACCTTGAAAATCTTATAGCACACATCAAAATAGTAATTTCCTAAAGTTTTCAGAATTTTCCAACGGTTAAAACTCAAGAAATGAATTTTTTATTCATGGCTAGAAATCCTAGGCTGAATCCTGCCTGTTTTTACTAAAATTGCTCTAAAATGCACAAAAATCAATGAAATCACCTACAACAAAAAGAAAATGAAAGAAGAAAAGATTCCCCATCTTCCCCAACTAGTTGTAGGTTCGTACTATACCGTATAGGGCCATACACCTTGGGTTAACAACCTGATTACACAGAAAAATGCATAAGAAGTGTGTCAAAATTGATGTTTTTCTTCTTCAAACTCTTCTCCAACCCTTTGGTCATGTTTACAAGGAATATTTATGCTATTAAAATCATGTACCAACCTCCAACCGACCCCCCAACTATTTTCTAATCAAAGTTTTAAGAGTTGTCATTACAATATTGACAATATTTGAGCAATTTATACAACTTTTGCCTAGATTGCACCTAATGACCCAAAATGGTCCTAGATTGACTTAGAATGGTCTCAAATGACCTTATTAACCTCAAAAAACCAAAACAAAACACTTGACATCAAAATTCCAACTTTGCCAAAACGACATGAAATGCACCAGGTTGATGCTCCTGTATCATAGTAGTGGGTTATACAACTCATGCAAAAGCATACAACACTCAATGCACAAACTAATAGAACAAACCAAATGAGCAAGATATGCTTGTTGAAATACACAATGAGTAAATTAGAAAATGTGCCAATTTTCAATCTAGAGCATTGAATGATGCCAAATTTTCAAATGACCAATGAATATATGCTTGGAAATGAATTCAAGATGTGAAATGAAAGATATTTATAACAAATGCAATGAAGCAACACAAATCTATGTTTGTTTATGAACCTAAAATGCTCAAATTCTTCACTTTTTTCAATGTAATTGCACAAAAGATGTTATGAGACTATGCAAAATGATGGATGAATGGATCTAATCAGATATAATGTGTAATATATGTTAGATTTGATGCAAAAAGGATGCTAAAATCCTACAATTCTCAATGCACAATTAAAATTAAGAATGGATGAATGTGTTTATTTTTGTTGAAATACACAATGTGTAAATGCAAAATTTGAAATCTAAATGTAATAACACACAATGATGAAATGCCACAGTCCAAAATCAGATTTGAAAGTGTTTGAATGAGTAGTAAAATATGAAACAAGATTTTAACTACAAACCCTAGTTTTTGAAACGACTAGGTTATATGAAAAAATGCAAAAAATTTCAAGAAAAAACCCTAGCAAATGAGATATGCAAATGCAAGGTAAATGATCATGAAATGATGAAATGCTGTAATTTATCTCAAATCTGATGTAAATATTATAAAATTAAATGTTTTCAATGATATGCAAATAGTGCAAACTATGCCTTAATGCAAGCCAAAAATGCTTATTTTTTTCAAAAATTTCAAATGTATGCAAGATTTTTGAATTGTCATATGATGATGAATATGATTATGAATGAATGCAAAACTGATTACAAGGCTCAACAAGATGCAAGTTTAGTAAAAACACGGGTTCACCAAAATGTTATATATGAAAAGGGGATGATGAGATGTTGCGTTGAAGTGTGGTTAAGATAGATTCAATCAAACTCTCTTTTCACATACACATTCAAGGACATAAACCAAGTTAAGTCACTACTATTGGAAGATGACTTAGCTACAGGTTTAATGTCACTATGAGATGATAAGGAAAGATAGAATGATTGATGAATTTGTTAAACCCTAATCTGATTAAGCCTTAAACCCTAATTATATGATTTTGGATACAGACGAACAAAATACGACAAATGATCACATAAGAAGGCACTAAATACAGGTTAGAAACATACCAATATTCTGATTTCCAGAAGCAGAAACTTTGGGGATAATGGGGCAGGCTTCTGAGTCTGATGGGGCAACTTTTATGTGGATCTGGAACAATGATCTGTATCAGACTAAAACTTACTTCAGAGTTTCCAGAAAAGCTAAAATGGAGGACTATGGGGTGGGCGGCCTAGTCCAATGGGAATATTCTCTACTCTTTTCTTTAGATCCTGAATCTCTATCTTCTACTTTGCTTCTCTGCAACTTCGCTCCACAAGATCCTACACCTGTAACCTGCAATCACAAGAGAGGGGTTGGGGGTTGTGGTGTTTAGAAGTTTGCCTTAGTCAAGCCTCAGAATGTCATTCAAGCCTTCCAACACCGTTATTAGATAGAGTACATGTCCTTGGTGGACAGAGGCAAAATCAAATGATAAGATAGATTGATTGAAACACAAATAGATATCACCTTAGAGGTGAAACCCTCACGGAGAAGAAGAGCCTTCAAATCATGAGGAAATGAGTTGATGAAGCCAAATCTGTAACAAACACATACAAACACAACACAATTCTACTTTGCAACATAATGAATGCCTTGAATGCTCTTTGCTTGATGATCATGAGTTTGCCTTAATCAACTAGGTGTAAAATGAAGTCCTAAACATGTTTATATTTGCATTCACTCTAACATTTATAATTCAAATTGAAAAGGCCGACAAAGGGAAACCTTTTTAATGGTCTTATGCTGACAATTTAAATTTAGGTCCCGACAAAATATGCCTGAACTAGGGCGTGGGGGCCCAAGTCCAAGGGTGCTTTTTGAGTCATGATTAAACATTAATGTGGACCCTTAAGCCCCATTTGACATGGGTTTCAGGGGAAATTGCTCTGGGATAAGTTTTAAACATGCACGATTAAATTAAGGGGACCTAGGAGCTAAACTAGGAGGTAAAAAGTCTTAGGGAAACTTTTTACGACATAACAATAGGCAATATCATATACATGTTAGGTCATCTATATTGCATAAAAAAAGTACAAAAACATAGATAGCATCACATCATATAGAATCATCATTTGCATAAGCATCATATATGTATGTTATGAACATATAGTACCATACTGCAATGTAATGTGTATCCATAGGTCATGTGCATCCATCCATACATCATAACACTTATAAGTATAAACCAAATATCATAAATCCATAATGCATATCATATACAAAAGCATCGCATAACCATAGAATGCATATCATAAAATCACATCACATAACATGCATATAGAACATAACACATCATATAGTCGTCGCCAAAAATGATACATCACACACACACACACACATATATATAAATGTGTCATAGTACAATATTAATATCAGATGTTTGTCAAAAATTGAGCTCGCAGGTTTGATAAAAAATACATGAGTCTAAAAATAGGGCTACCCTGTACTGCCTCTATCTTCCAAGGGTGCCTGTCCTATCCTCCTAGTTTTTCATCACCAATGCATTTGCATCTATCAAATTGACCTATCGGTAAATTTACCAAATTTTTTTGGAATTTTTGGAATTTTTTTCAAATTTCCTAAGGGGGCATCATGCTATCCCTCTTTATCCGTGGCACGCTAGGGCAGGTCCTGAGCAAAATTTTTTCTAATTATTCTTTGACACAACGTTCAGATTCACATTGTATCAAAGAGGAGCAAAACGTAGACACTCAAAAATGTCCTGAGTCTGCAAGTAACATTTTCACACTAATTTCCATCTCCTCTCACAATAATTTTTAATTATTTAATTAGTTCACTTTCTCTTTATTCCTCTTAAATAATTAAATAAATTTTATTTAATTAAGTTGTTAATTATCCACTTCTAATCTATAATTAAATAAATTCTTATTTATTTAATTATTCATCTCCATTTTCCCTCTTCCCTTCTATAATTAAATAATTATTTTTAATTATTTAATTAGTCAGTATCCATTTTCCTATATTATTAAATAATGGTTTTCAAACTATTTAATAATTTTTTGATTTTCCTCTATACATTATTAAATAATGGTTTTCAATTATTTAATAATTTTCCATTTCCTCCATCATCCAATTTAAATAAATAAAATATTTATTTAAATTAGCCCTCACCTTTATTCTCATCACAACACATGCCCCTCTCTCATAATTTAAGTAATTTTTATTTGAATTATGTGTCACACTACCACCTTCATTTAATAAAGTTGTAACACCACTACCTTTTATTAAATGAAAGGGCCTTGTCTTAAATCATCTCTTAATCTTAGCCATCCACATCGTACAATTCACCTTTCAATCCTCACCCTTAATTCAAATCCAATCCTCTATAAAAGCAAGCCTTCATCTCCATTTCAAGGTTAACCACAATCTTCGATATTTTGCTATCACTCATATCATTCATCTTGTGATCTTGCTATCATACATCCATATTGAGCTTATCATATATCTTGCATGCTACAAATCCGAGAGCAAACAAAGCAAAATTGAGAAGAGCAATGGAGGAGAATCAACTTTGGCATAGGATTTAAGATATTCTGGCTTTATTGTTTGATTTCTATTGTCATATTATGCTTCATTGTTAGATTAGGGTATTTATGGCTTGAATTTAAATAGTTTTGTGGTTGCTATTGATGATTCATTACTTTCCCCTGATTTTCCTAATCTACACATACCATAAAAGTGTTACCACAGTTATCACAAGCCATGAGAATGATCTTGGCATGCATAATCATGAGTACTACTGTTAATAGATCCTCTTAGATCAACAAGCAACACATTTTAGCATAAAGTTGGTAAATAACCTTATCCTAACCTGATTCCATCTACACACATCCCAGGGCACCAGTATTGATCCTCACTTTTTCCATTCATGCACTTGGGTCAAATCTATGGGTGCAAAAATAACCTCAACTTTCAAAATTCAAATTTTAATTTGGTCCCTTTCCAACTCCCTCCAATTAGCTATTATGAGCCAGCTTAAGCACAAAGTTAATTAACTTGTGTGCCAAAGTGTTGTATTTAAGGACAAAACTCTAATTCACTTTGATGCATCTAGGCCCTAGCATGGAAAGCTCTACTACCCATTGCATCACTACAAGAGCATGACATCAGTACTTGCATCAACACGCTAGGCATATTGGATGACCACCTATTGTCTTTAATCTTTGTTCTATATTGTTGACTTGGTAATAGGGTTTAATAAAAGGAGAACATCCCTTGCCTAGGAAACTCCTAAACAATGTTCATCTACACCACCCCTTTTTAGACACTGATCACAAATATCAAGGTAAACAAATTCTAGATGACAAAATTGGTGAAGTTCAAATTCATACATAGGGTTTAATTATACACTCACAAAGGTCAATTCCACAATCATAGAAGTGAACTAATCATCAAACAATTTTGAAGGTCGTAGAGCACAATCATCTTAATCCAATTGTTCCTAATCTAGTTTTTAAAAAAAATTTAGATAGCAATAATTTGTCATAGTCAAATCCATCTCTTCTTTATCAACATCTAGGTAAAAACTTATTATTATTTCATTTTATTTTTTATTTTCAATTAAGTATGCATTTCCAATCCCAACTCTTTTTTCTAAATTAAATTATTATTCACTATAGATTAACTAGCAATCGCACCTTAGTGTGCAATGGGTACACCGAAATTGAAAGAGTATTGGAATGGTTGACCGTAACCCCAAGTCTATCACACAATGGAACACTTTTTGTCACTATGTCTATGCAGTTAATCTTGGTTTTCTAATCCAATGATGGGTAATGATTTTGTGTTTTAGGAAATGTCTCTTCAATTGTGATGGGTGGTAAAGGTAAAATTCAGAAATAATAGAAAGGTACTCTCTCTCTCTCTCTATTAAGGTGGAATATGTACAAAATTTGACACAAGAAAGACTTGATGAAATGATTAATTCAAATGGAGATTAAATTGATTTGGTAATAGGTGGAAGCCCCTATAATAATTTAATAAGAAACAACAATATCTCTCTACATATGTTTCTCTCTCTCTCTTCTCTGTCTCTCCACCTCTCTCCTTTTCTATCTCTTTATCTCCCTTGTCTCTGTCTCCCTCCCCCCTTCTCTCTCACACTTCCTCTCTATGAGATCTTTCTCCCTATGTTTTTCTCATGTTTCTCTTAGATGTTTTCAAAATGACACTCTAAGAAGACTATTGGTGTACCAGAGAGATCCCAAAAGAATAAGTCAATACTCTTGCATGGAGTTATGATGTTCATATTAATTTCTTCATCACTTATAGGTAAATCACAAGCAAGTAAATTAAACCATTAGTTATATAATTCTATTAATAACATGTATAAATAATAACAAATGACGACAACTAGAAATAAGAAATTTCATCAAATCAACCTATACAATGACAATATTATACTTATGTTATTCTTCTAGGTGCATTGACATGCGTTATGTGTTGGTTATTTTCCCTTAGCCCATTTGTTTCATTCTGGTGTATCAGAAATCCTACTTAATTCATTAATAGTTGCACTTCTTTGTATCCCTAGATATTCAGAATCACGTTTTTATTGTGGGTTGGGACATTTCCCATTTTTCCCTAAAGCATGTTGTTAGCTGTGAAGAATTGTTTTGATTTAGTTTCTTTTAGGAAGACAAAGAGTGGAATAGAATATAATGTAATCTACAAATGGCAATCTATGTATCTAGTTCCTCCATTTACAGTTGGTTGGCCATAGATTTTCCTATAGATTTTTAGTGGAAAGCTATGTTTTTAGAAGTGTTTTTTCCATGATAATAAGTAGTTAGGAAATAAGAGGGTGCAAATACAACATTGTATACAATCAATCATTTGTTTGTTGAATTTAAACTTTCATAGAGTCTTTAGGAGGAAGTTCAAATCACACTTGTAAAATACTTTAGATATGTCAAGCATTATAACAATCCCTAACCAATGTTGTTTTGGTTGAGTGGAGTTGTTGGCTAAGATCATGTCCTTCATATTGCATGTACTGGTTGTTTATCCACTTACATAACTTTTTAAATTAGTGAATGTTCTAGCTCTTCCTGTCTCCATTTTTATAGATACAACATAATTGAGTAGTATACCCGAATGATGCAAAGTAACTTCTACACCCCAGTTCTAGAGAACAAAGAATGGATAATATCCGTGGTCCTATCCCTTGATTGCATTAAATCAAAATTGTTGTCCTCTTTCGTGTGGTTGCCTTGTTTATATCTAAGAATAAATATATATTTAGAAAATAATATAGAATATATTAGATTTTAATACTTTTAGTAAAATATTTATTCTAAAATTGAGTATTTAAATTATATTTATATATCTATAAATATTTTAGAATTATGCATGACACATAAATTAAGAGTAAACATATTTCTAATATAATATATAATATATTAACTTTACTCTATCTCTCTCTCTCTCTCTATTCAATCCTTGCAAAATGAAACCAAGGTTAGAATGAATATATGTCCATGTCTCTATCTCTCTTTATTCAATTCCTTATTTATTCCTTATTAATTTGTATCAATCTCCCTCTTTATTATTCTCTCTTACATCTATGGAAGTCAGGTTTTAAATGTTTGGTTACAAAGTCTCCTTCATGAATCTTTAAAGAATACAAATTTCTTTTTAAAAATAACTTTTTGCAAGACATTTAGTTTGATATAATGCAATAATTTTTCTCACAAACTCGTGGAAATATTTTGAACTAAAACATTATTTAAGTCTGAATTAGAAAGACAACCTAATAGTACACACACTCTCTCTCTCTATTCCCCTTTCACTCCTCATTATACTTATATCTCTTTGTTTAACACAAACACACACTCTCTCTCTCTTACCATGTCTCTTTCTTTTTCTCTCCCTCTTTATCTCTCTATATATCTATCTCTCTTTATCTCCCTGTATCTATTTTTATTTCTCTATCTCTCCTTCTCTATTTCTCTGTCTCATCTCTTATCATTTCTCTTCCTTTCTCTCTCCCTTTTGTAATATTTTGAGATTTAGAAACTCCATAATCCATATAAAAAAATTAAATGTTAATCATAGTTCAACAATATCACATACTCCACATTTAATTAACAATTGGCTAGGATCATGTCCTCCATATTGCATGTATCAACATAATACAAATAGTCCAAAATATACAATTTTACAATATAATAATATACTTAAATATATAGATATAATATATTTTATATCAAATATATATATTTTTAAGCCCGTAAAAGTTTATCGTGTAGGAGGGAGGTCATGTGTGCACCTTGGATGAAGGGTTCATGTGGTGATCTTAAATGGAGGGGTGGAAACAATGGTAATATCCTATAATTAACAAATCAAAGCGATACATTTTTTATCTTCTTCCATTTTACATCTATGGAAGTTAGTTGACTCACCAACTCTTTCCTAGTATCATTATCTTCACTAATAAATATAGTGCTGACAATTTAAGTAAAAAATTTCTATAATAGGAAAAGATAAATGAACAGTTCAAAATGTATAAAAGCTTGACATGCTTACTATTGAAAATTATGGACATTATGGCAAATTCTAGACACTATTATTATTCTGATTCTATGTAGCTGGACATGCTTTGCTTAGGGAAACACATCATTTGCTTTAGGACCTGATAATTCATCTTTAAGACCTATTAGTGGCAACCATTGCACACTAAAGTTGTGGAAGGCCAATTAGTGATTTGATTTTCTTTTTTATATATAGTTATGCAATACATGAGGTCAATTGGTAGGCCGTTAAGAAAATGATGTCGTGTGTACACCCTATTACACATATGTTACCTAAGGTTGTGATGTGGTTGTCATTGATGTGGTTGTAACACTCTTGTCAACACTCAGTTTGGGTTGTTTGATAATGTTGTTGATGTTGGATGTGATGTGGTTTCTAAAGTTCATGGTTGGATGTCATGCCTTGGTTAATGTAGTATTGAGTATGATGATATATTAAGATGGGAATTAGAAGTATCAAGATGACACATTAAGATGGAAATTAGAAGTATCAAGATGACACATTAAGATGGGAATCAGACACATCAAGAAGATATATTAAGATGGGAAGTAGAAGCACTAATATGTATGTTTCTAAGGATGTATGAGCTGTCACAAGAAGGTTCTAGTCTCTGAAAGCTGATAAAAGATTTCTGTTGTAGGAAGTTGCCTCGGAGATTGCTTGGGAAAATACTCTACATTCCTCCGCATTTGAAGATATGGTCATGTAGTTCAGAATCTAAGTTTAGTATGTTGTGAAGGTGTTATATCCAAGAGATAAAGTTTGTATACCTTCAGCAATGAAAGTTATGAGTGACAAAGTTTCAGTCTATGCTTTGGTAGAGTAAAATAGTGATGAAGACTTGTTGGAATGCTTCACATTCCTCTGGATGTGATGATAATGCAATTTTGTGAACATGTTCAGAGAGGTTCAATGCATACTTGTATGAAGTATCAAGTGATTTGGTGATCCACAAGCAATGTTTAATCTTCTATGTGTACTGCCAAGTTGAAATGATCAATGTGCTACAAGCTTCACGTGTTCTTGCTTAAGGGTGACCTATTTCAAATGAGCGTGACATGTGAATGTTATTTTTTGAAGGAGGATGTTGTGAAGAATGTTTAGGATTGGGTTAAGCATGTGTTGGGGTTCGCAAGGCATGTTTCTCCTCCTAGAGTAGCATGTAGTTCATGTTAAGGCTTGTCCTCTACATGTTTCATGATGTGTGTTTCTCCTCCTGTAGCATGTAGTTCATGTTAAGGCTTGTCCTCTACATGTTTCATGTGATGTGTGATCTCTGACCGACTTGTAAATTGTAATATTCTTGTTCTATTGTCTGACTTGCAATGTAATCAATGTAATATCACGTATATATTGTGAACCTAGTTGATCTAGGTGGAACATGATTGCGAAGATGAGAATATGAGTGGATGAAGAGCAGAATATGAATATAATAGGCATTATGATGTGCGACTGAAGGAGAAAGAGCAGAAGCAATAAGGGCTGTCCTAATTCATCTTTAAGACATTTTTATGATAGGAGGGAAGTGAAGAGTGTGCCTAATTGATCTAATCATCAGAAGCAGAATTACAATCATCAAAGGTGTGAGCTTCAATGTTAGTTCTTAGGCAATAGAAGCACTATCATACTGTAATCATTTCTGAGTTCATTCTTAGTTCAGGGAGTAGTTGCTTCCTTCAGTTCTAGCCCTAAAACAAAGTCTTCAGGGAGTAGTAGATTCCTTGGGAGTGACCCTAAAACAAAGTTAGCAGGGAGTAGTAGCTTCCTTGGGTTGTAGCCCTAAAACAAAGTTGTAATTTTTATAGCAGTGAGCTTCATATATTGTGAGTTAATCCTCACCATGGTTTTTCCCCTTTTGGGGTTTTCCACATATATCTGGTGTTATGTGTTGATGTGCATTGTGTTTATATTTCATGTTTATGTTAATGTTGTAATGTTTAAGCTTTAATCTGCTCCAGAGGATTTAAAGTTTGATTAGATACTGATTCACCCCCCTCTCAGTATCCTGGTGTGTTCAACAAAACCAAGGTCTCAATGAATAGGTAAAAGCTTCAAATATACTATTCATCCACTTACATTAACTTTATAATTTAGTTAGGGGAGACCCTATAGTGAAATGGTGGGGCTTCTTGCCTGTAGTGCCAACAACCTAGGTTCAAACCTCGCAGGGTCGCCCTCTACCGCGTCAACAATTGAGGGACCTTACCTAGGGGAGATCCTGTGGTGAAATAGTGGGGCTTCTTGCTTGTAGTGCTAACAACCCAGGTTCAAACCTCGTGGGGTTGCCCTCTACCGCGTCAACAATTGAGGGACCTTGTATCCCTAATTTTTAGGGGAGACCCTGTGGTGAAATGGTGGGGCTTCTTGCCTGTAGTGCCAACAACCAAGGTTCAAACCTCGCAGGGTCGCCCTCTATCGCGCCAACAAATGAGGGACCTTACCTAGGGGAGATCCTATGGTGAAATAGTGGGGCTTCTTGCCTATAGTGCTAACAACCTAGGTTCAAACCTCACGGGGTTGCCCTCTACCACATCAATAATTGAGGGACCTTGTACCCCTAATTTAAGTCATTAATGGAGTGGTTCGGTGGTTAAGTTGCCCGGTTGTAGTGGCAACCACCAAGGTTCAAACCCTTGTAGGGCCAATGAGCTCGTAGGTATGCGTGCCTTTGCTGGGTTGGTGTGCTTGCAGGTGTGCTCTTGAACCCCTTAGCACCTCCGCTGGGCTGGCATGCTCGCAGGTTGTGTACCTTCGTTGGGCTGATGAGCTAGCGGGTTTGAACCTCCAGCAGTGATGCTAGCAGGGACTGTGTGTTGTTATATGGAGCCTAATCAGACTTGGAGGTTAAATTTACCCCACTTTTATCAGTGCAGTTTCCCCCCAAATTCCTATGGGGTCAAGGGGTAGTGCCCCTTGTGGGGGTTTGGGGGCAGCGCCCCCAAGACGGAGTCAAGACAATTTTTTATTATTTTATAGGCACCGGGAGTTATTTTATTATTGCCCGACATAAAAAAAAACCCTATTTTTGTAACTGAAAAAAAGCTTGATAAAAGTGGCTAAGGGTTAGGGTTTCCGTTGATATTGTATTGTAGCATTTGCAGCGGTATTGAGTTGCATGGATTGTTGGTTGTAATCAGTTTGATTTACTGGATAATAATATTGGACTCTCTGTTGGTGGATGTAGCCTGAGTTTGGGTGAACCACGTTAAAACTTGTCTCTCGCTATTATTATTTGTGTATTTTCTTTCCTCTGTTCAATCTTTATTTGCATTTAATTGATATCTTATGTCGGCTAACCCTAACATTGTGGTCCCCCGTGTTGCAGGCGTTCATGCCAAGTGTTGATACCCAGGGATGAGGTCCCCCATTGTGGCCTCACCGGTTCATAGCTCCAGTCAAAAGCGTGAACCAAAAAAAAAACTTTATAATTTAGTTATTGTTTAAAATATGGTCTCCTACGTTGCAACATCCTTGAAATATAAAAAAAAGATAAAAATAATAAAAAATAATCTCTCTCTCTCTATCTCTCTACCTCTCTATATCTCTGTCTTCTCCCTCTATAGCCATTTATCTCTCTTTAGTTCTCTATTTCTCTACCTCTCTCTATCTTTCCCTCTTTATCTCTTTACTACCTCTCTCTAACTGTGTCTCTATATCTCCATCTCTCCCTTCTCTATAGCAAAAATAGAGAAAGATGATGTTTGCAACTCACAATCATTTATTATTTGACCTTTAAAAATGTTCCTCTAACTCCACAACTATTAACCTACATCCTCCACCTCATCTTGTCACTAAGAACCTTGAAGATTATGACTTAATGGAGCAATTACAGTTCACACAAACTAAGATATCCCTTTGGGATCTTCTTAAAACATACCCTTCATAAATATATATATATATATATATATATATATATATATATATATATATATATATATATATATATCTATGTTCCACTTTATGGATACATAAAGCTTATTCATTTGACAGAGAGATATGAGGAAAGAAAATTTAAGATTTACCCTCCCCTCTCATTCTTGGTGAGCCTCATTCACCGGGAGCTAAGTGCATAAAAATATGGTAGTTGGGGTGGCTTTTCTCATCCTTTGATATGGCATAAAAATTAGGTTCGGAAGTTAGGGGAGAAGACATCCATGATAAAAATCTAATAGTGAAAGTGCATAAAGGAGGGTGCATGGGATAAGGATCAAAGAGATAACAAACAATAATAGCCCAAACACTAATCAAGATAACACAATGAAGTAGAAATAAAGGTAAATTCAAACCCCAAACAAATTTGCAATGAAAAGTATATAATCAAGAAATATAAATAATGATTGTTATGTGGAAGGATAGAACCTAAGGTGAAAACCCTAGGTTGAGTTGTGTAAGGAAGTCGAGTTCACTAAAATGTAAATAAAATAAAATAATTTTCTTTACTAAAAATTAGGTTTAATGAATACAAGCAATGTACTCCAATTAACCTAATTTAGAGTTGTGAAAAATCATATAACATAAGTTAGAATTTTGGAAATAAATACAAATAAAAACACTTAGTTGTTTTTTATGGTCGATAGATAATTACCTACTATTTCAATCATAACTTTTGAACTATAATTTAGAATCACAACTTCTTAGATGTGTTAAAAGAAGAATGACAAAATTTAAATATAGTTGTCCTTAGAATTTGGCTAGATCATATATATGAGTGTAGAAATGAACCAACAAAAATACAAGTAATGTACTCCAATTAACCTAATTTAGAGTTGTGACAAATAATATAACATAATTTAGAATTATGGAAATAAATACAAATAAAAATACTTAGTTGTTTTTGATGGTCGATAGATAATTATCTAATGTTTCAACCATAACTTTTGAACTATAACTTCGAATCACAACTTCCTAGATGTGATAAAAGAAGAATGACAAAATCTAAATATAATTGTCCTTAGAATTTGGCTAGATCAGATATATGAGTGCAAAAATGAACCACATGCATAGAATTATACTTGTACCTACATGAATGATTTGACAATTCACATAATTTTGAACTTTGCTCATCCTAATCGGTAATATTTGAAAAATTGTAAAGATAGGTGGTCTTTACAAACACGTTTGGGAATTTACTAAATTATAAGGATCAAGTTCTCCTTAGTAATACCCTACTCAAAAGGGACAAAAAAAGAGCATGGATATACATTTCTTAACCATTACGATTATATTACCTTTGATTAATAAGTTCTATATAAATAATATAAGTTTATTTTTAAATTATTTATTTTTTATAAATTAAATAATGTGTTTTAATAAATTGGAAGATGAATTCAATCTAAAGGATGTGGATAACATTAGATAAGATAGACTTGTGTATTTAACAACTTACTACCTTTTATATACATTTTCTATTTTCCGTTGCTTTTTACCATAGCATGGAGTACACTCTTGAGGAAGGCTGTGTGTTGGTTTTTACCACAAAGTAAGATAGTTACCATCACAAAGCTCTTATTTGTCCACATCAACCTTATGAGTGATCGTTGAAAAACATATTTAAGCCGAATGTACATTGTCTCGTTATTTTGAGCACCATTATTGAATGACATTTCAAATGAGTTGTAGTGGCCTTGGAAATTGTGAACTCACATGAGCATTTACATTATAATATATGAATGAATGAATGAATGAGTTTTAATAACGTCCACAAGACCAAAATAGTCTATGGGACCAAGTGTCCAAAGCACTAGGAATTCTTCAGGTTCCTTTCAATGTCATCCCGCCTTCTATGGATCTTTACCAACAGTCGGGCCATGTTGTGAATCCTCTCTTCCTCAAATAATTCACTAAAACTACCAACATTCACGCTGTTAACCTGCTGCATATGGATATCCTTGTACGCATCACACTCCCTAATGAAGTGCCGCTCAGTTTCAACTGCTCTATCACTGCAGAAAATGCAAGTCCTATCTTCCCACCTTTCCTTGGGAACCTTCCATCTACCAGTTTTGCATCTAAGATGGTGTGAACCTGTCCTCAGTTGTGCTAAAAGCCTAGCCTTACCTTTAAGATCGGCATTTAAGTATGTTTTATCTCCATGCTCCCAAGTGGGATTGAACTCTTTAATATAGTGCATTTTTTTACGCCTAATCTGATTTGTCCACATGGCAGTCCTGAATTTTTCTAACACAAACTTTTTTATTTCCTCTTTGGTGTTAGGACACTCCTGTAACTTAATGTCCCATTTTTCCAACCACTTGATGTTTTGTTTCATCCACGTTTTCTTCCTCCGATCTAACACCTCGTTCACCACCACTTTGGGCCATCGGTGATTCCCCATGTTTTCCACCTTTTTTAGGTAACTTAGTAACCTTGATGTTGCAGCAGCTTCCATCGGGAAAGTACCGGCCTCTGCCAAAAGAATCTCATATGGAACCATAGCTTTAACTTTAAGACTACTGGTGACAAGGTGCTTTTGAATTCTTTCCAGCTGTCTCCATCTGTGATTTGACATGCTGCTCCCCCAAACCTCACAGCCGTAGAGGACAATCGGCGTGACCAACAAACCAAAAAGGGTTTTCTTGGTTTTCCAATCCCAAAGTTCCGCTTTCCTACACCTGTTCTGGAGAAGGTAAGAAGCTCTCCAACCCCCTTGTATCCTTTTCGCCCTGCAAGTTTCCCAACTGAGCCTATTGTGAAAAACAATGCCAAGATACTTGTATTCTTCGACGATTTCCAATGGACTTCCTTCCAAAATAAAATTATTTTGTTGTTGTTTCCTTTTTAGAGAGAAGATCATGACTTTAGTCTTGCTAATGTTCACTTGCATCCCAACATCTTGACAGAATAGTTCTAGAGCCTTCGAATGACCTCTCAGACCATGGGCTATTTTTGCAATAAGAATAAGGTCATTGGCATATAGAAGCAGCTTTACCATAAAACTGGCCAACTGGATGCCATCTCCTTCAGTTTTATTTATCCATTCCTCAAGTTTGTCAATGTAAAGACCAAACAAAGTGGGGGAAAGTGGGCACCCCTGCTTGACCTCGATGTTGCTGCCAAAGCATTCAGACATGCCTTCTCTAGTTCTGATTTTTGCTCTAACATGCTCATAAAGTTTGTGAACAACTGCTCTAAATTCATCAGGAACCCCCAATTCTTCCATCCTTTTCCAAAGTTTTTCTCTTGGAACCATGTCAAACGCTTTTTTAAAATCCACAAAACAACAATAAGCTTCCCCACCTTGGGTGTTCCAAGCTTTTTCAATCAAATGCCTAAGAGTAATGCAGTGATCAATGGTAGAGTGCCTTGGTCTAAAACTAGCCCGACCCTTTGCTCTTTTCCCTTCTTTTTCCGCCCAATTGCTGATTCTACGTTCGATCAAGCTCCCAAACAACTTTCCAAGAAGAGGGTTGACCATGATAGTACAATAGTTAGAGGGTTTATTGATATCCCCACTCTTGAATAGAAGGATAATGACACTAGTTGTCCACTCCACTAGAAAGCCCCATCGTGTGACCTCATTAAAAACTCTTTTGGTGTGCGGGGTAAGGTGTTCAACTCCCCATATCAAGAATTCAGCTTGCAGCCCATCAATGTCTTGCGCTTTACCCTTTGCTAATTTCTTTATACCCTGTTTGATATCCTCATCTGAAAAGAGCTTGATTGATGTGCTAACCTTGGGAGGAGAGGCTTCCTCATGGTCACGCTCATAAAGCAGTTTTGCATACTCTAACCATTGAGTTTTTGTGATATTATTTTCTGTATGTTTCTTCTCTTGCTGCAGCTCCCTCCAAAAGCCTTTGGGGTTGTGTTTACCTAACACTACTAGCTCCTTCCTTCTTAGGATAACAAAACTTTCTTTCTTGGCTTTTAACAACTTCTCATAATTTTTCTTGTTTTCTTTGTTTGGCTCGCTCTCTTTGTAGGATCTTTTTACCGCTTTGCACTCTTCATCATACCAGGGGTTAGTCGGGAAAGTGTTGGAGACTCCTTTCCGAGGCCTGGATTTCTTGCAAACTTTTAGAGCCTTGTGAATCAAAGGGACCAACAGACTACTGTCAATGTGTTTCCTTGTAATAATGTTTTCCTTAAGCCCAACATTCTTTTTGGTCATCTCAATGTGCTACCCAAGGGCAGCAGTAAAAAGTTCCTAATTTTTTTGATTCAAATTGATTTTACCATGCGGATTAGCTGTTCTCACCCTGTGTTGAGCTTGCTTTTCACTTTGCTTGTTTGTGAGAAAGCCAAAATTAACCAAGAGGGGCATATGGTCCGACTTCATCTCCATAGGGCAGTCCCCTATAACAGATTCTAGCAAACTAGCAGTCAATTTTTTAGAGCAGATGACATAGTCAACCACACTTTGACCATTGTAGGTTTTGCATGTAATACCCCCAGATCTTGGCCAAGATCTTGTACCGTTACATATAACCATGTCATACAAACTACAAAGACCCAAAAGTTCAGCTCTGAAGTGTGTCACACTACCATTTCCATCTTGTGACATTCTTTCCCAAAGTTGGTCCCCACACTCTTCCAGCCATAAGGGATTGTTATTCCCTCTTTCTTCACCTCCCATTTAAAGAGATTGGTTGTTGGCTGTTCTAGCATTGAAATCTCCTATTAAAACAATTTCCCTTGAGGTGCTAAAAATAGAGATATCTTTCTTTAACACCGCATATGGGTCTTCACTGTCCAAGTTTCTCTTTTTGTAGAACTTTGACCCTTTCAGAGCAAAGTAGCAAGCAGCTAACCTGATTATGTCCTTATTGTCTGATATTTTCAGCCAAATGTACTATTTATTGGGATCCACTTTCTCTATTTTCACGGTTCCAGCCCACACTTCTTTTATTAGCACAGTGACCCCCCCATGACCTTTACCTGTCTCCGTCCTTTCGTTCCACACTGAGATTTTCTTGTACCCTACAAAGTCTAGGACTTTGCACCCATCATGTTCATGTGTTTCAGTCAGAATAATAATGTCTTTCCCTTCTGCTACGGGCCCCAACCCCGGTCCTCTTCTCCAAGGGTATCCTCTGCAATTCCAACTTATCATTTGCAGAGATTCTCGTGGGCCCCGAATTCTTATTTTTTGTGAGAAGAACGCTCGCTGATTTGAGCTTTTCCATTTTTCAGCCATGCCCATTTTCCATCTTCCCTTGCTTTTTTTACTTTTTCCCATTCCTTTCTTCGTTCTTCTTGTTGTGCAAATGTTAGGTCCTCGTCGAGGAAAATGTGAGAGCCTCTGAGTAACTCCCTATTCTTTAGGATTGTGCTCTTATCCTCTATGTTTCTCAAGATGACTCTTACGTGTCTATTCCTTCCATCTTTTGTTTTCTTTCCAATCCTGTTTGCTTGCTTGATAAAACTCGTCCACTTCAATTCTTCTTTGAGAAAGTCTCTTGCTAAGATGTCAGTTCTTTCTTTCTCGCCAAAATCCTTCAGACCTTTGATGATAATATTAACCTCCTTATCCTGTTTATCTTTTTCTTCTTTTATCTGCCTCTTGATTTGTTTCTCGATGGTTTCTTTTTGCTCATGAGTTGGTTCACTAACAACCTGGGCCCAAGATTTTGCTTCTTCTAATTGATCTCTTAGCTTATTTTCTCTTAGTTCCATGCTTGCCAAAGCTGTTTGGATTTTTTCTAGCTGTGAAATGTCACTTTTTATCACTGTTTGTGGTTTATCTTTTGCTGATTTTGTTTTCTCTAACTCCAGTTTTAGAGATACCAACTCCTGTTGACCCCTTACCATGTTGTTTTGCAGGGTTAAAACTTGCTCTTTGAGCAGCTTGTTTTCTCTTTCAATGTTCAAGCTGGTTTCCAGAATTTCTTTAATCTTAGTGCTTTCGTGTTGCCCTTTCTCTTCTATCTTCTCCAGCCGTTGTTTCATGTTCATAAGCTCATTTACGTACAGTTCTGATGACCACATCAGCAGTGTAGTCATAGGGCTGTACAATCCTACATGGTCTTGTGAATCATCTTCCCTTCCATCTTTGCTTAATAGAATAGTTTCTGTTTTACCTCGTTCTGTCTCAAGCTCCTTGTGACGTAGAAGATTCTCAGTCTCTTTCCTGATGTCTTCATCTAGTCCTATAGACTCTCCTTCCAGGTGATTCATTTTGATCGTGGTGTTCACAGTGTTTTCCTCTGCCTTGGGTAAAATCTTAATAAGCTTTTTACTATGTTTTTGCCACTGCTTACGGATTTGCCTGCATCTTATTATCCCCTTGTATTGCTTTGCGTTTACAAATATTAACTTTCCATCTGTTTTGATAGTGTTATCATAAGGTTGCAAAAGTGAGAAAGGGTCTCCTGTCTCTTTTAAACTTTGACCATGAGTGTTTGAATCAATAGGTCCATTTGTTAACTGCAGAGTTTGATTCCAAGGGATGCTTAACCCTTCCTGGTAAAGTACCCTAACCACAGACCCCATTAGCTGCACTTGGGGGCCACATGTTTCCCCTGTAAGAAATGTGGGAAGCTTCATTGGTCCTAGAGTTTGTAAATTTTTGTCCCCTAGTGAAAACTGTGTTTTCTCTGCCATAAAACCCTGTGTTACCAACTGGAGGTTGTCTTTTAACTGTTTCTTTTTGTTTACCATGGTTTGCTTTATTTTTGAGATACCCGATGAGAGGAAAAAAATAGATAAAAAACAAATAACTGCAGAAGCTTTGGGAAAATAAAGTGTTGTGGGGATAACCTGTTCCCCAGCCGTCGGCTAGCAGGACCCACTTAGAAAGAGCCCAGATCCCACAGTTTCCTCTGACAAAACC
This sequence comes from Cunninghamia lanceolata, assembly GCA_027924645.1. NCBI lineage: Eukaryota > Viridiplantae > Streptophyta > Pinopsida > Cupressales > Cupressaceae > Cunninghamia > Cunninghamia lanceolata. The sequence goes on from BSBN01001378.1 coordinate 2,045,069, forward strand.
TTCGAAACGGAGCAGAAACTCGAAACCCGTCACTGCTAGACGTCATTTTCTGGGAAGATGTGTGTTAAAGCAGCAAAAAATGCTGACATTGCATGCTGGGGAATTATCATGCACAGTTGGCAAAAACACCGCTATAGCATGTAGTTTCCTGGAAAGATGTGTGTTAAAGCGGTGAAAAACACCGCTATTGCATGCATTAGATGAAATGTTGAAAAACACCGCGAAAAACACCATTGAAGCTTACGGAAAAAACCAATGACATTACGACCAATGACAATTGTAAGCGGAAACAAGCTTCCTCCAAACTTCGAATGCGAAGCCAACGAAAAAAATAGAATGGCAAACATTTTTTCGACGACAGCAAGATGAACGAGCAAGATGATTTAAATCATCTTGCACTATTCTCTGTAGCCCTATGCCGTCGATCTCTGCACCAGGTTGGTTCATCTTATAGAGGGAACACATAATTGAGTGCCAAGTGGAGCGTGCAAAGGTGAAGCAAATACGTTGAGTTGCTATTAGGTTACCCATCTTAAATGAAGAATGTGAAGTTAGGTGGCATAGATTATATATATGAAAGATTTCTCTATCATGAATGGTCAAAATGTTTAGTTTGAACTTAACTCCCCACTTTAAAGACCATACACATTAACCACAACATCTTTAAACTCTTCTAGCTAAAATTAACCCAAAAAATTTTTAGTGGTCAACTACCTAACTAATCATGTAGTCACGGAACTTATGGAAGCCAACAAGGCACAAATGAAGAGAAGTAGCGTCCTGATCATTTATTTCGCCAGGCACAAATGAAGAGATGTAGGTAGTGTCCGATCATACATTTAAATGACATGAGACTTTTTTTATATGATTTTTTTCCTAGCATGAGAACAACTGGCGAGTTTAGAAAATATGAAAAATGAAAAACGATGAAAAAACAACAAAAAAATGAAAGATGGTGAAAGAAAACAAACGACCAAGATCGTTTTGATTGTCTTGCATTACTTCTCGAGGAGTCTCAATCGCCAATTTAATACGCCACGCTAGTTCATCTCATAGAGGGAATGCCTTCGGTATAATAAATAATTCATATATATATATATATGTATATATATGTTATAGATTTAATGGTTACCAAATATGTTAAGAAGTCTCAAAAGTGACATACCATAAGGGATATATTATATAAAACCAATTTAAATGCTTCCGTGAATGGTTACTCATAATTGTTTTATCTACATATTTATGCGAGTGCAACTGCAGAAACCTATAAGATCATCTTTAAAATGAAAAATAAAATCAAACACACATACTTCGAATAGAAAAAACTATTTAATAATAAATCTATAAATATATAATTTTCTTAAAAATCATATTAAACAATAAAACATTTCAATATCATATTTAACAATATAAATAAACCTTTAAATATTTAATTCTTTACAAGAGAATTTTATACTCCATGACAATGTATAATATTTCACACGCTTTCACACTTTCACATTTTAGGGAAAAAAGTCTCGCTTTTAATTTTTGTATTTAACAAGAGAATTTGTTTTTTATTTTGTTTCCAATAAGGTTTAGTTTTGTTTTTAAATTTAGTTTGGGCCTTCAACGTACAGTATTGGCTTAATGTCGTGTGATGCAGAATTTGAAACATGGCAATTTTAACGCATCCTCTAAAAGTTAAGAAGTTACTAGCAGCATATCAAGTTTCGTATGGCACGCTCTTCCGTCGTACAATGACTAATTAGACTGTACCGTGATTATAGTTGCTTGCACAGTTTGAATAGATCCTGGATTTGAATATAAATGCACATTGTGGAGCTCAGAATGGAAACTGACGGATGGAAATACCTTCACTTTTCTAAGGACGACAAACAAAAATAAAGAGAAAACGACAAAAAAATAAAGACAATGAAAGGAAATGAAAGCCCAAGATCCTTTTCATCAACTTGCATGGTGTAACAAGAAGTCTTAGCTGTTGATTTTATATGCCAAGCCAGTTCACCTCATAGAGGGAAGGCCTTCGGCGTAATTAATTTATCCTAAGATATTTAAATAAGGTGACATTTTTTACTTACAAATCCATATAACTTTATATTAAATCATATCTTTTAAATATATCTATATATCATTACATAATTTATTAATCTTTTATATAATTTTATCTAATAAATATGTTTTTATTTTTTAAATATTAATTTAGAAAAAAATGAGAAAGGATTGTGTTCAAATGACAAAACCATAGGGTTCATCTGTTGCCCCAATTGGACAGTTTGTTTTTCAATTTATTGAGATACCAAGTCCACATTTCAGCGAGAGACAGTCCTATCCCAAATGGAATACCCAGATAGCGAGTGATTTCACCATGTTTAATCTCTTTCCAATTCTTGGGAATCCAATGTGGAACAAGACTAATATGAGTCATTAAAAATTTTGTTTTATGATGAGCAAGCTTAGATCTTGAAACTGAGCAATAAAAGTTCAAAATATCCATAGTATTGTTCAGTTCAGTTTCATAATTCTGTAGAAAAAGAAGGTTGTCATCAACAAAATGAGAGTTAATAACCACTCCATTTTGAGGAATGGAGATACCCTGAATAAGCCCAAGCTGATTAGACTTATGTAACATATAACCCAAAGTGTCAGTGGTGAGAATATATAGGAAGGGTGATAAAGAACAACATTATCTAATAGAACACTATAAGGGAAAATAATTTGATAAAGCTTTATTGACTACAACCTGAGCATTTGTATCTTTGAAAAGCATCTGTATATAGGCACATATTTTGGGCCCGAAGCCAAGCCATTGAAGCATCTTAATGATAACGCACCACCTTATTCTATCAAAAGCCTTATCAAAGTCCAGTTTAACTAGAAAAAGAATTTTGACTTGTTTGTTGTGACAAATCACATGCTTCCCACACAAGGATTGGATTATCAAGAATTTACCTGCCTCTAAGAAAACTAGTTTGTTCATGTCTAATAATTCCTTGAACAACAGGTTTAATTCTCATGTCCAAAGCTTTGGCAATAATCTTATATGAAGTGTTCAATAAAGTAATGGGACGCCAACCAGATATAGTATTTTCATCTCGCCCTTTAGGAAGAATCTTAATAAGACCCTTGTTAATAATAGGACCTAAGGCCTCTTTTAAGTGAATCTAGATAAAGAAGGTAAAAATCATCTTTGAAGTAAGGCCACATTGTTTGGAAAAAATCCACTGGGAGGCCATCAAACCCTAGGCTTTTATAATGACACATGGAAAAGAGAGCCCTCTCCAAATCTTCAAGGGAGAGAGTTTGATCTAGGTATGTTTTGTATCCTGGGTCAATTTTATTAGGAATGCATCCTTTAACAATATCTTCTAGGGACTCTTGAACATCTTCCAAATTATTGTCTTCTTTAAAAAGATTTTCATAAAACATATTGAATATTGAATTAATTTCAAGAGGGTTTGAATGAAGAATGCCTTGATCATCAACCAAAATAAAAAATTTCTCCTTTTTATGTTTATAATTCAAGTAGTTAAAGAAGAATTTTGAACTTCTGTTCCCCTCTTTGATCCATTGAATTCTACCCCTTATTCTAGCTCCTTACCCTCTATAGATGTCTAATGCGTAACTGCATTTCGGTGGAAGTAATTGAGGCTTGAATCGTTATATTAGATGGGTCGACTGCAAGCTTTTTCCTATCATGTTCTAGCTTTCCTTGAAAAGATTTTTCTTTTCTTCATCATTGCCTAGCTTTTTTTCCCCAAAGGAGCAGAGAAAAGTAGTACATTGGGCAAGGGAATTACACCACCAATCAATCCAAGATTCATTTCTTTAGGGTTTAGGAACGGAATTCCAAATAACCACCAGGGTTGCCACACAGCTAGGGTCTTTTAAATGGGAAGTGTTCAGTTTGATAGGAAGTACATGTAGGAAGATGGATGGGATGGAAAAATGGAAATGGAATAGAGAAAAGGAAAGTCGTCAAACAATGTGGTAGTATAGTCAACTTGCAGAAAAGAACCAGATGAAAGAGGGGAAACAAGAAGGTTATGGGAGATATAAAATATATCTAGCCTATTGAGTTTTAATTCCAAACCAGATCTACAATTAGTCCAAGTGAACCAATTATCCATATGATTTGGGTATTTGTCATGCAAAACATCCATAACTCCCAAAGAATTACAACAATAAGTCCATTTTTCAAATTCTTCATTGCATAGTTTGGCAGAATTAAACCAGCTGCTATCAGAGTGACTTTCCACCATGTTAAAGTCTCCTCTGGGTAAAATCCAGTCAGCAACGGAAGATTAGAAGAAACCATTCCTAGAGCTTGATTTTTTCTTTAGCATTGTTGGAAGCATAGATGGAACATAAGCCTATAGTCTAACCATTGATAAAAATGCAGACCCAGACGCAAGAGTGTGAAGGGTCCTCACCCTTGTCAATGATAAACTTGGCCAACTGTGATGACATACCTAAAATAGCTCCTTCACTGCCTTCTTTGTGGGAGGTGTGCAAGGAAGTAGCATCATTCCACACATTATAAAGGGCAACCTTCAGACAAACTCCATTTAATTTAACTTCTTGAAGAAAGACCACATTTGGTTTGCATTTATCAATAGCCATTTTAACTTTAAACTTCCTATGAGGGAGTGAAATCCCTCTCACATTCCTAGAAAGAAGATTACAATTCATGGAATTAAGAAATAATATTTTTTGAGTTTTTGACAACAAGACTGCAAAGCGATTATGAGACCTAACATCTTGTTCATTGTAGCGATCATTAGAGGAAGGAGATCTTGATCTTTGATGGGATTGAACAATAATGGATGAAGAAGTCCTCAAAGGTGGATTGGGGGAAGAATGAGTAGGGGGAGGTGAGCAGGACCAAGTTGGAGAAAATTTAGGAAAAGAAGGAGAAGGGCATGACGGTTCCTTTCTTTTCTTGACTATTCTCCAACTATCGGTCATGATAGCATCTTTATAAGGTTATGGTGGGACAACAGAAGGTGGGACCATTGAAGATCGAGGGGTACTGGAAGAAGAAATAAACTAGGAGTGAATTAGAAGGGTCTTAGGAGTTTGAGATGGTTGAGCAAGGGTTTGAGATGGTGTTTAGATGAAGCATGTTGAGCAAACTTATTCTTTTTAATGGGACACTCACGAATCAGGTGTCCTTGGCGACAGTAAAAGCAGGTGTTTGGCTTATTAAGATAGACTATTGGCTATTCAATTTCAAAACCAGGGCCAATCAATTTAACATTCTCTGGCAGAGGTTTATTTAAATCAATTTCCACACAAGCCCTAAGATGAACTATTAGGCTAGAAAATTTGTTCGACTTGTGTTTGCACCAAATGACTCTACCCAGTTGAGAATAATATCCTTCGACAGAAAGGGTCGAAATGCCAAATTCAGATAGGGTAATTTAATCCACATGGCATAATGTGGCCGAGAATAGCCTTTAGGGTGGAACTCAAAGTTCTAGGCCTGGAGGTAACATACTTGACCACAGATAACCCACGTGCCATATTGTAAAACCGCTTGAGCATGATCTACCATTTTAAACATGCAAGACACATTCACCTATATTCTAGATGTTTTTTTATCGCTGATTGAACTGGAAAGAAGCTCCTCTTGGTTTTTGTCTTGTCAATAAAATTGTTTTTGATTCTGTGAGACATGTTATACTTTCACACATATGGAAAATAAGATGCTCAACTATTTTTCCTAAATTCAATACTCACCTAGTGATCGAAATTGTGAAGCTTTACTCTAACGTCTATTCGGAAATTATTGCCCTTTATTCTTAGCTAAAGAGTTCATTCAATAACAATCCCAATGTTGTATTCCAGTTGGATCAGATCAAAGCTCAACTTAGCAATCTCAAAGTTCAAAGGAAGAAACTTCATTTCTTGATCAACAATTGATTCTCATCTGCTATTTCAGATGTTTGGGGGTGTTGTATATCACTCTATGGTTGAAGAATTTCTGCACTCTTGTTTTCTCTACTTTGGCATTTGAAAAGGGTTCGAAGATAAAAAAAAATTCTTATGTTACTCCCTAGCTGGATTTCATCAAGTCTCAAGTCAAAAACATACAAAATCTTCAATCATGGATACAGTTCTCAAGGGATTATTGTGGACAGTGCTTTGCTGCCTTGCTTGGTTAAACAGGGTCTCAGGCTGTGTCTCATGTTACAGAATTAGATTTTGTTCTTCTCTTTGCTTAGCCTCATGAAGGATAGTTCCTTTATTGGGGTATGGTGGCTTGGGATCAGTTTCTTTTGGGCTCTTTTGATGCCATTAGATGATTTTGTGCTTGAACTTTGAAATCGTTATAGTAACAGTATTGCACAACAATTCAACTCAGATGTTTTTCTCAATGAACTTGGTCCTTCACATGCTCCCTTAAGTAGCAATTACTCTTCTTTTTGGGCAAATGGCCATGGATTACTTAAACATTATGGTGGATTACATCTAATATGATGTTGTTTAATGGTTGCTAGTCATAGGTTACTATTTGTTGTGTGGAAACAACACTTTGTATTGTATATTTTATATTTTAATTCTGCTGTAGTTTAATCCGTGGCTAGGGTTTTTTCTACAATAGTCTTTGATTGCATTCTTATTTGTACTTTACTTTCATCAATACAAAAAAAACCACAGGGTTCTCAAGATGGATGTCCAAGTTTGAATCCTCATAGTAAATCCAAAGGTGGAATTCCAAGTAATAATTGTTAGATTGAAAACACGTATATATCCAAGCTCCCAAGATCATACCATAATCAAACATCTAAGTGTTTCCGTGAAATAATATAGTGGAGGATATTGCCAAAGTGAGATTGGCAACATAATGATCTTAATTCAATGTACCAATTTAATGCATTATATTGGAGTGGATTGGTAACAACATTAAGGGCAATGAATATGTTTGTTGTATATATGAAGATGGTTAATAAATTAAGATTAGAGTAATTGTTTTCAATTTTATGAAAGCGGTAACTTTCACTGGATGAATAAATACATTCTTTAATGTTTATTATTGAGCAAATTTGATATCTTTATTTTATAACAACTTGCCATGTTTATTCATTGGTTTTTTAATCTCTCAATAAAGCTTTCAACTTTAATCATCAAAAGAACTTAATTAATTCATCGAACTTATGGATATATAATTATTTGATTCACCATTTTCTTAATGCACATTAAGTACCTATTTGTAATCCATTAAATATGTACTTTTTAATTTTGTTTAGAAAATGAGAAGTTAACAAAACTTTATATATAATATTGAAAGATCAATATTTAGGGAATAAATATTTCCACCTTTATTGGTTATTGGTTATGTTTCTAAATTTAATCTTGACAATCTTACCATAAATTTAACAAATTCATAAATTTAAAAATAGTACATAATAACTTCATAAAATCACTTTTTGCAGAAATGATTTTTCTTCTTTATTGAAATTGTCAATATTGTTTAGAGTAATAAAAGGCAATTGAATGTTGGTCCCTAACAATGATCAGTTTGTGAACATGTCTGGGGTTGTTGTTTTCAAAGGGTTTTCCTCTCCTACTTAGCCATTGGCGGATGGCTCAAGTCCTCTACTCTCTATTCCAAACTCTACCGTTGATAGGTCTACTGCCATGTTTAGAAATTTGCTTGTTGGGAGATTTTGTGGAACTCATCCTAATATTGACATGTTTAGAAAGTGGGCTCTATGTAAATGGAACTTTAGGGGTCAATTTTGTTAGATTCTTTATATTACATCATTGTAATATGTTAATAATATGTCTTATATTATTAACATTACCAACTTATAACTATCTTTGATAGTTCTGGTTAGTTGGTCAGGTATGCCCTACTAAGTGGTTATTCCTGTAAGGGTAAAATGCAGATCAATCAAATGAATTAAACAAGACCCAAACATCAACAGAATAGTGAAACAAGAAGGATTCAATAAATGAAGCAATGAACAAATATAGAGCAAACCTTTCCCGTTTCTATACTTCTGTTGTTCGCCTATCACAGATCGTCCTTTTGCAGATGAAGTGAGCCCTCAGAGAGTGCACTCTTTTTAGCTGTTCGTAGGAAGTCGATGGTGAATGGCTATGGTGATATGCAATGAAGGTGAGCTCCAATGCAAGTATGTGATCTCAAGCTTGTAGATAACAAAAGGGTGCCAAAGGCGCGCTGGTGATATTTCTGCAGAGTAACGATGTCAAAAGCCTGGATGATTAGAATGGAGGGATGAAACTTCATTTATAGACTTGGAAGAATGGGAATCAACGGTTGAGAGGAGATATGAAGATCGACGGCTAAGGATGGTTGAGGAATGTGCAACCAGTGGAAATGTGACAAGTGTCCCAGCTCCATCATGAAAGGGGGGATGTGACAAAACTGATTGGAGAGTTAACTCCATTGACTGGTCTGTTAACAGACTTGATTGATCAGTTAGAAGAATAAATTGTGGAACTGACTGAATTGATTGAGGATTTGACTCAATTGACAGGTTAGTTAACACTTTTGATTGATTAGTTAACTAACCTCTGATTTGAGAAGAAATAGGCCATGTGGGTGAGGGAAAATAAGGTAATTAAATATTAAATATATTTAATTACATGTGCAACCTGATGAGGTGGACAAGGTGAGGTGGAAAAGGTGAGGTGTAAAAGTGATGTGGATTTTTGAATTTAGAACTTAGGATGGAGGAATTTGGATTAATTAAATAATTTATGATTATTTAATTGTGTGAGACATTTAGAAGAATTTTAATTAAATAAATTGAATTTATTTAATTATGGAACAGTGAATCGATTAAATAAATTGGAAATATTTATTTAATTGATAGAAGAATGGAATAAATATTTAGAATATTTATTTAGGATGAATCGTGTCATTTTTAGGCGTATACATTTTGCCCCTCTTTGATGCAATGCTGTTTACAGCGTTGTTTCAAAGAAATCTATAGTCTGACAGTGATACATGCCCCAGTCTGCCCCTGGTACAGGTTCAATGACGATAGGATGCCCCCTCGGGAGATTGGACGGGAAAAGGGTGAAAGAAACGGAGACGGACAATCTCACGAAGACGAAGGGGTTAGGATAGGGTGGAGGAAAAGGGATGCGGTCAGGGATGCGGGAAGAAAATGGGAAGAAAAACGGGCACGGGAAGTAGTCACAGTCATCACCTAGCCAGAATTAGGGTTTGGAGGCTATAAATAGGAGCTGGGTCCACAAGAATAGTCATTTGTACACTTGTTTACTCTGGATTGGATTGAGAGAGCCTAGAGCAAACTTGGAGCAGCATGGCAACTAGAGTAGTAGACATTCCGCGCGAGGAGCATCGATTTGAGCGAGTCCGTCGATTCAGGCGGCCAGCAGAGGCAGGACCCCCGGTATGTGCTTCAAAAAATTTCTCCTAGGGTCGACTTTAGGTGTCATAAATGCACATAGAAAATAGGTCGAATGCATGCGCTGAAACGCAGAACGGCGCATATGTCTCGTGAAGCGGCACTTTTGTCGTTGCGCGGCACATATGCCAGTTTCAGCGGCGCATACATGAAAGCTGCGCATCTGCGCACTGTAGCTGCGCTTACGTAATTTGGTGGCGCATGTGTATTTAAGCCGCGCATATGTGGAAAGTAGCGGCGCATTTGTGAATGCCGCGCATATGTCGATTGTAACGGTGCTTTCATAATATGGCGGCGCATATGCCGAATATTGCGGCGCATCTGCTGGATCTGCGCATATGTGCACTGTGGCGGCGCATTTGTGTGAGGCGGCGCATATGCCAATTTTAGCGGCGCATATACCAAAAAATGGTGCTTTTACCATCTGTAGTGGCGCATTTGCTGTGGATAGCAAAGGACTTAGCCAAATTGACTCGATTAGCATCCTGTTTGACGCGGTAATCGATGAGCTATCTCTGAGATTGCAGAAATCTAGTCAAGAGATGTAGTGTGCTATTTTGATCAATTTGAAATGCTAAGTTTAGTTGATATAGTTCAGTAGGTATGTTGAGTATGGTATATGTCGCTTGAGACTGACGTTTTGCCTTGCTTGCGTGCAAGAGGATATTCGGGACACATTGTAGTCGAGGGAGACGTTTCCCATGCCCCTGTTGCAGAGATATATGTTGATAGAGACTGACAGAGTGGCGCTTGATGCCATGGGTTTGGATTATGTATGCTTCATGCCCGAGGTGCGGGAGAACCGTGGACTGCTGACAGCTGCCGTGGAGAGATTCCACAGTGAGGACGGGACCTTCCACTTTCCGACGGGAGAGATGATGGTGACCTTGGAGGACGTCTACTAGATACTGCACTTGCCTGTGGTAGGTGAGTTAGTAGAGTATGATGCACAGCGGGATGTGGGACTCGCCGAGTTCCAGCGGGTGTTTGATGATCCTGAGCTAGCTGGATAGGTTATCCCATGGCAGGATATATACGACTACTATGACTACTTCCCTGGGATTGTGGCTGGACTGATCGGGGGTGTTGTATGCCCGGACAGGAGATTGCATGGGTTCCCCATTGGATGGGGCAGGATCATGGAGTGGATGCTGACTGAGGGCACCCGATATGCATGGGGAGTCTGCGTACTGGCCCACTTATACCATGACATGCATCAGGTGGTGTACCACCGTAGCATGAGTCTATCGGCTGGGGTGTTACTGTTATAGTTCTGGCTGTGGGAGCACATAGCGGTGACTAGGCCGATATGTGTCTTCGCGAGGTAGCGAGGAGAGCCATACAGTTATGGCTATGCAGGAGTGATTTCCCAGCATAGGCTGGGGAAGCTGGAGTATTGGAGACACACCTTGGATGGGGTAGATGTGGTCGTCTAGCGACCATATCTGGACTGCGAGCCCTGGGACGACGAGGGAGACGAGCTGCCATACTGCTTTCAGACCAGGTGGCTGATAGGCCGGACACGGCACATCTTGGAGAGACAGATGGTGGGCAGGGTGCTAAGACAGTTTGGGCGGAGACAGGGTATGCCACAGGGACAGGCACTGTTCGCACGGACCCATGCAGAGAGGGTCCGATGGGGGCCGATGGCTTCATATGAGGAGGCTCTGGCAGAGTTCCAGCAAATGCCGTATGTGGCATGGGACATGAGGAGAGAGATGGCAGATGCGGGGGTGACACAGGAGTACGAGGATTGGATCACTGCACATCCTTTCCTGAGATATTCAGGACCCAGCATGTTGGTGCCTCGTATTGACGAGGCGGACTCAAAGGAGGAGGGAGAGGCTGGCCTCGGGCGGAGGGGAGTTAGAGGAGGACGAGGACGACGGGGTGGTAGAGCCGGAGAGAGGCCGAGATAGCGGAGGAGGATAGTTCAGGCTGAGCAGGCAGTGCCAGGGCAGGTAGAGGCACAGCAGCAGATACCTTAGCAGGCACAGATGCCACCACCCCAGTAGGTACCACAGCAGCAGGTGCCCCAGCCACAGGGGCCAGGACAGGCAGAGGCAGTACAGGGGCCAGTACAGGGAGAGGCTCATGAGAGGACTATAGTCGGCCTGAGGGGACAGGTGCGAGAGCTGCAGGCACAACTGAGGAGGGTAGAGAGGAGGCGAGATACAGACGCATCAGTGATCACTGGGTTGACTCGCGAGAGAGACATGGCAGACGCACGGGTACGTATTATCCGTGTAGAGCGGGATACTACTGTGGCCGTTATGGGGACAGATGCAGCGAGTTCATTTTTGGTTGGGCAGGTGCAGCAGGCACAGGCACAGGTTGGCCAGTTGTAGATGCAGTTGGCGCAGACACAGACAGATTTAGCCAAAGCACAGTCCCAGGCTCAGTATTACCGAGGGTTATACCATGGTGTCGTGGCATCGAGCCAGAGGGCAGGGAGCTTTAGGAGTCAGTCTGGGGTGACTCATAGAGCAGGTCCATCACAGTCAGGGGCCTCCGTGATGGGTCCCCAGTAGTCAGGAGCTGGCAGTGGTGGCCCACAGCAGCAGGGATAGACACAGACCGGATTTTGTACATTTTGGGACATGTATCACCATCCATTTGGATGCATATTGTATATGACACTTTTATTCCAGAGATAGATGACGATTTTGTACATTTGGATCTCTTTTATATGATAGTATATATGATGATGCAGCTTTGTGTATCTATTGCATGTGCTATGTGATGAAGATTGACTTCTATTGTATGATGTGATGTATGTGCATAGTTAGATGGTCTATCTGATGCTATATGAGATGCTTTGTGATATGCTGCTATATGATGTCTATGTGATTTAATGTTTTCAAATGAATGCAAAATGTAATATGATTTCTATGTTAGAGGCAACTTTGTTATGGGAGGTGTATATGTTCTAATGTAAATGTATGCATATGTGTTATGATTTCTATGTGATGGTGCAACTGTGTTATGGGACGTCTATATGATCTAATGCAAATGTATGTATATGTGTTATGATTTTCTATGTGATGGTGCAACTGTGTTATGGGACGTCTATATGATCTAATGCAAATGTATGTATATGTGTTATGATTTCTATGTGATGGTGCAACTGTGTTATGGGATGTCTATATGATCTAATGCCAATGCATGTATATGTGTTATGAGTTTGATGTGATTATTTGTGCTTTAAGATGTGATGTGATGCAAATGTATTGGTGACCTAATGCATTGGATGGTGTATTCTACGAACCTAAGCATGTGCATGACTAGTCTTACGAATGATTGATATGCTCCTATATGCTTTGTTTTTGTGAAGTCCAAATGTACTTGATCGACATAAGAATGACATGATAGACAGATAGAAGAATGGTTGTGATAAGATGTCTTAGAAACTTTACTTGATATCGTTACTCTGCATAGTTTGGATAATGAGGATTGCATGGATGTGTATGTGGATATAGGATGGATGCTTTGCTTTTAGAGTGCTTTATTTCATCATTGGGCAGTTTGTTTTTGGTACATTTTCTGAAATGTTGTAAGTGAATACAAGCATCGAGGTATAATTGAACCGAGATGACCTGAGTACCGCTTACATGGATTGCGATTTAGCAAGTTAATACAAGCATCTAGTCAAAATTGAATCTAGATGACCTGAGTACGTCCTTGCGGTTCAACAAACAAGGATTGCCCCCGTTCGTGTTATACCTTTGATGTCCTCGATGATCTCTTGCCGATCATGTCCTTAGACAAGGCTTCACATTACTAAAGTTTGATCCACAAATAGCAAACAAAGAAAATAATCATGCCCCCATCATAGCATCTCTAGCTTTTGGCATCCTTGAGTAGCATAGAAAGACATGATAACAAAAATCCAGACTCTATAACTTAACCATGGTTCCAATCCACAAAACATTCTTGCATTTAGATGTGTTTTTCTTGCCATAATTTAGATAAAATCAGTTAGAAGACCTTGGGTATTTGGTTTGCATGGGATAGGTTAAGATGCTCATAGTCAAGATTTTTGCTTGAAGCGCGGGTTCTACTTGCATTTGCTTGTTTGGTGAGAAGATTGCACAATCCTTATTGGGGAGATGGACCCTAAGGGACTGACCTAGTGCCTCGGGGGCTCATTGCTAAATGGCCTTGCCTACGTGACGACGCAGAGGCAACGTAGTTCGGGGTAAACCCTAATGGACCATGGATGGACTAGAAGAAAGACGACAAGAATGAAGACAAGAAAGAGAACGAATGGGACCATGGAAGAAATGGAAGCCTCGGTGGCGCATTAGAATAAAGGCCTTGCCTACGTGACGGCGCAGAGGCAACGTAGTTCACGGACTTGGACCATGGGTACTGACAAGAGACCCTATGCTAGGCTCATATTGAGGAGGCGGTATGGGACAAAACCTTGGTTGACAAGGCCACAAGGAAAGTATCAAGCCATGATAGGTAACTGTCAAGTGTGTATTTGTGGGATAGATATGGGTTGAATAGAAAATGAGCAAAGGAAGAATGGACTCAAGGTGATTGGATTCTCAAAGATGGAGAAGGCGGTTTATCACAAGTAATGCCTGTTTACCAGGTTTTCATCACTTGCTTTTATTTGCATGAGGAGCTAGAGAGTAACATGACGCCTGTTTGCCAGGTTTTCATCACGATACCTATCCAAGGCGCCTGTTTGCCAGGTTTTCACCAAAGGATGATTTTTTTGTATGCTTTCTATTTTTTTCTAATTTTTTTTTTTTTTGTATTTTCTCTTTTCAATTTTTTTTATTTTTTGATTTTATTGTGCCCCCTTGCATTGGGGTTCTCCTAGGTATAGAACCGGCGAAGGTGCATGCTGTTGATTGGATCATCAAACAACTCACCCTCTGATGTGGCCAACTGATATGCCCCCGATCCGTAAGCAGCTACAATTACATAGGGCCCAAGCCAGTTAGGCTTGAACTTACCTTTCTTTTCTCTATCCTGTTGATTGCGAGGGTTCTCTTTTAGAACTAGGTCCCCAACCTTGAAGCACCTTGGTCTAACCTTGTGGTTGTAGCTTCTGGACATCATCTGTTGATAGGCTTTGAGATGGTCAAAAGCTTTCTGGCGCCTTTCCTCTAGCAGCTCTAGTTCTTGTAGCCTGGAGACTCTATATTCTTCATCTGATATGAGACCTTTCAACGACACCCTGAAGGATGGGAGTTCGACCTCAATGGGAAGGATGGCTTCGGAACCATAGACAAGGGCGTAGGGTGTAGCACCTGTGGGAGTGCGTATACTGGTTCTGTAGGCCCACAGAGCGAGATTGAGTTGGACGTGCCAATCGCGACCAGCTTCATTGACAGTCTTCTTTAGGATTTTTAGAATGGTTTTATTCGATGCCTCAGCTTGGCCGTTACCTTGGGGGTAGTATGGAGTGGATAAATGATGTTGGATTTTGAAACGCTCACAAAGTTCCTGGACATCCTTTTGAATGGTCTCCCATTATCTGTTATGATGGATGAAAGGATGCCATATCGGCAGATAATGTAATTCAGAATGAACGAGGAAATTTGTTTTCCTGTGACAGTGGTTAGGGGAACGACTTCAATCCACTTGGTGAAGTACTCAGTGGCGGTTATGATAAATTTATGGCCGTTGGAAGAAGGTGGATGAATCTTTCCCACAAGGTCAAGTCCCCATTGGCAAAAGGGCCAGGGTGTCGTTAAAGGTCTCAACTCCTGAGCAGGTGCATGAATCAGGTTCCCGCGTATTTGGCACTGTTTGCACTTTTTGATGAACTGATATGAATCCATTTCCATATTGGGCCAGTAATAACCCAAACGCATGAGTTTCTTAGCTAAGGAAGGACCGCTGGAGTGTGTTCCGCAGATCCCTTCGTGTATGTCTTGCAAGGCCATTATGGATTCTTCTTGTTCTAGACAACGGAGTAAAGTACCATCCATACCACGTCAGTAAAGGGTATTAGCTATGATGGTGTAACGGGAGGCTTGTCGAATGAAAGTCTATTTTTGGTTGGAAGAGAGGTCCGGTGGAAGAATATTGTCCTTGAGGTAAGTGTAGGTCTTACCGTACCAAGGTGAATCAGATCCTACTAGGAGGCAAATGGAATGGGTTTCGAGGAGATCATAAGCCGGTTGCCGAATGGTTTCTACTAAGAACTCATAACGTGACTCGTATTCAGGTATTTCAAGAAGAGAGGCTATGGTAGCCATTGCATCTGCTGCTTTGTTCTCGATCCTGGGTATTTGTTCAAAGGAGATGGTCCCAAAGTGTTCTTTGAGGTCATCGACCATCCGTTTGTATGGGATGAGCTTCTCATCTTTGGTTTGATATTCATCGTTGACCTAATTTATGATAAGCTGAGAATCATCGTAGACACATAGTGCTTGGATTTTCCACTCAGTGGCCATCTTGAGACCAATTACCAAGGCTTCATATTCCGCTATATTGTTAGTGCATGGAAATAACAACCTATAGGACTTTGGAATTGTGTCGCCTTGGGCAGTGATAAACAGGATACCTGCCCCTGATCCATAGTTGGTGTAAGACCCGTCGAAGTAGAGTTTCCAAGGAGATGTTGACAGAGTGAATAAAGACTCATCAGGAAACTCAAACTGCATTGGTGAAGTGTCCTGTAATGGTGCCTCGGCCAGTTGGTCAGCTATGATTTGCCCTTTGATGGCTTTTCTATCCACATATTCTATATCATATTCACTAAGAAGCATAACCCACTTTGCTAGTCAACCTGTGAGAGCTGCTTTACTGAGAAGATACTTTAGTGGGTCGATTTTGGCAATGAGTTTGACAGGATGTGCCAACATGTAGTGTCAGAGTTTTTGTGAAGCAAAAACCACCGCAAGGCATGATCGTTCTACCTGTGAGTATTGTAACTCGTAGCCCACTAAGGTTCGACTGATGTAGTATACCGCTCTTTCCTTGTTCTCATAGTCTTGCTGCACTAGGAGAGCCCCAAGAGCAGTAGGTGTAGCAGAAATGTAGAGAATCAAAGGTTTTCCTTGGATCAGAGGCATGAGTATAGGAGGGTTCATAAGGTACTCCTTTAGCTTGTTGAATGCCTCTTCGCACCGTTTATCCCATTTAAATGGAATATTCTTATGTAGGAGGTGGCTGAAAGGTTGGCACTTGTCTGCCAACTGTGAGATGAACCTTCGGATGGCCTATAGCTTGCCCTGTAAGGATCTCAACTATGTTAGAGTCTTAGGCGGTGGCATGTCCATTATTGCTTTGACCTTGGCCGGGTCGACCTCTATTCTGTTTGCTGACACGATGAAGCCTAGTAGCTTGCCCGATGTTACCCCAAACACACACTTCTTCGGGTTCAGTTTGACTTGGAATTGATCCAACTGTTGAAAGACTTTTTCTAATATGTCCAGGTGTGAGTCCCTTGTGAGAGATTTTGCTAAGATGTAATCAACATAGTCCTCCATCGTCACATGCATCATGTCATGGAATATAGTTGTCATGGCCCGCTGATATGTAGCACCTGCGTTTTTCAGCCCAAAAGGCATGACATTCTAGCAAAAGGTACCCCATGGACAAGTGAAAGCCATTTTGTGTTGGTCCTCTGGTGCTATTTTGATTTGGTTATACCCAGAGAATCCATCCATGAGTGATAGCAATGTATGTCCTGCAGTAAGGTCGACTATGATGTCGATGTTTGGCAACAGAAAGTCATCCTTGCGGCATGCTTTGTTTAAGTCTCGAAAATCATTGCATAGTCGAACCCTGCCATCTAGTTTAGACACTGGCACAATGTTTGATATCCATTCGGGATAATCTATGGCTCTGATGAACCCCACATCTAGCAATTTCTTGAGTTCTTCCTTGACCAAAAGGGCTATATGAGGATGCATCTTTCTCAGTTTCTGCTTTACGGGCTTCACCCCTGGATCCAATGGCAAATGATGCAGAATAAGGTTCGGGTCTAAACCTGGCATGTCAGCATATGACGAAGCAAAGCTGCCTCTCTTCTTCTTAAAGAATGGTACAAACCTGGTTTTCTCTGGTGATGTGAGAGATTTTGCAAAGTGGATAATCTTGGGCTGCTCTTTGGTTCCAATATTTACTGGTTCTGTTGGCTCCACCACAATTTGTGACCTTTCTTGGTACATATCACTAGGGAGGGTGTCAAGCATTCCATCGTCAGGTGCCGCAGTTGGGTTTTCACCTTCGGATACGTCCTTTCTTTTTACTGTTTTATGATTTGACACTGCCGCACGGCGGTTTTCACCGTCAGATCCATTTTTGATCTTTATGTTTTTGCGACTGGAAGGCTTGGCACCCTCCCCAAAGTAAGCCACGGTATTGAGTTCGATAGCAAAACTTGCTTTATGATCTCCTTTTGGTAAGTGATCCCTAAGTTCCATATAGTCAATGTAGGCATCATCGTTCTGGAACATATCTAATTGGGGGGTTCCTTGCAGATCCCAGTCAATAAGCTCAGGGTGTAAGAGGGGAAGGGAGTCAGATGAGAGATCTGATTCATTAATGGTGTGAATGGAAATGTTGTGGGCACTGGCAGGGGTAGTGTTCTGGGTGGTACTTTCCTCCAAGTTGTTTATCACAATGGAATCTAAACTTTCCTCGAAAGCCATAATCTTTGGGAGGGGCAAATCAGACTCCAGTGGTCTGTCCCGTTGCGTCTGTCCCTCATGGTAGGGGTTAAGAGTTTGGATGATGTCAATCTCTTTGTCATCGTAGGAGTGCTCTGTTAGCTCGTCCCACTCATACTCATTCGAATCATCTGAATCTGCGTCACTATCCACTTGGAGTGTTTGAATTGTCTCCACAAGGCAGGCATTTTCCTTGGCTTTACCTTTGCCTTTGTACCCTAGGCCAGTTGTGTTTCTAACCGAAGAGGATGAAGAAGGTTGTATAGGTTCAACGATTCCTTCTTTTCTGAGGCCTATGGGGCCTTGTCCTTCATACCCCATCCTGTGCAAAATAGTTTCACCCCGTCCATAGAGTTCTGTAGGGAGTCTAGGCGGCTCTTGGGGTGTGTTTTCTTCTTCAGCATAAAGCCATTGCAGGAGATCTCGCTCCTCTGTCTCATTAGATAAGGTCCCCCATTTTACAAAGGGATTTGCGGGAGTTATAGGAGGAGCAGATGGCTTTGGAAAATGCCTAGGTTGATGCTTGGGTTTGCCAAAGGAGCGAGGAGACAAAGGCATGGTGGCAAGGTTGAGGCTGTGCTCAATGGAGTATTCCCCCACGCCATTTTCTTTTATGGTAAGTTTCAGCGGTTTGGGCCTCGAGGAGGAAGCTTTGGCGGTATGGTCTTGTTGCGGAGTAGGGGAAATGTAGGCTCTGTTGTTGGGAATGACACATGCAGATTTTGCTTGGAAAGAATTGCAGTGTTGGTAGGGGTCAGGGTCGCCTTGTATGGTGACCTACTTGCCATCGTGTGGGAACTTAATGCATTGATGATAGGTGGAGGGGACAACCTTCATGGCGTGGATCCATGGTCTCCCTAGTAGAATATTGTAAGCAAGCTCCCGATCAAGGACTTGGCACACCACATCTTTAATTACCGGTCCCACTTGAATGGGTAGGACAACTGTTCCTTTGGTGGTTCGTTCCTCCTCGTCATAGGCTTTGATGGTAATTTTCTGTTTTGGATCAACTGCCTGTTCGGAGAACCCCAGTGCAAGGACTAGCTTCAAAGTACAAATATTTAAACCGGCACCCCCATCAATGAGAACCCTCTTGATGCGGTGCTTGTGCACGAATGCGACAATGTGTAGAGGAGTGTTGTGGGGTTGAGATATGGAAAGGTCATCTTGCTCCGTAAACGAGATGGAAGTGGAGGATGTCAGATTGCCTACCATGGTCTGAAACTTTTCTTGGGCTAGGTTAGTGGGGACAGTAGTTTCCACTAAGGCTTTCTCAAGGATCTCCTTATGAGAAAGAGATAGACGCAAGAGCTCCAATATAGAAATGTGAGCCAGAGATTTCTGTAACTAGTCAATGACATTGTATGGGCGGGAGTTGGACGGGGATGGTGATGACCTTAGAGGGGTGGTATTGATCGTGACTTTACCACTGCGGGTAATTATACTACAACCAGTTCTGTTAGGTCCTGGTTGTTGGTTGGGGGAGATGACATTGACCTGCGGAATATGCTCAGAAATGCAGTTAATGGTGTACTCAAATGGAACGCTTGCATAGTTAGCATTACTCGACCCGCTGTTCTGATTTGGCCTGTTGTGATTGTTGTCATTATTGTTATTGCCATTGGAGTTGTTACCGTTGTGACCATTGTTGCGATTGTTGTTATACGGCCGGTTGTGGTTCAGAAGAGGATCCTGGTAGGCCACATGAGATTCATTGGAGGTATGCTGTTGTGTCCCTCCCTGATTTTGATCCAGTATATCCTGTATGACATTCTTGAGGTAGATGCAATTGTTAGTCGTGTGCCCCCTTCCTCGATGATACTCACAATAGTCTGTGTCCTTCCAATAGGGAGGTTTGACGATAGGCTCATAGTCACTTGTTGGCGGTAGAGAAATTTCATTGTTAGCCAACAACTTCCTGAGGGCAGACTCTTGAGATTCCCCTAATGGCGTGAATTTTTGCCTTGGATTTGAAGTGAACCAAGGTCTAGGTTCCCGAGGGGGTGGCTTGTTGAGTGCATCGGTATTTGCTTCTCCCTTAAGAGTGAATATGGGTTGTTGCTTAGGGGTTGCCGCCTTGGCGTCCACTACTCCATCGTTGACCACATTCTTGTTCTTGGTCCACAACTTTGATTTATCTATTGTGTAATTGGAAGGAGGTGTGTCCTTGTAGAGCTTGAGAGTTCCTTTAGTGATCATAGCTTTTTCAATGAAGAGGCCCATTTCAATGACTTTGGCGAACGAGGTAGGGCATTGTATCTAAATCTGATAGCTAAGATCAGTGTTTAGATTGTGGACAAACATTTCCAATAGCTGCTTCTCAGGCATATCGTAAGAACACTTACTAGCTAGCTGTCTCCATCGTTGTAGGAAGGTGGCGAATGACTCACCACTCTTCTGCTTGGTGTTGCATAGATCTAGCATAGATACCTCGTGTTCTATGTTGTAAGAGAAGTGCATTATAAATTTATTGACAAGTTCATCAAAAGTTTTGATTCCTGGTGGGAGACGTGAGAACCACTCCATAGCTTGACCACCTAAAGATCGCGGGAATAGTCTCATTAAGTAGGTCTCGTTGTGAGCTACTTCTAAACATGCTGCAGTGAATTCCCTGATATCATCTCTAGGGTCCCCCTTCCCTTTATATTTGTCAAATTTTGGAACTCCGAACTGATAGGAGAATGGTTTCATGATCAAATTTTTGTCAAAGGGGTACGGTGCTATATCTTCCAAAGAGTAGTTCTTAGAACTTGTACCAGTCTTAAGGTTGGATATCTCGAGCTTTAGACTTTCGATTTGTTGTCTCACGTCTGCCATAGGAGTAGTTGGATCTACGGGTTGCTTTCCTCTCTCATTTGTATGGGGGACCGTGTCATTTGTGCCTCTCTCATGTGCATGTGGGACCGTGTCATTTGTGCCCCTCTCATGATCATTGTCTACATTTTCCATGATGGAGCTAATGTCAAAGTCTACGGGGAGTTTGATTCCGAGACTAGCAAGATGATGGAAATACTTATGGGGGTCTTCAAGGATCATCTTCTCTACGACGCGTTGGAATTTTCTATCTTGCATGTGCGCCACTAATTCTTCATGAGAAATCTCTTCTTCACCATCACGTGGTGGGAGAAGGTGATCAGATGAGTCGGCCATTTTGATTTGCTTGTTGTACTGGGATCGAGTAAGAACCATGCAAGGTGGGGTGGGATGAAGTGGACCAGGATTAGAAATTTTGGCGAGGTGCCGACCGAGACTATTATGAATGGGATACCTAGGATAAGACTTGGACAAAGGATTCTCTCGCTCAATGACTTCAAGTAAGACAGTTGACACAAGACTCTAGCCACTAGCAAGGGTAGTCGATACCAGTCTTACTGTGTAGGGCTTAGTCGTTCAACAAGACTACTAGCAAAGGTACTGTGACCTACTAGGCTTACGTGAATTCACTAATGAAATGAAAAAGGACTTATGCTGAATCGATATGGGATAGGCTGACTTTGGGACAAGAGTGATTTGGACAGAAAGTGAGTGAGACAATGGACAAAAGAGAAAGAGTTGGGTGAAACGGATGGAGATTGACTGCAAGGTTGACTCTGATCTTGAAAAGTGAAACTAGGCTGAAATGGGTGCTCTGATCAGGTGAAAATATCTCCTAAAAAATAGGGCAAGTGCTCACTGTCACATATGTGCAGAAATGGATGCGCAGCATAAATGGACAAATGCGCTGCAAGTCGCAGTAAATGCGCCGGTCTGGTGAATTATATATGCGCAGCAAAAAAGGTATATGCGCAGCAAGTTGTTACAAAAGCGCAACAAGTCTCTGTAAATGCGCAGCAGAAATGTGTAAATGCGTAGCTCTGAAGTTTTTGCAAAATTTTTAGTTTTTTCTTCTATTTTTGGTATTTTTTGGCTAGAAAAGGTCTTCTTGATCTGATATTATGAATTTAATAGCAAGAAAACACAGCAAGCATAAAGAATATTTTGTAGTTTTTCATTATTTTTATAAATTTTCTGACTCTATTTTGGACAAAAGCAAGCACAAAATGCTAGGCGAGAAATGGATTATAAGGGATTTGGGCCACTAAAACAAGAGGTATTTAATTCGGGCAACCGTTCAAGTGGTTACACGTGCGGCGGTGCTACTCTCCGTTATGGAGTCTCCCAGCCTCACAGGGTTGCGCCTGAGAGGGTTTTGGGGGAGGTTGGCCGTCGGTGTAACATAACAGCACTTGTTGTAGGAAGTTTTCACCTCAAGCACAATTTATTTTAAGTGGCTTGGTAGGGCTTGGCGTTAGCCTGTTACCACTCAGGGTCGTTCCCACTTGGACAAGCGTGCATCCAAGGGCAGGCCCCTCCTAAAGGTTAAACAGATAGAATGACAAGTCTGGCACTCTGATCACCCAGAAGAGGGGAGAGCATAAGCCTATTGTCATTCGCAAGCACAGAATACACTGATTAATCCACCCTAGTTAAAAGTGAAAAACTAAATGGGCTAATCTACTCAAATAGAACTTTGAAGTGATTTCAGCAATATAGCAGTGGTTCAGTTTTAAATCCCAGAAAGCAGTGGTGAGTTCAATTTTTAAACCGCGTAGCACGAGATTGTTAACTTTGAAATTCAGGTCTCACGATATAGCAATGGTTCATTTTAACTTCAGAAAGCAGTAGTGAGTTCAATTTTTAAACCGCGTAGCACGAGATTGTTAACTTTGAAATTCAGATCTCACGATATAGCAATGGTTCATTTTAACTTCAAGATCATTGATGAGTTCAATTTTAATTTTTAGATAGCAATAACTTGGAAAGTGTTTGCAATGCAAGCAAGAAATAATCCAGTTACTTCCTCCCTAATTAGAACTAGATGAAGATTTGAATGAACATTAATTTTTACCTTCCCTCAGAAAATGAAATGTGAACTAATTAGATGCAACTACATGGAACTAAACCTGCACCTATCCTGCAAAACCGCTCCAGCAAACACCTGTGAAAAGGTTAGCGTTAGCAACTTCCCCTAGAAAAGTACTAAAACCTCAGCCTGTTACAAATGCGCAGCTTTAGTGATCAGATGCGCATAAATGATCAACAGAAGCGCAACATTAATAAATGCGCCGCAATATTGTACGCATGCGCCGTTAAAAGGAATGAATGCGCAGTATTAATGTATGCGCAGTAACAGTCTTCAAAAGCGCAGTAAAAATGCACAGATGTGTAGAAACAACAAAAGCGTCGTAACAGTGTGCAAAAGCGCAGCGAAAATACACAGATGCGCAGAAACAACAAAAGCGCCGTAACAGTCTTTATATGCGCCGTGGAAATGAACAGATGCGCCGAAGTAATCTGTGCGTGACTTTGCGTAACCTGTACAGAACCTGCCTTCAAAAAAGCTCAGAAATGGTAAGATAACGGGGCAAAGGCCCCACGGTATGCGCCAAAAATGTAAGGGTAAAATGCAGATCAATCAAATGAATTAAACAAGACCCAAACATCAACAGAATAGTGAAACAAGAAGGATTCAATAAACGAAGCAATGAACAAATACAGAGCAAACCTTTCCCGTTTCTATACTTCTGTTGTTCGCCTATCATAGATCGTCCTTTTGCAGATGAAGTAAGCCCTCAGAGAGTGCACTCTTTTTAGCTGTTCGTAGGAAGTCGATGGTGAATGGCTATGGTGATATGCAATGAAGGTGAGCTCCAATGCAAGTATGTGATCTCAAGCTTGTAGATGACAAAAGGGTGCCAAAGGCACGCTGGTGATATTTCTGCAGAGTAACGATGTCAAAAGCCTGGATGATTAGAATGGAGGGATGAAGCTTCATTTATAGACTTGGAAGAATGGGAATCAACGGTTGAGAGGAGATATGAAGATCGACGGCTAAGGATGGTTGAGGAATGTGCAACCAGTGGAAATGTGACAAGTGTCCCAGCTCCATCATGAAAGGGGGGATGTGACAAAACTGATTGGAGAGTTAACTCCATTGACTGGTCTGTTAACAGACTTGATTGATCAGTTAGAAGAATAAATTGTGGAACTGACTGAATTGATTGAGGATTTGACTCAATTGACAGGTTAGTTAACACTTTTGATTGATTAGTTAACTAACCTCTGATTTGAGAAGAAATAGGCCATGTGGGTGAGGGAAAATAAGGTAATTAAATATTAAATATATTTAATTACATGTGCAACCTGATGAGGTGGACAAGGTGAGGTGGAAAAGGTGAGGTGTAAAAGTGATGTGGATTTTTGAATTTAGAACTTAGGATGGAGGAATTTGGATTAATTAAATAATTTATGATTATTTAATTGTGTGAGACATTTAGAAGAATTTTAATTAAATAAATTGAATTTATTTAATTATGGAACAGTGAATCGATTAAATAAATTGGAAATATTTATTTAATTGATAGAAGAATGGAATAAATATTTAGAATATTTATTTAGGATGAATCGTGTCATTTTTAGGCGTATACAATTCCAACCACTCTTTCATGTATATATTTGGTGCTCCTACATTAATCAAATTGCTCATTGCTCTCATAATTTTATCATGGTATCTGAGCCAGGCTAGGAGACCCAAGCACTTGTAGCGTGGCTTAAGGGGGGGTGTTGGAAATAAGCCACCCAGACCGACGATGGACTGGCCACGAGGGGCCAATAGCTTAGTTGGTAGAGCACAAATGGAGGTCCTAGGTTTGAGTCCTAGCTGGTCCATATGAGCAGCAACCCAAAAATTTTGTTTGACTCAAGAGAAGTGTGCCGACATATTTATAAAATCATTTGCAGTCGTGAAGTTCGAAGCTTTTCAAACTTTCATGCTTTGGTCTTTTGGTCATATGATGTAATAAGGGGGGGTGTTAGATTTTTTATATTACATCATTGTAATATGTTAATAATATGTCTTATGTTATTAACATTACCAACTTATAACTATCTTTGATAGTTATAGTTGGTTGGTCGGGTATGCTCGACTAAGTAGTTATTCCAACCACTCATTCATGTATATATTTGTTGCTCCTACATTAATCAAATTGCTCATTACTCTCGTGATTTTATCAAGTTTGAGATTGTTTCTTTGTTGAAAGGCTTCTTTTTTATATCCTTCATGAACCCTAATGACTATGCAAGGACCCTCTTGGACAACCTTTTGTTTCTTGGTAAGAATGATTTATTCCTCAAAAAATGGACAGTTGGCTTTGACCCCAAGAAAGAATGCATCAACAAATTTCTAGTATGGGTTAGGCTTCCTGAGTTGCCTTTGGAATATTGAGATGAAAAGTTTTTAATGGGCATAGCCAACTCTTTTGAACAATTAATTACGTTGGATGCAATCACTAAATTCAAGAAAAATTGTTGGTTGTAAGATTTTGTATCTATGTGGATGTTGATAGGGTATTCCCTTCTTGGATTACCTTGTCCTCTAAATTGTGTATATGGGTGCAACAAATAGTTTTTGAGAATTCCATGGTTGTTTGTCATTGTTGCTTCAAAGTGGGTCATGCGAAGGTTGACTGCTAAGCAATAAGAGAAAGCATTCTTTCTGGAGGAAAAAGGAGCAAGCTTTGTCTTCCCAACCTCTCAATGGTGAGGTGGAAGGCTCCTTGTTAGATGGAGCTAATGATACTTGCAAGACCCTTCTTAAGGATGCGCCAAAGGAGGGAAGTAGGGAGAAGGATTTTGAGGATTTTAAGGATGTGAGGGTGACACCTACAACTGAGTTGAGAAGATTGCACCACCCCCCCCTCCCCTAACTTTCTCATTGAGAAAGGAGAATGGGTAGGGGAAAGGACTCAACTAAAAAAGGATGTTCTGCACAATAAGATTTCAGCACTAAGGATATGATGGTTGAGGTTGTCCAAATCTCTTTAGAGCATTTTGGTTTCAAACCGCCTTGGTTTGGTTATTCTCCTTTGATCCTTGAATTGGTTGCATGTCTGCTTTTGCTTTATGTGTCATTGTTGTTTGTCTGATAATGTAATGTAGTTGTAGTGTTGCTAGTCCCATGTTCTTGCTCTTTGTTGTTTCACTAGGCTCCTTCATTTTATCTTTCTCTTTATAAAAGGGTTTGGGCCCTTTCAAAAAACCCCTTTTACCATTATAATTTTTTTGAATAAGCCATGGAAGTTGCTATTTTGAAGATTCAAAGTGTTTCTAACACTATACAATATACTTCATATATTTGTGCTTAACCTTTAATGAGCACCCATAGTATGTATTTTTTTGTTTCAATTCATGTGTTTCCCTCTTGATGTGATTGCAGTGGACTAGGGAAATGATATATCGATCAATTTGATACTTAAATAGAAGTCAACATACATTGAAATGACAATGCCACATACCAAATGCCTAGTTAGCTATTTGGTGGAAGCATGGACAAAACGTGTAAAAGCCATAAATATTCATGTAGACACCTAAATAAATTGTATCTTATGGGCATTCTTAACATGTATTTCAATGTGCACAATCACCTTCATGTCAAAATACCATCATATGAACTTGAAAAATGTGTAGAAACAATTCACTAAGTTTTAACAATAACTTGCTTTTTAAGTTTAACTCATTTTAATATGAAACTATAGCATGGCAACACAAATCCCCCCATGCCCACAAAAATTCACATCAAATCTTATCAATTGACCCCTTGAAACACTACAACAAATCCTTGTGATTAGCTCCCTTTTTTGCTTCCACCCACTGTTTTAATGTACTTTATCTCCAATTTTTTCAAAAGTGTCGGCGCTATTTATTGGATGGCACTATTTTTGGCATTTTTTGCGCCAATCAGATCAAGTAGGCTCTAATTTTGGTACTAATCAACACCTAATTTAGGTCCTACTTTAGCACCTACTATAGCGCCTACTTTAGTGCCTACTTAACGCATGTTTAGTGCCTACTTTAGCGCCTAACTTAGCGCATAGTTTAGTGCCAAATGTAGCACCTAATTTGGTGCCTAATATATGGTTACTTGGGTTTATGAGTATTATTTAGGGTTTAGGTTTTATGGTTTTGGGGTTAGGGGTTAAGGGTTTAGAGGTTTAGGGTTTAGGGTTAGAGAGAGATAGAGGACCAATAGGGAAATATAGAGGAGATCGAGGGGAGAGATAGGGAGATAGAGAGTGAGGGATAGGCTAGAGAGATAGGGAGAGAGATTGAGAGGTAGAGGGACAAAGGCAATAGGGAGAGAGGGGAGAGATAGAGATATAGAGGTGTACGGTTTACTTGGGTTTAGGGGTTAGGATTTAGTGGCATTATAATTTAGGGTTTAGGGTTTATTGTTTAGTGGTTAGGGGTTTAGGTTCAGAGGTTTAGGGTTTAGGGTTTATAGAGAGAGGAATGATAGGGAGAGATAGAGGAGACTGTGGAGAGAGATAGGGAGATAGAGAATGAGGCACATGGCTAGGGACATAGGGAGAGAGATTATTGAGAGGTAGAGGTATGATAGAGATAGGAGATAGGGAGATAGACTAGGTTTAGAGTTGCTTGGATTTAGGGTTTAGGGTTGCTTGGGTTTGGAGAGAGAGAGAGAGAGAGAGAGAGAGAGAGAGAGAGAGAGAGAGAGGAGAGAGAGAGATGAGAGGAGAGAGAGAGAGAGAGAGAGAGAGAGAGAGAGAGAGAGAGAGAGAGAGAGAGAGAGAGAGAGAGAGAGAGAGAGAGAGAGAGAGAGAGAGAGAGAGAGAGAGAGAGAGGAGAGAGAGAGAGAGAGAGAGAGAGAGAGAGAGAGAAGAGAGAGAGAGAGAGAGAGAGAGAGAGAGAGAGAGAGAGAGAGAGAGAGAGAGAGAGAGAGAGAGAGAGAGAGTGAGAGAGAGAGAGAGACGAGAGAGAGAGAGAGAGAGAAGAGAGAGAGAAGAGAGAGAGAGAGAGAGAGAGAGAGAGAGAGAGGAGAGAAGAGAGAGAGAGAGAGAGAGAGAGAGAGAGAGAGAGAGAGAGAGTTAAGGTTCAGAAGCATTATTTAGGGTTTACAGTTAAATAGTGTTTAGAGGTTTAGGGTTTAGTGTTTAGAGAGAGAGGACCAATAGGGAGATATAGAGAGTGAGGTACATGGCTAGAGACATAGCCATAAGAGATAGGGATATGGAGAGTGAGGGACATGGCCAGAGACATAGGGAGAGAGATTAAGAGGTAGAGGAATGATAGAGATAGGGAGATAAAGGTTTAGGGTTGCTTGGGTTTAGTGTTTAGGGTTATGGGTTTGCTGGGGTTTAGGATTTAGGGGTTTAGGGTTTCTCAGGTTTAGGGTTTAGGGGTTAGGGCTCAGGGCTTAGGGGCATTATTTAGGGTTTATATATGTTTTAGGGGTTAGGGGTTAGGGTTTAGGGGTTAGGGGTTAGGGTTTAGGGGCATTATTTAAGGTTTATAGGTTTAGGGTTTAGGGGCATTATTTATAAGGGTTTACAGTTGCATGTCAAAAGAAGTCTATCTCTCTCTCTCTAAATCCCTTAACCTTAAATAATGCCCCTAATCCCTAACCCCTAACCCCTAAACCCTAAATGACCTAAGCAACCCTAAACCTCTATCTCCCTATCTCTTCCTTATCTCCCTGGACTCTCTATTATCCCTCTACCTCTCAATCTCTCTCCCTATCTCTGTAGACATCTCACTCATTCTCTATCTCCCTATCTCTCCCTCTGTCTCCTCTATCTCTCCCAATCTATCTCCTCTCTAGTCTCTCTACCTATCTATCTCTCCCTATCTCTTTCCTCTCTAGACATCTCTCTAGTCACTCTCTATCTCCCTATCTCTCCCCTCTGTCTCCTCTATCTCTCCCTATCTGTCTCCTCTCTATCTCTCTCTACCTAGCTATCTCTACCTATCTCTCTATCTCTTGCCTCTCTCCCCCTATCATTCGACCTATATCTTCCTATCTCTCCCTTAATCTATTAATTCTCCCTCTCCCTTATCAATGAAGGAAATGAACAAGAAAACTAGGACTCTCTCTCTCTAGTCTCTTCCTCTTTTCCTATATTCGTCTCCCTTATCAACAAAGCAAATGGAAACAAGAAAACTAGGACATTAAAAGAGGGATGAGGATATAAATTGGCAGGATGAAATGGAAACAAGATAAAACTAAAGTTCATTGGATGGGAAGAATGATGAGAAGAGAGGTAGAAATTAATAGTAAAATAGGCAAAAATTGGTGGGATCTAAAGGGAAATTGGAAAGGAAAAGGAAAACTAGCTAGGAAAGCTAGGAAAAGGATTTAACTAGGAGGTAGATAGGTCAGAGAGAGAGAGCATAATGCATTAGTTAATCACACACTTCACATTTGACATCATGCTAAAAAGATCAAATAAGTTTTGTATTTCTTCTCAACTATTTCATTTCTCTATCTTAATTACTTAATATCTCAATATTTTATTCTACTCTCAACTCCTTGTACTTTAAAGTTTAATTAAATCTAGGATTGGACTTAAATCTTGTATTATAGGGTATGATTTATTTCCCTACATTTTTTACTTGCAATTTCCATTCCTATGTTTAGGATAAAAAAAGATTGATTTTTTATTTTGAGATTTCTGTGGTTTGCATTTGTTGGAAACAACGCAATGCCTTTAATTTTGCATTCCTAAGAAACATCTAGGATCCTTATTCTTGTATATATTTCCAAAATCCAATTTTGTTTTACTACTTTAGGAGTAGGGTTTAAAGATTTATAGAAAACATTAATCCATTGTTGTGTTCTTGTGTTGACCGTTTGTTGCCGGTTGTCGATACTTTAAGTCACAAACTTAAGTCTTGATGCCCGTGGGTTGACCGACCCCTTAGCCTAGTTGTTACCTGTTCCCGCCGGTAATTCCTAAAGTCTTATAAAATGAAAATCGCACTGTTGCGGAGCATGTCAGGATGACATCATACCCGGCCGCGATAGGCCACCACCTGTTCATGTAACCTTTGCCTGCGAAGTGTCTACCTTAGCCACATGTCAGTGTTCAGTGTTTAGATCCAACAGTTGCGTGCTAGTGCAGGGGAATCTTCTCAAAAGGAATATTCACCATGAGATGGCGAGATAGAGACACGTGGCATCCATCGATTAAAAAGTAAGTGTCATAAAGGTGCATGGGCCCTCCTCGACTGTGACACCGCGGAGAGGTGACATGCGTCCAGTTGGTGCTGAAGACTTGGCTCATTCCCACTAAACAATGACTTGTCAACCAAGATGACTAAGATTGTCAAATCTAGTTAGTGAATCAAAGTCGTAGATTTTAGGAAAGGTAATGAAAGATCAACGGTCCATATTCAAAAGTGTAAACAATGAATATGTTCAAACGACTATGGCACGAGTAGAGTTATGGTTGCCGTGACCTCCATTAATATACAGAGTGGTACATGAATTCGATGTTATAATAGCATAATTCAAGTTATTTCCTGTCATTCTTCAAGAAGCAATCATATTCATAGCCAGAGAATCATTAGAACAAGCAAAGAGAAGCAATTCAAAGCATCTACGATGTCCAAAACTAGTAAGTCATTGTCTCTCCCCTGCACTTAGTTTTCTATTTGTAATAATTCTCTAAAACATTTAGGGCAGCCGTTAATTGCATAAACCCTAGGTTGCCTGCATAAAATACAAAATGAGTTAGTTTGGTGAAGCTTCGACCTCCAAATGCAACCTTGATGAAGACATCATGATTCAGTGTCCTAGCTCGTCTAAAAGACCTTTGACAAATTTAGGAGAGGTTGGTAGAAATGATAAAATATACAACCTTTGTGTAGATTGTAGAGATGCTAGGCTCCCTATGTCTACTTGGAGTCTGTTTGAGCATTGGAACAAAGAAAGTGACTACAGAGCCCCAGTCTACCATGCTTGGACATTAGACTTGGCCAAATTGATATGCCCTAATGTCTTCATAAACACAGACTTAGTGAGAGTTGTAGCAACTAGGTATGACCCTAACACCATGTCTGTCTTGTCTGGAAATGGTAGTGTTATCATTAGCTTCACAAAGGCCTTTATTGCTACTATCTTCAATCTTAATTCTATTGCTAGTATACCTATAGACTTGAATGCTTTTAGAGAAAAATATAGAGGTCTTAGGTATGCATACAGATCTTACAACTTGGCCAAGCATAGATTGAAGGGGGTTGATGGAGCTCTGATCAAAATCCCTGTCATAGAAGAGGAACCTCTCCGATGCAGCTTGTTCACGAAATATTTTGTTAAAACTTATCATAGCTTGTGTCATGTGCTCGGGATAGATGCATCAGATAGAATGTCGATGCCTCTAATGATGATGGCAGTATATATCTAAGATTATGAAGCCGACAAGCCATATGATTTGCAAGGTACTTGCCAAAGAAGATGCATGAACAAATGATGGCCATTAAGAAAAAAATGTATACTCCATGCCCCCATGTAAGGTTCACTTGGTATTCATTAATGTGCCACATGATTCTATTTTCTCTGTCTGGCCATTGGGGCAAGGAATTGCATTTGAGAATGACTGATGTAGAAGGCAATGACATGCCAGTTTAGATGTGGACATGCATGCTAGACATGCACTTCAAGTATGCTAGTTATGTTACCTTTGAGGAGCATTTCGTGAGGAAAGTAATGGGATTCCTGGAGCCTACTACAGAAAAGATACCAAAGGAAATTAAGGACTTTCTAAGACCAATGGAGAGAACCCCCCATATTAATATCAATCACATATGGGGAGATTGCATTTTACATGAAAATACAACTTGTATCAGAATCTATGGGTGTGAGGCTCCACCCTATTCCTTACCAAAATTTGTGCCTAGAAGAATAGGATTTATGGAGATCATTAGACAGCTGAATGCAGCAGATAAGGAACATTTTAGAAAGCATAAGAAGGGATCTCTTATCCCAGCATCTCTGAAGCTTCATGATTTTATTACAATTGACAAGAATGGTTTAGACCAGATTGATTTCATGATGTAATGTTATAGGATGAATATGGAGGCAATAAGGCTCTTTGATGCTAAAGGCTTTATTCATGACAAAAGGCATAAAATCGACAGGCCTAAATATCCACACCATGTCCTGCTTGATGAGGATACTGTCAGAAATTGTGAATCAATGCAACAAGTGTTTTTCTTGAGAAATAAATGGAAATTGATAATGGATGTAGAGAAAAGGAAGAAAATTTCCAACTCTACATATCAAGGGGCATTCATTGAAATTCAAGACCCCATTGAAAGAATCAAAATGTTCTTTGAAAAGGGAGATGAATTGATTGCTAAGGAACCTGATGGAGAGGAAAGGCCCTCTTATCAACTGAGCAGTTCAAAGGGCAGATATATTAGGAAAAGTTCCCCTGACTCCCCTGCCCCAAAAAGAGCAAAGATAATTGATCTTGAGATAGAAGATAAAATGGAAGTTGTGAATTTGGAGGAAGATGTGGCAGAGGAACAAGATCCACAACCCCCACATCAATTGCATTCTCCCCCAAGGATAGCACCATATGCCTCCCCAGAGAATAGGTTGATAAGGTCCATAGTCAACAATGAGGTGGACACCGAAGATGTGAGGGAAGTGGCATGCAATCAATTTATCTCTGATGATGCATTCATTGCCACCCCATAATTCAAATCCTTTGTGTTGAGAACAAGGAGTGAAGAGTTCCAAAGAAGGACAGAAGAAGCAAAAAGTGGTGCAAACCCTTCAGAATATGATGCTATCACAAGGAGGGTTTTGGGTGAGGTGAACAAGGATATCAGTGCCATGACTCTTGAAGAAGGGAGAGCACTTGTGAATAAAATCAAAATATTACTATTGACACACTAGACATTATCGATGCTATCACATTTGATACCATTACCAAGGATGATGTAGATGTAAGTGGAGAACAGGACAAGAGAGCATTGCAGGGTGCTATCTTTGACCCTAAATTTGATACCTTGGCTATCTAAGCATTGGCCCAAAATGATAAGAAACCAAAGGTACGCTTGGAGGAATTAATTGGTAATGTGATCATCAAGAGGGTGTCAGACACCCTTGCTCCTCAGGCAGCCAACTTGAATGTACAGACAACACATTTTGCAGAGGCAACAACACTTAAACTACAGAATGATTACAATGAATTATTGGGGAGATACACAGAGGCAATGGCTAGGCTTAGTGTCTATGAGAGTCAAACTTAATTGGAAGCTGGTCCATCCCAAACTCCCCCAATCATATAGACTACAGAATCATTGCCAGTGGACACACAACCCCTGCTTCAAGAGATAAAGGAATTGAAAGAAGAGAATAAGAAGTTGAATGAAGTAATGGAAGGTAAAATGAAGGATGTGGCCACAAATTTAGTTAAGTATAGATTTAACAAGATATTGGCTAGGTTGGAGGAGACCCATAAGTCTTACACTCTATTAAGGATAGCATGTGAAAAGCATGAGTCAGACAAATAGAGGCTATCATCTATGAAGACCAAGTGGCTGCCAAGGACTGGGAAAATTAGTGAATTTCTTAGGTGTTCTAGATATGATTTAGAGGCTCCTCCTGAGATTCAATTGGTAGTGGGAGTGCAGGAAAAATTTGAAGAGGTGGCTGCTTATCAACTAAAATTGGATACAATATTAAAGGATAAAATGCAGGCAATTGATGAAAAGCAAGACAAAAAATGGTTGCCTCATATTTTAGAAGCTGATGGGACTACAAAAGACTTGAATAAGTGGAGGAAGGAAATCATTGATAATGGTAATCAGCTAATTCCATCTTGTTACGATAAAGGAGACCCAACTCAACATGTGTTAAGTTGGACACTTGAAAGATTGCACGTGGTAGACATTACATTTGAATTATTTGGTAAAAGTGTCAAAGGTATCCTAGATGCACAGTATGTCAGCCACAATGGTAAGATAGAAGAAATCATCTCATTTCCTTGGCCAGCTAAAATAACATAGGTGGGTGGGAGGACAAATATGGATCTAAATAATGACAACTTGGCTATCATCTTCCAACCACAACAATGCAAATCCCCAGGTAGCTCCTTGTGTTTCTCAAGGCCAACCACTCCTTCCTTTCTATTTCCTTCGATGCAATTAATGTTTCTCCAATGCCTTTAGACACTTCTCTATATTCATTGAATTTGAAAGACAATGTATTAATTGCTGAGGGTACACGTTCCTGTTATATAATGGAACTGTATCACTCATTTGTTGTTGTTGAAGACTTGGAAAATTTTGAAGAATTAAGGAAAATGCAAAGCTTTTTGAGCTGTTCTATTATCTTTGCTGTGAGTTTATGAGTTGTATGTTCATTTCTCTATCTTAATTACTTAATATCTCAATATTTTATTCTAATGATGAAGAAGAATATTATGATCATGATGTCTTTATTAAAAGTGTTGAAAATGAATAGAAACATGAGATCGTTGATAAATTGAAATATTTGTGCAATCAATTAGCTAATATAGATGATAATATGTCCACTTCATTTTTCATTGATGGTCTTACTCAAGCACTTATCACAATTAGATAACATGGCATAGATACAATTAAGGATATATATGAAAAATAATTAAAGATAAACAAACTCCTCATGTGGCAGGCACCGGTCATTCTCTTTTGAAAATCATTCCCTTGTATATATTTTCAAAATCCAATTTTGTTTTTCTATTTTAGGAGTAGGGTTTAAATATTGCATCCAAGTAATCCTAATTTTTTCTGCCAACAATTCATACCAAAGATTAAACAATTTAAGGATATTGCAATAGGTAATTTGTATCGACACAAATAATATTATTGAAGCATTTCAAAGTTTAGGCCATAAGAATCATCCTTTTTTAAACATGGATTGCAAATAATTCTGAAAATTTAGAAGTCTTGGTTATTAACATTATTGTTTGCTACAATGTCATCTAGTGTATCATTGTCAATGTTCATATGTTCTTTCAAGTATTTAATATTATCATCATCCTCATCTTGACCTACATCATCTTCATCATCATTGAAATCTGACTGTAGACCATCTATATTGTTACCAGATGTATTTGGATCATCATTTTGTATACCATCCATATTGTTGTCTTCCATAACATCATCCAACTCTGGATTGTTGTCTTCTTGTGCTTGAACATAACCATCTTCAACATCATCATGGATGTCAATTTCTTCGATGTTCTCTAATCCCTCTCTCTCTCATTTTGTTGGCCATCATTGTTTTGCTCAGTATCCACTAATGCATCGTCAAATACATGCCTTAATCTTAGATCATAATGTATGACAAATATCCATTTCAGGTCCAAAATATCTTCATAGAAAAATACCTACACATGAACGACATACATTTATTAGACGTATGGTATAACAATTTTATTGATTAATAAACACATGTATATATTCGCAATAAACTATGAA
The DNA here is from genome assembly GCA_027924645.1 of Cunninghamia lanceolata. NCBI lineage: Eukaryota > Viridiplantae > Streptophyta > Pinopsida > Cupressales > Cupressaceae > Cunninghamia > Cunninghamia lanceolata. The sequence goes on from BSBN01001378.1 coordinate 2,080,431, forward strand.
TTAATAGATCAATGATCACTACCGTTTCTTGTTTGAGTTAAAGAAATACCTGCTCACAATGAAATTGGTAGAACATAAGTCTCCTTATCCTCTAGTAGGAAACATGAGGAATCTATAGAAAACAATCCACTATGGGTATCATGTCTTTGTGTCCTCTCAAATGCTTCATACCATCTACACTTAAAAATACAACATTTAAAAGAGCGGTAATCCAACTCAATAATTTCTTGTATTTTCCCAACATATTGTAGATTCCCTTCAATTATATTCTTATCTTTTGAGCTTGATCGATTGGATTGCTTGAAGTCAACCATGATGCCACAATCAAAGGATTGTCTCTTTACATCTACACTTTCTACACGATAATGTCAACCATATGCCCACATTGTTGGATATTTCCTCGCCTGTGAAAGACCATTTATTTTAGTGAAAACAAATATAATGACGAATATTAAAATAGTTAATAGTGTCAAAACTGTAAGGAAACAACATTTTGTAAAATTCCAACTGTACCTTTCTTTCACATCCTCTAGACATGTTGATTTCATCTTCTGTTATGTTTGAATCTATACCTACATCTATTAGATTTTGAATTTGTTCAGTAACCCATTCTAGTGTGCAATCTTTGCCCCATTCCCCAATCAGATCAATGGGAAGTGGATTATTCCTTGGGTTCGATCTCTTAAATTGTCTCCTTGCTTCTAACACTTCTCTCTTTTTATCATACAGATCAATCCATTTGTTCATAAAGTCCATGTGGTATAGAATGAACTTGTCGACTATAGCACTTTCATCTACACCTATTACATGTCAACATGTTTATTTCAAACTCCAAATGTCATGTTGTTAATTTGACAAATAAATTACAGAGTAAATTAATGATTGCAAGAAAAAAACCCACACTGATAATGAATTTACTTAATAACTTCTACTTGAACACCATTAGATTGTGGTTTTTCTCCATCAATAATATTTGATGCTCATTCTTCATCCCAGAAGCATGGCCCATCTTCAAAATCCTTACCAAGGAATTCACATAGGAAGAAAAATGCTGCATTCAATACATACCCTTTAGCCATGCAACCCTCTGGATGTGCCTTTTGTCGGACATATCTTTTTAGAGTTTTCATATACCTCTCAAAGAAAAACATCCATCTCATTGATACGACACCCGCCAATTCGATGTCATCGAATAGGTGTATAAGTAAATGGACTTGTAGGTCCATGAAACTTGTAGGGAGCTCCTTCTCAAATACACATACAATTTCTGCAATTTCCTTCTTCCATTTTGGCACTTCACATTCGTGGATCTCCTTGGAGGTCACCCACCTAATATAAGAATAGTAAATTAGTATGAACCTTTAGTCAAAAATTAAAATGCAATATAATATCTCTATGTCTCTCACACATGAACATTTCATATAACTACATACCTTGTAAATGCTGACAATCGACTTATGGCATTCCTTAAGTCAACTGTAAGACATGAATCCCCCCTAATTGCCAATGGCATGATATGCTATCAAACACATTTATGAAAAGGTCATTAGTAATTTTTTCTCACACAACAAAATATCAAAATATATTTAGTACTTAATTAATGTTACTAGTAAATGTTAAATGATGATATATAATACCTTCATAAAATTATGAAAATCATGTGTTTTAAATCCTGTGATATGTCCATCAACTGTAAAAGCTTTAGCCAATGATGACCCATAGCCAATAGGTGTCCTTATTAAATGAATGACATTTTTTAGTTGGTTTAGCTCTTTTTTTTTCAAAATCCATGGAGCTTTTGCATATGTTTCATTTTCCCTGTTTGGCCACAAAATGTTTTCTATCAATTTTGGTATGCGAAAGAGCAATATCTCCCCTCGAACACAAGATGTCCTTCTCTTTGCCTGATATATGTCAAAATATAGAATCTGGGACATTTTTGAAGATGTGCATATGATCTAATAGGCGAGATATTAATAGATCCATCCAGTAAGGGAGCTCATAAAATATGGATTTCCTTTTCATTCCTTCTGGCATATTAACTACAACTTGTTCTGGTTCTTCAATTGAATTACCCCGATCAAAAAAATCCTCCCAACCTTTCAATTCAGCATCTTCATACTTCTTAAGCCAATCACCTGGACCCATAATCATGGGAGGGCCTCTATTTTCAACTTTTCCATCAAATTGATTCTTCAAGCGATTTCTAAACTTATGATCTAGTGGTAGAAAAACCCTGTTGTTTGCGTAAATAAATTTATATAGAACTTTAGAATACCGCCCTTGAAATTGTTCTGCACATCTTGGACATGCAAATATCCCCTTTGTTTGAAGCCCTGTAATTCAATAAGTAATGTTAATAACATCAAAAAAATAGTATAAAACTAAGTATGAAAGTTGGGATGAAAATAAATTGAGTGTAAATACGTAAATATTTTATCTTACCAGAACAAACATCAAGTCCTGGGAAATCATGAATAGTCCAACATAGCACACTGTACAACATGAAGGACCTATTTGATGGGGGACGTGATATGTCATACATTCTTATGCCTTTCCATAGTAGTTGCATCTCATCAATAAAAAGAGCAAGATAAACATCCATGTTTTTAACTTAATGTTTTCCTGGAACAATGAGAGTCAGCATAAGGTGCTCATTTCTAACACTCATCCATGGGGGAATATTTATACTATCAATCTGACTGGCCAAACACTATAATTTGAGCTCAGGAAAGAGAATGGACACACTCCATCAATTGCAAGACCAAACTTGATACTACGGGGTTCATCTTTGAATTTTCTTGGTCATTTTTCCTCTATGTGTTTCATTGCTTTAGAGTCAGCTAGAATTCACATGAATCCATCTTTACTCTTGTTCTTTGCATGCCAGTCCATCAATTGTGCAAGTGACTTGCAATGAAACATTCATTGAAGTCTAGGTATAATTGGCATGTGACGTAAAACCTTCTTTGGAACTATAGGACCTTGTACATCTGTATGATATCTCTTCTCTTTGCATACAGGGCATTCTACCTTGTTTTGATATTCATCTCTGTATAAAATGTAATCATTTTTACATGAATGAATTTGTTTATATTCAATCCCCAACTCAACCAACGATAGACGCGCCTCTCTACAAGTTGATGGCTACACATTCTATTCAGGGAATATTTTAGTTTTTAGTGCCCTGTAAGATTGCCAGAGATTAAATCAATTAAATGTTTGACTTATAATGAACATGTTTCATATGTCAATCTATACTAGGAATGTGTATATATAATATATGGTTTTAAAATCCCCTTAAAGAAATATAAACAAAGTTGATGAATGTTTACGAATTATGTACACTAATTGACAATTGCAAATTAAGAAATAGATTTCAACTCACTTTAGTAGGGTAGTGAATCCTTTGTCTGACCAACCAAATAGTGACTTGATTTCTAATAATATTAATGTGCATGCTAGTTTTGAGGTTCTACTTGCACCCGATTTGAACACGGGTGTCTTCACTGCTTGCTTGATGGAGTCTTTCAGGTTGTTATCATCAACATTACGTTGGTGGTAATTACCCCTGCTATCATCGTTACTGTCAACCATATGATCATTATTGTCATCATTGTTTTCATCCCCAAAGAAATCTGTAAGCATTTCATTCAATCCTTGTTCATGCAGTGCATTTTCACTATCATGATCATCATCATTAAGGCTAGGTGGCATGTCATCAGTGTATGCGGATCTCATCAGCTCTTCAAATCTGTCAGCTAGTAGTATTCTCTTCAATAATGCTCTTTTCACCCTGGTATTGTTTAAAGGATGGTTTGGATCATCCCATCCAAATCTTAATAACCCAGTTGGATCTTGGGTATTAGTATGTGTTTCATCAACATATTCTACCTATCAACAAATGCAAACATTATTTAATGTTTGGCAACAATTGGATAAATCATAAATGTATCAATTTCAAAGAAATATAATCAAATATGGCTTAAAAAATAAAAATATAAATTGTATGAACATATATACATCAATTGAATAATGGAACATTATTTTATAGACTACCTTTTTTATACAATAATTTAAATAAAACACAATTTTGACAACATAGTTTATAAAACATCAGTCCACACTCATTTATTATTCTTTGGTTTTCTTCCCTTAAGAACATCCTTAGGGAGACCTTGTTCTTCGCTCTTCTTTCACGTAGGAGTGCGTTTTAAGAAGGGGTAATCAATCAATAACTCATCCCCAATGGTAAGGTCCATAGTATCCTCAACCATTATCAATTTATCAACATCTCTTTCCATTTCTCCATCTTTATCATTTATAACCTCAACAAATTGACAATTCAGTCTTACAGTAGGGTCCCTTCCCTTACTACTATTTATAAATCTTGCAATATTTTTGTGTGTGTATGCACGTCCATCTATATACATAAGATGGCCTCTATTGATTTCTTTTCCACTTTCAAATTGGAGACGATGTGTATACATACTTGAATTTAGACCATATGCTGACATGCTAGGCTTATATTTTGTTAGCCTTCTCCATTCACCACTGTAATAGGATGGACCATAATATGGCATTAATCTCCTAGTGGTTTGTTCTAAATTGTTTCTATGTTTAGATCCCACATGTACATTTTGGACAATAAAGAGGCCTAGATTCGCTCCATGAATATTGGAGAGTCGTATCATGTAGTTGTATCCCCAAAATTGAAACACCTCATACACTCTAGGTAGTTGTTGATCACTAGGCCAAGCGCAATATAGTTGACAATCAAATGTCTCTTTGTAAATTGATCTCAAACTTAGGGACAAGTCATCATCTCCATCACATTCATTCTCATAGGGTATGTAGTCCACCTTCCCCTTGTCTTTAAGCAAACTATGCATCTTCAAACCAGTTCTTGTTCTGTTGCTTGTTTTCATCTATTCCTCATCTTCCGAGCTGGTATATTGGCACATATTTTTGTTAGATGTATCATCTGATAAATGATCATTGCCCTCTAGGCTGGAAGTCAGTGATCCAGGAAACTTTAAACCAAGAACTTTATCTTGCAAGTATCCATTAAGAAAAAAATTAGTTATTTAAATAATGTTTAAACGAAGTATACATGTTATTTATATCAATTTGGAAAATTTCTTATCACAATTCCTATTGGATTTGAATCGATTGTAGGAGGCATACTACCGACTGGAAGCTCATCATATATGTAATGTCTTTGTACAATTGCTCATTTGAATTGTTTCTTTCCATGACATACAGAACATCCACAAATAACAATTTTCTCAAAGTATTCATCCCATGTACTATAGTCTTGACCAACCTCTTGTTCAGTGCAATCATTTGTTGTGTCTGCAGGATCCATTGTCATATCCTCTTCCACCCACTGTCATCTACGTGATTTAACAGTTTTAGGTCCACGTCCACGTACATATCTTTTTCGTTTGCTAGTTGAAGGCTCAGGCTTTGCATTTGCTCCAATCTCCATCTAAAATAATCAACAACATGCATTAATTTATGTCAAGATTGGATAATACATTATAAATTTCAATAATACTGTGAAAAAAGATGGACGTATCACAAAATGCCATCACATCATTTTTGCCTAAGGAAATTAGATTTGAGTAAATGATTTCCTGCTTCATCCATTGTGTCCTCATTTGATATGACACGATCTGTTGCCATGGCCTCGTCTGGCCCCTATAATGCACAACATAGTAAATAATGTTTTGTACACCAATTATATCATTTCAATGAATATGCTATCCAACACAAAACCTCACTTTAGTCATATATTTGACATATTGATATCATGTTTTGGCCATCCTAATTGTCAAACTTTTCCCTTGATCATAGAATCACATTTAATCACCATTCATGTGCATTTTCAACCAATAAGTTTGACCTTAGAGGCCTTGTGGACACAGAAATGACTTTATCTCCTCTATGTTGTAGCATTTGTGAATTCATAAACACCTTCCTCCTTTTGTTGAGCTTCCTTTCTCTTCTTACCTCTATTGTATCTACAGATTTCATTGTCATATCTATTTCCACCCACTTTCCTCTCTACGATTTAGTAGTTCTACGCCATCCACATCCTCTCTCCATGGCCTCCTCTAGATCCTGTAATACACTTGAATTTATCTTGTTAATACACTCACTTTTCATTAAGACACACTATGAAAAACAAAATAGGACATTGCAACATTTTGCTCTTCAGAAAAAGTTTACACGTGGAATCTTGACAACTAGAGCTCAAATCTTATGATTACAAGATGACTACAAATTCACATCAAAAAGACATTTATTTCATATTTGACTCTCCTTTTTCTTTATGGGTCATTTTAAGGCAATCTATATCTCTCCAAGTGGCCATAAAACCCTCAAAACAGTCTCAAATAGTCTTTGACACCAAAATTTTAAATTCTTGATGGAGGGAAGGATAATTTGGATGTTAATTTTGAAATCATGTCGTTAGATCTTTGTTAGGTTAATCCTAGCCATTGGATATTCTTTAATTATAGGGACTTTATGTTATATTTCACCATTACCTTTCACTCCAAAATTAATGGTTTCCTTTGAAAAGAAAACCCTCCATTAGCTATCATAACCCCAACCATCTATATTTAGGGATGTTGTCATCATGCCTTAAGGATTGACAAGATCTAAGGAATAACTAGATATATAAATAGGACTATCACAGGTATGTGAGGAAGTGGAAGGTTGTCAGATAGTGAAGGAGATAGTTCATGGCCTCTTAAACCGGGCCTTAAGATTATAGTGAAGTCACATAATATAAACAAAGATTGTCATGACTTGGCTAAAATGTTGTCAATCTCCTATCACATATCTTGAGGTTGTCCTTAATCCCAAATCTAACTCTCAAATGTTAGATGGAAGGTCATGGCTCCAACTAAAATAATTGGTGTCAAAATGATAAGTTAGGGGACCATCATAGTGTTGATCTACTATTGTAGTGGAATCATGAGGATTAACATTGTAGAGGTTGTCATACCATGAGGCATAGGTAACAACCATAGGAGGTTTAAAGAAACACTAGCAACATTAAATTATTGTCATAGTATACCTAGGATAGCTAAGTATGCATCCATAGAGTTATTACTATAAAATTGTCTCATTAATTTTGTGACCAGGTTAAGTCACTATCATAGTAACAATGTAGTTAGTCATCAATCAACATGTTGTCTTTGCATTTCAATGAGATCAATTCTTGAAAAATGACAATCCAGAGGTTAAAGAGACAAGTTGATACCTTACCTAAGTTGTGATGTTCTTGAAACCTTGTCACTATAAAGAGGAGATATCTAGAGAGTAATGTCACAAGGACATAACCAAGGCATTGACTATCATGAGCCATAGGGACAACTTACTACACCATCCAAAACTCCATTTGAACGAGCTACTATCAATAATTCACATTATTGGGGACTGTCATGAAAAAAACACCATGCATAGGACTACCATAGTCAGAGTGGAGAGGATTGTCTAGTCACTGTATGACTGTCATAATATCTAGTGGGTTAGTTACCATGCTTCAACCTAAAATAGGTTAATAAGAACATAGAAATGAAAATCACAATACCATAAGCACACTCCATAAGCTGCCAATATAGTCCCAATATCATGTCATCATGATAGTAAGAGAAGAGTTGTTTGGTTTTTCCAAAGCCATATCACTTGCATAAGGATTGTCACCAACCATCTGTGTAAGGTCATGAAAGAGTGAGTCATTATTGAGCTAATCATAAGAGAATCATGAAGTCAAAATGCTATCATGGAAACAAGATATAGTTACTTATTATAAGGACAATCCAAATTTGGTGAGGTTACTTTTTTATCAACTTCCAAGCAAAATACATCATTTTGCACTTATTGGCACTAAATTAGGCACACTTTGCGCCATCTTTTGCGCCCCAAAAAGATTACATTTAGGCCTAAAAGTTGACGCTAAATTAGGCGCACTTTGCGCCGCCTTTTGCGCCCCAAAAAGATTACATTTAGGCCTGAAAGTCGGTGCTAGAGTCAGCGATATCTGCTCCAACTATAGTGCCAACTACTGGATCAAATTTTTTAAAAAAGCTTCCCGCCAGCACATACCCCCAAAAAAAAAACTTCATTGATTTTTGGTGTTCATTTTTTGTTTGGAGATCGAGCGTTTGGGTTTTTTGTGTTTGCCCTTATTTTGGCAACGACGAGACCTGTTAAGGAAAAACAAAAAATAAAAACTTCTCGCCTGAATTATATGAGAAATTTGATAATTACAAGATAAAAACACCGCATGAATTAGAGGAGAAAAAAGCAGAAAAACGTTGCACGAAGAGAGGAGAAAAAAGGGAAAAACAAGCAAGGAGATGAGAAATTCGATTTAGTTTGTGACACCATAGGTAAGGTTACAATTACAATGAAATTGTTTTCGTTCCCAAAAATATTTTTGTTTCAATTAAATGGAGAGGATTGTGAAGAAAGGGTTGTGAATATTGTTTTGTTTATAGGCGAATCGTTCAAGTCTCTTGTGGTTGCAAAGGAGGAGGGTAAAATTGTAGACATTGCATTATTTCCTCTGCATTCAAGAGCAATGAACGCATTTTTCCCATCAATACATTTCTCAGAAGACAACTTTCTCACTTCATTCCAAAAAAAGTAGTCGAGTGCTTTAAGACAAGTCGATTGTGAGCAAACTAAAATTAGGGCATTTGAGATGAGGGTGAGCAAACTAAAATTAGGCCCGGAACTATAGATTCCCTCCCAAGGCACCAATTGATTCATAGGAAAACAACTTCATGATTTGATCTACAAAGTAAAGGTCAAAAACCTTGAGGAATACAGAAAAAATGGATGAAAACTTTCATACCTGGCAGTGTGTAATTTGTTTGCCTCCACATACTGAACGAAAATAATTTGCCCTAGGTCGCCTCAAAATGTCAAGCAATAGAGGGAGGAGAGCAAAGGCAGCAGACTCTGGCTACAATGAGGTAATTCATTGTCAATTTATAGATTTGTAAATGTTTCCATTGTTTCTTTGATTTTTAGTTTTTAGTTTTTTATTTGTGAATTTAAAACAATAATTTATATATATATATATAGGAACATGAGACTGACAAAGATAAAGAGGCACTGGCTTCCATATTGGGGGTAGAGGCAGTGAACAAATTGGATGGTGTGGACTTGACAATGCTTGCCAGATACATAGAAAAATGATCTGGTAAAGCCCCTGAAACATTGTAACCAAATCAACAGTGTCAAAGGGAATCAATTGATTCCCCAACCAGTCCTGGATCGAGCAAAAGATCCAAGAGGAAATCAATAACAATAAATTCTAAGAATGTGGAATAGGGAATAGAGGCTTACAATGTCCCACCCACTCCTGGGACACAGACTTCTTCAACCACCACGCCATGTTTTGCATCTTACATTGGCACCTACGATACCGAGATAGAATATGATGTGGTTTCAGGGGAAGTCTGAATGACAGATGCTGGAAAAAAATTTGTGAATAGGTTGAAGGAATCATGCCTTCAACGGTTCAAAGACCATCTACATTTGCCATTCTCAAAGATACCCATGCACCTGCAAAAAGTAGTTATCTAGGACATGGAGATTGAATTTGGCACAAGTTGGTCTGTAAAGAAGCTAAAGCTACGAATGTCTCAAAACTGCAAGAGATTTCGGTGCAACCAAACAAAGAAGATAAAAAAACTCACTCTTGAGCTAAGGCTCAAAAAAAGGCCAATTGATGTAAGTGTGAAAGTATGGAAAGAGCTGGGGCAGGGACCCTGGCTCGATTGGCTAAGTAATTCCATTGTGGTAAACATGGTCACGAGCTCCAATCTCCCCCCATCCCCATGGTATCGGAGAGCGTGTCGTGCCAGCATCATCGGTCACATGAAAAAAGTTTACTAGGCACAAAAAAAAGTATGGAAAGAGCTTATAAAAGCATATGAGAAGTCCAATGCATAGAGGAAGTCCGGTGAGGAGAGTACACAAGTATTTGAATTTGGTCATAAGATTATATCAAATTTATTCAACGATTTTTAAATTTTATTTGTACATAGTTAAATTGAATTAGTATATGTTTTAGGACAAGGCCTCAAAGGCTAGGCTTAACAAACTTCATGCCACGCATCACAGTGGCCAGAAAGGTTTACAAGCCTTGATCTGTACATTTGTAAGTATATTTAATATGTTAAATGATATATTTTTTATTTCCTAGGAAAAAGTAAATGATTGCATATTAATTACTTAAACTAATCCATGTGCCATGTTTTGACAGAAGGAGAAATATGTCCGGTATCCAATGCAATTTGAAAAGGATATGTTACAAACCAAAAAGTGGACTGATTTTGTAATTTGGATGGAGAACGAGGTATCAATAGTTGACTTTCAATAACTTAGTCGGATATTGTTGTGTTAATATGTCAATTTGCATTTCTTGTGTTGAGTTGTTTATTGATGCGTAGGATGAGTTCTAAAGTGCTTCTCTGTTGGTCCTAGCACCCTTAAATGTAAGATTTCTAGATTAGATGACAAATGATTACTCTTATATCTTTGGGGACCCTTCTTGGTGCCGTTAGGATCATAATGAGTATACTAGTCTTGTGATTGCTTACAAAAAGTGGTTGCAATTAACCTAATCACGTGGTCATTATCCACAATATTTTGTGTGTGTCATGCTATCTCATATGCTTAAGTTTAATGGGCTAATAATAAACATAAAATCCTTGTTTTCCTACCTACAACTAATGGACTTGTTGGAACCTAAAATTTCCTATAATTTTTTGCAAAAAAATTAGGTTCCCATGATGAAAAATCCAAATTCTACAACCTTTGCCACCATCCTCCCTGCTTGTGTTAGAATGGGAGCTTTGGAATAGGGTATGGACATCCATCAATACATAAAGGATATAGGAATTTTTGTTAGATGTTGTAGTTGCAACTGCCCTGTTAGACATGTATGCAAAATGTGGAAGCATAGACAAGGCACGTGAACTGTTTGACAGAATGCCTCAAAGAAATGTGGTCTCATGGACTGCAATGACTGCAGGATATGCACAAAATGGATTTATTGAAAAGGCTTCAAAATTTTTAAAGCAAATACAATTGGCTGGTGTAAAGCCAAATTCCACAACCTTTGCAACCATCCTCCCTGCCTATGTCAAAATGGGAGCTTTGGAAGAGGGTATGGACATCCATCAATACATAAAGGATAGAGGAATTTTGTTATATGTTGTAGTTGCAACTGCCCTGTTAGACATGTATGCAAAATGTGGAAGCATAGATAAGGCACATGAACTATTTGACAGAATGCCTCAAAGAAATGTGGTCTCATGGACTGCAATGACTGCATGATATGGACAAAATGGATTTGTTGAAAAGGCTTCAGAAATTTTAAAGCAAATGCAACTGGCTGGTGTAAAGCCAAATTCCACAACCTTTGCCACCATCCTCCCTACCTATGTCAAAATGAGAGCTTTGGAATAGGGTATGGACATCCATCAATACATAAAGGATAGAGGAATTTTGTTAGATGTTGTAGTTGCAACTACCCTGTTAGACATGTATGCAAAATGTGGAAGCATAGACAAGGCACATGAACTGTCTCACATAATGCCTCAAAGAAATGTTGTCTCATGGACTGCAATGACTGCAGGATATGCATAAAATGGATTTGTTGAAAAGGCTTCAAAATTTTTAAAGAAGATGCAATTGGCTGGTGTAAAGCCAAATTCCACAACCTTTGCCACCATCCTCTTTGCCTGTGTCAGAATGGTAGCTTTGGAATAGGGTATGGACATCCATCAATACATAAAGGATAGAGGAATTTTATCAAATGTTGTAGTTGCAACTACCCTGTTAGACATGTATACAAAATGTGGAAGCATAGACAAGGTACGTGAACTGTTTGACAGAATGCCTCAAAGAAATGTGGTCTCATGGACTGCAATGATTACAGGATATGCACAAAATAGATTTGTTGAAAAGGCTTCAGAAATTTTAAAGCAAATGCAATTGGTTGGTGTAAAGCCAAATTCCACAACCTTTGCCACCATCCTCCCTACCTGTGTTAGAATGGGAGCTTTGGAATAGGGTATGGACATCCATCAATACATAAAGGATAGAGGAATTTTGTCAGATGTTGTAGTTGCAACTGCCTTGTTAGACATGTATGTAAAATGTGGAAGCATAGACAAGGCACGTGAACTATTTGACAGAATGCCTCAAAGAAATGTTGTCTCATGGACTGCAATGACTATAGGATATGCACAAAATGGATTTGTTGAAAAGGCTTCAGAAATTTTAAAGCAAATGCAATTGGCTAGTGTAAAGCCGAATTCCACAACCTTTGCCACCATCCTCCCTGCCTGTGTCAGAATGGGAGCTTTGGAATAGGGTATGGACATCCATCAATACATAAAGGATAGAGGAATTTTGTCAGATGTTGTAGTTGCAACTGCCCTATTAGACATGTATGCAAAATGTGGAAGCATAGACAAGGCATGTGAATTGTTTGACATAATACCTAAAAGAAATGTGGTCTCATGGACTGTAATGACTGCAGGATATGCACAAAATGGATTTATTGAAAAGGCTTCAGAAATTTTAAAGCAAATGCAATTAGCTGGTGTAAAGCCAAATTCCACAACCTTTGCCACCATCCTCCTTGCCTATGTCAGAATGGGAGCTTTGGAATAGGGTATAGACATCCATCAATACATAAAGGATAGAGGAATTTTGTCAGATGTTGTAGTTGCAACTGCCCTGTTAGACATGTATGCAAAATGTGGAAGCATAGACAAGGCACGTGAACTGTTTGACAGAATGCCTCAAAGAAATGTTGTCTCATGGACTGCAATGACTGTAGGATATGCGCAAAATGGATTTGTTGAAAAGGCTTTAGAAATTTTAAAGCAAATGCAATTGGCTGGTGTAAAGCCGAATTCCACTCCCTTTGCCACCATCCTCCTTGCCTGTGTCAGAATGGGAGCTTTGGAATAGGGTATGGACATCCATCAATACACAAAGGATAGAGGAATTTTGTCAGATGTTGTAGTTGCAACTACCCTGTTAGACAAGTATGCAAAATGTGGAAGCATAGAGAAGGCACGTGAACTGTTTGACAGAATGCATCAAAGAAATGTGGTCTCATGGACTGCAATGACTGAAGGATATGCACAAAATGGATTTGTTGAAAAGGCTTCAGAAATTTTAAAGCAAATGCAATTGGCTAGTGTAAATCCAAATTCCACAACCTTTGCCACCATCCTCCCTGCCTGTGTCTGAATGGGAGCTTTGGAATAGGGTATGCACATCCATCAATACATAAAGGATACAGGAATTTTTGTCAAATGTTGTAGATGCAACTGTCCTGTTAGACATGTATGCAAAATGTGGAAGCATAGACAAGGCACGTGAACTGTTTGATAGAATGCCTCAAAGAAATGTGGTCTCATGGACTGCAATGACTGCAGGATATGGATAAAATGGATTTGTTGAAAAGGCTTTAGAAATTTTAAAGCAAATGCAATTGGCTGGTGTAAAGCCAAATTCCACAACGTTTGCCACCATCCTCCCTGCCTGTGTCAAAATTTGAGCTTTGGAATAGGGTATGGACATCCATCAATACATAAAGGATAGAGGAATTTTGTTAGATGTTGTAGTTGCAACTGCCCTGTTAGACATGTATGCAAAATGTGGAAGCATAGACAAGGCACGTGAACTGTTTGACAAAATTCCTCAAAGAAATGTGGTCTCATGGACTGCAATGACTGCAGGATATGCACAAAATGGATTTGTTGAAAAGGCTTCAGAAATTTTAAAGCAAATGCAATTGGCTGGTGTAAAGCCAAATTCCAAAACCTTTGCCACCATCCTCCCTACCTGTGTCAAAATGAATGCTTTGGAATAGGGTATGGACATCCATCAATACATAAAGGATAGAGGAATTTTGTTAGATGTTGTAGTTGCAACTGCCCTGTTAGACATGTATGTAAAATATGGAAGCATAGACAAGGCACGTGATTTGTTTCACATAATGCCTCAAAGAAATGTTTTCTCATGGACTGCAATGACTGCAGGATATGCACAAAATGGATTTGTTGAAAAGGCTTCAGAAATTTTAAAGTAGATGCAATTAGCTGGTGTAAAGACAAATTCCACAACCTTTGCCACCATCCTCCCTGCCTGTGTCAGAATAGGAGCTTTCGAATAGGGTATGGACATCCATCAATACATAAAGGATAGAGGAATTTTGTCAGATGTTGTAGTTGCAACTGCCCTGTTAGAAAATGTATGCAAAATGTGGAAGCATAGACAAAGCACATGAACTATTTGACAGAATGCCTCAAAGAAATGTGGTCTCATGGACTGCAATGACTATAGGATATGCACAAAATGGATTTGTTGCAAAGGCTTTAGAAATTTTAAAGCAAATGCAATTAGCTGGTGTAAAGCCAAATTCCACAACCTTTTCCACCATCCTCCCTTCCTGTGTCAGAATGGGAGCTTTGGAATAGGGTGTGGACATCCATCAATACATAAAGGATAGAGGAATTTTGTCAGATGTTGTAGTTGCAACTGCCCTATTAGACATGTATGCAAAATGTGGAAGCATAGACAAGGCATGTGAATTGTTTGACATAATACCTCAAAGAAATGTGGTCTCTTGGACTGCAATGAATGCAGGATATGCACAAAATGGATTTGTTGAAAAGGCTTCAGAAATTTTAAAGCAAATGCAATTAGCTGGTGTAAAGCCAAATTCTACAACCTTTGCCACCATCCTCCCTGCTTGTGTCTGAATGGGAGCTTTGGAATCGGGTATAGACATCCATCAATACATAAAGGATAGAGGAATTTTTGTCGGATGTTGTAGTTGCAACTGCCCTGTTAGACATGTATGCAAAATGTGGAAGCATAGACGAGGCACGTGAACTGTTTGACAGAATGCCTCAAAGAAATGTTGTCTCATGGACTGCAATGACTATAGGATATGCACAAAATGGATTTGTTGAAAAGGCTTCAAAATTTTTAAAGCAAATGCAATTAGCTAGTGCAAAGCCAATTTCCACAACCTTTGCCACCATCCTCCCTTCTTGTGTCAGAATGGGAGCTTTGGAATAGGGTATGGACATCCATCAATACATAAAGGATAGAGGAATTTTGTCAGATGTTGTAGTTGCAATTGTCCTGTTAGACATGTATGCAAAATGTGGAAGCATAGACAAGGCACGTGAACTGTTTGACAGATTGCCTCAAAGAAATGTTGTCTCATGGACTGCAATGACTGCAGGATATGTACAAAATGGATTTGTTGAAAAGGCTTCAAAAATTCTAAAGCAAATGCAATTGGATGGTATAAAGACAAATTCCACAACCTTTGCCACCATCCTCCCTGCCTGTGTCAGAATGGGAGCTTTGGAATAAGGTATGGACATCCATCAATACATAAAGGATAGAGGAATTTTGTCAAATGTTGTAATTGCAACTACCTTGTTAGACATGTATGCAAAATGTGGAAGCATAGACAAGGCACATGAATTGTTTGACAGAATGCCTCAAAGAATGTTGTCTCATGGACTGCAATGACTATAGGATATGCACAAAATGGATTTGTTGAAAAGGCTTCAGAAATTTTAAAACAAATGTAATTGGCTGGTGTAAAGCCAAATTCCACAACCTTTGCCCCCATCCTCCCTGCCTGTGTCAGAATGGGTGCTTTGGAATAGGGTATGGACATCCATCAATACATAAAGGATAGAGGAATTTTGTCAAATGTTGTATTTGCAACTGCCCTGTTAGACATGTATGTAAAATGTGGAAGCATAGACAAGGCATGTGAACTATTTGACAGAATGCCTCAAAGAAATGTGGTCTCATGGACTACAATGACTGCAAGATATGTACAAAATGGATTTGTTGAAAAGGCTTCAAAAATTTTAAAGCAAATGCAACTGGCCGGTGTAAAGCCAAATTCCACAACCTTTTCCACCATCCTCCCTGCCTGTGTCAGAATGGGAGCTTTGGAATAGGGTATGGAGATCCATCAATACATAAAGGATAGAAGAATTTTGTCAGATGTTGTAGTTGTAACTTTCCTGTTAGACATGTATGCAAAATGTGGAAGCATAGACAAGGCATGTGAACTATTTGACAGAATGCCTCAAAGAAATGTTGTCTCATGGACTGCAATGACTGCAGGATATGCACAAAATGGATTTGTTGAAAAGGCTTCAAAAATTTTAAAGCAAATGCAATTGGCTGGTGTAAAGCCAAATTCCACAACCTTTGCCACTATCCTCCCTGCCTGTGTCAGAACGGGAGCTTTTGAATAGGGTATGGACATCCATCAATACACAAAGGGTAGAGGAATTTTGTCAGATGTTGTAGTTGCAACTACCCTATTAGACATATATGCAAAATGTGGAAGCATAGACAAGGCACGTGAACTGTTTGACAGAATGCCTATTAATTCCCAATGAAAGTGTTTGAAGTTTGAAAATTATGAATAGGATTGTGAAATGATATTTGTGATGACCAATGCTTTCATCTATTGGGCAATAGAGTCAAAGGTTAGTGGTATATGGATCCCTATAATTGTTTTAACTTAGATTACTGGGCACTTAGGTGAATCTACACCTTGTGTAGATGTGCAAACATGTTGAGTTGTAAGGTTCTTCTTACTGATCCCAATGATATTTTCTTAAATCATTGTGATCGTAGGAAAGGATTTTTACTCAATAAGAAAGGAAACCTAACAAGATGACCAGTCTTAAAGGATTTTTAACTCTTAGGCAGAGACCAATAAACACAGGAAGCTTTAGTAGGAATTAAATCAACTTTCCACATAAAACAATCAAATTGATCACATAGAAACAACAATTGTGCTCTGACAAATTAAACATACCCTTGATATATTAATTTGAATTGATTTAAGAAATCTTTCTGGAGACAACCACACAGCTCATAAACATGAAATTCCACACAGCAATTGAACACCAAAAATATAATCCACCAGATAACTTTTACTCCTTTGCATTAAATTACAAGTTCAGAGCACATGAGAATATAACATAACATAAGTATTGCAGGTTTTAGATTTGTATATATATATTAAAGAGCCTTGTAATTGTTCTCATAATTTGAAGCGGCCTTGGTATCCCTTATTTATGGGATGCGAAACTTGCTTCAGGCCGAAAGGACATGCCTTTTCATAAACATACTCCTAACTATTGCAATGATTAAGGAAATAAGAAAATAATTTACAGATACGCAAGGTGATCAATATTGTGCTCGATTATTCATCAGATGTAGAATCGTGACCCATAGGTCTGGCAAAGTCATCTCTTCAGGATCAGTTTTGACATGTCCAAGGTATCTGTTAAACAATGTATCTCCGTACTCGTGTATATTCACTGTGTCCTGGATATAAACATGTTTACTCTGGCCAAGTGATCATTGTACTCCTATTCAACACATGTATCTGAAGCAATTATATCACTTATAGAAAATTCTAGGGCAAACAGCTTCTCGAGGCACTGATAGGTATTATCCAATACTTTTTATTCATCATTCACCTTATCCAGGAGTGGTTGCAGCATCTAGCTCATTTCCCTTACCCAGTCATCCATATCTCGAAGATCACTTCCAGAAAAGAAGGTTGGAAATGTCAACTCAAGGTTTTGATCAAAATCATTTAGGTCATCAGTCAATGTAGTGTTATACTTTTCATGTTGGACAATTAAGTTGTTATATTCCTCAAGTATTTGACCTTGGAGACTTGACTTAGCACTCAATTCTTCTTTAGTTTATAATAGCCTCAAATGAAAGTGGTCGATGATTTTTGGATGGATATTTATTACATATGATAATTTTAATTTACTGCTCAGGATGGATGTTGTCAAATTCAATTAAACTATAGATATTTGACTCACTTGTTTTAATTATAGATGATGATCATGTTATAATAATTATCTTGTTATTTAATCATATGAGTTAAATAATTAAATTACTTACTCTATAACCATAAGAGTTATTTAAGAGCCATGATATATATAACTAATTAAATTGAAATAAAACATATTAAATTAATAAACGTAAGCGAAACAAGAAGCATTTTTAGAAGCAAAAAAGGAAGCAACAATGGAAGCCAAACTAGAAGCAACAAAAGATGCAAAAATGGAAGCAAAATTGGAAGAAACAAGCGACATTATATTGGAAGCAACAATGGAAGCAAAATTGGAAGCAACAATGGAAGCAAAATTGGAAGAAAAACTGAAAGCAAAATCAAAAGCAAAATTGGAAGCCAAATTGGAAGCAAAACTAGAAGCAAAATTGGAAGCGAAACTAGAAGCAAAACCAGAAGCAAAATTGGAAGTGAAACCGGAAGCAAAATTTGAAGCAAAACCAAAAGCAAAATTGGAAGCAAAACTGGAAGCAAAACCAAAAGCAAAACTGGGAGCAAAATCAGAAGCAAAACTGGAAGCAAAATTGGAAGCAAAATTGGAAACAAAACCAGAAGCAAAGCCAAAAGCAAAATTGGAAGCAAAACCAGAAGCCAACCTGGAAGCAAAACTAGAAGCAAAATTGGAAGCAACAGTGGAAGCAAAACTGGAAGTAAAACCGGAAGCAAAACTAGATGCAAACTTGGAAGCAATAGAAGAAGTAAAATCGGAAGCCAAACTGGAAGCAACAAAATCCGGTGCTAAACCTGGAGCTAAAATCTGGCATTAAACCTGGCGCTAAACATAGCGCTAAACCTGGCGTTATAACCAGCGCTAAACCCGGTGAAAAAGTGAAATACAATTGGGCACTAAGTTTGGCGCCGACAGAAGTGTCCAATTCATGGATGCAAATGCACTAAATTCTGGCACTAGTTTAGGCGCTAATTGCATGTTTTACTGTAGTGAAAGGACAAAATAAAGTCTCTTGTATTTCCTTGATAACTTGGGCAAATGACTACAAAAAAATATTATTTAAATTTGATACTGGGCATCACAACACATATGTCTATATATCCATTCAAAATTAGGTCAAAATTCATCAATTTAATATCCCAAAACATCAAAGAACTTTCTAGGCATCTGTTAGAACATAATGTCATTAGGGGTCATACCCTTATAACATTTATATAATGTTCCAATATAAGGTTATAAAACCTTATGTTTTTTTTTGGGTAAGTGCTACCTAAGGGGGTAGCTCCCTCTATTAATCACAAAAGAAGAATACATCAGCCAAATGGCATCAATGATAAAGATAGCCTACACCATCTACAACATCAATCAGCCTAACCAACACATTCTTCAGTAACCGAGGGTATGCTAGCACATTTTTTTAGTATGTAGAGGGCCACTAGAAACCATAGGAGAGCATCATAACTTTATTCTTGTGAATTGAATGGCTCTTGCAAGTCTGAACAGATACACTCCTGTAAACTATCTGGAATTGAAATATTTTCAAAGGCTACCTCAGACGAACACGTCTATAAAGGCACCCCAAGGTTTGCCAGGTAGTCAGCAGATGTGTTGGCCTCTCGATAAACACGATTGATAGAATACATGAGTCCACTTTCTCTAGCAGCTACCCGATACAACTCAAAACACCTTTCAGTTTCCAGTTTTGAATCGTCCTTTTGGACACAATGTTGATGCATATCAAAGAATCTCCCTCAATTTCTATTGCCTTATATCCTTTTTCCAAGCACAAGCTCAATCCGTGAGCAAGAGCTACGAACTCAACTTCATTGTTGGAAGCTACTCCGATGCTGCCAGCAAACGCCTAGATGCAATCACCTTGCCAATTTTGCAAAATGCAGCTGATACTAGCATCCCCAGGATTACCTTTTGATGCACCTTTGAAATTGAGTTTGATACTATCTTTCCACGGCGGAACCCATCGTGCATCAGAGCGTAACTTCTAATTTACATTTGGTCCAATGTTTGGTGGTTTAAGGGTAGGCTAGGATCTTTGGATTTGACTATCTCACTTTGTGAACTATGTATCTTTTGGCCTACACTGGTTAGAGTTCACCACCTCGCATATACCCTCCTTGATCTTTCTGATTACAATTTCAACCGGGAGGCTTGAATCCTTGAATATTCTACGATTCCTCTCCTTCCATAGATGCCAAACAAGCATTGATGGTGTGGTGATCCAAACATTCACCCAGAAGGATTTCATGTTGCCATACAACCAACTGCGAATTAAATCCATTAAGTCCCTCAGTTGAGGGGCAAACCAACCAAGAGAGGACATGAGCCAGTCCCAACATCTGGAGGCAAATTCGCAAGATAGGAGTAGATGATTGACAGTCTCTACGTCATTGTTGCATAGAGGACATCTGTTAGGCTTGGATATACCAATCACAACAAGCCTGTCTTTGGACAGGATGCACTTATGCAACATGGTCCACATAAAAGCACCCGCCTTTGGTAAAAGACCCAGATTTCAACACAATCATGCCGGCCACTCAGGATCAGTTTGACGAGTGCATTGTAGTTGATATCCAAGCTAAATTGAATACATCCCAGATTTAGCACCCATCCATATAACCTTGTCTTCCTCCCCTGTCAACCACACATGTCGTGGCAATAGTAATGTCGATAAAGCCTTTTTATCATCCTCTGGGATTCTAAAGTCATCTATGTTTATCCATTCGATCATTGAGTACCACCCGACATTGGTTTTATGATTATTATTTATTTACAAATGGTTTCTTTGAATGGGTGTGACTAATACCCCTTAAAGTATTATGCCACCCCTTCTCCTTTATTTAAGGAGGTTCTCTCTCATTTGAGAGGCAGGAATTTGGAGATTTATAGTGAATTATATAACTATTGACATGAGATAATATTGGCCTTGTGGAAGTATGTAGAGAAGTATATCCTTAGGTTCAATCTATTCTTTAATAGACTATTTTTACATAAGTGTCTTAATAAAATGATGCTTTATGGGGTTTTTAACCCGAAAGGGTTTTCCCCATGTATATCTTGTGTAATGTGTTAAACCTATGCTTGTATAATTCTCTTTTATATTTATTTTACATTTTGTTCATAATGATTAGTATCATAAGATCCTAATTTCTAACATGGTATCAGAGTAGGTTAGGCTATATCAATCATTCTTATAGGTTATATGGGAAGACCTATATAACTTGATGGGAAATCTCTTTATGCTTAGTCAACACATGTGCATGGACATTTGTGCAATACATTTGGTGTGCCTTTTCTATTGTTTTAAAATCAATTCATCAAGAGAATGTTAAGAAATGCTAATCATTTTCACAGGTGATATCTAAAAGAATTTTTATGTTAATATTTTTCTAACATGTTCATAAACTTCCCACCATTAGCTTCCTTCTCTTGCTAAAATATTTCATTAAGATTTTTGTTTCATTAATGCATCTAGCATGTCTCTTCTGTTTCCTCAACTATTAAATTACTAAACAATACATTAATATATGTCTCTATGATGGATAGGACACCCTCTCTCATTGGTTGGGGTTGGACATTTCTCAACCAAGACCTATCCTAAGATATCATTACAAATGATTTAATTTCTTATATTATCTTTATGTGTTTGTCTTTATAAATCAAAAAAGAATTTTTTATTTAAATCAATGTGGTCATATAAAGGGATCATTATTAAGAAAATACCATTATCACTTACCCGCACTCCACTTTCAAATTAACAAAGGCTTACTACATGAAATCTTCTAATATTGACAATAGATTAGGAAGAAATTAATGAAATCATTAAAAATCTTGCATTGATGACCTATGATACTCACTTCTTGTAGAGAAAAGCCATCAAATTTCATATCATGTTGATCCCATGTGGCGATACCCTTCATTCCTAACCATCAATCAAATAAAACAAATTACCCACTTTTTTTTAGTGTGACAAAACTAAAAGTTGGTTTAAAACTCCATGATCCTTAGATGTATTTCAATAAAATGGTCTAAAGGATTGTATGATATTCATGTAAGCATTAGACAAAACATCCACTAGCTTTCGGTTTAAAAGAAATAATCCTTTAGATAAACTGCGTTTCCAACCTACTTATCTATTGGCTCCTTTCTGTTGCAACATATTAAAAAGAATCAAGGCAAAACTTTGAACATTGAATTATTTTTCACTTTAAAGTAAAGGATATTATACCATTTACTATGAAGATTGACATTAAATTTTTGACCAAAGTGTTAAATGTTTTGTTTATTAATTTGATCCATAAATATTTTGTTGTTTAAGATTGATCCCTAAATATCCTTGCAAAAGAATAGATTGCAATCACAATATTGTTGGTCCAACAATAGTAAGACCCAAAAATATAATTATACCAAAAACACTCGTATTCTTTTATGTACTATCATACTATGTCATATACAATTCGACCCCTTGATGTCACCAATATGATGTAATTGACATCCAAAATTACCTTTTGTTTTAACAGTTTAAAGACATTTATAAAAATTGTTGTCTTGTATGTTCGCAAACATAGTGAAAGTCACGACTAGTCAAAAGTAGCCTTACGAATATTATTAGTCCCTGCCTTATAGGTGGGAGACTAATGTTTTCGATGCGCTCGTCTCTATTAATGCAAACATCAGAAATCATGTTGCTAATGTTAATGCTATAGTCTATGGCATTGATTTATTAAAAGGGAATTTCCATTTTTTTTGGCAATTTTGTCATTGGTTGTCGGTATTTTCCTTGGGGTTTTTGTTTTTTCCTTATTGCAAAAAATTGGAAAATAATTTCGAGGCAAGCAAGGCAAAAATGTAAACATTTCCTAATGTTTTGTCGGTGTGGGAAATATTTCATGACTTTCTAATGTCCTTTGATATAGTCGTGTCTTTGCGCCCAGTGTTTGTGTCGATGCGTGGCATTTTAAGAGGACATTGTGCATTTATCAGTTTTTTATTTTAATTTATTGTTAATCAACTGAAGGGCGACATTAATGGCTTATGGTGTGAGGTTTTTAGTCTGTGGAGCAAAGGATTATTTGTGTTGTTTATTCACTTGCTTAGATTGTTTGATGGGGGTGAAATTTGTGTCTGTTGAGACGATTTGCATGCATCGTATTGGAAGCGAAAAAGGAGGCGTTTGTAAGTTTATGCATCTTTTACACAATTATTTTTGTGTTGTTTATTCATTTGCTTAGATTGTTTGATCCTACATCTTTTACACGGTCATTTTTGCGTTGTTTATTCATTTTCTCAGATTGTTTGATGAGAGTGAAATTTGTGTCTATTGAGAGGGCTTGCATGCATCGTATTGGAAGCGAAAAAGGAGGCATCTGTAAGTTCCTACATCTTTTACACAGTCATTTTTGCGTTATTTATTCATTTGCTCAAATTGTTTGACGAGGGTGAAATCTGTGTCTGTTGAGAGGGCTTGCATGCATCAATTTGGAAGCGCAAAAGGAGGTGTCTGTAAGTTCCTACATCTTTTACACAGTCATTTTTGCGTTGTTTATTCATTTGTTCAGATTGTTTGATGAGGGTGAAATCTGTGTCTGTTGAGAGGGTTTGCATGCATCATGTTGGAAGTGAAAAAGGAGACATCTGTAAGTTCCTGCATCTTGTACACGGTCATTTTTGTATTGTTTATTCATTTGCTCAGATTGTTTGATGAGGGTGAAATCTATGTCTGTTGAGAGGGTTTAGATGCATTGTATTGGAAGCAAAAAAGGAGGCGTCTGTAAGTTCCTACATTTTTTACACAGTCATTTTTGCGTTGTTGAATTTAGTCCCTGATGGTGACTGGTTGTCATTGATGTCAAAAAGGTTGGTTGATGAGTGGTCTTGCAAAGAATGTTTTAGGGATGCAGAATGGTTGATAGATTTGTGTTTGATCTTGTGCAAATACTTCATGGATAAATCCTCAAAGATGGTG
Organism: Cunninghamia lanceolata; assembly: GCA_027924645.1. Taxonomy (NCBI): domain Eukaryota; kingdom Viridiplantae; phylum Streptophyta; class Pinopsida; order Cupressales; family Cupressaceae; genus Cunninghamia; species Cunninghamia lanceolata. The sequence continues at coordinate 2,104,344 of BSBN01001378.1, forward strand.
TAGTTTTTCAGTGGCAGTGATTTAATGCAAAGATAATGTATTGCTTGGTTCTTCTTTGAAATCCTTAATGTCTTGTGATGACCACATCATGTGTGTCTTGCAGATGCAGAGAATGGACTTATACTCTTGGTCTTCATAGGTTTGGGCTTCTTGGTGCCTTAGAAGTTGATATGTTGATCATGATGCAAGGTTGGTTGAAAGTAAGTTCACAAGGTCTCATCAGAACTGTAGGTCATGGAGTGATCATTATCATTATCCTGATAACATGTGTTGTTGTTTTGGATATCATAGTTCAAAGTTTTCATGAGTTGTTATTCAAGATACTTGTCAGTTGTTCTTGGGTTGATATTAGGTCACCTTTCAGGAGCTTGGTCAGTATGAATGCTTGTCAAGACAGTGCAATAAAGTAATCTTTGTTTGAAGTGGGTCATTATCATCAGAGGTCTTATTTGATCAAGTTGATACAGATGACATGGTATGCATTCTTGTGGTATGACATGAACTTCATTTGATATCAGTTGCAATTGATTCTCATTTGTTAGTTATGACATATGCAGAGACATATAATCATGTCTTCATGTTTTTCGTATTTCTCATGTCTCCATTTTTTTAGTGTCATCAATAGTGTCTTCTTGTCTTGGTCTTAAAGTCATGATTTGATCATTGTCATATTTCTTAACTCTTGAGATATCTATTGATACAAATGACAAATTCCACTAAGTCTATGTCTTTCTCATTACACACAGTGAAGGTTTCAGTGGATTACAGTGAATCACAATTTATATGTCTTGATCAAAAATTGTAGATTTGGTTTATACTTGGGGCAAAATGTTCTTGAATGAGCTCACAAATATCTAAGTAGAAGATCAAGTCATAGTTTTAAAGCTTCTAAACAAACATCATATCCCTTTTGTTATAATCGCCAGTTGACCAGCTTAGGAGGTTTGTGTCACTTAAGTGACAACTTAAGGGTCTCAACACCGTGGTTCTTACCGGCCTCGATGCCTAGGGTGCCCGGTCACCAAGTCATGAATGTCCCCGACTGGCAGGAAGCACAGATCAACGCACCAAATTTAAAATGCAGTTGGCGGGATTGCCACATCTGATGGTCATGTTTTAAACTATGCCGCAATCTGTATTGTTTAAACTTGACGGCCTCTGTGCCATGAAAAGCAGAAAAGTTTATTTGTTGCTATCTTTAAATGACAGCGATGAGAGAAGTTGGACAGTCAGAAGATTTTTTTGGAAAGTTTCATAAAAAGATATTTATCTTTGTGGAATGTGAATCGTTAAGAGATATTGAAATTGGAAACTTTCAATATAGAAATTAAAAAAGATATATATTGCTTTTTAAGGTGAGATGAATTTGATTTTGGGTTGAGGAGTTTTGAGAGAGTTTTGAGAATGAAAGAGATTTGTTTTCAGAGGATGGAAGATTTTGTTATGAAATGAATTTTTGCAGGTGTGATGGTGCAGTCAAGATTGAAAGTTTGTTTATGATCAAAGAAGCAGATGAGAGATGATCTTGAAGAGTGTGAGAAGTTTTGAGAATGGGATTTTTGTTATGAAATGTATTTTTTGTGTATTGCAGGTATGTCTAAGGTATGAAGAGACATTTTCTTGGACAGGGAGATATGTTTAGTTTTGGAAGTGTGATGGTGCATTAAATGAATAAAGTTTTCAATCAGGATCAATATTTTCTTAGAGAAGGTGGAGGTGTCGAAAGATAACAATTTTTCAGAAAGAGTTAATTCTTCAGAATTGTAGTGTGAAATTTGATGAAATTGTAAATTGATTTTGGGATTATCTTGCAGAGGTATGAGATATTTTGCAATTGATTGATTGCAGATGATATGATGATGACAGTTGAAGTTTGATTTGATTGCAGAGAATATATTTTTGTTTGTTTTTTAAAAGGAGAAATAAGGTGTTGTTTTATTGAAACAGTGAAACCCCCTGAGTTTTTCATTGAAATTTTTGATGTTGTAATGTCAGTGAGACATGCAGAGAAGTACAATATGCTAGTGAGGCAAAATTGTAATGTCAGTGAGACATGCAGAGAAGTACAATATGCCAATGAGGCAAAATTGTAATGTCAGTGAGACAGTTGTAAATCTAAATTTTTTGTTAAGCTAGTGAGACAGTTGAGTGGTTTTTATACCCCAGGAGGGTTTTCCACTCGGGAAATTTCTTGTGTCAAATTTTGTGTTGATACTCTGCATAATCTTTTTATCTATCTGAAGAATTCTATAATTGTGAAGTTAAGTTTATCAAAAGTTGTAAAAAGTGTTAAATTGTTAAACACATTGATTCACCCCCCCTCTCAGTGTTGTGTGTATTCCTACAGTCCCTACCTTATAGGCAGGAGACTAATGTTTTCACTGCGCTCGTCTCTGTTAATGCAAACATCATAAATCATGCCACTAATGTTAATGTTATAGTCTGTGGCATTGATTTATTAAAAGGGAATTTCCATTTTTTTGTCAATTTTGTCATTGGTTGTTGGTATTTTCCTTGGGGTTTTTGTTCTTTCCTAATTGCAAAAAATTGGAAAATAATTTCGGGGCAAGCAAGGAAAAAATGTAATCGTTTCCTAATGTTTTGTCGGTGTGGGAAATATTTCATGACTTTCTAATATCCTTTGATATAGTCATGTCTTCGCACCTAGTGTTTGTGTCGACACGTGGCATTTTAAGAGGACATTGTGCATTTATCAGTTCTTTATTTTCAATTATTATGAATAGATTGAAGCGTGACCGGCATTAATGGCTTATGGTGTGAGGTTTTTAGTCTGTGGAGCAAAGGATTATTTGTGTTGTTTATTCACTTGCTTAGATTATTTGATGAGGGTGAAATCTGCGTCTATTGAGAGGGTTTGTATGCATTGTATTGGAAGCGAAAAAGTAGGCGTCTGTATGTTCCTGCATCTTTTACAGTCATTTTTGTGTTGTTTTACTATAAGTTCTGACATCTTTTACACAGTCATTTTTGCGTTCTTTGTTCATTTGCTTAGATTGTTTGACGAGGGTGAAATCTGTGTCTGTTGTGGGGGTTTATGTCTATCGTATTGGAAGCGAGAAACAAGGCATTTGTAACTTCCTAAATCTTTTACAGTGTCATTTTATAGTTTCTTGCATCTTTGCATTTTATGGGTTGATGTCTATTATTTGTTATTGTCTGCGTTTTATGGGTTAATTTGTCTGTTGGCCATGATTAATAATGGAACTAATCTTTTCTCTGCATGCATGTATGCAAGCCAAGTGCACTGCAATCTATATAATGAAAATGAAAATTAGGTTGAAATAAGTGCAGAATGTGCCGGTCTAAAATAATTTCAGCAATTGGCATTGTTTTGTTGATAGTGGAAATATTCAATGGCTTTGTAATGTTCTTTCATATAGACTGTTTGATGAGGATGAACTCTATTTTTGTTCAGAGGTTTTATATGTGTCATATTAGAAGCAAAAAGGAGGTGTTTGTAAGTTCCTTTATCTTTTACACTGTCATTTTTGCATTGTTTACTCATTTGCTCATATTGTTTGATGAGGGTGAGATCTGTGTTTGTTGAGAGGGCTTATATCCACTCTACTGAGGGTTTAAAAGGACATTATGCATTTATCAGTTTGTAATTTTCATTTATTGTGAATACACTGAAGTGCAAGCGGCCCTAATGGCTTATGGTGTGAGGTTTTTAGTCTATCAAGCAAAGGATTATTTGCGTTGTTTATTCATTTGCTCAGATTGTTTGATGAGTGTGAAATCTATGTTTGTTGAAAGGGTTTAAATCCACTTTACTTATATATCATGCATTTCAATGGTCAAATACTCAATAGTTGTTTTACATCTCATTCACAACAAAAAGTGGTAGATATTTGTCTTATTTTTATTGGTCAAAATTGACGTTTCAATGTTGAAATGGATGATATTTAAGAACAGTCGTTTGCATCCATGGTGTTGGAAGTGAAAAATGAGGCATTTGTAAGTTCCTACATCTTTTACACAGTCATTTTTGCGTTGTTCATTCACTTGGTCAGATTGTTTGATGAGGGTGTAATCTGTGTTTGTTGAGAGGGTGTGTACTATTCCGTATGTTTGAGTGTTCTTATGGATTGGTCTCTATTGCTGAGTTAAAGACTTAACATCATAATTCATTGATGTCAACTTTTGTGCTGGCCAACCAATAAAAGCACTCAAAGATAAGGAAGAGTAGACATTAACCCATAAAATGCAGAGGACAATAAACAATAGACATTAACCCATAAAATACAGAGAAAAGATTAGTGTCATTCTTAAGTGGACAATAGACATCTGCACTCCAATTTATTGACAAAAAATGAAAATTAGGGACTAGCAAATGCTTTAGGTCTAAACAAGTGTGAAACATCTCAGTATAAAATCATTCCATCAATTGGTAATGTTTTGTTGTTATTGGGAATATTTCATGGCTTTGTGATGCTTGATATAGTGGTGTCTTCACACCAAAAAAAAGAGGCGTTTGTACTTAACACCATAATTCATAAATGTCAAGTTTTCTCTTGGTCACTATTAATAATGCCACTAATCTGTTGTATGTCATGCATGCATGCCAGCTGGACTTTAATCTATTAAATGGAAATTAGATCTTGGCAAGTGCAAAATCTGTTAGTGTAAAGATTGTGGCTATTGGGAGGGTTTATAACTGTCATGTTGGTATGCATGTTGTAACAAATATCTTTGCATTGCTTTGAAGCTCTTATGCAAATAGTGCCTGCATTTTAAGGCGTCCCTTTCTTGCCCTGAAATTGCTTTGCAATTAGAAAAAACACAATGATGACATATATATATATATATATATATATATATATATATATATATATATATATATATATATATATATATGTATGTATGTATGTATGTATGTATGTATGTATGTATGTATGTATGTATGTATGTATGTATATATACATATATGTACCGATATTTTCTCGCTGGCTGTCGGTGTTTATCGTGAGGTTTTTTGGTTTTCCTAATTGCAAAAAATGGTTAAATTTTTTGTAAAGTAGCCTCTGGACAAGAAAGGAAAAAAATAATCGATTCCAAATGTTTTGTTGCTATTGGAAATATTTCATGACTTTCTAATGTTCTTTGATATAGTCATGTGTTCGCACTCAGTCTCCCTATCGACACATGGCATTTTAAGAGGACACTGTGCATCTATCAGTCCCATATTTTCATTTCTTGTGAATAGGTTGAAGTGTAGGTGGCATTAATGGTGTGGGCATGTATATGTATGTATATACATACATAAGTATATATATGTATGTATATATTTATATGAGTATATATACATACATATATATATGTACATATGTATATACATATATATATACATAGATATATGAACACATACACATATATGTGTGTGTATATATGTCTATATATGGGCGAAGGCATGCACCTGTCATTTATGCATACCTGCATGAAGCAAACCCTGAATAGTATTAGACCTTGGAACAAACAAAGTGCATGGAAGGCAATTTTAGAAGTTGGTAGATAGCACTGGTAAAGAAAGTACATTGTCCATAGCCACCTATTGCATTCACGCATGGTGTTCAAGACTTATTTATCAAGAAGGATGGGACAGTTCCTTTTGCATCTGCCCTTGATTTTGCAGAGACTCCTACAGACTGTTTATTGCTTGGCATGTCACCTCTACTGATGACATGGTTCTGCTGCTACTACAATGTGAAAAGGTATGCTCTGTACTGGTTTATGCAATTGTGGATACTATGGCATGTAAACTCAAAAGGAAGAAAACATAAAATTTTCTACAACATGATTGTTCTAATAGCTTTAACAATGAAATTGATTATATGTGCTTGAAACTTAGCTTTTGCTACGGTGTCATTTGCTCCACACACTTTTAGAATTGTGCCACAAATTTCTTTTCCCCATATATATGCATTAGCTTTACATATTGTAGTTTATTTTGGCTTTGGTTTATGTTTTGTTTTGCTTCTAGTCTTAGTGCTGCACAAATCACACTATCATAGTTGTCATCATTATTCATATGTCTATGTGCTAAACACAATCTGTCTATTGGGTCAGTATTGTATTTGTGTGTCAGTCTATGTTGACATGTCTCATGTTCATCATGGCTTCCTATATGATGTTGCATAACACTGAGTGCTACAACAAAACAAATGTAGATACTTACACATGAAGTCACTATGACAATATGTCTTGTCTATCCATTCCATTTTATGTTTCACGATCTATCCATGATCATTTTTCATTTAGTTGCATTGCCATCTTTGGGAGATTGCATCATCCTACATGTACATTCATGCAAATGAAATCTAATCACTGTAGCAAAATGGACCAGCATGGCCGATCATGAACAAATTCATGATACGTATAACATATAGAATCGGTTTCCTGCATGCCATATTTCATCCTTTATGATACATGTATTATTGCTCTTTGCATTTTCAACATACCAATTGGGTTTGATTCCACTTAAAAAATCTCTTGAGGGGAGCTTCAACTACATCACGATCACCAAGCAATTGGTGCAATTTTCCACTAAAACTTCACTTCATTCCATCGTACGTTTAATTCTTCTGTCACACAATGGTGCTTAGTTGCATTTTCTCAAAGAGGGACAAAATATAGAGAACTAAAATATTCACTATGACTATTCATCCCTTAATTCCTAATTGAACAACTTCATCATCTATAGCTAAGTGCATCAAGTAGACTTAATTAATCTAGGACATTTCCCTTTCATCTAATATCCATGCCTTGATTATATATTTAATTGACCATCCTTTTCCATCTTGCATTTATAGCTATAGGACATATTCATTGATACATAACTAATTGGTCTAAATTTTATCTATACAAAAAAATCGATGCTGTAATAGTTCAAGTATGATGTACTAAGATGTATATGCAAAAAATATATTTTCTTGTCTGGCTTCATTTTACTATATACATGTAAATTGAATCATGGCTAAAGGCATCAAAAGAAAATAAGTTTAAAAAATTGAAGATTGAAAAGGAGAATCAGAAAATTATAGAGATTGGTTTAGACTAATTCAAAAGCATGTATACACGTAAGCATATGTAGACTTTGTCTGATTAAGTGGCGATGAATGTTTAGAGATAGATGCAAAGAGCAATACAAGTATCATGGCTAGAAATAAATGTGAATGGTAGGATCTATTTTCAATTTCATTGAATAAAAAATTAGAACTTGGTATGTGTTTAGAATTTCTTGAATTCAACATATAAATTAAGTTTTTAGAATTAATTATATCGATCAAAAACATAACTATTATTTTCTCTGTGTGCTTAACTAGCTTGCTATATTGTTGTCCTGGTAAATTGCAATGTCATTTCATTTTCCAGGTTTAACACTTCTATTTAATGCATTGCAACATATGTTTGTAACCTCATGTTTGAACCAGTTTTGTAGCTGGTCACAGACAAGGAAACTGAAATTGCACAAGCAGTTGCATTTGTCACAATGTCCAGTAGTGAAGAAGTGAAGATAGCCATTGAAAAGTTCAACTAATATGTAACATTTTTATTATTTTGTATATATTACTTTTTACATGTTTCCTAGATCGTATAAAGTATGGTGATTAAGATTAAAGATAAAATGAACAATGCAATATCTTTTTTTTTTTTTGCTCATTCACTCTTTTTATGCTTCTTACAAGATTATGAATGTAGTATGACAAACCTACAATATATCTAGTCAAGGTTTCTAGTTTCCCCAATGCATGGATTCAGTATTAGTTTATAATTCAACTTTATATAGGTTCATATTATCTGATTAGAATACAATTCGTAGTTATTATGTGTTATGGATTTATGCTTGTTAGAAGTTGTGTAATGAAGTTGATGCAATCCGTGTCAAGTGTAGGGGACGTTGTTATAGCTTTTGTTCTAATGTGGGTTGGCCATTGGTGAACAATGATGGATGCATGGATCAAGTTGTTAGTGTTGCTCCCTCAAATCTTGGAAAGCTTCATCTCAAACAGGTGACTAAAATGACAAGTATCAAGATCCTATTTGGTTAAAGTGATCTTTGAGTTTTCCATCTACATGTGTTGATTGCATTGTAGTGAAAAGTTGGTGCTTCTATTAACAAGGCACCTATCAATCTTAATAGTAAATAAAATCTGTGTAAAGAAGCATTCCAATTTTCAATCAGACATGTTAACTACTATCAACAATGCGGTCTACCGACCAGAGATGTTTATGCTGGAAATTTGTCTAGAGCAGCAAGACATTAGGAATGGATGAAATTTTCCTATTTCCTCGTCCCAACAATAATTTGCAATTTGTAAAATAGAGAACAAAACATTCCTAGTCGCTGAAATGATTTTATACCGACATTTTTGTACTTATGTAGACCTAATTTTCATTTTCATTTTATAGATTGAAGTGCATTTGGCATGCATGCATGCAAGAAAAAAAAGATTAGTTCCATTCTTAACTATGGCCAGCAGAGAAGTTAACTCAACAACAGAGACCAATCCATAAAAGCAAAGAACAATAGAGGAGAGTAGACATTAATTGATAAAATGCAAATGACAACAAACAATAAACATTAACCTATAAAATGCAGAGATGCAAAAAACTATAAGATGACATTGTAAAAAAGATTAGTTCCATTCTTAACTGTGGCCAACAGAGAAGTTAACTCGACAACAGAGACCAAGCCATAAAAGCAAAGAATAATAGAGAAGAGTAGACATTAACTGATAAAATGCAGATGACAACAAACAATAGACATTAACTTGTAAAATGTAGAGATGCAAAAAGACTATAAAATGACACTATAAAAGATATACGAACTTACAAATGCCTCATACCTCACTTCTAATACAATGGACATAAACATTCGCAAGAGACACGGATTTCACTCTCATCAACAATGGTCAAGATATCTGGTACCAATAAGAAAATTGCAAAGAACAGATGAGATCTCATTTTAATGATGACAATGGTGAAAAGCATAGGATAAGCATTTGCCTTCCTCCATAGTGTGATTTATGGCACATGCTTTAATAGGCAATAAGTTCAAGGTTTCCACAATTAATTGGGCAAGTGAAATGCTGGCCCAAATTGTATTTCAGTTATTTTCAGATAGGCATCTTCATTAGAAGTGGTATCTGTTGAAGAAATGCATGGTGCGCATGCATCAAAACATACACAATGCATGGGATATTCCATTCATGGCAGTTGTGCTCCAAACTGACGACATTAACTAAAAAAAGATTTAAAGTTACGCAACATGTGCTGATAGCCACAAGGCACATGAATTGGAACAAAGCATCAATTGCCAATGAGACAATTCCAAAAAAAAAGTTAAAACATCAATTTAATACTTCCAAGTACATGTGCTGAACAGAAGTCTTTTCTGTTCAAGGTGTTCACGGTGTCTGTGCATCAAAGCATCTGCAGTCCATCAGAAACATGTTCAACACATAAACAAATTGCTTAAAAAGACATTAATATGTAAAATGTAGAGACGCAAAAAACTATAAAGCGGCACTGTAAAAGATAAAGGAACTTGCAAATGCCTTGTTTCCTGCTTCTAATACGATGGGCATAAACCCTCTCAACAGACACATATTTCACTCTCATAAAGAATGAGCAAGATGACTGGTGCCAATCAAAAAATTGCAAAGGGCAGCTGAGATCGTGTTGTAGCGATGATAATGGTGAAAAGCATAGGATACTCATTTGCCTTCCTCTGTAGTGTGGTTTCCAGCGCATGCATTAACAGGCAATAAGTTTAAGGATTTCACGTTCAATCGGGCAAGTGAAATGCTGGTCCAAATTGCATTTTAGTAATTTCAGATAGACATCTTGATCAGAAGTGTTACCTATTGAAGAAATGCATGTTGCACATACATCGAAACATACACAATGAATGGCATATTGCATTCATGGCAGCTGCGCTTGAAACTGATGACATTAACTGGGAAAAAGATTTAAATTTATGCAAAATGTGCTGGCAAACGCAAGGCATGTGAATTGGAACAAAACATCATCTACCAATGAGATAATTGCAAAAAAAAAAGGGCCAAACTTCATTTTAATACTTCCAAGTACATGTCCTCAACAGAAGTCTTATCTGTTGAAGAAATTCATAGTGTCCATGCATCAAAGCATCCACGGTTCATCGAAAACATGTTCAGTACATAAACAAATCACTAAAATTCCACCTTGATAATGAGGACATTTTATGCAGTACAGGCTATTCACAATGAATGAAACTCCAATTCCAACAAAACATTGGGAAACGATTGCATTTTTGCCTTGCTTGCCCTGAAATTATTTTGTAATTTTTGGTAGCTAACAAGAAAAAAAAAACAAGGAAAATACCTGCAGCCAATGGCAAGAGCTGCCAAAAAAAACAAAAATTTCCTTTGAATAGATTATTGCCAGAAACTATAGCATAGACATTAGTGGCACGAATTGCAACATTTGCATTAATAGAGATGAGTGCAGTGAAAACATTGCACCACAAGGCCATTAAATATTAACAATATCAGCAAAACATTGCCAATTGCTCGAATGGTTTTAGACAGACACAGTTTGCATTTATTTAGATCTTATTTCCATTTTCATTTTATAGATTGTAGTGTACTCAGAGTGCATGCATGCATGCAGAGAAAAAGATTCATTCCATTATTAATCGTGGCCACCAGAGAAGCTAACCCATAAAATGCAGAGACATAAAAAAACTATAAAATGACATTGTAAAAGATATAGGAAGTTTTGCAATTTTCTCATGGGAAGTTGATATTTTATTTGTGGTTTGGTATTTTCCCAATCGCAAATTGTTCTTCGGAATGCCAGAAATAGTCGGGGTGAGCACATGACAATATCTAGGACTATTAGAAATCATGAAATATCTCCAATAGCGACAAAACATTACGAATCAATTAAATTTTCCCCTTTCTTGGCCTGGAATTATTTTGCAATTTTTTGAAATTAGGAAAACACAAAACCCCGAGGAAAATACCAGTAGCCAATGACATAATTACAAAAGTAAAAAAATGAAAATTCCCTTTAAATAAATCAATCCCATAAAGTATAGCATAAATGAAAATTCCCTTTTAAAAAATTGATGCCACAGACTATGGCGTTAACATTAGTGGCATGGTTTTCGACATTTGCATTAACAGGCATGAACGCACCGATAACATTAGCCATTTGTTTGGATCTAATTTTCACCTTCATTTCATAGATTAAAGTGCAGCTGGCATGCATGCGTGCAGAGAAAAAGATTACTCCCATTCATAATCGTGGCCAGCAGAGAAGTCAATATTAATGAATTATAGTGCTATGTCTTTGAGTCAGCGACACAGACTAACACATAAAAGAGCTCAAAGATAGGGAAGAGTAGACATTAACCCATAAAATGCATAGAATAACAAACAGTAGACATTAACCCGTAGAATGGAGAGATGGCAAGAACCTATTCTTGATTAGGTTTTGATATTTTGATTGGGGTTTTGTATTTTCCCAATTCAAATTTGTTGTGCGTTGATGAGTCAGGAACTTAAAGATGAAGGAACTTATAGACGCCTCCTTTTCCACTTCCAATACGATGCATGCTAACCCTCTCAATAGACATAGATTTCACCCTCATCGAACAATCTCGGCAAATGAATAAACAACGCAAATAATCGTTTGCTCCACAGACTAAAAAACTCACACCATAATCCATTAATGACGTTTGTGCTTCAGTCTATTCACAATAAATGAAAATAAGGAACTGATAAATACACAATGTCTTCTTAAAGAGACATTGAAAGATGCCTATTTTTTCAAGATATGTCTGATGTACCATGGATCTTTTGATGCATGTACATTGTATATATCCTGAAGAGATAAGACTTATGTTTAACATGAGTATTTGCAACTGTCGCAGTGAAGTTTGTGCTATTTTTTTGCAATATCCTCATTGGCAGTCAATATCTAGTTCTTGGTTTTGTATTTTCCCAATTGCAATTCATTCTTTCGGCATGCATAGGGGAAACATTTATCGATTCGTAATGTTTTTCTCCTATACACGTGTACTTTTCTGACTAACTTCGCCCTTGCGAAACAAGCTGGGCAAATGAATAAACAATGCAAATAATCCTTTGCTCGACAGAGTAAGAACCTCACACCAGAATCCATTAATGAAGAATGCACTATATATATACACACACACACATATGTATATGTATATATACTTATGTATATATAGACATACATATATATGCATAAGCCATAAATGCTGCCTACACTTCAGTCTATTCACAATAAATGAAAATAAGGGGTTGATAGATGCACAAGGTCCTTTTAAAATGCCACGTGTCGACAGAAACACTGAGTGCGAAGACATGACTATATCAAATAATTCTTTTTGCAATTTTTTGCAATTAGAAAAGCACAAAATCGCAAAGAAAATCCTGACAGCCTATGAAAAATATACGTGTGTATATATATATGAAACAATTACATTTTTTGCCTTGTTTGCCCCGAAATTATTTCCCAATTTTTTGTAATTATGAAAAACAAAAAAAAACTGAGGAAAATACCGACAGCCAATGACAAAATTGCCAAAGAAAAATGGAAATTCCCTTTTAATGAAACAATGCCGCAGACTGCAGCGTTGACATTAGCGGCTCGATTTTTGACATTTGCATTGACAGATATATATATACACACACATACATATATACATACCATATCAGGGAATTCAGAGATGAGGTTGTGATTTTGTTTTCATAGATTCAACTGCAATTGGAATCCATGCATGGGAAACAAAATATTAATTGCATTGTCAATGGTCACTAGCATAGAAGTTGACATTGATGAGTTATGGTGTAAAGACTTTAACTATACAACAGAAATGAACCCATAAAAGCACTCAATGATAGCGAACTGTTGATAAAGGAAGTCACAAAATTCTCCTTTTTGGCTTCTAAGACAATAGCTTTAAAGCTTCTGAATAGACACAGATTTTATCCTGCTCTAATGCCCTAGATAAAATTCTTTGCATTGTTAATGATGGCTAACAGAGAAGCCACTATTAAAGAATTATGGTCTTAAGTCTTTAACTGACCAGCAGAGATTAACCATTACACAGGCATAGGAAAATATAGAATGACAGTGTAAAAGATATAGGAACTTACAAACGCCTTCTTTTTTGCATCCCACAAATAAAACTCTTCTATTTATAATATTTTTATTGTTCCCTATCATTGAGTGTTTTTTATGGCTTAATGTAATGCCCCGTCATGCAACCCTAAAGAGTTAGGTTAAACAAGCAATAAAATGTGGAAATTTTTTTTTAAAACAAGTAAATGCATTAATCACTAGAGAAAGTAACAACTAATTACATCAACAAAAATCATTTTACCGACTAACATCTCTAGGGAACATAACTGCATCAAGTAATTATAAACAAATATCATTAACAACATAATACATCACACATGTCCATAAGCAAATTGATACATCACAAGAAGATTACATCTTTCATTTACAAGATAAGTACAAGTACAATTGAGATCAAATACAGGATTACATAATTACAAGGCCTCCTAACTGATTACATCGAATTTCAACATAAGCCATGGTTACACAATTCTGGAAACCTATTACAACTCTAAGGATGCCAATAAAGGTTTGGAACTGGAAAACACATCTGCCATGAACATGATCCAAGATGCCAAAGAAAACCAATGGATTAAGCTCTTCCACCACCCGACCATGTGGAACCCTGAGGTCCACCCCCCGAGCTAGGAGATAACAAAGAGGTCCCCTAACACAAACAAAGACAGAAGGACTAACTGAAGACAAGAATACCTCAGGTATCACATGCAAACAACATAGTACTCAACAATCAACATCCAGAGGCAAGAGAATAGAGCAAGCTGGAATGCAGTAGGAAGGAGTGTCATTGCATGGTTCTACATGGGTTATCCTGACTGTCTCTCTCTAGACGTCGGCCCCCATCTATGGTTACCCTGACAACCTCTCTCTAGGTGCCGGCCCCATAGGTCACACATGTGGTCTACCTTATCTTGATTAATAAGAAGTCTACCCTTTCCCCCTAGTCAATTATTAGGTTTTCACTTGTTAAACACTTCTAATGGGTTACCCAAACAAACACTTTGGGCGTCGGCCCCACATCGGAAGCCACTCCCCTACATGCACCCAGATGACCCAACCCAATCAAGTACTATACAAGGAAACACATGACAAACCTCCAACACTTATAACAAGCCAATAATAGCACAAGGCATGCAAGAAGTCCAAAACTTAATGAACCAAATCAGTTTTCTCTCTCTAGAATACAAGGATCCAAAGTCATTGATCAGTTCAAGATAATCTTTCCCATACAAGAATCTCAAGCAAGACTCTGGATAGGTAGCGCAACCAAAAGAACCCATGAAAGAGAAAGACCAGAAAATCTCTTATTCTAACTCTTTATCGGAACCCAACATTCATAACATACAAGTAAAGATAAGTCAACAATTTTAAGGCAATTAACATGGATTTATTATTCTATTAATACTAAGCAAAAACATTAAACCAAAAGAATCATTTTACTCACTCTCAAACCATTAACTAACTAGAAGGTATTGAAGAACAACCACTCTAATGTGTTACTCAACACCTAATCTTATACTTCTATCATGACTCTAATTCGACCAATTTTAAATTGACTTTTCTCTTGACCTTAGGATAACACTTCTCGACAAAAGTAAACTATCAGGAATAATAACTATTGTTTGCAATAAAATTCAAAACCTATTTGATTTGGACTTGAGATTTAACTATAAACAATGCTATAGCATAACGTTAATATTTAAATTTATAATAAGACCTCTTGAAATGAATTAACTAGGATTATAAATTATATTATTTCCTTTATCATAACGAGTAATCTTATGAAAGCAAGATTCATTATTTTTTTAGAACAAAACATTAATAGTTAAATTCTATTTTTAAATAACTACTACTTAATCTAAACAATGTGATAAGGGAATCTAATATCATCCAACGCCACTTATACAAAATAGATATAAAGGAGTATCCATAATAACATATATACTAATAATTATAGATAATTCTCATTAATCTGACAGTATGCCACTAACTACAATATAATAAAGAAAGATTTGCTAACTCTAAAATCGATTCATCTCTTAATATGAAAATAGAAATATGCCATAAAACTACAGCTCACAAATCCTTCGAAATGGAAGGTTTCTAAGACATGAAGCTATACATAGAGGTCATCAGGCATTTTTAAAAGAATAATGGTAGAAACAAAAGTGGGTCTGCTATCATAACGTTTCATCACAGGTTTGCTGGAGGCGTGATTATGTTGAAGAGGAGCAGCTGAAACCAAATACAGGAGATCATAAATAGAGTGTTACTCCTTCACTAAATTTCTTTCTTTCTCAGCAATGTTCAGTTTACTGAGTTTGTATTAAATATGTCTAATATCTATTCAGAATGATAGAGAAAGCTTGCCCAGGTGAGGTCGATTGAAAAAGAAATCCGGTAAAGCGCACAAGGTTTGAGAGGAACAAGAACATTAAAGCTTAAGAGTTCATAAAGATTGCAATGATCATATGGGAGCGTCATCTGATTATTGAAGTCAGCCACCTCATTGAGGTCGATCTGCCTGAGAGAAGAATTTCAACAGAATTTTCAGAGATCTCATTAAAGGAATAAAATAGACGTCTGGCCAAAGAAATGTCAAATGGAATTTGTAGAGGTTTATGAAGCAAGATGGACGGTCTGGTGGAATGAAGGCATTGAATGAAAATTTCCAAGAGTCCAATAAAACTAACGATGAACGGCCAGCCAGGAGGTAACGGTCAAGAGAAAATTTAAAGTGCAAATTAAAAGAACTCGTGGGCGCCGCTCTAGTTGAGACCCGATTTGGAAGCCAAACAACCAGGACAGAGGCGAATGGTTAAGATGCAGGGTTATTAGACTCTAATGCAAATCCATGAAAAGAGTTGCAACAATAGACAAACGTCTCAAAACTAGACAGAGGTAAATATTGATTTGGTGAAGAAACAAATTCAGAAATAGGTTTAAAGTCTGATCACCCACAATTCTGCCAGGTAAGGAATGATAAAAAACTAGTTTAGAAAATGATTTCATTTGAGGCTGGATTGACTGTACACCTCAAGTGAGGCCGCTACCTTGTCAAGAATTGCAGAGATGGATTGATTTGCCTTTCAGCAAAGGCCGCTGGAAATAAGGTGGAATAAAAAGAATAAAACTTGCAGACTAAACTCATAGAGTTTGATAGACCAAATTGCCCTCAACGTAAAAGCCTGAATCTGAATGCAGGTGAATCCAATAGATTCGGTGCTATGATCGATCTCCAGGTTATTGGCAATCACAAAAGAATGAAGACTTGGGAGTAAATACAGAGATAAAGCTATATGAGTATAAGATCCTATAATAGTTGCATAATTCACACCCTTCTACGGATGAGGAGAGGTTCATAATGCAAAAATGTTGAAGAAAGAAATAATGAAGTTTTAAAATGGTCATTGAAGTGTCAGAATAAAGGAATTACAAGAACACCATAGCTTCAGATGGCGACAGGAAGGCATGAACATCCACTATAATCTACCTAAAGGCAGATTAACAGAAGGTGCATCAGACTAAAATGCAAGCCATTACACAAATTACATTTATTCAAACATATAGAAAACATACTCGAAATTTGATCCCTCAGCTTCAGAATGCTCCTCTTGTTCAGTTTCTCTCCTTTTTCCTCCACTCTTCCACTTCTGCAAATTTTTCCCCAAATTTTTGCCTCTCTTCTTCTCTGAAATCCTCCTCCCACAAATAACTCCCATATTACAAAAATAGACAATTTCAATTAATTTCCCACTCCCGTGTCCGTTAAAGAGAACCCACTATCTTTCAAGATTTAAAAGCAATAAATTTCTTCTTCCCAGGAGATTCTCTAATCAGGGAATTTAATGCGACAAATCACACAACAATAAAATATTAAATAATAATATCTTTCAAGAAAAACCATATACTAATTAAATCAACTAATATATTATTAATTACTCATGATTATTTTTCATTATTACTAATTATTAAAGTCATTAATTTAATCTTTATTAAAACACTTGTTCAATATTCTCCAATTTCACATTATTCATTAAGAAATTAAATAAATACTATTATATCTAAACCTATTATTATTATTATTATTATTACTATAATAATTAATGCATCACCAACAATTATACATAGACTATAAACTAAAAAGTTCAAACAATAACAACTACATACCAAATGATGACTAATACCCGAGGGCAAGAACCCCTGAGTGACATCTAGACCCACGACCACAAACTGAAGACAAGACTGACATAGGGAACCCCATGTTATCTCCCATCCACATTATCAATTGGAGTAAAGGCACGCTCAGACCTGCTTAGTCAGGTGGAGTCGATGCCTGGTACCTGCAACCTGCATCAAAACAAGATGTTGCAAATGAGCATATACATATCTAACAAACACATAGAGTCAGGGAGTCGCAGCGTAGTAGGGTGCTTGTAATGAGTAGTACTACAATGTCCCTACTTTGAAAGCATGACAATAAACATAAACATCTCTAACTATCAATCAAGTATACATAAAGCATGATAACACTACTCTGCATAATCAACTAACCATCAACTAATCATGTCAAAACACATCATTTACTATAATATCAACAATGTCAGTATAATGATCATAACAAATGTCAACAACCACATCAGTAATCCATAATCCATAATGAGCATAACTAAGCACAACGAAAAAGTCTATCATCCACATGTCTCAAGATGTCTAAGTGTAACAGAAATACTATCAACTGTGAAAAGCCAAAATGAGGGGCACTACACTTAATGTCTGTAAAAAAAATCTCTAGACCCATACAAACAGTCAACAATGGGGAACAACGCAAATTAAGCCATTACAGAGATGTAAAAAACTAAAATGACAGTGTAAAAGATGTATAGGAAGTTACAAACGTGTCTTTTCCCGCCTCCAATACGATAGATATAAACATCTTCAAGAGACGCAGGTTTCATGTACATTGAACTATTTGTGCACATAAATAAATAATTCAAATAAACTTTTGCTTGACAGACTTAAAGCTTTGCAGTATAAGCCATTAATGACGCCGGCACCTTGCTGTATTCACGATGGATGAAAATTTGGGACTCATAAATGCAAAAAATGCCCTTGTTGATGCACTATGCATCGACAGCAATACTCGGTGTGAAGAAATGGCTATATGAAGGAACATCACAAAAACATGAAATATTTCCACTAGAAATAAAACATTAGGGATTGATGAAATTTTCTCCCTTTTTGTGGGGAAGAGTAATTTACAAGTGGAAGAATACAGAAGTGATGCAGAGGCATCTTCAAAATTTTCAAATTTTATGCAAACGGTTGATTTTTGGGTTGGTGTGTTGGGTTGGATGACAAGTTTTAGGAAGAAGGAAGCTCCTATCGCTAGAGTGACAGGAACCATAATAGTTAAATATTAGTTTCTAGAGATCAGTTACGAGTAATAAGAATTCCTTGCAGCAAAGGAATGATCAAATAACAGTTCTTTTCAGCAGTAAAAGACCTGATAACAGAAGGCGGAATGTAAATCAATCATTTTTGGTTTCTGCATAACTATCGACAATTTCTCTAGTAGTCAAATAATTCAAATGGTCAACGAGCAGCCCACGATTGAAGTTATAATTTATGTCAGTGGTTTTATGCCAAATGGTACATGGCAGAAAAGAATCTAAGCATGTAGGGGGGGTCGATTGTAAGAGATGTATCGACTGCAGCCAAGTTGGAAACAGACGGTTTGAAATAAAATAAAATGCAAAAAGAATCCATTTGAGGGAGCGACGGTTATGAGGGCCTGATTTTTGTTTATGAACAATCGACATCCTGATAGCGTTGAGAAGGGGTTAAAAAGGTAGTGTTCTGCTCATTTTAAAAAGGAGGAGGTTCGTAAGGGGAAAGGTGGACAGTGTTTTGAGAGGCCGAGACTAAAAGGAGGCTGATTTTTGTTAAAAAGAGTCGATAATAGAGAGAGGCCAAACGCATATACAAGAAGAGAGCAGGCCGAAGGGTTAGAAAGGTGGATAGGGGACCATGAGCCAAAGACAGGCCAAGAGTAGAGGCCGATATGGGAAGAAAGAACGTGACAATTGAAAGTAAGAGGTCGATGGGAGAAGGCCAACGATGAAGAGAAAGGAGAATGAAACTTGGAACCATAGATGAGCGACGACAGAGGAGAAAGAGAAAGCATTGGTGGGGAAAGGTAAGAAAAGTAGATTTTTGAGTTTTGACTACACTGAGTCCAAGCTGATCTGTAGCAGGTCGATAGTAGGAGATAAGGAAAAGCAAAGAAGAAAAAAGCCAGAAGAGAATCGATTTGTAGTAGATTAGAAGAGGCCGATAGGCCCAGGTCCATCAGCTATGTAATGACATGTTTTGATAATAATATATTATCAAGGAATCTGGTACAGAACTTTGTTTGTGATTTCAATGATAATAAGAATCTCCATGTTAATACCTCCTGTCATTTTTGGTATTTGATTGCAAGACTATAAGGAATACATTTGAGCTCCTGTCATTATTTCTGAATCTCTATTTGATTGAATGCATTTGTGAAGTAGTTTGATTCTGTGGCTAGCAAGACAGCCATCTTGTGGTATATGAATATCATCATGTGTGCGGTACCATCCCATCAAGTGGTATCAGAGCGCAAAAGATTTTGAGTGCTAAGTAGATCATTGAAGTGAGGCAACTTAGCCAGGAAAACATGAAGAAGCAAAATATAGATTTTGAAAGAGAGCCGGTAGAGTTGAAAAGAGATTTAAAAGAGTATATTGCAAAGCAGCAATGGCTTCAGGAAGAAAGCCAACAATACTTTTGGGTATGGCCAATGGAAAAGAAAGCAAGGTGGCCTATGAAGATGATTATGGAGAGAAGGAAAAGGAAAAAGATGAATGCCTTGAGTACCCACAGAGGTTCGGACAGAAAGAGGTTTCTAGAGGAGCAACATGCACTAGAAGTGGTGAATGAAGTTCTCATTGTAGAGAACAGAAGAGAAGATAAGGAAGAAAGAAGAGAGAAAGAGGAAGAAGTGTCACAAGCAGCACTTGTGATAAAGAGAAATGAAGAGAGAAGAGTGCCCTTGAAGAAGACACTGAGAGAGACATTGTGGTCTCTTATTTTGTTTATTAATATTGTGTTTGCAGCTGTGTATGCAGGTATAAAGAATGTGTTGAGGAAGGTCAAGGAAGAGACCTTGAAGATGATGAAAGAGGAGGCAAGAATAGCCCCTAAAGAAAGAGTAGAGGATGTGAATGAAAGGAGTTTGGTTGTAGCAGAGTGTATAGACGAGTTTACAACTGAGGTACATTTGAAAGTGCCTAAAAATGAAGAGGAGCATGAAGCTGAAGATCTTTGGATAGAGGATGAAGATGAAAAGACAGCCCCAGAATTTTATGATGCCTTAGAAGTTGTAGATGCAACATAAGTTGCTCATGAAGAGGAAGAGATGGAAATGGAAGAAGCCAATGAAGAGAATAAATTGGGGCAGCAGGTAAAGGAAGGTTGCAATACTAATTTTTGTTCTATAAATGAAGATTGTAATGTGAGTTTTAATCATGTGCATAGAAGTGTGAATATAGATGGACAAGTTTATGAGAAAAGGAAATGTGTGGATCATGGTACATAGTCCCATGTTGGCAAAAGAGAAAGATGGATAAAGAGCTCGAGTTGAGGTAAAGGAAGAATGTTGTTTTTGATCATGTTTATACTAACAAGCCTATGCAAGGAGTGAGGAGTATGCTTATGAACATGAAGCAAACAGCTGTGCAGATAAAGTGGCCAGCAAGGAGGCTTAGGGAAGAAGATGAATTGAGGATGAAGTCAAAGCAAAGAGTGGGGAGCATAAATGCAGCAATGGAAAGAGGGAAGCCCAAGGTTGAGGCAAATAAAGTTTGGAAAGCAAAGAGTATGGTAGCCGAGAAGACAAAGGTAGCTGTAATAAATGATGTTGATAAAAGAGAGGAGGTTGTAAAGGAAGATGTTGGCAGAGAGCCTATGAAGGAACCTGATGAGAATAGAATGGAGGCACTAGAGTGGCAGCAGTTGGAGAATACCCCATGTGATGTGAAAGGTAAGCAAGTTGAGTTGAGTAATGATACATTTTATTTTGTTGAAAAAGATAGGGAGGAGTTAAACAAAGTGCCAGAAGGGCAATTGAGTTTGACAATGATTATGAGGCTTTAAATGAAATTTATAGAAATGAGGAAAACATAAGGAGATTGTTGGATGAAAAGGAGATGAGGAGAAATAAATACCAGAAGAAGCAAGAAGGTAAGCAAAGGCAGTGCAGCAAGAAGCATGACAGAGAAGAGAAAAAACTGGTTGGTAGAGCTGAACCTGAAAAGAGGACAATAGTGGTATATGTTGCAAAACATGAAGATGCAGATTTGGATAAGAGCGCAGCTGCAGATGAAGAAGATGATGGTGGAGCAGCCATAGTTCCAAAGGAAGAAGGCAAACAAAAGAAGAATGAAGATGATGCAGCAATAAAAGGAGCAACAACAGAGAACACCGAAGAGGATTTATGGAGACAATTTGCATCCATTGAGCAAGAATGGCATGAAAAGATTAAGGGTATGAGAATAAGTGGGACAGAAAAGGAGATAAAAGATAATGTTCCAAAAGTTGTTGCAGGGGTAAGGACTGAAGATTTTGAGAGGAATCTGGTACATCATGAGTCTGAAAATATTTTGTTGCAGCAGATGGCCATAGAGGAAGAGTGGCTGAAAAGAATGTTAGATGAACATATTGACTATGATATAGGAATGGTAAGTGTTGATGATGCAATGGGTGATGGTAAAATTTTTCCATTTGTTTATGATATGTTTAAGGTGGATGAAAGGAGAATTAGAGAATGGAGGTGGGCCATAAGTGATGCAGACAGTCATGTGAGAGTAACACACAGTGATGTACAACAAAGTTGGAAAGATGTGGCAGATGAGCCAGAAAGATTGTGGAAGAAGCGAAAGAAGAAGAAATTTTGGTAAATTTGCAAAAGGACCACATGTGCGGGAGCACATGATCTTTGTCCCCTAGGGAGTCTAATGCAAGGGCATCTTCAAAATTTTCAAATTTTATGCAAACGGTTGATTTTTGGGTTGGTGTGTTGGGTTGGATGACAAGTTTTAGGAAGAAGGAAGCTCCTGTCGCTAGAGTGACAGGAACCATAATAGTTAAATATTAGTTTCTAGAGATCAGTTATGAGTAATAAGAATTCCTTGCAGCAAAAGAATGATCAAATAACGGTTCTTTTCAGTAGTTAAAGACCTGATGACAAAAGGCAAAATGTAAATCAGTCATTTTTGGTTTTTGCATAACTGTCGACGGTTTCTCTGGCAGTCAAAGAATTTGAATGGTCACCGAGTAGCCCACGATTGAAGTTATAATTTTTGTCAACGGTTTTATGCCAAATGGTGCATGGCAGAAAAGAATCTAAGCATGCAGGGGGGGTCGATTATAAGAGATGTATCGACTACAGCCAAGTTGGAAATGAACGGTTTTAAATAAAACAAAATGCAAAAAGAATCCATTTGAGGGAGCGACGGTTATGAAGGCCCGATTTCTGTTTATGAACAATCGACATCCTGACAGTGTCGAGAAGGGGTTAAAAAGGTAGTGTTCTACTCATTTTAAAAAGGAGGTTCGTAAGGGGAAAGGTGGACTGTGTTTTGAGAGACCAAGACTAAAAGGAGGCTGATTTTTTTTTTAAAAGGGCTAATAATAGAGAGAGGCCGAATGCATATACAAGAAGAGAGCAAATCAAAGGGTTAGAAAGGTGGATAGGGGCCATGAACCAGAGACAGGCCAAGAGTAGAGGTCAGTATGGGAAGAAAGAACGTGACAATTAAAAGTAAGAGGCTGATGGGAGAAGGCCGACAGTGAAAAGAAAGGAGAATGAAACTTGGAACCGTAAAGGAGCGACGATAGAGGAGAAAGAGAAAGCATTGGCGGGGAAAGGTAAGAAAAGCAGATTTTTGAGTTTTGACTACACTGAGTCTAGGCCGATCTGTAGCAGGCCGATAGCAAGAGATAAGGAAAAGCAAAGAAGAAAAAGGTCAGAAGAGAATTGATTTGTAGTAGATTAGAAGAGGTCGATAGGCCTAGGCCCATGAGCTATGTAATGACATGTTTTGGTAATAATATATTATCAAGGAATCTGGTACAGAACTTTGTTTGTGATTTAAATGATAATAAGAATCTCCATGTTAATACCTCTTGTCATTTTTGGTAATTGATTGCAAGACTGTAAGGAATACATTTGAGCTCCTGTCATTATTTCTGAATCTCTGTTTGATTGAATGCATTTGTGAAGTAGTTTGATTCTGTGGCTAGCAAGACAACCATCTTGTGGTATATGAATATCATAATGTGTGTGGTATCGTCCCATCAAGAAGCATGAGCAAGATACACCAAATTGCATTTTAAATTAGACACTTTAAGTAGATTATACTCGTATAACATATTTATTGTTTCCTGGTAACTTATAATTTTACTATTGAATTTTATTGCTTTTGTGTAGCTAATTACTGCATAACAAATTGTGATAGGCTTATTTGTTCGTAATATTTTTGTTGCTATGCATATGCCTTAAGTGCAAATGTTTATGTACGTAGACGTTGTTGCTCACAGTATTTCACATGTCTTCTCTAAAACTGGTACTAAGTGTTGGAAATTGGAATGCATTGTTATATAGATTTTCTATTTATTATTAAGATTGATAGGTGCCTTGTTCTTGTCAGGCGGCATTTGTTACTCTAGCCATTTTCTCTGTGCCTGGATACATAGGAGATGAAGTGTATGAGGTGTTGTGGTCTCAATTTAGAAAATAAATTTGTTTTTTATATCTATTTTACACAATCATATGCTGATTTTAATGCGAGAAAATTATCATGGTTAAATATACTATATCTATTAGATATCAATTATTTCCATGCATCAAGTTTATTTTCCTATTTTATTCCTTGCAAGTATAGCTTTTTTGAACTTTTGACTTTCCTTGCATGTGTGCAGGCCCTTAGGAAAGCACTTGACAACAGTGGATCTCTACGTAATCATGATCATGTTGTCGTCGATGAGAAAAGCCCAGATACTTGTTCAATGATGTGGATCAAGGTAAGCTCTACTTACTATTACTAAATATGAATCTAGAACCACATCATTCATTCATTTAAATTGTAGAGCAATAAACATTACAACTTTAGAATGTTGACCAGTGTATTGATTTCGCTTATATTTGCAATTGTAGATAAAAGAACTCAGTCATTTGCTTCCAGTTACTTGTAATGGATGATGTTTTGCTACAAGAATCAAGTGCAATAGAGAACAAAGCTTTCACATGAACATGTTTACAGTCACAAACTAGAGCCTATAGAAATTTCCCAAGATCACAAAAATGGAAACATGTATGGTTATCTAGGCATCGATGTTGCTCACAGCTACTCTGTTGTAGTCACTAGTAATCAGCCACCAAAATCTATATTACAAAGCTTTGTCCATGCTTTAGATCGCTGCAAGGGGAATTGTAATTTTGTAACTACATTTTTTTTTGGCAAGAACTTCGTAAGGCAAAGTACCAATAGACCTTGGAACATTGTTGCTAGTTACATGTTGAGAGAATGCAATTGCCTTATACATTGCAAAATACCTGCTCCTTAAGAATTGAGAAATCATAATTCTCGTGCATATTGCATGTCGTGCTTTCTCTTGCCACAGCACATTCATATAGCATAATGTCTTTATCTTCTTGGATATTGCACATTGTCCTTTGGCTTCTTCAAGCAAATGTATAAAGCATAATATCCTTTTGCTTGGCAAAGCTTTTGCTATTTACATATTGCTAAAGCAGTATTTGCATAGAAGCACCAAGGTTCCTACCCCATTTATACATGTATGTATGCATATACATATGCATGTGTATATATATGTACGTCGCTCCGTATATATATCTATGCATATGTCTGCGTGTACAGATATATGTATCTAAGTTGAAACCATACATGGACTTCAAGAGTATAACAAGATTAATATCAGAATCAATTGACGTATTTTCTTTTGCTTGATTGATTTGCTTTTACTTTGATCATTTTCTACTACTCCATTTATGTGCTTTTCCCTTTTGTAGAATCTGGACATCATAGGGCTCGCATTTGCGTGATATCATGACACATTTTACAGTGTTGTTGATCAATGTAAATAATACATTATCATACTTGCTTCTCTTTTGCGTGTTTTGAAATATGAACTACCCTGCTCAACAATCTTAGAACAAGTTTCATTTTATGCACATGGATTGAAAGTCACAATTTGCTCTGGCTTTGTAGGTTTTTTATTGTACAAGAGTGTGCACTGTTGGTGATTAGGGTAAGTAATTGCATGTTCAATTGTTATTTGTATATACTCAAAGTTTCAAGGTTTGCACATTGTCTCTATAGTCATTATTGTACAAAGTAACGTCAATACAATTTGTATATTTTGTCCTTTGGCATGAAATCTAGCAAAATGCTTCCAAACAATCATCTTAAAAGACAGGAACTGTCACAACAGCTAATTGCAGTACAAAGCTACGAACCAAGTGCCAAGGCACTTTTCCATGCCATTTGGCGAGGATCTTCACTATGCGCATTGTTTCCAAATTGACTCGTTCAATTGCGAAATTGGAAATTGCATGTTTGACATAGCCCATGTTTTCTTTCATTGCTATTGTGCATTGAAACAAGTACACAATGGTCTTGTGGATCATTTCTTAGATTGTGTTTACAATTGCTCTGCAACAGCTTTAGGCTCTTACGAACATGACTTACACCCAACAATCCCAAGGCATTTGCATAACATGCATGATAGAAACATGTATCAACGAAGAGTGAAGCTTCCAGGTACAAAGATCAGCAATAGTAATAAATCTCAGCCTTACGA
The DNA here is from genome assembly GCA_027924645.1 of Cunninghamia lanceolata. Taxonomy (NCBI): domain Eukaryota; kingdom Viridiplantae; phylum Streptophyta; class Pinopsida; order Cupressales; family Cupressaceae; genus Cunninghamia; species Cunninghamia lanceolata. The sequence goes on from BSBN01001378.1 coordinate 2,130,429, forward strand.
CTAAACACGTGTGTAAAATCCTTAGCATATTGGCTAAACATACTCATGTGTGTTTGGTCTCTTACATACAAAATAATGTTTTCACAGCTAAATACATATAATTGCATCCAAAACATCTAAAGACATTTATAAAGCACATTTAGCAATTTAGACAACACTTTGAACACAATGCTTTGCAATTATTTATGGCACAGCCATTTGCCAATGAATTGACAACTGAAGACAGATATGCATTAGCTTGTTTTGGCATTGTCAATTAATTTAGCATAAGAAGCAACCTTTGTCTATTGCAGTTACAATGATTGGTTACCACGATTGCAATGCCGTACGTCCAAAGCGGCATTGAATGGCTTCGATTTGCACACCATGGTTGTCCCACATGTTTGTTGCAACAATACACATATGGCAACAATCTCTATATCCCAAACTGGAAACATGCTCAAATTGCATAAAGACCTACAAAAATACTAAACTCTATTTGCTTTACAAGTGGCTCAGGTCATTGTCATTATGAACCACTTCAACAAAAACAACAATTGACTCACAAGATGCATATCAGAGATCCACTCTCTATTCAAGATGTAGCAATCACTTTTGAATCGAAAACAATGAACAATATAATTAGTTCCCGTGCAAAACTAAACAACAACAACAATATATACACCAATTGAAACAAACATGGCAAATTGCATTGACAAGGAATGCAAAGACTATACACAAATTGTATTGTGCCTTTTTCAACACCCATAACGAGAAACATCAACTTAAATGCTATTATATAGTCATGTGGACAACATTGTTTACAGTTTTCAAAGTGCAACTATTTACTATCAACATTCTCTTTGCATCATGTTGTTATCATTGCTTCTCGTTGCTGCAAGAAGCCAACATGCTATTTGTGTAAGTATAAAAGAATTTTTAGATTAACTGATTCTCATGTTGATCGTGCCTCTAACCATAATCCTTATCTTTCCAATGCTCTATCTACGCAGATCTCTACTTTGCTATTTTATGTGGTCAGGGCTACCAATCATGCTCTTGTAAATTTCTCGCATGTTAATGTTGTTACGACTATCCAGCTTGTGGCGCAGAATCCAAACCATCTACAGAGAGGTAAATGTTTAACAATTGACACCAGCAAGCTTAAAATCCATATCAGATCTCATTAGTCCTCTCTTTTTACTTTGTTTTAATCCGTTCTTCACACAAATATCTCATTGCATATGCTACCAGAAACTATTGCAAGGCACCAACTGCTTCTCATACACAACAAAAAAATGCACAATTCAGAGGAGAAATGAGAACAAAAGAGGCAAGTATTGTACCCCACTTTTGTCATATATATCTTGTCTTTATGTATGCTAGATTGTCGATTTAGTCTCCTTCATTGCTCAAATTGCAATGTACAGATCGAAGGTAGGAATTGTAGAGCCATCAAGCATCCTCAACATTTGCACAAAACAATCAGCTTTAGCATTTGAAGGTGATATTTTAGCCATCTATGGCCCTGTTGTTTCTAGAAATCCTGCAGCACAACTAAAAGTAGCAATTGTCCATGTTGATTTGGTTGACAGCTATGGTCAAATGACAATCACTGCAAACATTAACAACAAACTAATTGACACATTTCTACCATAGATATTGCCTCATACTAGTGTGTGGATCAGAAACTTTGTCAGTAGGAAAAAAACACTATATGAAAGAGGAGATGCTAAATATTCCCTTGTATTAACCTCTCAAAGCACCATTGAACCCATTGGCAAAGTTTGTAAGGAATGCAAGTTGATTCCTAACACAGCTATCTCACAGCTCATTCAGTCAGACAACAACTTTTCTATTGGAACATTTGGCGCTATTGTCACTGGTCACCATCGAGTGCCAATGCAATATGAGCTGTAAGTTAAAGATGGAGACTCCCAAGATGATTTGGCTACTGTAAGATGTTTAACACAATTAATATTGGCATCGTACAGTCTGAACATTTTTCTTTTTTTAACTCTCTAAAAGTTTTTTAAAAACTTGTTTCCAATATAGCTAGTTTGTTTATAGGATGCCTTTCTGCATTGACAACATTTTCATTTTGACAATCTTCTTTTGATTAAATTTTTGTTTGCATTTTAGAACATAGAATTTTTAAACTAGCTTGCTGCTATTGAATTTTTACACTGAGCTCCTTTGGAAATTTCTATTTGAACAATTATGTAATTTACAGGTTATAGTTCCTAGCATCCATGCAAAGCCATATGCCACACTTGAAGTGATGCTAGCATCAGCAAAACCCCTACTCTTCAAGAACATTGTTCGTAGTGGGGCAAAAAGCACAAGTATAATGCAGACAACACCGTCCAACTTCATTGACGAACTCAATGATATAACTACAAAAGCTGCCCTACAACCACTTATGTCCTCAAGCATGGAAGTAAATGCCTAAAACATTTACATCTTACATAATAGTATACGCTTCTGATTCAAAGCACTTGTCATGTGTGCCCTGCTATTGTGATGTTGTTTGTAACTTCTATAAAAAGCTTCAAAACTGCATTCTTGGAATTTATCACTAATTGCATTTGCATTACCACTTCAAGTGACTGGAACACTGAAGCCTAAAAATGTTCACTTGCCCCCATACAAAACAGTATGCACATAATGTAAACAAAGAGTTTTTTGGGCGTAAACGTCAAATAATGATGTTGCACAATGCACAACATGTGTAGCTGACACAAAATTTCAATACATGCATTTTCTCCAGTGCACTATTCAGACAACAGATGGACCTGTGGACTGTTATCTGCACAAACAATTGCTTCAAAACAGTTTCCCCCAGCTAGCTGCAATACCATTTGAAAATTACAAGAAAGACATGTATGTCGTAATGTTCTTGCTACAGAAGTTTCAATTGCAAGGAACATTCATGCTCGCAATGGATAATTGCATAGTTGGAATTGTCATAGAACAAAACACCAAGACATCTTCAAGTTGAAAAAATGTTTCTAGGTTTGTTGTGTTTACCCTGCAGTATTCCAATTTTGATTCTCACTGTCTCATAGGCTATTGTGACAACTACATTGTATAAAGCATAATGGCAAATGTTTTTGGTGCATGATCCAAGCAGCACTACATGGGAGCGTAGAGCAATGTCAACAAGCGAGATGTCAAAGTGCCTACCTAAAATAGCTATTATTCATAATATCAGTGACTAGATAATGATGTTGATACTTCAACAAAGACCAATCTGATAATTTATTTTAACTACTTATATATTATGGATATAAATGACTTTGCTTTGTATTTCACAAACAGTTATTGCTTGTGTTTTGTACGTGACATTTTCCATGCTATGCATATGATGACAGTACATGTTTACAATAAAACAAAAGTTGGAGGAAGCCACTATTTCTTCTATATTTCAGATGGATCATTTTTCATGTGTCATAGCTTATAGTTGTTCATGGTACGTGACATGTCTTTTGTGTGCAATGCCATTATGCATGCATCTGGATCTAACTTTTGTTCTTTGTGAATATAGAAAAAGTTAAATCTTATAGTTTATATACCTTTGCAATGCATTAAAGTACGTTGTTTCCTATCATTGAGTCTCTTCATTAGTTGATGTTTCTTGTTCTCTATCATTGAGTGTTTTATTCATTTTCCCCTATTGTTCACTATGATTTAGCATTGTTCTGCGCCAAAAAAAGTTATGTATAATTGACTACTTCTAATCTTATTCTTGGTAGCACGTACGGGAAAAAAACCATCATTTCCTACTATTTTTTTGCTATGACAACTATTTCATCAAAACGCTATGTTTTTTTTTAAATCATATTGAGACTTAAAAAACTAGAAATATTTCCTCATTTATAGTCATTGTTTATTCAAAATTTCTTACCTTCTCTCTTTATTTCACTGATTCGCTTTAAAATTAAACAATTTTGCAATGTTTTCATTAGTTGTTGGTATTTTGCTCAAGATTTTGTATTTGCCTAATTACAAATTGCTTTCGGGACAAAAAGGAGAAAAAATTTATCGATTCCTGGACTTTTGTTGCTATTAGGAATATTTCATAGCTTTGTAATGTTCTTTGACACAGTCATGTCTTCGCACACAGTATCTCTGTTGGCGCATGGCGTTTGGGCAATGGCCCTATGCATTGACTGGTCTGTAATTTTCATTTATTGTGAATAGCCTACAGTGCAGACGTGATTATTTCCATATGTTGTAAAGTTTTAAGAGTGCCAGCCATAGGATTTATTGCACTATTTTTTTTCCATCGCCTCTACCTATTTCATGAGGATAAAATATGTGTCTATTGAAAGGGTTTATATCTATCATATCGGAACCCAAAAAATTGATGCCTTTGTAAGTTCTTAGACCTTTTGCACCATCATTTTTACACTAATTATTCATTTGCTCAGATTCTTTGATGGCGGTGACATCTGTGTCTATTGATAGGGTATATGTCTATTGTATTGGAAACAAAAAAGTGAGGCATCTGTAAGTCCATATATCTTCTGCATTCTCATTTCATAGTTCTCTACATATCTGTATTTTGTCAGTTAATGTCTATTGTTTCTTTTCCTCTGCATTTGATGTGTTGATCCCCACTCTTCCCTATCTCTGACTGTTTTTTATGGATTCTGTCAATGGGGCACATTTTAAGAGGACATTGAGCATTTATCAGTCCCTGATTGTCATTTGCTGTCAAAATGTTGTAATGCAGTCAGCATTAATGGCTTCATGTACAAAGTTCTCATTGTGTCGAGCAAAAGATTTTTGAATTGTCTATTCATTTGCTCAGATAGGTTGATGAGGGTGTAATTTGTGTCTGCTCAGAGGGTTTATATCTATTCTATTCAAAGCAGAAAATGACACATTTGTAAGTTCGAACATGTTTTACAAGGTGTTTTTTGCATTGTTTGTTCATTTGCTCTGACTATTTGAAGAGAGTGATATCTATGTCTGTTGATAAGATTTATGTCTATCACATTCAAAGCAAAAAATTGAGCAGCTTGTAAGCTCCTAAATCTTTTACAATGTCATTTTATAGTTTTTTGCATCTCCACATTCTATGGGTTAATGTCTATTGTTTGTTGTTCTCTGCATTTTATGTGTTGATGTCTACTCTTCCCTATCTTTGAATGCTTTTATTGGTTAGTCTGTGTTGTTGAATTAAAGACTTAACACCATAATTCATTATTGTCAACTTCTCTGCTACCCACAGTTAAGAATGGCACTAGACTTTTCTCTGCACGCATGCGTGTCAAGTATGCTTCCATTCGTAGAATGAAAATAAAAGTTAGGTCTGCATAAGTGCAGAATGTCTCAATTTAAAACCATTCCATCAATGCGTAGTATTTTGTTGTTATTGGAAATATTTCATGCCTTTCCCTTGTTCTTTGGCATAGCCTCTTTCATAGGCATCAGACCTATTTCTCTTCACAAGGTTTATATTTGTTGTATACAAAGCGAAAAAATAGGCATTTGTAAGTTCTTGTATCTTTTGCAGTGTCATTTTTCTATTGTTTATTCGTTCGCCTATATTGCTTGATGGCAGTCGAATCTATGGCTGCTGACAGTGTTTACATCTTTCAAATTGGAAGCGAAAAATGACAGTTTGTAAGTTACTATATCTTTTCCAATGTCAATTTTTAGTTTTTTTTGCATATCTACATTTTATGCCTTTATGCCTATTGTTTGCTCTCCTTTGCACTCTAGTAAGTTCCTATATCTTTTACATTGTCATTTTCTAGTTCTCTACATCTCTGCATTTTATTCATAAATGTCTATTGTTTGTTGCTTTCTGCATTTTATGGTTTGATGTCCACTCTTCCCTATCTTTTAGTGCTTTTATGGGTTATGTCAGTGCATCGCATTTTCACAAGGCATTGTGCATTTATCAATCTCTAATTTTCATTTACTGTTAAGAGACTGAAATACAGGCAGCGTTAATGGCTTCTGAACCAAAGTTTTAAGCCTCACGAACAAAAGATTTTTTGTGCTGCTTATTCATTTCTTCAACTAGTTTGATGGCGGTGAGTTTTGCCTCCATTTAGAGGGTTTATATCTATGATATTGGAAGTGGAGAACAAAGCTTTTGTAAGTTCCTACATCTTTTACACAGTCTTTTTTCCGTTGTTCATGCATTTTATGAGTTGATGTCTATTTTTGCCTATCTTTGAACGCTTTTATGGCTCGGCGTCTGTCGTTGAGTTAAAGACTTTGACACCATAATAGTGTCAACTTCTTTGTTGGCCTCGGATAAGAATGCAACAAATCTTTTCTCTGCACAGATGCATGCTAGTTGTACTTCAATCTATAAAACAAAAATCAAAATTAGGTATAAATAAGTGCAAAATGTCTCCGTGTAAAATCATTCCATCAATTTGTAATGGTTTGTTGCTATTGGAATTCTTTCATGCATTTCTAATGTTGTTTCATATAGTCTATTTGACCAACATGAAATCTGTGTCTCTTGATAGCATTTATATCTACTGTATTGGAAGCGAAAGAATAGGCATTTGTAAGTTCCGCTATCTTTTGCACTGCCATTTTCCTATTGTTCATTAATTTGTTCAGCTTGCTTCATGGCACTGACAACTGTGTCTATTCATATCGTTAATGTCTATCGACTTTTGTACTGGGCACAGTTAAGAATAGAATTGCTTTTATCTCTGCATGTATACATGTTGACTGCACTTCGGTCTAGTAAATAAAAATGGAAATTGCGTCTGCAAAAAAAGCAAAGTGTCTTCATATAAAACCATTTCATCTATCGATAATCTTTGGCAAATCACACCTCCCTCTGCTGACAAGGTTTATGTCGATCGTATTAAAAGCGAAAAAACCGTGTGTAACCTCCTATATCTATTACAGTGTTGTTTTGTAGTTTTTTTACATCTCTGCATTTGTTATTTCCCATTGCAGATGAGTCAATGATGTCAACCTAGCTATTTAGAACCTCCTTTCAGAAGCTACAAGTAAGTGACAAACTGCGCATAGACATATTTCTTCTCCACTTTTTGTATGCAATTTGCCATAGAGCTACTTTTACTAACTATGCATCTCTTAGCAATGATGACGATTGCCAAAGCAATGATGGAGCACTAAACACCATCTCAATGCTTTATTCTTGTTTCCTTGAGGCTCGTTCTAGTTGATGTCTCAGTTCTAAGTTTAGAGATGGCCACTCATTCAAGGCAGTTGTTTCGAAAGACAATCAAATGGCTTATGTCAACATTTGAAGCTAATTGATTGGGAGATTTGTGATTGATGCTAAATAATTGTGTGTTATTCACTTAAAATGTTATGCATGTGCTTCCTTGTAACCCTAATTGCAGAAGTCTTGCAAATAGTAAACTGACTCTATTTCCAACTTCACTCTTTGGTTATGGATATTGCTCAATTTACAACTAATAGTGTTGCACTTCTGTTGATAGATAGTGTCTTCATTCACAAGAACAGATGTATGCATCAGTAAGTATCAGTACCAACTGATGATATGGCATCACAAATTCTAGTGTTTCATAGTTCATGAATTCTTTTTATATGTATTCGTCAACCAGGTCATTCGAGTTGGTCTGATAATAGAGAATGAGTCAAGTTGATTTGATCTGATAATAGAGGATGACTCAAGTTAGTCCCTATGTCCTAATTAACATTAATAATAATTTGTTAACTTCACATAAAAAGTTGGTTCATTCCATGTACTTATATCTTATTTTATTTAACAAATTCATTTTCGCATTATTATTTTTAACATAGTTTTGTTTTTTTTAAGAGTGTAATCTCTTTTTCATTGTAAAAGGTTGCCCATAGTTTAACAAAAATTACCTGCACTTTGCTCATAGTTCCCAAGTTTTAACATAATTTTGTTTTTTTTAAGGGTGTAATGTCTTTTTCATTGTAAAAGGTTGCTTTTAGTTTAACAAAAATTACCTACACTTAGCTCCTAGTTCCCAAAGGGAGCAATAGCACATGTACAGAAACTTAGAGGATGATATAGTGAATTGAAAAACTACATAGGAATCTAAAAATGTATGCCTGGACATGATGGAAACAAAACACCAAACTAGTCTTGACTGACATTAGCTTGATTCTTCCATTGAGAATTAAAAAGTAAAACTATTTACAAATTCTGTCTTTTCAAGTGCTTCACACAATATGCAACTATCATTTAATCATTTTCTTGTAGGTGAACACATACACTTTGATTATAACAATATTGTAAACTTAATTATGAATTCAGTATTGTGGGAATGGTTGACACAATCTAGAGTGATCATTTAACTACTTTCTTGTAGTCGAACACATGCTTTGATTATAACAATATTATTTGATTCTTTATAAATATGAAATCGTATCTCTTCGAGTTCTATAAGGTTTGGATGATTGTTGTAGTTTGCAAGTGATTACTCTACTTTTGTAATCTCTCACTTATTTTTGGTTAAGAAGATTAGGAAAGATACTTATTATTGACAAAGCAAATGCAAGATCTGAAGAACCATTAACTTGGTAATCGTAGACTAATCCAATTTGTTTTTCTAAAGTCACTTAAACAGCCAATCAAGCATCAAAGATTCTAATTTTTCTTGGTTAAAACATCTAAATTTAAATCTTAAACGTGCACGTCAAGCATTTGATATAGTGTTCCAAGAGAATATAAAATTCTACCCTAGGCCATGCAATCAAATTCTCTAATCCTATCTTAGCAGTAACACCTTTAAGTGTTTTTACTAATTTATAACAATCCCATTGGTTTACTAATTTAAGACATTTTGACGAATATTTTAAAAACAACTGACTTCAATGTATCATATTTTATCACTACCAAATTATTTGCAACAATATCTAGAATTAATATAAAAAGTATAAAACTCCAGAGTTTTAATTTATTCAAATTTTTATTAACATATCTTTATATAACAATAGCGATTTCAACGCAATGCTACATTAACTTTATATCATATTCATGCACTATTCCAATATCTTGTATATGATACAAACATATGCTACAAAGAGGTGACCAAAACATTCAGAAAATGAGCACAACATGAGTTATAACATTAAATACACAAATATCACTAATATACTTTAGACAATGTTATTATGAAATTATAATCTAGTCATAAAATATGTTGAAAAAGTATAAAATAGTCTACTTCTTTTTGTAGACAAGCCAAAATACATCAATAAGGATCAGTACCAACTGATGATATAGTGTCACGAATTCTAGTGTTTCATAGTTCATGATTTCTTTTTCTATGTATTGGTCATCGAAGTCATTAGAGTTGATCTGATATTTCAAAGCAATGCTACATTAACATGAATTATAACATTCAATACAAAAATACGATTAATATACTTTAGACAATGTTATTATGGAATTATAATCTAGTCATAAAATATGTCGTGAAAATCTAGAATAAATCTACTTCTCTTTGTAGATAGCCCAGAATTTTTTCCCTCGTCTATGGACCAATGTTCTTGTTTCATCAAAAGTATACAATGTAAACCCTGAAATGCTAAACTTAACTATAAACCCTAAAACTATGAACAATAAACCCTTAAACTATAAAATATAAACGCTCAAACACTAAATTTAACTATAAACCCTAAAACTATGAACAATGAACCCTAAAACTAAAATTTGATTCTAAACTATGAACCTTAAACCCTAAAACTATAAACTAGCACACTTAGATGATGACAACCCTCAATGAATCTCCAACAATAGTGCCATTTTTGGTGTCAAAACTACTAACTCCTCAAACCTAACAACAAGTCATTCCTTGACCCACTATGAAATTCACCCTAAGCAATCGTACTTGCAACTCATGATCATGCAAGGACAGCTTTGGACCAATCCATGAGAAAGACTAGTTTCTCCTTGTTTTCTATTTGCGAAGCCAAGGGGTATATTTCCTAGTGTTTTGATATAGAACAATTAAAGAGAAATGACCATATGTGACACTCAAAACCTCTTCAAACTAGGAAAAAAATAATGTATATGACTAGAGATATATCATCTATTACCCCTAATGATGTAGTTCAGTCAAAAATCATACTTCACACATGATGACAAACTAGGCAATACCCATAGCTCGACCATCTAACACACCTCAACTTACCATACTTTATGTCATGGTACAACTAACAAGTGTCAAATACATAGTTTATCTAGGGTTGATTGACCACTTATATGCTTTGATTTTTTTCCCGATTGGGTATTGATGTTCTTATCAGAAAAACTTAAAACAAATACAACTAGATTTTATCTTAGCGAATGATGTGTTTTGACCCAAATGCTTTAAAAACTTGAAATTGGACCAAAAAACAATCCATTTTCTTGTGCCTTAATCTCCACCAACAATACAAAAAGTTTATACACATCCTTTGCAAATGCTTGATTGTCTATTTAAGTGGCAATGGATGTGTACAGATAGATGCAAACAGCTATACAACTATCATGTCTAGTAATAAACATAAATGGTAACATCAATTTTCCCTTTCATTGACTAATGCATAACAACTTCATATGGTTTTACAATTTTCAAATTTTAGCATTGTAATTTTCATCGTGCATAACACTAACTATAAATTACAACTTTATATGCTTTTAGGATTTTAAAATTACAGCGTGAGAATTATCATCGTACATATCACTAACAAATTAAAGATGCATCAGTGCACCAGCGTTTTCCATCTTTCATTTATAGTTATAGGACATATTCATTGATACATAATTGATTCACCTCAATTTCAACTATACAAACAATCAATTTTGTACTAGTCCAAGTTCACTCTATCTATGGGAAAATATATACTTTTCCCTTGCCTTAGTTTCACTATTTCCATGTAAATTAAAACATGCATAAAGCCAGCAAATCAAAATACCCTACTAGTTTTCACTCTGCGTGCATTTTATTCCATTTAAAAAACACCCCAAACAAACCCACATAACTTCATACCTCTATGTCCAAATAATTGTATCAACATGTCTATGAAATAAAACATTTGAGTACATGTTACCTGCACCTTCTCGCAACCATTGGCATATTGCTACATGCGATACCTTCTGGTGTCATCAAGCTCATCGTAACGAACTTCGCAACAAAAATTATTAACCTTCGTCAATTGCAAACATACATAGGCATGTGTTTTCCATTTGGCAGGGACTCCAGCTCTTTCAGAGCTCTTGTTAATATTTTAGGATGATTTAGATCGGCCAATGTAAATTAGCCTATCTCATTTAGCCCTTAACTTAAAAGAAAGACCAATTTAATCTAGCCATAAGAACGTGTTAGGACTCCTTTTTGGAGTATTAGTTTTTTTTTTTAATTTCCATTTTCCTCCATCTATTTATTATAAATTATTAATTTTGATTTTGATCCAATGGCATAATAATACATTTCCATTTTGCTCGATGACATAATAATAGTGATTTTGATTCATTTTTACTTAGTATTTTAAAACTATATTATATTAAATTTAAAGATATATATATCTAAAAGACATTCAGAGATATTTATATTTAGGGTAAGCATCTAGCGGTTATATATGCATATTCTTTTAGATAAATGTATTTAAGACAAAAAAAGATAACTTTTTTGACATTTAGGAGTATATATATATATATATATATATATATATATATATATATATATATATATATATATATATATATATATAACATTGCCATCCACTTACAATAACATAAGTCTATGGCTTTAAAGAATATCATCAGATTAGTTGATGTTTTTTCTCTTTTTGGTTCGAACAACCCCCTTTACTCGATCAACCTATTCTATGAGTGTTTAGATTTAACAATGATAAATGATTTAACTGATATTTGAAAACCTCAACAATGAGGGTGAACCATGTGTCTAGAGATATATTGAGAATATACATTACATTGATCAACAAATGTAATAAATATAAACCTTTAATTGCTCTCATTTCGTATTCATTAGAGTTATAATGAATGTCTTATGGCCTTAATGAAGATTTAAATCTATAAAACACACTTATGAGTGTTCTTCATTATGCCTCACATCGTTTCACATGTTTATATAGCTCAAAGTTGAAATCAAATACTTTTTGTCAACCACAACTAACTCACTTCTTCAAGATTTTTTTAATATCAAAATCATTCATATGTGTACCATATTGTAATCTCCTCTCTCGAGGAAAGAAACCTAAAACAAGTTTCTATATTTCTCTCTTCAATTTACATTACAATTCTTGCTATGGACAAAATGATATTTAGAGGCAACTTGATGATTGTAGTTCTAACTTAATGGGATCCCCTTGTCCATTGAAGATAAAGTCTATTAGCTAACCTCCTAGAAGATATCATTAAAAAGGCTAACAATTAGAGATCCCCTCCATCTAATTCATCATCATCACCTCCTAAAAACATTAACCATATTATTATTTTGATGTTAAAGAGAATCATCACCTCTAAAATTAAGAGATGTCATATAATTTGCATTATCATACATATAAGATAGTGTCATATGTAAAGATTACAATTTTAGATAAATTATCTTTTATAAAAATAATTTAATAAAAACCTTAGATAAGTTTGCATGGCTAGGGAATTGATAAAATTTGATATTGGTTAATTAAATATTGTTATAATCAAGAAGCAATTTACTCTATATGTCATAAAGAAGAGAGGTTCATAAAAGGCAATACTACAAGCTAAAAAGGTATATCCAAATAGATAAAGACATCTAAGATCACATTTTGAAACAATATATAAGTTTTTTTCATAACTATCTAAAGAGGTTAGTATTTCTCTGAAAACTATAAATTTCTTGGGTATAAAAACACCTACTTGTAATGGGCAGTTGCCGCCCTAATAAACTATTCAAGGAGCAAGCCTAGAAAAGATAGCTCACCCGTTGCTTTAAATTTTTTATGGATCATTACCATATGTTTAATGACTATTTATTTTCCTTGTAGAAACATGGCAAATTATACTTATGATTTAATCCCATATGATCTTTTTAATAAGATTGTTAGATCATTTTTTAAGTATTGTCATAGCATATTATATGTTGACTTACTTATTTAACTATGAGCTTTTATTATTTTTGCACCAAAAATAAATTTTATTGATTATTATATTACTAACTATATTGGTAACCTTATTGATAGAACATATACCTCATTCTATGTCTTCAAAACATGGTGCAACTGCTATCACATGAATGAAGTAATATTTAAACAGCTATCTTCTATAACTCTTTAATCAAAAGTTGACTACAAAGTCAGTACAAAAGAATCAATGTGCTTAGGAGATTATTGAAAATGTTTTCATCTGGGTGTTATTATAGGTCCCACTTTATTATATGATAGCTATTTACTCTTACTCAAGACTCTTATTCCTAGAAATAAAGCACATTTAAAATTCATGGGCACTGTCTTCAAAGGAAATTCCTTCCTAATATTATTCTTCAGTTTTGTAAGACTTATTATCAGATGGCAAATATACTATAAAAAGAAAATCTAGGCTAGGCTCCCAATAATATATGTGTGTGTGTATGTGTGTGTGTAATATAGAATCAAACCTATATGCAAAACCAAATTCTCTAAATTCAAATCAATGTTTGGCCATCGAGAGGAAGTGTGCATGCCAATAGCACCTCTAGATTTAAGATTCCTTGCATTATATGTAAGCCCTATGGACATATTAAAAAATTATTCTCTGTAAATCTTCCACTTGTAAAAGCATTGTATTATGTAAGACCTACGAGCAATATGTAATGAACTTAGAGGGGGGTTGGTTTGAGGAGTTCCGGGCTACAACAAAAACATTGTAAGACCTCGCATCATTTTTTAAACACGAGATTATAAATTGTGACAAGATGACTTTCATGTAGTCCAAAATACATGCTCTTCATTTTGACATATATTTGTGTCCCTATTTATCATTGTCAATGAAGACCTACATTACTGGAGTACTTCATTTTTTCTTTTATAGAAATTAACATGTGATGCCCCCCTATTAACATTTAGGAGAGTGTTAGAACATAATGTTATTAGGGGTCATACTTTTATAACATTTATATAATGTTCTAATATAAGATTATAAAACTTTGTTATAAAGCATTTATCATTTAATACTTAATAATCTAATAACTATTAGATTATTAATTATTTACAAATGGTTGCTTTGAATGGGTGTGACTAATATCCCTTAAGGTATTATACCACCCCTTCTCCTTTATTTATGGAGGTTATCTCTTGTGAAAGTATGTATAGAAGTATATCCTCAAGTTTAGCCTATTCTTTAATAGCCTATTTTTGTAAGTGTTTTAATAAAATAATGTGTTATGAGGTTTTTTACCCAAAAGGGTTTTCCTATGTATATTTTGTGTAATGTGTTAATTCTCTTTTATATTTATTTTATATTTTGTTCATAATGATTAAGATCCTAAGATCCTAATTTCTAAGAGCATCCCATACCCCTAAAAATACTAGAGGCAAAAGTGTTCAGAAATGAAAGCTTCGAAGCAAAATCAACATTCAAATCCTATTAAAAATATCCTTCTAGTTAATTCAAAGAAAACTATTTGAGTCTTAAAATGCAAACTACAATAATCCACTTGCTCTCCTTAAAGAGTTGAGTGGAGAATGATGAACACTAAAGAAGCTCAAATGTTTGTTGTAAAAGACAGCTTAGAATGATTCCAACTAGTTTGGAATCAATCTAAATCCTTTGTACATCAATTAGATTATTCAATTTAAGTACTTGATCAAAGAATAGAGACACAATTCTCTCATTGCTTTCATTATATTACGATGATTTATTAGGATTCTATCTTGGAATTTTTGCAAAATAGTAGTTAGGGCTAGTCTCTAATATGAGTGTTGTTTATTTATGTGTATTTAAACTCATTGCTTTCATTATATTATGATGATTTATCAGGATTCAACTACGAAGTTTCTGAGTCAAATTCATTGACCTATATTTCATTAGTAGTGGTTACATGAACCCATCTCTCATGAACATGAATGGTCCACTTAAAACTCATTGCATCTAGGTGATGCTCATGGAATTGAAGCGTTGGGACTCTCCAAGATGTCACCCATCCCAGTACTATTCCAGCTCAAACACGCTTAACTATGGAGTTTCCCCCAAGATCAAGTCCACTTAGCTTGCTACCCCATTTGCGCTTGATCTTGGGGAAAACTCCATAGATAAGTGCACTTGAGTCAGAGTAGTACAGAGATGGATGACCTAAAAAGTCCCAATGCTTCACCTCATGGGCATCGTCTAGATGCAATGAGTGCTAGTTGGACCATTCATGCTCATGAGATATAAATTCATGTGAACCACTACTCATGAAATATGGGTCAATGAGTTTGACTCAAATACTACGAAAAATACCTACTACTTGTTATTGTTTTCATGTTTTTGGCTTCAGCTTTTGAAATAGCACATCAAATTTTATCACTCTTGCTTGAAGTAGTGGCTATAATTGGTGATCATGAGTTTGTAAATATATATGTGAAAATTCACATATTCTAATCAACATAGGGATGTAGATGGCAACTAATGGTTCTATCATATATAAAAAAATCAACGTACATGGGTTGAAATTCAGTAGCTTGTGTATCAAATCAACAAGATAAAAAATCTTGTATATTTGTAACAAATATTGTGTGGCAAGTTTATAGATCATGACATGGCTTCGCTTTTTTTTATTGTAATTTAGTAGTTTGACAGTGCTATTATCTAATATTATGAGTACGTGTCTTTCTTCACTAATTCACTATTTTGTTTGGTTGATTATTGATATCATATTAGATCTCTTCCAATCCACTTATGGAATATAGAATGTCATTATATCTGGTATTAATGTGACAATTCGGGAAGAAAAATACCAAACCTTCTAGTTCAAATTTCTTTGGTATTGGAGCAGTCTATCAATGTTTATATTGTGTCGTTAGCTAGTACTCTTTGAAAGACTTTCAACAAGTCATCACAATAGAGAATCTGAAAAGTATTGAGGGAGTTAAGACCAAGGAAAGTTTGCCCTTTCAGAACTATTTTCAAGTTGTATTTTGTAGTTGTGACCCTACAATACTAAAGCAAAAATCATCATATCCTACAATCCAGGTAAGCAATTCACATGTTACATTTTGCAATTTGAAGCAAATTTCAAAATCTTGTCTACAATTGAATTTGAGTTTTCTAACACCCCACGACAACTTGGAAACATTAAAAACTTCTAGTCTCAACCCCCTACAAAAAAAAACACATCCCTGGTAGTAGATTCGAACAAAGCACCAAAAGGCCAATAAGGTACCAATTTATTAAGGGAAGCAGACAAGCAAGGCATATATGTTTCCTCATCGAAAAGGAACAAATGATGTTGTAACGTCTCTTGTCACATGAAACCATCAAGCCAAAGGAGCACTAGGTGGCAGAATGTGCAAAAACATAAACCTTGAAAGCTACTGGTACCAAAAGGCGAATAAAAAGTCATTGAATAAACATGACAAGGACAAATGATGTTGTAATGTCTCATGTCGCATGAAACAATCAAGACAACGAAGCACTTAGTAGCAAAATGTGCAAAAACATACAAAACCTTTGAAGCTATTGATAACAAAAGGCAAATAAAAAGCTGTTGAATAAATATAAAAAGTTTTCATCTGTGTTACATGGGGACGCATCCCCTGCCCTCAAACCCCCATCCCCATCCCCATCCCCTTTGGCGTTTTGGGGACGGGGGGTCAGTAGGGGACGTCCCCTAGCTGTCCCCAAAAAATTTTTAAAAAAAAGGAAACGTCCCCAAAAAATTTAAAAACAAAAAGAAAACTCACAGCTAGCAATGAAATATTGTTGTTATGGTGCTGTCCTGATTAAACTACTGTTATACTACTGTCATGATTAAATTTATTGTTGTTATACTGCTGTCATGATTAATTTTATTTCTGTTATATTGCTGTTAATATTTATTGTTGTTATTCAACTTATAGTCTTATACTGTTGTTCATTAGCTTGTAGAAATCTCTCTCTCTCTCTCTCTCTCTCTCTCTCTCTCTCTCTCTCTCTCTCTATATATATATATATATACAGAGAGAGAGAGAGAGAGAGAGAGAGAGAGAGAGCGACTCAAATTTTATATATATATATTTCTGTCCCCCCCGCCGTCCCCAAAAAAATGGCCCTCAGACTGCCGCCCCAAAATGCTGTGGAACATAGGTTTTCATTGATCCCTTTAAATGTGGGCTCAACAGAGTCAACACCTGTATGGACATCTCCTTTGACCAGATGAATCAAATGCCCAAACTGATCATAGGAAATCATCAGCACAGACCATGCTCATCAGGAGCAAGAACAAGTTGGGAGGTCAGGGTCTCAGCATGTTAGTTTGTTTTTAAAAGTCTTTTAGACTATTTTATTCACTGGGTGTGTCCAATGTGTTGGTCTTTCCCCATTTCAGTAAATGCACCTCTAGATCAGAGTACATCCCAGAAACACCCAGGATGTCCTAGGATATTCTGGCACCATACACACATATGAAGTACTGTCTGTTTGTAGTGAAGTAGTTTTTTGGGACAGTACACATACCTCAGTAACATAGATAATTGTTTATAGCTTAATCTCTAGTTTTTCACTTGAATGCAGGTGCTTAAATTTCAGATGAGCTTGCCGATTAATATCTTCTCTTTGCTGGAGCACCCTTTTATATGCTATAAAAGAACAAATGAATTTATTCAACGAAAGGAAAATTACAAGCTCAACCAAAATTTTCTCACTTGACTGAAGCTGGTTTTATAAACTCAATCTCTAAATTTTGAACTCCAAAAAATGACGAGCCTTCTGCTTCAGAAAGCATGCCAACAGGAGTGGAACAAAGGCAGAACAAATATTTAAAATGCTTGAGCAAGCATTCTCAGAAAACTGCAATTGATGGAAGAGCTATAAGAACAGCATGGAAAATTCTTAAATATGCCTGCTAGAAGCACTAATTTCAAAACAAAATATTTCACAGTTTCATTTTATAGCTTGCTATGAAAATCAAAATAGAATAGAAGCGAACAAACACATAGATGACTGAACTCTTGAGGCAAATTCTTTATCTAGCAGCTGAAAGAATGCCAAGAAACAGCTGCTGAGCATATATTATTCCTCTACAGTCTATGCCAAGAAACAGCTGCTGAGCATATATTATTCCTCTACAGTCTACACCATAGCAGCAAAAATTGTTCTCAGGAAATAATTGGCAAACCAAAAGATAAAGATTTTTTTAACAAATTGTGATTTAATCAGAAAAAAATTGGGTTAGGGTTACTGTTTTGGTTTTTGGAAATAAATAAATAAATAATTGAGCAGCGGGCAAAATTGAGAAAAAACTAGGGTTAGGGTTAGGCTTAGGAGTAGGGTTTCTCGGGAAAAAAATAAAATTGGCCAACCTCAAAAAAATCGGTCAAAATGTTGCTCTAAGGAATAAATTGGCAAACCAAAAGATTAAGATTTTTTCACATCATGATTTAATCAGAAAAAAATTAGGTTAGGTTTTTGGAAATAAATAAATAAATAATCGCACAGCCAGCAAAAATTGTGAAAAAACTAGGGTTATGGTTAGGGTTTCTCGTGAGAAAAAAGAAGAAAGAAAAAATCGGCCGACCCCATAAAAATTGGTCAAAATCATGATTTTATCATTTTAGGGCAAGTCTTTGACGATTTTGTTGTGATAAATCATGAATTTTTAGGTCAAACTTGCGACCTCAGGCCAAAACTCCTGATTTATCGTGATTTTTTCCAGTGTATTGCTTCTTTGCTCTTCACAGCTCCATTCTACTATTATACAGTGAATGTGCATGCCTACCGTATACCATCATGTGTACTGACCATGCAAATCACCATGCAGCTTGGACAGCGAAGAATGCAATCTGCATATTCTTCTGCATCGCCTTTTTCCTATTCCAATTCTGATATTTATCTAGCAATCACTCACTTCTGGTCAAGAAAGTGTAACTCTGGCTTTTGACAGAAAAGTGCAGGCACAAAGATGATACCAACTGTGCAGAACACCTTAGAATTTATAAATCAAATTCATAACCTCATGCCCAGAGTTACTCTATCGTGCCCCTGTTGCATTGAGATTTTCAAAAGGAACATAATTATATATGCTGACTCAAAGATGTTAATGCACAGCAGAGTTCAGTCATGTTCAAAGGCAATTTTTCACACTTATCATGCATAATCACACTTTTGTTTGTCTGGGATACATAATTAGCCATGTTCACCGTATGTGCTACAACAATTGCATTTACACAATGAATCGGATAGGTCATCTTGTACTTCTTTAGAGTTTGATTTTGTTCACCCAAGTCCCAACCATAATCAAGTCCCAGTCAAAACAGTCTACTCCGATCTTAGTTAAAAAAATTGATATTTTTTAAGTACAACAAATATATGGTTTCTCTAACTAGAATTTTTGGTGGCATAATCATTAAATAATAAATATTTAACTCAAGCAGTTCCTAGTTTTAGGATATCCTATTTTCATACAAGAATGTGCGTATGCCATACCATTATGAACATTTATCATGCATTTTACATCTAGTTTCTCCATGAATTCTCTAAACAAAAAATTTGAACAAATTAAACTCTTCAATTTCAAAACACACATAGCATGCCATGATAACAGTCCATGACTGGGTTTCTGGAAGCAACGTGAATACAATGTAAGGTTTTTACTTTTTATGGATTGAAATTGTAATTGTACAGTTATACACCATTTGATGCACGTTATTTTGCCTGGGGGCTAGATTATAGCATTTTGTTAAGTGCACTACTTAACCCAACTTGGAAATTTTAGCATTTTCTATATGAATATTGCTTAGAGGATAATTTTTCTGAAGAGAATCCACTTGTTATACTTTAAGCAAAACATTGATAGTAATGAAATTTTCTTTTGCAAACTGCAATCTCAAACAAGCAGCAATGTGATCCAGGTCCTATGGATAACTGGAGGGCAATACTCTAAATTGCTAGAATGTGGTATAATAGGGAAAAAAATATCAAATATGAAAGATCAAACAGTGATTAGAAACAATATAATGAAGTTCATGGAATGATGCAGAGGATGGATATTATAACTGTAAAACAAAATGTTTTACTTACCTGAACATTCCATACATGACATACTCTTGAAGAGATGCATAGCTGTTTATCTTTCTCAATCTATTTCTGGCTTATCATAGCTAGCATCTAGACGTATATACATAATCATACAATGCCATGAGGAGTAGAGAAACACTATAGAAGATGAAACAGTTGCTCTTCCGGGGTGACTCTTCACCTTCAGTCGGTTAGGTTGAGCCCTGTCAAAATGCAACCGTCAAATCTAGCCCATAGACAGTTTCCCTGCAGCAGGAAGCACTCGAATCTTATGACACGCTCTGCCTTGTCGAGGATTAGAACAACATTGTTGGCACCCTATGGTACTGCATGTGTAGAGTTAAACTGAGTGACTTGGACAATAGGTAGCTAAGGACATAACTGGTCTAATGGTGTGTGTGTGTGTCATGAGACTTGTTGTACACTCTAATGGCATCGCAGCCAAACTTCCAAGAATGCTTGTGTCATTGGAATTATAGGTTTGGTAACATGAGGGTGGAATAGTGATCTTGGAGGTACTGTCGACCAAAGGAGGTGGTTGTGTGTTACCACAAACCATATAAAATGAATTGGTGTCACCACTGGCCGTAAGAATGGGCTTGGGGGAGATGAAGCTTGGATCAAAACGTACCAGAATAAAATGCCAACTTTTTTTAAAAAAAATGAGTTTGAATGACTCTCCTCGAAGGAAAACTATTTTTTTCTACATAAAACTTAATAGGTTACAAAATTGCAGCCTAAATGTTTAGATAGACGTTGACTAGTTATAGTATGCCTAGTCATTAGCATTTTTTATTTGAACTTTGTTTTGTAAACATGTCAGTAACAAAAATAAAGGTCCCTGTTCATATACTCGTTTCTCTTCATTATAAATGTTTCCACAGTTTTTAAGTTTTTAACCATAGTAACCATATTTGTTAAAAAACAAAATACAAGAGGTTAAAAAAATGTCATATACTTTAAGCAATAAGATTCAGGAAATAAAACAAAGAAAAAATGACAATTCTTTTAGAAGTAAAAATTCCAAAATGTAACTACTCAAAAAATCACCCCCACTCCTTGCAATTCTGTGGCTTCTCTTCCTTCAAACCCTACCATAGCTTATGGTGTGGTTCCAAAGGTTATTATTTCAGTTTTGCCTGGTGCTGTTTTATTTCTACCGCCTGGTGCTTATTCCTCCATTGCATCTGGCTCTCCTAGTAGCCATGTCTTGTTTGATGTGGCTGGTTTGGCTGCCATTTCCTTGGCAGTAGTGTATCGCACAAGTTCTGTAGCCACGGCCACTCTTGGCCTTTTGAATGTTGTTGTGCCTGATTGCATCATTGTTCCTACTAGCCATGGGAACGTTGCTCATCTTCTGTTGTCTGCATTGCATGCTGGGACTATAGATTCTTTCGTTCAATATTACTATGCTTCTGCAGCCTTGTGAATCTTGAAGGAAGAGCTTGATTTGTCAAAGGATGGTTTTCCCTCGTCTGTGGAGAAAGTGGGATGTCCTCTGTTGTCGAAGGGTTTATGCTCAGTTAAATGTTCTGATCAGACTCAACTTCTTTTAGGAATGGATGTTGTGGATGAGGAATCTCACCTCGCAGGGTGAGGTTTAATTAGCAGATTGAATCGGTTTTGGCCTATCTTATCAGATCTGCACACCTGGCTTTCCAAGAACTGGAAGCCTATCCTTCAGTAAGGTGTTGAAATTTATCCATGTGCATAGGGATTTTTTGTTGTTGTTTGTGAGTCCAAAAAAGACAGGGATTTGCTTCTTGAGGGGGGGCGTTGTTTTTGGGTTAAGGCTGCACCCTTAATGAAGCCATGGTATCCAGCTTTCAATCCTCTCTCAGAATCCTTCTCAGTGATGCTGATTTGGTTTTGGCTACCAAATCTTCCTTAGCAGTTTTGGATTGACTCTGGTCCGGAATCTATTGGTGACTCTCTTGGCAGTTTTTTGTCCATCTCTTCAGAGACATTTGTTCTCTCTCATCCAACCTATGCTCACATCCAGGTTAGGATGGATTTTTCGAAGGGGCTTCTGGCAGAAATTTGGCTCCAAGGAAAAAACTGTATTTGGAAACCACAGCTGGATTATGAGGAGGCGACTTTCAGGTGTTGTAAATGTTATGGTCTTGGGCATATGTCTGATGCTTGTACTAGAGGTAAGCAAGGGGCCCCTGGTCAAGCTACCTCGTAGAAAGATGGTAAGCTGCATCATTTGTTACTTCATGGTACTTCAGGTTTGGTTTCTCAAGAGGTCCCTCCCACAGCAGAGCCTCTTTTGCGTGTCGAGATGCTTCCACTCCCTCTGTGGATGGCCCTTTTGAAGCAGCTGTGTGTTTGCCATCCGAAAGTACTGTTCTGATTCCAAGGGACTGGTCTACAAAATCTTTGCTTTTGGAGCCCTCTGATGGGGAACCAGCAGTTTCTTCGGTTTTGGAGCTTGCACCATCCTCTCATGGTGCTTTTGGACTCTGTATTTACTCCTCCTGGTATGAAGCCCTCTGTGGATGCTTTGCTTAATTCTTCTATGCCTTATTTGGATGTGGGGTCTCTGTCCCCTTAAGTTGGGGCCTCTCAGTTTGAGTTGCCTGCTTGTATTCCTTCTTTGGTGCCTACATATTTGGTTTTGGACTCCCCTCCTGGTTTGGAATATTGCCAGAATGCAATTTCTGCCCTTGATGCAGATGTCCTTGAGGAGGATGTTTGGACCACTGTCTCTTATCAGAAATCTGTTTTCCTAATACAAAGGCTTCATCTCATATGATGCTCAGATCACATAAGAAAAATAGGTTGGCTAGCAAGTTGTGTATTAGCTAATTTGAGCAGTTTGTATTTCTCTCTCTCGTAGTTTCTTTTATCTAAGGGAGTGGGCCCTAATAAAACCTACATCTTACCAGTCAAGATTTATTTTTTCCAAAATGTGTATAACTTGTGAGTTGGCAATAAAAGTCTAACATTGAAGATGATTAAGCTCGGAGAGAGAGAGAGAGAGAGAGAGAGGATTAACGTTGAACTATACTCACAAAAAAAAGGAACTTTTTTCGCATGCCAAGAACTAGAAGTAAAAAAGAAAAAATGAGTTATATTAATATGGTTTTTTTGGCCCCCCATTAATGGGGTTTCCTAAGATAATCCGATGGCAGGTTGAGCACTGGCAAGATGGAAGGCCCCAGGTGAAGGCTGGGCTAAACTCAGTTTCGATGGGGCCTCGAGGGGAAACCCGGGGCAAGCCTCAAATGGTTGTATAATCAGAGATGAGTCAGGGAAATTGGTTGGTGCTGCGATGAAGAAAATTGGTTCCCTTTCAAATAATGAAGCAGAGTTTCAGGCTTTCATTTTGGGCCTGCAGCTGGGGTTATCCTCTGGGGTAAGAAGAATCCACATCGAAGGGGACTCTCATATCACAGTGAGGGCGATCCAAAATGGCCATACCCCGAGTTGGAAATTGAACAACTTGTTGGGTAGGGGCTTGGAACTCTTGGCCAAATTTCGAGACTTTAAGGTCAACCATGTATTTAGGGAGGCAAATAAGGCTATCGATCTGCTGGCGAATGTTGCTTTTGACACCCCTGAGGATACCCACATTTTTCATTTGATGGAAGAATTGAGAATACTTGCCACTAATCTAGAAGTGCTTGTTAGTGAAGAGGCAAGGATGAACCGGGAGATTGTGGTAGGTGATAGCTCGGACGTGGCGGTTGAGGTGGCGTCCTAGTCCTAAGTGAATGTAAGGGCTAGGTTGACAGGTTGGTGTCACGGCCTGGGCTGGCATGACAGTTCGCATGCTTGATGGAAAAGCCAGCAGCCGAGAGATTTCATGTCCATTTAATTTTGCAGTCCTTTGGATCAGGGAGTATCCAGATTAGCTCTCGGGAGCATGCGAAGCAGATTGGCATCGTGGAACGAAGGGCTTTTATTGGAGAGTGGGATGGAGAACCCCCATTTCTCATCCACCTTGGTCTGGCATCGTTCTCACTCTGTGTTGCGAAGCATGGAAGCCACCGTGCCTTTGTTGGCAGGTAAGCGTCAAATGGCATTTCTCGAGCCCATTTCTAACCAGCAGTTAATGAAGGTCTTTAAGATGAAATCCTCCATTGGGCTGAACACCATTAGGGTTGTGCTGGGAGAACCGTTTCTGGAGGCAAAAAACAAATATAGGGTGAATTCGGACCTGGCGGCAATGTTCATTAGGATTCAGTCCCGGCTTTGGCCATGGTGCTTATCAAACCAGAGTGGTGTCAGGGTTTGAAAGACATTCTGGAGATGGTGATTCCTGGTATCAGCATGAGGCGAGACAATGGGGTGGGGCCGGACGTTTTGCCACACTACTGTGGTCCCTGAATCCCGTTCTTGATCCCTACGGCCGGAGTGGACAAGGAAGGTGCTAAGAGTGCAACGAGGGAGGGTGTGGCTCTACTGAAGCAGCTGACTGGTGTGGTCGAGCAAGGGACGGAGGCCGAGCTGGAAGTCCTGCCAACGAACCTGGAGGAAGAAGTGTTTGATGAGGTGGCGGTGGGGGATGAACAGAACCTAGTATAAGCAACTTTTTAAGATAATGCAACATATTATACATATATGTAATTGGCAATAAGTATACAATGTTTTGATAACGACTATATGTAGAAGATATATCAATATAAGTTAGATTTACGTTTTTTGGCCCTCAATTTTGAGCTGCCTTTGGTTAATTATTTTTGCTGATTTTATATGGGTTCTGGCGCCCTTACACCATATTCAACTAGAAAAAAAAATATGGTGTTTTTGGCTACGGTGGTTTTCAGCTATCAAATTTTCCAGCTCTTTGTTGGAGTTCTCAGAAAATGGGATAGTCAGGCAGTTCGGAGGAGCAAACCTCTACAAGGTAGACAAGCATTTTTCAATATTTCTAGACTAAGTCACAAGGTTCGTGTTCGTTGTTGGTGTTCGGCAACAATAAAATTCGAATGAAGTTTGGCAAAGGGAAGAAATTCGAAGAAAAAAAATCGTCACTAAATTCGCCTTATATAAATTTGATTTGTTTTAAAATATAAATTAAACCATAGGAAACATAACGAGAATTATAGAAACCATATAAGTTAAACATTGATAGACAAAGTGATCATAAACCATATAGAAACATAACATTTATAAACCACATAGATAAACCATATAGAAACATAACATTTATAAACCATGATAAACTGTGATCATAAATAGATCATATATACTAGTATAAAAGTTAAACCATAGGAAACATATGTTGCGCCCAACTTTCACGATTTTCGAAGGTCTTTTGATTCCCTGGAGGTTGTTATGTTGCACGAGTAGAGAGGAAGCAATAAGAAAATATAGGTCAGGTCTGTCAAGTCACTCGCTACTTCACTCTGTCAAGTTGCGATTCCCTAGAGTCGTTATGTCGCGCGAGTAGAGAGGAAGCAATGTAAAAATCTATGCTCCACGGGGACGCGTCCCCTGCCCCAAAACCCCTCGTACCCGTACCGGGGACATTTCGGGGACAGGTAGGAAACGTCCCCTTCCCCAAGCGAATACTTTTGCAACAGATTTTTTTAAATAAAAAAAAGGGAGGGGGGGGGCCACAAGTACCCCCACATCCCTTGAAACATACCTTAAACCTAAAATAGAGATCATATCAACCAAAAAGAAAAGAAAAAACTCATTTTCACATTTTGCATTGGTGAACAACAACAGTTTAAAAGGAGAAAGAGGAGCAACAGCAGTTTGAAGAGGTTAACAACAGTTTTAGGAGAGGCTGATTGGGGACAGCCATATATTCTCTATGTTTTTGTCATTTTGTTGTTGAAATTTGCAGCTTTTGGGCATTTTGATGTAATTTTGATATAATATATATGCAGATTGTCATTGAAAACAATTAAATTTTGTTTATTTGTTTGCCAATTCTCATGTGACAAGTTGAAAAGTAAGTTCAAGTGTAATGTTATTGTTATGCATTCATTTTTTAAGGTTCTATAATGTCTATAATGAATGCCTTATCAATGTTATCATATAAATATTTGAAATTTCCCTATATTTTAAAAAAAATCTTATTTTTTAGTAGCCGTCCCCTAAAAAATGGCCAAAAAAAATGCCATCCCTGAAACTTGTCCCCCTGTCCCCGAAACTTGGGGGAGCATAGGTAAAAATAGGTTGTGGGGCTTTGTTTAAAAGGAAAACTGAGAAAAATCAACCCTAAATTCACTTAATAAAAATATATTTTATTTAAAAAATCGCCTTTTCTGACTGTACGAACTACAAGGCGAATTTGGATGAATTTTTACTGTGTTTAAATGTTCGCCGAATTTTGAACCTCATGCCAGAAATTCGGCGAACCCTGTGACTTAGTTTCTAGAGACGGAAGTTTTCAAATGTGACTTGTTTTCATTTGTAATTGTTTATGCTTTGGTTTTTTATCTTTTTCTATTTATGTATAGAATGAAAATCTGTTATATACTCTGATTTTTCTCAAATTTTGCACCAGATTGAGACTTCCAGGAAAGTTTGATTTCTGCTTGAGAAAGTTTCTGACAAAAATGAAGAAAATCTTGGGTTAAAAGATTGAAGGATGGCAACAGCTGTAGCAGAAGACCAGTGGTTGGTGGAGCAATTTGATGGTAAAGGTTTCAATCTTTGGAAGTTATGAGTGAATGTGTTCCTAATGATCTATGGGGAGTTGTTGATGGCACATAAATCAAGCCTACCACTTTCGCAAATGAGATCAGAATCTGGGTAATAGAAGATGGTAAAGGTCTTGCAAACATTCTCCTGAACTTGAATTATGTTGCAGCTTTGCAGCGGAGGCGGAGACTGGAAGAGGTGTGGGATTCATCAATAAACATGTAAAAGAAGCAAGTTGTGGCTGGCGGAATTTATTTGAGGAAATGTTTTTGGATGAAGATACTAAGATCATATTAATCAATGCCAATCTTCATGGGTCAACTGGTATTGTGATGCCAGTGTTAGTATCAAGATGCTCTTTATAATTCTTATTGGTGGAATACAAATGTCATTTGAAAACCTAAATGTAGTTTTGAGAAATCAGTGTAATCTAACTTTCTAAAAAATGTGTACTTCCTGCAGGAAGAAATTATAAAGACAATACCAGACTGATCTCAGAAGGATCCTCATCTACAGCTCTGTTTTCATCAACAGAACTGAGATCTCAGAGGGAAAAAAGGATGGGAGAATGCATTTCACTCCAACAACAGAACTGAAATCTCCAAAGAAAAAATCAGATTTCAAGAATTCAGTGTTGCATATGTGGTGAGAAAAAATTTCCCAAGTTGAAAGCTAACAAAAAAAAAGAAAATGGTTGTACATCAAATATGTTATTAGTGTTCAACAAAGCAACTCTGGCATGTTCAAAGTGTTATTATTTGGATTTGGTAGAAACTCAGCACATTGCCACATACCACCAGAACAGATATGGTTCATGCAATGTGAAGCTTCTCTAGAAGGAAGATATGGGACATAAAGTGATGGTAGAAAGCATGAGTTAATGGCCCGAGGACTCCAAGTTTTTGATGATACATATAAAGAAATTTGGAATGTTACACATGCAGCAGTCTTAGCAATAACAAAAATAAATTATGCAGATTTGTTTGTACAATTCATTTCAACCAGTTAAATTTTCAAAATTTGGCAGGTAAAGTGGTTGTTATAGGAAAGAGGTTTAAAAATTTGCATAAATTTAGTGTACAAGTGGTAAATGGAGCTTTGAGAAACACACTTGATGCCGTTTATAAGTGACTGAAAGCAACACTTAGCATCATAGGATTGGGCATTTTTGTGCACAAGCATCGGAAGCTTTGGTCAATGAGAACATGGCGGACAGAAGAACTAGGATTTTGTGAAGGATACAGACTTTGGAAACAACATATGCATCCATTCTCCGTATGGCAAATATGGAAAATTAAGTGACTAAGATTGACACATAGCATCATAGGTTTGGGCATTCTGGTGCACAAGCCATGGAAGCTTTGGCCAACAAGAAAATGTTGAAATGCAGAACTGGAGATTTGCAAAGGATGCAGGCTTGGGAATAAGAGGTGTCTGCACAGAGACATTTGCGGATCAATATAGATGTTGTCACATAGTGGAGCTAAATATTTTTCAAAAAAAATATTGTTTAGTTGCTTAAACCAAATCACATGTTCTTGAGCAATTTAAAAATTTTAAGTTCTTTGCAGACAATCAATCTGATAAACCATTAAATAGGTTACAGTGTGACAATGGGAATGAGTAAACAACAAAGATGTCAAGAGATTTTGTACACAGTCACAAAGAGATTAAGTGGACAAAAGTGTTCCGTATTCTCCGCAGCAGACTAAGATGGCAGAGAGGAAGAAATGCAGGTTAAAGTGCAACATGCATGGTCAAGAAATTGGGACTCTTGATCCATTCGGGTGCAGAAAGATTGGGATCCACCATAGCATAGCAGAAAGAAGATGCTGTTTGAAGCATATCATCAAAGATAGCCCAAGTCTTGAAAATTTGAATGTTTTTGGCTGTCCCACATATTTTCACATTCTAGATAAAAAACAGAAGAAACTGGATGATAAAAATGTGAAAAGTTTATGGTTGGTTTCTACATATCCCATTTCTACCAACTCCCCGAGCACTTAACCCATTTCTTCTTGATAGGTCAAGAGGTCGGGGCGAGTGCTATCCCTTAGAAAAGTGAGGCCCTCTTCCAAAAGGCCCCTATAATAGATGAGGGCCATAAGATGGCTATCTCTATCTCGACCCCCTGGGGTGCAGGTCTCAACTTATCAATAGGTCAAGGAAGTTGAGGAGGTCAGGGCCCTATAACTGTGCTTCACGGGGACACGTCCCCTGCCCCACACCCCCCCGTACCATACCCGGGACGTTCCAAGGACGTGGAGACGGGTAGGAAACGTCCCCTACCTGTACCCCTTCCACGGGGACGTCCCTTAATAAATCGGGGACTTCAAGGAACGCTAACCGTCCCCTGTGGCCCAGCAACATGATGGCAGTGATTCAGACTCAGATTCCGATTTTGATGCAGTCTTAGGAGAGGCTGATTAGGTACAGCCATATATTCTCTATGTTTTTGTCATTTTGTTGTTGAAACTTGCAGCCTTTGGGCATTTTGATGTAATTTTGATATAATATATATGCAGATTGTTATTGAAAACAATTAAATTTTGTTAATTTGTTTGCCTATTCTCATGTGACAAGTTGAAAACTAAGTTCAAATGTAATGTTATTGTTATGTATTCATTTTATAAGGTTCTATAATGTCTATAATGAGTGCCTTATCAATGTTATCATATAAGTATTTGAAATTTCCCTACATTTTAAAAAAAAATCTTTTTTTTTTAGTAGCCGCCCCCTAAAAAAAAGGCCAAAAAAACATGACGTCCCCGAAACTCGTTGTCGTGCCCCGCCTGAATATCCACTTGGGCCGACTTCATCAGCATTAAGAAAGCATATACAGCATTTTATATTAGATAGCATTTGATTAGAAGAAAGGTAACGATTTAATAACAGCGATCCATATTTGTTATATTAAAGACAAGGATTAGACTTCAAGAGACAGTGATCACTTAGTAAAGAGGTGCGATCTCTTGAAGAGACACGTTTTGATAGAGACATATCTTTTGGTAAGATATAAAAGGAAATGGAATGAACATCAATCAGGATCGTGGGGTAGTGGAATATAATAGAGAATATTCGAACTACATCTGCAGAGATATTTATTTAGTCATATAAACTATTGTAACAACAAAAGGATATAAATTAGAATCATTCTTGAATATACATCAGGTCAGATCATTGTTGCCAGTCAATTATCTTTACTTATTGAATATCACTGTCATATATTAAAATACATAAAAATTACTGCAATAAACTGTCAACATGGAGAAAGGGTTTTGGGGGGGGGGGAATATGCACTATGGGAGAACAGCTAAAGGCACCCTTACATTGACAGGTATGGAGAACAGCTAGTAGGGCACCCTACTGTCATGTAAAATGGAGAAACGGATAAAGGCACCCAAGGGTAGAATTCTCTCCCTAATCCCCATGTTGAGGGTTTATTGACACACTAAGATTCACCAATCAGAGAAGAATGGTGAGGGGACTGCTTAGAGGGAGGACTGCTGTCAGAAGGCACCCTGCCATGTCTCCCTATACCTCCTCTTCTATGGCTGAGTGTTGTAAACAAACGGGGTTATATACATGACAATGAATGTATGATTTCTCCAATAGTGATATTATTTATGAGTTTGAATACAGTGTAATTTGACTAACCTTCATGATTGAAAATTGTATATGTTGATTATGTTTTGACTGCAGGATTCAAATTCAGAATCGCATTATTCAAAGCAATATTTACATTGGTAAGATGTAACATGTTGATGTGTTTTTTATGCAAAAGGCAACATGCAGAATAAAATACTAAGTACTCTATCCTCTCTTGAAAAAAAAGACACTCAGGCTAAACTTCGTGATCCAGTGAGATGACTCCAAGGTTCTAGATTTTTAAGGATCCACCAAAATTCAAACTTAGTCAATTTTTCAGGGTTTCAGGACACTAGACTTAGTCAGTTTCAGGACTTTAGGACATGCACCAAGATGAGGGCATACGGACTCCTTACCAAGAATTTGGCGAGACTTGGGCAAAACAACACTACCAGACATACAAACTCAGAGAAAACTTTAACCTTAAAGCAAACCCACGGCAGAAAGTAGAAAAAAGGGTGGGTCCCCATTTGCAATGGGGCGATGTGTGAAAAGGTCACAACATTTAGCGCCAATCTGAATAAATGTCCCTGAACATTTCAAAGAAAAAGACTCAATCCATACTCAGAACCTTCGGATAATTCCCTCCAAACTTATCAACTAGTTAGAAAACGCACTCAAAAGGGAAGAAGAATCATAAATTGGATCAAGACACTTCATCTTCTGCTGTGTACTTAAAGATTGATTTCATTAAAAACAGGGCTCTTAAGCATTCCAAAGACAAACAAAAGTCAAGTTTCAAAATTTCCATGTACACCCACATACTAGGCCAAATAAACACAACTACATGATCAAGGAATCAAAACCAACTGCTAGCACAACCATCCATATTCCAAGGATCCAAGTGTGTGCGTGTGCGTTCATTCCCATCCCTTGGCAACTAAGATCATCCAAATTCCTTCGCATTAAGCTACATGAGTTAACACACATCTCATCCACCTTGACATTGCCCCGCTGCCAGTTAGGCATCTATAGCCCCGACAAAGTTGTCTTGTAAATCTGCCAACTCAATTGAGTTGCAATGTGTGATAGGCGTGATGCTCTTTTCTTTTCTTTTTCTTTTTTTCTCTTTTCATTTTTTCTCATTTTTTGCTTTTTCATTGGTAGAGTACAATGCAATACCGTTTACCCTTTCAACTTCGCTAACAAAATTCACAATGGTGGTAAAGATGAAGCCTTAGATTTTTCACTTAACATGAGATCACCCAAAATCCTTTAGCTACTTCAGGATCATTAAAATTTGTAAGATATAAGATCTCGAAATACTTCAAGTAATACTAAACATCTGACTCATCTCCCAAGAGCAAGCAGTCGTGCTATTCGACACTAGCAATGGAGTCCATGGGAAATCCATCAGTCATGACCCATGTTTCTCAAAGGAAGACATAAGAATTCATAAGATTTAGATTTATCATTTTTAAACATTATAATCAAAAGATAGCAGTGTCGAGACACAATAGATGATTAATTTCTGAGTCAAGTACAAAATCTAGCTTGATGATAAATTGAAAGAAAAAGATCTTCCGACTCTAAGAATTTCATGAATAATTGTCTAAGAAATGAACATAATATAGCAAAATGATGCCAAAGTGTGATTATGAAGTATATCACCCTTCTCACAAATCAAGATCCCACAAAAGGAAACCTAAAACAAACAACTAAACTATGAAAGCAAACTAATCTACGAAAAACAAAACTTGAGTCAAATGACATCAAGGACGGCAATTCTAAACTACGACAGAACGAAAAAGAAAACCTACTCTAACTATGTACAAAGAGCAAACACGACTCAAAATACCCAAATATATACATGACCTCGAATGACTTCTCAGAATGAATAGAAGCAATAAGGCGCATGTGATGGTCCTCAATTTGGCAAATGTGTCCTTAAATTCTGAAAAACATTCTTTTACCACACAATCTTCAAATTCAAAAAAAAAAATATTCAATATTATCAACTGTGGCAGTTCATTGGGACCATGATTAATCCAAATACAAGTTGTTCTTCCTAAATTTCCATAGTCAAACTCATATTCTTCATATTCATCATCTGGAAATTCGTAATCATCAAATTCGAAATCTTTCCAATTAATAGCAGGGAAAAAGACAACCTGGGGTTCTTCGTCTTCGAATGGATATCGCTCATCTTTCATGCACACGTTGGGAGGTCGCCATTGGTGATGGATCATTCCACTTGCGTTTGAAACATGCAGCATTTCAATTATAAGCTCCTTTTGAATCTCCAGTAATGGGCTCATATCGCTTTGATTTCGGTTTCCATGGCAGTAATTAGTTCATCTTGTGATAATTTTGGCATTAATTCCTCTTGTATTTCTTGTATGGAAGCGTCTAGCGCCCCTCCGAATTGCTCTCCATTTGATGACTCTTCGATGATGGCTTGAAGTGCTTCCTGTAATGCATCTAATTAATTATCTTCCAACAACTCTTTTTGTACTTCTTGCAACTCATTTTCAAGGATCTCCCTATGTAGCATGGATGTATATTCCTCAAGGAATTTCTCTTCTTGTAACATGAATGAGATCTCATCGTAAATTTCTTTCTCTTGCCATAAACTTGAACTTCTTTCTTCTTCTATTCCTAATTTCATATCTTGAATATCCTTTATGCATGTTTGAACGTCCTCTAAGGCTTTTGCTATTTTATTTTCAATGAGCTCTACATCTTCGGGAACAAGATACTCAAATTCGTATTCCTCACATTGGTTGCCAAGGTGCTTCGTGTCTTCTTCATTGCTAGATGGAGTGGAAATTTCTTCTTCTCTAGATGGTTCCTCGGATCTCAATTCTGTCATGGCATGGTGAATGGCTTCCCAACATGTCGAACAAATGAATTCCGAGTGATTTGCATCATGAATCCTACACCAATCGCGTGGGAGCAAAATATCGTCTACGCACAAATCCTTATTGCTACTTAATTCTTTCTTGACTTTTTCCTTGAGCTTCATGAAAGATTTGCCACAAACTTGAATTTCTGGTTCTACCTTTGTAAACATAACCGACTCATGTACTTCTAAAAAAGAAATTTTCTCTTGCACCGCTAAATCCATCCTTGACAAAAATGTTATGAAATTCATCTCCTCGTGTCGACCAGTATTATGAATTCTACATCCTTTCTTTGACGCAAAGTCTTTCAAATCTTTAGGCCGAAGCCGCGTACTCAAAGACCACCAAAGTTGAAGAACAATTGGAGTATCACCTCGAGGATCATACCTACTAAGCTGCTTCATATCATTGATTGAGAAATCCATCCTTTCTTTTTTTCTATTTTTTTTTTTTTTTTTCACTTCTTTTGGATTTTTTTATTTTTCTACTTTTTTGTATTTTTGACATAAGAGAGATCTTGGAATCTCGGATTCTTCCTTGAAAGCTCGCTTTCCAGTTCCTATCCACAATTCGGAATATCTTCTTTCTTGCTAGGAATAAAGAAGAGATGATGTTTTGTCCCACTTTATCCTGAATTTCTGTGTTGAATCTTGTGTGATAGGAGAAGGTGTAAAATCTTTCTTCATGTGGAATAGATGAAGCAATGTGATTCTTGAAGTATTTCCTGATCAGGCCCTCCTTCTAGCGCCAATTCTGTTGATGGGCGTTAGGAGGAGAAGGGCATGAAATGAATGGAGCAATGTCTTTGTTCTGCCCTCCTTCTAGCCCCAATTCTGTTGATGTGTTTTTTATGCACAAGGCAACATGCAGAATAAAATACTAAGTACTCTATCCTCTCTTGAAAAAAAAGACACTCAAAGGCTAAACTTCGTGATCCAGTGAGATGACTCCAAGGTTCTAGATTTTTGAGGATCCACCAGATTTCAAACTTAGTCAGTTTTTCAGGGTTTCAGGACACCAGACTTAGTCAGTTTCAGGACTTCAAGACACACATTAGGATGAGGGCATATGGACTCCTTAGCAAGAATTTGGCGAGACTTGGGCGAAACAACACTACCAGACATACAAACTCAGAGAAAACTTAAACCTTAAAGCAAACCCACAGTAGAAAGCAGAAAAAAGGGTGGGTCCCCATTTGCAATGGGGCGATGTGTGAAAATGTCACAACATAACCCTAACCCTAATTTGATGCAATTGTAATTTTAGGACAATTTAGGAAGGGGACATTACAATTGGTATCAGAGCATCCTTCTTGCCATCCTGTGAATGATAGTTGATGCAGCCTAGCCAAAGAACCCAAAGGGCTTTGGAAAGAGAAAAAAGGAAACTAGCTTCAGTCAATAACTCTACACCCAACAACACCATGAGTGAACAAATGACCAATGACTTGAGAACATTCACTCAAGCTCTCATGGAGCAAAATGAAAGAACAACTCAACTTTTCCTCCAAGCCATCCAAAACTTGAATAACAATAACAATCAAAATAATGGAAGGGATACCCATTCCAACCATTCTGAAAATAATAACCCAATAAGGGAATCAACCACTAGGCCAACAAGACCCCCTTTCCTACCACAAGAAGGAGAGATGGGGGGTGAAGAAGCAAACAATCAAACTATGGATAGCGTGGAAGAACTTGCAGAAGCATACTCAAAATTGAGTCTCGCCATAAAAGGGGATGTCTCCTTTAGGGATTATTGTGATGCTAAAAGACGAAATAAACCAAACCAAAGAAGAGGGAAATCCGGAAAGATTACAGCACGTGCTTAGGTCCAAACATTGGACACATACCTCACACTTAGCCCCATGACAGAAAAGAACGCCATAACATTTGCCGTACTCCACCTAGAAGGGACAGCTCATGATTGGTGGCATCATGGCCTCATTACCGAAGACCACAAACACATAACATCCTATGATGAGTTCATCCAAGAACTCATCCAAAGATTTGATCAAAAAACACCCCGAATGGCACTTCAAGGAACTTACACTCCTAAGACAACAAGGAACTGTGGAGGGATATGTAATTGAATTCCAAAAACTTTCAGTAATGGTAGCAGAAGCATCCCAAAGAAGATTGACCTACCTATTTTTCCAAGGATTAAAAGACTCTATCAAGGGTTTGGTAAGTGCCCTCAATCCTTCCTCACTAAAGGACGCAATTCAAATGGCACTAAATGTGCATACTTCACCCACAAAAGACAAATACTCTACAAAACATCAATCCTCTAATATCCATACCAAAACTTTTCATAAAGACAGAAGGTCTAAGAAGGAATTCCAAAGAAGAACTTGCTTTCATTGTAATGAGACATGGGAACACAGGCAAGTATGCCAAAATGAAGACGCCCGAAATCAACGAGATGACCTAATAAAGAAGGGTTTATCCTTTAAGTGCAAAGAACCATAGAAACAGGGACACATATGTGGAAAGGGTAGTCGAATGCATAACATAGAAGCAACATTCGAAGAAGAAGAAAACCCTAGCAAGAGGGCAAAGCACGATGATGAAAAGTATGGAACCCTAGCCACCATCTCACAAGCTTCCGAACACCGCCCTTTTAGAATCAAAAGCACCCTTAAGGGGCAAAAGGTAATCACCCTAGTAGATAGTAGGGCATTCCACAACTTTATCAACAAGAATATAGTGGCAAAAAGGAAATTAGAAGCCAAAGACTTCGAGGGTTTCACCGTAGCCCTAGCAAATGGTTCTATAGCCTGTTGTACCAAAATGATTTCCCAATTGGAAATCACCCTGAGAAAGCACACCATCAAAGGGGATTTCTAGGTGGTAACATTAGATAATGATGTAATATTGGGAACCCCTTGGATACACTCCTTAGGACGTTTCACCATGGATCTCGCAAACTTAGAGATATGCTTCCAACATAATGGACAAGAAGTTACATTAAGAGGATTACCCGATGGCTCCCCAAGAATGGTTTCATCTAAAAGAATGGAAAGGATCCTTAGACATGGCCAAGGGGAGTGGATTGCACAATGTATGATTCTAGACAAAAACTCCACCCATGACAAAACAATTCACATTGCATCCAACCCATCTTAGGAAAATATAAGAAAGTATTTGATGATATTCCCCCGGGGCTACCCCCAAAAAGTGGA
This sequence comes from Cunninghamia lanceolata, assembly GCA_027924645.1. Taxonomy (NCBI): domain Eukaryota; kingdom Viridiplantae; phylum Streptophyta; class Pinopsida; order Cupressales; family Cupressaceae; genus Cunninghamia; species Cunninghamia lanceolata. The sequence continues at coordinate 2,166,856 of BSBN01001378.1, forward strand.
TTTGAACATACAATGAAATTGGAGGGGGCAAAACCGGTGATCACCACACCCTACCGACACCCTCGCAAATTCAAAGAAGAAATTGAAAAAACCATTAAGGAACTGCTAGAAATGGGTCACATCCAACCAAGTTCTAGTCCCTTCGCATCATTCGTAGTCCTAGTCAAGAAAAAAGATGGTACCATGAGAATGTGCATAGACTATAGAGCTTTAAACAAGAAAACAATCAAAAATCGTTACTCTATACCAAGAATTGATGAGTTAATCGACGAACTCCATGGAGCCAAATACTTTTCCAAAATTGATTTGCGATCATGGTATCATCAAATAAGGATGAGAAAAGAGGACATTCCTAAAACCGCTTTCCGATGCCACTATGGGCACTTTGAGTTCTCAGTCCTGCCTTTTGGCCTAACAAATGTCCCAGCAACAATTCAATCGTGCATGAATCATATATTCCGGAAACAATTAAGGAAATTCCTACTCATATTTTTCGACGACATTCTCATTTATAGCAGGACATGGGAAGAACATCTCAAACACATTGAGGAAGTCCTAAGCATTTTGGAACAAGAGTCCTTATATGCTAAAGCTTCAAAATGCAAGTTTGGTTTGGAAGAGATCCTTTACCTAGGTCAAAATATCAATGCGCAAGGCATAAGTGTAGATGAAGAAAAAATTAAAGCCATTAAGGAATGGCCAAAACCCAAAACCCTAACACAACTAAGGGGCTTCATAGGACTATGTAGTTACTATAGGCGCTTTGTAGAAGGGTTCTTCAAAATTGCCGTCCCACTCATGGACCTAACCAAAAAGGGAGCATTTGTGTCGAGTGAAATGACTCAACGGGCTTTCGAAAGACTAAAGGAAGCAATGAGCTCATGCCCTATTTTAGCTATCCCTGACTTTACATTACCCTTCGAACTACAGTGTGATGCTTCGGGTGAAGGAATCGGAGTAGTCCTTATGCAAAATAAGCATCCCATTGCATTTGAAAGTTGCAAGCTCACCAAGACAGAAAGACACTACTCAATTTATGATAAAGAGATGTTAGCTATCATGCACGCCTTAGCCAAGTTTCGACAATACTTGGTTTGTGGGAAATTTAATATTAAGACTGATCACAATAGCTTAAGGTTCTTTATGAATCAAAAGGACCTAAATGACAGACAACAAAAATGGGTAAGCAAAATACAAGCTTACAATTTTGATATTGAGTACATGAAAGGGACAAATAATGTTGTAGCAGATGCTTTATCACGATGGCCCTATTTGAACACCCTAACAAGCATCATCGCAGATTGGAAGAATAATATCATTGCAAAATATGTAAAGGACCCACAGGCAAACAGTATCCTTGAAGGAAATTTAACCGATGAAGAATACAAAGTGGTGGAAGAACTTATCCTATATAAAAATAGGATATTCCTTGTGCCCAATTCAAAAATGAAAGGAAAAATCCTCAAGGAGTATCACAACAATCCCTTAGCACGCCACCAAGGGTACTATAAAACTTACAAACAGGTGTGAGAAAGATACTCTTGAAAAGGCCTCAAGAAAGATATCTTAAAACATGTACAAGAATGCATGACCTGTCAAAGAAACAAAATAGAGCAAAGCCACCCAGCAGGCCTTCTACAACCATTGCCCATTCCAAATCAAAAATGGGAAAGCATCTTGATGGACTTCATAACACGGTTACCAAAGGTTCAAGGGAAGGATTGCATTTATGTAGTAGTGGATTGACTCACCAAGTATGCACACTTCCTCGCAATATCCACTGAGTATCGGGCTCCACAAATAGCGAAAGTATTCTTCAAAGAAATCTTCAGACTGCATGGTTTTCCAAGGAACATAGTCAGCAACCGAGACAATCAATTCCTTAGCCTATTTTGGCAAGAGCTCTTTCGATTAGCAAGGACTGATCTTACACCCAGCACAAGTTACCACCCTCAAACGGATGGACAAACTGAAATTGTTAACAAATGGGTAGAAGGATACTTGAGGAACTATGTCGCAGACCAACATAACACCTGGATGAAATGATTACATCTTGGTGAATATTGCTACAACACCACTCATCACATGTCCATCAAGATGAGTCCGTTCAAGGCATTATATGGTTACGAACCAACTTCCTTCGGTAGTTTGATCTCACAAGAAAGCCAAGTACCAGGGGCAAAAGATTTCGTGCAACAAAGTATAGATATCATGAATACCCTCGAAGACAATTTGCATCAAGCACAAAATCATCAAAAGATTTATGCTGATCAAAATCGCACCGAGAGGACATTTGAGGTTGGAGACTTAGTGTTATTGAGGCTACAGCCATATAAACAATCCTCCATCAAGGTAAGCGGGGTGAAAAAATTAAAACCCCGATTTTATGGGCCATATAAGATCCTAAGGAAGATCGGAGAAGTAGCTTACGAATTGGAGTTGCCCGAAAACAGCCATATTCACAACATCTTTCACATATCTTGACTCAAGAAAGTGCTAGGGCAACAAGTCACCCCATGTGCGGAGTTACCTCCACTTGATGATGAGGGTAAACTAATCTTGGAACCCGAAGCAGTTCTTAATGAGGGAAAGGCGATTGAGGAATAAAACTATTTCCGAATTCTTGATCAAATGGAAAAGCCTGGCTAAGGAAGATGCTACGTGGGAAGGATAAGAAATCTTTAACCATCCGAATTTGAAATTGTTTGAGAACAAGCAATCTTAGGAGGGCGGACTGTCATGCCCCGCCTAAATATCCACTTGGGCCGACTTCATCAGCATTAAGAAAGCATATACAGCGATTTGTTAAGGCAAAAAATATATACATTAATGACAGCAATTTATATTAGATAGCATTTGATTAGAAGAAAGGTAACGATTTAATAACAGCGATCCATATTTGTTATATTAAAGACAAGGATTATACTTCAAGGGGCAGCGATCACTTGGTAAAGAGGTGCGATCTCTTGAAGAGACACACATTTTGATAGAGACATATCTTTTGGTAAGATATAAAAGGAAATGGAAAGAACATCAATCAGGATCATGGGGTGGTGGAATATAACAGAGAATATTCGAACTACATCTGCAGAGATATTTATTTAGTCATATAAACTATTGTAACAGCAAAAGGATATCAATAACAATCATTCTTGAATATACATCACGTCAGATCATTGTTGCCTGTCAATAATCTTTACTTATTGCATATCACTGTCATATATTAAAATACATAAAATTACTACAATAAACTGTCAACATGGAGAAGGGGGGGGGGATATGCACTATGGGAGAACAGCTAAAAGCACCCTTACATTGACAAGTATGGAGAACAGCTAGTAGGGCACCCTACTGTCATGTAAAATGGAGAAACGGATAAAGGCACCCAAGGGCAGAACTCTCTCCCTAATCCCCATGTTGAGGGTTTATTGGCACACTAAGATTCACCAGTCAGAGAAGAATGGTAAGGGGACTGCTTGGAGGGAGAACTGTTGTCAGAAGGCACCTTGGCATCTCTCCCTATACCTCCTCTTCTATGGTTGTGTTGTAAACAAACGGGCTTATCTGCATGACAATGAATGTATGATTTCTCAAATAGTGATATTATTTATGAGTTTGAATACAGTGTAATTTGACTAACCTTCATGATTGAATATATATATATATATATATATATGCAGAAAATTGTATATGTTGATTATGTTTTGATTGCAGAATTCAAATTCAGAATCGCATTAATAATTACATTGGTAAGATGTAACCCTAACCCTAATTTGTTGCAATTGTAATTTTAGGGCAATTTAGGAAGGGGACATTACACTCGTCCCCCGTCCCCCGTCCCCCGTCCCCGTCCCCGAAACTTGGGGGAGCATAGCCCTATAACTATAGAAAGGGGGCTGGATAAAGGTACGTGGTCCCATCTTCAACCCTTGTAATCCCCATCATTTCCATAGTGGCTATCTAGCTCTAGGCTGAAGTCCTGAGGACAGGTTCCTCATAGAAGCCATTTGGTTAGAGATGCTAGGTGATTGGGCAAGGGATTGGCCAAAGCTTGGGACAATGTTGCGAACCTTAGTGTGCAAAAGGTCACCCTACAACCATGTTAGACCAGAAGAGAAGAAAAGAGGTGTGCTCATGATAAGAGCTGAGCACTGGAAGTGAGTTCTCTATATTTAATGTGACTTCATGACAACTAGGTTAAGCCGGGGGTAGACCTAAGTTGTGGTTAGCCTGAGATCCCATGAAGCAGCTACATATAGATTGTAGAATACAGCAACTGATGTGCAATTATAAGAAGTAAGAACGTTGTTTTTAATTAAGTTGTGGCATCACTAAAGCACTCCAATGGACAGCTCCAATGTGTCACAAGTAATAATGGTCAGTCAGCCACAAAGGGCAAGTGTTGGGTTGTTGGATTTTCCCTCAACCGAAGATATAGAGGAAACCACAGGAAAAACTAAGACTGAGGTTTTCTTAATCACCACCATTGTCTTTGCTGAATATTAATAAGAAAAATATCTTGCAAGAAGGGAAACTGCCATTTAGGAAGAGTATAGAACCCTTGGAAGAACCACCAATAGCAGGGCAACTACTTCATCCACTGACATTTAAATGTCAATGAGAAACCACAAACCAACTGAAGAATTGTGGGATTTCTATGCACTGAATGAGGAAGATTTGAACCACCAATTTTTGGAAATGGCACTGAAGCAAAGGAGCAGAAGAATGGAAACAGGCCATGGATGGGGAATATGATTGCTTGATAAAAAAACAAGATGGACACTTATTCAACTATCATTTACAAGAAAGTTGGTAGCAAGTAGGTTGTCAAGCAAATGTATATGTCAAGGAGATTAGTGAGTCTTTTGTCATTTGGGCAAATAAATGTCTTTATTAGATTCTTTCAAGTCAAAGTTGGTAATAGAATTTGAAATGAACAAACTTGGAGAAATCCATTACTGCTTGGGAATTCAAGTGGAAAGATGTGGAAATTACAGATGGTTTTGTTCCAACCAAAAGAGGTACATTAAAATATCCTTCGGAGATTTGGAATGCACTAGTGAAGCCTCCAAGGAAATTAATTGAAGTTGGACAAAAGTTGTCAAGAGATATAGTTCAAATATACAGGTTGAAAGGAAACCATGGAAAATGTTCCTTGTCAGAGTGCAGTGGGCAGCCTTATTTACAGAATGGCGTATAGAAAACTTCAAATTGCTTTTTCTATAGTGTACTTCACTGGTTTTCAGTTAATCTTGGATTGCAGCATTGCATGAATGTTAAAAAGAATTTTTAGATATGTCAAAGGCACAGCATATTCAGGCATCACCTTCAGTGAGATGCAGGATGCACTGCAGTTGATGGGGCATTGTGATGTAGGTTGGGCAGGAAATGTTGTTGAATCCAGGTCAACATCTCGATGTTACTTCAAGTTGGCTGGTTGAATGATACAACCAACAGGTAAAAAGCATCCCACCATTCCTTTGTCCGGTGTCAAGTAGAATATGTAGCAGCCTGTAATGCAACCAAACAAGTAGTACAGTCCAAGAAAAATTCTCAAGCAAGTTGGAACACCACAAAAGGGTCCCCAAAGCTTTGAGATGTGACAGTCGAGTTGCATTGCAACGGCCAAAAATCCCTGGTTCAAACAAGACCAATGCAATTTGAGGGGCAGTATCATTATGTTCGTAAGCAACTTGAAAAGCAGCATCTGCAGATTGAATTTTGTGAGACCAAGCAAATGATGTCTGATACATTAACAAAGGCTTGGCAAAAGACAATTTTGTATTTTGCAGAGAAGGTTTTAAGTGATCTCTGGTGGCAGATAAATTCGTCTCAACATCATACAATGTAGGAGAGTTCAAAAAATGCAATCTTCATGTTTAGATTAGTTCTCTATCAGTTACAATTTGTTTTTTAGTTTCTTTTGGTTTTTGCATACATGTGATAAGCAGAAATATATGTGAGTCATATACCTGTTGTTATACATTTCCATAGCATTTTCATTTCTCCTCTCTTGGAGTTTGCTGGAATCAAAATGTCAGAGACCCCTAGTGGAAGAGCAGAGCTCAGTAGGGCAGATGGATGTTTTTCAGCATTTCTGGAGATAGGGAACTTATCCTTATACAAGCTGCATATTACTGCATTAATAGAAGTGCATTTGCAAATTATTTTTGCTGTGTTTTTAATATTTTTTCTTTGCAATTTGCATTCCTTTTAAAGACAGAGATCTGTTCTGTATAGTGCACTCTGATTTTGCCCAAATTTTTAGCAGAGCAGTCTGTACAAATCAAGTTTAGCATGAGTTATACAAATGGTTTGCCTTGAAAATCAATTTAGAAATGCAAAATTTGCAAAAAGGAAAGGGATAAAGCCCCACCTGGGTTCATTGGGTACATTTTCAACACACCTCACAGAGCAAAAATTAACTGATTTTGTATAGCCTAATTGAAGTTCCTGAACCTGGATATTGACCACAATATGTCATTCTTTATGATTGTTTCTTTCCAGAAATGGTGGCTGTATATCATTATCAACATAGTCGACAGAGGATACAGTCTACAGAATAGATCTTTCTTTAAGTAGTTAAATGTGCATTCACAACATTGTTTTCACTCTTCAGATATTCCAGGAAAGAGATACTGTTCTTCTTTTCAGAAGAAGGTAACGGAGTGAGCCTTCTCCAATAACTATATAACCATAATAACTTCAGCCAAGTGAGAAAATTGAATTTCATATATCATGCTAATAGAGTGTCTTGGTATTCCACCAACCAATGGAATTCAGGATCTTTTCAACTCTTTAATTTCATCGACCTACAATCCTGACACCTCACAGACATAGTCCATTGGATGTGTTTTTCTATTATGCCTGACCTACTTGTGTTTAATGAAATTTCAGATTGACCAACAACTTCCACAGATTATGATATGCACAAGGTATGGGCACTGCTAAATCCATTCCACCAAACAATTCAATCGAGACACAGTATGCCATATATATAAGCTTCCAAAAGTATCATAGAAAAAGGCAACTTCACCAGATATTGCCAAAAAATGTAAATTACTAATAATATAGAGAAAGCATAATGAATGAATGGCCTTGTGATTTATCTATTCTGATATCAAAAAACTAGTCAATTTCTATCCAAAAAATCAATTAATCTTTCACCCCACAATGAAGGACAATTTGAGATGGAGGTGCCGAGCAAATTGGCATGTCTGAGCATACCCATTAGTTTTCAAACAAGATTTAATTAGTCTGTCACCCCACAATGAAAGACAGTTTGAGATAGGGGTGCAGAGCAAACAGGCATGTCTAAACACACCAATTAATTTCATAAAAGACTTAAACCAATTTACAAAGCATTAGCCCTCCAATTCCATCACGGACCAAATAATTTGTACATGTATTTCATTTAATTACAGACCCTCTTACAAGCCTCTAGGGATTTAATACACATGAACTTTTTACATTGCATGCCCTCAAGAGCCCAAATAATGAATAAGCACGTCAAACCCAACATACCTGTGATCTCTCTTTGAACAGAAGATAACGTGGGTGCCCTTACAACCCCAAAAATTGCGCCCTTAAACTTCATATTTCTCTACAACTTGGAGCATCTGCTTCCTCTTGACAACGAGATATGTAACAACTACTATTTGGAGCAGCCCTGCCACAGCTAACAACACCAACCCTGTCCTTTGACCATTGTTGAGCCCGCTGCTAGAAGGAGCAGGGTTTGCTAAGGGTGAGTGTGGAGGCTTATTGGATCGATGTGGAGTATTAATAATGCTAACTCTATGATAAGCTGGGGTAGGACTAGGAGAGGCATTGGGTGATCCTTGGGGTGATGCGGAAGGTGAAGGGATCTTCTTCCTTGGGGGTACATGATTCGAAAGCAGCACCCCAAAAAAGTTTTGGGCAATCTGGGAATTCAATGATGGATTGCCTGGAGTGATTGAAAATAGGCTTACACCATGGACAGTCACTGAAGACAACCATAAAATGGATATACTCAATAAAAATCTCATCTTGAACATACATATGCATCCTCGTGTGGGTCTAAAAGTCAATGTATACAAATCTCCTTCCATGGAACTTTACTTCAGCAACCTTCATGAGATTCGACTCTGCAATGTATTTCTCTCTTTTATTTTTTTATTTTTTGTGGGTAGAGATAATCAATGATTATATCGCTTTAGAAGAACCCAACAGCTCAGGTTTAGAATATTGTTCTTCAGCTGGGATTGAAAAAACTTATTCCAAATCCATGAAATCAGAACACCCATGACTTTTGCGTTCGTCGCCCTTGTTTTTCTATGAAAGTCACACTGCATTACGGGCAATCGACGGCTCTAAAAGAGCCAGTTGTTCGGTTTTAAACCATCAGATCTACCGTGATTATCTCCCCGTCGCCCCAGTCAAAAAAAGACCTGCTGTACTGACTATACCTTGGAATTGACTTGAGGACAAGCATGTCACTCCAGATAGCTGATTTTGTCCCTCATTCAACAATAATAATGTATGTGTACTCAATCACAAAGGTTACATGTTCGAAACTGGAGGGATAGGATTTTACACTCCAAAGAAAATGGAAATACAATTTTTGTGTGGAATGATTCCATGGGGGTTTTATATTTCAAATAGGTCTCTTTTAGTAGGGATTTAAGAAATTATTTTTGTTTTGAATAGCTTCATTTTTATAAAGTAAAATACGAATTAAAATTTATATAAAATGTAAGTGTATTAATATAGATATTTTAAATATACATTATACAATATTGATTTTTTGGTTTTATTAGGGTTTATTGGCTTTGTTTGTATCTATGTCATACTACTTCAGAAAATATGAGTCGTTTGTTTTTGCTTGCATTTATTGTGGCACTCTTACCATTGCTACGTCTAGTAGCGACTTTCATCCCCTTTAAATAGCCTCGACCTTTTATTCCTCCTCAACAATTGCTGCTAGAGTTGAAGATTCGACGACGACAATCAATGGCACCCTCGCCCAAGCGACCTAGGAAATTTGTTTCCAATGTGTTTCATGAGGTATGTCCCTTGAGACACCACTGGATGTTGTTCTTTCGATTCCTAAATTTGATAATGCATATTCCTAAATTTGAAAATTTTACCTTGATAGGGTATTTTGTGGGTAGGGTCCCCCCTGAAAGCATGCTCAAAGATTGGGTCAGCAGGGCTTGGACCCCGCATGGGATTCGCCTTGACGCCATGTAAAACTTTACCAAAGGGTATTTTTCTTTTTCGCTTTACTAAAGCCAATCATACTAAGGTTGTCCTTAGTCATGGCCCTTGGATTGTCCATTCATCATTGCTTGTTTTCAAACCCTGGACTCGAGGCTTTGTTGTCTCTAATGAAAAGTCTTTTCAAGTTCCCGTTTGCGTTGAGTTCCCGAGGTTGTCCTTGCCATGCTGAAATTTTTTGAGCCAAATAGCATCTTCTCTAGGCTCTGTGGTGTGCATCAAACCTAAATAGTTCTATTCGACTTGTCCTCAACGACAATCTGTGTTGAGGTGGACTTATCTAAGGACCTCAAAGAATTTGCTGTTATCTAGGTTGGTCAAACCAGATACACTTGGCATGTTCTTTATAACAACCTCCTGAGTACCTATTATCGATGTCAATTCTTAGAACACAAGATTTGGGATTGCCTTTTGGCTTCCCCATGTGCAAAGCCTTTTACACAACCTTTTTTTGGGTCACCACCTCCTACAAAAGAAGAGGAAGGTTGGTCTACAGTGGTTAATCACAAAGCCAAAAACTCTGGTAACAACAAGCCTACCCCCAAGCCCTCTAGCTCTAGGAGTCAAGTTTCGAAAAATGTTTCAAACCCTCCAAATTCAAGTAAAGTTGAACTATCCTCCTCCGAGGAGACTTCTAGTTAGGCAAAAATTGTAAGAACTCCACTTGCGACATCAGCCTTGTCTCAACCACCAATCATTACTGCTTGACATGCACCCCCTCCTCCTATTGGGCAAAGGAGGTCTCATATCCTGCCAAGGTGACTGGAAGAGGGAGAGTTTGTGCCAAAGAAATGACAACTAGTCCAACTCCACTTCTAGATAGGAAGTTTTGATGCTAATGAAGCCATTTTACATAATAGTTATTCTACTCTAGATGAGTTGGATAACGAGAAGATGACTCTCAACACTTGTTTATGAATTGTAATTCCTAGAATGTCTGATGTTTAATAAACCTCCAATGAAAATACTATGTTCACGATGCTCAACTTCAATTTCCAGGTCTAAACATTCTTTGTTTACAAGAGGTTAAAGTTTTCAGTTCCTTGCTTTCTTTAGCTTGCTATGATATTTGGCCTTCCAACTATTTTTGTGTAGTAACCATGAAGTAGGTCAAGGTGATGTTGTAACCTTTCTCTCTCCCACATGGCATCGACACTTAGCTAATCAGTGATGTGACCCCACCAACCAAGCGTTATGGGCTCTTTTCAACATTAATAATCATTCCTTTGGAGTTATTTATGTTTATGCTTCGAATGGTGTTGTTGAGAGATCTTCCCTCTAGAGATGGATCACTAATTCAATGCCTGTTACCAGTTAGGTTCTATGCGGAAAATTTAATATGATTGAAATGGTTTATGATAAATGTGGGGCCTTGTCTATGCATTAGATAACTATTGAAAGAGAAGTTTGATTTTTCATGCCTAATAAATTGGGGATTTTTAATCACAACATTAGCCACCACCAAGATCATACGATGTGGTACACTTGGAGCAATTTCAGAGCTAGCCTTGACAAGGTACTGAAGCTTCTGAATCGACCCATGATGTTAGCTCAATCTTTGTTTTCATTTTCCAGCTATTTTTCCTTACTAGCAAAGCCTTTATTAGATGTTGTCCTATCAAACCACTTTCCATTACAATTTCGTTTTGAGTGGCAAGTTGCTAAACACAAGATCATGAAGATACAATTTTTCCTTAACACATCACTTCTCAATCACAAAGCCATGTCAGCCCATATTCAACATGTCTAGAATTTGGAACCATGTCCCATGCATGGGATTGGCTAGATAACTTGGTGGAATGATGCCATAACTCGTACTTCTCATTTTCTCTGTATTTATGGGCATGAGTTTCGCTGCTGCTCTTAGGAGGCTACCACCTTTGACCTTCACCAAGCCACCGTTGCTTTAGAAGTGCAGTCATTTGATTTTGTTGCTCAACATCGTGTTGCTTATCTCCACCACTAGAAGCAGGTTGCAAATGTTCATACACACTAGGGGCTCAAATCAAGGATTAGCTTCATTAGCTCAAGATTAGAGATAAAGTTTCGAAGGAATTTTTTTAGGCTTTGTGTGCCCATCATACTTCTCATTCCATTGAGCAAATTAGATAGGGACAACAACTATTGAATGAGTTTCTTGATATTCTTCAAGCTTTTGTTTGACACTAAGAGCAAGTTTTTGTTCCCAAGAGTATACTCTAGCTTGGTCAACTGCTTTGTAGCAATGCCTCAATGTGGTTTCTTGTTAGGTTTCCAATTCCCAACACATTCTTTGTGACCAACTTCTCACCAAAGAGGACTTGAGGAGGCTATCTTTTCAATGCCTAATGACAAGGCCCCTAGTTTAGATGGTTTTCCTTGTGAATTTTATAAATCCTTTTGGGATATTGTGGGAGAAGACCTTCATAACATTTATCTTGAAGCTTTTCATTCCAAGTCCTTCAAAAATTTAATTAAGAAAGGAAATATTAAATTCATACCTAAAGCTAGCGATCCTAAAGAAATTAGTAACTGGTCATCATATTAAATTCATACCTAAAGCTAGCGATCCTAAAGAAATTAGTAACTGGTCGTCAATCGCTTTATTAATGTCTCCTACAAGATTATTGCCAGGGCCTTAGCTCTCAAGCTTCAACCTATGCTTTCTCAAGTTGTTCATCCTGAACAAACATGTTTTATTAAGTCAAGACATATTCAAGATAATATTATTGTCGTGTGGGAAGGGATTGAATGGTCTTGCCACTCTCAATAGCCTACCATTTTTCTCAAAATCAATTTCTCCAAGGATTATGACCGCGTTGAATGGTCATTTATCCTACCATGCTCCAGGCACTTGGGTTTGCGCCTTATTTCATCTAGTTTGTGCAGATGTTGTTTACTTATGCTTTGGCTTTCATCACCATATCTAGTCAGTAATCTAAGCCTTTTGAGCTTCACCAGTCCATTCATCAAGGCTGTCCTCTTGTCTCAACTCTTTATGTTCTAGTTGCAAAAGGATTTGGTTGGCTGTTGACTCATGCAGTCTCCCAATCCCTTGTCAAGGGGATATCCCTCCCCAACTCTTCCCAACAATTGGTTAATAGTCATTTTGTCAATGATTATTTTCTTACCCTTGTTAAGGAAGAAAATAAGGTTAAACAAGCCCTTCAATGCTTGGATATTTATTTCTTGGCATCTAGTTCAAGCATTCAATGGCAAGAGACTTGATGTTACAGACAATCTTTTATGTTGAATTGTTGTCATTGGTGTCAAAGGAAGAAAAGAGCAATAGAGCAATCGGCATATTGTGGAGCTTGCCAAAGTTATGTTGTGTTGTGTTGGAGTCCTGTTGGCAAAATGTTGTTAATCTGAAACCAAGTCAGGTCTCGACAAAAAATTCTCAACCTCAACCAACTCAGGTCTGTCAGCAACATGTGCTTAGTCCAAACCTATCTTATATCGACAAATTGGAAGAAATGAGAAGTCACATTACTTATATCAGCAATGGAAGAAAAGCGACGTCAAGTGAATTATATTGATGAAGTTTTTATTTTTTGAACTTGTTCGCCAGTTCAACTTTTAGCTAATTTATCGACAAAGCAAAGCAAATGTTTGAAAAAGTGTTCGAAGAAAAGCACTGTCGGGAAAACTTTACATTCCCAAACTAGTTTGCAAGATCGGCTTTTAGTCGATTTGTCGACTAGCCGATAGCAACTTATTAAGGCAAGCTATAATGTCTTTTGAAAAGGCTATGTCTTCAGGAGTTTTTGAAGAGAAACAAAATACTTGAAGTTTTTGTTTGTGTTGTCAGGAAAGTGCATCCAAGACTAACTAGTTTGAAAGTTAGTGTTTTTCTTGATTCGTCGACTAAGCAATGCTTGGCCAAGAATGCACAATATATGGAGAGAGAAAGATAGTTTGTGATAGTTAAAAATTGTCAACAACGAGAAGTTGGTGTAAGTTCAGGATTTTCTATTTTTGCCAATAAGCTACTGAGTTCGTGAATTAGCCACTTTGCCGACAAAGTGTGCTAAAGGCCAAAGTTTAGAAAAAGTAATATTCGTCGATAGAAGGAATGAAAGCTAAAGATAGGGCAAAGTTTGGAATAAGAAATATTTGTCGATAAAGGCATAAGATGCAAATAAAGGCAAGTTCTTAAATTTGAGAATTCATCGATAACAGAGGAAATAAGGCCAAGTTCGTAATGTTGGATTTTCATTGATAAAGCATTTTGTGATGAAGATGTCTAAGGTTCAAAAAGGGAGAAGTGGCCGATAGAAAGGACGAAGGACAAAGTTTGTAAAAACAACTCTTTGCCGATAATGTACATGTCAAAAGAGATAGTTATGAGAAATGTGTTTTTGCCGATAAGAAGCACAAAGACTTTAAAAACAAAAGTTTGGAAAGTTTAGATTTCACCGACAAAGGGCAATAAAAGCCAGTTTTGAAAAAATAACTTTTGCCAATAGAGAAGGAAGGGGCCTTAGTTTTGAAAAATGAGATTTCGTCGACAAAGGGTGATAAGGCAAGTTTTGAAAAATTAAGCTTTGTCGATAAAAGCGACAAAGGCATGAGTTTGTAATATTGCATTTTTGCCAATAAAAGTATATGTTCTTTGTCCAGTGTAATACTTGCAAAAATTGTTTTGGCCACATAAACGATAGATTATATGGATGAAAAGACCACATAGCAACAATATGTTGGGATTATCTTGCTGACTTTGAAGTGAACAGAACGACGGGATATTTCATCGATAAACAATTCTGACTCCAATCTGGATTAGTTGCACAACAGTTAATAATTTGAAACTGTCGATGTTGTTTAGTATGAAAAAGGGGGATAAGGAAAATAAGGATGTGTGGGTTAAATCCTCCTTTCACTACAAACATTCAAGGACATATCAACCAAGTTGAATCACACTTTTGCAAGAGGATTCACCTACAGATTAGGTTGTCACTTAGAACGAAGTGGAAGTTCATATGTTGTCAACTAATATTTCAATTTAATGCTCAAATACCCTTAAAACCCTAATTATGCAAAATAGTAAGCATATTGATGAATTACGATAAATGCTTGCAGACTAAGGTAGTATGCAGAGATTAATAATTGATTATTTTCTGAAGTTTGGAATGCGAAATAGTTAGGGACACCTCCACTAACGCCCCTATCCAAGGTATTATTTTCTCTGCAGAATCTTGATCTTCTCCTGACACTGATGTTCACAGTATTTTTCATTTTTGCCCTTGAAGCCTGTGTTTGCAACTTTAAAGGACACCGCCATTAACGCCCATGTCCAAGCAGTCCTTTTCTTTGGGGATTTAGAATCTACACACTGTCTTATTGTTCCATGCAACTCCACTCTGTCTAGATGCAAAACTTGTAACTTGCAATCACAAGGAGAGTGGTTGGGGGTTGTGATGTTTAGAGGCTTGCCTCAGTCAAGCCCCGGAGAGACATTCAAGTCTTCTGAACACCGTTATCAAATAAAGATTGTGTATCCCTGCGGGATAGAGGCAAAAACAAATTGATGAATGATTCAAACACAAATAGATATCACCTTAGAAGTGTAGATCTCACATAAATGAAGGCTCTTTAAGCACATGAGAAGATGAAGCCAAATCCGCAATCACAGACACAATAACAATGCTTTGCTCTGCAACAATGAATATCTTGAATGCTCTAAAATCACAAGTTAGCCAAAAATTCATAATCATCTTCTAGTTTGCAAATGAAACACTAAACATGCTTATATATGCAACTACACACATTCCCACTAAGAATTATGTAATTCAAACTTGAGATGTCGGCATAGGACCTAAGTAACAGTCATAAAACTAACATTTGAATTTAGGGTTGAACCAAAATAGGGCAGGACTAGGGCTCTAGTGCCCATGTCCACCCTCCCAATTTTGGTCAGGAGTCATCAAAATAGCATCCCCTAGATCCTATTTGTCATAACACTTAGGGATTTTCTCATCGGGAGTCAAAATTAACATGCAAGATGCTTATAATGCATTCTAAGGACCTGAGAGCTAAACCTTAAGAGGGAAAAGCCCCCAAGGGGACATTTTCTGACATAACATTTACCCCCACTTTAATTTATACATAAATGCAAGGCCAATACATGCATTAAAGTATGGTCAAAACACCACAAACACGCCAAGCACGGTGCAGACACGCCAAACACACTGAAGACAGTAATAGGCACATAAAACACGGAGAAGACATTTACAGTCACGCAAAACATGAAGAAGACAACATTGAAGACATGCAAAACACAATGAATACAGTGAATGCAATGATTATTTTCTTTTTCATTTTCTCATATATATGAATGCAAATGCAAGTACATGGAAAGTAAACACACAACCCAAAATGCAGGAGGAGCTCATCACCACCAGTCTTGAGACTGCATAAGGGGTAACAGGCACACAATACAAATCTTATAGTGTAGGAGGAGCTCATCACCACCAGTCTTGAAACTACACTTGAGAACAAACACATCATACAAATCCCAAAGCATAGGAGGAGCTCATCGCCATCGGTTTTGAGACTATGCTTGGGAACAAACACGCCATACACACACACGTGGAAGACACAGAGAAAACACAACAAACAAGCAATGGTAGGAGCCTATTGCTAGGTTCACCACCATCTTAGGCACATTACAGGCACACACTGATGATTGCGCTTCGCCACAACAACCGCCAAAGACACGCTTAAGGGAGGATACACCAACCCTGCCTGCTCGGAGGACTTTTAGAAAATGACAGGATGTGCACTCTCCTCGAGAAATACACCAACCCCACCTCCACAGAGGGCTTAGAATAAAAGGATATGCATGATATCCCACCTCTGCAGAGGGCTTAATGATTTCAATATAGAATAAAGATGTGCACTCGCTTGGAGATACAACATCCCACCTCCGTAGAGGGCTTACAAACACACTTCGTTAGTACCAAAATCATCAGACAACTTCCCTTATATATGCCCCCACCTTAAGGTGGTTGATGTCGTGTACCGATATCAAGCACGTTAAGGTAGGAAGAAAACACACAAGGGAACAAGAGATTTTGCAAAGCCCATGCCCCCAGAAGTGACATGCACTATACGATCGCCAAATGTTCCCACAAACACACAATATCCTGCAAGAGAAGAGGTTAGAAATGTTTCCATAAGATAATAACCATATCACATGATCAAAACAATGCATAAACATAATCACATCAAAAATCTGAGGTTATACTACAAATTTGGAGCCTGAGTATAACCGTGGGGCTATACCACAAAGATCTCAGAACTAAGTATAAGCAAGGCAAGATCCAAGATAAACAAAGTGCATGGAGCAGCAATATTGTTATTGTTTGTTAGTGCAACAAGACAACATCAAAATATCACACAGAGTGATTCTACTAGCCAAGCGTCAGATAATATATATCAACCTCGTTGTCATGTATGGACTAGGTCCATTTTTGCTTACTCACTGAAGGGACACTTGGTCCTTATCAGTCTTATTTGTTTTTCGTCATCCACTAGCTAGATAGAACCACTAGAGGAATGTAAACAATAATACAAGAGAGAAGAAACAAGTGCCCTAGGGTCATCACGTAGGAGGCTGCCCCCAGGTCACCAACTGCAACGATATGCCCTAGGACACAACACACAACAATGAAAATAGAGGAGAGGCAATATAGAAGAATGATGATACAAATAGAAGAAGGGTCACAACAGAGGTGGTCTCCTGGTATCCTTGACCTTACAAGAGTATCAAGGGTCATCTTAGGAGGCCTAAACAACACATAACACATCATGGGGGAAACACAACATGGAGGTAGAGGGTTAGAAATACTTACATGCCAGTACAATAGTACTAAAATTTGGAACTTGCGAGCATTTTGGAGAGATGCTCCATCAAGTTTTGTGTGAAGCTCGAATGGTTCTTGTTAGAGTGTTGTTTATTGTTAGAAAGTCCATCCAGTGCTTGTTCATCAACTCTTTGTTTATGCAAGGTCTTTTGTTGCTTATGAGGAGGAGAACCACTGTTATTTCCTACTAATGATAATTGTCTTGCTCTTTTCCAATTTTTAATTCTCTTATTTTGTTGATTATGTCTATCGTAAGGGGAAGAACTACCTTGTACCATATCAATCTTTTCTTTTGTCAGAATATCTTGCTTCAGTTGTTCCATTTGTCTTTCCAATGCATTTTGGTTATCTCCCGATCCTTGAAGGGATAACGAAGGAGGAACCTCAGCATAAATACCATTTCTTCGTGGGTGAGGTAATACATCAGTATTTTCCTTGTCCACCTCTATTGTAGCAATTATCTCATCATAGTTCAGATAGTCATCATCTGTTTCTAGTGTATTTTGTTCCATCATGTTATTATCGGTATGCTTAGGAAAGGGATTAGTAAAAATCTATAAATTTTGATTCGAAGGAGCAACTGACTTATTTCCATTATCATTCACACTAGATACATGTATAACATTCGAGTCGATGAGGTCTTGCATTTCATGTTTAAGACGCATACATCATTCAGTATCATGTCCTTGTTGCCGATGAAAATGACAAAAAAGCATTAGCATCAAAATAAGGTCCTTGCATTCTACTAGGATCCAACGGTTTAATCAGAGGAAGCTTCAAGAGGTTATTACTCATAGCTTGATTCATGATAGAGTGATAGGATTCAGATATCAGAGTAAATTGTCGTTGTTGTTGTCTATTATGAAACAGTGTCCTTTTCGGATTAGTGATAGCGGACACTTGTGAAAAGGTGTTTGAATTTTGTCCATTAACCTTGATGAAGGTCTTATTATTCCTCTTGAAGTTGTTTTGTGAAGGTCCACTCGTGGATTGACCAACTTGAGCTGATGAGTTTTGGTTTTCATACTAACTAGACAAAAGTTGATAATCATGAAGGGCGGTGCATAGATGTTGAAAAGAGTTAATACTTCATCAAGAGAATCTTATCACAGATGTTAGATTGTAGATTTGTAATAAACAGCTTCTGAACATCCTCATCCTTCATCTGATATTGAATTTGTGCATAAAGGGCTTGATACTGACTAATAAACTCAGTTAACTTCTCTTTTGGACGTTGCTTGCAATAAACTAGATCAATCAAAGAGACTTGAGGTCCAATGTTTACTTGAAAATGTTGTAAAAATTAATCAACTAACTACAAAAAAGAGTGTATTGAATTCAGAGGTAGGGAGCAAAACCATTCTAAAGCAGTATCTTTGAGAGATCGCGGGAAAAACTTTGCTAACAAATCCTCTTCAAAGTAAAAATCACTACACATAGCCGTGAATGCTGCCACATGAGTATTAGGATCACCTTTTCCACCATATTTTTCAAAGAGAGGAATTTCAAACATTTCAAGCATAGGAGTTCTCAAGATTGCATAAGATAGGGGATTACGATCATGATAAGTTGGTACACTAGTGTTTAGGGGAAAATTGGATTTGTTAATATTCCAATGTTTAGGTGTTTAAATCCTCCTTTCCACCTTACATTCAGGGATCTAGGGTCGAGTGACGAGCACTATCATACCCTAGGTCACTTGCAGATGTAGGGAAACTTGGAAAAGGGAATTTAATTATTAATTTTCCTTCTCTTATGTCCAATCAACCATTAAAACCCTAATTATGCAAATACGACAACAAATTGATGAAAGACAAAAAAAGCTCTTGCAAATAGGAATAAAATACCAAATCACAGAATACCTATTTTCAGGGTTTCGAAGCGGAATAGTTGGGGACACTGGAGCGAGTGCCCAAGTCCAAGGTACCTACTTTTTCACGGAATTTAGACCTCCTTCTGATACTGATCAGCCCTGTAACTTCTATTTTCGAAGATCTGTCTGTGAAGGACACTGGAACGAGCGCCCAAGTCCTGGAAGTGCTCCTTTGTCTAACTTTTCTTCAGATCCTGAATCCTTGATGCATGCCAATCCTTCCTGCAACTTCACTTTTCCCAAATGTGACACCTGTAACCTGCAATCATAAGACTTGGTTTGGGGGTTGTGGTGTTTAGAGGCTTGCCTCAGTTAAGCCCTGGAGGACACTTAAGTCTCTGAACACTGTTATCAGATAAAAGAGTGCGTGCCTTTGTGAGGCAGAGGAAAAAACCAAAGGAATCAATGATGAAAACACAATATTATGTTACCTTGTAGTGAAGCTCTCATGGAGGAAGATGCTCTTCATGCCATGAGGAAATTGATGCTCAAATCTGCAAATATCAACACACAAAACATACAAGTCTGCTCTTACAACATAATAGAAAGCCTTGAATCACCTTGAGAGCACTTGAACATCACAATTGCCATCTAGTTTCTAAATGAATGCCTAAGCATGCTTATATATGCAACTACAAGCACTACCGCCAAGATTTTAAAAATCAAAACTTACCGTGTCGGCAAAAGGACCAAATAACGGTCATAAACTGACACCCAGAAATTAGGGCTGCCCCAAAATAGAGCAGGACTAGGGCGCAGGCGCCCAAGTCCCCCCCTATTTTGGGCAAGGTACAGCTCAAGGGGTCCACCTAGGTCTAATTTGTCATGGAACCTAGGTCTCATTCCATCAGGATGCCAAAATATGAACTAAAATGTCCTAAATGCATGCTAAAGACCCGGGAGCTAAACCTTATGAGGGAAAAGCCCCCAAGGGGACATTTTTTGACGTTACAACTAGGTTGTGAAGAATTCATCGAGCTTGTCACCTTTTGTTGTAAAGAAGTCATGCCTTGTAAGAGTTGGTTTAAGAGGGTATCATTAGGAGATGCGGTTTGGCAATTAGAAGCCGTGTGCATGACATTTTGAGGAGATTGGTTGTTAGTGGAAACAAAAGGTGGTTGAGAGCAATTGTAGGTGGAAGGTGGTTGCGAATAGTTGTATGTAAAAGGTGGTTGAGAGCAATTGTAGGTGGAAGGTGGTTGCGAATAGTTGTATGTAAAAGGTGGTTGAGAGTAATTATTCATGAAAGAGGTCATCTTAGGTGCTAAGTTCTGATAGTTGAATCCCATAGCTTTGTAATTTTGTGAATTAGTTCCATTAGATACTCCAATACTAGTGGTAATATTACTACAAGCATTTGCATTAGTAGTTAAAATTGTTGATGTAAATGTAGACATTCCAGTAGTTGGTATAGATGTTGATACTTGCGTGTGAGACGGTGACGACATATGATTAATAACATTTGCACATTCAGTCACCAACATAACATTATTGTGTACTATATTTGCTAAACCTCGAATGACATTAACACCATCTTGTCCTTCTTTTATCAATTCGCAGGTATAGCTTCTTCCGCTATCCTTTCATTTTCCATAAATGCTTGAAAATCGGCTAGCTCTTTATCAAGTTTGTTTATTTGCTCATTAGGTACATGTGTTACCACCTCAATAGTGTTCTCAACATCATGAAATATTTGATCTTCCATTGTAGTTGTACGAGGTATAGTGTCTTGCAAAATTTGTGTCTCTCCTTTTGTAAAGAAGATATTCAATGGATTTTCAGAGATAGGAAAATCATTTTCTTCAAGAGCACTAGATCCCATGAGTCTGCTACTTCTTCTTAAAGGTATATTTCTATAGGGAAGTGTGTTATAATACTCATACAATGACATGCAATGCTCAATGCACAAACTAATAGAACAAACCCAAGGAGCAAGGTATGTTTAGGATAAAAAATGCTTGATTTTTCACGTTTTTCTCAAATTTTCAATGCAAATGACTAAGAGAAGAGCTGTTGTGAAGAATTTTATGAGGTGCAGCAAATAATAAGAGCAATATCAATCCAATAATGCAACAATATCCTTCACAACACGCTTATGATGCAAAACTATGTATCAATATGACCTAAAAATGCTTAATTTTTCACTTTTTTCACAATTTTTCAATGCAAATTACTAACGAAAGAGGTGTTGTGAAAAATTTCAAGAGGGGTAGAAAATAATAAGCTCAATTTCAACCCAACAATGCAACAATATCTTTCACGACATGCCTTTAATGCAATTCTAGAGAGACAATAAGGCCAAATCTAGTGAAAAAGCAAGGTTTTCAAACCCTAGTCATCACTAGTAGAATTTGGCAAATAAATGACTAGGTGACTAAAACTTCTAGTCATGACAACTAAAAATGACTAAATTCTACTAATTTTTTGCAACATGACTATAAATGACTAATTTGATCGTCGGGTAAAAAACACAACTAAATAATTAGTCACACAAATAAAAATTAGGCAATATGATTTAAGGCAAGAGGTACTTTTACCCTTACAAACTAAAAACCTAAGAAAATGAAATCCAAATTTAAGATTTTCTCGCGTCACGTAAAAGGGACTAGGTAGAGAGTCAAAACGTTATTTTTCTTTATACAGTAAAAGGGACACAAGAAAATCTAAAGTAGGAAAGGGAACAAGAAGAGGGCGAGTTCAATAGTTTTGGTATACAGTCTGTGTTACTTGGTGAAGAAGCATATGCAAGCAATGAAAAGGGAAGAGGGTTTTCAGTGGTTGTGTGATGAAGTGTGTGTTTGGACTAGTTGGGGATGGGTTTTCTCTGGTTGTGGCTGATACATCTGTCGTACAGAGCATTGTAGTGCAGAAGATGTCCGAGGACAAAATAATGCTCCTCGATTCTCACAAGCTCATGGGTGCCAGCGGCGAGGGTGGAGATAGGTACGCATTCATCGCACTTTAAAAAAATACTATAATCCTTTTCATTTTTTTGGTTTCCAGGGTTTTGTTTCTACGTGTGATTAGTAGTCGTATTGCTAACTGTGATTTACACAGTGCAATTCACGGAATACATTCAGAAGAATGTTCATCTTTATCAATTTCGCAATGGCATTTTGATATTTGGTTTTGTTTTTATTCCATATTCCATAAATTTCCCTTGTGCAATAACATTCGGCTTATATCCCACAAGACCCAGGCTTCTTTTTAAAAAAAAAGAATAAATCCTTATTCATGTAAGTGCAATTACACATTTCCATGGGAGTGTCCTGAGAGTAAAATTAGGAGCCCAAACCCTCTATTATAGATTATCATAGATTGCAATGACAATAAATAGAGGGTAATTTTTTCCTCTCAATAGGTTCATTCATAAAGTACTTCATCCCACTGCACTAATTTTTTTTCAAAATTGCTTTAATAGGATGTGAAATCTACAAATCCATTCACAGTAGCCAATCAGCTCAAGCAGATAGGGAGAATGCAAACGGCTCAGAAGGTCCACCTCAAATCTGAATTCATGTTCTCGTTGCTTTCCACCTCTATCAAGTTGTTTGATGGCCACTATTCTGCCATCAGGCAAGACGCTTCTGTACACTAACCCAAATCCTCCATTGTCAATAACATTATCAATGTTAAAATTGTTTGTAGCAAATTGAAGTTGTCTGCATGTGAACAACTGGGCTTCTTTGTGTGTTATAACACAAACGGTAGGGACAGGAGGATTGATGTGATATGATGCTAAACTTTTCCTCAAATTTGGGCTATCGTTCCCAGGCTTAACCGCCATACTGTAGACCCCATTGCATGATTGTCGCGGTGTTGCAGGTTATACACCGCACCACCGCAAGGCCATTCCATTGACCATAGCGGGACGACGATATGTATACCACACTACCGCAAGGCTATTCCATTGACCATTGCAGGAAGACGGTATGTATAATCGTACTACCGCAAGGCCATTCCATTGACCATCGCGAGACGACAGGTTCTTCACCTCACTACCGCACAAACTATCAAAAGACTCCAGTGGGATGGCAGTTCACACTGCCAGCCCACACCTCTCTTATCTGTACTCAGCGGTACTGCGATAAACACTGGATTTGATAAAAATGATGGGACTTTAAGGTTTGATAGACCTTATTAGGGTTTAATAAAGCTCTTAGGGTTTACAAAGACCTTAAAAATATTATGCAGACCTTCCTAGGTTATACGTATCCCTAAAACTCTTGACAAACCTTCTTAGGGCTATAAAAACTTTGAATGCTTGAAATACCTCGTGGTGATGGGGATCTCACCCCTGTATGCATTGCCAACATTACCTATTATTTTTGGGAATGAAGATAATGTGGTGATTGATTTTTTTCATTACTTCTCACTTGATAAGCTTTTGGTACAACATCCTACACTTTACCCTTCCACTGTCTTTGATCCCTTTGTATGGTCACTCTCTACCTAGTCGACATCTATTTCTCCATATGATGCCACAAGTACTCCAAAGATAATCACATACACCAAATGCTTCACAAACCCTTCATAAAAGTTTGACAGACCGAGAAATGTTTGGTAGACCTTTTAATAGCTTCAAAGACTCTTCATGGCTTAACAAACCTAATGAATGACTATAAACCTTTCTATTCTTGTCTTGGTTGGGCCATCTACAGGCCTGTTATGGGTTCCATAGGGTTTCTAGAAGTCTATCTGTATAGACCTTACAAATGTCTCATAAACCCTTAGAAAACTTCACAGACCCTTAAAAAGCTTGTGCATACCTTTAATGACTTGATAGAGTTCATAATGATCATGTAGAATTTCTCATGGTTTATGCAAGGTCTTCAAGGTTTTATAATATGTATTTTAGACAATCTCATGCTTTAAAATAGATCATAGACTCTTAATGATTTGATAAAGTCTTTTAAGGTTTAACAAGGTCTTAAGATTATATAGAGCTTCAATAATCTCTGCATGCTTTTAAGACTCTTTACAAACATTACAATGGTTTTCACAGATCCTAAGAGAACTTCACAGACCCTTAATGGTTATACAGAGCTTCTTTGAACTACATAGACCCTAACATGATTTGATAGACTTGATATGGCTTAAAAAGACTTCTTGATAGTTACATAGGCCTCTTTACACTTTGTAGACCTCATTTAAGCTTCCATAGTCTCCTTAATGCTTGATGGACCTCTGATCTCTAATGATTTTCATAGTGTTTCTAGGTTTGACAGAGCTCTCACCGTGATTTAATACCCTGTAGAAGCATGTATGGCTCTATTGGTCTTGTATAACTCCTGCAGATCTCCTCCATGAGCACACATTCTTGAAATAGACCTTCTAATGCTCTACAGACCTTCTAGGATTGTGATACTTCTATCATAATGTATGTATAGATGTGTACCACTTATAGAACATTGTAGGAGAATCACTATAGAAGATGAATAACTACTCTATCACTAGGGATGAATAACTACTCTATCACTGGACAATTACTAGAATTGATGTTTATTTGAGATTTACACAGTGGTCTAACACAAACATGGTATAGTATGAAAATAATTTCATTGTCTCATTTATTGACTTTGTTAAGAGGGTCTTATGCCCTGCTCATTTGAAAACATGAGGTGATTATGTCTAAAGTCTTTTGTTTGGATTTCATGCTTTCTCAGTCACTTATTGAAAGTTGAAACAATTGTATCTATTATGTTTGTTTTTAATACTGAGATTAGTCACCAAATTTTAGTGGTCCTCCACTAACAGGACCTAGTCTTGCTTTAGGACCTCTTAATGGCCAGTGGACATCACCTTCACAACCACCAATTCCTTATCCAGTTGCTGCTCCAGGTAAATAATCTCCTTGATGATGGTGAACTTTTAGTTGTATTTCACCTATTATGAAACCATACATACTTAAGTTTGTCATGCTATTCAAAGGTAAAATTTTAAATCCTAAATGAAAGATTATGGGCTGATCTATAACTTATACAATTATTGAAAGATTGGAGTTAAATATAAGGCCTTAGTTGCTTTTGGTCTTTGTCTTTTGGTTGAATCAGTATCCAACAAAAGCAGTGCATGCTTGCTGAAGCAATGAAGTATTTTTTGAAAATTTAGGTCATTTCTTTTGGGTTGAGTGCTTTTATAGAGTTTGTAGCCTGAAAGAAGTACTTAGTCAAATAGAGAAAAATCAGACTTGGGAACTTGGTCCAAGGCCTGCTAATAAGAATGTCATTGGCACAAAATGGGTGTTTAGAAATAAACTGAATGAAGATGGGCATATAGATAGAAACAAAGCTAGATTAACCTACAAGGGGTATGCTCAAGTTGAGGGCATAGATTTTGATGAGACATTTGTACCTGTGGTTAGGCTTGAAGCCATTAGAATGTTTCTTGCATATTCAGTTTATAAACGTTTCAAGGTGTACCAAATGGATGTGAAATCTATATTTCTCAATGGCTATTTGTATGAGGAAGTTTATATAGAGCAACCTAAAGGATTCCAAGTGACTAAAAATAAAGACTATGTGTGCAGATTGAAGAAGGCACTATATGGTCTAAAACAAGCTCCTCGGGCTTGGTACTCTAGACTGGACAAATATCTTCAACAAGGTTATAAGAAAGGTACAGCTGCCAACAATTTGTATTTTAAAACTGAAGGTAATCATATGCTGATTGTTACTGTTTACGTTGATGATATAATATTTGGTGGAGACAGTGACAAAATGTGTAGAGAGTTTGTTGATGCTATGCAATTATGAGATGTCAATGTTAGGAGAATTAGCATTTTTCCTTGGTTTATAGGTCAATCAATTAGACACAAGGATTTTCATCTCTCAAACCAAGTATGTAAAGGAAATTCTGAATAAATTCAAGATGGAAGATTGCAAGCCAGTCAGTATACCTATGGTCACTAGGTGTAAGATTAGCAAAGATGATGAATTTGCTTTAGCAGATCAAACTTTGTATAGATCCATGATTGGAAGTCTCTTGTATCTCACATCAACAAGGCCTAGCATCATGCAAGTCGTTTGCATGGTAGCTAGATTTCAAGTTGCTCCTAAGGAAACACATGTCAAAGCTGTGAAGAGGATTTTTATATACTTAGCGAGTACAATAGATTATGGTCTATGGTATCCTGTTGGTGATGATTTCACTTTTACTGCATACACAGATGCAGATTGGGTTGGTTGTATGGATGACAAAAAAAGCACTAGTGGCGGTGCATTCTTTCTTTTTAGATACTTAGCGAGTACAATAGATTATGGTCTATGGTATCCTGTTGGTGATGATTTCACTTTTACTACATACACAGATGCAGATTGGGCTGGTTGTGTGGATGACAAAAAAAGCACTAGTGGCGGTGCATTCTTTCTAGGAGATAAATTGGTAGCTTGGTCAAGTAAGAAACAAGAACCAATCTCTTTGTCAGTAGTTTAAGTTGAATATATATTTGTTGTATCTTGTTGTACTCATGTGTTATGGATGAAGCAAACACTGCAAGATATTAAGGTGAATTTTACTGAACCAGTCAAGATTCTTTGTGATAATACCAGTGCAATAAACATCTCAAAGAATCTAGATATGCATTTAAGGACCAAGGATATATCCATTAAGTACTATTTTCTTAGGGAAAAAGTTGTTGAACAAGAAGTCAAGTTGGACTATGTGGCTACAAAAGAACAGCGGGCAGATATATTTTCAAAACCCCTTGCAAGGGAGAAATTTGAACATCTTAGGCAAAAGTTAGGAGTCGTTCCTTCTCCTATCTCTAATTGAACATTGAATGTATTCATCCAGGGGGAGTATATCAGAGTATTTCTTTATCCCTGGTACCGCAGTTGTCCTAGAAGATGATTGTCCTTAGGGAGAGTAAGTTAGCACTGTTATTTTTCTGTGGGTCCCTTTGTAATTGATGTCAAAGGGGGAGAATTCTGTAGAGTGCTAATGCAACAAGGGAGAGAATGGTTGTCATGATCAATTCTGATTTAGGTCAAATTCAGGTGTTTCCATCAATGGCAAAGGGGGATATTATTGAATTGTTGTCATTGATGTCAAATAAACAAAAGAGCAATAGAGCAATCGTCATATTATGGAGCTTGTCAAAGTTGTGTTGTGATGTGTTGGAGTCCTTTCGGCAAAATGTTTTTAACATGACACCAAGTCAGGTCTCCACAAAACGTTCTCAACTTGAACCAAGTCAGGTCTGTCGGCAACATGTGCTCAGTCTGAACCTATCTTATATCAACAACTTGGAAGAAATGAGAAGTCACATACTTATATTGGCAATGGAAGAAAAGCGATGTCAAGTGAATTATATCGATGAAGTTTTTATTTTTTGAACTTGTTCGCCAATTCAACTTGTAGCCAATTTACCAACAAAGCAAAGCAAATTTTTGAAAAGTGTTCAAAGAAAAGTATTGTTGGGAAAAATTTACATTTCTAAACAAGTTTGCAAGATTGGCTTTTAGCTAATTGTTGACTAGCCAATAGCGGCTTATTAAGGCAAGCTATAATGTCTTTTGAAAAGGCTATATCTTTGGGAGTTTTTGAAGAGAAACAAAATACTTCAAGTTTTTGTTCGTGTTGTTGGGAAAGTGCATCAAAGACTAACTAGTTTGAAAGTTAGTGTTTTTCCTGATTCGCTAACTAGGCGATGCTTAGCCAAGAATGAATAGTGTATGGAGCAAGAAAGATAGTTTGTGATAGTTAAAAATTGCTGACAATGAGTAGTTGGTGTAAGTTTTAGATTTTCTATTTTTGCCGATAAGCTACTGAGTTCATGAAATAGCCTCTTTGTTGACAAAGTGTGCCAAAGGCCAAAGTTTGGAAAAAGCAATATTCACCGATAGAAGGAATGAAAGATAAAGATGAGGCAAAGTTTGGAATAAGCAATATTTGTCGATAAAGGCATAAGATGTAGATAAAGGCAGGTTCTTAAATTTGATAATTCGTCAATAACAGAGGAAACAAGGCCAAGTTCATAATGTTGGATTTTCATCGATAAAGCATTTTGTGATGGAGATGGCTAAGGTTCGAAAAAGGGAGAAGTGACCGATAGAAAGAATGAAGGACAAAGTTTGTAAAAACAACTCTTTCCCGATAATGTGTGTCAAAAGAGATTGTTTTGAGAAATGTATTTTTACCAATAAGAGGCATAAAGACTTAAAAACAAAAGTTTAGAAAGTTTAGATTTCATCGACAAAGGGCGATAAAAGCCATTTTTGGAAAATTAACTTTTGCCAATAGAGAAGGAAGGAGCCTCAGCTTTGAAAATGAGATTTTGTCAACAAAGGATGTGTTGGTGTTTTTCCCAGACTGGATGCTTATTCCCAGATTTCCCTACAAGGTAGCCATCAGTGATCAACAGGATCTCTGGGCCAGGGGCCAACAGTGTAGGAGATAGACTCTATATTTTATCTCCTCTTCTTCTTCAGGCTCTGCAAGACCTAGGGGGTATTCCCTACTCAACATCCATGAGGATATGCATACAAGGCTGGGATGCTGACAGAAAGCAGATAAGTCCTCCTGTGAGTAGACCAAAACTGAAAGATAGAAGCAAAGGGGCTAGCTTTGGGCCTATTTGCAGTTGTAGATAGAGGACTGAAGATCCTAAAACTAATTCTAATGTCCTAAAGATTGTTTTAGATTTAGATTTTGATTTTAAGTTTGGATGCAAAGCTAGACATGGTGTATAACCTCAACACAGAGCTAGATTGGTGCCTATCCAGGGCTTGGAGTCGGTAGACATACACCTGTGAATGATCAGCATGAATAGCTAAAACTGGATTTCAGGGGGATACACATGATATCTGCCTTACAGATATCTCCCAATAAAGAGTGTTAAGCTGTCTATACTTATGGCATCCCTATTGCAGTAAGAAAGATACATGCAAAACTGGAGACAGAATCAGCATAACACATGCAAACACAGCATTATTCATATAAGATTAACCATGAAATCAGTGGGTTCATGCCAAATCGTACAACAGGAGATACATAAACTCACAAGTTTTGCTGCACAGAGCAACCAAAACCAATTGTATCTTATTATAGAGCTAAAATGTCCAATTTTCAACAACCAAAATTGAGTAACACTCCCTGCTTATAACAGCCAGGTAGTGTACCACAGCAATTAATTACATGGTTGACCAAAAATCCCGCCAGATACACAGTATCAGAAAAATGGCGCTCAACGCATTACCAGATTGGCGCCCAAACATGAATGCAGCAGGTGGGAGAGGAGACAGGAAGAAATCTCGAGCCTTGCGCCGCCGCCTAGGGATCCACATCTTCAATCGGGTACCAGATCCGTCCATACCTCTGCAACCTTCGCCATTAATGGCGCACCAACCCGCGGCCTTGAGAAATGTAGAATACTGTGCGTCGCAACCGTTTCCCGCCAAGATACATCGTCATGATATTTCAAATATGCAGGATATCAATTATCCCACATGCACCCCGCGGTGACCTTTTCATCACCTTATATACTAGGTCGCGAGCATTTATGATGTCGGTGCTTTTGCTCCTGACGACACTAGTATAAGACTTCATCATCATCCTCCAATAGCATGATATCCTGTTGCTCAAAAAATCACCCTGACGTTAGCATCATCATCGCAATATCACCTGCATGATAATCGCCTTCATCAGCACAACCTGATCCATCGGAGGAAGATCCTCCTGCTTAGCCGATACCAAAAGTCTGGCCGATGAACATCCTGATGACGTCATCGTCATATCCTGCTGACATCATCAGCATATCTGCCTACTGCGTAACTCCTCATATCTGGATGATGTCATCATCATATTCGCAACATTGGGGGATCTTCATAAGATGAGTAATGTTAGAAATATGACCCCCCGGACCTTGATGACATCACCACCTCATGTCGGCATCAGGATGATATTCGGAAGGTAACCGGATATTTGGAAATATCATCCTGATGCACAAATATGATGTTGCACTGTAGCTCCACTGTAAGATCAGGGTGATAGATGAATATGCCAGATATTTGAAAAGATCACCCCCCACTAGATAATGCACGAAGCCGACAGGCAGCTACCTCCTTGATACCATCATCATCAGGATGATAAAACAATGAACATGAAGTAATACAACAACATCAGGATGATATTGACTAAGATCATCCTGACGTCCAAAATATGATGACCTTGATAAAAATCGGGTCACACTTAGAACCTTACAGCAACATCATCAGGATGATCTTAACAAAGATCACCCGATGTCAAAATATCACCCCGACGAAAGATCATGCAGGCAGAAAATATGATGACCTTCGCAAGCAACACGGCGACAACTGGAAATATGATGATGATGACCTCCTCCTCAGGAAAATATGATGCTGCAGCTGAAAAAAATGCTGAGGTCCAACACTTAGAACATTTTTAAGGAAGGTGCCTGCATGAAAATTGCTCAAAAACTGTCAGTCAGTTCAGGCACTAACAGGATGATAAAGGCAAGTTTTGAAAAATTAAGTTTTGCCAATAAAAGTGACAAAGACATGAGTTTGCAATATTGCATTATTGCCAATAAAAGTATATGTTCTATGTCCAATGTAGTACTTGCAAAATTAAATTTGCCACATAAACAATAGATTATATGAATGAAAAGACCATATAAACAACAATATGTTGGGCTAATCTTGTTGACTCTGAAGTGAACAAAACGACAAGAAATTTCACCGATAAACAATTCTAAGCCCGATCTGGATTAGTTGCACAACATTTAACTATTTGAAACTATCGATGTTTGGTTTGTGAGCGGTTAATGTGGTTCAACTGATTGGGCGTATATGTTTTTATACACATTGAATCTATGGTGAATAGGTTACACACTGAATCGAATATGTTTCGTTCACAGGTTTAGAGGGTAGAAGTTGCACGAACATACAAATGTTCATAGGCAATTTGTATTAAAGGAGGTTTGCAAAAGAGGACAGAGAATGCATAAAGCGTAGAGAGGAGTATATCGTGTTAATGAAAACACTAAGTGTCGAAGTATGAATGAGACTATATAGGAATTGAAGGGTGCATTTCACGTTAGTGAAGAACCAGTGTCTGCACATTAGAATTTGTAAGGATTCAGGGGTTGGTGCCTCATTGTATTAGGTTGGTGCTTAATAGGTGTATAGTGTACCTGAAGGTTCGAGCCTCAAAACATTGTCTTGGGTGTCAATGTACCTGTAAGTTGGTGCTTGCAAAACATATGTAAAAAATTTTATTGTGAGGTTGGATTTGAGCAGTAAACTCAAGCAACATTCTCACCGTGGTTTTTCCCTTTTGGATTTTCCATGTAAATCTGGTGTCTCCTTGTGTGTGTGTGTGATGTATGTGTGCTTTTAATTTTTGACTATTGATTTGAGTTAAAGTTTTAAAATACATTGATTAACCCCCCCTCTCAGTGTATTAGTGTTCTTTCAACACTTTCTACCCAAGCTGAATTGGATAGATAATTTTGTCTTGAAATGGATTGGGCATGGGGAGGTGTTTCATTTGTTGGGCATTCCCTTCACTTTTATGGCCTCTCCTTCTGAGATCTGGCAAGTTGTGGTCAATAAAATTGAAAAGAAGATTAATTATTGAATCATCAAGCCTCTTTCTTTGGCTGGTAAGTTCTAAACTTGTTCTAAAATCTTGGTTTCCACACACTTTTATTATTCTTCCTACTAGGTTCCCTCCAAGGCTTACTATCTAAAAATTGAAAATTTACTCAGAGACTTTCTCTAGACTTCTAGTGAAGGGACTCAAGGCTTCCATCATGTGGCCTGGGAATTATGTTGCCTTCCTCGTGAAGCTGGAGGATTAGTCTTGCTTTCTATTTATAGGCAAGGCCTTGTCTTATGTGCCAAATGGGTTATCAGAGCCTTAGAGGGCAATAAGGGTTAGAAAATTCTCACCAGGCATTGTATTGGTTTTAGTGTACTTATAAGCTGACTAGCTTGGAAGGGCCTAGATTTTGGTACCCTTCCTACCATGAGGGAACTCATCAAGATTCAGGGCACATTTGTCATTAAGAGCACTTGGAAAGCCTAGAAGCTATTAAGCCTTAGCTTTGTTGGGTGGGAAATGATTTCCACAATGACCTTTCTATCAATCAACATTTTATTTGGTGATGTCTAGTCCTCTCTTGTCAAGACCGCCCTCTGGATAAAGAGTCATGGATCCATGTCTTGAAATTCTTCAAAAGAGGTGTCCAAGTGTTACCAAATTTCATCAACAAAGCCACCAAGAATTTCCTTTCTTGGCCTAAATTTAGAATGAAATTTAAGCTTGTTAATCAAGACTAGAAGACTTTTCAATCCATGATTGATGTTATTCGTCCCCAAATGATTCACAAGATCAAGGTTAGATCTCTTAAACCATGGTGGAATGATTGGAAATGGTACCTAGACATACTATTTCAAACCTACAAGCCTCAAAAGGATATTTACAACTATCTCCCTATCTTCCTATGGTGGATTAGCTAAACCATCGTTGGCAACTTCAACCCTCTCTTGGTACCTGGCATCGCCAATTACAATGTATATGGTCAGCTATTTTGGAACCTAAGTTGGCTCACTTTACATGGTGGATTCTTTATCAAGGCCTTTATCTTGGTGCTCATTTGGCTCATATGGGTATTCTTAATCCCTGTTGTCCATTTTGTGGATAGATTGAGAATCTCAAGCATCTTTTTTGGTTTTGTCTTAGAGCTTAGGAAGCTTAGAATTAGAGTCATGATTTTTTCAAACCCTTTTGACTTGCTCCTTTTTCCCGGCACATGGTTTTGCTTTGAAATTGGCCTTGTCTCCCACTCAAATATACCTAGACTTGGCATGCTTTCATGGTGGAAATTCTCTTTAGTATTTGGAAAGATAAAAATGCAACTCTCTTTTCTAATTACTTTGTTGATGTTCATTTTGTTGTACATTAAAGCCATGATTTTCTCTAATGTGCTTGTGTAGATTCATGTGCAAGCTAGTAAAGTTTCACTTGAGGTTGCTCATCTTTAGGAATTGCTACACCACTGGGGGAATGCCCCCTGCATTGTTGTTAGAGTTCCACATGATCCCTTTTCTCCTCGAGGGCATTGGCATGGTCGCAACCAATTTTCCAAGAAAGATAGAGGCTCCCTCTCTCGTGGCTCCCAGCCTATGGGTTATAGAGACAATGTAGCATGTGCTGGATGGTCCCAACCCTCCATGCCACCTTTTGCCTCTTCTCATGGGCATGGCGCTCCTGGTTGGCCCGACTCTGGGAAGTTTCCTCACTTGGAGTTGATCATTTCTCCAGTTTGTGCTCAACAACTCTCAGATGATACTCTTGAAGAGGAAGGTGCTCTCACTGGATGGGAGCCTATTGACGATTTCTTCCCTGATTATGTTTGGGGAAATCTGATGATAAGGATCCTTCTCCTTCTAGCATTACTTTAGCAACTTAGTTATGTTTGGGTGTGACACTATTTAACTATCACCTTTGTTTTGGACTTTGGCTAGTTTAGACTTTGTGGGTGTGTCTCTCTACCACCCTCCCCTTTTTTTTGAATATCGTACTATTACTTTTTAATATAAAATTAAATAGGAATATTCATTAAAAAAACATATCTATCTAAAAGATGCCATTTAGAACTATTTATAGAAAATATTTCAAAATAAATAAAGCTAAAACTACAAGAATACAATTAATGAATAGCTATTTTAACATAACAATTTATAAGAAATGTAGACACCTAAAAATGTCTTCTACCATCGAACCGACTCCTGACATCCCTAAACATGTCAATTTCCCTCCTAACCATTTAATTAAATTTTTATTTAATTAATTCATTACCCTATTTTCCATCATATTATCCCCAAAATTGAATTAATTTCATTAATTCAATAGTCTAAAACCTTAGCCAATTGATTTAATAAATATGCAATATTTATTATTTCAATCCTAAGTCCTAAATCCACTTCATCAATCCACCTCATCTTTCCACCTCAACTTTTCCACCTCACCATGTTGCACATATAATTAAATATTTTTAATATTTAATTAGCTAATATCCTCCACTCCCCCATGAGTTGAATTAAAAATTCAACTTGTCATATCCACTATCCCAAAAATAAATTTTTAATTCAATTATCCTTCACTCTTCCACTAATTGAATTTTTAATTCAATTGTCCTCCACTTATTCAATTTTTAATTCAATTGTCCTCCACTAATTGAATTAAAAAATTCAATTTGTCATAACCCACTCTTCTCAAAAATGAATTTTTAATTCATCTATTATGAATTAAAGATTCACAAAAAATGAGAGCCATTGATCTCATCTTTTGATCCTCACCCTCCATTCCTTTTTCAAAAATCTATAAATGAAACCCTCACCCAAGCCATTCATAACAACTTCTTCTTTCATCAAAACCATGCTCAAATTTCTCTCAAATCTCTAATCTATCTATCCTCTAATCCTTCATCTACATTTGTGTTGAAAGCAAGAGCAATCCACATTTGAATCAAATAGGGTTATCTAATCTAGGAGCTCTTGGGTGCAAGCTTCCTCCTCCCTTGATGAGATTGGGTCTTCATGTGAGGTATAACTTTGTGTTTTTATGCAATTAGTTTGTGTTTTCACTTCATTTTGTTTTCCTAATCTACAAGAAATAATGAAAACAATCATTTTACTTGGTATTTTATTTATAGTTTAATGAAAGTAAGTTATTACTTTAACTTTTACTTGAATAACTATTTTATTTTTCTATATGAATATTAAATTTTAATATCTATTTAACATACATAGACACATAAATAGACAAGCAAAATATGAAAAAAGACACAACTATATTTTATTAGTCCTTGCCTATTGCAGGGAGACTATTATTTTCACCTGCAAATATTTGCTTGCCTCGTCAGTTGTGCGAAGAGGAAAATTTGAGCTTTATCAAAGGTTTGGTTTTTTCAACAATTCTTGTGCAATGGAAATTCACAAAACGTAATTCTATGATTGGTCTGTGGCTATTTTAGTCCATTGACATTCATTTTTTAGATTTGTTTAAATCTGAAAAAAATTACACAATGAAAACTAGGGCGATTGAAGATTGAGTATGTTTCTAATGTTTTTTTCTTTTTTTGGACCAAACACGTGTGTTGCATGTTGCAAGATATGGCAGGATAAAATGTTTTCGATTGCAGGTATCTGCTTGCCTCATCAATCATGCAAGGAGGA
Organism: Cunninghamia lanceolata; assembly: GCA_027924645.1. Lineage (NCBI taxonomy): Eukaryota > Viridiplantae > Streptophyta > Pinopsida > Cupressales > Cupressaceae > Cunninghamia > Cunninghamia lanceolata. The sequence goes on from BSBN01001378.1 coordinate 2,202,039, forward strand.
AAAATTGGGCTTTCTGAAAGGTTTGTTTTTTCCCATGTAAATTTTGTATATCTAAAATTGACAGAACTTGATTTTATGATTGGTCCATGGCTAATTTAGCCCACTAGCATTCATTTTTTCTAATTTTTAAATGCAAAAAAATACCCAATGAAAACTAGGGCGGGTTGAAGATTAAGTATGTTCCTATTGTTTTTTTTTGTAGAGTAGACGTGTGTGTTGCATGCTGCAAAATGCAACGAGGTAAAACTTTGCATGCATGCCTTGGACTAGGGCATGGACACGTGTGAACCAACTTTCACACTAGACAGAGGGGTTCAAAAAGACTACATGGAAATGGTATTGACATTTTTCCTATTCTTGTTTATTTGTGTTTGTTTAATCTATGTTTCATGCTAAAATGTGTGTTCATTGAGTTTGATTTTTAATGCATTCCTTGAATGTCTAACCCATCACAAGTTGCATTGTCAAGTCACATTAGATAGCACATAGAAGTGAATTGGGGGTTGGCAATTGGAGGGTGGGGATGGAGAAAAATCAAGCCTACAAGGCCATGGAGAGGGCCAAGATGGCCATTGTTGGCAAGCTAGATGAAATGGTGTGTACCCTTCCATACCCTCTTATCTATTCATTCTATATACTCCTTTTTAATTAAATTAAATCCTCCTTGTCCTCTGTGCTTCATTTATGCATGCATCTCAAATGACCCCATGTGATTCGATAGTAATACATTTTCTTTTAGATTTATGAAACCTTGGCACTAAATCAATTCTTTTAAGCATTAATTTTGAGTCATTTTCCATCTAGTGTTTATTGCTCATGGAAGATGCTAGTTATTGTGTAGAAATTTGAAAGAAACTACCTAGTTGATGTTCATTTTTTAAGATTATGTATAAAGATTCCACGATAACCTCGCTACATGTATGTTGAGTTACATATTAGTATTGAGACTTAGGCATGGTTTTCCCTTACTAGAACCATTTTGAGTTAGGGTTTGAACTTCTAGAAAAAAGGGTGGAAATGTGGAAAAACATGACAAATAAAATTCAAACTTACTAACTGCTTTCTCATTAAAAAGCTTCAATCCATGCTTTGCTTTGTGGTGCACAATCGTCTATGGGATCAACAAAGGAACACTATTGATGAGCTTGTTCTAAGCTTCTATTAATGCTTAGAAATGTTAATATGCATCATTTTGAATAATTTACTATTCAATCTACCTTTGGAAAGGTTTATAGCACCAATCTGGAGTCTATGAAATCAACAGTTGGCATGAAGACTAGAGATGAACTAATTTTTGTCTCATTTGAATATTTAGCCTTTTCAATTCTAGTTACTTCATGTGTTGATCCCTCATCACTTTTCATGTTACGTAATGTTTTCAATGATGTTTTATTCGCACAAATTTTATTCTTTCCTAACACATTGGCCCTTGAAGATATAAGTGCATCAATAGAATGAACATCACCTTCTTTCATAAACATCCTTGAAAACAAGCCATGAAGTCTTTGCACTAAAACTTTTGTAATCTACAATGTTGGAAGTAAAATTTTAGTGTCTTTTCCAATTAAAACTTCTCCCAAAAAGCTACAAATAATACAAAACTCGAGTAAGTATTGTGTGATTAAAACATAACATCCAAACAACTAAAATTTTAAAACTTCTACACACTGATGGAGTCATACCATGATATGTTGGTTGCTTGTAGTAAATAATTTTAACATATTAGCTATAGTAGAACACAATACTTTGCTAGCAACTGCCAAACATGTGTCTTACTTGAGCATTGATGATTGAACCACGTACCTAAGAAACCATGTTTAATTTCAACCTACAAACTCATGTTAATGTAGAATTCTGGATAAAGATGTGATTCATAATAATTGTCATGTCAATCGTAAGTGGAAAAAGATCCATTCCAAATTGCACTAAAAGATTTGGGTTTTCTTGAAGTAGCTTTTCACAGTTAGAGTTATTTTTATCGCTCCTAGAGGTAAGCTTTTTTGGTAGAATGATTGGATCTAGCATGGTTGGCATGAAGTGAGATAGTCTCGTGAAGTATGTACGAAAGGACCTTGGCCATTCACCAAGGAGACAATTTCACATAGCTACAGGAAAATAAAATAATTTAAAGTTAACAAAGACATTACCATCTATACTAGATTTCATTGTTGGGTAGATAACATCACCATTATCTATGAAAATCATTAATGAACATCATTTTGGGCCTTTCAAAATTTGAAAGCATAAATTCCAAGTAACTATGGAATAAGTACATACAAAGCATATATAAGTGGAATACAAAACCTAGTCAAGAAGTAACCCAGTCACTTGGCCCATTAAAAGAAAGAGGAATAGGAATTTGTGAAACAAAGCTAGAAGCAGTTAGAATATCTCTAAGGATGCTAGAAATATTGATTCCAACTAACTCCCTTGTAAATGCAATAGAACTACTTGCACAAGTTGAAAGAATATGTGAAACATTAACTTTCTATAATTTTATGTGCACCCTAGTCTTGTTTATGTGTTGAAATTGTTAGAAACGAAGGTGCAAACCACACAAGGGAAATCTGACTCAAACCTTATTATCCTTTAAACAATGTAGAATCAATGGAGATTGCAACATAAATTAAAACCTATTACACAGAAATAACATGCACTAAGAACTAAACACATAACACAGTATGTAACGTGGAGAAAACTCTTTCGGGTAAAAAACTCCACCAAGAAAAGAGGCTCCAAATTGTATTATCTTCAAATACGAGATTACAATATATACACTTCCTATGTTTCTTCAGTCTTCAATCCAGCGGTGCTTGTTACTCTCCAATCTGATAAAAAACATAGTAAAATATCCTTATAAAAGGGGGTACCTTCTAGGGCAAGATAACTGACAAAATATCGACCGTCAGATCTGTGACCTAATGACGAACAATCTAGATTCACAATGATAAAATATAAATAAAATGAGGTTTTAGGGGTGTTGCCCCCGAACCCCCGTCGAGGAGTGCAACCCCCAAACCCCCCGCTGGGGGATGATCCGCTCGAACCCCTGACAGGGGGAAACCCCCTTACAACCCCCCGTCATGGATGAGCGAGCGTCATGTACCAGATATAAACATACGGCTGAAACAAGATCACTGCTAGTGAAACCTTTCATCCCTTATGGGTGATTTACAAACAATATTAGGAGTAATTAGTTACATGGGATTTACAAGGTTGATGGCACCTTAATCCTAACATTCTCCCACTTGACATCATACATTGTAAATACCCATAGGAAAACCATAAAATAATTAAGCACTAGAAGCAAGGCCCATGGCCTCTCTGCACCGAACAAATTTCTTTGTGCTCACAGGCTTGGTTAAAGCATCTGTAACATTCTCCTAATTGTCTACCTTTTTCAACTCAATCTATCCATTTGCAACCATTTCTCGAACAAAGTGATATTGTACATCAACATGCTTAGTCCGAGCATGATACATAGGATTTTTGGCCAAACATATAGAACCTTGGCTATCATAACCAATCTGAATGATCTTGTAATCAAATCCAATACCTGTACACAGTCTCCTCAACCAAACTACCTCCTTAGAGACATGAGTAGTATCCATATACTCTGCTTCTATGGTGGACAAAACAACTACGGGTTGCCTCTTACTCATCCAACTCACTGCTCCTCCAAACAGAGTAAACACATAGCCACTAGTGGACCTTTGACTATCCAAGTCACCTGCCCAATCTGCATCAACAAAACCATGTATGTCCAACGATTTATCAGCACTATCAGTACCAGAATAAACCAAAAAATAATCAGGAGTGCCTGCAAGATACTTAAGCACCCTCTTCACATAATTCCAATGTTGTCTACTAGGATTAGACATAAATCTGCTCAAAACTCCCACTGCTTGGGTAATATTTGGCCTAGTGCAAACCATTGCATACATCAAACTCCCTACAACACTAGCATATGGCACATTAGACATATCCTCAAAATCATCCTCATTCTTTGGACACATATCTAATGAAAGCTTAGTACCAATGGGTAAAGGAACTCTAACTGGGTTACAATCCTGCATACTGAATCTCTGTAAAATGGTATTCACATACTTACTTTGCGACAACCAAAGCTTTCTATTACCTTTATCCCTCCTAATCTCCATACCTAGAATGTACTTGGCAGCTCCAAGATCCTTCATATCAAATGCACCTGAAAGTTGGGCTTTAAGCTCACTGATCATACCCTTAGTATTGCTAAAAAATAACATGTCATCAACATACAATGCAATGATCAGTGTAGAATCATCAATACAGTGAATGTACACACAATGATCCTCCTCGCTCCCAACAAAACCCAATTTCAATACAAATGAATCAAACTTTTGATAGCACATTCTGGGGGACCATTTCAAACCATAGAGAGACCTCTTTAACCTGTAAACCTAATGTTCTTTTCCTTTTACCTTAAAATATGTAGGCTATTGCATATAAATTTATTCCTCAAGATCTCCATGCAAGAACGCAGTCTTAACATCCATTTGCTCAATCTCCCAATCATAAGCTACAACAATATTGGATAAAATAAATCTAATATAAGTCAACTTAGCAACAAGAGAAAAAATTTCACCAAAATCAACTCCCTCTCTCTGGGAGTAGCCCTTGGCTACCAGTCTAGCCTTGTACTTCTCTAATGAACCATTTGCTCCAAACTTCTTCTTGAAGACCCACTTATAACCTATGGCCTTTCTTCCTTTGGGCAAATGAACAAGATCCCAAGTGTTGCAAGAGTCTAAAGCCATCATCTCCTCCTGCATGGCTTACTGCCAAGACTCACTATCATCTACAAGAATAGCTTCCCTGTAGGATCTAGGCTCATCATTAGTACTCAATAAAGCCAGTATACAATGGAAATCTAGTGGGCTATACTTGTCAACTAGATTTCATTGTCTTGTGGATCTCCTCAAGGGTGGAGTAAGAGTCTCAACTTGTTCTTTTACACCAACTTCTTCTGTAACAAAAGATTCAACTTAATCAAAACTACTCAAATCTTCTTCTTCTTCACCCCCCAATCCGTCATTGTGTTCTTCCTGAGGTGCATCTTACTACTCTAAATCAAAGTGCACTCTCTTTACCTGTTCTTCTTTTTCTTTTGGCTGCTCAAGTTCAAAAATAGCTCTAAGTTCCCTGAAAATAACATCTCTAGAATAGATAATCTTACAGGTTAGTGGATTCCAAAGCTTATAACCCTTGACATTATCACCATATCCAATTAATGTACACTTTTCAGCTTTTGGATCCATCTTATATAGCTTTTCCTTAGGCATATGAACAAAAGCCTCACAACCAAAAACCTTTAAATGTGAAACAGAAGGTTTCTTACCTGTCCACACTTCATAAGGTGTTGAATCAAGAGCCTTACAAGGAGATTTGTTAATCAAGTAGCAAGAAGTACACACAACCTCTGCCCAAAAGCATTTATCCAACTGTGCATCACTCAACATACTTCTGGCTCTTTCCATGATTGTTCGGTTCATCGTTTCTGCAACACCATTCTGTTGTGGTGTATACAGAGTTGTCTTTTGTCTGTTAATACCTGCATGTTTGCAAAACTCATCAAATTATTTAGAGCAATATTCCCCCCCATTGTTAGATCTTAATATTTTTATCTTCAATCCCGATTGGTTTTCAACTAAGACTTTAAAATCCTTAAACTTGGTGAAAACTTCATATTTGTGTTTCATAAAATAAATCCATGTAAATATGGATACATCATCAATGAAGGTGATAAAATAATGAGATTTTATGATAGAATCATTATCCACAGGTCCAAACACATCTGTATGAATAATTTATAACTTTTGTTTTGCTTTATTGCTTCCTAAAGGAAATGATTTTCTGTTTTGTTTACCAAACACACAATGCTCATAGAAATCAAAGTGCTCATCAGGATAGGAGAAACCATCCAACAAATTTTTATTCTTGATAGTTTTCAAAACATTATTACTAGTGTGGCCCAATCTACGATGCCACAACATACATGTATTTTCAGTACTAGCCTCAGATACATAAGAGGCATTACAAATTGTAGTGGCTTCAAGCTTAAACAATTTTCCCAATCTCTTCCCCTTCGCTGCCACCAAGTTCCCTCTCACCAATCTGTAGCCATGCTTGTCAAATGTTACATGCATTCCCAAATCATTCAACTTCAAAACAAAAATTAGATTTTGAGCTAATCTAGGAACATGTAAAACACTAGGGAGGGTTTTAATCTTCCAATCACTAAAACACAAAAATATCTTGTCTTTCCCAACTATCAGATATGTAGAGTTGTCCCCAAAGTATATATCACCTCCATCATACTCTTCGTATGTGGAAAACCATTCCTTATGCAAGGTCATATGAAACGAGCATCCTGAGTCAACCAACTAGTGATCATTAAAAACAACATTACATGCAGAAAGTAAAACATCTTCACATGCATTCGAGGACTTATCCGAAGCACTCTCCCACTATTTCTTTGGATTTTTGCACTCCTTCTTTACATGTCCCCTTTTATCGCAATTCCAACACTTAACTCTGTTCTTCTTCCCAGGAGTCTTAGATCGACCCTTGGACTTGTCCTTAGCCCCTTTCTGATCTCCTTTTAGTCCTCTTTCCATAGACATTCCCCTAACACTGAGAGTATCCCCTGAACTATCTGAAATTTTCTTCCTCAATTCATGTGACAACAAAATTGAAACAAGAGCATCAAACTTCAGATTTGTGAGGTTAGTAGTGATAGCCAAAACAACATTCTCCCATGACTCGGGCAAAGAACAAAGAAGCAAAATACATTTATCTTCCTCATTCACCTCAACATCTACAGATGCTAGTTGACTTAATAACAAATTAAATGAATTCAAATTCTCTGCAACTGATTCACCCTCTTTCATTTTCATGGAAAAAACTTATGCTTTAAATAAAGCTTATTTACCATACTCTTGGCTTGGTAGATCTCACCTAGATGCTTCCACAAGCTATGTACGGACTTCTCACTTGCAACATTCAGTAGAACAAAATCTGCAAGACACAGCCAAATTGTACCTCGTGCCTTTTTATCTAGTATTTCCCACTCATCAAGAGCAACATCAGGTTTCTTCTCTTTCATAACAACTAACCACTAGTTTCTTTCTTCTAGCAAATCCTCTATTTTTAGCTTCCACAATTCATACCCCATGCCATTAAACTTTTCAATGTCCAACCGAGAGGTAGAAGCAACAATGGATGAAGCCATGATATCTACACAAGATCTACAAACAAACAACAACCAAATCTCCCACTGCAACTAAAAAACCTTCACACTGCCACCCAAGAATCAAAACTAGTCAAACTTTGATACCAAATGTTAGAAATGAAGGTGCAAGCCACACAACAAAAATCTGATTCAAACCTTATTATCCTTTAAACAATGTAGAATCAATGGAGATTGCAACATAAATTAAAACCCATTACACAAAAATAACATGCACTAAGAACTAAACACATAACATAGTATGTAACGTGGAGAAAACCCCTTTGGGTAGAAAACTCCACCAAGAAAAGAGGCTCCAAGTTGTATTATCTTCAAATATGTAATTACAATACATACACTTCCTCTATTTCTTCAGTTTCAATCCAGTGGCGCCTGTTACTCTCCAATCTGATAAAAAATGTAGTACAAATATCCTTATAAAAGAGGGTTGCCTTCTAGGGCAAGATAACCGACAAAATATCGACCGTCCGATATGTGACCTAATGACGAATGGTCCAGATCCACAATGATAAAATATAAATAAAATGAGGATTCGGGGGCGTTTCCCCTGAACCCCCGTCGGGGGATGATCCCCCCAAACCCCTAGCAGGGGGAAACCCCCTGCGACCCCCATTGCGGACGAGTGAGCATCATGTATCGGATATAAACATATGACTAAAACAAGATCGTTGCTGGTGAAACCTTTCATCCCTTATGGGTAATTTACAAACAACATTAGGAGTAATTAATTACATAGGATTTACAAGGTTGATGGCACCTTGATTCTAACAGAAATGGTGTGGTGAGTTGATATACTTTATTTCTTGCACTTTATTCATGGAAAATCAACTCTTCAGATATGTTTTGTATGTTAGATTGATTAAGATAGCATTCTACATAAATTGCTACATTCTATGTTATTCTTTCCTTCAAAGTGTAAAGGAAACTAAAGCACTTTCAATTTGCACATTAAAGTTGTATTTGTTCAATTGGCAAGAAAATACATGGAAAGGGTTGCATTAGAACTAAATAGTCTTGTGACTATTCAAGAGAAGGATCTAGTGAAATAGTTCATACTTTTGCAAGGTGTATGTTTTGCATTTTGAGTTCACCAGGTTAGAGATTATGATCTCTAAATAATTGTATAGTTGGACAAAAAGAACCAAAAAAATATAAAAGAAAAAAAGGTGTAAGAATGATTCTAGGGGATGCAAATTGTAGTATAGTTTTTGCACATGGTTTTTGTGTATTAAATTCATTTTTAGGATAGTTGGACATTACAATTTTCAACATTACACAAACATAACATAACTATTTTTGATTGACTAAGGGTAAGTTCAGCACAAAACAAACATGATTGCCAACTAAACAAATTGTTGGTGGGCCTAGGGTAGCAATTAATAGGTGTATAAATTTCAAATTATTTAATTCTACCAATTTACTATTGGTGATATATTACATTTATCGGGTTGCAATTATTTATTTACTATCTAGTATTTTAATATGAAAAACAAATTATTTTAGAAGTTGATTCTAGTCTATATCTATGCAATTTACTATTTAGTATTTAATATGTAACTTTATAAAGGAGCACAAACTAATAGGGCATGTCCTCGTAGAAGAGCTTTAACCCTCTATGTTTCAATATCAAGTCACATGGCTATAGAAGAGCGTTACTATGGACCAAACAATTAAAGGTAACCTTCTTTATCATCTTATTATGTTTCTACTAAGTTATGAACATGTGACCTTTCATTCAAAATTATAAGTTACAAATATAATTGTTGAAAGATTAATGCATTTCGATTATGGATTTTATTAATGCTTCTCCTATTGACTAGCTACTTATAACACTCCATAAAATATATTAAAAGAGTCACTACCACAAAAGAGAACTCTTGAGGTAAACATGTGTGTACTCATTTCTAACTACCACAATTCAATGTTGACTTAATATGGATCCGTTAATGTCATTGATTTACTACTAAATATTGAAAGAATTGTTTCAGAGGACTTGGAAAGGAATATAAATACTAACCCGAGACCAATCCAGGCAATCAATGGATTTCAATGTTTTAGTCTCATCCTCAAACTTGCCTAAGTTAGTCTCCCTGAAACCACATCACATAACCATTCGTTGCCAACTTGGATCTAATGTATCTTCTATAACATTCCAAATAATCACAGGTCCAGCCTTTGCCTAGTGTTGTTGAAATTGTTGAAGACTTTCTTCCTTGAAGTCCTCAACAGTAGGGCAATACAAAAAGTCATTATTGGCATCCCCTCTACAAATGATGTTGAATAGAGTTTGCTAGGGTTGTTCATTTTTTTGTGCTTGTTAGACAATTCACCCACACAAGTAAAAGCTTGTACTATACACCCACAGTGTTCTTGATACCACTTTCTTTTAGTTGGCATTATATTATTTTAGGAAATTTATTGTTTGATAGCAGAGTTTGTTATACCCAAAATATTCACTGCCTACTTTTTAGCGTATTGATTTATAAATGAAGTAAGAACACAAGAAGACAAATGTGATTGATATGCACAAAAAATAGAGTCTACGTACATATATGTACACATAATACATTGATTCTAGCTCAAGCATAAAAATGAAACCTTGACTTACATTTGGCATATTTGTCTGTTGCCTTTATTATTTGTTCCCATCAGTTGTAGGCTATGAGGTCAGAAAGAGGTAGTACCAAAGGCTCATAATAGTTCAAATTAAAACATTGGGTATACATGATGTGCCCCCTCAAGTGAAGGATGATGACAAGGAGGTCTTGCATTCGAGCTATGAGATTAATGAAGTGTTTAAGCAGACCTTGAGTGATCCAAATTAGACCCAAGCTGAAGAGACATCACTGGATGCCATATCCAAAGGAATTCTCAATGGGACCAAGGTATGGATGGTTGCTTACATCCAAGCACTGAAGGCTAAGGGTGTAGTCATCAATTACCCAATCAAGAAAGGTAAGAGGAAGGATAGGGAAGATGCATAATATGATGATTTCCTAGTGAAGAAAAGAAGGATCTAAGAAGCCAAAATGGTTGAGGCTGGTACATCTGGATCATCAGCACAGGGGTTGAAATTCACAGTTGAAGGCATAAGTGTAGCATCTGCACCCCTTGCAACATATCAACCATTTAAGGCCATTCCAGTGACACTAACAACTACAAATCCAAAGGAACCAATAGGAACCATTCCATTGAACTTCATTGGTTTGGTCATGTCCACGACAATATCTAGCCAACCAGACATTTTGATAAAAGAAGCATCCCTCAAAGGGAAGGAGAAAGAATCAACTTCAACAAGTCCGATTGTGCCACCATATTAATCATAGGATGATGTGCAACAACTCACAAATGAAGATATCCCAACAACACAACAAACTCATGTTGATACACAACAAGTTCCTGTTGATGCACAATAGGCAAAGCTTTAAAGATTTATCAAAGTAAAGCAAGAGATGGTGGAGTAGGTAAAATCCTAGACAACCACACTGTAGGACCACAATTTCCATTGGATGAAGTAGTGGAATTATCAGATGATGAAGTGACAGATGGGATGGATATGGAGACCATCATGCATAGAACATCTGCTCTTGCAGAATTCCCAACAACTGTTGAAAACAATTCAATGTTTGATGAAATTCTTTTAATAAGTCAGGAGGCAATCCTTTCTATTGGTTGGGAGGCTCCCATTGTTCACATTGAACAGGTTGTAGAGGAAATAAAGGATAATATTCTTTTAGAAGAAGTTAATAAAAAAGTTATGGATGATGCACTACAAGGGCAACTGGATATTCAACATCTGAACATTACACAACCGGACATAGTCAATCAAAATGATCTTCACAAATTCATCATCCAGAGGCTTCCCAAGCAAATATTGTATATGTAAAGGAACTAGATGTAGTTAATAAAGAGCAACTGATATCTCCCTACCATGACATTCCTACTCAAAAAGAAGTTCCACATCCAGAGGACGTTCTAGATACTTAAATAAAGGAAGATACCCTCCAACAAGGTGATAGTCAACTAGATGTTGCACAACAACAGGTTCAGCAGGAGGAAGTCCATAAAAAACAAGATGAGCACATGGACTAGGAGCATCCAGAACAAGATTTGTATAAGGAATAGGATGTGGAACAAGATGCAATAAACAAGGAGCATCTGGATGAAGGAAAAGGTCAACATAAAGAAGCACATTCGAACAATCAAAATAAAGAACAAGATCTGGAATAGGCAAAAGAACAAGGCCAACAAGATAATCAACATCAGGTTAGAGAACAGGAAAAATAAGTTCTAGATCAAGATCATGGTGATAATGAGCAACCAGAATAGGATATTCCTAGTTGGTTAGCATCAGAGGTACAACCTCAACTGATTCAATTAATTCCGTTTGATTTTAAGAGCATTTTTATAGAGGAAGCTCTCGAGACAAAAAGAAAGGCAAGAATAATGTCCTCCATCAGGAGAGATCCGATAGGCGCAAGGATAACTCAATTGGCTACTCCTAGTGGTGATTTAAATAAGGGAGAAATAAATCTGGAAGATTTCTAGATGACCACAATCAATTTGGGTCATGCCACTTGTTCTACCAAATAAATTTACTAAGTTTAACCCAAAAGTAAATAGTTCTTCATACCAACAAAATGAGCGATAAATTTTTCCTTTCTATTAATTGATATGGTGCACATTTGAAACTTATTTCAAACTTTACCATTGCATAATCAATTTACTTTTCAACATTACAAGTATTAAATAATTCTCATTTACAAAATTCCATAAAATGGATACAAGTTACAACAAGCTTCAAAGAGCTAATTGAAAATAGAGATACAAATGGTTCTGATGTCCATCAAATCCTAGCCACCAACTGCATGAGGAGAAGCATCACTCAAGACCTTTTTTGCCAACCACAGACTAACTGCGGTCCCCCCACACATTTACCATACTAGTAAATGGCCCTACCCTTCGACGAAGGGATTGGTATGGTAACCTCAAAGAATAGCCTATTCCGAGCAAGATGTTGTGTCCTACATAACTAGAACTATCATACTGTGGCTCCAACCTACAAGTATGATTATCCCTTCCTAGTATGTAAATCTGGATCATAGTGAACTGACAGTGTAAACAGTGGCTACTTACACTACTTTAGCCAAAGTATTCATTACCCCTAATTCGGAATGGACGTCACACATTCACCCATCTTCCTAGCTCGATTTGGTATGACATCAATCTCCATCAAAGGTTATTCCTTTACCCATGGATTAACTAATCCCAGGATTAACCCCACTTAACAATTCCAAGTTTACTATGATACTTCTACCAAAATAATACAAGTTGTAATATATGGTTTTCATAATGTGACTTTCACATTATAGTAATAGTTAATCATACTTAACTTAATATTGCACATAAATCCATTATAGACACTAATCTCTACTATGGAGATTATTCATACATTCAAAACATAATATATTTATCATACTAGATATATATACAGCTCTCATTGAACATATAAGAAAATACCCAATTCGATACAAAAAAGCAACCCAAGCTCATTTCCAAACAATCAATCAAAGACAAATAATCCTTTCAAACATAAAATGCACAATGGAGAAGAAATTAGCATGCCTGTTAATGCTAAGCTCCAATGGATCAGCTGAATTCCTTGCTCTTATCTCCTCAAGCTGCTGAATATCTCCTCCAATGATCGACTCACTTCCCCCTCTCTACTTCTTACTAATTTTCCTCACAACTCAAGACCAAAATAACAATACAACTCAAAACACCAACTCAGAAAATAACAGCAGAACATCATAAGCAACTTTGATGGAGAATTATGTGTAAAATGAATGAGAGAGTTCTTCTATATATACTAAAATCTGAGGATGCTAAGGTTACAAACTAGCTCGCAAATCTGCCACAACTCCCACTCCGTACTTTGACTCAGCAGAATGAATTTGTGGTGGCAGCAGAAATCGTTGCACATGGAACAAATTAGAGGACAACAAGAAGTAAACTCGAAAATGCAAGGATAGATCAGATTTAAGACTCCTAATTGGTTTGTAGCGTTCAAGCATGGTGCCACATAAAACACCATGCCCCCCTATTCACACACTAGCAGTTTGGAGAGAAATGGTCAAAGTTTTCCAATGTTGGAATCAGTTACCATTGCTATATATCAACACTACTCATAAGTATATTGTTATGCACTTTATGTACTTTAAATCCTTTAGCAAATAAAAACATGCGCTTCATTTCCAACACCCAAGACATAGCAACATGCTATGTATTAATATTAACATGGGTCTCAACGTTGTGCGCCTTATATCAGCGCTAATAGAACTTTCACTTTTATATATATATTTAAAATATCATTGATATTTAAAATTCACATATTCATAATTGCGTATTCTGCCATCTACATATGTTTATGTAAATCGTATCGATTATATATATAGCCACCCAAGATCTAGAAGCCTAATGGAAAGCACAAATAAAAGAGAAGATTAATATGACAAGAATGAATTATATTCCTATCAATGAATGCAAGATTACACTCGCATTATCTACCATACAATATGCTATGACAAACCTTGCTTATAAAGGCAAGGGTGAGAGCTAAGATGTTGTAGTCATGTGACAAGTGTCTTAAACCTATGACATGTGACAACTATCAACAACTAGAAACAACTCTCAACATCTATAAACAAATAGAATGCTTCCTAAGTCAACTTAACATGTGAATATGTGCGTGAATATTATTTAACTAATAATTAGTTAAATAATATGAAATTTTCACACACCAAGGGATAAATAACTAGTAAATAATGAAACTAGATATGAAATACCCCTATTCACACTAACACCGCCCCTAAGTGCAACTTAGGGAGAAGCTGACAAATGCAAGGATGCAATGATGGATGGGTCCCGGCTACTAGGCCATGTTAGGTACCCATGTACAAACAAATCTCAAGTGGAGTAAAGGAGAAAACCACATGGGAAAAAACTCCTCCCCAAAAGTGAGAATGCAAGAAGTGTGGAAAGGTAGAGTCAACATGAATCATATGCTACCAATGTCAGCACATATATACAATGAATAATCCCCCCAGAAGAGAGGAAAAGAAGAGAGACCAAGTAGCCCCCCTCAATGTAGAGTCTTCTGCACTGATGGTAGATGCCCGATAATGAATGCTAAAGATGATCCATGATTGTCGAACAATGTTCCTCCCCTTAGGAAGAAACAAGACCAAGAATGTATGCAGGATTTCTTCCCATTCCCAAAAGGAATGTGAAGGAAGAAAACTCAAACTGTATGAAGCCTCTGAACTCTACTCAGGTGTCACCATGTCGATGCCAAAAGAAGTCACAATCCAATCAAGAGTCTTGTGCCAAATTGAAGAATGTGACAATCCAGTATCTAGTGGAAAGTGATGTAGAACATGATCCAAAGACAAAGATGTCTTCTCTGAAGACAAAGGTGCCTCCTCCAAATGTTGCTCAATGGTAGCCATAGTCATGTCAAACTATGAGGAATGATCGTGTGGGTAAAGAACAAGAGGGTCAAAAGGTTCTCCCTCAACATCTAAAGAAGATGAAGCAACTTCATTAAAGAGAATATGAATGTCTTCAATAGTGTCCTCCAAGTCTATAAGATAGGACTCACAAAACAAGCCTGCAATACATGTCAAGTATTCATCCCAAGTAGCTGAATCTGGAAGACTACGAATGTCCTGCTGCACTGAATCACTGGAAACCATGGATGTAGCAACACTAAATTTTGTAGATGCAACAAGAGATGTAGGAGATGGAATGTCAGCACATGTCTCTAGAACCTCAGTCGATGAAAGAACACCAAGATGCAAATGACCATACTGAATCTCTTCAAAAATGTCCACATGAGTGTGAATCTCAATTAAAGGAACAATAGGAGCAAAATGTGAGAAGGTGTACACTCGTGATTGATGATCTACCTCCCCAACTGCAACTATATCTTTGCTATGCAAATCCTGAATAATCATAGAATCATGTGTGAACTCAACACTCTTTCCTGCTCCACCATGTGTAATCTGATAGATAGAAAGGATATTGGTAGACAATGAAGGTACACAAAGGACATCATTGAATGATCCTTCGTCAATATCAATTGATCCTTTCCCACAAACACTCATAGATGTGTTGTTGGCCATCAGAATGGGTGGTGATGAACAAGTCTCAAATGAAGAGAACATACTCTGTGATGAAGCTAGATGATGCAAAGCTCCAGAATCAAGGATCCATTTCCCTGATTCAGAATATGCAACTACAAAAAGTGATTTGCCCTTTTGTTTCTCGTACTTTGACTTTGAAGATGATGAAGAAGAAGATGAACCCCCTAAAGATGAATTCATTTGAACCTTATTTAGTTGATGTTGCAACTCATCAATTTTCTTTATGTAACCTTGGTGTTCATCGTGCCCCAAGTTCTTGCAATACGCACAATGAGGCTTCTCCTTCTTAGACGATTCTCCTTTGGAGAGAGAGGACTTAGATTCTTTCCGTGGCTTGTTCTTTTTCTTCTTTTGTTTCTTTTCAGGATTCCCTGATTCTTTCTATACCTTAGGTTCACTAGCCACCAATGCTTGTGGTTTGGAAGACTCGAGGATGCCCATTTGAATTAACTTTGCTTCTTCTTGGATTAGAAGTTTTGAAAAGTCATCAAAAGTACGCTCAACATATGCAGCTCCCATGGAAACCTATTGGGTGTGAAAGCTAGAAACAAATATTGAATACTCAGGACCAAGCTTGGATAACACATTGAGAATCAATTGTAAATCCTCCTTAGTAATCTTGCAATCATTTAGTTGTGTTCTCAATTGCTTGATCTTGGAGATATAGTGTTGGATTTTGTCAAACTCTTTAGGATCAAGACTCATCAAATCATTATCAATCTGATAACCCCTAATCTTGTCAGTTTTACCATACAATTTTTCAAAGGTCTCCCAAGCCTGTTTAGGTGTTGTGCATGATTCAACATGGAATTGCAAATTAAAAGAGACAAATGAACAAATGTACCCAAGAGTTTTCTCATGATTGATCTCCCATACTGCCTTTGCATTCGCTTCAGTAGGTTCAGGAATAGATTCTTTTACATATCCTGTGAAACCTTTTCCCATTAGATAATTCCATACTGATGTTTTCCATGATGCATAATTATATGGAGTTAGAAGTTCAATTTAAGATTTCCCCATTACAAAAACACACAACCAAGAACTGAAAGCAATCAACCATTGCAAGATCACCCCCCCCCCCCAAATTCACTCAATCAATGATACCCCCAACAAAATATGATCTTGGCACTTTATAATTAGTGTGATTACAGTTGCCACAAGCCAAAATTACGCTATAAATGAAAGTACAACTTATGAGCAAAACTAAACCAAACTAATTACATATTTAAGAAGTACTCAAAAAATCATGCACTTAAAAAAAAGCGCCATAAAATGTTACGAATGACCCCAAATGGAGCCCCGAAAGTTCTGAAAATGAGGACTACTCATCAATAGTGATGAAAATCTGCAATTTTTGGAAAATCTAGACACCAAAATCAAAAACTATCTGCACCACTATGAAGCCTGCAAAATTCTGATCCAAATAAAAAAAATCACCAAAAACAGAGTCCGGATGACTGAGTTACAGGCCTGCAAAGATCAACTGTTAAAACCAAAACTCCATTGGAGCAGGGGGGACAAAAAGCAAACTTTTTTACCACCAAATTTGGCAGAACTGTTGCCAAATCTAGAGGTCCACCAAGTTTAGATATCCACCAGATAAAAATAGTCTTCGCCAGATCTGGGTAATCGTCAGCCAAATGTAGAGCTCTGCTAAACTTATCGGAGCGCCAAATTCTTTGTTAAAATTGGCGGAGGCACTGAAAATGCCGTCTAAATTGGCAGATCTGAACTGAGCAAGGAAAATATTAAAAAATTACAATTTAAGGCCGAAAGGCCTATGTGCTGCATGTGCCCCCGTACAATCGTTGCTAAGTGGTTTTAATTTTTTAAAGAAAAAATATTAAAACGAAGGCCGAAGCCTTAAATATAGGGTGAGCCCCTTAAAATTTCTTTAAAGGCCTGCGTGGGGTTTAAATCCCACGTAGCCTATAAATGTTGTGTCCTCCATATAAAATGGGGCCAGTGCTTTAAAAGGGCGTCGTATGGCCTGCACAATGCCAATTTTTTGTGTTTTTTTATTTTTAATAATTTTTTCCCAAAAAAAACTTTACAAACTATATAATCTCTGGAAAAAAAAATTGTAGAATAATTTTTCCTTATTTTCTAAACGTATCGCTGAGGTCTATGTTGCACAACCTAAGAATATTTCGCGAATATTTCGTACGGATGGTGGAGGAGGGCGAACATTTTCCCTAATGGCCCCGGGCAAAGTGCTCCAATCTTGATGATTTGACAGTCGATCTTGGGGTTTTTGGGCCTCCTGAACGTGATGGCAGGGTCAGATTTAACCCAAAATGCTTTAAAGGATCAGGTACTTATTGGATCTTGCATGCACCTCGCAACTTCAAACCCTCATAGATTTGGCCTCCGATGTCCGATTTGGATGAAACAAAAGGCAATTTCAACTATATTAGTTGCTCCGGTCGTAATGCTGACATCAGATTTGCACCATCATGCTCCAAAATAGACCTACAATATAAAGTCACAAGAAGGAAGCCCTCCCAAATCTGGTATTTCTATCAATTTTTTCTAATTCTCCAGGTCATCATGCGATGCAAGAGAAGAGCATACTCAATTTTTCAAGATCCACTATGATTTGCACTCAAGATCTCTCAATAGACTAACCAAAGGCAATCTACAAGCTCTGATACCATGTAGGATTTGGCTATGGAGATAGCCACCCAAGATCTAGAAGCCTAAAGGAAAGCACAAATAAAAGAGAAGATTAATATGACAAGAATGAATTGTATTCCTATCAATGAATGCAAGATTACACTCCCATTATCTACCATACAATATGCTATGGAAAACATTGCTTATAAAAGCAAGGGTGAGAGCTAAGATGTCATAGTCATATGACAAGTGTCTTAATCCTATGACATGTGACAACTATAGGATAAGACAACTATATGACAACTATCAACAACTAGAAACAACTCTCAACATCTAGAAATAGCTATAATGCTTCCTAAGTCAACTTAACATGTGAATATGTGTGTGAATATTATTTAACTAATAAATAGTTAAATAATATGAATTATTCACACAACAAGGGATAAATAGCTAGTAAATAATGAAACTAGATATGAAATACCCCTATTCGCACTAACATATATATATATATATCGTTACTTAAAACAACATAAAACTCATTGTCCCACATATCCATCGATGATGTATGTGCATGAAATGTACATACACACACTTACATATAGATATCCCTCGTCCAATCAATACTCCCATGCCTACGTCATGAGCATGCATAGATATGTCTATCTACGTATACTCATGCACGTATTTTCCTGTATGTATGAGTTTATCGTGGACATGTATCTTCATTTGTGTACATATTCATTTCACATTTATACCTCATCAATTGCAATTCCAAACTTATCAAAGAAGACTTCAATTGAAACTCAGACTAAATCACATTCCTCATTCAAAACACTCATAAAATCATATCTCAATAAGCATTCAGATCATTACCCTATATTACTTACCTTTACCCACATAGACTCGACATAACCTAGACCAAGTAGGATAGTGGTGTGTGCTTGATTAGTTCAAGCTTTCTCTAACGTTTACTAGACCAATTCCTTCTCCTAAGTGATACTTCTCCTTATTGCCAAAGGAGAAACCTATTCCTACATTCAACTTACATCACCGCAATAGTAGTTAGCCGATCACAATATAATGATATGCTTTATACATTTCATAACTAGAATCACTTATAATACATCACATTGCATCATTCAATCTTTCAATATATTCAATTCAAGATTCACAATACATGTTAATGCAAAGATTCATAAACCATTCATTTATTCAAGCAAATTAACTAGTCAAGGTAAATAGTAAATAGTTAGAACACACGGAGTGTAACACCACTTAGGAGCAGGAAATAGACAAGCTCCAAGAGAACGTAGAGGCAACGACCGCCAGGATCCTAAAAGATAAGAAGAGAAAGAGGGAGTTGAAAGGACAAATTGTCCAACTCCAGAACTTTATCAAAGGACTGGTGATGCCCAAATAGGTAATGCCAAAGCTTCCTTCCAATCTCACTTTAGTAACACAAGAGCAAGTTGCAGAATTGGATGTCTAGAAGCATGAGGCAAATGTAATGGAGAAATGGATTAGGAAATTTCTGATTGCATGGGAAGATGTAATAAAGATGATAATCTCAAATTGGGATGCCATAGCTCCACTCAAAGATAAAATTAAATCCTTGGAAGAAGAATGCAGGGAGTGGTTGGAACAAAATGACATTGAGCTGGTCAGGTTGAAAGTGATTTAGGATGTCGACAACAATGTCACTTTCAATAAAGATATTTTGATAGATAGGATTATGCCATTGCTGCTTATCTCGATCAAAGAATTGAAGTTCAAGGAGGACACCCTGAAGGAATGTCAGGAGAGGATGAAGGAATTGAACCTAAAGGCCTGAGAACTCTTAACAGAAGAAGATAATTTAATACTAGGAGATCTGGTAGGACATTTGGTTGGTGTCGAGGCCAAATATGACGTAAATCAAACTCTTGGAGAATTCAAGAGCAAATTTTAGAAGATGATCGATAATCCTATACAATATTTTACTGAGGTTGTAATAGATGGGGTAATGGACAAAAATATGAAGATCAAATCATACAAGGAGCACCTGTAAAGTCTAGATTAAGTAGAAATGAGCGATAGAAAACAATTTTGATGTACAGGAATTCATTCAGGATAAAGCCCAAGCATATGATAAGAAAGGAATCGCTAAAGTATTAATATCATATAGTGATTATAAGACCAAGGAAGAAGGGTCATGCATAATTGAGTCTAGAACAAGTGTGGAGACTAACTAAGTCTCATTCTTTTGCACACTGCACATTGTTTTGCTAACTGAACATGCTTGGTATTATTTTAAACAACCAATGAAGTGGGAGCCAATCTAGACGTAGTTTGGGGTGTTATATTCTTTAATTAACTTGATTAGGTTAGGATGAGGAATCCAATACATCAAGATGGACTGGATATCCATATGGATTGTTAATGTATTCTCTTGTCAGACAGGGCAGATCGGTATATCCAGATGCAGTTGAAGATCCACATTCCACATCCAGAACCAAGTGCCACCTGACGACAAAATATTCCAAGGTCCATGAGCATATTCCAAAGGTGCCAACTGTCATTAGTGCCAACTGTCAAGAACGCCAACTAGTGTTCACATGCTATGAATTTGGAACATTGATCATGTTGATGGTAATCTGATCTGTTGATGTTGTAACTAATTCCGGGTATCCTTGTTCTATAAAAGGACTTAAGTCATGTATTTTTAGGAGGGATTAAATTGTTGATAACTGTCGAGCTTGAAGTGAATAACTTATGCTTCTTTCTTGCTTCATGGTTTTCTCTTCCACTCAGTGTGAATACTTGTATATTTTAGCTCAGAATTATGAACTTGAGACTGATTGCTGGTCATGTCTATAGTGAATTTTAAATCACTATGCATTGATTAATAGTAATGGAATGTCAAATTGTTGCATCTTGTTGGGAGTGCATTTGAATATATTCATTCTATTATCAATTTCCTTTGAAGATTCGCATTAGCTTATATATAGTTGTGAAGAATTTTGGTGAAGTATAAATTGATTTGTCTTAGTTCATGATTTTGATAAGATATTCGTGTATGATCGTTGAAAACTTAACTTTCTAGAACTTTTCTCTCTCTTCCCTTATCTTTTGCTATTTCTTTGTCAAAATGTCAAAATACACAAAAATGATGGTAAATATTGTTAAAACTATGAATGATTAACTGAAATACTTGTGAATTAAGCAATCTTATGTGGATCTTTCAAGTGATTTCAGAAGAATTAACCAAAGTTGCAAAGTTATCTTCCATTTACATAAACATGATGAGATAATTGCAAAGCCTAACATAATAAGTGCATATCAGTAAGATCCCGACAATACTTACAAAAATTTAGAAACTCCTTGGAGATCTACCAGCTTCGTAAGATCAAGGAGCAAAGTAAGCCCCTTGAGAAATCAACCTGTTACAAAGAACCTAAACGAAGACATGCGCATCAAGACTTAACCATTGGAGCCTTGGGACTATAAATTTTAAGTGAATTTAATGTCTTTCAAGAGAGATATCGTTATGTTGTATCATAATTTTATCTATGTTTGATGTGATTAATATCCATGTCAACACTATCCCCTTTTCCTATTCCTAAATTAAATAAATATTTTTTATATTTATTTAATTCTCCTATTTTGTCCACTTTTACTTAAATGAACTAAACCTGATTACCTATCTAGTCACAAGGTTGAACATTCCTAACCTTGGTCGACTCATCCTAATCCCCCCACATTCTTCCAAATGTACAAAGGCATGGCCCCTTGTACATACCCACATGGCCTTCTTACAATAGTATGGTCAAGGTCCTTTTCTCCCTTCTTGTCCTTCTTCAATCCTATCCATCCCCTTTTTCAAACCCACTTTTCAACCATTGATTTGTCCTCAATCCAATGACATCTCCTGTCCACCAATCTCATCATGCAACTTGGAAAGATCTCCTTTCTTGAGAGCTCTCATCAATTCTCATCCACTGATCCTTCAAATCAATCCTAGCCCTCCATCCACCATAAAAAATTCCTATAAATAGACCCTCACCCCAAGCATTTTCAAGACTCCATGAAACATAAAGTTACGCTACTATTTTGAGGAGCCACCTACATCAAATATCATCAAGGAGCACATCCACACAACAAAGGTTTTCTTGGTAACTAGTTATTTAGTTTCCTTTCTTTATGCATTCCTTTATGCTCAATTCGAGGTGTATTTGAAGGTGAATGAAGTAGGTTAATCTTGTTTTAGTTTATTTCTTGTGTTCATTTTTCACATGCATACAACACCATTGGTGGAGGTGGCAGTTGGATAGTGGATTGATGGAGACAGCCCGAGCATGGGTGGCACATCGATTGAGCCTGAGTGGTTCCATTGGGGCAGCAAATTGGCAACAAGTTGGTGGTAGATTGGTGATGCTCCACTCATGTGGATGTGGTTGAGTAGAGTGGTGGTCATGGTGGGTGGCACTAGAGTGTTGTTTTAAGTGGTTTCCAATGGAGTGTACCAACTAATAGGTGTTGATAACTCCTATACCTTGCATGCACAAGATACTATGTTCCCTGAATGGCAAGGTACTAGCACTACCGACCCCACACAGAGACCTACACCTAGATTTTTTTTTAATTATTTTGTGAGTAAAAAAACTTCATTTTTAAAAATAAAAATAAAATTAAAAAATAAAAAATATATATACATGCATAGTACTATGTAGGGAGGCCATAAAGCTCCCTAGGTAGTTTTTTTGTCTCTCGTTCAAATTTCTTTGATGCTAATGAATTGATAATCAATTCTTATGTTTTGGTGCCTTCTGGATGTAATGCCATTGTTTGTTTTACCCGAAATTACCTCAAAATGTATGTTTTCTATAAAAAAAACAAATCTAATAGGTAAATCTGCATCAGATTGACTTCATGGTGTCTGATGGGAACAAAATGAAAACCTACCCTATCTAATTTAACCCTTATGAATGTAACATGATAGTCTATTTATTCCCTAGAGGCCTCCTACAATAGGTGAATAAGAATCACACCATTTTACAATAGTATAAACTTGGAGAAAAAACATCAACCTATTGCTGGATCTAACATTTAAATGGCCATGGTCTAATACCATGTAAGATTAAGTGGGATTGTAATTACATGATCCTAGGTGTGGGTGCATGAAGAAGGTTACAATAGTTGCAAGCACAAAAGAAATAATGCAATATGCAAGAACACAAGCCATTCCAAAATAAAGGAAATCAATTACACCGAGAGGTGTTCCTACATTCACAGCACGAATGGGAGCTCAAAGTTTTTGGAATTTCTATGTAAACTTATAAGATTCCAATCTAGAATCTTTATTAAAAAAATCAAATAGTCACTCCACAAATTAAAAAAACTAAAAAAAAAAAGGCGAAATGGATTAAAAAAAATACATGCTAGATGGAAAGAAAGGTGCACGGAGTTTCATAGAAGCCATCACTATGCACTGAGATGAAAGAAAGAAACGTTACGCAATGGCATATGAAAAGACACACATTCAATCTATTTATATTGCCTCCTTCCTTAATTTTTTTCACATGTAGAACCTTAATATTTTTCACATGTAGAAAGAACATATCAAATTGTAGGATTTGAGGTGAGTGCCGTAAATTGATAAAAAAAAATAGGCACCTCGACAAGGATATCTCTTGGTGTACTTTAGATATATATTTTTAAATATAAATATACTAGTAATTAGATCAAATATATTCAACCATCAAATGAATGAATCAATTACATATAAATAGGCCACCTATATGCATGACTCAAGGAGATGATATGTCAAGTAGTCGTGAGTTTAATTGCCAATTAGTGGATCGGTTAAATTAATCTAACCATAAGGTCAAGAGTTGAACTACCAATTAGTGGATCAATTCACTCAATCTAACTAACACAAAGGTGGTCTTGACCAAATAGAGGTGACACCTAGAACTACCATAAATCAAGAGTTGATGAGGTAGTTGTGGCACTTGTGTACCTTAAATCAAGGCGAACACATCATTATTGGCTAAGTTTAGATTATGAAAATTAATTATTCCTAATATCCTAAGAAAACTCATGAAATAGGTGCAATATCACACTTAAGATAGAACAAATCCAAGGTGAAATAAATATTACACCCAAAAAATATAATATAACGAAGGCTTCTATTTTAAAAAGTGAAGAAGACTTCTATCTTCAAGATGGTTATTATATAAGATAGCAAAATTATGTGTGTCAAAATCACAAAGGCTTCTATTGATGAGGGAGGTGCATACCTCCAAAGTGGTGGGTCACTTTGGTATAGGAAATATAATGGGTCATTTTCAAAGGTATGTGTCTTAGCACAAAATATAGCAAGAGGTAGAATGGTTTGTTAGAAGTTGTTAAGTATGTTGCACTAGCAAATACAAAAGAAGGAAGGAATTTATATGCCTTTGTCTATTTCCACAAGACCATGGCAAAGTATTGTTGACCCATTTTCCTCTGTCCAGAGCTAAACAGCCCACCTGGTATTTTTCCTTGAAAATCCTTTGGAAAATGTTCCTATAAAGCTTAAAGTGCCAAATTTCCCAAAAAGCCTTGCCTAAAAAAAACCTTACCATTGGAAAGATCTTGAAAAAATAGGCAGGTTTGCTTTTTACATCACCCTGAAATTCGGCCAAATAAAGAAGTTATTTATGGTCAAAGTTTTGGTCAACATACAGTTCAAATGTCCATTGGCGGGCTTGCAAAATCTCTATCGGCCTTAGAAAACGATGAAAAAAGCGAGTTTTATGCATTTTTGAATGTATATTGGGCTTAGGAGGGTGCATGTACAAGGAGGAATCTTTTGCAGATTCCTGGGATATTCCTGGTTTGTATATCTAGCTGCAAGGAGAAACATAGAAGGAAAATTATACAAAGCAGGAGATACATTACAAGAATATTCCCTCAATGCATATCAGGTTTCAAATGCATATTATGTTGTATGTTTGCACATGCAATGAAAAGATACAAGGTTTGACATACAAGTGCATCCGCTATAGTGGAATGTACATTCGGCCTTGTATGTTTCTTTGTATATTTCACTTGTATGTTTTGCACATACAAGTGAAACATACAAAGAAACATACAAGGCTGAACGTACAAGAGGTGTGGCCTGCACACATACAAGGCCGATTGTATGTTAGAAGATACAAGTGAGCATGAACAGTAGAATGCATATTTCGCTTATATGTTTGCACATACAAAGTCGATATACAAAGGTTTACATACAAGCCGAACCCGATTGCATTTTTCACTTGTTTTATAAAGTCTTGGGGTCCGCCTTGTATATGGGCGATTGTATATTGTGATATACAAGTCAGAGATACAAGGCTTGTATGCAAGGTGGACTTGAATCGAAGATCAAATTCAGCATTTCAGGTCTCGGGTCCGCCTTGTATATGTATAAGTGTTTTGTATATTTGAACATGTAGGGAAATATACAAAGAAAGTGATACACGCCGGATCCAACCCAGCAGTCAAAGCAGTTGATAAATTTTTGGGGTCTGTGGCTTGCATATTTAACGCTTGTATATTGCGATATACAAGCAAACAGACAAAGGAAGTATACAAGCCGGATTTCAACATCTTTTCAGGCTATTTCATAAAATTTGAAGTCTGCAGCTTGCATGTACAATTGTGCTTGCATATTGCAATATGCACAGGGCAAATATAGTTTTCAGCGATGCTCCTTAAACCAGCTTAGCAATGAATCAGGCGGTGCCACATGGCGGTAGAATACATGCAAGTTAACATACAAATGGTGGGGCCCGCATATACAAAGGGAAATTGTATGCATATACAATTTTGAAATTCAAAGGGCAAATTCAAGTTCGATATACAAGGCGCCACGCATATACAAAGGAGTTGCAGAGAAGGTTTTGGATGTCAATTTAGGCAGAAAATTCAAGCGATATATACACAGATGCAAAGCAATATATACAAGCGGTTGACCAAAACTTTGACCGCTTGTATCTCCTCCGTCCTGGCAAATTTTGACATGCTGTAAGAGACAAAGATGCATATTTTTGTCCCCTCTTTCATTTGGCAAGGTTTTCAAGAGTTTTTATCACTTTTCAGTTTTAGATCTGGAGTCGCATGTTTTTAGCGGTGAACATTCTAGCGACTACATTAAGCAGATGAAGATATTTTCGGCATTCATTGCTGCACCATGATGAGGCAGCTCGCATTGATGGTAAAAGATATTTCCCTATCACCCTGTTTCAGATATTTTTCATATATGTGTTGCTGAGAAAGGACGAGTAAGCTGCTTGCATTAAAGACAAAGAATATCTTCTAGTTGCCTAGTGCTAGATATTCGACGCCATAACTTCTGCAGCTGGACAATCATTCAAGCAAGGATATTTTCTGAGACAGTTCTTAGAGCGATTTTTGTAACCAACTTAGGGTTAGTTTAGAATGCTATATATATGCATTCATATGATGTAAATAAGGTTGGAAAATTTTTAGCATTCAGGCTTTCTGTTTCCAAACAAAGCCTTCTATACTGTAACTGTGCCTTCCCACTGAATATACTCAAGTTATTTTGCCTCTTTGGACTGATTTGTGTGAATCTGCATATGGTTGTTTGTGAATGTCTCTATTCCTCTCAATCATCTAGTTTCTCACCTTTGCTAGGATCAATTGAATCTATGTATGTTTGCTTGTTATATTTGGTTATGTTGTGCATTTCCTTAGTATTGTGAGGGTTCTTTTATTAAACTTGGTGAATCACCCTTTGTTTTCAAGCTTTTGTTTCGTCCTTCACTTTAAAGCATTCCTTCTCTCTTTTCCTCTTAAGATTCAGTAGTTTTAGGTGATAACTAGTTAAGGAAGCCGGCCTTCTCCGGAGGTCTGATCTCATTTAGCAAAGTCCCACACTTAGAGATCATTCCCATGTTACCCCAGATTGCTGAGGTTTCACAACTGTACGCAAGGGTGCAAATCTGGGTGATAACAAGTATTTCTATGGATTTTGTTGAAGGTTTTCTATAAATATAGATGGGAATGATTATTTATTTGAGGTAGTTGACAAGTGTCATAAAATGTGTATTCTATTGGCTTGTAAAAAGACTATCATAAGAAAAGAAGTAACTAAAATGTTATTTAACAATGTATGGGTACATTTTAGATTGCCTAAGTTCATTATTTTTTATAGGGATACATGGTTTGTCGGTAAGTTTTAGTGTACATCGTGGAGCATGATGGACACCAAGCTAAAGAAAATCATAGCTTTTCATCCATAAATAGAAGTGGAAGATAGAACCTTGGTACAACTCATTAGGGGGTATCACGATAAGTGTCCCAAGACATGGGATGAATCACTTCCATACATTCAACATATTATAATCAAGAATTGCATTATTCTACTAATAAGTCACCATTTGAAGCATATTTAGGATATTTTCCTTCAAATCCACTTGACGTACCTTTTGATAAGCAAGATGAACAAGTAGGGCAAGATAATGATGTAACTAAAGAATCTGAATTTTTAAAGATGATTAGGCAAATCCAACTCAAAGTTAAATAACAATTAGAAAGAAAAAAAGATATTAGCATAGAAATAAACACGAACTCAAGGTAGGACATAAATTTGGGCTTTCCTTGGGTAAGGAAAGATTTCAAGGACAACCAAAGTAAGTTAATCCATTAAAGTATGGGTTAATTAAATATTGTTTCATGTCATCAGATGTCTTTTAACAATCTTTGTTCCATTCAAATTCGACATCCTTCTTCAATAGTTTAGTAAATGGTAAGGTGCAATTCACTAATTGTGCAATAAAACATATTTTAGATTGAATATTCCCTTGTAAGCTATGAACTTGTGAATATTCTTAGGTGGAGGCATGTTAACAATAGCATGCACCTTTTTAGTGTCAAATATAATACCTTGCCTACATACGATAAATCCTAGTAAACATCCACTATCCACACCAAATACACTTCTCAAAGTTTAGTCAAATTTGTATTATTTAAGGCATTTAAAATTATCCTCAAATCTTAGATATGGTGCATTATTTTATATTTTCTAAGATAGAATCCACATAATCTTCTAGAATATTATGAATGTTGTAAGAGTAGTCACATTTTGGTCTTGTAGACTTATAAGGATTTTATCGTATCTCAATAATTAATCCATAAAATATAGCATCTCATGCCCAATGGTGGAATCTACAATAATGTTAATGTTAGGCAATGTGAATTTGTCTATAGGAGATGTTTTATTTAAATCTCTATAATTAGTGCATATATGAATACCTCCATCAAATTTTTCTATAGGCACCATATTCGATATCCATGGAGAATAATCATTTGGTCTAATGAAGCCTTCCTTTAACATCTTTTTAATATCATCTTTGAACATTAAATCAACCTTTGGGTGAATCTTTCTAATCTTTTGTTTGACTAGTTTGGAATCAGGTTTAAAGATAATGTTGTACATTACAATATCACTAGAAATACTTGGCATATCTTGATATGACCATGCAAA
Source organism: Cunninghamia lanceolata (assembly GCA_027924645.1). Taxonomy (NCBI): domain Eukaryota; kingdom Viridiplantae; phylum Streptophyta; class Pinopsida; order Cupressales; family Cupressaceae; genus Cunninghamia; species Cunninghamia lanceolata. The sequence goes on from BSBN01001378.1 coordinate 2,230,663, forward strand.
GATATCACCAAAGTATTTAAGTAAAGTGAACATATACATTGTCTATAGTTATTCAGGGAATTTACTATTTTAAAGACCTTCTCTTTTTCATATTTTTTCATCTCCACACCTAAGGTACATTTGTGAGTGTCTTTTTATCTTAAATAAAGGGTTGAATGGGTAAAATATTAGGAGGATTGCCAAATTTTAAGGAGCATCTTCCCATAATACAAAGAAATCTAAAAAGCATGTAGCAAGCCTCTATCATGGTGAACCATGGGCAAATCATCATATACTTCTAAATATTCCACAAGTGCTTCATCATGAGCAAAAGCATCCATAACAGAAATTGTGTCCAAGCAAACCGTGAAAATAATTTAGGATAGATGAATGGTAGATCTATGTCATTATTGATTGCATGAGAATAACCTATACCTTTAATATTACTCTTGTCAAATGTTTGGATATGTTCTACCATGCCTTGTTGTTTCAAATCTAATCCTCTTCCATTATAGGCAAACTTTTACAAAATGGAACATCCTTTGCCATATTGACTAGCCAATTGCGATGAAGATAAACTACACTTCTAATGAAGGTTAGTCCTAGATCCATGAAAAGTATCTCCTTCACAAGAATGTTTGTTCAATTGAGGTTTTGAAGGTGATTTTTCACATATATATCATGATATATGGTCAAAGGAGAAGTAGCATGGTCATTATCTTTGACTTTATGTTTCTTATCACAAGATGATGCAAAATCAAGAGAAACCCAATCATCCTTAGGATTAACATGATGTATTGGTGGATTGGAAGAGGTTATCAAGGGTACCATAGGTGTAGTTAGTTAATCTATAGATATCAAAGTATTATCTCTCAGCATTATAACAAAATTAGTATGGATTATTGTCAACTATGACTACACACCTCTTGTTATTATGAATGAATTTGACATTGTGATGGAGTGTACAAGGGACAACAACCATAGCATGGATCCACATACAACCCATAATAATATTATACACTAAAGTTCTTGGCACCAAATGGAAGATTATATCAAGTTTAAGGGGCGAATAGTGTTAATAAAAGTGACAAAACCAAGGGATTCCCACATCACATTGTCAAATCCTTTGATAGCAACCTTAGATTTTGGGATATTAGAGTAATCAACTTGAATAACGTCCCAAAATTCTTTTACTACAAATGTTTAAGTTGAATCCATTATCTACCAAAGATCTTTTCATTCTAGGATCCCCATACCTAACCATAATATATAATGGTCCATGCTCTTTACCACTTTAGGAGGTAACTCATGGAGTGAAAATAAAATCTTAGTTTTATCTTAAACATTATGTTCCAAGATGAAGTCTAATCCATTGGGAGTAATAGTGAACAAAATGATGTTTTGTGCTAAGACTTGTTTGAAGATGTTCCAATATATTTTAAAGGGGTACAATACATATGAAAGAGATGTTTGAATGGGGATATTGTTAAATTGATCATGTTCATTATACCTTGTATTTGTTTTGTAATATGTTTGCCTAGCAATAGAATAATTTTGTGTTGTAACTAAGGCATGAAAGTTATGAATAATATTAGGTATACATGGCTTAACATGAAAGGAAAGACATAAAGAATCATAGACCATATGGATAATAAGATCATCATGACATGTAGAAAGAATAACATCAAAAGATCCAACAATGTAATGTGTAGTAGATGTAACCTCATCATATAAAGTGTCATCCATAATTATAACAATATAGGGTAGAAGTATATCATGAGTATTCACTACAATAGGTGTATCAAGAGTCAAATTATGTGAAGGAAAGGTGCTCAAAGGTAAAATATCACTATGCTAAAAAAAACCTCACTATAATTATCCATGGAAGGGATATAGACAATATGAGAATCATAGATAAATAAAGTGAAATCATATAATAAAGAAGAAAAAGCAACGATCAAGTCCACAAAGGAGGAAAAGGTACGTATGTGATGAAATAGAGCCTCCATAGAAAATGTGATCCCATCCTTGTAATAAAAAGTTAGAAGTGAATCAAGGATAATGGTATCACATGTCAAATGTGTGTTAACACATCAAAATCTATAAGATAAGCATGAAGAGAAACTAAGGATAATATACCATAATAATCTAGGATGTAAAGATACATCTATGAGGATTTATTAAAGGGTAGGTGGTTAGGGTTCACAAGATTATGCAATAAAAACCCAAAATCCTAACACAAGGAGGTAAGTGATATAGAAATGAGGTAAGGTCTAATGTAAATAAAAAAGTAGTTACTAATAAGATCTAAAAATAAAACCCTAATTGGCCCCAACAAGGGTGGGTGAAGTGGGTGGAAGTAAGGCACAAGTAAGGTCACACAATTGAAGATTCGACCCTAGAGTAAAGATGTATCAATGAAATACCAATATGCAAAGAGAATTAAGCCTTGATCAAATTTGGAAATGAGATGTATCAATTAAAAAACATAAAACTTGAAAACCCTAATCAAGGAAATAACCCTTGTTGGAAAATGCTAAGTCATGTAAGAGAGGACAAGTTCACCAAAAATTTAAAGAATAAATCACATTACATAGATTAATCTAGGATAATTAAAAATGTAACTATAAAAAAAAATTAACCCAGACAAATTATAGATAGGAATTGATAATAGAAAATGATATTTTCGAAGATTAAATGTAAGAGGATGGGTTAGGGTCCTTAGTGCTTGGAACAATGATAGAGAATAATGTTGATATGATGTAGAAACAATTCATTAATGTTTAGAATTTAATGTTTGTGATGCACTAATTGTCTCAAAATTTTAATAAACTTAGAATCTTCTATGGGTCAATCTCAAGTGGCTCAAGGTTGTTCCTATACAATGCAAAACTAACCTATAAGACACATACTTGATTTTGTAGTTTGTAGAATTTTGTCACCTATTTTGCTATGATATCTACTATCTAGTGGCAAGTAATGACTAGTGGTATTCAAAAATACCTTAGGGAAGTTGTATAACACTATTGTACATAATCCTAGGTGTGGTAAGACAATATTTTATATTTCCTCATATATACTATAAGTTGAATAGTCATCTAGAAGATTAACTAAATAGTCATTTCATCTTGATAAGTGTGTACATTTTATATGAATGGAATAAGATCTTCATTGAGTAATTTTTTGTTCTCTAATTTCCTATCCATTTCATTTTGTCAATCTTTCCTTTGCATTATTCTTGAGCCTATATTGGTATTAGAGTAGGTCATTTTCCATTTTTTATTATTCCTTCACAACCCTCTAAATCTTAGTTTATTATTTGCCATTACTGTATTTTTTAGTTGCAAACCGTTCCTACCAAGGTAGAAAGTCTCCTCAAAGGTAAATGTATATCTGTCACTATGGCTATGGCTTTTGTCTACTACCAACATCTAAAGTTGATTCTAGATCTCTCTAGTCCACATTTCACTTCCTTAGCACTAAGAGTTTGTGTTGACATTCTGTCAGACCAAATGGTGGAGTAACTTGTGTAGGAGTCATCAATGAACTCAAGACAACCCAGGATCACATGCAATCAAAACAACCTTCCACAACAAGAGAGAAAATCAACAATAATGTTTTATATTTCCAAGAATAATGATGCATAAAATATACAAGATGCAAAGCTTGACTTGATACAAACTACATTGAATAAAATGTACAATGAGATACCTTCCTTATACATGCAAGGTTGAACGGTAGGACAAAGGCTGACATAGACATAAAAAGTAAATGTCCAAGGTCGACATAGACACAAATATTTAAATGACAACTAGAGGATAATAAGATGCATTCTAGATGTCACAAATATTAAATGTCCTAACCACCTAAGTAAAGTTACATGTGAACATGTGTGAATAGGTCATAACTAATGACTAGTTAGATAATGTGCCTTGTTCACACTACAAAGGGGAAAATAGGAAACACCCCCATTTACATCAACTTGGTTTGATTTTGATTTTATTGGTGAATCTTGAGAATTACTTTTTAAAACACTAACTATTGAATTTGACTAGCCCTGCAATGACAATGCCTTATGGAGAGTTGAAATAGATGATAAGAATGTTAGACCTGATGCACCCATATTCCCATCTCCATTGATGCTATTTCTATAGACCCTAATCATGGCTCTTCAAACTTGTCCATATGAACCTCAATCCTATATACAAACCTCAACCCTATATGTGACCCTCAGTCTTGTTTGTAGCCCTCAATATTTTAGATTGTAGTCTCCAGCAATTCACATTCAATGACTATGGTCAAAGTTGTTTATGTCCGGTGCAAAAATAGATTTGGAGCTCTCTTTCCTTTACATTGCTAGGAAATCCAAACACAAATATAGTCTCGACCTTCTCATAAGAGTAGAGAAAAGGGTAGAGTGAATCAAAAGCCATCCATTATTGATGATAAAAGAAATGGTGTTGTCGCCCGCCAAAAATGCACAAATGAATGCAGTAGTACCACCATAGTTGCCTCTATGTGACCATATACCATACGTGAAACCTCACAAATATCTTTGTCACCGTGGTATATCTTTCAATCTAATTTTTTATTGAGGGTTTTAAAATTGTTTTTTAGGTTGAGTCTAGAATTTTATTTAGGTATTTATTCATAAATCAATGTGTGGTCTATTTTCTTTAGTATGGGGAAGTTTTAAATTGGGTGACTTGGAATCAAGGATGTTTTTAATATAGTCATAAAGTATGGATGTAGAATCTAGGCATATCTTCCTATAGTTTAGTGTTTCTAATTAAAATCATGGAAAATTTTCATTTTAGGTCATTCAGTGGAGGTCATTTTACCCATTTTAGCATATTTTAGAAGGAGGGATATTTCAAGCAATACGTTGGTTTTTAATTTTTTTGGTGCAATGAAAAGTCTAAAAACGAAACAAATTTTGTTAACTAAAACAAATTGTAGTGTTCAGTATACATGATGCCTTTGGTTCACATTTACGGGTCAAGCCATCATGATTGAACTATTACATCTAATGCCTAAAATAGCTACAACAATGACATATGTGGCTTAGTCCGTGTAAATCATCAAGGAAAAATAAGGACATTTTCATTTTTCATATCCCTCTATTACCCATTCGTTACTATCATAAGACATAATTCTTGATAAGAAGATATTTTTATTTTTTTCTAAGTAGGTGTCATTGATAGGGTGAATCCTTTTCACATGTTGCCTAAGTGTTGCATGCCTCTTTGATCTCATGTGCTTTAATGTCCCTTTCACATAGTGCAAGGTATATGGAAAGGATGGGTTTCTTCCATCTACTGATGGGTATATTAGAAGAGCGAGCATACCGAGAGGTTTGGTATATCAGTCTGGTGGTATATAGAAAGGAAACCTATTGGAGTGATAAGGAACCAATCCAACTCCATTTTATAGAAATAATTATGTTGAGAATTGTATTGTCTCCTAGCCTTATTGGTGGAACCCAACTCGAATGTGTGTGTAATCTTTGTAATCACGTCCACATTATACACCAATGGTATGTTATCCTTACAAATTAATTTTGATAATCAATAAGAAGTAGAAATAATATTTGATTGTTGGCGTTAATACAAGCCTCTATTTATGTAATTTTGCAATCAATGCAAGATGTTGCATCAAGAAATCAATAGGTTACAATATCAACTACAATATTAGACACCCAATGCCTCGATAGAGAAGAAATATATTGTCAACAGTGATGTTTCTTTTTCAAGAAGTTCAACTTAAAACAATGGTAAGGACAAGAAGTCCTTTAAGAAAAGTTTTGAGCCCCCTCTTATGTCATGGAACAGTGTTGTTGTGTCTAAATCAAAAAGTGTGTTGTTAAAACCCATCATGGATACAATACTTGTTAGTCCTCCTATTCTTGAATATTTACCTATTGTGTGAGTCTAGGAGACAATAAAACCCAACAAAAATCGTATTGGTCTAGGGTATACAAGTGTTATAAATTTTCATATACCAAAATATTCCAAACCTATCAAATTTATGTCCAAATGTATTCTAAACAATAGTGAAGTTGATTCTTCACTTGTTGGTTAGCCATGTGAAATTGACAAGTTTCCAAGTCAATCAAAATCAACTTGCACTAAAACCCATCAAGTCTAAACATGTTGTATTATGGACATCGAGGCCATACCTCTAGTGACTATTTTGATCTACATCCTTGTCTATCATGTGGTCAACACACACATTCTACAAAATAATGTTATGTCAAAGATCTACTTACAAAATCAATGAGGTATATATATTTTGGATGGATAGATCACTCCATATGGGAAACTAAGGCTTGCTTATTGTCAAAATCTTATAGGAGAGTCCAATCCACCATTTTATATGATAGCTCATCTACTCCTACTGTGGATGTTGTCGATCTAGTTGATAACAAGCTTAGCATTGCATATATTGTCAAGCATTAGTATGAGAGCTTAATGAACTTGTCTACTCATAATGTGGATGTTGCTATTAATCTAGTTGATGACGAGCTTAGCATTGCATGTATTGTTGGTACTTGTACTATTGAGCAATAACCTACTAAGAGAATTGTAGAGTTGAACTCAATTCCCATAGAGGATAATTATGCACTTCATACCTATCATTTCCCATTTTGATTAGGATATTGATAATGAGCACGTTGAGACCGAGATATGCAACTTTATATATATATATTATTTGAGGCTATGTATATTGCCTCTTGTTGATTATAATTTTGCACTTGAGTTGTAAGTTGAAAACTTAAAAGAAAGATTTACAAACTCTTCCCATTAAGTTGAAAACTTGAAAGGGCAGCTTAATGGAGACTCATGATGAAAACCTGAGAGGGCATCATTGAGTTGTGCATATCTTTATAGGGGTCCTTTGTAGCAATTTTATGCATAGGTTCATGTATATCATTCTCTTTCTAGGGGCCTTTATAGCAACTCTTCACTCTCATTTTAAAGGGGGGACATTAGCATTTAGATTTTGAGTTATTTGAGCATGGTACTTGGATATTTCTCACATTGTCCATTGGATTGATATAGTCAAGTTCTTCTTAGTCAACCCCCTTGATAGACCCACTTTATAGCCTTAGGTGAATATTGAAGACATCACTCTAAACATGTGGGTGTCCTAGATGCAAATGCATTATAATTCCAATGTAGATGTGTTTTGTTAAGGTCCAAAATGAAAATGTTCCTAGGACGAATGATCTTTATTCAACCATGTGAAATAATTAGACTAGTGAATGTCTCTAAATACCAATGCATAACAAATAGTTACACAAATGTGTACCAAGTTGGCTCCCAAAAACTAGTAGAAAAGGGTGGAAGTCAAGAATTTTGAATTTAAAATACTTAAAATTGGGTCAATCTTAAGTGGCTTGAGATTGATCTCAAGTGTTATGGGATTGAGCCAGGGTAGGGAATGCAAAATCTTGGGATTTGGGAAAAGGTACATGGAAGTGTGGGTCAATAATGGGGTGAATGTGTGGAAATAATTGCAAATGGGATAGGATAAAGCCAAATGAAAGGAAAATATGTGAAGGTGAAACTAAATGGAAATGAATAAGGATTCGGGAAGGAGCCAAATGTAACACAAGAGTGCACCACTTGTTGTTATGTAATGGTATATTGTCATTCCATCAAAATGGAGCCAGAACTAAATGGGACCTTGCATGGATGTGCAAATTTCATCATTACAATATGATCAACATGCAAACCACTCATCTCCATACAATTTAGCCATATCAAACATAAATTACCATCAAACAATCAAAACATTTTAGATAGCATATCTCTCTACATAAAACATCAAGATGCATATTGTAATGGTGAAATTTGTACACCCATGCCATTTCCCATTTGGTTTTGTGTCTATTTTAAGGGGAGTGCTTTGATACATAGACATATTGGCAAATGACATAATCTTGTGCAAATTTTGGTCCCTTACCCTATTCTATGCACGCCTTATTACACACCCTTCTATGTAGCTACCATTTATCCCCTTTACCATGTTCACACACCCTTAAGCATTTGCCCTATCCTCTTATTTATTACTCCCATGCTCTCACTTATTCCCATGCGCATGCTATCCACTACAATCTAGTCCCTTTTCTATCCCAGGACTAATATGATCATGGTCATGAGGTTGTCCTCGTAGTTGTGAGGTCGTCCTACCCTAATTTAAAGTTTCAAATCCAAATTTAACCGACTTCCTTCTTACCTATGTAAACTAAACACAAGTTTGCACATTATGTTTCTATGTTCTTGATTGAAAGGCAAATAAACAAAAGTTTGTATATTATGTTGTTATGTCCTTGTATTTAAGGGCTTTTAATGCATTCATTCTAACCATTCAATGATTTGAGAGCTACATGGTCATATAATTCATGTTAAATTTTAACTGGTTCATTAAAAGGAATATTGTTCTACACAATCATTCTAGAAGTAGTTGCATGACTAATGATTGTTATATTCAACATTGTTCAACTTCTGGGGATTGATCTAGGCAAAATCTCCTTGACAATCCTCTAAGATATTTTTAAATATCACTAGTTCACAATCAAGGTACATTAAATGAAGTGAATAGTTGTGGACTTGACCCTGTAGACACTTGAATTTGTACATGTCTTGTTACATCACCTTGTGAGACATCTTGTAACGTTTTGCCCTGAGTCCTTGCATAGTCCCACTCCTAATCCAACTTAATCACCTTTCCAATTAATTAAATAAATCTTATTTATTTAATTAATTCCCCCTTTCACATGACTCAAATAATTCAAATAAAATATTTGAATTATTCCCTCAACACTTCACATGCAACTAATTTAAATAAACTTTTATTTAAATTAGACTTATCCTACACATGTCACAAACCCTCACTTAAGGGAAAAAAGCCCCTTTTCTTATCTCAATAAATCAAATAAATTGGGCAAGTTTATCTGATTTTATACCTCATCATATCCTCAAATTGAAAATTCCCTCTTATCTTGTAGAGGATGGAAACCCTAATTAGCCCTTTCCTATAAATCAATCCTCTCACAAGCCATTTTAGAGGACATGCATTAATCTAGTTTTCGAGTAGCCTCATGCTCTTGAATTTTCAATATCTAGGTCTTGAATACTATTATGTTGTTGCAACAGTGAGCAACCAACATTCCTCCATCAACAACCTTCAAAATCTTGCATTCTTATGTGAGGTTGAGAAGAGCAATGGAGATAAATCAGGTTTAGCATGGATTCGGTTTGCATTTGAGTTTATTGTTTTGATTTCCATGTTATCTCGTGCTCTATTGTCTTAGTTAGGGTTGGATATCTTACTATTTTAGTTTTAAACTTGATTTTTGCCCTGACACATTATGGTGAACCCGACGTGAAATGCTTTCTAATTTGCCATTTCTGTTGAGTTTTGGTGATTGACTCTTGCAGGTGGCTTCCTAGGTCAAATCGGACCTCACCATTGAGTTCGGGAAGCCTGAAAACCTTAGGAAGCATATAAAATTTGTCATTTTTTGTTACTTGAATTTTTTTTATTTTTTTTAAGTTTGTGACCCCTGTGCAGAGCCGTACTGTATGGACCCTGCACAAGGATCTTTGGTCAAGTTTTTGGTTTCTTTTTTGTGTCACGGCTAACATTCTTTTATTGGTTGCGAGTTTAAATTTTATAGTTTATATGGTCGTTGCTTTGTTGAATTTATCTGTTGTAGGTTTAAAATTTCGTGGCTTGCAGGGTCTTTATGTTGGTCGACTGCCACATTAAAGCTGACACCCTGAAACCCTATTCGGTGCTACTAATCCCAGTGGACACTTGTAGTAAACCCTTACTCCACCCTAAAATTCTACCGACCGCCGCTCCTCTGCAAGCGTTACAACCTCTTGTCGTCGTTTATTTGGCTCTATCGCTGCCTATATTTTGCATCTGCCACCTGGTTGAAAAACCCTAGTCTCATTTCCCACCACTCTACTCGCACCCATCGACATCACCTGTCAACCCCTCAAACAAACCCTAACTCTCCACCCTATTGCCGCTCCGCCTGGCCTTAGCTCCGCTAAGCATCACAGTCATCGTCGATCATCCCTCCGCCGTTTTCCATGGTCTCTGCCTCTGAAACCCGTTAAACCCTATCCTTGCTTCCCGGTTGACACTCATTCCAAACTCCTCCACCACCTTCTAAAAATCCTAGCAGCTCTGTCGTCACCGGCCTAAAACCCTATTGCAACCTTGTTTGAACCTTCGTCGCCACTTAAAACCTAGACTCACCACCGCCTAGCATTTTAGTCCTCTCGTCTCCTTCATAGCCACCTCTAGTCGACACCTTGAGAACCCTGATTGCTGCTCTATGTCCCTCTCCATACCGTGGTTGCTTCGCTTCCTCCATTTGATCGCCACCATAGGTGGCGACCATGTCTACAGGTCGCCACTAGATAGTCGCTATCAGCTTGGAGCATAGTTGTTAAAGCATACTCTAGGGCTTAGGGTATCGTTGTTAAGGCATAGCTTTAACGGTTAGGGTTAGGACATTGGCTTGTTTGCCCACGGGTCCCACATAGATCATCTTAGCCATTCATTTTCCTTTTTATTTTTGCTTTGATCTTGCCCCTGGTCATATGGAAGACCAGGGCTTGATCTAAAGCCTTAACCACAAATGGTAGCCCCCTCACAGACCGCTGACATGTGACCAGGCCTGTTGGTAACTGTTAGCAGTTTGGTAAAACAGTCAGGCTTGTCCCTTTATTTCTACATGCCCTAATAGGGTAGTTATTTTCTTTTTGTCATAACTTTCACATACGGAGGTGAAATTTTGCAAATTAGGGCTCATCAGAAAGCTAACACAACGAACTTTGCAACGGTATAGATTTCATCAGCTAATAGTGCCATTTTGTCAGTTTTTTCTAGTCAAAGTCAACATTGCTTTTCAACTTCAATCGAGCATAACTTGTTCGTTTTTCATCCAATTTTAATGCAACTTTTTATTTAAAAGTGCGTAAAATTTCCTATATTTTCTGATTCTGTTATTTTTCTGTAGCTGATCAGATTTTTTAGATTTTTATCAGATTCCCTTTTTTGACCTCTTTGACTCGGTGGCTTGCAAAACGAGGAATCTACTTGATAATTCATTTTTTTGCATTATCATGGACATTTTATGTTATTGATGTCTGATTTTCAGCTTGTGGCATTTGTTGGGAGATGAAATCAAACTAAAACTACTAACACATTTGATGCAGGGTTCCTTTCATTTTCATGTGTATGTGCTTGGTTATCATAGGAACACTTGGATTTTGGTGCACTAAAATGAACATTGGCTTGCTATTTTCACACTCAGTTTGGGCTTAAAATGAATCACTGTCTACTTTTCTTGGTGATTGTATTTAGGTTGTGAAGTGTGTATGCTCTTCCCTCGCACTTTAAGCAATCTTGGGAATCAAAAACACTTCCCAACATTTGCATAATCACACCACACATTTAATTTCTAAGGGTAAATGAACATTGTCTAGTGTGGTCAAACACATGTGTATGCTCTCTCCTCGCATCTTTGCATGACCTTGGAGATCAAAAACATGTGTTTGTATCACTTTTGTCTAAACCTTTAGAGGGTCTGCCTCTTGATTTGTGAGAGGGAATGACCCAAGCGGTGCTTTCATTTCGGCCCGCTATACAAATAATCGTGGTTGTGATGAAAGTCATCAATCACCTAGTGCCGATGTTCTATATCAACAAACATGTCTCCCTCGGTATCCATGTGATGCGTAAAACCCCTTTATGAGGGTTGGGAGGCCTCTTAATTGAGTGAACTGCTACATGTATAGACACCAGTATATCCTAAAACATTGATTAAGAACCTTTTGTGCTAGTGGCCAAAATCCTTCTATTTGCTAGTGCAGGAGGTCGAACCTCTGAAGCCATCCCACGATCTCGCAGTTCAAAGTAGAGATAGCAAATTCCTTGAGATCTTTGGGTCTTCGAGAATTCAAAGTTTGGTGTATTGAAGATGTGAGTGCCATGCAAGGGGGAGCCAAAGCCACCAAACTTCTAAGCTATCCGCTCTAAATAAGTGCGGCTTAGAGTTATCCGCAGTGGGAATCCAACAAATATTATCTTTTCCAGCCTAGGATTGTACATGTTTACAAAGTGTTTTCAAACTTGTCAAGAGTCACTAAAAATAGCCAATTTGATTTCCAAGTGTCTTCTATGATTGATGTGTGTGCTTGCCTAGTCATCACCCTAAACATTCAAATCCACACATTTATTCCAAGTCATCATATCATCATCACATTCTTATCACATCCTTGTCATTCAACCTTCATATCCTATTCATCATTCCTAATCATTACACGTCGTCATCCTCATCCAATCAACATTATTCCAATCAATTTCATCCTACTCATTCCCAATCACGATACACCACAACCTTAGGGAAACCTTGGAGCAGCTACTCTCCCTATCAAATCTATCTGTAGTTGTGTCAAAACATTATAGACCCACTACATATTCAATTCCATCCCACTACATATTCAATTTTATTCAGCCTTGACATATATAGAGGACCCTAAACATTAGTCTTCCTAAGGTCAAAACATAGGGAGAAACTATTGAAGCTTGACTGTATCACAAGTACAAATCTGGACCAAGAGACCTTGATATCTTTTTCAAATCAATCACAACTTGGGCTTAATACTCCAAGGCTAGTTTAAGTCCATCCTTCCAAGTGAATTATGAAACTCATGGGTTCACTTTAATAAATCATTTCTTCCACTTGGGCTTAATACTCCAAGGCTAGTTTAAGTCCATCCTTTCAAGTGAATTATGAAACTCATGGGTTCGCTTTAATCAATCATTTCTTACACACCTCAAGGTCTCGATAAATCCAATTTATACTTTGACAAGGTCTCAGATCTCTAGACTTTTTGAAGAATAATATCCATTAGCCTCTATCATAGTCTGGGCCTCATCACCTTGCATCGACATCCCCATAGCATACCACAATTCATAAGTCTCATTTGGTAAGGACACGGTTGCAAAAAGAAGAGAAAGGGAGTAGATCCTCCTAGTCATACCTCATTCTAACCATTCTAAACATTCTCACCAACACCTTCATCCTTGTCATTCCATATCATCCCCTTTCTAATCACATCATTCAATCAAATTCATCCTACTCACCTCACCCCTAATCATATCCTAATCATTTCCAAGTCATCCTAATCACAACCCTAACCATACCCTAACCATACCCTAATCATCCCTAATCACCCATTTCATCATCCAATCACTCTCATACTCTATCACATTCCTAATCATGACCAACAAATGCACACATCGTCTAAACATGAAGCTTCCACCAATTCCAAGGGATTCAAAAGCAAAAAATTGGATGCCTCCTTGCATAAAGCTAAAAATCCTAAGGATCCTAATGCCTTAGGACATCAATTCAAAAAGTCAAAGCAATATCCATCTAAAAGGCTATCCAAGCCCATACATTCAAAACAAAAGTCAAAAACTAAAATGGTTTGGGTACCGAAGCAAAAAGCAAACAAGTCAAATGAGGCATCGACATTTCAAAAATTCCAACCATCCCACTTCATTAAAAAATCCCATTCCATTAAAAAATCTCAAGTTCCTTCATCCCACATCAAAAGCAAAAATCATAAAAATCCTAAGTCTATGTGGGTCCCTAAAGCACTACATCAACCATCCCCTAAGCAAACATCCCCATTGCTTCCTACACCACCATCCAATCAAAAGCTTAAATGTTTAACACGGTGTGTGCAACCGTTGGTCATGGTTCCCTTCCATTCCACGACATTTCCATATACTTCCATCTCCCCATCTTTCATCCATTATCCTACATATCTTCCCCATCCTATTCCTATGGTCCATGCTTTTGCATAAGCCTTTCATCCATCCTTGTGCATAAGTCCTACATAATCTACATCATCATCCACTATCACTCCCCTCATAATCCACTATCTACTTACTACATCTCCCTTTACTGCAATCCCTTACCAACATCTTGAGCATAATGACATTTGACATGGTGCATGCGACACCTATCTCCAATGGGACAATCACCTTTCATGGCACTAGACACTTGAGTCCTTCCTATGCATATTCCACCTTCTCCCATGCAAAAATTAAAAAAAAAATCAAAAAAGTAAAGAGAAATCCATTCGTCCAATGGTGAAAACCACCCTTGGTGGCGTCTTGGATAAGTACCATAATGAAAACCTGGCAAACAGACGTCATGTGTAGGTTGGTCCTCTATGTCACTCACACTTGGGGGCACGATGTCTCATCCAACCTATCATTTCCCATCCTATCATTTCTTATCCTATCTTACCATCCTTATCCATTACACCCACATACATATGCCTATCATATTGAATCCATTCATCCTCCCTTCCTCCTTTTGATCTTGATAAAGATTGGGGGCACAATGTTGACCAAATGTTTTGGATATCTCTTGATGTAGAACGACAAGAATAATGGTTAGGATGAAAAATTGATTTTGATATGATTAGAATGATGTTGATTGGATGACAAGGATGACGTGGAATGACAAGGATGAATGTGTTGGTGAGAATGTTGTGTTGATGTGTTTGATATAGGAATCTCCTCCATAATCCACATCATAATCCGCTGTCTACCTACTCCATCTCACTTTCATGCAATCTCCCTTACCAACATTTATGAGCATATTGACATGATATTTTTCATGTGATGACATCTTTTCTCCAATGGGACTATCACCTTTCATGGCACTAGACATTTGAGTCCCTCCTTTCCATATCCACCTATCCCATTCAAAAATCAAAAAAGTAAAAAAAAAATCAAAATAGTAAAGAAAAATCTCTTTGTCCAATGGTGAAAACCACCCTTGGTGGCACCTTGGATAAGTACCACGATGAAAACCTGGCAAACAGGCATCATGTGTAGGTTGATCTTCTATGTTACTTACACTTGGGGGCACGTGTCTCATCCAACTTATCATTTCCAAACCATCTATCCTATCATACTATTTCCATATCCTATCCTACCATACTTATCCATTACACCCATATACACATACATATTGCATTAAGTCCATTCATCCTACCCTTCTTTTGATCTTGATAAAGATTGGGGGCAAAATGTTGACAAATGCTTTGGATATCTCTTGATATACCTCATCCTGTCCAAACAATCCATCTTATCATCCTATCATCATGAGCTTTGCCATGTAAAATCCTATGTATTGTACTTAGAATGGGGCATGTTGTTCCTATGCAACATAGCCTTTGGAGATCACATCCTCCCCTCTCATGATGCACACATCCATTTCATTCACTATTGCTCATTCGTTTATCCATCCTACCTTCATCCTTGCACCTAGACTTGGTTCCCCCTTATCATTGGTATCCAACACAAAGGCTAACAAGATTGTCATCCAATGCCATCTTAAAACATTCTAGAAATACAAAAAAATTAAAACATTTCACAACTAGAAAAAATCAAAATATTTAAAAAATACAAAAAAAAATCAAAACATTAAAAAAATACAAAAAAATCAAAAAATATAAACAAATCAAAACATTTCAAAAATACAAAAAAAAAAACATTTCAAAAATACAAAAAAATCAACATATCCCCAAAAATACAAAAAATCAAATATGCAACAAAAATCCAATCAATTCATCATTAATTCAATCCATCAAAATTCCAAACAATAAACTCAAATGCAACTCATCTTTTATCCATACCAATCAGGTCAAATTATCCAATTACATCAATGGTCATGATCCTACTCTTGACGTAAACTGAATCAATCAATCAATCATTAATCAAACCTTGGTGTTGCTCGCATGGCCAACAACACTAGTGCCAATCAATCATATCCATTGTCTTAGACATGATGTTGCATTGTCGAAACTAGACTAGGCGTCTTATACAACATGTTTCATTCCCTGAAACCAGACACTATCAATCATCAATCAGTTAATCAATCAATTAATCATTGGTTTACAGTTTGACGGGGGCCATACCTTGTTTGTTTTTGCATCATTTGTGCATGCTTGCTTGTGTGTGTTATCATTTTTTCTTGCATTTGTATCAAATCCGAATCATTCCCAACTAGTATTCATGTCTTGTATCTAGACAAGGTTGTATTATGTTGGGCACGAGACACATCGTCATTTGGTCCTTATACCTGGGTGCATAATGTCTAGTGCTATATCAAACATCATGGTTGCTCACCTTCATTGCAGCATAACACATCCTTCCCTTTCTACTATTCATTCCCTTATCTTTTGCCTTTGACCAATCCATTTCATTTCGAGAGCCTACCCGTGTTTGTCCAACCCGCCTATCCTCTCGAGGGGGCATCATCATCCTATTCTTTCATCTTCATCCCATTTCCTTAAGTTCTTTGAAATGATGTCACTTGGTCGCAACATCATCTCAAAGAGGGGCAAAATGCAGACACTTAAATTTGTACATGTCTTGTGACATCACCTTGTGAGACATCTTGCAACGTTTTTCCCTAAGTCCTTGCATAATCCCACTCCTAATCCAACTTAATCACCTTTCCAATTAATTAAATAAATCTTATTTATTTAATTAATTCCCCCTTTCACATGACTCAAACAATTCAAATAAAATATTTGAATTATTCCCTCAACACTTCACATGCAACTAATTTAAATAAACTTTTATTTAAATTAGACTTATCCTACACATGTCACAACCCCTCACTTAAGGGAAAAAAACCCCTTTTCTTATCTCAATAAATCAAATAAATTGGGCAAGTTTATCTTATTTTACACCTCATCATATCCACAAATTGAAAATTCCCTCTTATCTTGTAGAGGATGGAAACCCTAATCAACCCTTTCCTATAAATCAACCCTCTCACAAGCCATTTTAGAGGACATGCATTAATCTAGTTTTTGAGTAGCCTCATGCTCTTGAATTTTCAATATCTAGCTCTTGAATATTGTCATGTTGCTGCAATGGTGAGCAACCAATATTCCTCCATCAACAACCTTCAAAATCTTGCATTCTTATGTGAGGTTGAGAAGAGCAATGGAGATAAATCGGGTTTAGTGTGGATTCGGTTTGCATTTGAGTTTATTGTTTTGATTTCCATGTTATCTCATGCTCTATTATGCTAGTTAGGGTTTGATATCTTACTATTTTAGTTTTAAACCTAATTTTTTCCCTGACACAAACCCTAATAGTTGGTCTCATTCTTACACCGTCATAATCGAATATTATGATTCCCAAACAATTTATTGATCTAAATTCTTAGACACGTAAATTTAAATCCATATCAATCCTTAAACCATTTTCAATTATCAAACTAAATATATTTATTTATTTATTTTTTTAATTATGCCAAGAGGCGCTATATAGCCACAACACGATTGCAACTTTCATTCCACCGATTTAATTTGACGTTTCCCAACCTGTCATAAATTAAACTACTAAAAATTAAACCATTTGAAGTTAAACTATTTAACTTTTACCAAATTAAAAATAATTTATAGAGGGAATACTATTCCCCACTATCCAACGTCATAGGGGAATATGGGGAAGGCTTCACGTGGCAGATTGCAGTTTAAGTGTTGTGGGTAGTTAGGGTGAATGACCATTTGCAGTCTGTTTAAAAATATGGTTGTGAGTTGAGCTAAAGGGGAGCGTGAACAGAAACGAAAAGAAGCACCACTGAATACATCTCCAGATGATGAAGAAGATTCCTGTTGATTTTTACAAATCATCATCACCTATTATGTTTAGTGGAAGCAACACGGCATTTGAGTTAGTATACTTTTTGAATCTTTTGTTTCAAATCAAATTTTCATTAAAGAAATAGAGATACAAATTTTAATCATTTCTTCAACAAATATAACATTTATGTGCTTGATGTTTGTAGAGTTAAAATTTATGTGCTTGATGTTTACAGAGTATCCATATTCGTTTATGACAATAGATGCTGAAAAGGCAGCTGCGAAAACATATGATTATATTATCATTGGAGGAGGAACATCAGGATGTCCTCTAGTAGCAACACTGTCACAGAATTATTCAGTCTTGGTATTAGAGAGGGGAGACTCTCCCTATGGAAATCCAGACACTGTAGACAATAGAGTCTTTTTTGAGGTTCTTGGGGATCCCAATTATTATCCCTATGTTGTTCAGGGATTTGTCACAGAGGATGGAGTGCAAACGACATGGGAAAGAGTTCTAAGAGGTGGAACATCCATCAATTGGGGCTTCTACAGCAAGGCAAGCCATGAATATATTTAGAACATGGGCTGGGATGAGAAGCTTGTAGAGGAGTGATTCAAATGGATGGATAAATTGGTTGCCTTCAAACCAAAGAAGCTTTTTAGCTGGAATCGTGTTGGTCGAGAGACACTTTTGGAAGCTGGAGTGCTTCCTGACAATGGATATACTTTGGAAAATTTGGAGGGTAGAAAGTTGAAGTACAGAAAGTTGTTTTACTTATAGAGTTTATGGATTATAAATGCCATTTGTATTTAGATTTTTAAATCTTTGGATTTGGGTTTTCTTCTTTTTGATCAGAGGAGATGCCTGCATCTTAGGTTAGCTCGAAAATGGGATTTTAGAGCATTAAAAGATACCATTTCCATTTGTTTTTAGAATCTTGCATCTTTGGGTTTGGACTTTCTTATATGCGACATATTTTTGGCAGATTCTGCACTTGCATTTTATGATTAGGTGTAAATTTAGCAACATTTGTGAATGATTTTGTTTGCATGTTAGCCTCATATGTAATTTTAGCAAACATTTGTGAATGATTTTATAGTAAGATTTACTCTTTGTATTGCATGTTATGATGAGGCTATATTAAGATTTACTCTTTGTATTTGCATGTTATAATCAGGTGTAAATTTGACAACATTTGTGAATGATTTTACAGTAAATTTTACTCTCTGTATTTGCATGTTGTGATGAGGTGTAATTTTAGCAACATTTGTGAATGTTTTTATAGTAAGTTTTACTCTGTTACCCAAAATCAAAGTAAAGATTATTTGTAAAAGGGGCAATCTGAGAAAATTTTGAGATTTTTTCATTCACCCCTATTTGCACAGTGGACAAGTGTTCTTAGCTCCCATCCAGAAGGCACTCAGAGTGGTATGCATGGCCACAAGGCAAAAGCAATGGCTGCTTTGATTCACCCAGTTGTATGTATGAACTGTGACAGATACAACACCGTGCATCTTCCTCACTTAAAGACTTGATATTTGGCTGAGGAAGATCTAATTTGGTAGAACCATTAGCAAGACAATTTTTTTGTTCTCCATCTTTATTATTGCCAGTAATCAGCTCTTGGTCTTTATCATTTTGGACAACTTGTATATTCAGTCTGGGAGCTTTCTCTAAATAAAAATGCCATGCCAAATCTGCTATAATGGAATCTACATCTTGCAGTAAACAATACCAATCCAACCAGAGGAAAATGATTTGCAAGATGGTGTACTTGGCAATATGGAATTTTACACATAGAGGAAGACTATAAGAAATTTTAGAATTTACAGTATTTTCTACTACTTGGCATTCATTTTCAGTTTCATTTGAATACCCTTGCCCATTAGCCTTCTCAATAAAATGTTGAAGTGGGTTCCCCTCTTGACTTAATATAATGTGATTGTCATCAAGCAGATTGGTATGACACTATTGGTCATCACTATGTGATTAAGAATAACTAACGTTATTGCCTTTACCTTTATCATGACTATGAAGAACTCTGGGTCCATTTGTCCATTTTCTTTTCATAATCTGAAAACCATTTGTTGTCTAGCATTATTTGAACAACATTCCTTGGGCTAATGGAATGCACACTGTAAATTGTTTTATCTTCACCCACTATGCGAACTTCATAACTTATCTCACTTGGAAATTATGATGGGCTGGGAACCCCAGTTCTTATGCAATATTTGATTATTTTCTGAAGCTGCAGGTTGTAAAAATGTTTGTGTTTCAATGTGACTCACAGGGACAACCTCCCCACACCTGTATTTACCGCAGGAAGAAATCTCTCCATCACAAAAATCACAGCACAATACTCTACTTAATATAGACCCATCCATGTTAGATAGAATTTTTGTCTTTCCTCTGTACAGAGTTTAGCTCTCAATGAAGATTTAGTTTCAAAGCCAAATATTGTTTCAAGTTAAAATTTGTATCACAAAAATTACAGTAACAGTAAACCTGATTACCTTAAACCTATTAACTAAATGATTTATATAACTACATAGAAAAGGAATTTAAAATCATTGGAACCACAAGCAGGCCGACAAGTAAGTTAGTGGTGATTTAGGTTTAGAATTAGAGTTAGGATTAGAAGTAGGATTAAAATTAGGGTTGGTGTTAAGGTTAGAGTTAGGGTTAGGGTTAGGGTTAGAATTAAAATTAGTGTTGTTAGAAATGAAAGAAACACTACTTTAATGGAAATCTAATTCAAGATAAATTTTAGCAACCTTTAAGTGTGCATTAACAATGGAGATTGTAACAAAACATAAAACCCACTATAGAGAAAATGCCAAACATGAAGAACTCAACACAAGACACAATGACACAGTGTTTAACGTGGAGAAAACCCTTGCAGGTAAAAAACTCCACACAGGAAAGAGGCCCAATGTTTGTATTAATCTGCAAAAGATTGTACAATACAACACCACCACTAATCTCTCCTTCAGTCTTCAATCTGACAGCATTTCGACAGCACTTGAGTACCTAAAATCTGTATTGCAACAACAAATACATGGCAAATACTTATAGAAATGTTTTCCACACCATTCTAGGCATTCACCTTGTTGGCAAGAGACACATTGTAGCTTCATGATTGTTGTCATTGATGGCAACAAAGTTCATCCCACGCATCTGTAGGACATGGTGTGCCTATATCAAAAGTCAGATTGAAGAGTGTTGTGGTCTGGTAAGCAAGAACAGAGCATGTGGCAAGGTCTGACAGTCAGGTCCAGATCTCTCAGAGGAAGTATCTTAGTAAAGTGTGGACTTGGGAAAGTTAATAGGAGTACCTTGACTTATACATTCGAGAGATTGAGCCTCCGATGATAAAAGAGTGAATAGATATGACAACCTAAGTAATGGGTTCCTGTTTGGCAGAGCTGACAGAGGAAGAATTGACCGATAGAGTATTAGACCTTAATCGGGATGAGTTGTTGATAGTAATCAAGTTTATTAAGGTATCATTCATGATTAGCCGACATGATTGATGACTTCTATAAGCATCTCTTTGATACGCATCACTTGATAAGCAAGGATTCAGCTGACAGACCAAGAGTTTGGGAAAATAGTAAGTATTTTGGATGCCAACTAGAAAGTGGATAAAATCCTTGGTGTGGATATATATACCAGATTGATTTCGGTATGAAGTTGTGTGGTGTGTGTTGTGTTGTGCGAATAAAAGTAGAAGAGCAAAGTGAAAGCAGTAAGGTAGGTCCGGTATGTGATAGGACTACAACACCAAAGAAGAGGAAGGATGAAGTGCAGTAGATCAGTGTATTGAGCCTAACCGGAACAGAACCTCAGCATATGTGGATGCTTCACATCAGTTCAAGGATCTTGTTATTCTCCTTACAACTTGTAGACAATGAGTCTCTTGTAGGCAGTGAGCCTCTTGTGAGCAGTGTGCTCGGGCATTAAGCCCTAATTGGCAAGTGCCATTTGTATTTCTATTCTTCTAACAGAGAATACATTCTCGGGTTAATCACCTCGTGGTTTTCTCCCTTAACAGGATTTCCATGTCAAAAATATTGTGTCATGTGTACTGAGTTTATTTCTGCTTTCATGTTCATTTAAGCTTATGTGTTTTGATACTGTACTAGTTGCTAAAGAAGAGCATAAAGTTAAATTAATTAAGATAACTGATTCACCCCCCCTCTCAGTTATCAACACACCTTCTCTCTCCTAAGTTTCTCCAACCTGTAAACATTAATTACCATCTTACAAACATCTTACACTTGTCCAAAAATAACCATGCAAAGGTTGGGGGCCCAAGACTAAATCTGGCCTTTTACAACATCTTATGATGCGTCATAACCGTCATAGATTCAACAAAAGAGTATTTTTCCAAGATATGAACCTTGGGCTAAAAATAGAAAATATACAACTAACATATCCGTCATATGCGTCATAGAATCTCATAATCTTACAACTTGCAGCTATCATAGATTCACTTACCAAACATTATGACAGTTGTCATACATGCCAAAAATAGTATAGTATCCAGGGGAGCACACCTATCCTCATTTACTTTGAGTTTTTACATTTGCCAATAGTAAAAGTCACTCTGTAACTACCTCTGGTTACTCTGAAATTACCCCTGCCAGTGAAACTGGTACATCTCCTTATGGATATTTACAAATTACATATAATAAATGGAATAAATACAATATTGGGATTTACAGGGTTAATGGCACCTTATCCCAACATTCTCCCACTTGACATTATAATTGTAAATCAAACCATAGGAAATCAAATGAAAAATAATCAAGCACTAGAAATAAGGGCTATGGCCTCTCTGCACCATATGAACTTCTCTGTGCTCAAAAGCTTGGTCAATGAATCTACAACATTCTCTTGAGTGTCTATCTTCTTCAGCTCAATCTCTCCATTTGCAACCAACTCTTGAACAAAGTGATACTAAACATCAACATGCTTAGTCCGAGCATAGTACATGGGATTCTTGGCCAAATAGATAGCACTCTGGCTATCACAACCAATCTGAATAATCCTGCAATCAAATCCAATACCTTACACAGTCTCCTCAACCAAACTGCCTCCTTAGAGACATGAGTAGCAGCCATATACTCTGCTTCTATGGTGGATAAAGCAACTGTGGGCTGCCTCTTACTCATCCAACTCACTGCACCTCCAAATAGAGTAAACACATAGCCACTAGTGGACCTTCGACTATCCAAGTCACCTGCCCAATCTGCATCAACAAAACCCTGTATGTCCAAAGATTTATTAGCACTATCAATACTAGAATAAACCAAACAATGATCAGGAGTACCTGCAAGATATATAAACACCCTCTTCGCATAGTTCCAATGCTATCTACCAAGGTTAGACATAAATCTGCTCAAAACTCCCACTGCTTGGGCAATATCTGGCCTAGTGCAAACCATTGCATACATCAAACTCCCTACAACACTAGCATATGGCACATTAGACATATCCTTAAAATCATCCTCAGTCATTGGGCACATATCTAATGAAAGCTTAGTACCAATGGGTAAAGGAACTCTAACTGGGTTACAGTCTTGCAAACTAAACCTTTGCAAAATAGTATTCACATACTTACTTTGTGACAACCAAAGCTTTCTGTTAACTCTGTCCCTCTTGATCTCCATTCCCAAAATATACCTTGCAGCACCAAGATCCTTCATCTCAAAGCACCTGAAAGTTAGGCTTTAAGCTCACTGATCATTCCCTTAGTATTGCTGAAAAATATGTCATCAACATACAAAGAAATAACCAGTATAGCATCATCAACACAATGAATGTAAACACAGTGATCCTCCTCGCTTCTAACAAAACCCAATTTCAAAACAAATGAGTCAAACTTTTGATACCACATTCTAGGGGACTATTTCAAACCATAAAGAGATCTCTTTAACCTGCAAACCCAATGTTCTTTTCCTTTTACCTCAAAACCTGTAGGCTGTTGCATATAAATTTCTTTTTCAAGATCTCCATGCAAGAACACAGTCTTAACATCCATTTGCTCAATCTTCCAATCATAAGCTGTAATAATGGATAAGAGAATTCTAATAGAAGTAAATTTAGCAACAAGAAAGAATATCTCACCAAAATCAACTCCCTCTCTCTAGGAGTAGCCCTTGGCTACTAGTCTAGCCTTGTACTTCTCTAATGACCCGACTGCTCCAAACTTCTTCTTGAAGACCCACTTACATCCTATGGCCTTTCTTCCTCTGGGCAAACGAACAAGATCCCAGGTGTTACAAGAGTCTAAAGCCATCATCTCCTCCTGCATGACTAACTGCCAAGACTCACTATCATCTATAGAAATAGCTTCCCTGTAGGATCTAGGTTCATCGTTAGTACTCAATAAAGCATATACACAACAGAAATCTGGTGGGCTATACTTGTCAACTGGATTTCATTGTCTTGTGGATCTCCTCAAGGGTGGAGTAAGAGACTCTACTCGTTCTTCTGCATGATCATCTACACCAACTTCTTTTATAACAACAGACTCATCTTCGTCAGAACTACTCAAATCTTCTTCTTCTTCTTCACCCCCTAATCCATCATTATGTTCTTCTTGAGGTGCATCTTGCTTCTCTAAATCAAAGTGCACCTTCTTTACCTTTTCTTCTTTTTCTTTTAGCTGCTCAGGTTTAGAAATAGCTCCAAGTTCCCTAAAAATAACATCTCTAGGAAATATAATCTTGCGGGTTAGTGGATTCCAAAGCTTATAACCTTTGACATTATCACCATATCCAATGAATGTACACTTTTCAACCTTTGGATCCATCTTAGATCACTTTTCCTTAGGTACATGAACAAAAGCCTCACAACCAAAAACCGTTAAATGTGAAACATAAGGTTTCTTACCTGTCCATAAAGTCATAAGGTGTCGAATCAAGAGCCTTACAAGGAGATCTGTTTATCAAGTAGCAAGCAGTACACACAGCCTCTGCCCAAAAGCATTTATCCAACTATGCATCACTAAGCATACTTTTGGCCCTTTCCATAATTGTTCGGTTCATTCTTTCTGCAACACCATTCTGTTGTGGTGTATATGGAGTTGTCTTTTATCTGATTATACCTGCATGCTTGCAAAACTCATCAAATTCCTTAGAGCAATATTCCCCTCCATTGTTAGATCTTAATATTTTTATCTTTAAACCTGATTGGTTCTCTACTAAGACTTTGAATTCCTTAAACTTAGTGAAAACTTGATATTTATCTTTCAAAAAATAAATCCATGTATATCTAGATACATCATCATTGAAGGTGACAAAATAACTAGATTTTCTGATAGATTCATCATCCACAGGTCCAAACACATCCATATGGATAATTTCTAATTTCTTTTTGCTCTATTGCTTCCTGAAGGAAATAATTTTCTATTTTGTTTACCAAACACACAATGCTCACAGAAATCAAAGTGCTCATCATAATAAGAGAAATCGTCCAACCATTCTTTATTCTTAATAGTTTTCAGTACATTATTACTTGTGTGGCCCAATCTATGGTGCCACAACATAGATGTATTTTCAGTAGTGCCTTAGATACATAGTAGGCATTACAAACTGTAGTGGCTTCAATCTTAAACAATTTCCTAAATCCCTTCCCTTTCGCTACCACCAAGTTCCCTCTCACCAATATGCAGCCATGCTTGTCAAATGTCACATGCATTCCCAAGTCATTCAACTTCGAAACTGAAATTAGATTTCTATCTAATCCAGGAACACGCAAAACACCAGGGAGGGTTTTAATCCTCCCATCACTAAAACACAACAATACCTTTCCTTTCTTGACAATCGGATATGAAGAGTTGTCGCCAAGATAGATATTACCTCGATCATATTCTTCATATGTGGAGAACCATTCCTTATGCGGGGTCATATGAAACGAGCATCCTAAGTCAACCAATCAGTGATCATTAGAAACAAGATTACATGCAGAAACTAAAACTTCTTCACCTACATTCGAGGACTTATCTAAAGCACTCTGCCATGATTTCTTGGGGTTTCTGCACTCGTTCTTCACATGTCCCCTTTTACTGTAGTTCCAACACTTAACTCTATTCTTTTTACCAGTTGTCTTAGACCGGCCCTTGGACTTGTCCTTAGCACCTTTCTGATCTCCCTTTGGTCCCCTTTCTTTAGACCTTCCCCTGACACTGAGAGCATCCCCTGAACTATCTGAACTCTTCTTCCTCAATTCCTGTGACAGTAAAACTGCAACAAGGGCATCCAACTTCGGATCTGTGAGGTTAGCAGTGATAGCAAGGATAACATTCTCCCAAGACTTGGGTAAAGAACAAAGAAGCAAGATACATTTATCTTCGTCATCAACCTCAACATCTACTGAAGCAAGCTAACTCATCAACAAATTAAATGAATTTAAATGCTCTGCAACTGACTCACCCTCTTTCATTTTCAAAGAAAACAACTTCCTTTTTAAATAAAGTTTATTTACCATACTCTTGGCTTGATAGATCTCACCCAACTGTTTCCACAACTTGTGTGCAGTTTCTTCCTTTACGACATTCAACAGAACATAATCTGACATACACAAACAGATGGTTCCCTGTTCCTTCTTATCCAGTTTTGCCTACTCTTCCGGAGAGACATCATCAGGTTTCTTCTCTTTTTGAACAACCAACCATTGGTTTCTTTCTTCCAACAAATCTTCCATTTTTAGCTTCCACAATTCATACCCCGTTTCGTTGAACTTCTTGATGTCCATTCGAGAGGTTGATGCAACGGTGGATGCAGCCATAATAACAACACAAGATCTACAAAACAAACACAACCAAATCTCCCACTGCAGCTACAACTTCCACACTACCACCCAAGAGTCAAAGTTGGCCAGGCTCTGATACCAAATGTTAGAAATGAAAGCAACACTACTTCAATGGAAATATGATTCAAGATAAATTTCAGCAACCTTTAAGTGTGCATTAACAATGGAGATTGTAACAAAACATAAAACCCACTATAGAGAAAATGCCAAACATGAAGAACTCAACACAAGACACAATGACACAATGTTTAACGTGGAGAAAACCCTTGTGGGTAAACAACTCCACACAGGAAAGAGGTCCAATGTTTGTATTAATCTGCAAAAGATTGTATAATAGAACAACACCACCAATCTCTCCTTCAGTCTTTAATCTGACAGCATTCCGACAGCACCTGAGTACCTAAAATTTGTATTGCAGCAACAAATACATGGCAAATACTTATAGAAATGTTTTCCACACCATTCTAGGCGTTCACCTTCTCTCTCCTAAGATTCTCCAACCTATAAACATTAATTACCATCTTACAAGCATCTTACACTTGTCCAAAAACAACCATGCAAATGTTGGGGGCCCAAGACTAAATCTGGCCTCTTACAACATCTTATGACATGTCATAACTGTCATAGATTCCACAAAAGAGTATTTTTCTAAGATAGGAACCTTGGGCTAAATATAGCAAATATACAACTAACATATCCGTCATATGCGTCATAGAATCTCATAATCTTATGACAACTTGCAGTTGTCATAGATTCACTTACCAAACATTATGAGAGTTGTCATACATGCCAAAAATGGTATATTATCCAAGGGAGCACGCCTATCCTCATTTACTTTGAGTTTTTACATTTGCCAACAGTAAAAGTCACTCTGTAATTACCTCCAGTTACTCCAAAATTACCCCTGCCAGTGAAACTAGTACATCTCCTTATGGATATTTACAAATTACATATAATAAATGGAATAAATACAATTTTGGGATTTACAAGGTTAATGGCAACTTATCCCAACAAGTGTTAGTGTTGTATTAAAATTAGGGTTAGGGATATAATAAGGATTAGGTTTACCATTAGGATTAAAATTAAGATTAGGGTTAAAATTATAGTTATTAGAATTAGATTTAGGGTTAGAATCATGGTTAGAATTAGGGTTAGGTTTACAATTCGGGTTAGGGTTACAATTAGGTTTAGAATTAGGGTTTAAAGTAGGGTTTGAATTAGTGTTAGAATTAATTCAAACCCTAATGTTTTAATTATAATTATGATTAAAATTAAGATTAGGGTTAGAATTAGAATTATGATTAAAATTAGGGTTAGGGTTAAAATTATGAATTAGGTTTGGGTTTAGGGTTAGAATTAGGGTTAGGTTTATAATTTAGGTTAGGGTTACAACTAGGTTTAGAATTAGGGTTAGAATTAATTCAATCCCTTAATGCTTTAATTACTAGTATAGATATCTTAAATACATCTATCTAAAAAAATGCATATCACTTTGAAGCTATTTTATTTACTAGTATAGATATCTTAAATACATCTATCTAAAAAAATGCATGTCACTTGGAACCTATTTTATTTACTTCACATGAGAACCATTTTATTTACTACATACATAATTAATTATTTAAGGTTTATATCTTGCCCATCAAATTAATTTTAACAAATCAAATTTAAACTTTTTATTGATTAAATTGTACTACTACATTTTTTATATAAATTAATTAATATTCAAACCTAAAACATGTATAAAATTTTGGTTGAAATTATTTCTAACAGTACACAAAAAAATTATAGCCCTTTTCTTTCATTTAATAATACAAAGTAATGTTCCATTTTCTAACTTTTTTTAAGAAAATTGGAACACTTTTCTTTCATTTAATATATACAAAGTAATGTTTTGATTTTCTAACAGTTTTTTTAGTTTTATTTTCTTTCATGCTAGTTTTGATGATGGCATATCTTTGTTTTACCTTCTTATTTTGGAAATAATATGTTATTATTAAATATTAATATTATTTTCTTTCATGCTAGTTTTGATGATGGCATATCTTTGTTTTACCTTCTTATTTTGGAAATAATATGTTATTATTAAATATTAATATTAAATGCCGAGAGATATTAATTTGAAGTTGTTTTAGTTACTTTAAATTATTTTATTTTATTTCAGATTGATATATGTTAACTTTTTTCTTCACTCAACCCTATGTCCATCAATTTCTCAACTATAATTAACAAATTAAAAAAAATCTCAAATTAAGAAATCAAATATTTTCTTTCTTAACCCATAAACATTTTAAAATATTGATTCATTTAACAATATTTGATTTTCTAACATTTTTCTTGAGTTTTATTTTACTTTCTTGCTACACTTTGAAAATGAGAAGAATGATGATTATCCAAAGTTTTATATTGATAAGAACGTATCTTATTTTGAATTTATATTATATTTATTACTATTTAATATTAATAATTTGACATGTAAATGACTTTATTATAATCATGATATTTCCATAGTCCATGTTGATAATTGAAGTGTTTCTAGAAAAACTATGTGTTGCTTTTCTTGCCTCAACGTTTCGGATCACACTCCGTGATCCATCATCAAGAGAAAGAAGAGAATGCAATTGAGTAAAGATTGCAGAGATAGCCTCTTAAAAAGAGAGAGAAGGGGGTTCAAATTACAAGGAAAAACCAAGAAGGTCAAGTTGACAAGTAGGATGAGAAGACTAAAAAGGCCAATAAAAACAAAGATAAAAATACATTCAAATAAACTAAGACATGACCAAGACTAGCCAAATTAAGGAAAGGAGAGGAAATTGAATTGGAAGAAAATAATGGATAATGAGAGTGTAAAGAGCCAAAAGGGCGGTACAAACAAAAATAAAAGGTAAGAATTTAAAAAAAATAAAAATGAAAAAGGAAAGGCAACGAAAAGGGGAAAGTATTACTTTTCCCTTTTCATTGCCTTTCCTTTTTCATTTTTATCCTTTTGTCCCTTCTTTTTATTTTTATTTTTATTCTTAGCTTTTATTTTTGTTTTTACTGCTCTTTTGGTTCTTTACACTCTCATTATCTATTATTTTCTTCCAATTCAATTTCCTCTCCTTTCCTTAATTTGGCCAGTCTTGGTCATGTCTTAGTTTATTTGAATGTATTTTTATCTCTGTTTTTATTGGCCTTTTTAGTCTTCTCATCCTACTTGTCAACTTGACCTTCTTGGTTTTTCCTTGTAATCCGAACCCCCTTCTCTCTCTTTTTAAGATGCTATCTCTGCAATCTTTACTCAATTGCATTCTCTTCTTTCTCTTGATGATGGATCACGGAGTGTGATCCGAAACGTTGAGGCAAAAAAAGCAACACACAATTTTTCCAGAAACACTTCAATTATGTAAATGACCATCAATTTTAAGGTAAAAGGTAATATTTTTTTTAACACACTCACGCCATTACACTCCACCCCTTGTGCAATTGTAGAATGCCTCTCGGCATTAATAAGTATGATTAAAATTAAGATTAGGGTTAGAATTAGAATTATGATTAAAATTAGGGTTAGGGTTACTTTTAGAGTTAGGATTGGGATTAAAATCAGTGTTAGGTCTGAATTTGGGGTAAGGTTAGGGTTACAATTAGGGTTAGGGTTAGGTTTAGAATTAGAGTTGGGATTAGAAGTAGGGTTAGAATTAGGGTTGGTATTATAGTTAGAATTAGGATTAAAATTAGGGTTGGTGTTAAGCTTAGAATGACAGTTAGGATTAGAATTACGATCCTTGTTAGGATTTGAAATAGAATTAGTGTTACTGTTGGCATTAGGGTTAGTGTCAGGGTTAGGGTTAAGGTTAGAATTATTGTTAGGGTTATAATTTAAGAGTTAGGGTAAGGGTTATAATTGGTTAGGGTTAGGGTTAGAATTATAGTTAGGGTTAGGGTTAGAATTATGATTACAATTAGGGCTAGGTTTAGAATTAGGATTAGAATTAGGGTTAGTATTAGAGGGTTAAGATCAATGTTACAAATAGAATAAGGGTAGGGATGATAATTATACTTAGGGTTAGGGTTAGAATTAGACCTACAATTAGGATTACAATTAATGTAGGGTAAGAATTAGAGTCAGGGTTAGGGTTATAATTATAGTTAGGATTAAAATTAGTGTTACAATTGCAAGTAGGGTTAGGGTTAGAATTAGATTTAGGGTGAAGGTTCCATTTAGGGTTAAGGTAACGATTAGAATTAGGATTATTGTTAGACTTAAAATTAGGGTTATAGTCAGAGTAAAATCAAGGTTATGATTAGAATTAGGGTTAGGGTAAGAGTTAGGATTAGGATCCCTATTAGAATTAGGGTTAAATTCAAGGTGGGTTACTATTAGAATTAGGTTAAGAATTAAAGTTACAGTTAGGGTTAGGATTCAAATTAGAGTTAGGGTTAGAGTTCAATTAGGGTTAAGGTTATTATGAAGCTTAGGGTTAGGGTTTGAATTATAATCAGGGTTAAGGTTAAAATTAGAGCTATTTTAAGGGTTAGAATAAGGGTTATGGTTAGGGTTAAAATTAGGATTAGGGTTAGGTTTAGAATTAGAGTTAGGATTACAATTATCAATGTGTTAGGGTTAGGGTTACAATTAGGGTTAATGTTAGAATTAGGTTAGGGTTATAATTAGGGTTAAGGTTTGAATTGAGGTTAGCGTTAGAGTTAGAATTAGGGTTACTAAATTAAGGTAAGCAAAAGAGTTACAATTATGGTTAGGGTTAGGGCTAGAGTTAGGGTTAGAATTTAGGTTAGGGTTAGGGTTAAATCATAGTTAGAATTAGGATCAGGGTAAGGGTTAGAATTAAGGTTATTATTAGATTTAAAATTAAGGTTATAGTTAGGGTAGAATCAGGGTTATGATTAGAATTAGGGTTAGGTTAGGGCTAGAGTTAAGATTAAGGTTCCTATTGGACTAAGGGTTAGAATTAAGGTGGGTTACTATTAGAATTAGGGTAAGAATTAGAGTTAGGGTAAGCATTAGAGTTACAGTTAGGGTTAGGGTTAAAATCATAGTTAGAATTAGGATTAAGGTAAGGGTTAAAATTAGGATTATTATTAGACTTAAAATTAGGGTTATAGTCAGAGTACAATTAAGGTTATGATTATAATTAGGGTTAGGGTAAGAGTTAAAATTAGGATTCCTATTAGAATTAGGGTTAAAATTAAGATGGGTTACTATTAGAATTAGGTTAAGAATTAAACTTACAGTTAGGGTTAGGGTTCAAATTAGAGTTAGGGTTAGAGTTCAATTAGGGTTAAGGTTAGTATTAGGCTTAGAGTTAGGGTTACGAGTGGGGATAAAATTAGAGCTATTTGTAAGGTTAGAATAAAGGTTAGGGTTAGGGTTAAAATTACGATTAGGGTTATGTTTAGGTTTAGAATTAGAGTTATGATTACAATTATCAATGTGGTTAGGGTTAGAGTTAGAATTAGGGTTACTAAATTAAGGTAAGCATTAGAGTTACAATTAGGGTTAGGACTAGAGTTAGGATTATTATTGTAATGTAATAATATAAATATAATATTATTATATTTGATAATGTTTATAATTATATATTAATTAAATTAATGTTTTACATATTGTGCTCCAATGCTACTAACTTATATATATATATAAGCAAATTACCACAATGGAAAAATAATGAAATTGTGTCATGTGACGCTATCTTTTTATAATATTATTATAATATTATAATAATATAATATTATAATAATATTATAATATAAATACAATATTATTATATTTAATAATGTAATAATAATAATATAAATATACTATTATATTATATTGAAATTATAATTATAATAATATTAATTATAGTTAAATAATTTTCTTTATTGTATTTTTTACTATATTTATTATTATAAACATTCTCTATAATAATCTAATAATATTATAATAGTATAAATATAATATTATTATCTTTAATAATGTTATACGATATAATTAGATATTAATTTAATTAACGTTTTATAATAATGTAATAATAATATAAATTTAATATTATTATAATGTAACAATATAAATAAATATTATTATATTTAATCAATTTACCACACATTAAGAAGATATCTCTTGGAGTACTTCACATATATTTCTTTAAATATAAGTATACTAGTTATTACAAATTATTAGAATATTAATATTCTAACTCATAACTTACAACATTTGATTAGCTAAGCATAGCATTAAAGAAAGTTTATGTTCCTTTACACATATATTGATGTGTGACTAGCTCACAAGAATCCTTGTTTTCTTGATCGGACTACTTTATCCAAAAATATTATCTGTAAGTCCTTTATGTATTTTCGAATAATTTATTGTTTTAGCTCAAAGAACCGGACAATGTAAGGTGTAGATTCTTCCACGGAGCTTCCAAAGAGCTTGTAGTGTATATACACCAGTCCGCACTGCAGTTATTTGAACCTCTTTAGGCCATTTTTATTGGCGTTTGTCGGGGAGTGTTTTTCTTAGATATTTTGATTGGAATGATATACCTAGTTCATAGTTTTGGTTCCAACATTCACAAGACTTATGCATCTCATCCAGTAGTTTTGGTTCCAACATTTAGGTTTTGGGGTTAAAATTGAGGATGAAGGTGATGTCACCAAAGCCAGCACTGTCACTGTTTAATCGAGGCACTTCTCACATTTTAATGGGATCCAGACTCCTTTCTTCTTCTACTGGCAAGTATTCATTCATTTTTCCAGCTTTAAACCCATTCATGGAAATACATTAGTCTAGTCGAATATATTAAACTGTCAAGAGAACAGAACTTTATTTCAAGACCACTATGAAATCATAACCAACAGTGCATTGTAGTCATTGTATATTATCGTGTGAAAATGTGCTTTCATTGGCAAGCTTAACGGATTTTCGTTTCTTTTTTTAACAAGAAATTGAAATGACAAATAGTAGTATAAGCATTTTTTTTAATTGGTAAATAGAGGGCTCTACCTCTATTACCATCTCTATTCTTACAGGTACCTGGTTTATAGGGAGGGGTGTTTGAACTTAAGTTACTTAACCCACCTTGGTTATGATCTATATTATAACAACAACATGCCTTATCACAGTGCCTGTTGAAATGTCTGAAATTAACTAGGAGATTTGAACCCGGCTCATGTTCTTACCAAAAGAATATATTCATCTGTTTTTAAATATTGGTCACAATGGAATGCAGTCCATAGTTGTTGCACTACAACTTCACCACATTTTTGTCAGAACTATGGGCCGCCTTATTGTTGTGTCGAGGTTTGAATTGGGTCATGCTCTTACAAATGTCCTCTGCGACAATTACAAGCACAATGCCTGTAAGAGTGTCCTCCATTCTTATTACATCACAACCCCTTGGATGACATAGTATAGGGATCTTGTAGACAGAGGATGCAGGCATCTTTTTACAATGAACACGTTTTGCATTCTGTCATCCTGGTCTCTTTACTTATAGACTACATTGTACTTTTAAAAATAGCTTGCAAAAACCTAGTGATGCTGCCAGCTTGCCTGACACTGGAAAACAGAAGTTAATAAGTACTGAAAACATTAGATCAGCTATAGCCTATAAACTTATTGGTTAACTAAAGTCCTAGTTCCAACACTTGGGCAGCTGATTCAGGCTTTGGATTGCATTCAGCACTTAAGCTTGCATGGATGATTTTAAGGGACAGAGTAGATCCCATTTCCTGAAATTTAAATTATTTTGACTCATTTCATATTTATTTGGATTGGTCATGGGTTGAATAATGCCATAATGCCTTGCAGAAGGTTTTGGTCACACACTTGGACTTTGATACTCACAGTGATAGCTTTGATTGCATTCACTCTGAAAAGTATTGTCCCAAGATTCTTTCCATTTGTCTGTGCAGTAGCTGAATGGATGAAAAGGTTTGGTTGTGATTGCAATCGTATAGCAAACTTGTGTCAATTCTTTGGTCACAATATTTATCAGATTGTATTGCTGATTCTAACCAACTTCAAATCTAGTCTGTAAGAGTTTACGTCTGTTGAGAGCAGTTTCAAAAAGAAATCAAATAAATTTATGAATCCTGAAACGTCTGCATTACTATTCTCCAGCCTTATTATGTTTAGTATATCCACCTTCTTCTTCCTTTATGCTTTTACCATCATAATCTTAGAATATACCCCAAAAATCTTCTGTCATAACATACATTGCTCTGGTAGCCGTAGAGAGTAACCTTGGTAGAAAGTAACTTTCTTAGTTAGAGCAACTTAACTGGGTTTCAAGCTCCTATAAGCCACTGAAAGATGTGGCAATATCTGATCAAGCTGCTTGAATCCATTTCAAGAATAACTATATTAGAATTAGGTAGTGTGGAGTGTTTCGTTCCATAAGAAGTATTGTAAGTTGTAACCCTACCTTAATATCTTCCTGAGTACATTGAATATTTGGGTACATTATCACCCTCTATGTCGAATATTGGATATTTCTGCATAAGGCTCCCCACCATAAAAACAAAGCATGACAGTTGGAAGGCACCAAACAACCGCCCTCAATATCCCTTCATACCTTCCTTCTCAATACTAGCAAAATGAGTTATCAACACCTAAAGAATCTCTAGCTGCCGGGAGGGAAATATCTATACATTAAATACAAGGAATTCAACTTAAGTCTCATTCAGCGGGACTGACCTTCTCAGCCCTGTTGGTGAAACTCTTTACTCTAGATTGCTACCATCCCGACAAAATGTTCTGACATTTCAACCAACAATTGATTCAATCCAGTAAGGCCGCTTGAATTTCAGTTGATGGTAAGAATGACATTTTGCTCATCCACACAGTCTAGATTGAATAGAGGATGCCTCACCAAGGAGTAAGAGCACCTAGGTTTCATCAGGTGACATCCATGAACAACGAATTTTCTCCAAAGAATGTTGCTGACATCAATTTGAACCTTCATCAGGATTTGGGTCATCATAAATGCTATCTGATTTGCATTTACTGTGGCAGGCTGGCAGCTACAAGAGGTACTTCAGGTTGATATCTTTTCTTGGGGTACTAAAATAGCAACAATAATGAAGCCCAGAAGGAGTGTTTGACTACTCACAAATCTATAAATGGAACCATACTTTATTGCCAATGAAAATACCTTAGAGTAAGCAGTGCTCCACTGAAAACATATAACAGGAAGAGAAAAAGGGCAACTGAAAGAAGAGATTAGGAGAAAATGAACACAGAAGTAGGTGAAGGCAAAGAACCTGAGAATGACAACTATATCACCATCATACTAAATGAGGTCTGCAAGAATGATGATGAGCAAATTTGCAAGTTTGCTGATGCCACACAGGGTGTTGTTTGCCTTCAAGATGACCAGCCAGCCAAAAGAAGACCACTTTTAACTCACCTTCTCACTTCCAAATACTAATCTTTGTTCTGTTATCGGTCAACTATGGAGAGTGACCTCAGTGTCTGAACTAATTTCCATGGAACTCTGTAATCCTAATCTCGTGTTCACTCTCAAGAGCTCAATCCCTTGTTGTCCGTCACTCCACTTGCTGATCCTATAATCTACCATAGCCCTGAAACAGTGAAAGCCAACAAACCTCTTCCATTGTGTGACAAGGTGACCCAGGATGATATCTCTCCACCCATTAAGAGTTATGACAATGAAAGCCACAAAAGGGATGATACCTCGACAAAGCAATCCAACACCAATGAAACAACCATTCACATTTCATTAGCTAACATTAATGACTCCCACCAAGGTCTTATTAAAGTTACAGAAACCAAAAACATGGAGCAAAACAATTACCAGCAGTGTGTCAACCTGTTGCTCTACAATTTTCAAGTAATAAAAGAGAATTAAACGGCAAAAATTAGTTGCCCTAACAAACAAGGAGACATTGTAGTTTTTTGACACTGTTACCAAAGTGTCTTGAACAGGGCTGAAGCTAGTGAAAGGATCTTGAACAATGAAAGGGCCAGGAGAGATTATAAAGCGGCTGCACAACAATTTCAGTACCATGCAGTTCCCAAGACAACCTTGAACACCTAAGAATTTCAATCTAACTGAGTTCACTGCCCGCCAAGACTCAAGTAGATGGATATACAATAGAATGGACCTGGAATGCTGAAGGAATGTAGAGACCCACCCCAATTTTTTGATTTTTTTTGGCAATTTTAGAGAATGCATATGCAAGTCCAACACTTTCTAATCACCAAGTTCCCAGTGTGGGCAAGGTGAGAGCATACGGTGTTTGGACAACACATAATCTATCTAGATGAATGCATTGCTGAGATGAAAGGCGGCAAGCCGACCAGAGCATGTAGGTGGCAGAGCCGACCCAAATCAACACCTCTTAGGCAGACAAGCATGCATAGAAAATGCAGAGCCATTGGTAGATTGCAACGGATTTTGATCAAGCCAAATTGACCAGTTGCAATGCGGATCTGATCAATGCCAAAACGGGCTATGAATGAATGCAATGAACTGGCAGTAAACCATCCAGTTTTACAATATGATATTTATGAAATGCATTTTCCTGGTGGTACTACCATCTAGAGTTACAATAAACTTGCATGAAGTACTATAGAGTGCTAAATGATAGAGAAATTAACCCCAACACACTGATAATGTTATTTTAATAATCAGATATACTGCTGCAACACAGAAAGAGATTAGCCAAAATAACATTCAGAGGACAAGTAACTGGCTGCTTACATTAACTGACTGCAACAACACACTGAAACAAGCATTACATGCAAATGAAAACTGCTCAATATGGCTGAGAACTCACAAGTACTAACTGACCACTGAACATGCTGATCACTGAAAAATCAGGTCTGAATCTGCCCATTCAAACTGGCCAGAACTGAAATGAACACCAAATTTCTGCATTTTCAGCTACTCAGGTCTGTACAGGACCCATAGAGTGCTGATAACACCCAAATCAGACTGCTGGAACTGCACACAAGCTCCCAAAAATCAGAAATGAACTTCAAAACACAGCTGATACACAATAAGATGCAAACCCTCAGTTGTACGGTCCCTTGTAAATAATAAATAACATGCTCCAGATCTGAAATCACTTATAAAACACCACAAATTTCGTTTATGCAAGGGTATGGCTCCTCATGAAGATGTATGGCCCTTTCTTAAACTCCTTTTAAAGACTATTAATCTTCCTTAAACTTCAATGCTCCCTCCAACCTTAAAATATGTGGCGGCCAGGTTTTGGGAAGTATTTAACATCAAATAGCTCCAAACAACATGGTTCGGTTGGGATGAAAAAGGGTATAGCCAGCTTAGGGAATCTTTCCACCTTCACAAACACTTAAAATATTATTAGTGTAAATACACTCAGGTTTAAATAAATCTGCAACTTCTCACATTGTAGTTAAGTCAGACAATCAGGAAAATCACACACACACACATATGTTTTTTGGTATTTTCTGAATAAGTAAACACCCACACACAAACTGAATAAAAACTCCACGCCAACCAGCAAATTGAAAACCACACAAGAACCCTAAAATCATCACAACCAAACCAAACTTTGAAAATTTGGAAATCACTAACTGCTGTTCAGCTCACTGGCAATCCTTGTGTAGAATTGCATTGAAAGGCTAGGAGAGTTTTCGTTCTCGAAACCTGCATATCCAGAGGGTTTTTGTCCTTACGAATGGAAGAACTCATGTTCATTCTTGAAAAATAAAATTGATAAAATGAATAGGTAACTCTTTTTTGTGCACAACTCCTTTTATAAGCACTTTTATGGCAACCAAATATTATCTCTTTTATTTCACTTTTCCCCTCAATAATAAAATAAAGTGACTTTTCAAAGTCTTTTAAATTTGATAACACTTTCAATTCTTATTTTCAACATCACTTTAAAAATAACCTTTTGAGTCACCACTTTGTACACCATGCCTAGTGTTATCACTTTTGGCCCTCCTTTAAAAACACTTTATGACATTGGCCACCCTTCTTTTAAAACAAACAAATAAATAAATAAATAAATAAACATAAGTCGCCTTTAAGAAAATAATATAAAGTTACTTTAAGACAACTTACCTTAATTTAATTATTTTTCCGCACATCCCAAAGTCTACGGAAAGTTGGTGCTCTCCAAGGATGTTGGAATTCTTCAAAAATCGAAACTTTCCAAGAATGTTGGAAATGGACCCAAAAGGAGACATTACATTACAAGGAAGATCTTAGATTCGCCCATACAATGGCAAATGGCACTGCCCCCTTAACAGGCCTGTGAAGATATGTATCACTTACAACTTGGTATACCATGTTTACTATGTTACCAACTTATATTTATGTAATATGAGCTTTATATCTTTAGTTAATGCTATCATTGCTCTCTACCAAGATGACAATTTGTTAAATTTCTCTACTCTTATACCTTCATATGGATGCTTTGTAAACACCCCAACTTTGATCCAAGTGATCTGACTTTGTTTGTTCTTTACTCATCTGATAAATAAATTTTACTTTCATTAAAAAAAGTTGGACCTGAACTATCATAGCAATTTCATTATTAGCCTATCAAGGAAAGAATCAATGTTTGTTTTCCAACTAGAGCAACACATTGAACCAGGTGAAAAATTTCAAAGATAGGGCCATGAATGAGACAGATGATTTACTTTGGTCAGTTTGAACAAATTCCTTTTGTGATGACACTAGAGTGTCACCAAATAAGGGAGTATTCCACAAGCTTTTGACACTATGAATATTAATGTGCATTTTTTGAATCTAGTTCCAAAGTTCTACATTATTAGAAAATAGTCTGCCCTAAATGTATTAGAGATGCTATGTTTGGGTTTTATCATGGCATGCCTGTTTTTGGCATATTGAACTAAATAATGATGATGCAAAGCTTTCATATATTGTTTTTAGTAATTTAATGATTTTAGGATGGAGACCTTTGACATCTACTATCATTGTGATACCATGAAGTGCCAAAGCTAGAAGAATTCCACCTGCATTTGGCTTTCCAGGTGAGGTTATAGGTTGACCTTCTCCAATTGGGAAGTGTCAAAGGGTTGCTTGCATATCTAGTTAACTAGGTTATCTGCTTGTGCACTGAATTTGTGATAAACATAAGTTATATGAGTTTTGCGCCAAGTTTCTAAGAAGAGGGAAGACTATGATTGCAAGGTCACATCACTTCAATCTTTGATGGTGGAAGGTACGTACAAGGCCATCGTCATCTTAACAAGTAAGAAAGTGTTAAGTTGATGACAAAATAAATCCAAAGGAGAGGAGTGGTTGTAAAGGGGGATCTATAGGTTGTTCCTTAGAGTCAGACAAATCACAACTAAGGAGAGAGGGAGACATTATGCAAGGAACATGGGCTTATTAGAATATTATTTCATGCTATTTTTAGTTAATGGTCAATGTTGTAACTGTTTGTAATTATTTTAGTAAGATTGTGTCTACGATCTTCTGCAGTTTCTATTTTAGAAACCTGCCTTTCTTATATATTTGTAAACTATTTATCTGAGCTTTGCTCATTGTTAATACAATCAAGTTTTTAACCATTTACCTTTGTAACATGGTATCAGAGCCACTGAGCGGGAAAATTGGTCTTCTAAAATTTCGAAAGAAATTTCAAGAGCTTTTTTGAAGATGATTTTTTTTTGGTTTTCGTGGGTTTTCTTGTTAAGCAGATTGAGGGTTCTAGTGTTGATTTTTCACGACTCTCCTATTCAGAATTGTGGGTTTCGTTTTTTAAAACTCGCGGGAGTTTTTATGAAAGGAAAAATTGAGGGTTTAGATTTCAAATTTTCATTGTGTTTTTCCTGTCTTTGGCCACGATTTTTCTTTCCCTTGGCCCGCATTTTTTCTTGTTCCTAGACGTGATTTCTGAAGGTCTTCTGCTAGACACGCGATCTCTGTTTGTGGCTGCCGTTTTTTTGATCACGGATTGTTTCTTGATCACTGTTTTTTGTGTTCTTTCTTTGGCGACGTGGAAGGAATTCTCTTTCTCTTTGACGGAGTTGTTTCTAAAGTTCGCTGCCTAGGGTTTGCAGGAAAATCTCTGTTGTCAAGTTGAGGGTCCTGAACAAATTTTCTGTAATTTCATGGCTGCCATGGCCGCCTAGGGCTTTTGAAATTTTCGACTAGGGTTTTGACCCCCTGGTTCAAGTCCGAATTTTTTTTCAATTGCAGATTCTTGGTGGGTTTTTCGAGACTATTTCTGGGTACCTGTCGGATTTTTTTGGGTGTCTCGAAATTAGTGCCTTGAAATTTGTGCCAACGGATTTGTCTCGAATTTTGTGCCTATAAACTGCCTCAGCATCCTGTGCATTGGAATTTGTGCTTCGGGTTCCATGCATTCAACCTCTTCTCAGTACCTTGTTTTTTTCGTGCCTCGAAAAGCATGCAAGATGGCGAGTTTGACCAACATCATGTTGGAAGGCAGTCAACGATTTAATGGCAAAAACTATAATACTTGGAAGCAGCGAATGATGACCATCTTTGAATATTGCTACCTTGATCAAATCATTCTAGGGACCACTCGTCTAGCAACGGCGGGAAAAGACCAGGATAAGTTTGATGAACAAACTCGTGAAGCAGTCATGCTCATTAAGCTTTCAGTCACAGATGATCAGCTACCTCAGATTCCGGTTGGAAAAACAACAAAGGAGATTTGGGACCGTCTAAAGGGTATGCATGAGACCTCCGACAAAAGCCGTGCGTTCTTCTTGAAAAATATACTGTTTTCTATCATGATGGATGAGAAGACATCTTTGCAGACGCACCTGAACAAGATCTAGGAAATCAGAGATCAGCTGGAGGCTATTGGTTGAAAAATTGAGGAAGAAGACATGGTCGTGATCACTTTGAAAAGTCTACCTAAGTCTTATGAACATTTCATCGAGACTCTCAACATTACATTAGCTAATGTTGATCTAAAGTTTCCAGAGCTCTGTACTATCCTCTTGCAGCAGGATCGCTGGAAACAACAGTTTGGTAGTAGTGTTTCTTTGTCCTTATCAGAGCAGGCTTTTGCAGCCAAGTTTCAGGCTCAGAATAAAGGCAAAGGTCAGCCTCCACAGCAAAAAAGCTCAGGTCAACCTCAGGACAGCACCAAGAAAAAGAATATTCAGTGTAATTACTGTCACAAATATGGTCACATCAAAAAGGATTGTCGTCAGCGTTTGGCTTCTGAACAGAAGAAGCAGGGAGGGTCTCAGCAGAAAGCAAATATTGTCGAGCATACTGAGTAGAAGGAATCTGCCTTTTAGGCTTTTATGGCTAAAAGACCTGCAGATCATGTGAAGTCCTCTGCCTGGTACATTGATTCAGGTGCTTCGCGTCACTTCACTCATCGACGTGATTGGTTTATAGACTTTGCTCCCTTCAATGACTCAGTTATTTTTGGCGGAGGAGAAGAATATACAGTTGTCGGTAAGGGCACTGTTCAGATTCTGTTTGGTGGGAGGAATCTCATATTCCTCAATGTCTACTATGTTCCTGGCATGGAACTTAATCTTCTCTTTGTCAGTCAGATCATGCGGCACTCTCCTCAGTTGGATGTGGTTTTCAGTACACATGTTCCATTGTTGATCGGGAGACTCGTAGCACTGTGGTTGTTGGTATTGAGGATCATGGTCTATACAGACTTGTGGATACAGGTGATTCTCCAGAGTTAGCCATGGCAGCCCGAAATTCTTCCATCACTAGTCTTTGGCATCAGTGTTATGGGCACTTAAATGTGCACTATCTTTCTCAGCTATTTCGGGAGGGCCTTGTAGCCGGTTTACCTGAGATCCAGACCCAACATCATGGTGTTTGTGGAGCTTGTCAGGCTAGGAAGCAGCATCGGACACCGTTCCCGACTGGTGACTCATGGCGAGCCTCCAAGGTACTACAGTTGGTTCACGCTGATGTATGTGGGCCAATGAATACACCTTCTGTTACTGGTTGCAGATATTTCTTACTTTTTGTTGATGATTTCAGTCGTAAAATGTGGGTGTACTTTCTCAGACAGAAATCATATGTGTTTACTGTATTTCAGAAGTTTAAGGCCTTAGTAGAAAAAGAGTCTGGCTGTTCCATAGTCACTCTTAGGTCAGATAATGGGGGGGAATTTTGTTCTATTGACTTCTCCAACTTCTGTGATATACACGGCATCAAACGCCAGTTAACCACACCCTATACTCCTCAGCAAAACAATGTTGTAGAGCGGCGCAACCGCACAATCACTGAGATGGCCCGTTCCATGTTAGAACATAGGAGTGTTCCTAAGAAATACTGGGCAGAAGCAGTCTACACTGCCGTCCATCTCCTTAATCAGTCTTCGACTTATGTTGTTAAGGAGGAGACTCCTGAAGAAGCTTGGACTGGCCGCAAACCTCGGATCAGTCATTTGAAAATATTTGGCTCTTTAGCTTATGTATGGATTCCAGATGCCAAGCGCTCCAAGTTGGATTCCAAGAGTCAAAAGCTTATGTTCACAGGGTATAGTGACAACCATAAGGCTTACCGGTTGATTGATATCGATACTGATCGTCTTACCTTCAGCCGGGATGTTGTCTTTGATGAAGAACGAGGACCTTTTCTTTCTTCCTTGTCTGTGTAGCATTTTGAGGAGCAGCCTTTGAAGGCTTCTGACTTGGGTGTTCTTCTTCCGTTAGGTCCACCTGATGGGAGGGATGATGATGCAGATTCTGCTTTTGATGATGCTCAACCCGAATTTCCTCCGGATGATGTTGATCGTCCACTTGTTGCACCTGTTCCGGCTCCTCCTGTTACATCCAATGTTGGCCCTTCTACTCTCCGGCCTAAATGGTGGGCTAAGACTATTGGAGATCTTCATGACGATGAGCTCATTGAGGGTAGATCATCCAGAAACAAGAGCAAACAACAACATACAGTTAATTTTGCTCGCATGGCCAACATTCACAGTGTCTATGAGCCTCAGACACATTCAGAGGCTAAAGAAATTCCTGAGTGGGAAAAGGCTATGGAGTCTGAATACCAGAGTCTTTAGAAAAATCACACTTGGGTCCTTTTTGATCTTCCTCTAGGGAAGAAGCCCATTAGCTGCAAATGGGTGTACAAGGTGAAATACAAAGCTGACGGAACCCTTGACAAGTACAAAGCTCGTCTTGTTTCTAGGGGGTTCTCATAGAAGGAAGGCATTGACTACGAGGAGACTTTTGCTCCTACAGCCAAAATGAGTACAATTCGGCTTGTCCTTGCCTTAGCAACCCAGTTTGGTTGGAAAGTCCATCAGATGGACGTTAAGAGTGCCTTCCTCAACGGTGAGTTGAAGGAAGAAGTCTACATGACGCAACCTTTAGGGTTCAAGGTTGTTGGTCAAGAACATAAGGTGTGTAGATTGGTCAAAGCACTCTATGGCTTGAAATAGGCTCCTGAAGCTTGGTACATCAAGATTGATAAGTACCTCACAGATCATGGCTTTCAGAGGAGTCCATCTGACTCTAATTTGTATGTCAAACACACTGGTAGTGATATTCTGATTCTTGTTGTCTATGTGGATGACCTGATCATTACTAGTAGCTCAGCACATTTGATCGCTGAGATCAAACAGGATTTGTGCAGCACATTTGACATGGCAGATTTGGGACTCTTGCATTACTGTTTAGGTGTTGAGGTTTGGCAGACCGAGAGCAGTATCTTCATCTCCCAGTCTAAGTATGCTCGAAGTCTTCTGGATAAGTTCTGTATGCAGGATTGCAAACCTGCCTCCACACCCATGGAAAAAGGGCTTAAGTTGTCAGCCAAGTCAAACTCACCTATAGTGGATGAATCATTGTTCAGGCAACTAGTGGGCAGCCTCATCTATCTCACTGCCACTAGACCTAACCTCACTTTGCA
Source organism: Cunninghamia lanceolata (assembly GCA_027924645.1). Classification (NCBI taxonomy): domain Eukaryota; kingdom Viridiplantae; phylum Streptophyta; class Pinopsida; order Cupressales; family Cupressaceae; genus Cunninghamia; species Cunninghamia lanceolata. The sequence goes on from BSBN01001378.1 coordinate 2,275,029, forward strand.
GTGAGCTACATTTCACTCTTCATGACAGCCCCCAAGGCTGATCATTGGGTAGCAGCGAAGCGTGTGTTGCGTTATGTGAAGGGCACTTCTGATTATGGACTTCTTTACTCAAGGAGTCACGATCCTCAACTCAGTGGTTTCATAGACTCAGATTGGGAAGGTTCAGTTGATGACAGGAAATCCACATCTGGGTATGTGTTTAGTTTGGGATCCGGTGCAGTCACATGGACTAGTAAGAAGCAGCAGGCGGTGGCTCTCTCCTCGACAGAAGCAGAGTATCGGGGAGCAGTTAAGGCAGCTTGTGAGGCAGTTTGGCTTCGCCAGATGCTTGCTGATATGCAAATATCTCAAGCAGGTCCGACTCCCTTGTTTTGTGATAATCAGGTAGTTCTCAAACTTGCCAAAAATCTAGTCTTCCATGAAAGAACCAACCATGTAGAAACTCATTGTCATTTCATCAGAAAGCTTGTTGAAGACGGATTAGTTTAGTTGCTGTATGTTCCGACGGAGGATTAGACAGCTGATATCCTCACCAAATCCCTTGGTCCAGATAAGTTTGTAAAATTCAAGGGGTCTCTTGGTGTAGTTGATAGATTGACCATTAAGGGAGGGTATTAGAATATTATTTCATGCTATTTTTAGTTAATGGTCAATGTTGTAACTGTTTGTAATTATTTTAGTAAGATCGTGTTTACGATCTTCTGCAGTTTTTTTTTTAGAAACCTGCCTTTCTTGTATATTTGTAAACTATTTATCTGAGCTTTGCTCATTGTTAATACAATCAAGTTTTTAACCATTTACCTTCGTAACAGGTCTTATTCTCCCTCCAATCCTCGCTCTCCTCAACGCCCCTCTCATCCCCCTTGACCTAACCCATGGAGGAGATGCTGAGGAACTTCAAGGAAAGGGCTGAATCTAAGGCAAATTCATAGGATATAGGAAGACTAATGGATCCCATGTAGGCTTTGGAGCCACTGTTGTCTCGAATAACCATGCATCCTAGATTGGATGCACAACTGAATTATGTATGAGGGATCGATAGAGTATGGATTCTTAGGGTTGTGGACCCTTGGTTTCAAAATTCACAAGCTTCCTAGAACATAGTCTCTCAAAGTTTGTCCTTTGGGGACAAGCCACAAGGCAATTGTTGGGATATGTAGTTTATGGTATCCTTCTTGGCATAGCTACCTCCAAGAGAAAGCTGAGGATCCTTGAACATGTGTCAAAGCCATAAATTGCTGAAAAGGGTTCAGATTAGTTTGAATGAGCCCTTGTTGCTTTAGAGATTAAAGATGCTTTGCATAATAAAGCTTATCAATTGCCATCTTAGAGAGCAAGAAAACCCAAAGATCAATTAAAAAGGAGAATAAAGGATTCTACCTTATTTTCTTAGGTAGATTTGACGTACAAGGTTTTGATCCTCCCTTTGATCACACCACCTAAATCTAGGAAATGTATGAAGAAAAGTATGGGCAAGAGGAGGCTATGAGGAATTGATTGAGGATGGGTTTTTACTTTGAGACAAAGTCTCTTAAAAGATTTTGAAATAACAATATGCTTGAAAAGCAAGCTGAAACTATGATGAAGAGCCAATGAAAAATGATAAAAGGATGTTGATAGGATATGGTCCTTTGATGTCATTGGCAACCAATAAGCATGTCTTGTGGAAAATGACAAGAAAGGCTTGAAGAATCACCCAGTTATGGACTTTCTTATGCCTGGGCACAAGTTAGGTGTAAGTTGTCCTATATGATACATGGGCGACTTAAATATAGGTTTATTAGTAATTTTATATACGAAATTGTGAGAAATATTGATCTGGATTTAATTTGAAATTTGGCGAACAACACGCTAAATTATTGGAAATCTGGATTTAATTGGAAATCCAGTGGACAGCATATGAAATTATGATGTGTTATACTTATGAAGCAGCAAACCAAATCAATGAATACAATAAACACATATGATACTGCAATGCTATGAAGCTTTTAGTGAAGCCAAGAGTAATTTATTGGAAATTTGGTGGACAACACTCTAAATGACAAGAATTAAATGTGTAATGAAGCAGTGAACCAAATCAAAGGGAATGAACACAATTAACACATATGATACTGCAATTTGATGAAGCTTTTAGTCAAGCCAAGAGTAATTTACAAGAAAGTAGCAATGTTGGAGAATAGATGTGAAGCTACAACATTTGATTTTTACATTCGGATTGTAATTCCTTTGTATCTATTTTTGACAGAAAATGAAGAGTCTAAAAATAGAAAATGAAATTGAGGGGATTTGTCATGATGTGAAACTCAAAAAGTACAAAATTTTGGTTTTTCAAAATATTCTACATACTTGTATTTCACAATTTGGGATTTCTTTGTAGTGGATTTAGAAGTCAAAGCATGCTGAACATGGTTAAGCACCCCTTCATCATGTAGTACACTTTCAAAGCTTCCAATGCATCTTGAACTTGGTCATTTCGAGCTATGGTCACAAAGTTATGCCTTTGACAAGGCGACATTCTAGTTTTCTGGTATCCTGTTTCAAAATTGCCCGACTATTACCTTGAGCAACTACATACTTGGTCTAAGATTATAGCTTACATTTGGCTAGCCCTGCAAAGAGAAATTTTAACCTCTGATATCCTACATATGAAAGGATGGATTAGACCTTCATGCTGCACAAATTTTGTCAAAGGTTTGATAGCCTATATGTGAAAGTCCATAGATGCAAGACTCGCGAAAAACTCGCTGAGTTTCAAAAAACTTGCGAGTTTTTTTTGATGGCGAGTAGTTCGTGCAAAAACTCGCTTGTTTCACTCGCTGAGTTTTTGTGAAAAACTCGCTGATTTTTTGGTGAGTTTTTACCAAAAACTCGGCGAGTCTGTTAAAAAAACTCGACAAAAGTGGCATTGGGGCATTTCAGTCTCTTAAAAAATCAGGAACACGCTTGGTCAATATATTTCAAAATATATTTAAGTATAGAATTTCCTATACTTTAAATATTTTGAAATATACTTTCAGGATGTTTGAGATAGGTTCTAGATCCATGGGATTTAACATGCATATTCTAGATTTTGGAGGATCCATCAGATTTCAGACTTAACCAATTTTTCAGGGTTTCAGGGTTTCAGACTTAGCCAAATTCAGGGTTTCAGGGTTTCAGTCTTAGAATCAGCCATCAGGATTCTGCATGAGGATGTGATTTTGTACTCAATTTGCATTCAAATCAATCAAATTTAATAGAAAACACTTTTGTACTCATTTATGGACTCATTGATTTGGATGAGATAGATCGTTACAGTGATTGGACATGGCGGGATGAGCAGCCTTCATTGTTTTCCGAGGATGAGATCTATGATTTGGAAAGACAGACAATCGACGAGGGGGGTGGAATCGGTTGATTGAGATTCTCATTGGATGACATTGAGGATGAGGAGACATTGCCACCAGTACCACTACTAGCATCTACATCCAGGATGGAGGTTGAGCCACTGTCTGTCATGCCGAGGATGGAGGAGCCACAGCAGATTCCTAGGACTAGATGCTCTAGTTCTACCACTCCCCTAGTTTTCACTAGACTTGGGAAGAGGAAGATGTAGTATTTAGTATTTACTTTGAGTTTTACAAAAACAATTTGCTATTTTCATTTTGTTTTAGACTATCAATATTAGCGCATTCCATATGAGGATGCCATTTTGTACCCAATTTGCTTTGAAATCAATCAAATACATCTAGACTCGGCTTGTTTCTGATTTATTAACTCATTGGATGCATCTTATCATTGAATTTTGCAAAAAAAATGCGTTTTTAATGAAATTTAATCAATTTTTTAAGTTGCCGATTTTTTTCGAGTTTTTTGCCGAGTTTTTGCCGAGTCGAGTTTTTCGGGCTTGGCGAGTTTTTGCTTTTGGCGAGTTTTCCAACTGTGTGAAACAATTCATCACCTACTCTTGGAATGTTCCTTTGCAACGAAGGCTTGAAATGAACAAGATCGCCTCAACTTTCCATGAAATCATGTTCTAGAACAAGATTCAGTGGTAAGGTCTTATCAAACTTCTTCCTTCATGTATTACCCTATGGCGGTATTTCAAAATCTAGTTGCACACATCATAACCTTGAACCGCAAGCTTCACTCATTCCCATGCTACACACACCTTGAGCATTTACCCTCCTAATGGAGGAGTAAATTTTACTGTCCAAGCTCAACAACCCCCAAACACCATGCTCTTCTGTTGCCATTCATACCTTTCAGAAATGTATTTGACCCATGGCCTTGTTAAGCCCTTAATGGTTACTGCATTTCTGCTGAATGACAAAGAGGCATTTAATTGTCGTGTTGCCATGTACATCCATCAGTTATCCCAAAGCCCTATTAACCAAACTCCTCTGCAAAATGTTGTTGCACCAGCACAAGCAATGGCCAAGAAAATGAAGCAATTTGCCTTCCTCAAGAGATCAATAATTGCCAAGATGATGTTAGTAGCAGATTGGGGATCACAGACTACAAAATTGAGCATGTGGTCTCTCATAAGTTGAATAATGTGAGCATATGCTTGCCCGGGGTGTGAGAAAGTGTCTTGATGGCATGTAACACCAGATTGAAAGGTTAAAAGTCATGGAAAACTCAAGCAGAATCAGGCATAGGATAATACTTAGGTGGAAGCTTTGGAAGCTTACCTTGTTTGCATAATGCTAGTCATCTTTCCTGTGTGTTGATTGTTGAATCAAAAACCTTCAAATTTGAATAAATCATGCAAACATCCCACCACTTAGGCATCTATTTATACTATCCTAGTGGGAACCCTGCGTCATCCTCCATTGTGAGAAGAAGAGTAGGAAACATTCTATTGATGAAGGCACAAGCCTAAATGGCTGTGTATTTTACTAAGTAAAAAGGGCTTGTGGAGGAGGCTTCTCGATCTTGTTGCAGTCTGTTTACCACAATATGGTGTGTTTCACAGAATATGAAGTAAACAGAAATAAAGTAGCAGTATAGTGCATCATACGAACATAACAGAATTACTCAGAATAGACCATTGTATTCATCATTGATTCACAGGAAACATTACAATGTTCATGACAGCAACATACATATTTCATTATGACTCCAATGTTTGCATATCAACTATTGTCAAATCCCCGATGTCCCGACTACAATGTATTGACGCTCTAAATACTCATCGCCAAGGTTGGTTGTGATGCCAACCGTTGGTACGGACTCCAAACTACCCGACCCGTTGGTTGGTACCGACAACTAATTACATCATTTGTTTACTTAAACTATTTTGCTGTCTACATCTATCCCCCCCTCAAAATTGGTCGTCTTCCAGACGACATTTACATCAAAACAACAAAATTATGACAAAAACTCAAAAACATCCTACTGAGAGTGGGGAGGTTGGAAGGACGTCCCTAGATGTACTGAGGAGGTTGGGGTGGCTGATCGTTGCTGTGCCTGTAGCTTCCTTGCTTCCTCTGTCCTTTGCTGCAACTAATGTTAGGCCACTAGCTCTCACTCTCTTGTTGCCTTCACCATTGTTTGCACTTATTTCCCGTCAAACTTTCCCAGGCTTCCATTCCTGTATCCACAATTTTTTTTTTTCACCTCACTGAACCATCTTCACAGCAACAATAGTGTGGTGTACGGCAACCTCCTTGACGGCCTTATGCAATCCTTGAAGTCTTGTGTACGGCTTCCCTTCGTTTGGCTCCTTCCCTGTACGACTTTCTCTGAATTTGTACGGCAGCCTCTGTGAAATCTGTACTTGGCGGCCTGATGTCCTTTTCTCTTCTTTTTCTGACTCCCTCCTCTTCCGGTATGGGCGTTTGGACAGTTTTGTGTTTAATTTGCAAGGGACGGAGGATTTTTAATTTGTCAGGGGCGGGGGAACACCGTACGCCGTACGTCGTATGGAATTTTTTTGATTTTTTTTTTGTTTTTTATTTTTTATTTATTTATTTTTTAATTTTTGATTTTTTTTTGAATTTTTTTTGAATTTTTTTTGGCCCAGGCCATACGTTGTACAGCGTGGTTGACATTTTATTTTTTTCGTCTTTTCCATGTCAAATTGAATCTGATTTGTCTATTTTTCTCCGATGGGTTCCACGTTCGATCTGCAACTTCGACTGGAATTGTTGTCTTAAAAAAAAATAAACTATCTGACTTTTGAACATTATTTTTTCTCTGCTAATTGTCACCGATCGCCAAATCATTGCCAGTCGAGGGAAATACTCTATAGTCCTTTCTGTATGGTCTCTTTCTGGCCGGTGTTTTCAATGCCATGTTCCCGTCGTTAGTTTCATCACCCTGATTCACCTTGCTTGTCAATGACTCTTCATACCTGATCACCTCGTCTGGTTCAAATGTATGTACAAGTGTATCATCTATCTTGGCTTCATCCTCTGTATATTCTTTCTGTGCCTCTCCTGGTCGACTTGTCTCTACCACTATTTGCTCTGTTACTTCCGACTGATTATTATCTTCCTTCCCTTTGTCACTCATTATTGGTTCCCTCTTGCCAAGTGGTCGAGTGTTTGTCAATCCATCAAGTGCTTCATTCGTGAACCATGTTTCACTCGTCGGCCTAGAGTTGCCCAGACTTTCACTCGTCGGCCTAGAGTTGCCCAAACTTTAATTCGTCGGCCGAGAGTTGCCGAGAGTTTCACTCTTCTACCGAGTTTTGCCAAGAATTGCACTGTCATGACTTGCATTGCTAGGGCTTGCACTATGAGGACTTGCATTGTTCATCGGAGAGCTCTCGCCGACTTCTTTTATTGAAATCATATTACATTCCGGTTGAAAGAACTCGTAATCTTCCATCTGCCAGTGGAAGAGCCCACTAAAGGAATTAGTTTCATCCTCAGAACATTCTTGCAATTTTAATACTTCTTCCTCATCAGGTTCCATTGGCCCTCTGCCAACAGACTCCCCTCTGTCTGAATCGGAATCCGATGCTAATTCCTCACTTATAGCCTGTGTTCTCAGATCTATGACAATCTTCTTACCTTTGTTTTCTATTGACAATGTGTTCTTTTTCCAGTTATGGTTGGCCTTGGCGGCTATCAGCCACCCTAGGCCGAGTAATGCATCGTAAGACGCATTTTGTGCTGTTATGACTACAAAGTTTAATCGAAAGAGTTGGGTGCCAGTCCTTACTTTCTAAGCCATTAGCACTCCCAGCGCTTTAATTCTGTGCTGGTCTGCTCCCAATAACTGGAAATTTTGTGGCCATAGTGTAGGTTTCCCCAAGCACTTCCACGTATCTTCTGTCAGCACATTCACTCTCGATCCACCATCGATTATTGTGTTCGTCAGGTGACATCCACCGATTTCCATGTGTACGACGGCTGGATTCTTGCCATTGTTAATGGCCAACAGTCTCAGATTGACGACTTGTTCTCCTTCCAACGATGGCTCCACTATGACATCTTCATCCTTTGTTTGCCCTTTTGAGTTCCCTTCCATCGCCTTTGAGATCGCCACCATCAATTGCGGCATGCTCTGTAGAAGATCCGCTATCTTGACCGATACAGTGGTTTGCAGCACCTGATTCACGATACTTTTGTCTGACTCTGGTCGTACGGTAGTTGTTCTTCTGTTCTTTCCTTCCGTTTCCATTGCCATCTCTACTTTTTTTTCTAGCCTCTCGAAGTCTCTCCTTCTCGGTTCGGGGATTTGGATACGTCGCCTTTTTCCATTGTGCTCGGGTGACCGCCAGGATCTCTTCATCATTCTCCTTGAAACTGATTAGGTTCACCCCTTTTTGCTTCGGGCAATCTTTTTCTTCGTGATCTCCAGGCCCACACCACTTGCATAATGCATTTATTGTGTTCTGATTGTTGTTCGGGCATTCTCTTGCAAAGTGTCCCCACTCGTTGCATTGCCAGCACTGTATCATAGGTCGCCCCTTGCTATCGTATTGCAATTTGTTTCTCGGACTTCTACTGCTTTGGTAACCTCCAGGGGATGCATGGCTATTGTACTAGGGCTTTGGTGGTGTGTTCGGCGATGTTGATGGTTCCTCTTGAGTTAAGAGTACTTGCGTACCCCTTGCTTTCAGATTGTATGGGCATTCCTTGATGGAATGCCCCATCACTTGGCATATATCACAAAATAATTTTTTCAGACAATTTGCCTTTGTATGACCTTCCCCCTTGCAATCTGTACACCACAGTTCTTTGGCTTCCTTTGTACTCTCCTTGTCGGCCTTCAGTTCTTTCATCATTCTCATCATGTCCTTCCTGAGTGCTTGCATGGTCTTTGACTCACTGTTGCTGTTGTCATCCGTACTCTCCTTGTCGTCCGTCTTCCTTTTCCCTCGGAAGGATATTTTATTTTCACTCTCTATATCCATCGCTCGATTGTACGCTTCATCGTATGACGACGGAGGCACAACTTTCATTTTCTTTCTCAGCGATGGGTGCAACTCTTCGATGAACCATCGCTTCTTCAGCCCGTCGGCCGGCTAAATCTCCAGTTTTCCCAACAATTCTTTCAGTCTCTGATTGTAGGTTCGCACATTCTCGTGCTTCCCTTGCTTCGTACTATAGATCTCCGCTACAATTTCACTGTCATCCCTCAGAAGTTTGAATTCGCCTTGGAATGCCCTCTTAAGTAATCTCCATGATGCCCTGTGTGCTTGGGCCAACTTTGTGTACTAGTCAATGGCACTATCTCTCAGTGTCACTGGAAATGCTTTCAGCCAGTAGTCCACATCATCTTGCCCATTGGCTATCCAAATCGTCTCGCACGTCTTACAGTGTCGTACTGGATCTTCTGATCCATCCCCCGTAAATTTTGGCAGCGTCTACCTCTTTGTTGGCGGAGTCACCATCCTTCCCCGATGCCCTCCTTGTGCGTTGGACCTGACTGGACTGGTTCTCTCGCAACGTCCCGGTGCGTCACTTGCACTCTCGGCCACGTTCGAGTCTTCCCCGCATCCTCTATCAGCGTCCTCTACACCTTGAGTCTCCTCAGGTTCGTTTTGATACTCCCTCTGCCCTGGGGTCTTAGGCTTAGATTTTCCAACTCTCGGCCCTTCGTCGTCCGATATGGATAACTCTCCGATGCGGTGTATGCTATTTTCAATTTCTTCTGTCAATTCATTTTCATTCCCTTTTTCTTTATTTATCAGCGGTGTCTTGAAAATTCCTTCGTCGGCATGATGATGTTCATTGACAATTTGTCTCAGTGTTTTCCTTCGTTCTTCTTGTTCCTTTAATCTCAATGAGCTTCGTGTTCTTTCCTCTGGTGTTTCATGCCCACTTGGTACTCGGTACTTATCCTTATTGAGTTGTATGGGCATTAATTACTACTCGGATGAGGAGATAGTCGACCTCTTGGTCGACGTGCAATTGATCCCAGATGACCGACTGAGGGATCTCTCGTCTGAGAGCGTCTTCACGATCCTCGTTTGCTTGTACTGGCTCTTCGGTCGGCTGCCCCATCACGACGCCATCTTCATTGTGTTTTTTTTTTTCAACCCTAGTTACACCCGACGGTTTGCTTGTTTCTGACGATGCCACTTGTCTGATGGTTTCCGACGACTCAACTTGTCATCGACAGCCAATTTGTCATCTGATGGTCTCCGACGACTCAACTTGTCATCCGATGGCCTCGGACGACTCAACTTGTCATCGACTTGTCACTTGATGGCATTGGACGACTCAACTTGTCATCGACTTGTCACCCTCGACCCGTTTTCGAATTGGCAACGACGCCAAATGTTTACCGCAATATGGTGTGTTTCACATAATATGAAGTAAACAGAAATAAAGTAGCAGTATAGTGCATCATACGAACATAACAAAATTACTCAGAATAGACCATTGTATTCATCATTGATTCACAGGAAACATTACAATGTTCATGACAGCAACATACATATTTAATTATGACTCCAATGTTTGCATATCAACTATTGTCAAATCCCCGATGTCTCGATTACAATGTATTGACGCTCTAAATACTCATCGCCAAGGTTGGTTGTGATGCCAACCGTTGGTACCGACTCCAAACTACCCGACCCGTCAGTTGGTACCGACAACTAATTACATCATTTGTTTACTTAAACTATTTTGCTGTCTACACAGTCTTGATTGCGTTTTTATCTTTTTAATGTTCTGATGTTCTAATGAGGTGTTTCTTTTTCAAAGAAGCTCTATCTTGAGTTGCTATTGCCCATTTGCATAGGGATTTTTGTACATTTAATGCTTAATAATGTTCGGTCTAATGTCCTCAAAGCAAGCCTGTTTTTAGGTAGGCTCTAGTAGTTTTTTCTCTGAGTAGGGTTTCTTTCTGTTAATGGTTTCTATTTCTCCTTTTCAAATTGTTTGCTCCTCTTGTTCTGTCTTATTCATTCCAGTATTTAGACTAGTGTACCCTAAGGTTTTTGGGTAATTCATGAAACCTTCCCTTGTGTCTAGGGCTCTATAAGAGGACGTCCTTGGGGATGTTCCCCTCTTTGGGGGACGTTAGGGGACGTCTTGTCTTCCTTGGGATGGCTGAGGGACATCCAAATGTCTCTTTAACGTCTCAAGGATGGCAAGACATTCGCTGTGGCCATCATTAAAATAGACATTTAAGCATAAAAAAATTTGAAAAAACAAAAAAAAAGGTTTGGAGCTTGGTTAAAAGTAATAAAATTATGAAAAATGGAATGGACCATGAATGCCACCCCTAGACCCTTGCTTTAAGTTTAAAAAGCAAAAAGAAAAAATATATTTTCAGCCATGCTACATAGAAAAACAACATTGTGTCCCCGTTTTAATGAGTAATTGAATTCCATTTATACTTTTGGTTTGCTGAGTTAAGTTCCAATCCAAGTGATTCTACTATGGTTACAATTCAATGATTATAGAAAGGAAATATAATGGTCTTAGTGAAGATGCTTGGATTTTTGACACATATACTTTGGCATTGCAACTTCTTGTGGATCTTTGTCTATTTCTTGTCTTTAGTGAATCGCCTACTTGGAAACATGTTGAAGCTTCTGACTGATTTTATAAAATGACCCATTCAAAATTTGGATGGCATTGGTGTATCTTGCTTTTATTCGTTTGATGAATAATGTAGGAGTATAGTTGATCCAGATCCCAGGATGTGATGGGTCAATTTCTGAAATAAATTTTATTGAATTTGAATTATATTTTAACCATTTCATTTTCAGATTTTGCAAAAACATATTTATAATGAATTTTGATAAAATATGTTCAATGTAATAAATATTTAAATATTTATAATCAACAATCAAATATCATTGATGAAAATCATTTGACGTATTCATTTATCAAGATGGTGTGAATACATATCTAAATCAAATCATTGTAACCATAGTTGGAAAACTCGGACTCGCCGCGGACTCGGCAGCCCAAAATAGGACTCGGACTTAGGACTCGGCAAAAAACTCGGCTAGAACTCGGCAAAGAAGAAAACCGTAGTTTTACAAAAAAAACAAAAAGAAATTAATGCATTTAGAGAACATAAGAGCCATAATTCAAACATTACACATGTCATATGATCTTCAAACACTCAATATTTGAAATTTCATCATTCATGAACCATAATCATACGATTCAATGTTCATACTCATAGTTTCAAACTTTCAAATGTATAACAACATCATAAGTTTATAAATGTTTACATATAATGATGTCAAAATGAGAAAAACAACCAAATAAAATCTACATCTTCCTCTTTCCTCTCCTAATGTAACTCAATTTTTGAGGCCTCGAACTAGAAGGTTAGTCTCCTTAGCTTGTAATCTCCTCTTCTCCAGCTTCTAATCCACTATGCAGACCTGTTGTGTGCCTCAAAGAGTGTTAAAATGAAGAAAAAAAAAAAAAAAAAAGAGTTTTAAATGTTGCTGGGCGTTCAAGTGCCAGACCAAGAGTCCAGGGTCGGGACTCGGGAGTCCTACCTTGGGACTCGCGCGAGTCCCAGGATAGGACTCCCGAGTCCCGACCCTGGACTCTTTAAGACTCGACTCGCGAGTTGACTCGGCTCGCCATAGGACTCGCGAGTCTGCCGAGTTTTGGAGAGTCCTAGTAGAGTTTTCCAACTATGATTGTAACGACTAGTCTCACCCCAGGAAGATCCAGTGGTTTTGACTCTCTTAGCTATGGCACACTCCAGGGGGAACATTTCTATTTAGAACACAGCATGTGAATCATGCACAACAAAGTAGATGCTCAAAGAAAAGCTTTGGCTAGGACAATCTTGGGTGTACTCTGTACCTTGAGTTGGACATACCTTGTATTCCCCTTCTTCAATGCCCATAGCCCACCAAACCTATTATCAATATATTCATGAGCTGATGAATATTACATTGTAGAATGGCTTATTATTAAGCCGAATGAAACAGCCAATCCTATTATTTAGGAACAAACTCCCAACAACCTACAACCTATGCGAAACAATTTACAACAATGTGCTAATGATAGCATAATAATAACAAATATAAAACTAAAATATATCCCATAATGCTAACATTAATTTATATTAATCTAATACCCACACCCCTCTCCGCCCCCCTTAATGACTAAACTTGACAAATTTATCTTTACCAAGTGGTTTAGTCATTATGTATCTAACCTGGTCCTCTATAGGACAATAATAAAGATAAATGTCTTCATTATCAATCAACTAGCGAACGTAATGATGACGAACTCCAATATGTTTAGCTTTGGCATGATAGACTGGGTTCTTTACATCTTGAGAACACTTTGGTTGTCACAGAAAAGTGAGGTTGGTATGAAGTCAACATATTGTTGATAAAGAATGCTAAAGTCAAGGAACTGTTTGACATATTGAAGGACTTGTTTTGCAACTTGTCAATGCTCGTATTGAGGCTTAGAGATAGACATGAATTGAGAAAGACAACTAACTGCAAAACATAGATCTGGTCGAGTAGTATTAAGATAAATCAAACTACCTACCAATTGTTGATACACAGTTTCATTGACTAGTGATGAGACAATGGTAGTTGAGAGTTTGATCCCAACTTTGATAGGTGTAGATGTAGCATTACATTCAGTAATTTGAAATTTTTACAAAAGAGATTTGGCATACTTAGTTTGGGATACAAAAATTTTATGATCAGTTTGCCAAAATTCCACATCTAAACAATATTGAAGCAGGCCTAGATCTGTCGTTTCGGAAACAAAACATATATCATGTTTCACCTGTTCAATTAAAATAGCACTGCTTCCGATGATAGCAAGATCATCAACATAGACAATCAGGATCACTATGTCACCACCACTGATTTTGACATAGAGAGTAGGTTCAGAATAGCTTTTTTTAAAACCAAAATCTCAAAGATATTGATCAATTTTAAAATACCAAGCTTGAGAAGCCTGCTTAGGTCCATACAAGGACTTTACCAACCTGCAAACCAAATGTTCTTTGCATGGAACCTGCAACCCCTGTGGCTGAGTCATGTAGACCTCTTCCTCCAAGTCTCCATTCAAGAATGTACTTTTGACATTCATCTGATAGACCTTCCATCCAAGTTGAGCAACAATGAAGATAGCCAACTGAAAGGTTACCACTTTTACAGTAGGGGCAAAGGTCTCTTCAGAGTCTTCCCCTTCCTCTTGTGCATATCTTTTAGTGACAAGATGAGCTTTGGACTTGTCCGATGAGCTTTGTACTTGTCTAAAGAACCATATAATTTACATTTTACTTTATAAATCCATTTGCAACCAATGGATTTATTTCTTGGGGGCAATTTCGACAACACCCAAGTCTTATTTTTCATCAAGGCATCATATTCCACCTTCAGGGCAGCTTCCCATTCAGACTTCCCTTTGGCCTCTACAAATGTATAGGCTCAAATATCTGTGAAACGATAGAAGTTAGACTCACCACCTTGCACAAATTGTTTTCCTGAACGTGTAGATCGACCTTCCATTGCCTTTGGCAATTCATCCTCTTGAACATCTGTCATCATGGTATAGTACCACTTTGGTCTCTTTTGTTGGCCCTTCTAATTGTGTTGTGAAGACAGAGCATCACTCTCTTCTCCAACTGATTCCCTCCTGGAATGTGATGCTTCTGATGTTTCTTCTTTGATTTCAACGTCAAAACTTGTTCTAGAATTAGGAGCAGTTACCCATTCACTACTATTTGTAGAATTACTATTAACGGAAAAGAATGCTATTTTCTCATCTATAATAACATCTCTATTAACCACAATTTTGTTTGTAGAGACATTTAGTAGTCTGTATGCTTTGGTTTGTTCACTATAGCCAACATATATATATGGTTTGCTTTTTGCTTCTAAATTACTTCTCTTTTCCTTAGGAATATGTGCAAAAACAAGACAACCAAAAACTCGAAAATCACCTACAGAAGGTTTTCCATCTGACCATGCTCTTCCTTAGGAGTGACATTCTGCAAGGCTTTACAAGGACTGCGATTAATGATGTAAGCTAATGTATTCATAGCTTCTGCCCAGTACCTATATGGCACATTTCGACTGTGCACCGTGCAACTTGCCATCTTTGTAACTATCCTATTCCTCCTTTCCATTACTCCATTTTGGTGTGGAGTGTACGGATTAGTATACTATCAATGTATACCTTCCTCCTTACAGAATTCCTTGAATCGGCAGAGACGAACTCACCTCCATTATCTAATCCAAGTTTCTTGACTTTTTACTTGTTTGTTTTTCAACAAAAGCTTTCCCCGCCACAAAATTAGAAAAGCACTCTAACTTATTCTTCAAAAAATAGATCCACATTTGTCTGGAAAAGTCATCAAGAAGTAACAAGAAATACTTTGCACCAGACATAGTAAGAATCTTCATAGGACCATGCAAATCAATGTGAACCAAATCTAAAACCTCTTTGGCTTGCCATGCCTCATCAGTATCAAATTGATGTTGACTTTGTTTGCCCATCTGACACCTTATGCATACATTTTGAGTTTCTTGAATGGATGGAAGCCCATCTGTGATATTAGTCTTACTGAGCATAGACAAATACTGATAATTCAAGTGACCATAACTTTCATGCCAAAGTTTATTGGTACTCTCAACTGCTGCTAATGCATGTGCCTTTGCTATTTTGGGATCGACCAATTTATACAATCCCTTTTCACCAATGCCAACAACAATCACTTCGTTATCTTGAAGAGGAGTTACCATACATTTGTTTGCTTGAAAGTTTACACAAAGATTAGGATTCTCAGTGATCTCACTTATAGATAGTAGGCTTTTGTTCATGTTAGGGACATACTGAACATTTTTAAATGTATAATTTACACCATTATTCAGTGTCACCTTAACATTCTCACATCCTTTTACAAAGTGAGTCCAACCATCACCTAAAGAAACAGATTCACTACTATTATCCTCAACAAAACTTACATACCAATCTCTGAGACACGTATAGTGTCGAGATGCACCAGAGTCGAAATACCAAGTTGTAGACTCAACAGATTGGGTCTGTGATGCTACAAAAGCAAAGTCATTTGTTGCTCCTTGTTCATCTTCCTTAGCAGCATTTGCATATTGTGACTTGTTTTGACTGCTTTCAAGATCTCATTGTCACTTCCGACAATCTTCCTTGAAGTGTCCTGGCTCTTTACAATCATAGCATTTTCACTTGGATCTTTGTGTTGACTTACTGCCCTTTGAAGATTCACTTGATGAACTAGTTGCTTTATTATGTTTTTCTCTATTATTGCTTTGTGCACTGAATGCACTCTCTATGATGTTTGAAGTTGCTGTGCCTGACTATTCTTGCCTTCCTTCCTTTTGTAAAAGAAGTGATGACAACTTCTCAAAATAAAGTTCTCGAGTCTCCAGAATTAGATGTAGGGACTCAATAATGGAATCAAATGATGATGGAAAATCATGCATCACCAAAGAAACCAAATCCTAATCATCTACTGGCTCTTCAATGGCTGCTAGTTGATCACTGAGATCCTTCAACTGCAAAAGATAGTCAGAAATAGATCCTCCTTCTTGTAACTTAGTGGAAAAAAAAGATTTTTTAAATACAAAGCCCTCCCAGCTTCTGATACTTGATATTATGTTTTGAGATTCTCGCACAATGCAGAAGCTACAGTGGCATTTCTAGCCTTTGGCACTAATGCATCAACAACAAACAATTTTAGAAGCACTAAAGTTTCCTTATGCCTTTTGTCATAGTCCTTCGGATTATCTTCAAGTCATGCCTCCTTGTTCAACATAATTTGATCAAGATCAGGATATTTACAAATAGTGAGTATTTTTTGACTCCATAAAATTATAATTCTTTCTGGTCAACTTTTGAGAGTCGGGGAAAAGCAATGTTTGGATTCTTGCCATTGCAAGACAGTACACTAGACTTGAGGTTTACAAAAACAATTAAATCGGGAGATTCGTTAGAGCTGGAACAAAATAACTTTACTAGGATATTTTAGACTCCTCTAGACACAATGTGGCAAGTTTTTAAGAGAAAATTCCTCACGGTTTAAAAGATATTAAATAATACATTAACAATATCTTTTCAGGAAAATTACTGTAACAATTAAAACTAGAGATCTGTTAGAGTTGGAACAAAATCACTTTACAAGGATGTTTTAGACTCCTCTAGAGTTAGACACAATGGAGCAAGTTTTCAGGAGAAAATTCCTCACTGTTCAAAAGATATTAAATTAACAATATTTTTTTAGGCAAATTATCATAACAATTAAAACTGGAGACTGGAAAATGCTGCAGCAAAACAAATTGACAAGGGACTTTATAGGATGATTATTCACAGTTTGACCAATTTTCAAGAAAAAATACCCTTCCAAAAATTCCTCACTGTTCAAAAGATATTAAATTAACAATATTTTTTTAGGCAAATTATCATAACAATTAAAACTGGAGACTGGAAAATGCTGCAGCAAAACAAATTGACAAGGGACTTTATAGGATGATTATTCACAGTTTGACCAATTTTCAAGAAAAAATACCCTTCCAATCAAAAGATATGAAATTAATCCTCTCCCAGGCAAAACTAAGGCAAATATACAGGATTTTTGTAAAGTTTTAAATAAACTTTATAAATTTAAATGTGTTGCCCTTAATTTATATGAAACCAAACTTTATATTAAAAGCAAAAGACCTCTCCTATATGGCTGTACTGCTGCACTCAACACAGCTCCTTCATTTGCTGATTTTAGTGATCAAAATGTTAAACATTTAGAATGCTGTTGTCACAGCCTGTGCCTAGCATGCAGACAATCGACTCCCTCAAATTGCCACCTCTCACACCCTTCAACGCCTCACAGGACTGAGGAACTTCAACGCCTCCTGGCCAAGACAGCAAAGGAAAAACACCAAAATCCCACACCTTTTTGGAAATGTATTACGCGAAACTCAGCAATAATACTTCAATGCCTTATAGGTACTTAGCCGCCTCCTCTGCAAATGAAAACACAACTATATATCCAGTCAATTCCTCAAAGCAATACTCTTCAATATGAAAGAATGATTGCAGCTGCTGTAACACAAGAATAAAGATCTATTGATGGATCTGATACCATATTATCATTGTATTCTTGAGTTGATGAATATTACATTGTAGAATGGCTTATTGTATAAACCAAAGAATGAAACAACCAATCCTATTATTTAGGAACAAACTCCCAACAACCTACAACCTATGTGAAACAACTTACAACAATGTGCTAATGATAGCACAATAATAACAAATATAAAACTAAAATATATCCCATAATGCTTAGTTATATCCTATTATGCTAACATTAATCTATATTAATCTAATAAAACCACTTTCTTCCTCATGTGGTCTCCATGCCATTTCTAGGTCTCTCATAAATGGTTTATATAATATTTTGAGGGGTGGTTTATAGGCCATGACACCCTTTCATAAAGAATTAATTCTTTTGCCCTATTTTCTTTCGAGATTATTCACTCTTTGTTTTTCACGTGATAGTCATTTATTTACAATTTTTTTCAAAGTTAATTAAACATATTTCTTTTACCCCTTTTTTTACTCAAGGGTAATTACATATAACTTATGTTTTTCTCCCTTTTAATTCTAAAGGGTTATTTACATATGAAAATAACTTTTTCATTTCGGGGAAAAAGTCCTTTAACATTTCTCTCCCTATAAATCAGCTGATGTCCTCAATAGCACAAGCATCTACAACATAACTCACAAAAATAATTAGTCAAACACGTGCAGATGTAGCACTATCAATATCACAATGAATTCCTTTAACATCATCTACGATCTTGTTTCACAAAATTCTATCGTAAGCATCAATAACTACTTTGATCCTTTGAATCATTATGCAAATACAACCTCATTGTAGATAACCAAATACAATTTGAAGGGCAACAACTACCTAATTACCCCCTAAACAAAGTTCACATCACTTCACACAATCACTCAAACAGAGCTTTGGGACAAGTCTGAATCCACCAAGGATTCAATGTAAATCAATTTTCTTTACATCAATTCAATGTTATGAACAAGGTGTTTATAATACCTAAACCGTCACACAGAGAATTCCAACATACATCACCTTGTTATAAACTCATAGATAATCAATAATATGATATAACACTTCAAGGATCTTAGTCCTATACCATACTTAGCAAAACACATGTAAAAGGTTATTGGGTTGATCAGGTCCAATAACAAAATACAATAAAAACAAAGATGGTTCAAAAAATCCCACAAGGCATCTTAAGCAACAATAATATAGTAACAAGCTAATAACACCCATATAGCACTAAATAGAGAAATACCAGGTTTAATCATTCCTTCTTTTAAGTAATTGGGTTAATTGAATTTTAGTTTAATTTAGGGATGGAGACTAGTTTTGATAGTTCAATTAAATTTTCAAAAAAAAAAATCCTCAGTTTCTTGTATAACATGTTTATTAATCTTGTCAAACTTCCATATCATAGAAAATTTGCAATTGAGAAACGGTTTTGATTTTTAGCTATGTACCTCGGGAATGTGTCCCCTACGTTTTAGGCCTGTTTCGTATGGGGGACATTTCGGGGATGCCGAGACAGGTCGGAAACATTCTATCACCATCCCTAATCATCAAAAAATTTTGGAAACATTTTCAAAATGTGTACTTTTTTGTTGGGTATGGCAGTGTATGGCTAGCCATCCCCTACAATCTAGTCAACATAAAATGCAATTAAAAAAAAACACAAAACTAAAAAAAGGGATGGGGGAGCCCACAATGATCCTTCGACCTCCTTACACCAACCCTAAACCTAAAAAGGCACACTAACAAAAAGAAAACAAACTCACTCATTTTGCCATTTTCCATATTGTGAAGAAGAAGATAAAGGGGAACAAATGTGAGAAGAGAAGAGAACAACAGTGAGAAGAAGGCAAGAGAGCATCAAAACTACATCAACTTAAAAAGTGATAAAATTATGAAAAATGGCATAAACCTTGAAGGTTTGTGTGGTCTCAAAGGACCTTCCAACCCCTTTAGACCAACCCTAATCCTAAAAAGACACTACCAACGAAAACACAAAAAAAAACTCATTTTGCCATTTTCCATATTGTGAAGAAGTAGACAAAGAAGAATAATTAGAGGAGGAAAGAGAGCATCAAAACTACATCATTATCTTAAAAGCGATAAAATTATGAAAAATGGCATACGTCTTGAATGTTTGTGTGGTCTCAAAGGCTTTAATTTGGGCTTGGTGGCGGGGGCTCCGCCCCTCAACCTTGCTTTGTATTGTAAGGGCGAGCTAGGGATGTTGCCCTTGAACCTCGTGAGGGGCGCTACCCCTAGACTTTGCTAGAGGCGTTGCCCCTAGTGCCCTGTTGTAACAAGTCAAAAGTTAAAACAAAATAAATTGCATAATTGAACTTTAAATGAGTTAAACAATTTCATGAAAACATACACTAATATTTTTTTTCATTGCATAATTGAACTTTAAATGAGTTAAACAATTTCATGAAAACATACACTAATATTTTTTTTCATTTAAAACAATAATATTATGACATCTTTAGAGCTTAGCAATCAATGCAACATAAATTTCAAAAAGCCTTTATGAAACATTCATAATATGTATTTGATGCTCATACCAAGAAGTACAAATCAATTGTAGGACTGTTATTCGATAAAATATATACAAAAGATATATGTACAAAGTTAATATCCAATCTACGATAGGTACAATAATATACTCAAATTTAATAATTTTCTTCGAGTGCAAGCAACATGGCATCTGTCAAGCTGCATGGAGGGGGAGCACCATCTGAGTGCGTTACCTCCAACCATAGATTAGTGGTCCCCCGCACACCTTCCCACTAGAAGTGGCTCGACCCTTCAACGAGGGTGATAGATAGTGGTATCTGCAAAAGTACCATGACCAAATGTGAGAATCAAGTGTAAAGAATACCAACACTATCACATGGAATCTGTCATACAAACCTTGGATGCTGTCTATCTATACATAACATTCGACTACCATGCAATCCTATAACTGACAATGCATGCAACTACTGCATCACTTTGGCCAAAGCGTTTATTTAGTCGCATTCCTATTTAGGGATATGTGGGTCATTTGTTCACATACTACTCTTGCTTGACTCAATATAAAATCATTCCATATTTTTAAAAATTTGGAAACAAATCAAAACACAAATCTCCAATCAAACCACATCATTTCATAAACTTTCAGCGTTCCTTTCCCGAAAGTGGAATAACATAAAAATATATCATATATGAAATGGTCTATTCGCTGTTCCAATTAGGTAGAACTCATATTTTATGTCATTATAATGATTATATAGTCCTATACGTGGATGTACTACTCACCTATGTGAGGGCAGTCAGGTACAAGACTGACATAATCATAATATTATGAGTTTGACTATGTGACAGTCAAGCATATAACTGATTTTAAAAAGGAATAGTCATATTAAGTTCCATTTCAGTTTTAGATACAAAAGGAATCCAACACTAGTTTTTATTTTTATTGTGTTATATGTAATCAACTAGATTAATATTTTTGCGTGTAAAATGGTAGATAGTAGATACTACAGTAATACATTTAATTTCCATAGTTTTGAAAGTAAATATCATAATGTCTCACATAGATAGTTATTTCACATATGCCTTTAGTATATGTATATATATTATATAAGACTGACATAATCATAATATTATGAGTTTGACTATGTGACAGTCATGCGTATAACTGATTACAAAAAGGATTAGTCATATTAAGTTCCCTTTCAGTTTTAGATACGAAAGGAATCCAACACTAGTTTTTATTGTGTTATATGTAATCAACTATATTAATATTTTTGTGTAAAATGGTAGATACTATAGTAATACATTTATTTTCCATAGTTTTGAAAGTAAATATCATAATGTCTCACATAGATAGTTATTTCGTATATGCCTTTAGTATATATATATATATCTATATATATAGATATATAGCAGCCATAACTGTTTAGATGGTAGATATATAACTGAACAACATAACCCCTGTATTTTATCAAGGTATATATATATAACGATTAAAACACTGGATGCTTTTTTTTGATAGGTAAAAGATGGTCATGGGGACCTGTTGTGACCTAATCACACATCGCCCCATTGCAAATGGGGACCCCCCTTTTTTGAGATCCAATGCTTTGCTTTAGTCTTGGATGATGTCTTAGGTTTTGTTTCATGATGAAGTCAGTAGCAATGATGGGGTAAGTTGCATGATTCTAAGTGAATAGGCATTTCTAAATCAACCAATGACAAGCTTAAACCTTGATGCCTTGATAAGAAGTGATGTTTTGATCCTAAAATGCCTTGGAACATTTAAGATTTTATAAGAAATTGGCCTAAGAAACCAAGGCGCTCATCCATATCTAGAGAACCCCTAAAATGCGCCTAGACCTGGGTAAGGGAGGAATAACATTCAGAGACCACTAAAATGCGCCTAAGTAAAATGTATTTGATTTCATCAACTTTGAAGAAGCTTGAGTGTTAAGACTCCCTTTTGAGCCCTCCCAATGACTTGAATCATTCAAAACTTGATAAATGCACCTCCTTAAGGTTAGGCGCAAATTAGCCTCTGTAAAGCCTCATTTTGGCGCCTTGGAAGCAGATTAAACATCTTGAAAGTGAGGCGCATTTTTTTATCAGTATAACCTTATTTTGGCGCCTTGGAGCTTAAAAGTTATAAGCCTTAGAGCTAGTGCCTAGTTGAAGGGTGGTCTCTTGCTAGTTTAAACAAGTGATTGAAGCTATTGGATTGCCAAGAAACAAGCTAAGAAAGCTAAGGCGCATTTCTCTATCTCTAGAGCCTCTTTTGAGTGCCTTAATATAGAAGGGATGTTTTGAACTATAAAGACTAGCACCTTAGGAGCAGCAGTTCACCCTAAGTTCCCAAGTGGATCAAATGCATGAAGTGTACACCATAAATCAAAGGCGCAAGTTTCCCCATGATCAACCTCACATTTGCGCCTAGGGAGAAATCGACTTGAGTCTACAAGTCCTGAAGGTTTTTGGCTTTGGTGAAGTCTTTTAAGAGCAATTACAATGATTTGAGCACATGAAAGTGAAGAAAGTTCTCATCTACACCTAGGCGCCAATTCACATTCAAATAGTCATCAAGATGTGCCTAGGAGATAGGAGGCCAAGAACCCGGAGTTTTGATAACACCTTGGAGTAAGGGGGTTTTGAACAGCAATGCCTTGGTTTGAGATCATCATAATGCCTAAGAACAAGCTAGGAGATATAGGCGCATTTCAACCATTGAAGAGTCCATTTTGGGCGCCTAGAGAGAAACTATGTTTGAATCAATGAACCTTGAAGATATTGGAGTAGACAAGTTCACAAGAGCCTATGCAAGTTTTAAAGTCATGAAATTTTGAAGTAAACATCAACTCAAGTCTAGGCGCAATTCCATACCTCGAGCATCATCAGAGTGCGCCTTAGGAGCTTGTGAACACCATATCAAGTTAAGGCACAATTTCTTGCTGCTCTAGTCATTTTGAGCGCCTAGGAAGTAGATTGTTGGAGAGATGAGTTTGAGCGCCTAATAATCAAAGGGGCATTCATCAAGCAACTTGAAGGAGTTTAAGTCTCAAGATACCTTTGTTGAACCTCCACAAGTGTTTTGAATACATGAGAAATGAAGTGAGCATCTTCCAAGAACAAGGCGCATTTTCCTGTCCTTACTATCCCATTTTGGCGCCTAAGTGATGAGAGCATTGAAACTTTGAAATCTAGTATATGAAGGATGAGAGAACCTCTTGAAAGTTTAAAAGAGTGATTGAAGATGTTAAAAAAGCCAAGAAACTAAGTCAAGTAGTTAGGCGCACATCCATTCTATACCACCTAGTTTTAGCGCCTAACTTAGGGAAGCATAATTCATTAGCACTTGAATCAGCGCCTTAATGAAGAGCCTCAAATTGGATATTATGAAAGTGGCGCCCAAGGTGGAGAAGAGTCGCTTAAGCATTTGAGCATAAGATTGAAGTTAATGAGTGTCAATTAATCGACTAAGGAGCTTGGGCGCAATTTCTAACTCAAAAGACCTCAAATCAGCGCCTAACCTTCAAGAGCACTGATCTATATCAGTATAATCATCAATATGCGCCTAGGAATGGAGAGACTTCTTAGATGATTTGAGAAGTAAATTTGAAACCATGAAATGCTAAGGAATGAACGTAGATGAGCTAGGCACACTTTTTATCTGTTCAACCCCACATTTGCGCCTAGCTTTGAAGAAAACCTCATCCAATCCAAGGCACTAATATATACTTGTATAACTCTCAATTTGCGCCTAGCAATCATGGAGTTCAAAGGCACCAAAATAGCGCCTAATAGTGAAGAAATAGCCTATAAGACCTTAGGCGCATTTTCATACATCCACAAACCAACTTTAGCGCCTAGAAGACATGAGGCTTGAAAGCAAAATGTTGAAACTGTAAGAGTAGGCGCCCTAATGAAGAAGTATTTGGGAAGTCTAAACATGAGTTTAAAAGTGATAAAATGCCAAGAAACAGGCTAAATTCAGCTAGGCGCACTTTTATTCCTCTGCACACCTCAGTGAGCACCTAGGAGGAAATTGCATAAAATGACATCATTAAGGAAGCACCTTAAACAAGATAAACATTTTAGGTCATTCTTGATTGTTTGAAGCATTGAAATGACAAGTTTAAGGCAAGAAAGTTAAGGTGCATTTTTCACCCATGCAAGCCTCAAATTGCGCTTTAGGGAAAATTACATCAATCTGTCATAGGAGTTGAGCGCTTGAAAGAGAGAATCATTTTTAGACATGCCCAATTGTTTAGAAACACATAAATGATGCATATAAGACCATTTTAGCTTAGGCGCACTTTTGCTCCTGTAGAACCTTAAATGTGCGCCTATATTGAAGAAGGGTTATTTACATGTTTAAAGTGATTTCTATGTTATAAAGTGATTGATATTGTTTCTCTCTGTTGTAGGGACGTTGGTGGAGCTAAGGAGTCATCTGAGGAGTAAGTGCTTGGAGTCACCTTCAAGCGAGGAGTGAGGTTAGGTCATTACTAAGAAAGAGACATCATGTAGCTGCTCCAAAGGATCACATCAAATTCAGCACTTCATCATCTGCATTAAGCGAAGACATCTATCCATCAAGCTTCAAGTTCTATCAATCTTCAAGTCTCTGAGAGAAGTCTCCTACTTCACATCATCATCATCTACTCTACTCTCTACGAAGAAAGCATTATCATCATCCACGTTACTCTCCATTAGGATGCATTCACAAAGAAGATCAATATACATCCTGCAAGAAGAAGAATCACAATGTTAGACAAATGAGCAACAAGTATCATACACATCCAACTTACAACGAACAAGGCAAAGTCAACAAAGATATAGCCTAAACATTCAAGTTCAAAGCAATCATATTTGAAGACATCACATAGATGATGCAATTTGGGAATATGCTGAAGTGGCACCTACGTAGCATGTACACATTATTCATCCAATCATAATTTGCCACATCATTCAACAAGGAAGAAGCTAAAGAGGACGCCCATGTGGAAGATGCTCTAAAGATTCTATTTTATCCTTATCTTCTTGGAAAGTGTGCCTTCATTGCCTCTCTTATGTACTAAAAATAGCAAGTTGTTGTAACTAATTACTGAGATGGCATGATCTTGGCCCTTGGCTACTTGAATTGATCCAGGGCATTCATTGTAATTCTGGAACTCTATATAAAGGCCTTGTTGCCTCATTTGTAATAGTTAGAAAGTTTGTAGGAGTAAAATAGAAGAGACTCTCGAAATTCTCTGAGAGTACTTGAAGTTGTAAATATTTCTCAAGATTAATGCAAAGACATTGGAGCTTGTTTGGTGTTAAGTGTTGTCTTGTGAAATGACATGGTTTCTTGTATCTTGATGAAGTGGAGAGATGTTTTTAAGTAGATTAGAAGTAGAGTAGAAGTTCATTGATGTAATGCATCTTGTATTGAATATTTGATCAACTCCTAGCTCATGCTTTTGACATTCATCGTTGGTGAAGTGTTGTGTAAAGCTAGTCTGGGCTTCATTATAATTTGCTTAAGTTCGATTGTGGATACTTGTTTGAGTTGCGTCGTCTAATGGGTGCTTATATGAGCCTTCATGATTTGAAAACCTTTCGCTATCCTTAGGAGATTGCACCAACTCCATGTAGTTGTAGGCATTCTTGGCGAAGTGGAGTTAGGTTGATTAAGGAGTTTATCTATTCATGCATCATCATTGCTTCATTGACCTTAGATTAGTTTCCTTAAACCTTTATCTTTTTCCTTTTCTTATTATTGAAGCATTGTACATATTTTATCCACACTGAAAGGAGAAATAAGCTAAGTGAAGCAAGAAGAAGTTTGCGTAAGTCCCTTTGTGATTATCAA
Organism: Cunninghamia lanceolata; assembly: GCA_027924645.1. Classification (NCBI taxonomy): domain Eukaryota; kingdom Viridiplantae; phylum Streptophyta; class Pinopsida; order Cupressales; family Cupressaceae; genus Cunninghamia; species Cunninghamia lanceolata. The sequence continues at coordinate 2,300,902 of BSBN01001378.1, forward strand.
CAAGATCACATGTATTCACTGAGTTTATCCACTGCAAATCACGAATAAGGAACCTTGAAGTTGTCTCACTGGATCACATAGCTTAGCCTTTGAGAGACTTTACTCAAGAGGGAGTGGGATACTTAGTGTTTTACTCTATTGTTGAGTTGTCTAAAAACAATCATATCGTGTTAAGAGGGGTGCTACAGACATTTACAATTCTATTTCCTACTGGCTTTGCCAAGGCCAATGTTGGGAAGAAATCAACACTAATTGTTAAGCTTATGAACCCTTCATCCCCATCTTATTATGGGAGCGCAGAGTCATTGGACACTTGCCATGTTCAACTTTGCTAGGTGCCTTCTTTTTGTGCTTGTCAGGAGTTTGATCATGGATTGGAGCCACATCCTCTAGGGATGGTGCAAATGCTGTTTTTGTTCCAATCATAGTTTCAACCTCACCATTTACCAAAGCGAAGGCTGAAATAGATTTTGTTGGGGGATCCTCCACTACACCTGCAGGGGGATCCAAAGTAGAGTCTAAATCAGATTTCGTTGAAATGCTTGCCTCAAAAACCTCCTTTGGAATAGGGCAAATGTGTTGATGATTGAGATTAGCCCCAATCCACCAAGTAGGTTGCTTCTGGATATTAACATTTTTAAATTTTTTGTTGTAGGTTTTATACAATCTTCAGCCTTGTGACCAGTGTCAAAGCATTGCCTGCATCTAAAGGAAATCCCTTCATAATCAACCTTTTGATCCCAGGTTTTGGAACCAGCCTTGATTTTTATTTCAGCAGGAAGTGGCTGAGACAAATTCATCTCCACAAGTATCCGAGAAAAGGTGAAGGATGGGTGAAGTGTAAATGAGGATTGATCAGTAGAGGAAATAGGTCCCGAAATATATTTCTTGATGGAGTTACCAATTGACTTGAGGCATGCAAAACCCCAAAAGTGTAGCGGTAGATTTGGGAGCTTGACGCAAACTCGAGTGGTTGGAAAAATTTTTGTGTTTAAGGGTTGAAATCTGGAAACCAAGGTTTCAAACCTAAATAAGATTTGTCCCAAAACCAACGGCCTTTTTTGTAGAATCATTTCTCTATCCTTTGGGAGTTCACAGGTAACATAGAAGAATCCTTTTGCACAAGGGCCAATGCAAATTTCACCATCCAAAAGCAGCTGCCAATGCTTTGAAATCCATTTATTCAATTCTACCAGATTCAGCTAGAAGTTGTGGAAGCGACATATGAGAGTATGTTTTTTATGCAATGCTTTGGCCTCCATAGTAGCATCACCAAGATCCACCATAGGAGAGGCTGCATGTTGCTTCAAGGACCCCTGCTTCTCATTTAGCCGCTCGTCACATGAAAGCATTTCATGGTTGCCGTTGTCCAAAGGAGGAGCCATAATTTCTTGGATTGCAGCCACGCCTTTCGCGCTTCTTTAAAAGTGTAATGAGCAACGAGAGGGGAAGTTTGTGTTGTTGAGAGCCTGGAAGGAGGAGCACGAGCCACCTGTTTCATCAGAGTTTCTTCACTTGCCGAACCAGGAGCAATGAGGGAGGCAAGCGTTTCGGAGGAACACAGAGGAGCTTTCGGTAGTGACATATTTTCCCTTTGTTCTTTTCAAATGTTATTGCTATAAAACACTTGATGCTTTAAAAACTAGTTCAATACTACAAAATAGCATAATTTATATTGACATAAACTCAGCCAAGAAATTAATATCCTAAGAGGGTTATATGGCTGAAAGAAATCACCTCCGAGTATCAATAAGCATGAGCAAATGATAGTTTTTATACACTGATATTAAAACATAGTTTAATCAGTCCTTTCCCATTTATCAAGTGTATATGAATTCATTCAAAAATTTTAGAGATTGACCACTGTTTAAACCTCGTACTCAGTTGGGAATTCATTTCTAAAAATGCAGAAATAAAATGATTGGTATATAAACTATCATATGCATAAATAACCAGTCCATAAGCATTTATTGGCATATATATATGTGTGTGTGTGTGTGTAAACATACACTTATATATTAACATTAAATTTTGAAATAAGTAGGAAAGAACAGTTCAATGTCCCCAAATCAGCCAACAGACATTTTCACAAACAGTTGGCATGCAACTACCATTCATTCCCAAAATCTCAATGCTTGAGTGATACACCTAGTTGGGGAAATGAAGACAATTTCTCATGCCCAAATACATATATCAAGAATAAAATCTGTATGAACTGGTGTTTATTGCATAGTACACATTTTTTAAAACTAGATTTTAATAACCAAAAGCACATACCCAAATAAGAGTGTTCAAATTCGATAAAACTGCTCCCAGAACTTGCTCTCAACTCCAGCCGCTACCTTACGAGCTCTCCTCTGATTTCCCTTGCCAAACTCCCAATTTTCTAGCTCCAAAATTGCTCCAAAATGATGATCATATTCCTTTCCAAAAACCCCGTCCAAAAACCCACATTTTTCCTTTTGAAAATGCCATGAATTATGCCATTAATTGCCACAATTCTTCTCTCATTAAACATTTACAATTACTGTTATAACTGAGGAATTTTTGCCCTAAGATCAACCTTTTCAGCCACCACAACTCTCCCTCAAACTCCCACACCGCTTAGAGATGGCTCCATGTTTGGCAAATGCCAGAGAGTGGTGAGTTTCCTTCCACATTTCCAGCCATTGGTTGGCCTCATTTTGCTGAAACAACCTTCCAATCTAGGGTTTCTCTAAATGCCCTTATTCAATTTCTCACATTTTCCCTTTCCCCAACTTTAAAAATAAAAAATGGAAAAAAAATTAATTTTCATATTTTCTCAACAAAGTGAATATGAACAAATCACTAGAATAATAAGACTAAGGTTTTTAATTTCATTTGTTGAAAATAACTCACACCATGCTCCACATAAAACTATAGAATAGACAATACTAACAGTCTAACTCAAATAGATGTATGCAACAACTACCTAAGATCCGACACCATGCAAATACTCAAATGCAAGCAAGACATCAAACCAAATGTTTACACGACGACACTCTAGCATACACCTGTAATGCATCATCACATATATAACCTGTGGAATAGTGTGAGTTCTTGGTTGTCATGGTACAATTGCCACATTACCACAATCTGTCACTCTCCTGGATGATACTCTTCCTCTTCAAGTGGGGCAAAAATCGATCTTGCATCCACCTCATGACCACAAATGGTAGTTAGTCTGAGATGGTAACTAAAATAATCATAATCATTAAATAGTAATAATCATCACAATACCGGTTGATTAATGAAATGACCAGTTTCATCATATTAACCAGTAATCATCTGGAAATGCATCCAGTAGTCAAATACTTAAATTTAATTAAAACCAATTCATATCTAGAAAATAGTGAAACACTGATAATCGTTCCAACTGTAATGTCATTACATTAAATACATTGCATCAAAACATTTATAATCATGCATTTCACCAGTCAAATTAAAATATTTAAAAACTTATTTAATTTGAATAGATAAAACAGCATGCGACACCTGCAAGGGGCATTGCCTCTTGACCCTATTGGGGACACTGCCCCCAGATCCTCATGAGGGGTGTTTCTCCTTGACCTTGCTTACAACTTCATACCGTCAATCAAGAGGAATAGGCTTACCTTTCAATGATCAAAGAAGTTGGTCGGTGCATAATGGCTTGCAACTTTAGGATTGATAGACTCATGAGTATTGTTACACTCTAGCTGCACGTTGGGATGTTGATCCTAAAGATGTCACACGGGTTGATGAGGAGGAGACACATGAACGATTGATTGGGTTCCATTGGATGAGACAATCCGTTATAGTGGTAGTGAAGACTTAGATTCCAACTTTGATGCAGAGTTAGCAGATGCTGATTAGGGGCAGCGACATATTTTCTATGTTTTTGTCATTTTGTAGTTGAAACTTGCAGCCTTTGGGCATTTTGTTGTAATTTTTATATAATATATATGCAAATTGACAATGAAGCAATTAAATTTTGCTAATCTTTTTGTTGACTCTTTTGTGAAATCTCAATTCAACTCTAATGTTATGTATTAAGGTTCTATAATGTGCATGATGAATTCCTTATCAATGTGTTATCATATGAATATTTGAAATTTGTTATATTTTTAAAATTTCCCTATTTTTTAATAGCTTTTCCTTGCTGTCCCCTAAAAAATGGCCTCCCCAAAAATCCCTCCCGAAAACACATCTCCCCGCACCCTACTTGGAAACTTGGTGTTGCATAGATTTTTAAAGATTCTCTTTCGTGTAAAATTTGACAATGTCCACATGTTTGATTCTAAATGAAATTGTTTGGTTTCATATCCTATAAAAACATCTTGTTATTCGAACCAACTCATTCCAATAATAGCATCATATTTTTCCAAGTTTAAATTGTGAAAATGATATAGGGACCTATGGGTTATGGGCCCACAATGTAACCTAGGTATATTTTTCATTACACATATAAAACAATAAATCTAGGCAGTCAACGGTGGGTGACAACATAGTATGGAATATGCATGTTATTCAATATGCAAGCACTATGTAATCTACATACTCAAAATACAGTCCAAGATGATAATCATGCATTTTGGACTACATGACTATGGCTTTTCTTGTACCAAGTAATTTTTTTTTAATCAACCAAAAGGGACATTCTATAGATTTCATAATAAAATGATATTTGAGTAGTTACAATTCTATTTGCCAAGCCTATTATTCAATCTTCATATTTATTCCCTAGATAGGATAAACAATTCTAAGATTGAAGTGTCAGCTTGTAATATTTAACAATGCATTTCTAAACTCAATGTTTCTTCTTATAATCAAACAGTTCACTTTATATTCAATAGGAAAACATATAAATACTACAACAATTTGAAACACACATAATAAAGTTTTCTTCATGCTTTGGTTATACTTTTGACTAGATGCTATGGTTGAAAGAGAAAACCAACTTTGAACATTCAAGACATGCTAGCATGGAAGGGATTTAATAGTTGACAAGCTCACAAAATAATCAAATTAAGTTTTTTGCACTGTCCACCATGAAAGCAAAATTAAAACATAGTAAAAGAGTATGTGTACATGTTGGTTTTGAACCTATGACCTCCTTACATTGAGATAAAAAATCTCACCAACTATACTATGCTCAAATACATGAATATAAAATAATATTAACAGCCAAAATATAATATGTCAATCCATCCATCCAAAGCTTTATTTTCATATTCATGTTGATAACTTATAGCAAGAGATTTTTATAATATTAATAGCCAATTAGTCCATCCAAAGCTTTATATTCATATTGATAGCATAAGAATAGAAAACAATGGATATAAAATAAATATAAAACAATAACTTAGAGCAAGAGATTTTTTTGAGAAATCTATCTTATATATATTGAGATATAGAATATTTAAATATTTCCAAAATTCACTAGTGAATCTTTCCATTTCTTTTCTTTTGTCATATTACATCCTCTGTGTCCTTTTCCATGGTCTTTTATGAAATCTTTTAGACTTCGTTCTTCTCACGTGCCTTTCAATTTTCTTTTCATTTCAATCTTTAATGCTTTAAACTATGCTCCACTTTTCTTGTTCTTGTGAAAATATAGAGCAAACCAAATTAGTCCTAGTGCTAAGTCTAAGCGGATATAATTAATAATTAAGCCAAAATCAACCTAACATCAAAGTCATGAAGAACAACCTGTGATATAAATTCATTAGTGCCAAAGTAGAAATTTGCTATGCAAAGGATTTTTCATGAAATAAATCTTATTAGCAGCATAGTGTATTCAAGCAGCAGAGAGTATGTATTCGTGTCTCTGTTCTTGGTGTTTGTGTCATCTTATTAGTTATGTACTCACATTTGTCACTTTGTGTTCACATTTGTATTTTGTGCCTTTTTGCGTTGTGTAAAACAAGTGAAATCGGTGTATAAAACAAATGGAAGGAAACATCAACATTTAAGGTTTTCCATTGTTGAAAAGTAACCAAAAATTGGTCGAAATCAATGTTGGCACTTGGAATTGTGATGGAATCGGTTTGGAGGCACCACATCACCTTTGGATTCACGCAGATTTGGGCGTTGTTTGACGGAATTGTTTCAACTTGGGAAATGCTGAACCCTGGACAAATCTGTAGAAGATTCCAATACGAATCCAATTCCAAGATGTTTCGTACTTGGAATCGACATGATATCTTGCTGATTAGGCAACTTATCTTTTCCTACATTATAATATATTTTTCTATCTTTTTAAACTTAGAATTTTTAATTGTTACACTCCATAACTATTTGACATTTTACCTGTATGTTGATTTTCTATTTTTCTATTCTAAATTCTTTTCATCCATTAGCTTGAATTTTAGGATTTATTTCTTAATTTAACCCAAGTGACATTTATTTAAAATTCTTAGTACTTCACACTTCTTCTATTTTCAATGTATGTCCTATTTTCACAACCTATATATACATTATTCAATTTCATCTCTAGTATTATTAATGATATGTTTAAATTTATAATATTTTTATTCAACATTTATAATCCTCTTTTACACGAAAGAGAACACAAATTCTTAGTAAAATCATTCTCCATAATGAACTATCGAATTTATAAAATAAATCTTATAATTTATCATTACTATATCGTTCAAGAATCCTCCTTCCCACTAAAATAATTTTCATTAAATAAAATCCATTTATTGTTAAAAATTAACAATAAAATTATATAAAAATTTACAATCCATCCTAAAGGTGTAGGTTATAATTATAGAATTAAAGCTAATTATTTAACACACATTTATCTACCTACATTTTTTCCTTCCAATAATTGACTGTAATATCCTGGATGGATATTTTTCTGAAATTATGAATGCTCTGATACCACTGTAATATCCCGGTCTAGGATATTTGCTATGTTGATTCTGAATCTTGCTTACATTTATCTCAGTTGAATTCAATCATAGAGCTCAGTAAACCAATGTCTAAACATAGCAGCACTTCTATAACAACAGGAATAAAATAGAAGAGAATCGATTCATTCAAATTAAAGATTTGAATGTGGAAAGCTAATTGCATTCGAGACTGAAATGTATTGTTGTTTATTTCTGTGAGAATACAAACCATATCAGAGATGAATGATGGCTGATAACATACCCCAATCAATTTATAACGTCATATACTACTGTAGCCGAACGATCCAAGGTTGCTGATGAAGTTTACTCCTAATACTGGCGCTGCCTCAAACTGAGCCTACGATAGCAATATGGTCTCTTCTATCAGTACACGATCCACCTCCAGCTTGATGTTTAGTGAAATCTGTAGATGATATCAACTTGTTTATGAACATGCGCTGCCTGTTAATTCTTTGAAGCGTCGCCTAAAGCATCCACGTGCCTATAATGAAGACTCTCTTAGATAATGATTCCGCTTCAAACGTTTTACCAACAATGAACTTCAGCAAAGAAAGTTATGATAAGCTGCTCCCGATGAAGATCCGCCACCTTTAGAATATCAACTCTGCTCCACTAATAATCATTACATATGCTGCGATTGTTATACCTCCTCCACGTAATCTATGAAATATGTTGTGTTAGATTTGTATTGTGCGTCATACAGAATGGGACCCATGATGGTAGATGGCGTTTCAAAAAGGCCACACGAATTCTCCTTTTATGAATACTTTGTCTTCCACATCGACTCTTAATACTTGGTCCTTAAGCGACGGCTGATTCCCTTATGCAATCTCAGTTTGTTTGATGAGCAGCTAACACAAGGGGCCCACGGGCATCTTCTACGCAGCTAATAGTCTTCAGCAAATTCACAATTTCAGCGTGGCCCACTCATTATTTAGAAAACCTTTTAAAATGCAAATCCTTAAAATCTGTTAGAGATTGTCACATAATAGACTTGAAATCCATTACTCAACAAAATAGCATTTCAATACTAAGATAAATATCTGAAACAAACTATCGATCCACTTGCAAATTTATATTTATTTATAAATCAATAAATTTGCAACAAAACTCTCTGCATAAAACAATGTCTTCAAACAAGGATCTTCAATGAAGCTTTACAAATGGTCTCCGACCAAATATCAAAAACCCAAATACAATGAAGCACAACTGTGAAATCTAAGATAATTTCACCTCAAGGTTGGTAAGGGAGCATCACCAAACCAACAACTACAAGGGATTATCTCCTTGATACCGCGAATGCAAGGGAACATCTCCTTGACATCAGCTGAACACAAGTACTTTGACAAAAGTCATAAACTCAATACATAAATACATCCATTATATGACTTCAAATGACTCCCAGGCATCCTTTTAAAACCTTCACAAAGGTTTTTGTGTACACGGTCACACATGAACCTTTTTAAATGCTTACACCTGAACTTTTTAAATGTTTGTTTTTTGTGTACACAATAACACTTTATTTTATAAAGTGTTTTAAATTGACTCGAGTAACTTAATAAAATATTAATTTTATAAAGCAATTAAAAATACTTTATAAAATTAATTTACAATTAGAACCTTTTTAAGTTACTTGCAAAATGGGGACATTGCAGCCCTCACTTCCCGACATTGTTTGTCCCCAAGCAATGGGAAGAAAATTTGCACTCAAACAATCCTTGGATCCCAAATAAATCGAGGCTCTTCAATCATGCTCAAACACATCTCTTCAAGGCTGCTGATGTAGAAGATCTTGGGACTGCTTTCACTGCCGCACAATGATGCAAACATAAATGAATCCATCCCTATTACCTCGCTATCATAAATCATAACAGCGGTATGCAATCTAAAAATGTCATCCCAAATGATATGCAAAGTACCATTCTCAATGCATGAAGAGAGGAAATCATCATTAGATCGATCTACAACAAGATTATATTGATTTCTATCAAAGAAAACTGTCCCAATCACTGCTGTACTAAAACTGAAATCACATACTTCAATGTCCAGCAATGAAGAATAACCATCAAACCATGGAGAATAAATTATCAAATCATCCACATACTCCAATAAGAAAGCATTAGCAAAATCATGAGCGGGCTGGTTTAGTTCACCAATTGGAACTAATGTATCATGCAAAATTGAGTTACCTTCATCTCCATTGTCACATTCATGCATACCATCAATGGCTGATCCAAAATCATCAATCAAAGCTGATTGCAAAACTATAGGACTGCTGTCTTCAAACAAATCAGGTATCATGTCATGCCATTCCATAGTATTTTCTCCTTCAATCCCAAATATATTTCATCAAAGGCTGTCCCAAAACAAGACTCTTCATGTGCATCACCTATGTCTTCATGAGACAATTCATTACCCATAACTATCATAGATTTGGATGCTATTTCATGATTATGGAAGGAAATAGGACTGCTGTTCCAAAAATCAGAACTTTGATCACATACTTTTGAAGTGCATTCATCAAAAATCTCTTCATCAATTGCTGGCCCAAAAATCTTATTCTCTCCAACTGTTTCATGGCTGCTATGAGGATCTTCATATCTTGGCCTCTCATCAAACTCATCCTTATGAAGTCCTTCAAACATTTGCTCAATTTCCCAAACCTTTGCAACGTTTTCTTGCTCTTTAATAGAAGCTGCAACGCATGACTGATTTTCTGATTTTTCTTCATGTATAAGACATGTGTCATCATTGGAATCATCCATCTCACTTGTAGAGGAATCAATACCATCATTTGCGTTCATGTCTTCATTAGGATTACTCATGCTAATGCCATACTCATGTTCTTTTGTTGAAGCCTCAAGTGATTCTATCTCTTTGTTCTCATGCTTCTCAAATTCCTCATGGAGACTTTTGACAACTTCACTTGTAGATGCATCAAACGAGTCTCTTTTATTCTTCTTTTCTTTTTCTTGTTGTGCAAATGATATGATGGTTGACATTTGTTGTTGGGATTGCATATAAAACTCTATGAGATCATTCATGCCCTTCATAATCTCTTGTATAACTCTATTATTAACCTTCTTGGATGAACTTGAACTTGTACCTGTTGATCTTGTTGAATCTCTAAAATACTTAGGCTTCCTTGAATCTTTATACTGCTGTGAACTATGAGTCTGGGTCTTTGAACTCTTATTATTTGAAACCTTTTCCTTTGTTGGTGAAGGAGGAAGGAAGGTAGGTAGCAATCTACCATCTCTGATTCTAGCCATTGATGCAAACTGCTGTATGACTGAAACAAATTTTGATTTTTCCCCTCAGGCTGGTAGGATCATGGCTCTGATACCACTGTAATATCTCGGTCTAGGATATTTGCTATGTTGATTCTGAATCTTGCTTATATTTATCTCAGTTGAATTCAATCATAGAGCTCAGTAAACCAATGTCTAAACATAACAACACTTCTATAACAACAGGAATAAAATAGAAGAGAATCGATTCATTGAAATTAAAGATTTGAATGTGGAAAGCTAATTGCATTCGAGATTGAAATGTAGTGGAAAGCTAATTGCATTCGAGACTGAAATGTACTATTGTTTATTTCTGTGAGAATACAAACCATATCAGAGATGAATGATGGTTGATAATATACCCCGATCAATTTATAACGTCATATACTACTGTAGCCGAATGATCCAAGGTTGCTGATGAAGTTTACTCCTAATACTGGCGCTGCCTCAAACTGAGCCTATGATAGCAATATGGTCTCTTCTATCAGTACACGATCCACCTCCAGCTTGATGTTTAGTGAAATCTGTAGATTATATCAACTCGTCTATGAACATGAGCTGCCTATCAATTCTTTGAAGCGCCACCTAAAGCATCCACGCCCCTGTAATGAAGACTCTCTTAGACAATGATTCTGCTTCAAATGTTTTACCAACAATGAACTTCAGCAAAGAAAGTTATGATAAGCTGCTCCTGATGAAGATCCACCACCTTTAGAATATCAACTCTGTGCCACTAATAATCATTACATATGTTGCGATTGTTATACCTCCATGTAATCTATGAAATATGTTGTGTTAGATTTGTATTGTGCGTCATACAGAATGGGACCCACGATGGCAGATGGCGTTTCGAAAAGGCCTCACGAATTCTCCTTTTATGAATACTTTGTCTTCCACATTGACTCTTAATACTCGCTCCTTAAATGACGGCTGATTCCCTTATGCAATCTCAGTTTGTTTGATGAGCGGCTAACACAAGGGGCCCACGGGCATCTTCTACGCAACTAATAGTCTTCAGCAAATTCATAATTTCAGCGTGGCCCACTCATTATTCAGAAAACCCTTTAAAATGCAAATCCTTAAAATCTGTTATAGATTGTCATATAATAGACTTGAAATCCATTACTCAACAAAATAGCATTTCAATACTGAGATAAATATCTGAAACAAACTATCGATCCACTTGCAGATTTATATTTATTTATAAATCAATAAATTTGCAACAAAACCGTCTGCATAAAACAATGTCTTCAAACAAGGATCTTCAATGAAGCTTTACAAATGGTCTCCGATCAAATATCGAAAACCCAAATACAATGAAGCACAATTGTGAAATCTGAGATAATTTCACCTCAAGGTTGGTAAGGGAGCATCACCAAACCAACAACTACCAAGGGATCATCTCCTTGATACCGCGAATGCAAGGGAACATCTCCTTGACATCCGCTGAACACAAGAACTTTGACAAAAGTCATAAATTCAATACATCAATACATTCATTACATGACTTCAAATGACTCCCAGGCATCTTTTTAAAACCTTCACAAAGGTTTTTGTGTACACGGTCACACATGAACCTTTTTAAATGCTTACACCTTGTTGTTCTCAAAATCAGCTGCGCTCGTTTTTGTAGACAACCCCCACGAAACTTGTCCGTTTCGTGATCTACACTCTAAGTTCGCAAATCGAGACAAGATTATCTTGATCCCGTACGAAGTCGTTTGACGTCCTAAATCCGTCTGCAATCTGTCCTCAAATCGACTCCTCGACATTTGCGTGGATCGGTTAAAGTTGTAAACTGATAAAGGTAGTCATTTTTTTGAGTCATTTCCAGGTGTTAGAGAACTTTCAAGTGTTGACATGTAAAAGCGGTGTTTTTGGTCGCTATTACATGTTTGAGGTCTTTTTGTCTTGGCATGTAGGGGCGGCTAAAACACCCGCCGTTACATATTTTTCCAGGGCAAACATGTACTGTCGGTGAATTTCACTGCTACTGCATGTTTGTTAATAACATGTGTGTGGTCGGCCGATTTTGCCGCCCAAGCAAGATCTCCGGATCTTTGAACATTGAGTGCCATTAATGGTCACTCGTGCCACCCGTTAAAGGCACATTTTCGAGTTTTAAATACGTTTTCTTTAGTTTGTTTCGTCATTTCATTTCTTAACCTGCCTAGCCAATCTCTGGACTCCCTTCATATCGACTGATCGTGCCAAGCTAGGATTTGATCGAATTCCTCGTCACCAAATTTAGGTTTTCCTCCGTTTGACAGGTAAGTCTTTTCTTCACCCGTTTTCGTCTTTTTTTTGAGGGTTTCAGTTGATACAAAAGTTTGATATGGCTTTGTTTGTTCCATCTTTGTGATAAACTTTTATCGGATGTTGTTTCCCTATTGTTCTTGTCGTTTTTGTTTTAAATCTTGGTTCGTTATCACTTCGTGCCCTAGTTTTTGTATCATCTTATGTCGCCGGTTGTTTTGACCGAGCAATTCTATAAACCAACCCTTGTGTGCGTATTGCATTATCGGCTGTATTAGCCGCTTTGTCAAATCTTGATATATACAAGAGGGAGGTGAAAGCGGAGGTTCTTACCGCTTAAGATCTTTTTAAGGTGTTTCTGAATATGAGGTGTATGGGCGGTGATGTCCGCCGCTCCTACACCAAAACCCTTGCACATTGAAGTTTTAAACCACTTACCTGCCATGTTGGTGTTTCCCGCCGCCCGAACATCTACTGTTGACATTTGACTCCTACCTGCAATGGCGGTGGAATCCCCTACTACATACACATCGTTCAAGTGACATACATGCAATGGCGGTGTTTTTCGCCGCTCATGCATGTTAACCAATAATCTCTCGAACACATGCAACAACAGCGTTTTCACCCGCCTTTACACATGAAAACCCTTCCAACATGCAGGAGCGGTCATTTTGACCGCTCATGCATGTTTTTCTGTACTTTTTCCTAACATTGAAAAAACTCATTTTTTCAAAGACTTTTAGCCCGCTTTCGCCCTCGCCTTGATTTACGCATACTCAAGCCCTTCAAACGCGTGCTTTCCTGTCCATGATCATCGAATCGCAGTTGACCCAGTTTACCCAATTTTTCCCCTGACTGCAAGATCATGGCCTTTTGCAGTTCTCAACCAGTGTTCGTGGTGAAGTTCAAACTCAAAGTTTTCTTCGGAGCTCATGACAGAACCGTCTCCATCAAAGGCCAAAGTCATGAAGTACAAATACCAGGGCGTCTTTCCGGTAACAGCAGTGCAATCAAACATTGATGAAATCAGAGACACAGAAATTGGACATGTAGACATGGCAGAGTTTGTAGATAGAACAAAACAGACAAATCCTTCTAAGCCCATGCAGAAAATCATTGACAGCAATATTCATTTGGTTGCATCATTTCCAGTCTCTACACACAATCCCGAATTTGTTCTGCAAGTGACCAGTCATTACAACAGAGACACCAGAGCTGTGACAGATTCTTAAGGAAATGTAATTATGAGATTGGATGCAGAATTTCTCGATAAAGTCTTCATGTGTCCACCCATTGAAAACATTGGACAGATTGACTTTGCCCAGGGTCAACAAGATTATGATAATGATGTGGAATCTGCCAGGAGGTATATAAATAACAAGTGGTTAAAGATTCCTAGTGGTAATTTGACCAGATGGCCAAAGGATCTTCACAGGAGTGATTTGGTAGAGGAAGTGTGAGATCTGATTACTCTTTTGAGTCACGTCAGAGGACTCCCTTTTGCCTCCAAATTCCAAGAATGGATGTACACCTACATCAAGGTGATTCTTCGAGGAACACAAAAGATATTCTGGGGGGAACAGATCAGCAATGCATTGCACGAGCAATTGGTAAGAGTCAATACTACCTTAAAATATTATATGACCTCTTATCTTGTCTATGCTACTGCAAGCATGAGAAACTTTCTAGGTTTAACCCAAGTGGGAGACAGGAGATTGATCCCAGTGTATGAATATTACCCCAAATCACTCTGAAGGGCTCAATTCATCATTTTCGAAGAGTCAATGATGCGTTCTTTTCAGTTTTCATGTGCCTATGGGATGGTGAAGTGGTTCAGAAAAGGGTTTCTGATGAAGCTTGGCAGGTTGTGAATTCTTTTGGCTGCTTATTCTTGCAATTTCCCACCTTCACATATCTTCGGGTAGGGTATTATCCCGGTTACCCTTATATGCTTCCACGGTATCCCAGTGACCGCATTGTTCTTATGGAGCTATGCAGACAGCTAATTGTGGTGCACAACAAACAGATGGAGCCGAAGAAGTCAGGGATAAAGTTTCCCGTTGAAATTGGGAGGTACTCAGTTCAATCCGCCAATAAAGCAAAAATAATTGACTCTGAGTTAGAATTGGTCACCATGAAGACCTACAAGAAAAGAGACCACTTTGACTTCAGAAGAGTTCAGGATAAAATCAAGAGGAAGTCAACTTTTCACATACCAATGGTTGAAGACATATGGGCAAATCTCAGAACTCAGAATGAGATCAGAAAGCTGGATTTCTGCAGACTCCACCTGAGTCAAATTGAAGAACTAGGCCTCGCTGATGTTGGTTATTTTCCCAGACTGGATGCTTACTTCCCAGTTATCCCTACATGGTAGCCATCTTTGATCAATAGGATTCCCGGGCCAAGGGCCAACAGTATAGGAGATAGACTCTATAAATATCTCCTCTTCTTCTTTAGGCTCTGCAGAACCAAGGGGGGTATTCCCTACTCAACATCTATGAAATACATCTTTATATTAGCTGGGATGTTGACATAAAGCAGATAAATCCTCTCTTATGCAGACCAAAACTGTGAGATAAGTGCAAAGGGGCTAGCTTTGGGCCTATATTCAGTTGTAGACCGAGGATTTCAGTCCTAAAACTACTTCTAAAGTCCTAATGGTTTGATTTAAGGTTTAAGTTTGATTTGTATTTGGATGCAAAATTAGGACTTTGGTTATGACCTCAATACAAGACAGGATCGGTGCCTATCCAGGGCTCGGAGTCAATAGACATACACATGTGAATGTACACATATACCCATACTAATGGCTGAGTTTTAAGGGGATTGTTTAATATCTGCCTTACAGATACTTCCCAAAAGTTGAGTATTCAGTTACCTCTGCTTAGAGGATCCTCACTGCAATATATTCTTCTTAACACTTTAACCTAAAACATTTAATCTACTTCTTGAGCAGAAGTAAAAGATCAAGCATTCAATATAGAAAATCCATATCCTAGAATCATTAATACCCCTTAGATATTCAGATTCAGAAGAATACATTCAATTTGGAGACAAGTAACAGAACACATGCAATGAAACATTACTCATTTAAATCAACATTGAAACCAGTAAGTTTTTGCATCAAACATACAGCATGAGACTCATAAACTCACAAGACAACCAAGACAGAGCCACCAATGGAGTTGTATCTTATCACAGCACCAAAATTTTTGTCCAGTTTCCAACAACCAAAATGAGTGACACAGTCTGCCTTTTATAGCAAAACTGTGTACTCAACAAATTAATTACAAGGGAGACCAAAATCCCGCCAGATGCAATGCCTGAGAAAATGGCGCTCAAAACAGTTAATGTAGCAGAGAAACAGACGAGTGAGAAGGTAAAATTGGGAGATGTGCCACCGCTCAGGGATTTTTTTCATCAATCGGGTGGTTGAACCTGTCAACTCGACCCATGCCTTCTGTACAAACTACCATTACTGCCTCAACTACCCACAGCCTTTGGAAACGCAGCCGCGGCAAACCTCTAGGGTTTTCCCGCCCAAAAACAGCCGCAGATACTCGAGAAAAACCCGTCGCTACAGGTTCAAAATATGGCCGTCGATCTACTCTAATCGCTGAGATCAATGGCGTCAAAAATGTTGAAAAGTCGCCAACCAACCAGATTGTGCCACGTAGGCACTTGAAGTCTATATCGCTGGCCCATCGCTCCATTTGCTTTTCAAAAAAGAAGACATGTGGCGGCATCTGCAGCATCAGCCATCAGGATACGTGGCAGCTTTCGCGCTTTCTTTGAAACACAGAGACCCTGAAACTCACGCGGGTGCCGACACTTGGCGCTTTCCGCGCTACACTTGAGAGACATTTGAAACACTTTGGGACTCTCGCGGATGCCGACACTTGGCACCGTCTGCAACACTCATGAAACATACTGTGTCTTTATACTTAAGTGGCCCTCGCAAGTGACAGCTGTCGCAATCCGCGGCTTTGAAACTTAAAGATACATAAAGAAACGGGGCCCACAACCTCCCGCTCACCCTCATAAAAGGGAAACAAGGAGAGGCATGCGGAAGTTGACACTTGGCAAGCTCCGCAGCATCTCTTGGAGCATTAGAAACCTTTAGAAACTCTCGCGGAGATTGACACTTGGCAGGTTCCGCGGCCACCAAAGAAACTGAGAAACTTTCTTGAAACACCCGCGGACGCTGACACTTGGCAAGTTCTGTGCCACTTAGAAACTTTAAGCATCTCGCCGGGAAGGGTCATAAACAAAAGGCAACATTAACGCCGCATCCACCACCTGGCACCTTCCGCGGCACTTTAAGACTCACAACTATGGCCCACCACCATTAACTACCTTGCATCGCAGGGCAAAGAGAGATACACGGAAGTTGACACTTGGTGAGCTCCGCGTCCATTACAAAAGAAACGTGGCACCATCCGCAGACACAATGAAACACTTAAAAGTTTTTTGAAACTCAAGCGGAAACTGACACATGTCAAGTTCCGCGGCTAGCAACTTTACGCACTGTTGAAAGACCCTCCATCACGTGGCACGATCCGCGTTAAAGTTGCTACTTGGAGGCAAAAGTGCGGCTCAAACTGAGGCTCTACACATGGCGGATCCCGCGGCGTTGGCAGAATGAAATCCTCTCAGCCACTGTTAAAAACATTTAGACACTGGAAACTGCAGCCCGATATGCATTCGGAAATGCATTTGACTCATTTTTTATCATTTTCCAGCGACCGAGGGAGATTTCACAAGATCGCCAACATACATTTCGCCTTTGCATACACAGAACTTAACAATTTTCTCAAATGCGGCAGGAAAAACAGTTAAACAATGCATGTGGGCCTAGGAACAATTTGAACAAAGGCACTAAGGGTCTAAAGGAAAACACACAGGGACTTGCAAATTGAAAGTCAAAACCCTAACCCTAGGTGAACACCACCAGTGGCTCCGATTGGGGACATGCAGACGCAAGATTGCAGCAAGAACCAGACTACTCCGGGGCAGACCAGACAAAACCCAAAACTCAAAACACGACCGACTATATAGGGCATGTACAGAATAATCACATTTAGTTTACAATGTGCACAGAAAATAACCACTATAAGAAGTAAAGCTTCAGGAATTGACCGTGCACTGGCAATTCCAACAATTCACCACTTAGGGCCTGGAGAAAGTAAGAATCTCCTCCATGGATGTCCCTGATTTGATATGGGCCCACCCATAAAGGCTCAAATTTACCGTGTTTGCCCTTATCTTGGTTCCTGGCATTCCATATAAGGACCAAATCACCTCTCTGAAACTTTCTTTCTGTAGCTCTCTTATCAAATAGATACTTTACCCTTTGCTGTCTCTTGATGTTTGTTTTCTGTGCTTCCCTTCTTATCTCATCTAGTGCAACTAGCTGATTGATTCTCTGATCTCCTCCATGTTTTCTTGTATGAATTTGTAAACTGGCAAAAAGTTGTTTACAGGCAACTTAGCCACTACACCATATACTAGTTCAAAAGGAGATCTTTCAGTTGCTTTCTTGACTGTCACTCTGTCAGTCCACAATGCCATTTTCAACTTTGAATCCCAAGCCTTTTTGTTTTTACCTACCATTCTCTTTACAATTTTCATGAGGCTTTTGTTGCTTGACTCAGCTTGACTATTTCCATGTGGGTGATACGGTGATGCATGTAACAAATTAATTCCATAATTACTGCAAAAATCAGTAAATTCACCAGACCTGAAGCACATAGCATTATCTGTGACTAATTTTAACGGTACTCCAAACCTGATAATAATACTCTCTAGAATGAAATTCATCACCACCTTGCTGGTAGCTCTTTTGGTTGGAATGGCCTCGATCCATTTGGTGAAATAATCAGTAACAACAAGAATCCAGCTGTGTCCTCCACTTGATTTCTCTGAGATTTCCCCTATGAAATCAATTCCCCACTGCTGAAATGGAGCTTCTACAGTCACAGTCCTAAGGGGCAATGCACCTCCATATTTTAGCTTTCCTGAGAACCTTTGACAAGGATCACACTTCCTTATCATTCTATGTGCATCTGAGAAAAGAGTTGGCCACCAGTAACCAGCTCTGAGAATTTTGTGGGCTGTTGCATGGGCAACATAGTGTCCACCACATACTCCATTGTGCATGTCATTTAGAATGTTCCTGGCCTGATTTTCATCCACACATCTGAGTAATACACCATCATGATTTCTCCAATACAGCTCTCCTTGGACAATAATGTATCTAATAGCTTGCAGCTTCAAAGTTCTTTTCTGGACATCACTGAGATGGGAAGGACAGTTCAAATTTTGCAAATAATATACTATGTCCTTATACCACTCAGATTTTGACACATTTACAACTTCATTATGCACTACATTCACTTGGCATGCCTCTAGATTTGACTGTCATTAGCTTCGCTAATCCTTGTCCTCTTACCAATTTTGTGATCTGTATCTCTATGTTGAATTCCTGCAACTTATTTATCCATCTGCATCTTCTTCCAGTTACCTCCTGCTGAGTAAATATATCTTTGACTGCTGCATGAGGTACATATGCAATTATTCGTGAGCCTACCAAATACGGCCTGAAACTTTTGACTGCTCTGACCAGTGCATAGGCCTGTTTCTCCATGATGTCATACTTTAAATCAGCAGCTTGCAATGACCTACTAAAGAAGGCAATAGGTTGTTCAAACCCTTCTTCATTTTTTTGCAATAAGCATGCAGCAATAGTATGGAAAGAAGCAAATGAGAATAACTGAAATGGCTTAGAGAAATCAGGAGACTTTAGCACAGGAGCCATCTTTATAGCCTCTTTTATGTTCTAGAATGATTTAGTTGCTTCATCCTCCCATTTGACAGTTGCACCTTTTTTCAACATCTTGGAAATTTCTTTTGTGGTTTCTGCAAAATTAGGAACAAATCTCCTAACAAAGTTAATTTGTCCAAAGAAGGACTGAACACCTTTTATTGTTTTAGGGATCTAAATTTTGTCAATTGTAGCCACTCTTTTAGGATCAATCCTGACTCCATCCTTGGAAACAATGTGTCCAAGCAATTTTTCTTCCACAACCCCAAAAGCACATTTCTTTGGGTTAAGTGAGATACCATATTCTAGTGCTCTAATGAAAATCTGTTCTAGATGCATACAGTGCTGCTCTTCTTTCTTTGAAAAGGCAGTCAAGTCATCTTGATAAACAACCAAGATTGAGTCAATCAATCCTGCAAAAGCAACATCCATTGCCCTTTGCAATGTAGCACTTGCATTTGTTAGTCCAAATGGCATCCTTACATATACATAGGTTCCCCATGGAGTAGTGAAAGCAGTCTTAAATTGTTCTGATTCTTTTACTTTCACTTGATTGTACCCTGAAAAACCATCCATCATAGATAAAAGTTCACAACCAGTCACTCTTTGCAACATGGCCTCCATATTTGGCAATGGATAGTTATCCTTCAAAGAAGATACATTTAGGTTTCTAAAGTCCACACACAACCTTATATCACCATTCTTTTTTCTGACTGGGACAAGGTTAGACACCCAAGTTGAATGTGTGATAGGCATGATTATTCCAGCCTCCCTAAGTTTCATAAGTTCCTCTTGCATTTTTGGAGCTAAGGTTGGGTTGATAGGCCTCTGTTTTTGTCTAAATGGTTTAGCTCCAGGCTTCAAAGGGATTTCATGCTGAAATAAATCCTCTCTATAAGCTTTCAGGTCCTCATATGACCAAGCAAAGACATGCTTATACTTTCTCAATAATGCAATCAACATACTTCTGATATGTGGTTTGAGTTGTTTGCCAATGTATACCCTTTTGGGAGCATGAGATGTTCCCAAGTTTATCTCCTCCAGGTCATTCTTATTTGTTGGAGATGCTTTTGTAACAAATTGGTCCCTATTGTCAAAAGCTCGCTTCAAAGCAACCAGCCCTCTAGGAATTTTATTTGTCTTGAGTTGAATTCTCTTTCCCCAGGAGGGTTTTTTTTCCATCCACAACTTCTACAAAGTTCTGGAAATCCATTTCCTGGTTCTCATATTCATCAATACAATGTAGAAATCTCAGTAAATCTTTATCATCATCAAATACCTGCCAGTTGCATACATTATTTGGCACAGCAGGTCTGAGTTTGACCTCAACATTTGTAACATCTGATAGAGTGATATCATCTGGCCTGATAGCTATATTGGCTAGAAAATCTGCCCTGACATTTTTTGATCTATCCAGTTTATTGAAAATGCATCGAATAATTCAATTGTATCTCAAACATCATGCTTATATTGTTTTAATCTCTTGTTCTTTGAGGCATACCTATCTCTAATTTGAGACACAATTAGCTCAGAATCACCAAACACTCTGAGCATCTTGATTTCATGCTTTAAGGCCACATTCAATCCTAACAATAGAGCTTCATACTCTGCAATATTATTTGTACAAGCAAACTTCAGTAAAAAAGAGAATTTGAGAAGCTTACCAGCTGGGGACAGAAAAACAATCCCAGCACCTGAACCTTCCTTCGAGCAAGCTCCATCAAAAAACATGGTCCAGAGACCCTACTGGTCAAGCTCTTGAAAGCACATATCTCTCTCTTTACCCTCTTTACCATCTGAGATAACCCTGAAATTTTCACAGTCAGTGTCCACAAAACATATATGCTCCTCTGATTCTTGATCTTCAACTGTTTCTGATGATCTTTCTTCTCTGATCAATTTGACATCCTTGCCATTCATAGGGATCATAGCATATGATAGGTCCAGCTGCATACTTCCACCAATCAATGTTGCCCATCTTCTTGACAGCAACATGCCATACTGTGGCTTGATATCAACAACTGTTATGTTCATTTTGTAGGTCTTTTCAGGATATGCTGCCAATCTAAAATCAACATCCTTCATGATTCCAATGACAGGTACCTCCCTAACATCCATTGCATAGCATTTCCCACATGCCTTATCTATTTTTAAGCCAGCTTGTTACATGATAGCCAAAGGCATGATATTTGTAGATGCTCCAGAGTCAAGCATACAATTTCTAATTACTTTTCCATTTATAACCAGGGATACATAAAATGGCTCCACTTCTGAAGGGCACTTAGTCATGGTCACCCCTAAATACACCTCAGGGATATCATCCTCTTCAATACACATAGCTTGTTTCTTATCCTGAGTCTCAATAATCTTCTTGGCTTGACATGGTACTCCTGAAATCAAGGATACAGTCTTATTTTTGAATTCTTCAACTTTCATTAGCTCCATTAGTGGAACAGAGACTTTTATTTGAGACAAGACCTGAACTATGTCGAATGGGGCATAATTTTGAATAACAGTTGTAGCCTGATCCACAGTTTTACCTCTATCCTGAGATGATCCAGCTTTAGTTTTTATGGCTCTCTGACTGTCATCCTTGTTCTGAAAATTCTTATTTTGATCCTCAACCTGGGGAGCTTTATTTTCTGGTCCTTGAGGATCATAACCTGTTTTTTGCTTAAAATTTTGCCTATTATTGTTCCGTTGCTTCTTTTGTGTCTCAGTTCCTTTATGACTATGCGCAAGTTGGTTTACAAAAGTATTCTCTGGTTGGTGTGAGTTACTTACCTGGGCTTTACCTCTTAGGTTGTAGTTGCTTTTGACTTGAGCAACTGCTGCAGCTGTGAAGGCCCTAATTTCTTCATCAGAAGGCCTCCTCAAGTTATTCAGAAAACTGTGTGAATCTTGAGCATAGGCATAATTATCCTCTTCATCATCTTCATCATATGGGAACTATTGGCAGACCTGAGTTTCATCATTTGCATTTGCATCAGCATCATGAAAAGAGTATTCTCTATTTGTAGACAACATGTTGACATTATCATCTTCCATGCAATGAGGCTCATTGCACTCGTCACAGGCAACAGCATTATTGTATAAAGACTGAGCAATTAGGCATTGTGATTGTGAATGAGGCATTTGACAGATAATACACCATGGTGTGTCATTAACAATATTGACAGCCTTCTTCAAAGGATCAGGTGTTTCCTGTGAATTCTGAGCTCTTTGATTTGTATTGCTGTGTGGAAGGATAGGCTTACCATTATGTCAATTGGTATGATATGGCATGTCATGTAATGATGGTCTTCTTTCTTGCCTTGGCCAAGCCTGTTTGTCAGGACCTATTCCCTTTTCGTTTTTAGCCATTCTATAACCTAGGTCCTTAACAATAGTTGTCAATTTGTCTATTTTATCCTCAGAAATATATGCATTGCCTTGAACACTCTGAGATTTGTTGTTTGGATTTTGCAAAATTTTTACATCATCTCTTCTGTTTGTCTTACCAGACGCTTTTCTGTTATTTTCAATATTTGTTGCAATTTTGAAAGCATCTCTGAGGCTGTGAGGACCCTTGTCTCTTAATCCATAAGCTGTCTTGGCATCAAAAGCATTTATGTACAACACTATACACATAGGTTCATTAGGCCTCAAGTCCTGTGGCAATTTGTTCAATACCTTCATGAATCTAGCATTGAAATCAGCAACCTGTTCATTTGATCCTTTGGTAATGCCAGTGAATTCATTAATAAAGAAACTAGGATCGGTTTTGTCACCATACTGTTCTTTAAATATTCTCCTAAAATCATCTCAGGAGGAAATACTTCTGTCAGGCAGACCTTTGTACCATTCCTTGGCTTCATCAACTAAGGATTGCATAAATGATTTCATGAAAACATCCTCATGCTCAACCTCAAAGTTGTCCATGATATTCTGAAAAGTTTTTAAATGGTCTTCACCTGATATAGTATTGTTTCCTGAAAATTTAGGCACTTGCAGCCTCACATGTTTGTCAATAGGATTTGGGTAGCCAGGAATGCCATAAAAAACTAACTGCCTGAATCTGTCTAACTGCATAGGTTGTCTACCAAATTGATTAGCATTGGCATTTCTGTTTGCATTCTGATTTCTTACATTGTTTAATGGTATTCTAGCATTATTTGCATTTTGTCTCTGATCATTATGCTGATCTTGCACTTCATTTCTATGCTGGTCTCTCTGCATATTCACATTTTCAAAGGTGGGAACTGAATCATTCTGAGCAGTTCTCAGAGCTTGCACTTTCTGTCTCATGTCATCTCTGATTTTCATGGCTTGCAGATATTCTAATTCTGCTCTTAAACTTTTGATTTCTTCAGCTAATTGTCCCTCTCTAGGCATAGAAGAGGACGGTTTCATTATATTCTGATCATTTTTAGAATCCCTTGGGGATTCAGTCTCCTCAAATCTATCACTGGGATCCAAGAAAGGGCGTTCTTGGAACACTTCTGATCTTATTCTCAAACTAGCACCCTGCTGTCTTTCATATACATTCTGGATTTCAGCCTCAGTGTTTGAAAAATAAGGTATTCTCCTCTTTGAAGATCCAGGGTTGTCTTGAACATTATCCCTTCTGGGAGAACCCTCCTGACTGGCTAGAACAGTCCCCTTTTTTCTATATGTCATTTTTATGGGTAGTTCTTCAGACAGAGGATTACGTTGGGATCTTCTCCCCTGCATATAAATTTCACTCTGACCGGTTGGGAGATTACTTGGAGTCGCCACCTATAACTAGGAATTGGTTTTTTTTAAATCAGGGTTCTTTCACATCACATCCCCAGTAGAGTAGCCAAAATCTGTTGCGACTTGGATGGGCCACAAAAATATCACCAAGGATGACTAGATATTACTTTTGATCAATCACATCCCCAGTAGAGTCGCCAAAATCTGTTGGTTATTTTCCCAGACTGGATGCTTACTCCCAGTTATCCCTACAAGGTAGCCATCATTGATCAACAGGATGCCCGGGCTAGGGGCCAACAGTATAGGAGATAGACTCTATAAATATCTCCTCTTTTTCTTTAGGCTCTGCAGAACCAAGGGGGGTATTCCCTACTCAACATCTATGAAATACATCTTTATATTAGCTGGGATGTTGACATAAAGCAGATAAATCCTCTCTTATGCAGACCAAAACTGTGAGATAAGTGCAAAGGGGCTAGCTTTGGGCCTATATTCAGTTGTAGACCAAGGATTTCAATCCTAAAACTACTTCTAAAGTCCTAATGGTTTGATTTAAGGTTTAAGTTTGATTTGTATTTGGATGCAAAACTAGGACTTTGGTTATGACCTCAATACAAGACAGGATCGGTGCCTATCCAGGGCTCGGAGTCAATAGACATACACATGTGAATGTACACATAAACCCATACTAATCGCTGAGTTTCAAGGGGATTGTTTAATATCTGCCTTACAGATACTTCCCAAAAGTTGAGTATTCAGTTACCTCTGCTTAGAGGATTCTCACTGCAATATATTCTTCTTAACACTTTAACCTAAAACATTTAATCTACTCCTTGAGCAGAAGTAAAAGATCAAGCATTCAATATAGAAAATCCATATCCTAGAATCATTAATACCCCTTAGATATTCAGATTCAGAAGAACACATTCAATTTGGAGACAAGTAACAAAACACATGCAATGAAGCATTACTCATTTAAATCAACATTGAAACCAGTAAGTTTTTGCATCAAACATACAGCATGAGACTCATAAACTCACAAGACAACCAAGACAGAGCCACCAATGGAGTTGTATCTTATCACAACACCAAAATTTTTGTCCAGTTTCCAACAACCAAAATGAGTGACACAGTCTGCCTTTTATAGCAAAACTGTGTACTCAACAAATTAATTACAAGGGAGACCAAAATCCCGCCAGATGCAATGCCTGAGAAAATGGCGCTCAAAACAGTTAATGTAGTAGAGAAACAGAGGAGTGAGAAGGTAAAATCAGGAGATGTGCCACCGCTCAGGGATTTTCTTCATCAATCGGGTGGTTGAACCTGTCAACCCGACCCATGCCTTCTGTACAAACTACCATTATTGCCTCAACTACCCACAGCCTCTGGAAACGCAGCCGCAACAAACCTCTAGGGTTTTCCCGCCCAAAAACAGCCGCAGATACTCGGGAAAAACCCGTCGCTACAGGTTCAAAATATGGCTGTCGATCTACTCTAATCGCTGAGATCAATGGCGTCAAAAATGTTGAAAAGTCGCCAACCAACCAGATTGTGCCACGTAGGCACTTGAAGTCTATATTGCTGGCCCATCGCGCCTTCATTTGCTTTTCAAAAAAGAGGACACGTGGCGGCATCCGCAACATCGGCCATCAGGATACGTGGCGGCTTTCGCACCATCAGCCATCAGGATACGTGGCGGCTTTCGCGCTTTCTTTGAAACACAGAGACCCTTCCTGAAACTCACGCGGGTGCTGACACTTGGCGCTTTCCGCGCTACACTTGAGAGACATTTGAAACACTTTGGGACTCTCGTGGATGCCGACACTTGGCACCGTCTGCAACACTCATGAAACATACTGTGTCTTTATACTTAAGTGGCCCTCGCAAGTGACAGCTGTCGCAATCCGCGGCTTTGAAACTTAAAGATACATAAAGAAATGGGGCCCACAACCTCCCGCTCACCCTCATAAAAGGGAAACAAGGAGAGGCGTGCGGAAGCTGACACTTGGCAAGCTCCGCAACATCTCTTGGAGCATTAGAAACCTTTAGAAACTCTCGCGGAGATTGACACTTGGTAGGTTCCGCGGCCACCAAAGAAACTGAGAAACTTTCTTGAAACACCCGCGGAAGCTGACACTTGGCAAGTTCCGTGCCACTTAGAAACTTTAAGCATCTCGCCGGGAAGGGTCATAAACAAAAGACAACATTAACGCCGCATCCACCACTTGGCACCTTCCGCGACACTTTAAGACTCACAACTATGGCCCACCACCATTCACTACCTTGCATCGCAGGGCAAAGAGAGATACGCGGAAGCTGACACTTGGCGAGCTCCGCGTCCATTACAAAAGAAACGTGGCACCATCCGCAGACACAATGAAACACTTAAAAGTTTTTTGAAACTCAAGCGGAAACTGACACATGTCAAGTTCCGCGGCTAGCAACGTTACGCACTGTTGAAAGACCCTCCATCACGTGGCACGATCCACGTTAAAGCTGCTACTTGGAGGCAAAAGTGCGGCTGAACCTGAGGCTTGACACATGGCGGATCCCGCGGCGTTGGCAGAATGAAATCCTCTCAGCCACTGTTAAAAACATTTAGACACTGGAAACTGCAGCCCGATATGCATTCGGAAATGCATCTGACTCATTTTTTATCATTTTCCAGGACCGAGGGAGATTTCTCAAGATCGCCAACATACATTTCGCCTTTGCATACACAGAACTTAACAATTTTCTCAAATGTGACAGGAAAAACAGTTAAACAATGCATGTGGGCCGGGGAACAATTTAAACCAAGGCACTAAGGGTCTGAAGGAAAACACACAGGGACTTGCAAACTGAAAGTCAAAACCCTAACCCTAGGTGAACACCACCAGCTGATATTCCAGATGGAATGGAGGATGATGGAGATGTCCTAGATCCTAAATATGACACAGAAAATGTTGAGGCTTCACCTGTTCCAGACGTGAACTGGTTGGTCAAAGAAGAAACGTCTATCAGGAAAAGATTCCAACCAATAATGGCTAACACCAATATATGGTTAGAAAGCAAAGGAATTAAATTGAAAGAATTCCTCACAGGGTCCGAAACTGAGACACTGGAACAGACAGGTAAGAAGGCCGAGAACAGGACCAAAAATAAGAGTGATGCCCCTTCTTCCAAGATACGCAAACCAAAGATCAAATTTGTATCCAAAGGAGGAAAGAAGGAAGTTGTAGAAACTTCTGACGTTACTAAGTCAGATGCTGAAGATACTAATGTTGATCAAATGGAAATTGAAGATGTTGAGGCTGAAGAACAAAATGTTCAAAAGTCTAAAACAAAAGTATTTGATGAATCTGATAAGGAAGAGGAGGCTGAGCAAGGTAAAGATGAAGATATAGAGGTAGAACAACTTGATGGTTCTCCTCAAACTCCTGTGAAATATCTTCCCTCCGAGACACAAGTTCCTAAACCTCCTCATGTTCCGGTTGCTGATAGTTTGCCAGTGGTTTCAAATGTTCCTCTTTCGCCAATTTTTATTGTTTCTTCCGACAATACTCCTTCTATGAAAGCTAGTTTTGGAATTGTTTTTGATTCTTCTGGTTCCATTCCAAGCTTATCTTCCCCATCTTTTGACATTGGGGAACAAACTGTTTTAGAGAACCTTCTGGATGCTTCACAAAAGGTTGTTGATACAGGTGTGGTGTTTACCAACACAAGTCCTATTGTGACCATCACAGGTATAAATATGGAGCCGGCTAAACAAGTAGTAGATTCATCTCCGGTTGTTGGCGCTTCTGTTCTTCCTGCGTGGTTATCTGCGTATACTCCAAAGAGGAAGAAGCAAGCCATTTCACTTGATGAGATCGACATTGAAAAGCTGTTGCCCGTGAAAGCAAAGAACCAGAAGAAGCAGCCTAATACTGTTTCTAGGCTGGTCACCGAAAAGGGAATCAAATATGCTGAAATCACCAAACCACCAGAAGATGCCACCACTGACACTTTTGACATGAATGATTATGTCATCTCAAGGGTTGAGTTGGGCAAGCTGACTCATGAGGGTGTAAAGGCAGATTTCCAGACTATTGCCAGTACTTTACTTGAAAAGTATGACGAAGCCAAGAAGGAGAAGGAACAGTATAAAGCAAAAGTAGAACAACTTGCTGCTGTCCTTCAAAAAATAGTAAAGTCATCAGAAATAGTAGAACTCTTGGCAGTGACAGTGGAAGATCCCCTGATTCAGAAGGTTGAAAAAGCGCAAGCTAGGGGAAGAGTAGTGGGAGATATAGTGGAGCGCCTATTGGCTCAAGGGCGAATCCTGCTTAAAACCACTGTAGAAAGAAAGGAGAAAATGGACAAAGCTAGAGCAGAGTTGGACAACCTGGTAGATCTACTCTCACAAGAGCTGCAAGATCAAGAAGAGAGCCTAGAAGAGTGGATAGACATGAAGAAGATCAAGATAAAGAATCTGATCACCATTGGGGTCATCACCAACAGGGAATCATATCTTAAGACCAAGGAGACTCTGGCTCATCGTATATACATAATAAAGAGTCTATTTGAAGATCTATGCCAAGCTCGAGAAGCCAGTGAAGATAGTGATGTCACACTTCACCGGCTAGAAGAACTTCCTTGCACCTTGACAAGGGAAGATCATAGTTTCCTCCCAGCACAGGAAATGGTAAGTTCTTTTGAAGAAATGGTCCAAAGGAAATTTGAAGAGGAGGCGCCCTCAGTGCTTTCAATGGATAACCTGTATGACCAACATTCGACTTTAGAGAACCTGAAAGATAATCTGGACAAGCATGAAAAGGCGATAAAGGCGGTGAAAGATTCAATTCTTCGAGCCCGCACCATCTCAGGGAATACAGCAAAATCAGATGCATGCGAGATGGCGGCCGTTCAAACTATGTACCAGAACTTCTTGAAGAAAAAAGACGGAGGAAACTAGTGCCTTAGCTTATTTTTCTTATATGATATGTAATTTGAATTTTGTTTTGCACATTTTCACGTGTAATTTTCCAAAATGTAATTACATGTGAGACAAGAGAAGTCCGAAGTCAAATAGGACTCTTTTGTTGAATAAGTCAAAGTAGTTGTAGATTTCTTAAATTCTCTCCAGGCCTCTCCCTATAAATAAAGAGGGCCTCTTTTGTAAATATTATTTTTGGTCTATTGCAAGAATACTCTGGCGAATTGAAAAGCAAATGAAGAATTTGTGCTTCTTTGTGAAAATCAATTATCAAATATTTATCAATACAAGAAAGCAAGTTCAATTCCAATATTTGTCTTGGGATTATTTGTGTCGTGATAGTATTGTTCTTACGTCTTGCTATCATAATCTTCTTTGGTAATAATCGAAGTGTGGAGTTTATTTCAAGTGATTGAAGAGCGCTCTTAATTTGATTCTGATAGACTTTGTGTTATCAAATCATTCTTGAGGATTATGTTTATGTTTGTGAGAATACAATAGTTTGGAGACTTTGCGCTGCAAATTGTTATATTCAATTTACTTTTATCATCGTGAAGAGGAGTGAAGACTTTGGGCTGCATTCAACTTCAAATAGTTCTATTGGCAATTAGCAAGTGAGGTAACATAAAACTTTGTGTTTCTGTGATTTTGTGATAATTTATAAGTCCTTTATCAATAGTTTAAAGTATAAACATCTATTCTGAAAAAAGAGAATGAGATGAAATGGAACCACCACAAATATAGTTTTTAGTGTACATAAATTTCATAAGTTATTTTGTTTGTAAAAATCAAGCAACCAGAGGGAACCTCCCCTTGCTGAGAGGAGAGACTTTGTCTCATCATAGCTGTGGCTGATATACCCATTTTGCCGTTAACGAGTTAACGACAAAATATTCACCCAACACACCTGAACTTTTTAAATGTTTGTTTTTGTGTACACAATAACACTTTATTTTATAAAGTGTTTTAAATTGACTCAAGTAACTTAATAAAATATTAATTTTATAAAGCAATTAAAAATACTTTATAAAATTAATTTACAATTAGAACCTTTTTAATTTACTTGCAAAATAGGGACATTACAATGAAAAAATGTTAAATGAAAAAAGTGCAGTGATATCATATTTTATTCTATGGCTTTAGTATTGTGAGACTCGGTTACTAGGTGTTAATGAGTATTTAGATGAATTAAAATAAAACATAAAAGTGGGAGAGTTTGACTACCCTTTTTTAACTAGCCTAGTAAACAAAAATTATAATTTTACAAATAGTATATATATATTTTTTTCATCTTTAGGCCCTAATACCAAATGGGATGGATCAATTTCTGGAATTAATTTTACTCATTCTGAGTTATATTTTAACCATTTTATTTTCATATTTTGCAAAATAAATATTTATAATGAATTTTGATAACATGTTCAATATAATACATATTTAAATATTTATAACCAGCAATCAAATATCACTCATGAAAATCATTTGAAATGTCCATTTATCAAGAGGTGCAAATATATATCTAAATCAAATCATTGGAATGACTACTGTCACCCCAAGAAGATCCTAGTGGTTTTAGACCTCTTAGCTATGATACACTCTAGGAGGAATAGTTCTATTCAGAACACATGTAAATCATGCACAACGAAACAAACGCTCAACACAAGGCCTTGACTAGGGCAGTCCTAGGTGTACTCCGTATCTTGAGTTGGATGCACCTTGTATGCCCCTTCTCCAATGCCCATAGCCCACCAAACCACCACCTTCCTCAAGTGATTTACATGCCATTTCTAGGTCTCTCATAAATGGTTTATATAATATTTTAAGGGGTGGTTTCCCAACCATCACAACCTTTCATAATTAATTTTTTTGCCTTATTTTCTATTGAGATTGTTCATTCTCTATTTTTCACTCGATAATCATTTATTTTCAAAACCTTTTCCAAAGATAATTAAACATTTTTCTTTTACCCTTCATTTAACGAGTAACTACATATAACTTTAACTTAATCTTACTTTTAATTCCAAAGGGTCATTTACATATAAAAATAATTTTCTTTTTCACTTTGAGAAAAAAGTCCTCTAACACAAGTGGTCTGGAGGACAACGCTCTAGATGAGGACCTAGATGTGTTGTAAGCGTGTGGAAACAATATGAAGACAAGTGGATGAGACAAAGAAGAATATGAGAACTAGAATAGATTATTTTATTAATCTATGCATTCTAAACATGGCACATTGTCATGTCTCCACCCGAAATTATCCCTCAAGCCAACTTCATCAACAACACCAACGTCAAAACAAATGTTTTAATAGCATTCGATTAATGATATTTTACAAGGTTTAAATTAAAGATTTAAAATTCCAAGTCATGATTGGATGACGCCAAGAGAATCGACTAATTGTGTTAAGCAATCAACATGAAATGAAGAGACGCGATCCATAGAAGAAATATGTACCCCTGGCTAAGGAAACGATGATCTCCTAAAGCCACCACCATTGAGGGCTATTAAAGGAAAGGGAAGTGGATATCAAGGGGGCAATAATGAATCGATCAAGAATCAATCAATAATCAATCATTAAATCATTGAATACTATAACAGACATTCGATCTGCAGAATTATATCTATTAATTCAGTCATATAGACTGTTAAAGACAGTAAAGGGATACATTACAAATTCTGAATTGAACTAGAAGTTTAATAGGAATCATTATTGAATATACAGGTCAGATCATTAGTGACTGTCAATTATCTTACTAATTGCATATCACTATCATATATAAAAATTAAGGTTCACCAGTCAAAGGAGAATGGTGAGAGGACTGTTTGGAGGGAAAACTGTTGACACCCTGCCATGCCTCCTTGCACCATGGTGAGGGGATTGTTTGGAGGGAGCACTGTTGACACCCTGCCATGCCTCCTTGCACCATCCTCTTCATCAAAGAAGAATGGTGGGGGGACTGTTTGGAGGGAAAACTGTTGACTCCTTGCCATGCCTCCCTAAAGAATGGTTAGGGACTATTTGGAGGGAGAATTGTTGATTGACACCACCCTACCATGCCTCCCTGCAGTATCCTCTTCTATGACCGAATTAGGTAAACAAACTGAGTTAGCTGCATGGTAATGAATATATAATCTCTCTATATTGGTATTGTTTATAAATCTGAATGCAATGTAATTTTGTCTAACCCTAACAGCTAAAGATGTATATTTGTATATCCGTGTTTTGTATATGTTTTCTTATGTTATGATGGTAGAACTCAAGTCCAAGAACTATGCAGTTTTGGAGATATTCTAAATGGTAATCATAAAACCCTAAACCTAACTTGTGGTATTTGAATTTTTTAGGGCAAATTAAGTAAGGGACATTATACACATTCTTGTGGAGATGTGTTTACACTCCTATCTATCTTATGCAATGTCTTTTAGCTAATGCCTATCTATTATGTTACAAATGACATTTATTATTTACATGATTTTGAGGATGAAGATTGTTATGGAAATTGAATTGATTGGTCTTCCATGTGTGATGCTTCACCTTTCAATAGTTAAGATTTGGGTCACGCACTGTGTTGACATCTCATGAAATGGCTCTCCAAAATGTGCGACTGTTATGTATGCTTTGAGGTGTTGCACAATGTTTTGAGCAATGCACTTTGTGTGTGCTAATAAGTGGGAATGCAGGTGTAGTGTGAAACATAGATAGAGTTGTTGGCAATGTTGTGTGGCATATACTTTCAACACAACTCTACTAATTCGAGAAAGGGGTGTAGGAAGAGAAGCAAGAAGAGGAGCGGTTTTTGAATCCGGGTCAAGTGGATTTGTGTAGGAGGTTGCTGAAGGGGAGGACAACGAAGGCGAGTAGGCCAAGACTTCGATGGCATGGAAGATGAATGGGGTGGAAGATGGGATGAGGAGGAATGCTTGCTTGAACTTTGGTTGGAGGCCTCAATGGATTGCAAGCGACCGTCATGATTCTGCCACTAAGGCTCCACTTAGTCCTAATGTTGCAAAGGATTGTGGGGTGTCTATTGCCTTTGCTTTGCATAAGGGTCTTCGTAGGGGTTTCCTCTTGTAGCATAATGATGGGCACACTAAGGTGGATAGAATGGTGCCTGTATCTTTGGATCAAGATTTGTTTGGAGGTGTCGGTGTTTGCCCTCCCCTTTTGGCTAAGGATAGAGGATGGGGGTCTATTCTATCATGTCAGGATGCTAGTCCTCGGGATCTTCATGCCAGAGGTAATATTGTGGTTGGTGACTCCCTTGTGATAGCAGAGGATGTTTGTTTTGAATCCCTTGTGCTCCCATTGTGGTCTGAAGGTTGCTACGCGGGTGGTAATGGACCAATGGTTATGGATTCTGCCATTGCTGTTGTTGTTGAGGGGCCTCTTGACCATGGATGCGTTGGGTATTCTTTAGCTGGGCAGTTCCCTATCAGAGGGGATTCTGTTAATAGTGTGCTAAATATGATTGCTGTGCATTGGGCACCGAGGTAGGGTGTTGGTGGCTTTGTTGCTCCTCACTTGGGAGTTGTGTTGGAAGGTAAGGATTCAATGGTGTGTTTATGTACTCATGTTGTTGCTGATGTTGACCCTATTGGTCCTAGCGTGGGATAGTATGTGAATGTGTTTGGGGTTGACAGTGTTTTAGCCAATGGATATTCCACCTCTCTTGCTCACTCCCTCCCTCCATCGATGTATGGTTTGGGTCTTTTTCTCTCTATCCTAGACTCTTCTGTTGATAGGTTTGCTTCCATGTTTAGAAACTCACTTGTTGGGAAATTTCTTGGAGCTCCTCCAAATATTGACGACGTGTTTAGAAAGTGGGCATGACGTAAATGGAAACTTAGGGGACAGTTTGAGATTGTTGCTTTGCTGAAGGGATTCTTCTTGACCTCCTTCATGAACCATGAAGACCTTGCACGGACTCTCTTGGATGGCCTGTGATTTCTTGGGAAATATGGTTTATTCCTCAAAAAATAGTTTCTTGGCTTTGACCCTTTGAAAGAATGCATCAATAAGATTTTGGTTTGGGTCAGGCTTTCTGGGCTGCCATTGGAATACTGGGATGTGGAGGTCTTAATGGTCATAGCCAACTCTTTTGGTTAGTTCATTGTGGTGGATGCAATCACCAAATTCTAGAAACATTTACTTTTTGCTAGATTTTGCGCTTATGTGGATATTGGGTAAATGGGTGCAACAAATAATTTTTGAGAATTCAATAGTTGTTTGCCATTGTGGCCTCAAAGTGGGTCATGTGAAGGTGGACTGCCCAAACAACAAGAGAAAGCTTTTTTTTGGAGGAGAAGGGAGCAAGCTTTGTCTTCCCAACCTCTCAATGGTGAGGTGGAAGACCCCTTGATGGATGGAGCTAATGTTGCATGCAAGACCCTTTTTGAGGAAGTACCAAAGGAGGGTTGTAGGAGGGAGGATTTTGAGGTTGGTAGGGGTGTGAGGGAGACCCAAGATATCATCCCTATGTCTGAGTTGCAAAGGTCAGCCCCCCCTTTTGTTGATAAGGGGGAAATGGTTTCAGGGGATAGGACTTCATGTAGCCCATCAGGTCCTTCTCATTCAAGTGTAAAAAGGTGTTCAGCCTGGAAAAATTTCTGCACCAAGGATACGATGGTTGAGGCTGTCCAATGCTCCCTGTAGTGTGTCTGAGTTGCGAAGGTCACCTGCCCCCCTTTTGTTGATAAAGGGGAAGTGGTTTTAGGGAATATGACTTCATGTGGCCCATTGGGTCCTTCTCATTCAAGTGTAAAAAGGTGTTCAGCCTGGAAAGATTTCTGCACCAAGTATACAATAGTTGAGGCTGTCCAATGCTCCCTGGAGTGTTTTGGTTTCAAACCACTGTGATTTGGTTGTTCTCCTTTTGTACTTGCGTGGTTTGCTTGTTTTTTTTACATTCAACACCTTTGTTGTGTGTTTGTTGTTGTAATGCAGCCTTAGTGCTGCTAGTTCCATGTTGTTGTTCTTTGCAGTTTCATTGGACTTCATCGTTGTATCTTTCCTGCTTTGTAAAAGGTTTGGGCCCTCTTTACCCATGATATCAAAATTGTTTTGTGGCATGATCCTTGCCTTTGCGTGGATGGTGCATGATGCAAAGGCTTGCAAAGGAGTTGGGTGATTTAGGAATTGTAGGGCATGGTTCCAAGTGTCACATGGGTGGTGCATGATGCAAGGAGCTGTGTGCGGCATTGCGCACTATTGTATTGTTGTCTGGTGGCACACACACTTGTGCAGCATTGCATGGATTAAAGGTACTCTTTTATTAGATGATGAATTGCAGCAGGTTTTATCATCTTTGAAACAACTTCAGAAACAGTGTTAGATTCAGCTCAGATTGTTTATAGTATGGCTGACATCGAGACATTGGATAGTGTAAAATATGATCCTATAAAGTCTAATAGTGGAGTCTTGGTCAATGTACAATTTCCATTCAAGATGTTGAAGATATGGGTGAAGACCAGTGTTCCACGAGGACATGTTCCTTGGGGTCCAGGTGACGTCCCAGATGTCTTGAGGACTTGCCAACTTGAAGGGTACATCCCCTTTTTCAGGACTAGACAGCCTGCACCATTTAATGCATAAAATTAAAAAAAGTTATCATTTTAGGGAAAAAAAATGTTAAAAACCCCTAAAAAGCTAGAAGGGGGAGGATTGTTATTGCAAATTCAGTACATTGCATTTACTTTTTAAAATTTCAGCTTCATTTAGTTTATTTAAGTTATTTTAATAACTGTCCCTCTCACCGTCCCCAAAATTTGGGAAAACTTTTGCTGTTCCTGGAACTGTTTACCTCCATCCTGGAGACTTGGAGAAATACTAGTGAAGACATTAAAATTTGCCGTATCTGATGCAAAATGTCATATAGCAGTACAACTTTGTATAAATTTAAAATTTTCTTTTTCTCATATTGTTTACATAAATGATATACTGCAACTTCTTTTACTGGTTTTATAATTAATTTTTCAAATATTAATATTTTTTTATTATTGTAATAGCTGTTCCCCCACCACCCCGAAAGTCTAAATTTTTTTTGCTATCCCTAAAACCTGTCACTCCATCCCTGCATGCCCTCGCCCCCAAAACTTGAAAAATCACTGGTCTATACTGCCATGTATGCTTTTTGTTTCTTCTGCTTATAGAAAAAATAGTAATTACATAAAGAAAGTTACTTCTTAGTAAGATTAAGATCTTCACCATCTTCTATTCGAGATATATTTTTAAAATTGTTCCCCTTGAGTACGTGCTCTCAATTCTTGCATTTAAGGAAGGTAGGAGCTTCTGGTTATTAGATTTCTACATGTTTCAACAATTCGATGACTGATAGTAATAGTGCAAGGGCTTCTGAGTTAAGCCTATGAAGGGACAACTGGTTCCTTTTGTATATTTGAGAGAGTGAGTAAACTGTAATACAGTTTACCTTACAAAGTGGTATGGAAGATGTGATGCTTCGCAAAATGAAATGTGAATCATGTATATAGAAATTCTATATTAATATGCATAATCATTTCAAGAAAGATGCTGCGCACTTCAAGTTATGCAAATGAGCGAAACGCGAAATAAGAAAAAAAGAAAAAAAAAAATCAACAATGAAGAAATGAGTCTAACTGACTTGACCTCGAAAAATGCAAGGGTGGATCTAAACCAGGTCAAGTAGGGTGAATTTTGAATGACTTATGTGGGACCTATAGATCCTGAGAACTTTTACTTAATATTTAACCATTGAAGGAAAATGGACAGCCTACAAAGAATAGGAACTAAATATTGTTGGCTAACCTTATTAAGATCTATATTTGAAGCAGGAGATGCTCATTGGATTATGAAGCTAATTAGTGGTAAATACACCTGTGAAAGCTTTTCCCCAGGCCATATTCACAAGACAAATCTGTGTGCAGTCATTTTGCCCAAAAGTTTCTAGAATACAAGCTAACAGTTAAATCCTACTAGACACTCATATTTGAATCCAAACCACAATAGAAGAAAGAAAGCAGAGAATCAAATTTGTCAACTGTATGTATATCTAAGAAAGCAACCAAGTGTCACTAGAGGAGTCAACTATCACATAATGAAAGTGATCAAATATTCATGTATTTGAAATAAAACAGGTACAAGTTTTAAACAACTAATTTCAAATTGGTTTATAACTTCAAAGCAAGCATTAATTGAAAGCCAATAAGGTCTGGACTGTTGTTTTTCATTGCTGGCTTGAAATAATTTAAAATTTAGACATATAACTTATAAGAGAGGCAATTCCATATTGTCTTTCTTCCATGTAATAACAAAAAATATGGTCCCCAGATTCCCAAGAATTTGACCAAGTTCATGTTTGGCAAGCTATCTAATAAGCCGATCTGTGGTAGATTGGTTCTATTAATTGCGAAAGTCTACATAGACACAAATTGTGATGCAATAACTTATGATATACACAATGTAAAGCTAAGATTTCATTTTGTTAGGACACTTAAAAAAATTGTGTTCTAATGCTGTTGGTTTGTATTTGTGTTCTTCCAATTGCTATTTCCGTCATCTATTTCTCATGCTTTTGTGTTCTGCTGCCCCACTGTTTTCTTCTCTCATTGATATGTGTGAACAGTCTGTTTTTTAACGTATCTTCTGTGGTTCAGGTTTGGTTTTGTATTCTTTTCTATCTGTGTCAGCTTTGGTCCTCCTCCACACTCCAGTTCTAGCCGTTCGGATTCAAGTTCAGTTATTTGTGTCTATTCTGGAGGCTATTAATCATTTGTCCAAATTTTGTCATTTTGGTCTGTATCACAGAGGTTAGAATCTGGTATTTATATAAAATAATTAAATCTAAAGGTGGGTGGATGACGCTTGTCATCAGTATGCAAATCCTTCCAGAAGGGCAGTTCAACCAAATGATAAAAACTCAAAACATAATATTGCATAAAATAAAATGGCAAATTTTATGTGCAATATGCCTAGTTTCTTTTGTTACCATCTATATTTAACATCAATACTTTTCAAGATGATGATGTGCTTGTATGTTATTTCTGTTGCAAACAACACTTTACAGAGGCTACTTTAAGTCATCTTTGTTCAAGTAATCTGAATTAAAACCTTAATCATCTCAGTAGTGTTAGTTGCAAAGCAACTATTGATTGAAGTCTTCATCTATGACAATGATTCAGTGAAAATTAAAGAAGGTTTCTATTTTGAGATGGCTAGACTATCGACTGCTGCTTCTGCTGGTGATCCAAACGATATTGTGCCTTCTTCTTCTGTAGAAACTGAGAATATATCATACAATTCGAAGGCCATCAAACAGCATATGAAGGTTAGTTGTGTCAGCAATCACTTGCAGTAAAATTATATACCTACTTTTCAGTTAGAAGTGTTGCTGAGTGCCACTGAATTAATTGAGGCTCCATCTAATTACCTTTATTGAAAGGGCCGACTTATTACTGAAAAAGAAAAATTGTCACGAGCTCAAAACATCTCGCTACAATCTTTGTAGACAATTGAAAAGATCTTTTTCCTTGTTTCAGGCAAATGTGGATGAAACCACAACCACCGATAACCTTTTCAACTGTGAAGAGACAGAATTGGCAGCTGCATCAGCAGCAGACGTAATGGGTTTTGCAGAGGAGGCTCTGAAAGTTGCAAAAAATTCAACTGATTTGGTAGGCGAACATAAAAATTTTGAGGACATTCGATCTGAGGAAGACCTGGTAATATGTGAGCAATCTAGACTTACTGAAAAGGAAAAACCTAAAGTTGTGAAAGCTTTGGATCATTTTCGATTTCAAGCTACCGAAGATGAGAGTAGCTCGAATGTTGCTGGTTCCTGTGATTTTCTTCCTCCATTTGTCAGAAAACGTATGACTAGAAGACTGAAGGCAGGAGTAAAGATTGCCAAAGTGGCTACTGCTGTTAAATCTCGTAAACGAAATCGGAGATCTAAGCATGTTATTGCATGTTTGCTGGATCTCGCAAATGCACCACATGTCGTGAGGGATTCGATCAATTCAAAGCTCTTAACTGGCACAGAGGTCACCGAGTTGTCAAAAGGGACACAGGCACAGAACTAATTTGCTTTGCTGACAGTAATTGGTTTTTAATTGTATTTTTCATTTTTTTAAACCTTGTAATCATGCAATTAGAGACATGAAAGATTTTTTGGCATGCAGGACTGGTTAAAGTTGGAGCGAATCCGGTTACGTTTGGTAGCTAAAACTGGACATCAGCCAACTTTAAATAGATGGGCAAAAGCTGCAGGCACTGATCACAAGACTTTGCGGAATCGCCTTATTGTGGGCCAGTATTGCAGACAAAAATTATTCAGGAGCAACCTGGGTTTAGTTAAATTTTTTTCTTATAGATATGAGGGCTTAGGAATTAGCTCTGAAGATCTATTTCAGGTTGGCCTCAATCAGTGATGATGGTATACTCATCTTTTTTATTTGATTTCAACCTATTTGAATTTTCATACAATTATTTTGGGTGTCTCATGCACTGATTGAGAACCTTGGACATGGCTCTGCAATTGCAGTTAGGATGTATGGGCCTTGTTAAAGGTGTTGATAGATTTGATTACACAAAGGGATTTCGTTTTTCAACCTATGCTCAATGGTGCATTAGAGGGCCTATAAGAAGAGCACTTTGCACCTCTTCAGGCATATTTTCATATACTGTATAATTGTTTTCCCCACCTTGTGAAGCTTTTTCTATAGTTTTCTTATTATTAGTTATTACCATCATAGTTTGTGTCTTAAGCATGTGGGAAAATATTTTCATAAATTTAATGCAGGCCTCGTTGAGATGGAATTATATTGGCAATCTTATGATTAATTTGAGACTGTGCAGCCAGATTTCTTTTTTGCCATGTTGCGTGTAGAACGAGCCAAAAGACGCTTCTGTGTAATACGTGGAAGGCGTCCTAGAGTTGGAGAACTTGCTAGGATAACGGGCCTCTCTGTTGAAACTTTGAGGCTTGCGCTGAGACATATTAGAATTAGAAACCAACGCTGGACGATTTCTTTAGTATGGTCTCTTATCATGCCGTATTTCTGAGTCCCATTTGTCTACTCGGTCATTGATGGGCATTAATATATTTCCTTGTCTCTTATTTCTCATAAAGTAGTTAATTATTTCTGCAGGATAATATTGCAGATCCAAACGCTGAGAATATCGAGGATACAATTACAAAGCAGCAGCTGATAACAGATGTTGCTAAATCCTTTGACGTCGTCACCAAAAAAGAGAAAGATGTATTGAGACTACGTTATGGGTTTGATGGTGGTAAACCAAAATCACTAGGCGACATTGGAGACCTCTTTAACTACTCCAGAGAAGGGATCAGGCTTATGGAAAAAAGGGCTTTGAGAAAAATAAGAGAGTACAGAAGCTACGTTTTGACGCCTTATATCTCTTTCATGTTAGAAAATGCTAATAAAGGCGCTTAATTTTAACATTACAATATTAATCAGTTAGGGAGTTTCTACCTATTTTAATTGTGTAAGATACAGGTCATTAGTATGCTAATTAGCGTTGACACTGTTTGTAGCTTATGTCTATTCATCCTGTTAACTTAAACATGGAGCGGATGGCTTAGCAACCAAGTCTGTTGCTCAGGGTTACAAAATTTCCTTTGTTGCATCTCATTCGTTTTGATGATGACTTTTAGTGGATAAATATGAGAGTTAAAAATATATGATTACTGGTATGACTCCATTAAAAAAATTCAAAATAGGAGCTAGATAACTAAATAAGTGAATCAATTATAACTCACATTTTAACACGATAGTGATGAAAGTTAAATTTATAAGTTGGCTGAATTGTGATATGTGGACCATCATCCATACTACTGTCGATTTTCTATCTCGTTACCTGGTACCTTGGACAGATTATTTGCTTGTTCAGTTGCAGCATGCCAAAGATTTTACGGAGTTGAGAGAAGGCTATAATCAAGTTTGAGTAAAGGGAAAGGATATATGGAAGGTTGTGTTCAAGATAAAATAAGGATTGGATGAGTGGCTTGTGCTTTTATTAAAGGTATATAAAGTATTTACCTTTTTATGGGATTAATGAATCAAGCATTTGGACTTTGTATTAAGATAATATTTTTTTGTTTTCAGTAAGATATGGAAGTAATACAGAAGGAAATCAGTAAAAACATTAGATTTTCTAAAGAATAAGTTGTTATTGTCCAAAATTTACTAATTATTGATGTATTATGTATTTTGGACTATAGAAATCTATAATTTTAAATATGAAACGAGGTTTAAACAATTCTATTACAAACCATCTATAAGTGGATTGTTAAATTACAGTTTTGAATCAAATATTAGTGATTAATATACGTTTGTGTTTCTAAGACCTGAGCTTAATGTCACATTAATGTTTGGTCAATTTTCAAAATTAGAGAAGAATACTATTTACATTTTATAATTGTTTCCATGTAAAAATAAAATATACATGTGTATACACCTAAAAATGGCTTGAGTTAAATTAAATAAATATTTTAATATTCATTTTATTCTCATTCCTCTATTAATAAATAAATATTCTAATTTATTTATCTGAGTCACATTCATCTTAATCTTTCGAAAAATTAAATAAAAATCAATTTATTTAATTAAGTCATCCAAATTCCTCTAAATCATTCTTAATTGAATAATTCTAAATTATTTAATTAATCATCTATCCTAAAGTCTTAATTCTATAAATCCACATCATCATTTCCACCTCATTTTACACCTCATCATGTTGCACACATGATTGAATATTTTTAATATTTAATTATATAATTATCCTCACCCACATGTCCTATTTATCCTCTAAGCATCCCTATTCTTAAGAGCTTGGCCTTTTCATGCCATCATAGTCAAAGGACACTTAGAGACACGTCTCATAGTTCCTAGATTCTTTCCAACAACCCTACAAAGAAGGATTCCTTCTTTGACCCTTGTCTTTTGGTCCTTGAGGGCATTGTGACAAGTGGCCTCATGCTCACACCTTTCTCTCCACCTTCTCATCGTATGAGGAACATCTCCCCTTTTTTTCTCTGTCATCCCAACTAATCAAATCTCTATCGTACACATCACAAGACTCATTCCTCCACCGTGGATCTTTTGACACTTGGATTTGAGCCTTCTTTGCCTATAAAAGCAAGTTCCTCACCTCCAATTTGTATCACAAGAGCTTTTAGTAAGTACATGCTACATAAATTTCCATCAAGCAATCAAGTGTGCCTTTGGCCCCCCTCATTTGCATTAGTTTCATAATCTCCATAGCTGCATATTATCATCTAGTTTCATATCAATATCCACAACATTATCAATGGCTTCATATCAATCATATCATCATTATCTTAGCTTTGCATTGTAGGCTTGTCACATTGCATTTTCATCCACAAAATCCATTCATCTCTTTGTCATCTTGGAAAGCAAGGAATACACTTTTGAGAGCAACATCATCATCTGCAAGATCATCGAGAAGATAGGAAACAATGGAACTCACAGGTTAAATCAGTTTATAAAGGTATAATTTATGTTTATTGCATTTTTCTTAGTTTCATTGATGTATTGAATTTGAGTAGGAATTCTAGAGTATTTGTGGTATCTTAGTAGGTTCCTGTAATAGTTTCATCACATGTATCCAAGGTCGGCCAAGGAGGATATTGTAGGCAAATTCAATACCTTCTACATCCAAGACCGCCGAGCTAAAGGTCAAACTCAAAGATAAAGGGGTTGGAGAGTATTCCATTGAGCAAACCTTTTGCCTTGCAAAACTACCCCTATCACCCAAGTCTTATGACAAACCCTCTATGGACAAACCACAGACATTAAAAACTCCTAATGGTCCTTTTACCAAATGGGGTACTCTATCAGATGAGAGTGATAAGAAAGATGTCCTTCAATGGTTGTATAAAGAAGATAAGGAATCCAAGCCACAAGATCAACAACCCCAACTACAAACTGATCAATCTTGCCCAAGTTTTTCTATCTTACAGAGAATGGGATATGATGGCCATAGTCCCATAGGCTTGAGAAAATAACGTATCATAGAGCCCATACAACCT
The DNA here is from genome assembly GCA_027924645.1 of Cunninghamia lanceolata. Taxonomy (NCBI): domain Eukaryota; kingdom Viridiplantae; phylum Streptophyta; class Pinopsida; order Cupressales; family Cupressaceae; genus Cunninghamia; species Cunninghamia lanceolata. The sequence goes on from BSBN01001378.1 coordinate 2,343,915, forward strand.
TCTTCTTTATCAGCCCGAGACAATATAGGGCTAGGATACAAAGGAAAAGACAAGGAAAAGGTCACCACCAATTTAGTTGAGCAAATTCACAAATTGCAAGAGGGGAGTGAAACAGACTCTAACGAATGGGAATGGGATAGTCTTTTTGAGCTATCTTGTGAAGATAAAGGCATTGATGTGGTCCAAACATATAGCTCAACAAACACATACCGTGAGGGTCAAAGCTCAAGGTCTAGACCGCAAGAGTTCGATTTGCAAAATGCTGAGTGAGTCTCAAGAGGAAGGTCGGATGTCACACTTGATAGACAATATTGAGGAGAGTACTATTTTAGACCTTGTAAATACATCCACAAACCTAGACAACTCCTCTGTCCTAACCATCATTTCCCTTGAGTCAAACCAACTCGATGATCCCCTACCTTTAGTACATCCCGAGCTTATAGATTGTGAACTACAAGAGGCCCCCGAACTAGATACCTTTCAAAATGACGATGCTATCATTGACTATCTAGAACTAAGGGATCACTTACCATCAGGAGATCATAAAGCTGGCTTTGCTATAGAACTCAATGACAAGGCTTATTTTGGAGAGAGTGCCAAGCCTTTTAGTCATAAAAATGTCAAAATGAAAAATAAATCTAATGGTGAAAACCGCTCTACGGCAGTGTTAGATCGTGAAAAAAGTAAAAAAAAAAGATGAATCCGTTGGTGAAAACCTCTATGGGGTGCCAAAGGATGAAAGGCTTGACACTCTCCCCAATCTTACACATCAGGAGAGGTCCTCAATTTTGATAGAACCAGCAGAACCTGTTAGCATTGGCACATAAGACAATCCAAGGATAATCCATATGGCATAATCTTTATTTGAGCAAGAGAAGCCAGAATTCATCAAATTCTTCAAACAAAGATTAATTTTGCATGGTCCTATGTAGATATGCCTGGACTTGATCCAAATCTCATAATGCATCACTTACCACTAGCTCCACGAGCTAAACCAGTCAAACAAAAACTAAGGAAGATGCATCCGCATATCGCACTGTTAGTGAAAGAAGAATTGAAGAAGCTGTTAGATGTTGGGTTTATCAGACCAATTGACTATCCAGAATGGATTTCCAATATAGTTCCTGTCTCAAAACTAGAAGGAAGGATCATACTTTGCTATGATTTCAGGGATTTGAATAAGGCTTGACCGAAGGATGACTTTCCTTTGCCTAATATCGACATCATTGTGGACCTTATAGCGGGGCATACTATGCTACCTCTCATGGATGGGTTCTCTGGCTACAATCAGATCAAAATAGCGCTGGAAGACCAGTACAAGACTACTTTTACATGTCAATAGGGTACATATTGCTGGTGTGTGATGCCATTTGGCCTAAAAAATGTAGGAGCGACATACCAAAGAGCCATGACAACAATTTTCCATGATATGATGCACACCATCATGGAAGATTATGTAGATGATATTCTAGCCAAATCACTCACAACAGAAGGACACCTGCAGGTATTAGATAAAATATTTTAGAGACTAGAGCAGTTCAACGTCCGCTTAAATCCAAAGAAGTGTGTATTCAGAGTCACATTTGGCAAACTCCTAGGATATATAGTTTTAACCAAAGGAATTGAGGTGGATCCGACCAAAGTGAAAGCAATAATGGACATGCCACCACCTAGAAATATCAGTCAACTGAGGTCATTGCAAGGCAAGCTACAATCTATCTGTCGGTTTATTTCCCAATTAACCGACAAATGTCATCCATTTACCCACCTCCTTCACAAGAACATTCCTTTCAGATGGGATGAGGGGTGTGAACAAGCTTTTAATCTCTTGAAAGAGTATCTGATGAATCCTCCAATTTTGATGCCTCCAATACAAGGCAAACCTCTTTTGCTTTATATCTCAGCTACACCAACTGCTTTAGGGGCTTTATTGGCACATCATGACTATGAAGGAAAGGAATGGGCCATTTACTACATCAGTTGAACATTGATAGGCTATGAGTTACAATACACACCTATAGAATGAGCATGCCTTGTCGTAGTTTTTGCTTTCCAAAAAGTAAGACATTATATGCTCACACATTCAATCAAGTTGGTAGCAAAGATAGATCCATTGAAATATTTGCTCAACAAAGCTACTCTAACAGGAAGGTTATCAAAGTGGGTAATGATTCTTAGCGAGTTCGACATTGAATATGTGGATAGAAGAGCTATAAAAGGCCAAGTGATTACGGATCAGTTAGTGGATGCACCATTACATGATGACAATCCATTAAGCTTTGAATTTCTAGACGAAGCCATTTTTAGCATAACAACCCAAGCATGGAAACTCTATTTTGATGGATCCTTTACTCAGCATGGGTCAGGAGCAGGCATTTTGTTGGTCACACCTCAAGGGGATACAATCCCAAAATCATATAGACTACTTTTCCCTTGTACCAACAATGTGGCAGAATATGAGGCATTAGTCATTGGTCTTAAAATGGCTGTAGCATGGAAGCTCGGAGAGCTTCATGTGTATGGAGATTCACAACTAGTTATCCATCAGGTAAATGATGGCTATCAAACTAAGGATGAAAAGTTAATACCCTACAAGCGTATGGTAGATGACTTTAAAGAATATTTTGTTGTGATTTCCTTTGAACAAATACCAAGACTGGAGAACAAAGTTGTAGATGCCATGGCAACCATTGCATCACTACTAGATACACCTGAAAACCAGTCACATTATGAGTTCTTGGTAGAGCTAGTGTCTCATCTAGCTTACGATGTCCCTGAAACCAGAATCATATGCCACACAGTAGGATTCGATTCCCCCTTGTACAGAAAAATCTATACCTATTTGAAAGAGAATACCTTACCACTAGGTTTATCCACTAATCAATGATGAACTTTCATCAGTCAAGCCTCCCGCTATACCATAATTGCCGATACCCTCTATCGACGAGGTATTGATGGTACTCTCCTTAGGTGGCACAAAAGTGAGGAATATCAAACCGTCTTGAGAGAAGTTCACGAAGGAATTTGCGCAACCCACTCTAGTGGTCCTACCTTGGCTAAGAAGCTCATGCGTATGGGATATTATTGGCCAACTATGGAAATAGACTCCTATCATTTTTTTAAAAGGTGCAAGAAATGTCAAATTCATGGGAACCTAATCCATGCACCAACACAAGAGCTGTAACCTTTAACGACTCCTTGGCCTTTCTGTCAATGGGGACTCGACTTAGTGGGCAAGATACACCCCCCATCATCCAACAACAATAATTCATAATCACTACCACTGAGTACTTTACAAAGTGGATCGAGGCCGTACCCCTAGCCAATGTCACAGGCAAACAAATCGCCTCATTCATCCTAAATTATATCATTTGCCGCTATGGCATTCCTTTATCCATTATCATTGATAATGGAAGACCTTTTAAAAACCAGGATGTCAAAGAACTCTGTGACAAATTCCATATACAACACCGTTTTTCCACCCCGTACTACCCCCAAGAAAACAGTCAGGTAGAGGCGTCTAATAAAACCATCTTGAAAATTCTGAAGAAGACTGTCAATGATGCCGGTCGTGATTGGCATATCCAACTGAATCTTGCTTTGTGGGCCTATTGTACAAGTATTCGCACACCCACAGGTGCGACACCATATTCCCTTGTCTATGGCATCGAATCCATCTTGCCCATTGAAGTTGAGTTACCATCCTTTCGAGTACCGTTAAAAGGTCTAATATCTGATGAAGAATACCGGGTTTCTAGACTACAGGAGTTAGAGTTACTGGAAGAAAGAAGACAAAATGCCTTTAACCATCTAAAAGCCTATCAACAAAGGATGTCAAGAAGTTATAACCACAGAGTAAAACCCAGAGTATTTCAAGTTGGTGACTTAGTTCTTAAGGAGAATCCCAGAAATCAACAGGACAGGAAAAAGAAAGGCAAGTTTGAACCCAACTGGCTTGGTCCGTATGTAATCATTGCTAACTATGGATCAGGAGCCTATCAATTAGCAACATTAGAAGGTGAACTGTTCGATGATCCCATCAATAGTATGCATCTTCGCAAGTTTTATACCTAAACCCCAATGCAAGGGTCTTAAAAAAAATCGTACAAATAAAAGCAAGTGGTGAAAACTTGGAGACAGGTGCTATTTGTGATAAACTCCTTCCTCCATCTTTTAGGATTTCAGTTCTTTTCTATCTTTTCTTACCGCATCCATCAAACCACATAAAGATACCTATCATGGCTTGTTGTTCGCTTGCCCTTATCGCCTTGTCAAATCAGGCTGTCCATTCTATCGTTTATCCATCGTCTCATCTATCGTGACCCCATTGTTGGTATCATAGTCAAACTACGTCGCCTCTGAGCTATCACGTAGGCAAGGCCATCATCGATGAACCCCCGAGGCTTCCCACCCCCTAGGTCTTAGGTCCACATAATCACCATAGTCAAACTACGTTGCCTCTGCATCGTCACGTAGGCAAGGCCATCATCGATGAGCCCCCGAGGCACTAGGTCAGTGCCTTAGGGCCCGTCATATCGAGTTTCCCATCGTTTCATCCATAATAACTAGATCCTTTACTTAACTGGGGGCAAAATCCTCGACCTAGTTATAGAAATGGATTCTTGAATGCCACAATATTAGAGGATAACAACCAGGATCAAGGTACTATCTCGAGACAACATGCAACACTACAAACAAAACTTTTCAACAAAAGCTTGACACGAGACATTAACCTATCTCAGACAACAATGATCCTAAACTATCAAGATGATTATATCTATTTTCATGGCAAGAAAACATATCTGCGGCAAGAAGATTTGATGCTTGTTATAAGTTTAAGTCTTAGGTCTTGATTTTTTGTTATCATGTTTCTTATGCTACTCAAGGATGTCCAAGACTGGAAGAGCTATGATGTGGACATGATTATTTTCATTTATTTGTTGTTTGTGGGTTAATCTTTAGTAATGTGATGACTTGTCTAACGACATGATCAACAAAAGATCACCAAGGACATTATGGGTCTAAGAATGAAAAAGGGGAATCCTTGTTTGTTGATACATGCAAGCAATACTCAGGTCATCTAGGTTCAATTTTTCCTAGATGCTTGTATTAACTTGCTAAATCAAAATCCATGTAAGAGATACTCAGGTCATCATGGTTTAATTATACTTAGATGCTTGTATTTTGTTACAACATTTTGAAAGCTCAATGATGAAAAAAGTACTTCAAATACTTGTATACAAGATGGCAAAGCCTCATTTGTGCATGATAGGTTTGCATTTCATTCCATTTATAAACATTCCATAAATTATCATTTTCCAAGTGTCTTAAGATCCAAGACAATTTCTTTCATTTTATCCAAATTATCCATTTATTCCAAATCATTTCTTTCATTTATCCAAATTATTCTTCCAAGTTATCTATTTGTCCAAGTCATTAGTCTAAATTATTCTCAGTGTTCTTTCATTTATGATTGAGTATACTTGGTATAACAAAAACAAACCATCATTATCATTTTGCATTTTATAAGCATGTTCAACCATAAGTTCATATCATTTAAGTGTATTAGATAGCATTACCATTTAGATCATGATTGTTAAACAACAGTTTCATATAGTGATATCATTTATCTACATAGGTCTCATGCATAACATTTATCATAAAAAATCGAAAAAAACATAGATATCATTTGTCATAGCAGTTGCATATTAGATCATAATACATAGAAAAGTAAACATCAGGTATTGCATTTAAGAATCATTAACATATGCATTAGGCCATCATAAACTATAAGCATATAGGATCATTGCACATAACATTACGTATATATATTAGTCATCAAGTGAACCATAGGTCATATCATAAGTATTATGAGCATCATAGCATCAAAATATTAGAATCATCACAATGTAAGCATAAACAATAACATCCATCAATCTAGATAACATCCATCATATAGAAAGCATCCATCCATAAAAAAACATATGCATGTAGTCCATCAAACTCATATAGATCATCATTAAAAATAATAATAATGTCCAAGTATACAATGATGTCATAAATGTGTATCTCGAGTTGTAAAAAATGGTGTATACAAAAATGATATAAACTGTTGGCAAGAGACACTGCTCCGGTATGGACTTGTATGTTGTCATTGATGGAAACAAGGCTTAGAGATCCTATCACCATGACATGAAGAGATATCTCTAGAAGAACATATTGGATTCTAGGTCCGGTTGATAGAAAATGGCTAAGTATGGAAAGTATTTTGAGTAGAAGACATTAAATCGGATAGTATGTTTCCACAGATGATGATCAGTTAATGCGGTTCATGTATGATGTTCTCAGTTGTCTGATATTGTTATGGTTTAGAGGTTAAGTTTTGACTTCCTCCGGAAGTCACCTTGAAGAAATGTCTAAGTCCGGGTAAGCAAAGGTATATCAGGAACAGTGAACAGGGCATAGTGCAATGGTCCGCCTTTCTCCACAAGATGATATCATGCCTTGCGGTTCTGAGGGTAAGATTGGGAATGTGTAAAGAGTCCTTGATATGATTTGGAAGGTGTTTTGAGATTCTCAGCGAAAGTTGTAAGTCAACAGATGAAGTTAAGCATGCTCTTGAGGAACATGCCGATTGGTGGGATAAATCATGATGTGGAGAAAGGTTAGTGTGTGAAAGATCTATGTAAGTAATTGAATGATTAGAGCTGACCTATATGAACACGTTTGGGAGAAGATTTGGGTTCGCGCGATACATAGTGCATTGGATTGAGTGACAAGGTACATCTTTCTATGTACACGTTTCACTTCTTGGATGCTGACCTGATTATGGATTAAATCATGATGCGGATATATAAGAGTGATGATCTTCTGTTGAGTGGTGTGTGTGTGCGTGAGTAGTGAGTGTGATGCAAGCATGCGAATAGAAGAGCAAAGTTAGAAGAGAAGCAGCGATGAAGGCTTGGGATTCAGAATTCAGTTGCTAAATGACTGCACCCTGGCATAGTAGCAGATGCTTAAGCAGTATTCAGTTTTCATGTGCAATATGATTGGAAACAAGCCTTCGTTATCAAGGCAGTGAGCTAGCAGTGAGCATCCAATAGGGTTTAACAGCCCTTATTGTAATCTTGCTAGGTTTAGGGTTGAGGCAGTGAGCCTACTAAATCTAGTTGTACCTCATGGCAGTGAGCAAAAATGTTAGGCTCGTGGAGTGACCAATCCTGAACAAATTTTTTGTAAAGATTTCAATGTATATTTGAGAGCTAATCCTCTCCATGGTTTTTCCCTTTTGGGTTTTCCACGTAATATGTTGGTGTTATGTGTCATGCTTTTGTGGTTGCTGTTCATTTGTATATTATGCTTCTATTTGATTAATTCCTTGAAATGGTTGAAAGTGAAAGTGCAAGAAAAAGTTTATAAAACACTGATTCACCCCCCCTCTTAGTGTTCCTGACAATCAACAATTGGTATTAGAGCAAGGTTCCTTGGAAAAAGTTTAACAACTTAAGGAAGATTTGGGATAGTATGATCATGGCAGCAAAAGGGTATGGAAATTATGAGAGATACAATCAACTAGAAGCAACTCTTATGGATCTTGAAAATTCTGAAGCAAAGGTCAGAGATCTGAAGGAAAACTTGAAACAAGCTGATGAATGCATCTTAAAGCTGATAGAGCAAGTCAAGAAATTCAAAGACAAATACAAAGAAGTCAGTGACCAATTGTTATCAGCAAATGAAGCCCTAAATGATTTGGAAGCAGAAGTTACAGAAAGAACAAGAGCAGAAGATGATCTAAATTTGATTGTGAAGAACATATCAGAAGACTGTGCAAAACTTGAAAAAGAAATTATAAGTTTAAAAACAAATTTGGAAAAGGTCAGAAGTTTTGAAGAAAAATTCAAGTTAAGTACTGCAAAGCTTGATGAAATGATTGCTAGCTAGAGGAATGCTGAAGACAAACATGGTTTAGGATTTGAGAAAGGAGAAAGTTCAAACACCAGGCAAATAAGCATCAAGTCAAGGCAAAACAAAGGATACCAATTCAGAAATCAAAGAAGAAGACCTAGAAGACCTCCGGTCAGACAACCAAATGCTCAAAGGTACCCATCTTTCAATGGTTATTGTAACTCATGCAATAAATTTGGTCATAAGGCTACTCAGTGTAGGAGTAGAATAAATCAAAAGATTCTATCATTTTCTGGTTAGTGTTTCAATTGCAAGAAAATTGGTCATAGAGCAAATGAATGTAGAAATTAGATCAGGAAAAGTTTCAAAAATGGGAGGAATGAACAATCATTCAGAGGTAAATGCTTCACTTGCAATAGAATTGGTCATAGAGCTGTTGAATGCAAAAGTAAAGTGAGTCAAAATTCTATTAGGTGTAATGCATGCTATAAAATAGGACACAGATCAAATGAATGCAGAAGTTCGATAAGAACTAATTTTCAAAATATCAGGGACAATCAATCATTCAATGGAAAGTGTTTTGCATGCAATAGATTTGGACACATGGCTAATCAATGCATATCCAATTCATTCAATGGAAGAATTCAAGGTCAAAAGAATGTGGTATGTTTCAATTGCAACAAATCTGGACATATTGCAAGGTTTTGCAAAAATAGGAATGTGAAGAGAAATCATTATTCTGAAGAAAGGAAAATAGAGCAGAGAAATGATAAGGGAAAAGAGAAAGTTAATCCTGTTGAAACCAAGAAAGAAATGAACAAGGTATGGATCAAGGAAGAAATAATTGAAGTCAGGGATCAATCCGCACTAGTATTCGGTGCAGATACTTCGTCTAGGAAGTAAATTGAGAGCTTTGGCTCAGGGGGAACAGTGTAGAAAATCCAAAATCCCCCAGCCAGAAAGTGAGTGCCAGAATCCGACACGAAGGTGTATAATGAAATCTGATGACATAGCTCTTGGAAGAGAAACCGGAAGAAAAAGGGTCAATGCGGCATATTGCGGAGCAATCCTGATTGACTGTGTTCTACAGTGAAGGGTTTTGGCAGCTTTTTGGAAATGAACATTTAATGACGACTAGGTCAAGTTGTGCAGAGGATAAAAGGAACTTGTTTGGTTTCAAAATCACTTTGCACTCGAAGCTATCAGAAATTCAGAGAGAGATCGAAGCTAAACTTGAGCAGCGACAACCAAGATTTGAAGCATTTGAAGAAAGGAAACCCTAACTCAACAAAACAAGGTATTTTCATTGAAATCTCATTTCTGAATCTGTTGAATCTCTAAAATGGCAACTCCGCAAGTCGTAGACATCTCTGATCGACCTCAGCCTAAGTTTAAGAAATATCCCTACAAGGCATCTGAAGTGGATCCAATGGGTGCATTCTCAAAAATACCCTACGGAGTCCTCTATGTGGAAGATGTTAGGGCATACATCCATGTGGCCCTAGATGCACTTGGCGGTGACAAATTCTCAGATTTATTCCTGAAACACTTAACTAATGATCAATTTGATCTAAAGGAAGAATACAAAGCATTGAAGGAGAAGAAATTGATTCAGTATGTAGAGTTTCCCATTTTTGCAGAGGACGAGTGGGTCAGGTATATTCTTAGTCGAATCCATGACGAATTCATGTGGTTAGGGAAAGGGCAACCCTTTAAAATAACAAAAGAGGCAATTTAGGCAGTCACTGGACTAAACTCCACCGGAGGAGTGCCATTATTGAAAGCAGTCAAGAATCAAACAGTTACAGATGCTACCGGAGCACAATTTGACAAAAGGGCATTAACGATAAATGATATCACTGATCCTGCAATAAAGTTTGCCTCGATGGTCATAGGTTACAAAGTTTACTTTTCAAACCGAGAGAACTCAGTTTCTGGTACTACAATTTACACCGCCTATCAAATAATCAAAGAGAATGCAGATTATGATTTGTGTGAACTGCTGCGAACGCAACTGCTGGAGAATTTAAAGAAGATAAAGAAAAGCAAGAACTATCCATTCAAGTATGGTACGCTAATTATTTGTTTATTCTTCTATTTCTTGAATGAATTCCCAAATCATAAGGGATTGATTTGGTTGAGTAATAAGCCAGTAGCTGTGCAAATTAGAAACTGTCTTAACAACTTGGGAAATTATAATGAGCAAAAATCAGCCCTATGGGGGGTTTTTCAAGAATTTTCAAAGTATGATGCAGTCTAGAGAAAGAATTCCTAAGAAAATTGTTGATAAGTACAAGGATATCATCTGTTTCATGGTCACTGAGGATCAATGCTTAATGGAGGCTGTGGAACCTAGAACTGTATGGGTAATGCCCATGGAATATGAGGTAGATGAACGAATTTTAGAAAACTATGCACAACACCTACTTAGCAAACCTAAAGATGCCAAGGAAGAAAGGTTTGGAACATATGAGGAGTTATCTGTGAAACTCCACGTTGAACTTAGACAAACTGAATCCACTAGAAAGGTGAGAAAAGAAATGGAAGCAATTGCTGCAAGGTATGGCATTACCAAAGATCAACTCAAGGAATCAAGAGAAAATGCAGAGAAAGCAAAGAAGGAAAGACAAGAAAGAGAAGAGGCTAAGGTTCCGGAACAACCTATAAAGAAGTCAAGAGAGCCTGAAACAACACAAAGGACTACCAGAAGCTCTGCAACTTCATCTGGTACAACATCATCAAAGAAACCCTCTGACAAAGATACAAAGAGGAAGAAGATGAAAGGAAAAAGATTGTATGCTAGTGTGGGAGAAAAGGATGAAGAAGAGATAGACTCAGACGAGGAAGTAAAGAAAATGAAAGTTGAGGCTTCTAAAGTCTCCAAAAGTAGCAAGGAAAAGTCATCCGGAAGAAAGATACCCAGCAAAAGACAAAAGGTAGATGAGTCTCATGCCACATTAAAAATTGAAGATGGATTAAAGTCTGTCACAATTGATGGTAACTTGAAACCTATGGCTGAATTTTATGATGATTATAATGATGCTGACAAGAGGATTTTGGAAGAAGCTATTGTAAAGTATTTGAACATATACAACAGAGCCCTCATTGAGATCATTGGTGATCTCCCAGATACCTTGGCCAACATTTTATCAGTCAGGAAGGAAACTACTATGGCTAAAGATATTGAACTCAGACAAAATGCACTAACAAGGTTAAGTCTGGAGATCACTCTTGAAGAAGAAGTCAAAATTTCTAAAGAAATCAAGGATGCCTTTAGGACCAAGAAAAGGATGAATTCATTGATGATAGGTGAAATCGACAACGTGGTCAAGGAAACAGAGGAAATCATTTTGAAAATATTGAAGAAAAACAACATTCCTACCATCTATGATAATGAAGAAACAAATGCTGGAGATGACACATCTATTTCGGAAGTCAGCATGGGTCAAGGTTTGGAGCAAATTGATACAAATCCTCTATTAAAAGTTAGAGTAACAAAAAAGCAAAAAGAAAAATCTGATTTAACCCCTGCTGCTGAAAAGGATTAAACTGAAATAAGTCTTCTTCTAGGACAATAGACTAATGATCCAGAAAACAAGGAGAAAATTGGTGAGCAGACCAAAGTTGACAATCAAGAACTTGATCGAGTTGAGGAAAACCCTACACTAGAACAAATTATCGATCAACAAGAGAATATGGACATGGAACCTTCGGAACAAATTCAAGAGAAAGAAGTATCTGAAGAAGCAACAAGAGACACTGCAGAGACTGTAAAAGAGATTTTGGAAAAAGAAGAATTAGTTCTAGATGAGTCTGAATCAATCCAAGATCCAATAAATCTAAACACAATGTCTCCTGCTCAAATGTTCAAGTTGGCTTCACTTGTCCAAGCTAAAGCAAGAAAAGAGATTTTGAAGTCCCTCATTAAGGCTAGTGAACTCAAAAATGATGCATCCAACATTTTGGAAAAGCTGATGCTAGCTTACTGGAGGGATACCTCTCTGTTTGCCACTTGTCAACTCAAGGGACTAATTCACTCTATAAGTACACACTTTGAATCTCTTGAAAAATCTGTTGAAATAAAAGTTAGACAAGAGTTTAATGAGAAAAGGCTAGACGAGTTGACAAAGTTGATAGCCCATGATAAGGCTCAACTAGAAAATGGAATACAAATTATTCAGAGTGCTATTGTAGAAGCTGGTGATGTATACAAATTTTGTCTATCATGGCTGGAAGTTACAAAGAAGACAGAAGAAAAGATCAAGGAATTGGAAGAAAAACTAATGGATATTTCTAAGAATTTTGATTCGGTACAAGAATCAACCAACAAGAAGGAAGCTCAAGTCATTAACATCCACAATGACTTGAATAATTTAATAAATCAAAAGTATCAAATAAAGAGTAGAATGAGACAATTGAGAAGACTGATCAGTCCCAAACTGGATTCAAAGACTAATCTTGTGGCTGAAGCACAGCTTGCTGGACAAACGGCCTCACCATCAGATTTACAAAAGGGAGAAGCTATAGTTTTTCTCTTCAATGGACACATTCATATTCTGTATAATGCCAAGAACGACTGGGATATTGAGTGGGCACAGATCAAGAACTTATTCAATGACATTCTCAAATACACGTAATACAAAGCGATAGATTGCACTTGTAAATATGAGACTGAGTACATCAATTTTTGGGATTTTGACAAATTTTTGGTTCCGGATCACACCCTTTTCCATTGATGTCAAAGGGAGAGAAGTAGATCAATGAAAAATGAATAATCATATCAGGGGGAGCAAGAAAATAAAGTGTATATAGTAAGGGGGAGCAATCAAGCATTTTTTACTAAGTGTTGCCATCAATGCCAAAGGGGGAGATTGTTGGCAAGAGACACTACTCCGATATGGACTTGTATGTTGTCATTGATGGCAACAAGGCTTAGAGATCCTATCACCATGATAGGAAGATATATCTCCGGAAGAACATATTGGATTCTAGGTCCGGTTGACAGAAAATGGCTAAGTATGGAAAGTATTATGAGTAGAAGATAGTAAATCGGATAGTATATTTCCGTAGATGATGATCAGTTAATGCGGTTCAAGTATGATGTTCTCAGTTGTCTAATAGTGTTATGGTTCAGAGGTTAAGTTCTGACTTCCTCCGGAAGTCACCTTGAAGAAATGTCTAAGTTCAGGTAAGCAAAGGTATAGCAGGAACAATGAACAGGGCGTAGTGCAGTGGTCCGCATTTCTCCGCAAGATGATATCATGCCTTGCGATTCTGAGGGTAAGATTGGGAATGTGTAAAGAGTCCTTGATATGATTTGGAAGGTGTTTTGAGATCCTCAGCAAAAGTTGTAAGTCAGTAGATGAAGTTGCTAAGCATGCTCTTGAGGAACATGCCAACTGGTGGGATAATTCATGATGCGGAGAAAGATTAGTGTGTGAAAGATCTATGTAAGTAATTGAACGATTAGAGCCGACCTATATGAACACGTTTGGGAGAAGATTTGGGTCCGCTCGACACATAATGCATTGGATTTAGCGACAAGGTACATCTTTCTATGTACACATTTCACTTCTTAGATGCCGACCTGATTATGGATTAAATCATGATGTGGATATATAAGAGCGATGATCTTCGGTTGAGTGGTGTGTGTGTGCGTGAGTAGTGAGTCTGATGTGAGCATGTGAATAGAAGAACAAAGTTAGAAGAGAAGCAACGATGAAGACTTGGGATTCAGAATTTAGTTGCCAAATGACTGCACCTTGGCATAGTAGCAGATGCTTAAGCAATATTTAGTTTTCATGTGCAATATGATTGGAAGCAAGCCTTCATCATCAAGGTAGTGAGCTAGCAGTGAGCATCCAATAGGGTTAAACAACCCTCAGGGTTTAACAACCCTTATTGTAATCTTGCTAGGTTTAGGGTTGAGGCAGTGAGCCTACTAAATCTAATTGTACCTCATGGCAGTGAGCCAGAATGTTAGGCTTGTGGAGTGACCAAGCCTGAACATTATTTTTGTAAAGATTGCAATATATATTTGAGAACTAATCCTCTCCGTGGTTTTTCCCTTTTGGGTTTTCCACGTAAAATCTTGGTGTTATGCATCATGCTTTTGTGGTTGCTGTTCATTTGTATATTATGCTTCTATTTGATTAATTCCTTGAAATGGTTGAAAGTGAAAGTGCAAGAAAAAGTTTATAGAACGCTAATTCACCCCCCCTCTCAGTGTTCTTGACAATCAAAATAAACATGATACATGTATCCAAGTGCCTAGGAGGTACTATCTCCAGAAGGTGCTGGCTGCTGGGGTTGAGGCTGTGGACCTGTAGGACCTGTCCCAAGTGGCCCTCAAGGAGGTGGTGGCCCCATAACTCCTCTATTCTCTGACTGTGTCTGTCTAGACCTATTGCAGGAACTAGGATTGAAACTCCCAACTCTCTACTCTGGGGGCACCACCTGCTTGTACAGGGATCTCCAGTAAAATATCTCCTAGCCTACTCTAACCATCTCTACCACAGTCTGCCCAGTGGGATCTTGTGCGACAGTCTACTGTACCTGCTACAATAAGGACTCTGCCCTCGTGTATCTTTGAATAGCGGTGTCCCAGTCTAAGATAGCTGTCCTCACATCTCCCTACAGCTGGGTAATCTGTTGCTACATTTTCCCAACCTACCCCTATAACTGAGCCACCTGGGCTTGTAAAGTAGCCATCTGTCCATCATCATGTCCCTATATCGGCACCTATCCCAGAATTTGTATCTGTGCCTATACCTGAGGCTAGGCCTGAACCTATAACTGTGCCCTCTCCAACCTCCGTCTCACCCTCCTTTGTCCTCCATCATCACCACCATCATCTCCATCATCAGCCATTCCACCTTTGCCTCCATCATCACCTCCGCCACCTCTGCCACCTCTACCCCGGCCACCTCGGCCACCCCTCCCGCCTCGCCGTTGCCTCCTCCTCTAACGTGGAGCTTCATCATCCTCCTCATCTACATCCTCTAGTCTAGGCGTCCGATCTCTGGGTTTAGAGTATCTTGGAACCAGATGAGCTGTAAAGTGTGCAGCATAGTCAGCTGTCATCCCTGCATCCACAATCTATCTCCACAGATCCCACGCTTGATATGGAATCTGTAAAAAGTCTGCTCTAGCTGTCTCAAATGAAGCTACAGGACCCACCGTGGATGCTCCTTGTGCATCCAAGCAAATATTGCAGTCCCCTGGGGCATCTCCTGGACCCTACCAAATTGTCATAGCGCACGAGAAATGATATGTCGCTCAAGTATATAGGGAGTCCTCCCTATCAACCATCATGTCTGAAAGAAGTAAGGCAACTCTGCAGCATCCTCCTTCCATGCCTCACACTCCAAGTACGGTCGCCAGTCAACTGCATCTACATTATCCAATGCATGCCGCTAATACTCTAGGTTTCCCAGCTTGGGTTGGGAAAGAGTCTCCTGAAACATGTATGAATAGGGTCTATCATGCCCTCTGACACCCATCCCTATTGGTCGTGTGACAACTATGTGCAACCATGCCCAAATCTGTAACAATGACACTCCAACAGATAGATTAGCTGCTCCATCATACACAAACTTATGAAGATCATGGTACAAGTGCGCAAGTATGCACGGACCCCAGGCAAAGAGGGTCCCATCAACTATCATCCTCTCTAGCTTCCTCCCCCATCCAACCAAAAATCCACGTGATCCCCTGTCTGGACAAACCACTCCCCCAATCAACCCTGCTAGTATGGCTGGCAGGGGCTCGTAATAGTCTACTATATCAACCCAATTGATCTCTGTCCCCTCAAGCTTAGGGTCGTCAAACACCCGTCTACACTCCACCATCCTACTCCAGTATGTGACTCATACTCAACCAACTCACCCTGAATCAGAATCCACAGAATCTGATGCACGTCCTCCAGTGTCACCGCCATCTCTCCTATTGGCAAGTGAAATGTGTCTGTCTCACTGTGATACCTCTCCCCAAGAGCAGTCAACAATCCTAGATTCACCCACACCTTTGGCATGAAGCGAACAAACCACAATCCAACTGATCCAAGGACCAAGTGATCAATCTTGGTCAAGTACGGTCGCAGTACCTGGGTAACCGGGAATCTCTCCCGCGATATCAATACATTATCTAGCTCCTCCTGCAATCAAAGTAACAAAGCGCGTTAACAAAACAACTAAGCTGCATATCTACATCATCTATCAAAATAATTACCTTAGCTATCCTATCAGTAACCTATCCTATCATCTCTTCTGAGATTCTATCAATCTCGAAGATGACCTATCAGTTGGCCAACATCGGTCAAGATGCCGACTTAATCCAATCAGCTAGGTAATTGACTACTTTTATCATATGCACGGCTCTACTTTTGAAAAGTACAGCTTTTTACCATATGCACAGGAGCCCTAATCATTTGCACAAATTTAGGCATATGCACAGAATCAGGAATCAAAAGCGCAGTTTTAATTCAGATGCGCAACATCCCATGGATTCGCCAAAACCCTAGGTAAATGTGCTAAATAAATCAAATGCGTTGAATCCCTCATCATATGCACTACTTCATTTTGCATGTGCGACATAATTCTAAATGCACAAGACTGTTGTTTGAAAGCGCGCTTTCACATAGATGCGCTAAAACCCTAATTATTTGTGCACAACTATTTATCAAATGTGAAAAACTCGTATATGTGCCTATTCACTTATCAAACACACGGATTTGGAATGCATGAGCAAATCTATTTATTAAAAGTGCAGAACTAATAAAATGGTGCATTTAAAAACATAAAGTTTGACCCTAGTTTTTGACTGTAATTAATGCACTTCAACCAAAATTAAACGCATACATACTGGGGGTCCGTACTTTGCTGGCCGCCCAAATCTTCAGATCCTCTCAAACCTGTGGCTCTCTATCAGAATCTACTGCATCTTCACTGACTGCTCTGCTTTGCTATGCACTAGGTCTCCCTATAATCTCTCCTCAAATGACAAGTGTACAAATGAGTAGAAGTGAGACCCCACATCACTATTTGTAGCCAAGTGAACCCTAACTAGAGGTGTTTGACCTTGCACATGAATGCCATGATCTTTGTTCATTTTTCATTCTCCGTCATCCAACTTTTTCACCTATCGATCATGTCGTCATTTCTTCTACATCGTGAGATCGTTTGTCATCCTTTTACCAAATTCAACCTGAGCAATCTCCCGAGGGGGCATCCTAGCATTATCAAACCTGTACCAGGGGCAAACTAGGGCATGTATCATACTCAGAAAATTTTTATTTTTTGAAACAACGTGATAAAACACATTGTCTCAAAGAGGGGCAAAATGTATACACCTAAAAATGGCTCAAGTCGAATTAAATAAATATTTTAATATTTATTTTATTCTCATTCCTCTAACAATAAATAAATATTCTAATTTATTTATTTGATTCACATTCATCTTAATCTTTCGAAAAATTAAATAAAAATTAATTTATTTAATTAAGTCGTCCAAATTCCTTTGAATCATTCTTAGTTGAATATTTATAAATTATTTAATTAATCATCCATCCTAAAGTCTTAATTCTATAAATCCACATCATCATTTCCACCTCACTTTATACCTGTCATGTTGCACACATAATTGAATATTTTTAATAATTAATTATATAATTATCCTCACCCACATGTCCTATTTATCCTCTAACCATCCCTATTCTTAAGAGCTTGGTCTTTCCATGCCATCATAGTCAAAGGACACTTAGAGACACATGTCTCATAGTTCCTAGATTCTTTCCAACAACCCTACAAAGAAGGACTCCTTCTTTGACCCTTGTCTTTTGGTCCTTGAGAGCATTGTGACAAGTGGCCTCATGCTCACACCTTTCTCTCCACCTTGTCATTGTAGGGGGAACATCTCCCCCTTTTATCTCTCTCATCCCAACTAATCAAATCGCTACTGTACACATCACGAGACTCAGTCCTCCACCGTGGATCTTTTGACACTTGGATTTGAGCCTTCTTTTCCTATAAAAGTAAGTTCCTCACCTCCAATTTGCATCACAAGAGCTTTTAGTAAGTACATGCTGCAGAAATTTCTGTCAAGCAATCAAACATGCCTTTGGCCCCCCTCATTTGCATTAGTTTCATAATCTCCATAGCTGCATATTATCATATAGTTTCATATCAATATCCACAGCATTATCAATGGCTTCATATCAATCATATCATCATTATCTTAGCTTTGCATTGTAGGCTTGTCACATTGCATTTTCATCCACAAAATCCATTCCTCTCTTTATCATCTTGGAAAGCAATGAAGTACACTTCTGAGAGCAACATCATCATCTGCAAGATCATTGAGAAGATAGGAAACAATGGAACTCACAGGTTAAATCAGTTTACAAAGGTATAATCTATGTTTATTGCACTTTTCTTAGTTTCATTGATGTATTGAATTTGAGTAGGAATTCTAGAGTATTTGTGGTATCTTAGTAGGTTCCTGCAATAGTTTCAAATTATCAATCACAACGTGTAGTATATTTGTATTACATAAGAAAATGAACATAAAGAAATAAATTAAATTATCTAAAGTACATTTTATTCACAATCTAATGCAATTTCATGATTGGACAAAAGAAAGCTTAAAATGTGAATGAAAACACACAAGATTCTCACCCAAGCACCTTTGATGTACACATGCTTGTGTGATTGTGTCCAAGGATGTTGGATGAATGATGCCAATGCTCTTCAAACTTGCAACATGATTTCACATTCCAAGGTCTTACCCCATGTCCCCATGTGGCTGCTTAAGTTATTTTTCTGCTTAAATTTAAGCAATTGGAGTGGCCCCATGGAAATTTACAGTTATGGGAAAAGGATAAATATAGAATCTTTCCTTGTTTTTGTGGAGCAACTATTGTTTAGGAATTACAATTAAGTAGTGGAAAAAAAGGAGGGGCTAGAAATAAGCAGCCACTGCATAATGAAAAATATGCAATGTGGCTGCATATATTTCCTTCCCTCATTTTTTTAAATTTTCTTCTAGATTAAGATAATTTAGTTTTTATTTTTTATATAATAAAAACTACAAATTAAGATAGCTGCTTAAGATAAGTAGAAAAATAAAATATTCACGGGGTCACTAGCTCCACAAATATCTCCTAAAAAAATTGAGCAGTGGCTGCTAGCCAAAATAAGCTAAGCAGCCACATGGGGATATGCCCTTATAAAAATGACTTGTGTTGAGTTGAATTTGTAGATTTTTGGATGAGTGATTAGATGGTTAGGATTGATTTGGAAGATCAATCGCTCACATTGGTTGAGAAGATTGGATTGATAAAAGGCTATCAAATGACATGATTTAATTGATGCACAAGTGGAGTCTTTGAATTGAGGAGAGATCAATGGTGGATGATGATCTCGGAAGAAGGGGATGGTGAGGATCAAAGGAGAATAAAACCGATCTTTTAGAGGGATGTGCAAGGTACTTGCTTATATCCTTGTAAGAGGACCCATGTGATTTGTACAACTATTCATGCCTTTGTACATTTTGAAGAATGTGAGGTTTGAACGGGTTAATGATGGATTTGGATGTGCAAGTGTGTGATTAAGTGGTTGATTGGTTTTAGCCAACTTAATGAAAAGGGAACAAAATAAGAATTAAATAAATAAAAATATTTACATCGAGAGGTGTTCTATAGTTATAGTGGGAGTGAAGATTAGAGCACTCATAATTGCAGCGGGGTGGAGATGAGAGCACTCATTTTGTCATTGTAAATAAAAACTCAAAAAAATAAAAATAAAAAAACAAAAAACAAAAATAAACCAAAAAAAAATAAAAATAAAAAATCTCTGTGAAATAAATTGGGGGCAAAATCTATACCTAAAGGTGGATAAATTCCAGGTGCCTGACCCCAAATTAGTAATGCCCTACTCTAATAACACTCAAGGTAGAAATTATTACGTTTTCTCTTTTCTTTCATATTCAAACACAACTCACAATATCGGCACCAGCATCAAAGATATATGTATCTGCGGAAATCCTATCAACTGCCTCATTCTGCCGCTAGGCCAGTAGAAGTAGTAGCCAAACTGCAGGCGAAGGGAATAGCGGTTGTGAAAGAAGTGCTTACATTTATAAGAATTGATGACTTAGATAAAAAGAGTATAATGTTTACTCAAATCGGCTCAATATCAAAGATTTAACAGACCTTGAAGAGCGGACTGCAATTGCTGATCGCAACAAGGTCGGAGGTTTCAGTTTTATTTCAATTGTGTTCAGCTAAATTTGTTGATGGGTTTTATTATGGTTGTTCAATTTTGTTACATTGGAATACTTTAAATGAGGTTTTGGAAATAATACCATTGGAGCTTCTGGAGGCTTCTTTGGTTTCAACAACTGTGTTGAACGATGTTTTCGAAGCTGAGTTTTCTGTGCCAGGCAAGGTAAAATTAATTTGGCATTTCGACATTTCCATTTTGGTCCGCTAAGTACTCTTTTTTGATAAATATTTTTGGGTGTTGCAGGCTCCTCGGACAAATTCACGGTGCGAAATGGCTTAAAAAAATAGTGTTTTAGATCTGGTGAACTCTTGAGTGAGCATAATTCACAAGTAATCCTTAAAAATAACAGTAGGGGTGGTCGCTGATAAGAGATTGCACTCTACTTAAATATCAAAAATTGACTTTTGACTATTGAAATAGATGATATTTAAGAATAGCCTTTTCATTGAGGAGGTGGTTGGAAGTCTACCCAGGGCCAGCCATGAAAGGCCGTAGCTCTCACCGTGGAGCAACAATGGGCACGGAACGACAAGACTGTCGTCCCTCTTTGATTGAAACCTTACACAACCACCCTCTCTCTTTCTGCGCAACCTCCATACTCAATCGCCTCCACCATTGACCGCCACTTTAAAATTTCACATGGAGGCAAAAAATGAGTTCCTTTAGAGTTCTTTTCTTTTGTTTTGCAATGATAATTTTTTTTCGAGTTTAGGTATTAAAAAAACTTGCATGTTGTTAATTATTAAATGTAGAACTATACGAATTCCTTTTTTCCCTTCTAAATATGAATGGTAGTAATCAAGATTTTGAATGGATGGGTAGGGGGTTTAAAATGTGATGATAAGGCGAGGTGATACTTAGGAAGATGCACGATAGGGAGAATGCTTGGAAGGGATGGGTGGACTTTGTAGTATGTCAAGAGGTGTCTAAAGCATGCTTTAGGGATTCATAATAGGATCAAGAGGAAGATACAATGAATAAGATGGATGGGAGACGATAGGATAGATATGGAGATGGTGGATAGGAATATGATAAGATAAGGATACATAATGGATTGGATAAAAGGATGTTATGGATGGATGGAGGAAAGACGTGATTTGCCCCCAAATATAGTATACGAATGGATGGAAAAGGGACTACGCATGATGCCCACAAGAGGTTTTCATCATGGTACTTTCCTAAGGCGACACAAGGAGTGGTTTTCACAATTGGACATATTTTTTTCTTTATTATTTTCTTCAATTTTTTTTTTGCTTTTTTGCTTTTTTGCTTTTCGCTTTTTGGATGGGATGGGGACTCAAGTGTTTATTTCCATAGCAAGGAGGATAATGCCCCATATTAGATATTTGTTGCACATGGACCATGTCAAGTGTCATTATGCGCATGGATGTTGGTAGATGATTGTATGAGATGGAAATGGAGGATAGTGGATTATGAGATGGATTATGATGTGGATTATGTTGTAGATTATGCAAAAGCATGGACCATACGGATGTGATGGGCGAGATATGCGTGATAGGGAATATATGATAGGGAGATGGGTGCATGAGGGAATGACATGGGGTGGAGGGGAACCATGACCAACAGTTGCACACACCAAATTATATTTTGAAGCTTTTGATTGGGAGGGGGATGTGGGAACTAATGGGGATTGTTGATTTGGCGATTTAGGGACCCAAACAGACTTAGGAGTTGTGGGATTTTTAAATGGGGAGTAGGATGTCTGGGATTTGGGGTTGTCTTGGGATTTGAATGCTTCATTTGGATGCATTGATTTTTGTTTGGGTACTCATACCATTTTTGTTTAAATTGCTTTTTTGTTTTGGTGGTGTGGGCTTTGGTAGCCTTTTGGATTTTCCATGCTTGTAATAGCACATATAAACATAACATCACTTTCTGACTGCTTGTAGAACCTTGTGCCATCTTACATAATAGTATACTACTCTAAGATTGTGTTGCATGGACTCTAGCTCTACCACAAGTGCTCTTGCATCCTCATTCATGCTTCTAGTGACATTTTTTTTCATACGTGGTTGTGAGTTCTTCAAATGACTTGTGGTTACTATGACAACATAACCACATGTAAACTAACATGTATGTTGCACCACATATTACTACCACAACATCACCACAGGTAAACCAACATGTATGCTATATTGCATCTTATTACCACAACATCACCACATATGAACCAACATGTATGTACCATAACATCTATAACTCATCTCATTTCATTGCATTGTATTCTAGAAGCTCTTCCTATAAGAACTCTTTGCAGGTGAATATCGCCCAAGTCCCAACACGCACGACTCATAAGTGTTTAAACATTAAATGAATTTGAATCCCCTATTATTAAATTTTTGACATGAAACAAATACAACCATTCAAAATTCTTAATGTACAGTTGTGATTAAGGATTGTAAACAAACCATAGATGTGAGATATGAAATTTAGTTTTCACTAGCATTTGCTAGATGTGCAACTAATGCAAAATTATTTAATTCCTATCTTACCAAATGGAATGTAATCTTTACTTCCATTTGTTTGGTTTGTCACATGTAGATAAAGTGGTCTACTTGACCATATTATGAATATAATTGTAATATTCTTTGTAATCCTATGGATGTCTCCCATTGTGTTTCTTTAAAATTCTTATAGACCCGATCCTTTTGAGTTTCAGTTGTTTTAAACCTATTGTCACTCCAAATACTTATGAAACACCCTTTTTAGCTCTCTCCCTACCATTTTCAAACCCTCATCTCATTTGTATCAACTTATAAATCTCATCATGCACAATTTTGTAATACCATTAGTTTGCAATTACAATGCAATATAAAATGTGATTTTATTTTTACATATAAGAATATTATTCTCTTCTTTCTAACATCAATTTACAATCCTCATTCTAAGTTTTTCAAGTGCCATGCATATCTACTAATTACAAGATAAATATAATTGTAACTTTTTTACTTCATATATAAATTATAAAAGTTCATTTCTAAGTAAAATCAAATAGAGTGAAATCCAATTACATTAAAAAGTATTTGTGAATTGACAAATATATTAACCATCTCACTAAGCAAGGCATGTGAATCAACATTAGAAATATCTAACCATAAATGAAACAAAATCTACATCCACTTACAAAAACTACATACCTAATATGGCATGTGTAATTCAATCTCAAATGATCAAGCTAATATAGGCAAAAGATAATACAATTAATCCAAACAAAAGAACTATACAACATGGCTAGGGTAGATTGTGAGACTTCCTCTCCCATTTGCTGCTGATCATGGGACTTTCCATTTACTTGTAGTGCTCCTCACCTTTTATTTTTTCCCCATTTTCCACCTCCTACAACTTTTCATTTCATACATATACAGGTTCTTGAAAACAATTCAATGAAATGTCCTTGTTATCATAAAACAGGTCTTTGACAAATATCCCAACAATGTGTATAAGCATGACATCCATTGCACTCTATGCATCTTGTTGGTAATCATTTATGTTTAGGGTTTTAGGCTCGAGCTACTGGTGGTGCCTGCATAAGTATTCAGGTTTCAAGCATTTGGATATGCAGGTCCCTTCCCAAAAGTCCAAAAAGTTCTAACACTTTCGGCCTCTGCAGTGCTAAAAAATGCAAAAAATCAGTTATATGCATTAGCTGGCTTGCAAAATCTCCATCGGCTTCCAAAATGATAAAAAAATGAGTCAGATGCATTTCTGAATGCATATCGGGCTACAGTTTCCAGTGTCTGAATGTTTCTAAGAGTGGTAGAGTGAGGGTTTCATTTTGCCAATGCTGCGGGACTCGCCAAGTGTCAAGCCCCAGTTCGAGCCGCGCTTTTGCCTCTTAAGTGATAACAGATATGCGGAGTGTGCCATGTGGCCAAAAATGTTTCTATTTTGTTTTAAGTTCCTTGCCGTGGAAGGTGCCACATGTCACTAGCGGAGGCACTCCCTAAAAGTTTCGGCGTGAGCGCGGAAGGTGCCATGTGTCCTTAGCAGTTGCTGCGGAGCTTGACAAGTGTCAGCTTCCGCGTCGTGGTTCAAATTTGTTTCGATGCTAAGTGAAGACGGGGGTGGGTCCCAGTGAGGAGTCTTAGGTGCTGCGGATCATGCCATGTGGAATATATGTCTTCAACATAGTTTCAAGTTACTTGCTGTTGAACGCGCCACGTGTCGTCAGTCGAGGCAGAGTTAGTAAAGTTTTAGTGTATTCACAGAAAGCGCCATGTGTCTCTAGTGATGGCCGCGGAGCTCGCTAGGTGTCAGCTTCCGCGTATCGGCCTATGTTTCCTGCGATGCAAAGTAGTGGATGGTGGTGGGCCACAGAAAATGGGTCCCTGTGTTTCTTCAGTGTTGCGGAGCCCGACATGTGTCAGCTTCCACGTGAATCAAAAGTGAAACGGGTCTTTAGTGTTTCAACAGCCGCAGAGCTCGACATGTGTCAACTTCCGCGTGAGCAGAAATATGGGTCCCTGTGTTTCTTCAGTGTTGCGGAGCCTGACATGTGTCAGCTTCTGCGTGAACTAAAAGTTAAAGGGTCTTTGTGTTTCGAGGAGGCTGCGGAAGCCGCCACCTGTCCCTTTTTTGAAAGGTAAAATGGAGGGAGCAATAAGCCAACAATAGAAACATGAGGTGCCTATGTGGCACGATCTGGTTGGCTGGCAACTTTTCAATGTTTTTGGGGCCGTTGATCTCGGCAATGAGTTTTTGATCGACGGCCATGTTTTGAACCTGCAGCGAAGGGTTTTTCCCGAGCGTGTGCAGTCATTTTTTGGGCGGGAAAACTTCAGATGTGTCTGCTGTTGCGTCCTGTGGGTAGATGAAATAGTAATGGCAGAGTTAATGGCGGAGTTGCAGCGGTATGGGTCGATGATGGACAGGTCAACTACCAGATTTAAGAGAAAATCTTTAGGCGGCGGTGCAGATCTCGATTCCCACCTGCTCCATCCTCTTTGTCCCTCTGCTGCATTTACTATTTTTTGAGCGCCATTTTCTCATGCATTGTATCTAGTGGATTTTTGTCTGGCCTTATAATTAATTCATTGGGTACACGGTTTTGCTATAAAAGGCCAAACTGTGTTACTCATTTTGGTGGTTGAAGACTTGGGCAATTTTGGGGGAAAGATAACAAAACACAAAGCATTTCTTTGATGTTCTATCTCATTTTGGAGTTTATGTATTGCATCTGTGATGTATCTTGCACATATGTTCAGTTTCAGTGTCAATTTTATATGAAAAATGCTTCTTGCATGTGTTTTGCTTTCTGTCTCCATTTGTTGCATGCAATTTCTTCTTTTGAATCTGGTTGCTAAGAGTTTCATAGATTCAGGGATACAGGCTCCTGTATTGCATGTTTGATCTTTTGACTTCCATTCAAGGAGTGGATTGAATTTGTCTTAGGTCAAGCATGGAGAAGATGGTATGTCAACAAGGATATCTGTAAGTATGGACATTTAAATACCTATCCTTGGGTGATGTTTGTAAGGCAAGCATCAGTCTAACCCCTTGAAACTCGAATACCAGTTGCAAGCCATCCTCATGTATATGTCTATTTGACTCCTTGCCCAAAGATAGGCACCGGTCTGCCCTAGTGAAGTAGTTATGATCCAAAACCCCTGTCTTGCATCCAAACCATCAAATTCAAACCATTCCATATTTCCAACCTGTTAGTTGTAGGAGTAGGATTAGGAATCCCTGCATACTCTCATCCCTAACCAGTCATATATGTCCAAGAAAGTTGCCAACTTGTGATCTATCATTTAGATCTTGGTCCATGCATAAGAGTATTCTGCCTGTTATCACAAAGTTAAATCTTTATGTCATTGAGTGAATCAAGGTCAAATCTTTATCAAATAGGGATACCCCCCTTGGTGCAGCATAACCAAAAGTGAAGGGGAGGTAGGTCACGCAACCTCCCATACTCTATTGGCCGAATCTGCCCGTGCATTGGAACTGGCAAATCCTCTGCTGATTCAGAGAAAATAACCAACACATCTAATTTTACAAAGCCAACAACATGGTCTAGATTGCCAAATACTCACAAAATAAAAAAATAAATAAAACTTTCTAGAAACTAAAAATAAAACATTGTCCCTTCATGCACAATATTATATTGCAAGCCTATTTTCAGATTGCTTCATTTAGCATCACCAATCATCTCCTCAAGAACATTGTCCCTGTTTAAAATGATGGAACCAGTTTGCATCTATCACAACAATTTCTCTTGCAACAAACTTGGAGATAAATTTTGTACTGTGGCAATCAACACATACTTGAAAGCTCTTACAACTCTAGTCGTTGTTCTAGGGGGTGTGTTTAACAAACCAAATGCAACTACCAATTTTTCATTATGGTGGCAGAGATAATTATTTTTCCTCCTCTTCCACATCATTTAGTAAATGTCTCGAATCTAGAAAATGCCCTCATGCCTTAATCTCCCAAGCCAATTTCTCCAACTTTGCATAGATCCCGTGTCTATGGATGTGATCTGTCTCCCACACAAAAAGAATTTACCATTTTATGGCCTTCAATCCAACTACATCTAGGAATATTTTTAACTCCTCTATCTTTCATCAATCTTCTTAACATTTGAACCCCACCCCACCTACCCACTTTTGCATAGATGTTTGAGAGAAGAACATAAGTCGCAACATTTTTAGGATCCAAATAAAAAAGTAGCGTCGCTGTAAATACTCCTAACCCTACATTCATATGTGATCTACAGGCACTAAGAAAACACATCCACCCAACCACGATAGGCTTAGATGGCATCTTAATGATATAGTTTAGAGTGTCCTCAAGATAGCCAACACAATCAAGAAGGTCAACCATGCACACATAATGTTCAATTGTAGGTGTAATGCAATGAGGGTTACTAATCTAATTGAAGTATGTACAACCCTCATCCACTAAACCTGCATAGCTGCATGCACATAAAACACAAGCAAAGCTTACAATGTTAGGATATGTTCTGTAGTGCTTCATTAATTCAAATATTTTGAGAGAATCCTTTCAAAATCCATTTTGTGCATATCCTGCAATCATTGCATTCCAAGAGATGACATCTCTTTGAACTATTTCTTCAAATAGTTCACGTGCCTTATCTATCATTCCACATTTTGCATACATGTCTACCAGAGCATTTCCAACTATAATATCAAACAAAAACCCCCTTCCATTATGCTGTGATGGATGTCCATACCTTGTTCCAAAGCTCCCATTTTGGCACAGGTAGGGAGGATGCTGGCAAAGGTTGTTGAATTTGGCTTTACACCTATTAATTGCATTTGCTTGAAGGTTTCTAAAGCCTTTTCAACAAATCCATTTTGTGCATATCTTGCAATCATTGCATTCCATGAGATGACATCTCTTTGAGGCATTCTGCCAAATAGTTCACATGCCTTGTCAATGCTTCCACATTTTGCATACATGTCTACCAGGGCAATTGAAACTACAACATATGACAACATTCCTCTATCCATTACTTTTGATGGATATCCATACCTTGTTCCAATGCTCCCATTTTAGCGCAGGTAGGAAGGATGCTGGCAAAGGTTGTGAAATTTAGATTTACACCTGCCAATTGCATTTGCTTGAAAGTTTGTAAAGCCTTTTCAACAAATCCATTTTGTGCATATCCAACAATAATTGTCGTCCAAGAGATGACATCTCTTTGAGGCATTCTGTCCAACTGTAATATCTGACAAAATCCCCCTTCCATTATGCTTTGATGGATGCCCATTCCCTATTCCAAAGCGTCCATTTTGGAACAGGGAGGGAGGATGCTGGCAAAGGTTGTGTAGTCTGGCTTTACACCTGCCAATTGCATTTGCTTGAAAGTTTCTAGAGCTTTTAAAAAAAATCCAATTTGTGTGTATCCTACAATCATTGTAGTCCATGAGACCACATTTTTTTGGGGCATTCTATCAAACAGTTCATGTGCCTTGTCCATGGTTCCACTTTTTGCATACATGTCTACCAGGGTAGTTGCAACCACATCTGACAAATTTCCTCTATCCTTCATGCTTTGATGGATGTCCATACCTTGTTCCAAAGCTCCCATTTTGGCACAGGTAGGAGGATGCTGGCAAAGGTTGTGGAGTCTGGCTTTACACTTGCTAATTGCATTTGTTTGAATGTTTCTAAAGTCTTCTCAAAAAGTTCAATTTGTGCATATCTCACAATCATTGCAATCCATGAGACCACATTTCTTTGAGGCATTTTGTCAAATAGTTCACGTGCTTTGTCTATGTTTCCACATTTTGCATACATGTCTACCAGGGTAGTTGCCACTACAACATCTGACAAAATTTCTCTATCCTTTATGCTTTGATAGATTTCTATAGCTTGTTGCAAAGCTCCCATTTTGGCACAGGTTGGGAGGATGCCGACAAAGGTTGTAGAATTTGGCTTTAGACATGCCAATTGCATTTGCTTGAAAGTTTTGAAAGCCCTTTCAACAAATCCATTTTGTGAATATCCTGCAATCATTACATTCCATGAGATTACATCTCTTTGAGGCATTATGTCAAATACTTCACGAGCTTTTTCTATGCTTCCACATTTTGCATACATGTCTACCAGAGTATTTCCAACTATAGTATCAAACAAAAATCCCATAGTTGTTGCTGCTATTAAAAAACAATAAGAAAACCATGCAAACAATAAGAAAGCAATGAAAGAAGAATTAATGTAGATTGAGAAGAACAAGACTTGGGAACTTGTCCCTATACCTACAAACAAGAATGTGATTGGGACAAAGTGGGTTTTTTGGAACAAATTGAATGAAGTTGGAGAAGTTGTGAGAAACAAGGCAAGACTTGTGTGTAAAGGCTACTCACAAGTGGAAGGAATTGACAATGAACATTGAAGAGACCTATGCTCCGGTGGCAAGAATGGAAGCTATCAGAGTATTTTTGGCATTTGCATCCCACAAAAATTTCAAGGTATATCAGATGGATGTGAAATCTGCCTTCCTGAATGGTGAGCTAGAAGAAGAGGTCTACATAGAACAACCAGATGGGTTCCAATTATCAGACAAATGAGACATGGTATGCAAGTTGAAGAAGGCCTTGTATGGTTTGAAGCAAGCTCCCAGAGCTTGGTATGCAAGACTAGATAAGTATCTGTTGCAGTAGGGTTTCACTAAAGGGTCTGCATATAGTAATTTTTATATCAAGGCAAGCAAAGATCAAATCCTGATTATTGAAGTCTATGTAGATGATATCATATTTGGTGGAAATGAAGAGATGTGCAAGAGTTTTGCAAATGAAATGCAAAAGGAATTTGAGATGTCTATGTGTGGTGAGATGAACTTCTTTCTTGGAATACAAATCAATCAGACTGATAAAGGCATTTTCATTTCTCAATCAAAGTATGTCACAGAGTTATTGAAGAAGTTTGGAATGGAGGACTCTAAATTGGTATGCACTCCTATGGTTATTGGCTGTAAACTGAGCAAGAATGATGAATCTCCTAAGGCTGATCAAAGCAAGTACAGATCAATGATTGGAGGGTTGCTTTACTTAACTGTTACCAGACTAGATATCATACATGCAGTCTGTGTTGTGGCTAGATTTCAACCAGATCCCAGAGAATCACATGTGATGGCAGTAAAAAGGATATTCAGGTATTTGAAGGGCATGCTCCTGATCATGGCTTGTGGTATCCCAAGAACAATGATTTTTATTTAAGTTCCTATACATATGCAGATTGGGCTGGATGTGCTGATGACATGAAAAAGACAAGTGGAGGTGCATTCTTCCTTGGAGATAGGGTAGTATCCTGGCATAACAAGAAACAAGAATCAATCTCCTTGTCTACTGCAAAGGCATAATATATTGCTGTAGTATCATGCTGTACTCAGGTGTTATGGATGAAACAGACCTTGAAGGATATCAAAGTTGAGTATGATGAGCCAATTCCTATTCTTTGTGATAACACAAGTGCCATAAATATTTCAAAGAATCCAGTAATGCATTCAAAGACAAAGCACATTTCAATTAAGTATCACTTTTTGAGAGAGAAAGTTGTAGAGAATGAGGTGAAGCTTGAGTATGTGCCTACAAAAGATCAAGTTGCTGATATATTTACTAAGGTTCTTCCAAAAGACACATTTGAGTATTTCCGGGAAAAATTAGGGTTTTTGCCCCTCCTTTCTTGAACTAGATGCATCAGTCTAGTGTGCTTCAAAGTACATTTCTCCTTTTAGACTGATGTTGGAGGCTACCTATTAGGGGGAGCGGGTAGTGGTTTGAGATGATTATTGCATCCAGGGGGAGTAAAGAATGATTTTAGACTGGTCAAAGTAGTGGTGAGCAAGTATGTGTAGTAGAAGAGATGTGATTCCTTTTGCCATTGATGTCAAAGGGGGAGAGAGAGATCATGTGAAAAACTCAGGGAGAGAAAGAATCAGATGTGCAAAAAGAAAGGGGGAGTCCTGATGTAGAATTGTGTCTTGATAGAGGAACATGTTTTTCACATCATATGTTGCCATCAATGACAAAGGGGGAGATTGTTGCAAGTATGTGCTAACTTGTGTTGTCATTGATGTCAACATAGTTGTGTTGTCATTGGTGTCAACTGTATCTTTTGATATTGTTGTTTGTTGATTGATTGAGTTGTCATGTTAAGAACACTGTCTGGGTATTTTGCTCCGCATTTTCTCTGTATTGAAGACCAGAGTATGAGATCTGGATATGATTTAGAGAAGTGTTTGAAGATGCTAAATCCATAATTTGGTGTCTGGATTGCTATGCAGAAAAAAGTCATATTTACCAGTTTGAAGACTGTGCCTGACAATGTTTACAGAGTGACATGGAGATAGTATTTTGCTCCACATTTCTCCGTAGCTTGGATTTTGGTCTTGTGGTTCTAGACTTAAGCTTATAAGGTCCTTAGCTATCTTCATTCCAAAGGATTTGTGATTTGGTGCTCCAAAAAGCAAGTTACTGATCAACAAAGTTTGACAGTGTATGTTTGAGAAGCAGTTTATGATGTGTCTTCAAGTGATATCTGTTGTCTTCAAGTGAGATTTGTTGCGGTTGGATTTGTTGGCTCCCAAGTGATTCTATGTTGTTCATGGATGACTCCAAAATGTATTGAAGGCATGTGCTTGCTTCGTAGGCTACAATGAAGTTCTTGGAAGCATGTATCTAAGTGTTCTTGATGTGTGCACTTGTTTTGGGTGACCTGGTTAGTTACACTTGTTGCGGAGGTGATTTGTGAATTGTATAAGTGTGTCCAAGTGTGTGAAGATGTATTTAGATCCGAGTTAAGCCATGAAGTGTTCATCTTTCATTCATTTGATCCACAATTTTGTTTAGGTCTAGTCCTAATTTGATTTATGTATGTATGCTGACCTTGGAGATAGTTCCAATGGTTGAAGAATGTAATGCTGACCTTGATGTACATTCCAAGGTTGATGATAGGTATAAATATATGTAATGAATTTGTGAGTGAGGGTGATAGTGCGAAGATGCAAAGATAAAGAGTGAGTTGTAAAAGCAGAGTAGAGTAGAGGAGATATATTGGAACTGAGCTTAGACATGGTGTAGATGCTACTATATCAGTTCACCCTAGTAGTGAGCCAACCTTAGCAACGAGCCAACCTCGACAGTGAGCCACACCTTTGGCAGTGAGCCTTTCATTTAGGCAGTGAGCCTCTTTTGTTATTTGGTATTGTTACTACATTATATTGTGAGCTAAAACTCATAGTGGTTTTTCCTTGTTTAGGGTTTTCCACATAAAAAATTTGGTGTTCATGTGTGTATGGTGTTGATGTTTTGATTTTGCTATTCATGTTTAATCTTCATAACAGATTAAGGAGTTGAAGTAAGTGAATGTGAAAGTGATTTTGTTTAAAGAAGTTAAATTTTTGATACAACTGATTCACCCCCCCTCTCAGTTGTCTTGTGCCTTTCAACAATATTAGGCTGCAAAAACAAATAAAAAATTCAATAACTTATTCTTTGTAGCCGCTTGTAAAAACAAAACCATCCTTTAGTCATGAATAGATAAAATCATAATCTTACTGCTTCATCAGCTTCACCGTGAAACACTATTTTTTGACCATGTTGCATCCCCTTCTCCACATTAACCTTTAGCATCTTCTTGTCTTGAACAACTTTGTTCCCTTTACATTGACCACACTTGTCTTTATCGCTGACAGTCTCACCTGTACAAGCAGGAATTTTATGGTTTAACATCATTCTATGGATATAAATGAAACTATTTATGCTGAATTCATCAAAACCAACTACTATACATATTTTAATTCCAACTTTCCTTTAAAATGATTAAATTAATTAATTAAGGAGACAAAACCAATCTTCTCAGGATGATTATTAATCAAGTAACTAGTAACATTTTAACTATAACAAATTTAGTTTACAAACCTGAACATTTGCAATCACTGTACACATATTGCATTTGTTGTATCATGCTAGGGCCAAGTTGCCTGATAGACACCCTCATTCCAGATCCTTGGCATCCTGTACAACGGCTTGATGCACTAGATTTGGATCCCTTCCTGCATCACTCCAATGAAATTCTGAAGCTCAGTAAGAACTACCACATGATTATTCTGGTTCTTATGAAATTAATGATTCAATGCCTTCAAAAAAACAAGTCAAAATAGGTTGTATTCTATCCTAATGCCCCTATTGGATTTGGCATGAAACCTGAAATGGTCAGGGATAATTTAGGGTCAACTAGATATTAGGGCAATAAATTTCATGGTACTTGTAGCATAGAGAAACATGGCCTACAAATATTCCACCATGGACCAACCATAACATGACATAAAGAATCAATGCATTGCAGGTACAAAATTTTAGGAAGGCTAAGAAGATAGAATTCTTACCCCTTGCATTTTGGACATAGAATATTCCTTGAAAGAGATAATTTTTTTGAGGTGCTTGTGTACAAGTCCTCCAAGGAGACTTTGAGAGAATGTACAACATCTTCTCCTTGCTTTTGTCTTCTCCCTTGTGAGCTACCACCTGAAATTTGAGTAATCATACAAGCACAAGTACAAATCAGTCTAAAATCAATGTCACTTCAATAAGTGGCACTCAATGAGAAGAAAAAAACTTCACCACCAAAACCAAAGCCTCCAAAGGGTGAACCTCCAAAGAACAACTCAAATATGTCAAAGGGATTGTGTGAAGCACCACCTCCTCCCATTCCCTCTTTCAATGCATCTTCTCTGTATTGATCATAGATCTGCCTTTTCTCTAGATCACTAAGCACTTCATATGCCTGGGCCAACTCCTTGAACTGCTAAAAAAAACATCAAACACTTAACACGCTCCATAAACAAAGAAAGCACCAAGCATAGGCACTATCATCCATCTTCCAAGAAAAATATAACCCTCTATAATACAAGGAATTACAAAAAAGAACAGAGACAATGGCTAACCTTTTCTGGATCACCACCCTTGTCTGGAATTTTTTATAACATCTTTTCTATAAGATTTCTTTAGTTCTTCTGAAGAAGCACTTTTTGACACATCTAAGACCTCAATTAACTTTAAAAAATCTAAAATAAAGAATAGAATTATTTTTAAGACCCAAAAAATCTTAAATAAAGGTTGCTCTGATTAATCAACCTTATCTCATTATTGAACTTAGAAAGTACAATTAAACGGTTTGTCTAAGAAAACCTAGAAATGTCCTCTAAGACCCTAACAAGAAGCAAATTGAGGTAATCTTAAACCGCTTCCTCTTTTGGTATGGTTGCAATTTGCATCCACCCTAGAGCACAATTATTTGCAAAGATCTGAGAATTAGAAAACAAAAAAAAAACAATTATTAAAATTTTAAAACCCTCTCAAATCACAATCTAGGCTCTATTGAAAAAATAGAGAAAAATTCTTTCTATGATGCTAATCATCATCTCTAAGCCTTTAATAAAATACAATCCTATAAAATATACCTATGATTTTTTGTTAATAACATATCTAGAACTTTCTTCTGTTGAAAGTTTGTGCATGTCAAAAGATGTTGATGGGGTGAAAGAATTTTATAAACCATAGACGTTCCAAAGGCTCGTGGATAAGCAAGGTATCAAATTTTAGAAGATATAGTAACTTGAACATGTTTCTACCTTGAGACCCCATAAAGTTAAAACAAAAATGAAACAAAAAACCAAATTAAAAAATCTTGTTTAAACCCTTGTAGACTCCATCTGCCACTCTCATACAAACACCCAGAAATAATATATTGCAAAGAATTTTAGAAATAAACACACAATCTATATCAAAACACAGTGAAAATGAATCTAACTCCTCACCTGAAAACACTTGCTGCCGAAAAACAAAAGCTTTCAGAAAAACCATTGTTTTGTGAGTAGAAATCACCATTTTGTACAAGAAAAAAGGAGTATGCAGAAAATTCCATTGCGTTTGAATATGGAGGAAGCATATTTCTGCCATTAAAATCTAATGCACATCTTCTTTTTCGTTAAAAAGGAGATAATAACTGACCTAAGATCATCCTTGAATATTTATCTCACCTTCTGTTGGCGTCAGAAGACATGAAGTCTACCGCACTCACGAACAATTTATTTCTAAACAAAACTTACGATTCAGAAAATTGCCCAATACCAAAAAATATTTGTTTCTTAACCAAAATTCCTGCAAGAATTTACTCACTCATAATTTAATTAAACAAGTTAATTTGTTAGCATTGCCACCTCCTAATTTCTAACCGCAATTATCTCCTCAATTTTAGGTGTTTGTTTCACTCACAACAGTATTTCTGAAAAAATCTGCCCTTAAGAGGTTATTTTTTTGAGCCAATCACAATAGAGATAATTCATTTTCCCAATTATTTATGTTAAAATTTCCTCATGTTCACTTAGGGAAAAATAAAATTTGTCCAACATGAAAAATAATACTTTGTTCTGATTGGTTTACTATAGATATATTAATTACTAGATAAGACTAGATAAGAAAACATGTGATCGCAATAGGCAGGGACTAATAAATAGAAATATTTATTTTTTGGGACGAGGATGAGGATTTTAGATAAATGATTGATTAATTAATGTTAGGAAGAGATACAGTGTATGAATAGTGATTTTATTAATTAAATAATAAAATATTATTTAACTAATGTTAGGATGAAAAATGGATAATTCATTGAATAAATATGTATTTATTCAATTATTTACAGAGGAAGTGGTCAAGTGATGTCTTGATTGAGTGATGAGATGATGTGGACGATTTTAGGTGTCTACAATACTTTCCAATAAAATACAATTTAGAGATTTTGATAGTGTTGTGTGTGTGTAAATTAAAATTCAAGAAATCAGAAAATAATATTTTATGACTTCACCAACTGCACAAAATCTTCATTATGAAACCTTGAAACTGGTAAACTATAAACAACAATGGTGATTCCTAAGTAGAACCAAACTGAGCTAGCTAGGAATTATCTCTCAAATCTAAAGCTAGGAATCAAATGAGGGTTTCTGTCCTCAAACGATTGAAGGAGAACACGCAGGGTCCATCCGACAACATAACCTTGCAAAATAAATTCTTCCGTCATGCAAAGAAAGCTCAAACCTCCTTTTATATTCTTCTCTTGGAGGGAAAAGACATTAGAAATAATATTAAATAATCTCCATAGTAAGGACTTTTAAAATAATATTAAATAATCTCCATAGTCCCTTTTTTAGAGAAATTAAATAATAATATATTTTTTTTGCTCACTTGCTAAGAGCCACTTAAGAGGTCATAACACCACTTTATAATTATAACACTTAAGTTAATAATAAAACATTAACTATTATAATACCGCTACGGAAAATCGCCATCACGACACCAAAAACTGTAACTGGACATGCCGCACCAAACGACAACTGATACTCTCCAAAAACCCAAGAGTCCCCCTGCCACATCAATTATCCTATGGGAACTCAATGAATAGGCTAATTGTCACCAAACTGCCTAGGCCTCAAAAAGGGAAATTACAACACCCTCTTGCTAATGCTAGGTTAGGAAATAACCCGCTATAACTAGCAATCGTAATGCTATATACTATAGGTGGGCCTCTAATGTCGTGGGTTTTAAGATATTGTCAAGATCAAAGTTTACTCTTCCTTATGGCATATATTTTGGGTTAATGACATACATAGATTTACCAATTTGCGATCAAGAGGTGCTCCTTATGGCACTTGAGCTAGTCTACCCACCCCAACTAAATGCATTGGAGAGTTGGTTTCAACTACATGAAGGTTAATGAATCACTATACCACTTTAGTTGAGTCAAATAATGGAGCAAAACGAAGAAAAAATGATTGTATATATGCCCTAAACAACTTTACTATTGTCTTGTTTGCCTTTGTTTATCTATATATTGTAGTAATTATTGATCCCACATTTAGATGGAGATGAAGGAGAAAGGGGAGTATGAGGAAATGGATCTTTCTCCATTTGGTGAGCATAAAAATTTCATATAAGGGATGTCAAGATCCCCATAGATAAATCAGAATGGAAAGAGAAGCAAAGATAAAGCATCTGGAGGGGGGATCGACTAAAGACTAGAGTTGTGTCTTTATGCTCTAAGCTTGGTAACGAGTCATTCTACCTTGATTTATTCTCCTTCTTGAAACGAAAATATGACAAATTCCTAGCTAATCTAATTAGGAGAACAATGCAAGTAAACAAATCTATAATAATTTCATTAGAATAAAATCACTAGATAAATAATAAAAAAGGAAGAAAAGAAGAAGAGGAACAAAAAAATCACAACACATAATATATCCTGCAAAAACCTTGCAAGTAAAAAACCCAACTTTCAAAGCACACACTCAATGTATTATTTAGCGACAAGTGTTGCAATACAATAACAAAATCTTCATGTTTCATAGAAGATTTACACTTTGAGTCTCAAAGAATTTCAACAACATAACCCTACGTCAAACTTAAACATACAATCTTCATCCCAAGCCCTCAATGTATAGGCTAATGAGGCACATGAACCATGAATGGTGTTCCAAAACCATGGGCTCAAAACATTAGCCAATACTTGGACTAAATAGCCCAAATCCAAACTATGCGCGCTCCTCCAAGAATAACTCCTCTCAACTTAGAAAGTAACTCCCAAGTTGACTAGTTGATCCCTATGACCAATGAGTACCCAATGTAAGTCCCAAGCACTCCATGTAGGTGCAATAATCTCTTACACACTTCTTACATATGACTAAAAATAGCTAGTCAAAGATGCTAGTCATAGTCCACCTAGTAACCCTCTATTCAATGACTTCTTACAACCATCATCTAACCAAAGACACATGGTGGAGACTGCCAACAATTGAATCTCAAGATTTTACCAAGTGGGGTGCCCTTTTCCATGTGGGCACATTATTTACAATATCACAAAAATATTAAATAATTCATCTAGACCTAAGATTTGCAAGGTGTGCAACACCTAGTCCCTTAGTCCTAGCAGTCTCCCACTCATTATATACATTGTAAGAATCATAAGGGGTTCTCAACATAGTGAACTAATGCTAGGGGTTGATGCCCATAGCCATCTTTCATCAATTGAAATTCTCTATGCTCACAGCTTCAATAATACATCAACAACATTCACAAAAGCATCCACATTCTTGACCATAACCTTCTTGTCCTCTACCATTTTAGAAACAAAGTGATATTGCACATCAATATGCTTCATCCATGCATGAATGGTAGGTTTCTTTTCCATATTGATGGAACTCTAACTAAGTGAGCATTGTACACCAAGTCAATCCAACATTATAAAACAATCTCCAAATCCACACTACTTCCTTACAAGCCTAGGTAGCTATCATGTACTTTGCCTTTATCATCAAAAAGAGCAACCAAAACCTATCTTTTGGTCATTCAACTAATTGCACCACTATACAAGGTAAAGACATATCCACTGATAGATCTCCTGCTATCGACATCTCCTACCCAATAGGAATCCACAAACCCATGTATATCCACTATCCTACTTAAAGGTTTGGACATCCTTGGGTAGTAAATTAGATACTCAAGCTTGTCTTGAAGATACTTGAAGACACTCATCATTGCAGTCCATTGCTCCTCAACTAAATTGTACATATACTTGCTTAGCAGTTCCATTGCTTGGGCAATGTTTGGCCCAACGTAAACCATAGTATACACAACAATACCAACTACACTTGCATAGGGGACTTGGTTCATGTCCTCTATCTCATTTGGTGTCAAAGGACATTGTTCAATTGAATTATTTATTCCCACAAGAACAAGAACACTCACTAGTTTGAAATCTTTCATGTAGAACTACTGTAAAATAGAGTTAATATACTTCCTTTGACTGATCAAAAGTTTTATGTTAGCTCCATCTCCTTGATCTTCATCCATAAGATGTGCTTAATTGCACCCAAATCCTTCATATCAAACTATAATGAATGATTTCAGAAACCTAATCATCTTTGGGCTAAAGCACAATAATGTGTCCCTCTAATGGGCCAACCATGATTTGTTTTGCCTAAAATCATTCTAGGATTGAAAATACATGGGGGGTTTGATCTAAGTAGGGGATGTGATCTAAGATTTAGGGGGCATTTGATCTAAGGGAATCTAAGCTTTGTGGGGTTAGATATAATCCCTTAGATCAAACCCCCCTTTGTGAAGCCTCTAATGCAACCTCCTCCACTCCTATCCACATGCCAATAAAAATGCTAGTTTGCCTCATATTTTTTGCAGTCAAATAAAGTCATCCAAAGATGAAATTTTATAGGTACATAACCTTTAGTGTTAGATTTCCATAAAGTGTTATAAATATTTTAATATTATATATTTAATATTTTATAATTTAACATAAGTCAATTACAAAAAATAATGACCTCTATTGGGATACTAGGAAAAATAACGAACTATGTTAGAAAAATCTCAACAAATTACACTACACTTAGCATTGATGTCTTTGTTTCAATGGATAAAAAATTAATTTTGATATACATGCAAGAGAAATGCATTATGGTAAAATATGTCTAAACTTTATATTATTACTAACTAAATAATAAATAAAATATTGAATAAAACATAATTAAAAAAACACAAACTAGATATTGGAGTTAACGATCTATGTGTAGAAAATCATGAAAAGATCTTATTTGTAGTTCAAATTATGCATTATGGTAAAATGTTACTCTAATAAATAATAGAAATATAATAAAAAGTTTATTAAAAACTAAACAAATATGATATAATTTTAAAAAATAAAATTTAAAAGAATTATAAATTAAATTTAGATAGACAATGCCACAAAAAGATTACATTGTCCTTCAATTCTTGATAGCTTGTTTAGTATAATTGACAAAATGTGCTAAACACTAAAAAATGTTGATTTTAATGACCTAATAATGTTTAAAAGTGGGACACATTATTGTGCTTTCTGCCCTCCTTACTATTATTGATCAACATGTTATCAACATAAATAATGATAATAATAAATTGATCACGTATTTGCTTGTAATAAATATAGAGATACGATTTAGCTCTAGCGAAATTGACCTTCAAAACAAAAGAATCAAACTTTTGATACCACATTTGGGGAGATTGTTTTAGACCAGATAGATTTCTTCAACCTACAATCCTTGTCCTCCTTACCCTTTACCAAAAAAGTCTTCTACCTATAACATGTAGATCTCCTCCTCTAAATCCCCACATAGAAAAGTTGTCTTTAGATCCATTTATTCAACCTCAAGGTCAAACACAACAATAAGAGATAACATAAATTTGATAGATGTAAGCTTCACAACAAGAGAGATCTCTCCAAATTAATTCCCTCAACTTGGGAATAGATCTTAGCCACTAACCTTGCTTTGTACTTCTCAATCTTGTCATATAAGCTAACCTTTTCTTGAAAACCTATTTGTAACCAACATGTTTCCTATCCTTAGGAAGCTTCACCAAGTCTCACATGCTATTATCTTCTAGTCTAACCATCTCCTCAACCATGGCCTTTTCCATTTGCTCCTATTTACATACTCGATTGTGTCCTTCATAGTAATAGGATTATCATCATTAGTAGAGAAAACAAAAATACAATAGCAAACAAGTGGGCTATACCTTTTTGGTTGCTTTCTTTGCCAAGTGGACCTCCTCATGAGTGGGGTATGAGGTTCTTCTTCTTCCTTTGAATCCTTTGATTCACTCTCTAAACCATCCTCCTCATCCTCTGATAATAAAGCTTCATCCATATAAATAGCTTGTTCACAAGGGACTTTATCTAACACAAGTTCCCTATTCTCTTCTATAGGTTCTTGATGGTGGTCTCTCCTAAAATATTTCAGAACATTAAATCTATTTTATAGAGTTGAATTTGGCTCCTTGGCTTTTGTCAACAATTGCCCATTCTTCATCTTTCACACTAGAGGGTTTCTATTTAGAAACTACAACCCATAGATCTTTGTCAATCAGAAAATCCTCCATCTTGAGCTTCCAAATCTCAAAGTTGGTTTTGTTGAACTTGTTAACCTTCATTCTAGATATCCATGTTATATTTGTTCCTAAATCACAAGATCACACTGCAAAGCTCCCAATAAAACAAGGATTAGTTACACAACCTACTCTTCCTACAGATACATCAAGCTAGACAAGATTTGATACCAAATAAAAGGAAAAATATGACAAATTCCTAGCTAATCCAATTGGGAAAACAATGAAAGTAAATAGATCTACAATAATTTTAGTAGAGTAATGGCAATAGAAAGAGAACAATAAAGGATAAAGAGAAAAATAAGAGGAAAAGAAAAACCACAATGCATAATATACCTTGGGAGAACCACGCAAAGGAAAACCTAGCCTTGGAAGTGCACACCCAATGTATTATTTAGCAACAAGTGTTTCAATACAATAATAGAGTCTTCATGCTTTATAGGAGATCTACACTCTAAATTTGGAGAAATTCTAGTAGCTAACTTTGCATAAAGTTGGATATGCAATATCCAATCCAAGTCCTCAATTATAGGCCAAGGAGACCTAGGAAACCATAAATAATTTTCCAAAACCATGGGCTCAAACCATGAGCCAATACTTGGACCATGTGGTCCAAGTCCTCCATGTGCCCTTCTCCAAGAGTAACCCTTCCCAACATAGAAAGTAACTCCCAAGTCGAGTAGTTAACCCCTATGACCAAGGAGGGTCTAATACAACACCCAGTAACTCCATGTGTGTGCAATAATATGTCTTATAAACCTCTTATAGATGACTATAAATAGTTGATAAAAAATGCTAGTCATATTACATGTAACTTAACTCCCTATTCAATGACTTCTTACAACCATCATAAAACAAATGGCACACTGTAGATAGTGCCACCAATAGAATATCAAGATTCCAACCAATCGGAACACCCTTTTCCATGTTTGTACATTATTAACAATATTATACAAATATTAAATAATTCATCTACTTGCAAGGTGTACAACTTATATTCTTCTAGTCCCAACATTTCCTCAATCAATAATATTTTGGTTTTGGGCAGCGCCTATTTCCCACATCCATTATTTATACGAAGTTCTGCATTGTAAATTGTGGAATTCCAACTGACATTGGGATATTTACGAAACAAAAGATTTACATCCTTTTTAGCTTAATTTTCTCAAACGCTTACAACCTTAAGACAAGTGCAAATCGTAGAGATTTTCACCATTACTAGATATATTTCGCTTAAGGTATAATGTCCTATAGCTCGACGGATTCACGTAAACTCGCATAAATGGTCACATTTTAAAATTGTTTAATGAATCTTTTTAAGATTTTAATATCTGGTTATCTAGCGGATTCCCATAGAAGAGTATGAGAGGTAAATTTATCAAATTTTAAATGTTTGTTAGTGAAGCGAATTCTCGCAAAAGTTTTTTGAAGATTTTATAAACGCAATTTTCTTCAAATTTTTAAAGGATTTAATGTACTTTTGGTTGTGCAGGTTGATATCAAAGCATGGAAATGGAATTCCAGCGCCCATATCTAGATCTAATCATCATTTGAAGAGTTGTAAAACTGGAATTAAAACAAATTTAGGGTTTTCTTTTTGCATGTTCCAGTTGCGAACAAAGATATCACTCCATTCATTTCATGCCCTTCTCATCTCAACACCCATCAATAGATTAGTTCTAGGAGGAGGGCCGAATAAAGACAAATCATTGGAAATGATGCTGCAACCAAAAAATAGTGATCTTTTTAATACAAATGAGGATTGTGATATCTTCTATGTGACCACATTTAATTCCTGCAATAGTAAATCCCAGATTGGACCTCCTACGTGGAAATTATGCTGCCACCTTTCATAATGACACTTGGACTTTTGAGAAGACTTTTCTTAGAAAAAATGGAAAATTTGCTACAAATATTTAATGCAAATACGAGGATGAAAAAAACAATTTTTTCTTACTAAGGGAAGCTTGCTGGAGAAACTACATCAAGGATGAAGAAAAATATCTTGGAAATTGCACTTGCCACCAAAATTAACTTTGTATTGGAGCATCAAATTTGAGCATTGGATCAAATTGATCATAACCATTGGATGTAAAAGTGAAAACTTAGTATTGTAAAGCTGATTTGTATAAGTATACCACTGAAAACTCATTATAAAGGGGGGTTGGGAAAAATTATTGGAGATATATTGGAAGACATTTGTACTTTGGATTTAAAACTGAATTTTCATGATATTCTTATGGTTTTCTTCACATCAAGTTTAGAAATTGTTGATGGTTGTCAATCTCTTGAGCTTAATACAAGTTTGATTCATGATTTATAGTCAAAATGCTGAATAGAAATTGTTGATATTTGTTGAACTTGTCATCATACAAAGTTTGTTTCATGATTTCTAAACATTAAGTTAAGTTTTTTTTTTTAGCTATAAGTTTCATGGATATTTGATAAGTTTGCAAAGAGTTCATACCACTGGTGATTTGCTGATTGTAGATTGCTTTGTGTGGTTAGCCTGAACATCCATAAACTCACCTTCGAAGATTACACCTTCTTGAAGCTTGGTTGTTGGTTTTTCATGATCAAATCAAGAATGGTTAATGTTTGCAAACTTGTCTATCCATTGTTGAGGTTGAATGTTAGTAAAAGCTTGAGTTTTAGTTAGTTTTCTCTCTGACTCTTCTCTATATTGCCTTGCTTTTGCACTTTCTTATTAGATCTAGTTAGTTTAGAGTTAGGATAGGACTTTCGAACTTGCATATTGCTATTGTAAAGTTGATATTTCACGAATGCAAGTTAGTATATTGCTGGTTATAGGTTGAAATGATACATTTTATGGCAATATATGTTTGGACCAGTTTGCTTATGAATTGCTAAATCTAAAAACTAATTGATTTATGTGCATTTAAACGTTGTTTGTTGAAGTTTGTCCAGATTTGTGTAAGGCCCCTTGTTGAAATAGAAAAGAACATCAAGCTACTGAGTTATCGTATGAAGCTAAGATTTGGCTAGTATAGACCTTGGGGTAGTCATTTTCTATTTCTTTGGGATTTGATTCCTTTTAGGAGAGATAAGATACTTGGTATTTTATCTAAGTTGTGTGAAAAACAACCATCGACAACAACATCATCCTATTCATTTTAGCCTTTGTTAGGAATAAACATTTGATTGGTTTCCTTTCCAAAAAAATTAAGGGATGATGTGAGTACAAAAATTTAAGGGATGATGTGCCAACTGTACAATCCATGGTCTAGGAATGTTGTGCCCATATGCAACTACTATTCGCTAGCCA
Organism: Cunninghamia lanceolata; assembly: GCA_027924645.1. Taxonomy (NCBI): domain Eukaryota; kingdom Viridiplantae; phylum Streptophyta; class Pinopsida; order Cupressales; family Cupressaceae; genus Cunninghamia; species Cunninghamia lanceolata. The sequence continues at coordinate 2,387,858 of BSBN01001378.1, forward strand.
AGGAAAAGGTGGAATAAATGTCCATACCTAGAGTATGTAACTACGTTTCACAATTGCCAACAATTCAATATTCAGTTAGCATCTAATTCGATGGTGAATCAACTTTTCAACTAATCTGCCAATGGTGCTGCCACCTACCTTGACCAACATCTATTTTTATTTCAAGCCCCATATGTCATTGATGTGGTTAAATGGTTTGATCTAATTGAGTGGGATAAATAAAAGATGTAAATTAAATGATACCTAAGATCTTCTTGGAATAATTACCAAAAAATAATGTAATCACCCACATAAATGCATACATAGTCACAAAACATGACAAGGTTGGAGGCCCCACCAACTGATTAGTGACACATCATCTTTTTGACCAATCAAAAAATGGCACTACTACCTACCCTGACTAATGTACATTTGTACTTCTAGCTCCTGCATGTTGCCGACGAGGTTAAATGGTTTGATCTGATGGAGTAGGATCAATAAAAGATGTGAATTAAATGATATATAATATCTTCTCAGAATAATATCTAGAAATAATTACCAAAAAAAATCTAATCACCCACATAAATGCATACACGATCACAAAATGATGATGAAGTTGGAGGCCCCACCAACTAACCAATGACACATTAACTTTTCAGCCAATGACGATATCATTGCCTTGAATAATCTAAGATCTTTTTAGATAAAATAATGTGATTAATAAATGCATACCCCATCCTATGTTGTGTATAAGAATTAAGGATTTACATTCAAGTAGCATAGTAATTAAAATTGCACTAGTCACATTAATTGAATACCATTACAGGTAGATAAGTGGTAATCTCAAAGAGGCTCATAAGTAATTTCCTACTTTCACATACAAGTGAGTCTTGGTGAACATTGAACAAAAATAAATGTATAAGCCCATTTACATTTACCTCTTAGTAACCCACAAGACATTGAAATTTTACCACTCCAGTTTGTAGCATTCTTGTAGTAAGAGACTTTAAAAATAAGTTTTAACAATCTCAAAATTTTAAAACCTAAAGCATTCCTATAGCAGTCGGGATAAGAAACAATTGTAAGAGGCTTGGAGTAATGGTGTTTATCACTGAAGCTAAGTGCAGAAGGTAATTCAATTTGTGTTTGAATTTTTTCATAGAAGTCAAGTTTGACTATTGTTTTTAATGATAATCTAAAATGTTTTACTATTTATAATAGTCTAATTGGACTACCTTTTGGGGCTACATAGAATGTTATCTATTTCCATTGACTCGAATAAAGAATTACAATCCTTTATCGATTGTGATATATTATGTCAAGAGTTAGCAGTTTTGGCTTTTGCCAAAGAGTCGAATACTACTACAGTTGGTCAGTTGAATTTGATGTAGCATACCTCACATGGGATAAACTTAGAATTGAAATTGATGTGTGGATGTGGTGGTGTAATGTGACTTACAATAGCATTTAGAAAGAGTTGATAAATTTAATCCTACTTTTTTGGCCTCATTGTTACACTTGGTGTTGTGTTGTAGGTATACTTCAAAGTTCAATGGGATGCTAATTACTGACATTGTGGATGACCATGTTTTTGTATATGTCATGAAAAGTTTTTGGCCAATCAGATCATTTTGGATTATAGCGAAGAATTTGTTATACATCAAGGAATTGACAAACAAGAAGGATTTTGGAGGACAAGGGCAAAGATGAACTATTCTTGAAGTTCACATTAGAAACCCTTTGCATGCTGTGAAAATTTGACATGTGTCCACTGTGACATCTCACGTAAGAAGTCACATTTTTGGTGGAGTCATTAACATGTTAGATTAATTCAGAGCCTTCAAAAAGACACCAAGGAACTAACATAATTCCAAAGGTGAGGGGCCTTCAGGAATCCTTATAGGTTTCAAAGCTACCTGTAGCTTGTTTATACTTCATATGGTGTTTTATCAACCAAATCCAAACTAGGTGATCTATTAATCAAATAATAAGCAATACTTACAACATCAACCTAGAAACATTGATCCAACTGAGCACTACTTAACATACTTCTGACTTTACCCATTAGTGTCATGTTCATCCTTTATGCAATGTCATTTTGTTGTGGTATATACATAGTTGTTTTCTACCTTACAATGCCTACATGTTTGCAAAACTCATCAAATTCTCTAGTACAATATTCTTGACCATTATCTAACCTTAATACATGTTTTATTTTTTGATCCATCTAATTTTTAACAATACTTTACAATCCTTAAACTTTCTAAAAAAATTATATTCGTGCCTCACAAAATAAATCCAAATTTGAGTAGTCATTGATAAAGAAAACATAGTAACAAGATTTTCTAATAGAAGCAAAATCCACAAGATCAAATACATCACTATAAATTACTTTGATTAATCCTTTTTCTCTAGTGCTACTAGAATTAAACTTTACTCTACTTTGTTTACCAAACACACAATGCTCACAAAAATCAAAATCTATAGAATAACCAGACAAACCATCCACCATGTTTTTATTAACAAGGGTCTTAAGCTCTTTTTCACCAATGTCACCCATCATGTAGTGCCACAATATACACAAATCTAAGTTTTTAGTTACATAGGCATAGTTATAATATGTAGATGCATCAAGCTTAAACAAAGTCCCTCATTGAGATCTTTAGCTATCACTAAATTACCTCTCACCAACTGGCAACCACTTCTATCAAATGTGCATGCACTCCAACATCATTCATTTTAGAAATCAAAAGTATACTTCATGCTAATCTTGGAATGTGCAACACATTTATGAGAGATCTAAGTCTCCCATTATTGAACAAAATTTTTACCTTGCCCTTTCAAACAATCCAATGTGAATTGTGTTAGAAATGAAGGTGCCAACCACACAAGAGAGATCTGATTCAAACCTTATTAATGTCCTTTAAACAATGTAGAATCAATGGAGATTGCAACAAAAATACAACCCACTACACATAAATGACATGCATTAAGAACTGAACACATAACACAGTATGCAACGTGGAAAAAACCCTTTCAGGTAAAAAACTTTGGCAAGAAAAGAGTCTCCAAGTTGTATTATCTTCAAATATGAGATTACAATACATGGACTTCCTCTTCTTCTTCAATCTTCAATCCAGCAGCTCTTGTTACTCTCAACTCTACTAAAAATGTAGTACAAATATCCTTATAAAAGGAGGTTGCCTTCTAGGGCAAGAAAAATGACATAATATAGACCATTAGATCTATGACCTAATGACGAATGATCTAGATTTACAATGATAGAATATAAATAAAATGTGTTTGGGAGCACTGCCCTTGAACCCCCGTTGGGGCGTGTAGCCCCTAGACCCCCCACCGGGGGGATGATCCCCCCGAACCCCTCGCAAGGGGGAAACCCCCTTATGACACCCATCATGGATGAATTAGCGACGGGTACCGAATATAAACATGCGACTGAAACAAGATCGTTGTTGGTGAAACCTTTCATCCCTATGTGTGATTTACAAACAATAATGGGAATAATAAATTACATAGGATTTACAAGGTTCATGGCACCTTAATCCTAACAAATTGTTGTCATCAAGGAAAACCTCACCACCATCAATATATTCTCTAAATGAAGAGAACCACTCCTTATGAGGGGTCATGTAATATGAGGTACCTAAATCAACAAGCCGTAAGTCATCGCTAGTAATGTCAACACAAATAATTAAAGCATCATTTTCATCATCGAAGGATTTATAATTAGAGGAATATTTTGAAGGCTTCTTATTTCTACATTCCTTCTTTACATGTCCTTGTTACCATAGTTCCAATATTTTACTATACTCTCGCCAGGGGTTTTAGACTGTCCTTTTGACTTAGAGTTGTCCTTGTCCCCCTTTTTATTACCACATTTTTCTTTAGGTCTACCTTGTACATATAATGCATCCTTTGAACCCTCATTCATGGAGTTTTCTCATTTCTTCGCAAAGTAGCATAAGACCATCCATCTTCTAGGATCTATAGCACTACCACTAATTGCAACTATTAGATTCTCCTAGGATTCATATAAAGATCATAGTAGTAAAAGACATTTATCCTCCTCATCTAACTTAACATCAATGATTCCTAGTTGACTCAAAATAAGTAAATGCATTTAAATACTAAACTATTGAGTCTCCTTTCATTTTTAAGGAATGTAATTTTCTTTATATAAATAAAGTTGTGTTACTACAACTCTTTGTTTGACAAATCTCACCAATCCTTCTCCATAAACTGTGTGCAGTAGTCTCCTTGGAGACATTCAGAATGACTAAATTAGAGAGACAGTCATATTGTCTCTTAATCCTTTTTATCTGTCTTTGTCCAATATGCATTAGACATATCCACACGCTTATCCTTCTGTGTCATAGCTCTCCATTGATCTCTCTCCTCCAAGAGATCCTACATTTTCAATTTCCACAACTCATATCTGGAGCCATTGAAATTTTCAATCTTTGATCATGATGTGCTTTCCATGGCTTCTTTAACCACACTTAGATCTAGAAAACCACTCAAAACATACTCCCACTACAACCACAAAAAACCCAACAAAATTACAAGAAAGGTATCCCCTTCTACAATAGCTCTGATACCAAATGTTGAAATATAGGGTAAACAACACAATGGAAAAAATGAACAATATAGAGTTTAATCTTATTACAATGTGTTTAATACAATAAAATTATATCAATGAAATAATGGAGAAGCAACATAGAAAATTATAAATCTCATAAAATGAAAACTATTACACTAGATATAAATGGAGAAACCCTTGTAGTAAAAAAATCCATCTCAAAGAGACTCAAGCTTGTATTATTTCCAAAAGATGAAGCACAACAATACAATCCACTTATACCTCTAATAATAGATTGGCTACATAGGAGTACCTATAAAAAACCATAAAATCCACTATTCCATGCCTCAAATATATAGGAAAATTAGAAACAAGAAATTATGAAGTGGTATCCAAAACCATGAACCATGACAAAAATCCAACACCCCTATGGATATGGTCAATCATCTTAGAATAGTATGTAACTCCTCTTACACCTCTTACATACCCCTTACATGTCATAGATTTGGTCATAACATTCAATTTGACCAATATCCTAATCCTAGGTGCTTCATGGGGGTATTGATTGCCTTGTTATCGAACCAAATATGAAAAATCTTCTTACAACTTGTAATCTTGACCAATTCTTTGTAACCTCTAGGCTATTAAATTCCTTTTTACATAATATCCCAAGTATCCTAGAGAATAAAGAAATCCCCTCCCTCAAATGGGTGTCCAACTTAGCCCCATTCCATGATATTTGGAGACTTGACATTATTTATCATCTACATCATTAAATTACAATTACAAGACTTATGACTTACAAAGTGAATGGCACACCTAGTCCTAAAAATTATAATGCATGCATTATTTTTGTCTTTGAATCCAAGTGTTCCTTTTTCTACCATCATGATAATAAATGCACATTGAATGTCTTTGAATACCAAGACATAGAAATAAGTCACACAAATGTGTGCCAAGTCAACTCACAATTGCTAGTAAAAAGGGATAGGAAAATTTAAATTTAATTTTTTAGGTCAATCTTGAGGCACTAGGAATTGAATTAGGGTAGTAGGGCACACTAATTTTGAGGTATGAAGTAAATGTATCAAAATGAGTGCAAATGAATAGCTAATAATTATGAATTTATGGGAGTGTGTGTAAGGTAGGTATTGTATAAGATTGAATGTATTTAAATATGTGTAAATGGGTGTAGAATAGGTAGAGATAAGCATTAGTTCATAAGCCAAACTTAGCACAAGAGTGTGTGGTGCAGGAGCACCCCTTCAATAGGATAAAGATGCACAAGAGGGAGAAGAATAAGGTTTTAACATATATTTTGACATTTCATGTTACCTGGTAGCATTTGTATGTCATTAACTAATGTGACATTTTATGTTGGCATTCCCTGTCTATAAACATCAAACTTTACATTTCAGACATCTTGGGTATTGTGAAGGGTTATACAATGTGTCTAGTCATTAGGAGTTTTGCTGTCTTAAGCACAACAGATGTCATGGGATTAATTAAGGTTTCTGTTAATAATCTTGGTTAATTCAAAATCCCGCAGATCAAAAATCCCGCAAACAGAGGTGTTGGGGTTAACAAAAACGGGGAGAGATGGTCGAGAAAGGGGTCTTTTCATTTTTTTTTCTTTTTCTGAAACTGTTCAAATGTAAGAAGCTGGAATGACAGAATAGAAAATTCTGCAAATCATATTCTGTAACTTTTGAATCCTGTGTGAAATCTTGGTGAACCGAATTGTTCTGTTTATTATCTGTATAGAACCGTTGTATTTTTAATTTTAGTTATTCTATTGCTGTGATGCAGGTTTAAATCCATTCCACTAGTGGATTTCTGTGAAATTAGTGGAATGGATTTGTAAAATAATTTTCCAATTTTGTTCCATTCTTTTGTTTGTTATACATGGCAGTATAGAAATGGTAGGATCCGTTTCAGAGAGGGTTATTGGCAGGAAAATTTGAATATACATTCCTTGTATACATCGCAAATGAATGTAGGTATTTGCTTTGTTTATATCGCTGTTGCATCTAAGTATCCATTAGTGTGTATATCGCCAGTGTACATCCTGTGTTAAACCTTGTGTATGTCGAGATTGTTTGAGGAAATACATTTCCTGTGTATATGCCCATGGTATGTCATAGACAGTGTATGTATATATCGTTATTGTATATGAGTGTCAATTTGTGTGTATACTACAATTGCATTTTGCTGTTGTATGTTGAAGATACAACGAAGACATACAATGTATGTGATACAAATGGTGAACGACCGAAATGGTAGCTAGTTTGCATGTTGGAAGGGTATTTGGTCCGTAGATGCAAGGGATGATCGGTGATAGTAGGGAGGAGAACCAACTCATCAAGTCAACAAATGTATAGTCAAAGATGAAGAGTATCGGCATAAGGAGTGTCGTCGGAAGCAAATTTGCAAGTCACAGCAAACAGCAGGGTCATGCTGATAGAAGGCATATCGGTGTGAGAAGCATGATTGGAAGAGAAGAGTGAAGTCCAACCGAAGGTGAAAGTCTTGCCGACGTAGAGTATATCGGCATGAGATATGCCATCGGTGGAGAAGTTAAAGGTGTCGCCGATAGTCATAGTCTGGCCGACGGTGGGACCCGACATTGATAGTATCGGGGAGACAATAGAGATCGGTAGGAGATGCCCATCGGCGTAAGGAGGTGTATCGCCGGGGTGGCCTAAAAGTTGGACTGACGATGGAAGTTTGGCCGATGAAGTAGTTGGCGTAAAGGGTTTCAGAGTGGCAAGTGATATCGGCAGAGGGAATGAAGTCTTCGCCGATAGCTATATGTCTTGGCAATAGAGGTGACCGGTAGCGGAGGTAACGGGAACCTGTTCAGTAGGTTAGGGTTAACATATCGGCGTGAGTTTTGGTTTCGGGGAGCAAGGAGAAAGATAGGCCGATAACAAGTGTTTGGCCGATGAACGCAATGGCATCAACAAGAGAAAGAGCATCGGAAAGAAAGAATGGGGCAAGGCCGACAAGGAAAAAAGAAGCACATATCGGTAAGACATTGAAAGTCTCTTGCCGATATTGACAAAAACAAACATTTTGCACGTTTCTGCTGAAGACCTCTGCATCAAGTGGTATCAGAGCTTAAGGAGTGTTCTTTGGGAAGAAGAAGGAGACAAGATGTCAGAAGGAGAAGGATCAGAAACGTACCCAACAAAGATGACCAATGTTGAATTGACGGCCTTGGTAAGAAAGTAAATAGAAGAGAGTAGAGCTGATAGAGCTCAGAATCAGGCATTGAAAGAAGAACTAGAGAAGTTGAGGGACAGAGTGGAGAAAGGGGAAGAAAACTCTGGTGAACGAGAAGATGGGGATGAAGAGGAGACCCAAAGCAGAAAGAGCTAGTGGTTCCTGCAGACCAGAGACCCTTACTCAATGCCCTTAGGTCCATGGAAAGAAGGACCATGGATGTGAAAATAGACCTGCCAGTGTTTGCAGGAAAAATGGAACCTGATTCGGTGATAGAGTGGATAGACTCCTTGAATAATTTCTTTGAGATAGAAGAGATACTAGAACACCAAAGAGTGAAGATGGCTCAATCCAAAATGAAAGGAGCTGCACTGACTTGGTGGAATTTCATCCAAGATGACAGGGTGAAAGAGGGAAAGAACAGAGTTGCAACATGGAAGAGAATGATGGCTTTAGTGAAGGAAGCCTATGTTCCATTGGATTATAATATCCAATTACACAAGAGGAAACAAAATTTGAAGCAGAAGGAGCTAGATGTCAGCTCATACAGAGAAGAGTTCATGAAACTGTGTGTAAAAACAAAGGTAAAGGAAGGTGAGGAAGAAAAGGTAGCAAGATACCTCAATGGATTGAGGTTTAATATCCAAGAAGACATAAGTATGCATAACCCAGAGACAATTCAAAAATGCTATCAGTTAGCACTCAAAGTGGAAGAAAAATTGAAGAGAAGGCATGAGCAGAACAATAGAGGTAGAGGAAGACAACAGAGAGGAGGAAGAAGTCCTTTTAGAGGTAGAGGATTTGGATACCAAAGTGAATCCAACCAAGAGAACAGCAAAGGAGACAACAGTCAGAATCAAGGGGGGAGCTACAATCAGAGGGGAAACTTCAGAGGCAGAAGACCACCATTCAGGGGAAGATCTCAGGGCAGAGGACTGATTAGATGCTATAATTGCAACCAAGAAGGCCATATAGCGAGTAGATGTCCAGCAAAGGCAACAAGTTCAATAGGAGAAAAGAGGATCAATCTGATCCAAGAATCTGATTGTCAAAGTGTAGCAAGCTCAAGCACTAATCAAAGTGTGAATGCTCCTGATAGTTATGGGTATCCTGAGAATGGAGCATCTTTGATGATTAGGAGAGCAATGACCACCATGAAGGTGCCTGGAAAAGAACCTCCACAAAGGAAGTCTCTCTTCAGAACTACTTGCAAGGTAGGAGGAAAGGTATGTAAAGTTCTGATTGACTCTGGATCTACTGAGAATTTTGTGTCCACTGAGATGGTAGAAAAGCTTAGGCTTAGAAGAGTACCACATCCTTGCCCATACAAGATCTCATGGCTCCACCAAGGTCAGCAAACAGTTATAGAAGAACAGGCTTGGGTAGAATTGCAGATTGGTTCATACAAGGATAGGTTATTGTTTGACATTGCCAAGATGGATGCTTGCCATCTCCTATTTGGAAGACCATGGCAGTATGACTTGAAAGCATACCATGATGGAGTTAGAAACACCTATTCAATTACCAAGAATGGTAAGGTGATAGAATTGCTTCCATTAATGGAGAAGGAGGTGGAGTCAAAAGGAAACGAAGTCAAAGTGATGATGGTAGAAGGCAAACAATTCATGAAAGGGATAGGAGAAGAAGGAGCAGTTACATATGCTCTAATCCCTTGCCTAAAGGTAAACAAAGAACAGCAGCAACAAGCCAAGGGAGAAAAGAGACAAAAATTCATAGAACCAGCTGTCCAAAAGCTATTGGACCAGTACAAAGGCATTATCTCTGATGGAATGCCAAGTTCCCTACCACCTCTTAGGGACATTAGCCATTGTATAGATTTGATCCCAGGATCTACACTTCTAAACAAAGCAGCATATAAGCTCACTCCAGATCAGAATACAGAGGTAGCAAGGCAAATTGAAGAGTTGTTAGAGACAAGCCTAATTGGCAAAAGTCTAAGTCCATGTGCAGTACCGGCTATACTAGCACCAAAGAAGGAAGGCACTTGGAGACTTTGCACTGATTCAAGGGCGATCAACAAGATAACCATCAGGTATAGGTTTCCAATCCCTAGGATAGAAGATTTGCTTGATTGTTTGGGGGGTGCTAAATATTTCTCAAAAATAGATTTGAAAAGTGGCTATCATCAAATTAGGATTAGACCTGGTGATGAATGGAAAACTGCATTTAAGACTAATGAGGGGTTATATGAGTGGAAGGTCATGCCTTTTGGTTTATCCAACGCCCCTAGTACCTTTATGAGGTTAATGAATGAGGTCTTGAGGGAATTCATAGGAAAATTTGTCATAGTATATCTAGATGACATCTTGATTTTCAGTAATATGAGGGAAGAGCACCTCATCCATATAAACTTGGTTCTCAAAAGGTTATATGAAGAGCAGCTAATGATCAATTTAGCAAAGTGTCTGTTTATGCAGGAAGAGATCATCTACTTTGGATTTGTTATCTCACATAACAAACTGAAAATGGATCAAGAGAAGGTAAGTGCCATATTGTCTTGGCCAACTCCCAAAACCTTAAATGATGTTAGAAGTTTCCATGGGTTAGCAACTGTTTATAGAAAGTTTATAAAGGGATTTAGTCATATTTGTGCACCCATGCTTGACACTATAAAGGGAGGACAGAAGTGCAAGTTTACATGGACAAAGGAGGCAGATAATTCCTTTGAAACATTGAAGAAGAAGGTGGCAGAGTAGCCAGTTCTTGCATTTCTTGACTTCAGCAAAATTTTTCAAGTAGAATGTGATGCAAGTCATATTGCAATTGGAGCAGTACTCAGCCAAGAAGGTAGGCCTATTGCATTCTTCAGTGAGAAAATAAATGATGCCAAGAAGAGCTACTCATCCTATGATTTGGAAATGTATGCTCTAGTCCAGTCACTTAAGAAATGGAGGCATTACTTAATGCCAAAAGAATTCATAGTGTTCACAGATAATCAGGCCCTCAGTTTCATAAACAGTCAAGAGAAGCTGAACCATAGGCATATGAAGTGGGTGGAAACTTTGCAAGCGTTCACTTTCACACTCAAGCACAAAAAAGGGGTTAAGAACAAAGTGGCAGATGCTTTGAGCCAGAGAGTTCTGACCATCAATCAGATCCAACTAGAGAGTGTTGGGATTGATTCTTTAAAGACAATGTATGATGATGATGAAGACTTTGGCGAGATCTACAAGGTATGTACTTCTTTTGGAGACAAATATCATGTTGAGTTCTCTGAATTTCTGATTCAAGATGGATTACTTTTCAAAGGTGGACAACTATGTATTCCAAGATGTTCTATGAGACTAAATATTATTCAGGAGAAACATTGTGGGGCCATGGCAGGACATTTTGGTCTTGATAAAACTCTTGATCTTGTGAAGAGGCATTACTATTGGCCTAAGTTGCAGTCAGATGTGAGGAGATTTGTGGAAGCATGTGTAATATGTTAGAAAGCCAAAGGAAGGTCCACAAATGCAGGTTTGTATCAGCCATTGCCCATTCCTTCTAGGCCATGGGAGAGCATAAGCATGGACTTTGTACTAGGTTTGCCTAGGACAAGGAAAGGCTATGATAGTGTTTTTGTGGTAGTAGACAGATTTAGTAAAATGGCACATTTCTTGCCATGCAAAACCACTTGTGATGCTTTGTATGTTGTAGACTTGTTTTTCAAGGAAATAGTGAGGATCCATGGATTGCCATTGAGCATAGTCTTAGACAGAGATGTAAAGTTTATTGGCCACTTCTGGAGGACTCTTTGGAAGAAGCTTGGAACCAATTTGTCCTTCTCATCAGCCTACCATCCTCAAATAGATGGGCAGACTGAAGTTGTTAACTGTTCGTTGGCAAATCTGTTAAGGTGTTTAACAAGACAGCATGGAGAGAAGTGGGATAATATCCTACCCCAAGCAAAATTCTCCTATAATGACACCATCAATAGGAGTATAGGAAAGTCACCTTTTCAGATAGTATATGGAATTCATCCAAGGGGTATCTTAGAACTGAGAGATCTACCTATAGGAGAGCCTATTAGTGCTGATGCAGAAGATTTTGCTTTAGCCATCAAAGAAGTACATGATCAAGTGAAGAACCAGCTCTAACAAACTACATTGCAGTACAAAACCTATGCTGACAAAAAGAAAAGAGATTTACAGTTTGTGGTTGGATATTTGGTGTGGGTAAATATGAAGGAGAGGCTCCCCAAAGGTAAGTATACCAAGCTCATGCAGAGGAAGATTGGACCATGCCAGATTTTAAAGAAGTGTGGGCAGAATGCTTATAAGATCCAACTTCCTCCTGATCTTGGATTATCACCCAATTTTAATGTATGCGATCTAACCCCATACAAGCAGCATGCAGATGTAGAACAAGAACCATTGCAGGATACAACAGATGATGATATTCCTAAGCAGAATCCACCAAAACTGAAAAAGATATTAGACTCCAGAGTAGCAAAGAAGACAAGGAACAAAGAGTACATGGAGTACTTAGTACTTTGGCAGGGACAACCTGATTCTGAAGCAGTTTGGATGCCAGAAGATTGATTAACAAACAAGGCTGTAGACTTTCAAACTCTGATCTCCAGTGGGCTTGAGATCTCTTCTTCAGGGGAGTATGGTGCAGGAGCACCCCTTCAACAGGATAAAGATGCACAAGAGGGAGAAGAATAAGGTTTTAACATATATTTTGACATTTCATGTTACCTGGTAGCATTTGTATGTCATTAACTAATGTGACATTTTATGTTGGCATTTCCTTTCTGTAAACATCAAACTTTACATTTTAGACATCTTGGGTATTGTGAAGGGTTATACAATGTGTCTAGTCATTAGGAGTTTTGCTGTCTTAAGCACAACAGATGTCATGGGATTAATTAAGGTTTCTGTTAATAATCTTGGTTAATTCAAAATCCCGCAAATCAAAAATCCCGCAAACAGAGGTGTCGGGGTTAACAAAAACGGGGAGAGATGGTCGAGAAAGGGGTCTTTTCATTTTTTTTCTTTTTCTGAAACTGTTCAAATGTAAGAAGCTGGAATGAGAGAATAGAAAATTCTGCAAATCATATTCTGTAACTTTTGAATCCTGTGTGAAATCTTGGTGAACCAAATTGTTCTGTTTATTATCTGTATAGAACCATTGTATTTTTAATTTTAGTTATTCTGTTGTTGTGATGCAGGTTTAAATCCATTCCACTGGTGGATTTCTGTGAAATCAGTGGAATGGATTTGTAAAATAATTTTCTGTTTTTGTTCCATTCTTTTGTTTGTTATACATGGCAGTATAGAAATGGCAGAATCCGTTTCAGAGAGGGTTATCAGCGGGAAAATTTGAATATACATTTCCTGTATACATCGCAAATGAATGTAGGTATTTGCTTTGTTTATATTGCTGTTGCATCTAAGTATCCATTAGTGTGTATATCGCCAGTGTACATCCTGTGTTAAACCTTGTGTATGTCAAGATTGTCTGAGGAAATACATTTCCTGTGTATATGCCCATGGTATGTCATAGATAGTGTATGTATATATTGTTATTGTATATGAGTGTTAATTTGTGTGTATACTACAATTGCATTTTGCTGTTGTATGTTGAAGATACAACGAAGACATACAATGTATGTGATACAAATGGTGATTGGCCGAAATGGTAGCTAGTTTGCATGTTGGAAGGGTATTTGGTCCGTAGACGCAAGAGATGACCGGTGATAGCAGGGAGGAGAACCAACTCATCAAGTCAACAAATGTATAGTCGAAGATGAAGAGTATCGGCGTAATGAGTGTCGTCGGAAGCAAATTTGGAAGTCACAGCGAACAGCAAGGTCATGTCGATAGAAGGCATATCGGTGTGAGAAGCAGGATCGGAAGAGAAGAGTGAAGTCCGACCGAAGGTGATAGTCTTGCCGACGTAGAGTATATCGGCATGAGATATGCCATCGGTGGAGAAGTTAAAGGTGTTGCCGATAGTCATAGTCTGGTCGATGGTGGGACCTGACATTGATAGTATCGGGGAGACAATAGAGATCAGTAGGAGATGCCCATTGGCGTAAGGAGGTGTATCGGCGGGGTGGCCTAAAAGTTGGATCGACGGTGGAAGTCTGGCCGACGAAGGAGTTGGCGTAAAGGGTTTCAGAATGGCAAGTGATATCGACATAGGGAATGAAGTCTTCGCTGATAGCTATATGTCTTGGCGATAGAGGTGACCGGTAGCGGAGGTAACGGGAACCTGTTCAGTAGGTTAGGGTTAACATATTGGCATGAGTTTTGGTTTCGGGGAGCAAGGAGAAAGCTAGGCCGATAACAAGTGTTTGGCCGATGAACACAATGGCATCGGCGAGAGAAAGAGCATCGGAAAGAAAGAATGGGGCAAGGCCAACAAGGCAAGTCAGGCCGATAAGGAAAAAAGAAGCACATATTGGTAAGACATTGAAAGTCTCTTGCCGATATTGACAAAAACAAACATTTTGCACATTTTTGCTGAAGACCTCTGCATCAGTGTGCCACTTGTCAATATGTAATTGTATTAAGTCATTCCATCAAAATGGGCCCAAAACTAAATGAGAATGGCATGGGTATGAAATTTTCATATGAATCTAAAATGAGCATGTTTTTCAAAGTATATGAACATTCTCAACTAACATGAAAACTAAATATTCAAACACCCATAAAAAGGATATTTTATCCATGTAAAGTAATGGACCATTCTTGGAATTTTCATGTCTTCTCCTTGGCATGAATGTTTGAATAGATATGTAATTAGTAGCTTCTATTACACAAGTGAAATAGACACAAATAACAAATAACTCTAGTTGTTTGTAAAAATAAGTAGAGAGAGAAGGATTGTAAATCCTACTTGTACAAAAAGTGAAATGAAAATGCTCTGTTTGATTAGAGCAATGTGATATGGTATGTTTGATATGGTCATGAGATTCCACTAGATTGTGGATAATGCAATGTGCTTTGTTGTAGTAATGTGATATGGCACATTTAATAAGGTCATTTGACTCCACACTAGTTGGAAAATATGCTATGGTGTGTTCAATACAACCATGTGACTCCACTCAATATGGAAAATGTGATAGAACTCCACTTTATTGTGGGTATGTAGTGTGATTAAGATCCATCTAGGTACAATGATGAGTCTTCGCGTAACACAAATCACTACTTAAAATCTTAGCAATAAGTGTTATCAATAATATATGCCCCTCCCATTTAATTAGTTGCATCCATTAGATGCAAGGAATTGAAGGAGAGGAAGAATGATGCATGATATAGTAGTAAAACAATTAAATTATAGACAATCATGTAAGCACATATAACATCAAACATGTAATAATAGTCATGATACAATTTGTGTGAAAATAAGGGTGGGATTCCAAAGTAACTTAAAATGAAATGTTTGTGCATTATAACACGAGCACGTTATTACATATGCGTGTTATAAATTCAAAAAATAGAGCACAAATAAGCATTTTTCTTTATTTTTAGGTGTTATTTCAAATTTTGTTTTGAAAATATTTTGTCTACTTTTTGGCCCCCCAACTTTGTGCACTTACCCTTTTATGTCTTAAACAATGTAGTAAATTTATAATAGAGTCATTTTATAACATGTATGCATTATGCATGCTATAATTCAAATTTATGAAAATCCTATTCATTATGCTTGGATTGAGGGTTGGAGGAGCCAAATATGTGTTTTGCACATAAAATAACATAATTGAACTTCATCTTTGTCAACTTTATGTGTTTTACAATGAAAATTTATAAAACTACTACCAAAACATCAATCTACTTTTTGTTCTAGCCATGTAATTTGTTTTATAGTTTGAATTATTAAGTTATTTATTTTTATTTTCTTTTAATGATGTCTTCATATACATCTCAAATACATATGCATTATTTTTTTCATATTTTTTATTTGTTCATCCAAATTTGAAAAAAAAAAAACATATGATTGTTTTATACTTCATTCTTTATAGGGTCAAAAAATATATTTTTTTGAAAGTTAGGCGATGTGCCAATAAAAAAGGGAAGGGTGGGGGAGAGCACACACCAAATGCTATGTTATATTTTAGTGATAAATATATGACCAATTTTGTGTGCGCTCAATGTTTGACCCTCTTAATCTTGACCATTTTTGAAATCTTTAGTAGTTTAGAAGCTAGATTTGGAGTACAACAATTCTTATTCTTATCACATCTTCAAATTTTACATGTGGGCATCTTGTATTACATATTGAAGTTTAGGTTTTGTTGATTTCATGAAAAAGTGGCCACTTTTGACCCCCTTTGGTCCTCATTTCCATGCACATACTAACCAATGAAGATTTATTTAGCATTGGGTGTATAGGGTTCACAAGATTATGTAATATAGGCCAAAAACCTTAATCAAAGTAGATGAATAGTATAAAAATGAAGCAAGGGCTAATGTAAATCAAAAAATTAATTACTAATTAGATCTAAAATAAGCCTAAGAGTTACCAATAACAATTAGTAAGATGAGTAAAAGTAACATCCAATGAAGCTTAAGCCTTCTAATAAAGATAGAGCTATGAAGCATAAATGTGAAAAGTGAGTCACCCTAATAAGATTTGAAAATAGGATATAGCAATAGGAAACACATATTTGGAACCCTAATTGAAAAGGATAAGTTCTAAGGTAGTGTAAGAGTAGATGAGTTCTCAAAAATGTAAAGAAAATGAATTGCTTTGCATAAATAATCTAGGCTAATTAAATCAAATACCACAATTAAGTAAATTTAACCTAGATTAGTTAAGAGCTAAGTTAATAAATGATGGATGAAAATAAGTCAAAAATAGGTTCAAAATTTGATGTAGTTCATTCCTGAGCCCCTTAGCTTTGAATCTAGACTATTTGGAACTGATTTGTGAAGTGAATCTAAACTGATGCTAATGAGATCAACCTTGTAGATTATCATAGTAGAATATAGACTTGCCTTTTCTTTTTTGATGTTTAATCTTGTCAAGGCAATATTTAAAAATACCTTTGGGGAAGTTATTGGATTGATAGGGTCAACTTTTCCTAAGCTAGCCCCCTATTGGACTAAATTTATGACTTGAGTGAATATTTGAAGACGTGTAGTCCTACATATGACCTTTATGATTTTGATGTAGATGTATTTTTTAGGCTCCAAATCCAAATTTTCCTAGAGTGAATGTTCCTTATTCTACCATCATGATAATAAATGCACATTAAATGTATTTAAATACTAAGACATAGCAATAACTCACACAAACATGTGTTAATTTGGCTCACAACAATTAGTAGAACGGGACAAAAAAATTTTTAATTTTAATTTTATATTTTATATTTTGGGCATTAGGATTGACTAGGACAACATGGTGCTAATTTCAAGGTATGAAGTGAATGCATGGAAATGGGTGTGAATGTAGGTGTGATCAATAACTAATAAGGACGATTATGCGAGTGTGTAAGATTCAGATTAGATAAAATCAAATGTGTAAAAAAAAGTGTAAATAAATATATAACTCGTAGAGATATGCATCAAGTCATTAGCCAAACTTAACACAAAAATGTACCACTTATCAATATGTAATTATATTAAGTCATTCCATCAAAATGGGCCCAAAACTAAAAGACAGAGTAAAGTTGGACAAATTTCCTATAAAAAATGTTGTACGAGATGATGTACATGCAATCAACTCTCTATGTAATGCATTTTAAGCTCTATGCATTGAATCTACACCTTACACATTTGAAAATTTGCATAATTATAGTGATGCCCTAAACTAAATAAAAAATGAAATGAAATGATTATAATCATATCCACAAAACTAAATGATCTATGGGACCATCCATTACACTACTCTTACTATTTAAGTTAGGAGCTCTTCCAATCCTTTAAATTTTTGTTTTCTCAAAATAACTTTAACCATGAAATCGAATTTCACCATTATAATGATAAACTGTAAAAGAATTCTATTCCATTCCAACAAATGCCACGTCTCAATGTACTTCAATTGTTTTTGTTGTTGGGGTGTCAACCTCCATGATTTTGAGATCTTTTGTTGTTCAAAGAATGTGTCCTGTCATTGCATATTACGTATCGTATCTTTGATCTTACGTGGGTAGTTTCACTGTGATACGAAGAATTAAGAAACCACTAGTCTCAACATTGTTTTCCAATTTGCATCAGATTCTGCCTACCCAACTAACAAAGAGACGGATCTATAAACAATCAATCCAATAGGTAAAAGCCGTAACAAATGAACAAAAATCTGATTTCATGGATTGGAAAACTCAGTTTGCTTTTCCCAACATCGTCCATCTGTTAAGCACAGCAAAATAGGCGGGGATATATACACGTTTTCTATATAAAAATCTGTCATCTCAGTGGATTTCTCCAAATTTGGCAGATCAGTGCGCTGGCAATGGGCATATCGTTATCATCTTAATCTACGAACCTGTAAAGGGGATCATGGCAGTCATTATGATTTTGACATATCCAATATAACGTCATGTTGGAAAATGCCAGCGCAGATATTTATTGTAACCCAAAAGTCAAGTTATAAAAGGAGTCTTCTATTTTATTGGGTTGTTTTTCTTTCCCAAAGTAATAAGAAATTTTTAAAAATGTAAAAGTATTCATTAAGGGTGTGGTTTGGTGGTTAAGTCGTTCAGTTGTAGTGGTGGCTGCAGGGTTTAAGGCCCGAGCTCTTGGTTAGTTTTTGGAAAAGCCATAACCCACCATCTATTATTTCACTTCTCATGAGTATGGTCCTTATCTTTCACCAACAACATTTATGACATAACCTTGACCACATGACACCTCATGCATTGATTTTCATATATTTTTATTTATGCCATGTGTCCATCGCATTTATTGTGGACTCAATTACAACCTTTGAAGTGAAATTGAAATAAAACAACTTTACATGTGCTTTGATGCCTATTTATTGATTTGATCATTCCATGTTTGTAACTATCACATGACATTTATCTATAATTTTGAGGCCATCTTTACCATGTCATTTAATTCTACCAAGGGTGGCCATACATTGCTTCGATCTTTGTTCTACCCATAATGTTTTATGGGCATCACCTAACTATCTTGCCCATTTTGGGGGCAACCAACTTCACATGTGCTTTAACAATTATATTTTACTCAGTTGTGGTTTCATTGCCTTATAATGCTTCTAGAGCTCTCTTATTACATTAAGGACACTGTGCCTTCCCCATACTATTGATTACTCTTATTCCTTATCATGTTCTTAAGAGTTAAATTACCACATTGAGGACACTGTGCCTTCCTCATACCATTGATTGCTCACATGACTTTTCATGTTCCTTAGAGCTATCTCATCACATTAGAGCATTGTGCCTTACTCGTCCTCTTGCATGCTCACATGTCTTATCATGTTCCTAAGAGCTACATTGGGGACACCATGCCTTTCCCATCTTATATATACTTGATGATCCTTATCTCACCTTTAGGGTCATTTTTACTTTCTCGTCTACCTATATTGGGGGCAAAGTTAGGTGTCTTGATGCTTATCTCCTATGTACTTATGTATTATGTCATGTTTGTCTTGAAGGCAAACTTGTTTTATGTACCATGATGATTATCTCCAATCTATATATGCTTTCATGCCTATAATTTATGTCTTACTTGCTTGACACATGATGTTATCTACAACATTTATTACTTTACATGATCTATGTGCTTACATGCCTATCTATGATTATATTACCTTTACTTTTCATGTATTAGTTCCCCTCTCCTCTAATTCCTTGCATTTTGATGGATGCAACCAATTGAAGGGGGCATATACTATCACTAACACTCTTATGCTGAGATTGTAGACAACCACTTTTGAATATATAAAGAATCATCACTATATACCTAAACAAATCTTGATCACAATTACATGGTCATGCTTAAAGCAACGTACCACATTACTATGGTCACACTAGGTGGAGTATTTTAGTATCGCTTTTCATCTCTCTCTCTCTCTCTCATTGTTGAATTAACTTGCAGTTGTGCTTATTTTTACTTGCATGATAGAAGTTTTCCATTCCACATCTTTTCTCTATTTTATAGGTTCTTATGGAACGCTCAAACCAAAGAAAGCTACACACAATGAATTCAAGAAGGGTCCATGACTTTACATGGAGCTCATATCCTTTTATGTCTACAAAATTACTTTTCATGTATGCTCACATACTTTAGGTACATGTTCATGCTAGATTCACATGCAACTCAAAGTGGGAGAAAAATGTAATGGCGAAATCTGCATACCCATGCCAATTCCCATTTTTGGGCCCCATTTTGATGGAATGACTTAATATAATTGCATAGCAACAAGAGATGTGCTCTTGTGTTGAGTTTGGCTCCTTTCTTGATCCTTATCGAATCCCATTTTACATCCCTTTGCACTTATTCCCTAGATACATTTGACTTTATGGAATCCCTAGTTACATACATTCCCATATATAAATGCTATTATTAGCCATTTATTGCACCTACCATTGCACATACATTTGATCCCTATCTCGAGATTTATAGTTTCCTACATTGGGTCAATCCCGTGATGCTCAAGATCAATCCCATATAGCACTAAGATTAGATAACAACATATATCAACACTAGAAGCCAACTATAGAAGTCTAAGAGTCACCCCTTAGAAGTCAACTATGGAAGTCCAAGAGTCACCCCTTAGAAGCCAACTATGAAAGTGTAAGAGTCACCCTTTAGATTCCCATATAAGATATCACTTTGGGGTTTTGAACTTGGGTCTCCATAATGAGAACCTTCTGATTTAACTAACTAACCTCAACTCCTTTGACATTTCAAAATATTTATAATTATATAATCTTTTAAGCCCCTTGCTTGGAGGCTATCAGAAATTCTCTAGGAAGCTTTATCTTTATCTCTCTAGATATTTCTACTTTCTCTCACACCATCTTTTCTTGCATCTAGGTTTAGTTGGACACTTCGAAAGATCTTCTAGCTGAAATTTGGCTCAAAGTTGAATATTGTTTATGGAAACAACAACATGATTATGAGTGGTTGGCTTTTAGATGTTGTAGGTGTTAGGATATTGTTTGAGATTAAAGCATAAATCTTTAGGTCAAGGAGGTAAAACCTCATTATTTATCTTTACAAGATGCTTCAAGTGGAAAGTCTCATGTGCCCCCTTTGGCTCTAATAAGGAAGTCTCCTTTTGCTCCCATTGGGAAGCATCCTTTGGTTCCCCCTAGGAAGACACCTTCAATCTCTATAGGGAAGTCTCTTTTGGTCTTCTCCCTTTCTATAACCTCGATTGATCCTTTAGTTGTAGCCTTTTTGGTGTCACCTGAGGATACTACAATCTTGGTGCCTATTATCGTAGCTAAGGATATCCCTTCATATTTTGTGGTTGTATCCCCATCTATGGTCAATAAGCCCTTAGAGGCAAATGCTTTTACTTCCCCATAGCTCCCCACTTTAGCAAATACCGAGTCTTTAGATAGGCGTTCTTCTTTAGGTAATGGGATGCATAGGCAAGATTTGTTGTCGCCTTTATTGCCTATAGTAGAAGCCTTGGATGGGAAAGTTTGGACTTGTTTTTAGAAAGAAGACCACCAGTCAAATGATTCTAAGATTTGATTTAAGTACAAAGATTCCATTTATTGGAAGATTTGATTTTACATTATTGATTCGAAGACATTGATAATTGAAATTACTTAATATAATATAATTATAGGTAAATATCTTATTAATTGGAAAACAAAGTAGTAACTACTTATCATTTACATCCCCTAATGAATGGAATCGGTTACAGGTGGCACTATGCCACAGCTTGGGCAAACTCGGATGACACTTAAGGCGGGCGAAGATAGCACCGATATTGCAGACGCTGACGTGGCCAAAGCCGTTTTACGACGTGCTCCGAATGTATTGGCGGTTTTCCTTACTACAGCTGTTTAACAATCGGATCTGTCTGTTGTTACGCCACTATAAAACCCCAAAATTGTAGCCCTCGTTTGAGGAAGTCGCTTTAATTGTTAGCGTTACCTTTGCTGAATAGGGGTGTTGGCAGGGGTCTCGTTTCATCTGGGTATTTCTAGATTTGCTTCTACAACTGAGTTTTCTCATTAGCATTGATGATACACAATTTTCTCTACTCATTTGATGGTAGATTTTTATTTTTATTTTCATTTTGACTTGCAGAGGGGCCTGATTAGAGGTGCAGAGAGTTCCAGATTCAATTTGCAGTAACTACAATATGACGATCACTGTTCCAGGTCACATCTGCAGTTTTCTTTTTTCTTTCTTAAATTTATCTAGTGTTTTTGCATTGTATCATTACTGAACATCATACAAGGAAAACAGTGGCGTATAGAGTCAAGCTTCATAAGTGGTTTTCTTTAGAATTATATCTTTTAGATCGTTGGTGGCATTGGAAATTTTTGAAGGCTATCCTTATATTTACATTCATTCATTGCATCTAGATAATGGTAGGGGAAAACTTTGACATCACTAGGCTCAATATATGCTCCCTGTGGGGAGGATTTGAACTTGAATCATTCCATTTAGGAATGCACCACCTTATCATTGCACTACAATCTAACAAGCCACATTTCTCGGATTTCTATTTTCAATTCTCTCATCTTATTAAACAATTGAAGTAGATAACCCATCTTTGAACTTTTGTTTAGGCCATGTAGATAAATTCTCGGTTTTGCCTATAAAGAGGCTGTCAAAAAATGACTGTCACAATCGAACCTAGGTAAAAGGCATTTCCAGGAGAGTTATTTCTAAGATCGAATCCTGATTCGGCTCCAGATTTTTCCTCATAGTAAAGAGTACTTTAACTGCTACTGTTTGCTGTTAACTTTTTAGCGGTACAGGGTGTTCCATATAAATTTTTAATAATTAAGTACAAAGCATAATTTAGAATCTATCTTGTAATAGTGGAGCTGCTACAGATTAAATATTGAATTGAAATTTTCTTTTCCTTCTTTTTTACATTTTCTTCAAATTTTCTCTTATAAATTGTTTTTAGTTTATATGGTCAAAAAATTTATAAAAAATAATGGGACCGCTAATGTCATGGTCCCATGTGACTGCATGTTTAAATTTGCTGTTTAAGTTTAAGTAGCATGGGTGATCTCATGCACCTTTTTAAATTAAGGGTTATGGTGGAGTTGTTAAATTTTGAGAATTAAAATTGAGCTACGAAAAAATGTGGGGGATTGAAATTATTGCATAATAAAAATATGTTACATTACTGCAAAAATTTTCTTCCTTCTTATTTTTATTTCCTTATTAACTTTTATTTCCTAAATTTTCTTTTATTAATAAATAGTTCTTAAATAGTTCTTATTTATTAATTTTTAAAAAAAATTTATGTAGTTAAAAAATTACAATTTAAAATAAATGTTTAAAATAAACAAAAAGGTAGTGGCAGCTAGTAGGATTTGTGTCTAGGTGCCCTCCTTGAGTCAACCAGTTAGTAAGTTCATGCTAGGGGATGAGGTCCTCCTATTGCAGCCTTATGGGTTCATAGCTTGGCCAAAGAGAGCTGTTGTGTTGGGGAGGCGTTGTGCCTTTGTTGGGCCAACGAGCTTGATGAGGTTCCCCTGTTGTGGCCTCAGTGGTAAAGAGAGAAAAAATATATGTAGCCATTTGTTTTTTTTTTTTTCCATTATGTAGTTGATAATTTTAGCTTCTTTTTTAAGAACATATTTTCAATTCCTAAAATGTAGCTGCTCCACTATAATAAGGAAAAATTCTAAATTATCCTTTATACATAATTTAAAATTTGTATGGGACCGCTTGTGCTCCTCAAATTTAAGGATTTTTTTGTAGAACTAGTGGTCCCATGATCTTTTTATTTTTCTAGTTATTTTGAATGTACAAGAATTACATAACATGAATAAAGAAAATTTTAGAGGTGAAAGTTCAATGGAAAAATTGGAGGGAAATGTTATAAAGAGGAAAATAAATGTATGTGGCCATCTTGTTGCATAAATTCAACTCCATTTTTTTTCAACATAATGTCAATCCTTAAAATATAGCTCTTAGGTTATAATAGAAAAAGATTCCAAATTATTGTTCAAACTTAATTTAAAATTTGAATGGAACCACCAATGTTGCTTGAATTTAAAAAGAAAATCTACTTTATCACATGGAACCATGGCATAACTCAAAAAACAAAAAAAAGGTCAAAATTTTTAACAGTGACTACTAAATAAAATTGACTGAGCAGCCCCATAGGACCGCTCTGTAATATCCTGTAGCATTTACTCCCTCATATCATGAGACCTACCTCTGCGAGGATCCATGGGACTGCGTCCTAAATAAAGTTTATTACTCATCCGTTTTTTTTTTTTAACACACTTGCATTTTCTTAATTGTAAGACTAAACAAAGTGGTCTAGGCTTCATGACATCCAGGCAGGCAATGGTAACTTAGTAAGTAAAGTTTATTACTTATCATTGTGTGAAAATGCATGCATTTCGCTTCTATTTCAAAAGGGTACGGGTAAACTATAAGACTAAAAGTAGTGGTCTAAGGAAGGAGAAAGACGAGACAAGGTTTGCAAAATCTTAAAGACAAGTTAATATTGCTGGAAGTTTTACAAATTGTAATTGTGCGGACAAGTTAATCCTTGAGACATTATGGTTAACTTCACTAGGGAAAAGCTCTTGGAAACCCAACTGGATATTGATAGTTACAAACACAGATTCCCTAAAATACACGCTCTTCTTTTACTATCATTGTGCCAAATGCAAGCGTTGCTTGCACTTTTTCTAATTCAGAAGATCTGCTACATAATAATGCAGAGCCCCTTCTGGAAGATGCGCAACCCCACTCTGAAGAGAAGTGTGGCGAGAGAACTCCAAATGAGCTGGTGTTGGATGGCGGCTTTGAGGCACCAGACAGTAATGCATTTGGCCATGCCTTCAGGTGATTTTGGTTTTGGTTTTTTTTTTTTGATTATGTATGTTTTTCTTGTGAATGCTAATTGGGTGTCCATTACAGGGACTATGAAAAGGAAAGCGAAAGGCAAACTGGTGTAGAAGAGTTTTACAGAATTCAACACATTAACCAGACATATGATTTCGTAAGTTGTGAAATATCTAGTACATTTCGCCTATCTGAAGTTTTAAAAGGTTTTTTTTTTCTTCCTATTATATTGTAGTATAATAGTAGCAACATTGCAAGATATATCTGCTCCTTGTTAAAATGGTGGTCTTGCAGCCATGACCATGTGACCTTGCATTTTCAGCATTTCAAGGACGCCATTGGATGTACCTGCGTCAGAGTAATTGAATTTTCTTTAATAACATCTCAATAACAGAGAACAACTACTTAGATTTCTATTTCATCAGCCCCAAAGCAGAAATAAATTGGCTGTAGTCAGCTAAGTATTGTTTTAACTCACCAAGATCTAAAAATCAAGCATGTCAAATCAATCTATTGAATATGAAAGCAGGATGTGGAAAACTGTGGCCATTAGTATTGATTGAAACTTGGGTTGAGTCTGTGAAAAAACAGAAAAAACAAATTGAAATTTTCCAAAAAAGTAAAAACATAAAAAACATTTTTTAGTATATTATATTGTTTTGTACTTGAGTTTTCACCATAGTCTGAGTCTTAACACTATTATTTAGGCCAAATTGATTTGTAGGACCTATAAAAGTCTTTGTTTAGATAGAAGATTATTTCCACAACTGTTGATCTTTATTATAAATTTGTTGAGCTAAATCTATATTTTAATGATCATAATTTTGTTTTTGAGACCAGTAACCTTATGGGGTAGTTGGATATACCAGTTTAGGGTTGACTGTTATTATACCAAAGTTCTCTCTTGTCTTTGATTTAGTTATCATTCCAAATGCTCTCAGTAATGCATAGTCAGTTTCAGTATTTGAAATGAAAGGGTTCTCAGGTTTTTTTCTTTATGTTGGGTTTAATGGCAGGTTGGATTGTGCGGGAAGCGCAGATCAATTGGTTATGATGGTCACGTTTGGTAGTCAGCTTGCGTGTGTTTTATCACGTTTGGTCATCTTCTTTGCTGCTTGTGGTTGCAGGTATTACGCAAGCGTGAAGAATATGGTAAGCTTGACAAAGCTGTGATGAGCATCTGGGAATGCTGTGAACTCTTGAATGAGTTTGTAGATGAGTCTGATCCTGACCTTGATGAGCCCCAAATTGAACATCTTCTCCAAACAGCTGAAGCTATCCGTAGGGACTATCCCAATGAGGATTGGCTTCATTTGACTGGATTAATCCATGGTATGAATTAGAGCTTGCCTAGATCTGACCTTATTTCCTTATATATGGCTGAATAAGCTAACATGCTCTGCAGCCAGGAAATTTTGGTCCTCTGCTAAGAAAATTGAGTCATCTTAATAAACCAAATTTTAGATGTAATTCTACTTGCTCTATTTCATTTTTGGGATTATACTAGTGGTTAGTCCAAATTTGTGATACCCAAGGTGCCTGCAGATCTGGGCAAGGTACTACTTCATCCTAGTTTCGGAGCTGAACCTCAGTGGGCTGTTGTAGGTGAGCTCAACCAACATTCCACATCCCTGAGATGAATGGAAACCACCTAAAATCTTCCTTAGAAAACTTGATCTAGATTGAATTAAGCATATATGCTTAGGGCAGTTCAACTTGATAGCATACAGGCTTATTCTTGTAGCTGGTCAAAGGCTTCCAGGAATAGGATTGCATTCCTTGTTAACTGCATGTCTATGCAGTACTAAAAATGCTCATTTGAAATTTTAGGTGACACTTATCCCCTTGGATGTGCATTTGATAAATCCATTGTTCACTACAAGGTAACATCTATTATATTTCAATATTCATTTCTTTCTAAAGATTTAGTTTTCTTTTATTCTTATTATAGTCTGTAAGTTGAAACATTTTCATTTTTGTGAGCAGCATTTCAAGGACAACCCTGATTACGACAATCCTAACTACAACACAAAGTATGGAGTGTATTCTGAAAATTGTGGACTTGAAAATGTGATTATTTCATGGGGCCACGATGAATATATGCACATGGTATTGTGACTATTTCCTCATTGCATTGAAATTGTCTAGTTCTTCATTTTTATGCATCTGATGCTTCAGCAATCCATTGTCATGCACTATCAATTTTAGAGAAGCTGAGTAGTGGTATAAACGAACACATCTCTCATGACCTTGAACTCACCTGCATCTAAGTGCCTATCTAGATGAGTAGTGGTATAAAAGAACACATCTCTGATGACCTTGAACTCACCTGCATCTAAGTGTCTATCTAGATGGAATGGTCTTTTACTGTTTTCAAGAGATTTTCCACCAACTGATAACCACCAAATTTTGATTAATTGAGGAAACAGGTAGCAAAAATGAACGGTACCACATTGCCTCCTGCTGCACTCTTTATAATCAGATTTCACTCTTTCTATGGTAAGTAGTTCTTGAAGCCATTCCTGATCTACTCGTAGAAATATTTCAAACATGTTTTGCATAACCAATTTTGTATGTTTAAGCTCTGCACCGAGCCGATGCATACAGACACTTGATGAAGGATGAGGATTACGAAATGTTGGAATGGCTAAAAATATTCAAGTAAGAAAAGGAGGGCTAAATTGTTGGTTTTGTTTTCCATTTTCAATTTTTAACTGTATTCTCAGGGATATGGTTATGGATATTATAGTATGGTTGTGGTTTTTTATTTATTGGTCTTGTGTCAACAGCAAATATGATTTGTACAGCAAGAGTAAAGTGAGAGTTGATGTGGAAGCTGTGAAACCATACTATCAATCACTCATTGACAAGGTACTCTGTTTTTTAGCATTTGTGAGGACTTTGTGTCTCTAAACATATGAATGCAAGGTACTCTGTTTTTTAGCATTTGTGAGGACTTTGTGTCTCTAAACATATGAATGCAAGGTACTCTTTTTTTTTAGCATTGATGAGGACTTCATTTCTGTGAACATATGATTGCAGACTTAGTTAACAACATGTTTTTGTTACACCTTTATTTTGCAGTACTTTCCTGCTAAACTGAGATGGTGATTACTAGATCGATATATTTTTCGACAGGATCAACAGCAGAAGATGGCAAATGGTAGCACTACAGTGGTGTTTATGTTTTTATTGATAGGGGAGTTGAATGCTTAGTAATTGGTGCAAACTATTTAGGGAGCTTTCTCTTTTCTCTGGTTCATTGGACATTGCATGCCCATTATGAAGGATGACTATTGAGGAACAATGTCTTTAATACATTGTAAGCCTCTGCCATATGTGACACCCTCCATCAACAATCAACAATCAACAATCAGAGAGTATTTTGTATATATTCTCTGTATTGATTTTCTCTTAGAACCAGACCAGGAAAGAGGCTATTTGTCCTAATTACTGTCTACTATTTATAAAGTTATCGGTAATTTCTAATTTTCTATCATGGTGTATGATATAGTTCAAAGAAATGATTTTACTTGCAATTATAAATTATAAAATTATGTACAAAATTGCCCATTAAAAAAAATAAAAATACAAAATTTCTTTGTTTCACTTTCACTGTAAAATGTCACAGGCATTTTATTGTAGATGTTATTGTTAGATGTTAGTTTTATTAATTAAGTTTGTGGTTGTACGGGAATAGGTGGTTTGGGTGGTTAAGTTTGATATGCTTTCCTCCTAAAGTCTTTGTAAACAATGAAATATATCTTTAGACTTTTGGAATCCCTTATAGTTGATAACATATCACTATTTTCATTTGTGTGCAATTACGGTGCAAGAATCTTCGTTCTTAAGATTCTTTGTGCATCTGGGTTCTTCAAGTGGTATCAAAGCCGTGGCAGAAAAAAGATGGAATGGGGGTAAGGAGATTGGCAAGTCCGTGAGATTGGCAAGCAAGACAACCAATGAGGGAATTGTTGTTGAGACTGCACATAACATGGTGGTCATGAATTCAGAAACAGGCGCCACGAAACAGTTTATAGAGTTTTTGCATAATGCAAGGTAAAAAGTGTTTGCTTGCCGGATATGCGTACTTAATATGAGAGCTTGCCGTGCAAATTCTTCACCAAATTTAGGAGTTTTGAAGGATTCATTAGCCTGGGGAAGATCACCAGTTAATTGCAAGTGAACCTCTTAATGGCTCATTGGATCAGGTAATTTGAAGGCAAAGCCAATATGTTCCTTCACCCCGACCAGACTTAAAGAGTATGGATGTGTATGCAATCTACGCCATTCTTAAGGCAGTTTTCTAGGTTATGTGCATGACAATTGTTGATATTGCACTTGACCAGATTGATGCAAAAGGCAGTTTTCTAGGTTATGTGCATGACAATTGTTGATATTGCACTTGACCAGATTGATGCAAATAAAGTTACCAATTGGGTGTATCTCTTCCTAGGTGCATTTTGGGATTGTAACCGACACCTTCAAATATACTTTGTCATGTCTCTTGCCCTTAGAGCTATTACCCATGTAGCCATGCTGCTGCTTAAGTTATTTTTCTGCTTGAATTTAAGCAGTTGGAGTGGCCCCCCATGGAAATTTACAATTATGGGAAAAGGATAATATATAATCTTTCCCTATTTTCGTGGAGCAGCTACTTTTTAGGAATTACAAATAAGCTGTGGAAAAAAAGGGGGACCTGAAAATAAGCAGCCATTGCAAATAAGCTGTGGAAAAAAAGTGGGGCCTGAAAATAAGCAGCCGCTGCATAATGAAAAATATGCCATGTGGCTGCATATATTTCCTTCCCTCTTTTTTTTTAAAATTTTCTTCTAAATTAAGATAATTAAAATAATTTATTTTTTATTTTTTTATATAATAAAAACTACAAATTAAGATAACTGCTATGATAAGCAGAAAAAAAAAATTCATGGGGTCACTAGCTCCACAAATATCTCCTAAAAAAAATTGAGAAGTGGCTGCTAGCCAAAATAAGCCAAGCAACAGCATGGGGACATGCCCTTAGAGTTTTTGACGATAGTAGATAGAATTTAGGGGTATATAAAGGAGGATGAGGATCATTTTCATCTTGGATTAGTTATTTGTTTGGAGTGAATAAAAATGTTTTAATATTTTTAGTAGAGTAGATTCTTTGTTCTAGTGTGTTAAATTTTGGTTTTTAGTTTGGTGTGTTAGTTGAGTGGTGTTTTTAGTTACATGGTTTCTCATTTTTGGAGTTTTGATGATGCTCATTTTTGGAGTGGTGAAGTTATTATGTAAGCAATATGTTCAATGTAAGCTTTGCAGATTATTTATTTTGGTTTCTCATTTTTTGAGTGTTGATGAGGAGCATCATTTTGGGAGGGGTGAAGTTATTATGTAAGCAGTATGTTCAATGTAAGCTTTGTAGATTATTAATTTTGGTTTCTCATTTTTTGAGTGTTGATGAGGAGCATCATTTTGGGAGTGGTGAAGTTATGTTTCCTACCTCTTGACTAATACAATGGAAGGTAGGTCTTGACAGTTGACATATTATTGGGCAATGACGTATCTTGTTCACTGCAAATGGTGTGGATGGTCAAAGGTATGTTATGATGATGTGATGGACTTTAGTATGATCATGTTAGATAGGTAATTTGTGTGTGTTGCTATGTGTACAAAACAAATACCACAATGGTCATTATAGTTGCGCAATGACATGCTGCTCACATTACAGATAGTGTGGATGGTCAGAGGTACAATCATGCTAAAGTCCATCATGTTATCACAACATACCTCTGACCATCCACACTATCTGGCATGATTGTAATAGGATGGTCAAAGGTATGTTGTGATAACATGATGGACTTTAGCATGATTGTAATATTAAGAATGCCATGGATCTTTTGACTGTAGGAGACAATGACACAAGGCACCGGATGTATGACTGACATGATTTCTCACAAAGAAGTGTGGAGCAAAGAGTAGAGCATTAAAGAAGGATGTGTATAGGTGTCAACACAAGAGACAAGAGTGTAAACATTAATCTTTATGGGTTAATTAAACAAAGAAGAAAATAACAAACTCACAAAGACGGTTGGACTTGGTTTGTTGACTCAATAGATTGTTGGATTTCACAACCAAACAATCTCCCACTTGAAGTCCAATCCATGTTGCAAATAGCTAAGCTCGGAGATGTCACTCGCTTTTCCAGGCTTTTTGTCACATGTTTACTAGACTAAGAGAAGCTTTGCAAAACTCTAGCTTCTCTTTTGAAACAATCTTAGTGAACGCATTTGTAGGATTGAGACTATTATGAATCTTCTACAACTTCAGCTTACCCTGTTCAAGGACACTTCGAATAAAATGATATCAAATCTCTCTGTGCTTTGTTCGTGAATGAAAGGTTGAATTTTTTGCCAAATGAATTGCACTTTTGTTGTCACTATACAGAGTGAAATCTTGTTTACCACCCAATTCAGCTAATAATCACTGCAACCATAACATCTCCTTGGCTCCTTCAATGATTGCAATATATTTTGCTTCTGTAGTGGAGAGAGCCACCACCTTCTGCAATCTAGAAATCCAATTGATCATTACCCTGCAAAAGTAGAACAAATTCACCATTCTCCAAAACTTTATAATACACACAAGGATCAGATTTACACTTAGTAAAGTTTTGTTCAGCCATAAATAAATCAAATTTTAAATACCATTGTCGAGGAGCTTGTTTTAGGCCATACAAACTTTGATTCAATATGCAAACTAAATCCTCTTTGCCTTTTTTCTCGAAGCCTTCAGTTTGCTTCATGTACAACTCTTCTTCCAAATCACTGTGTAGAAAGGTTGTCTTGACATCGAGCTACTCCAATTCAAGATCATAAACAATTGCTAATCCCAACACTGCCTTGATAGAAGTCATTTTCACTATTGGTGAAAAGATTTTGGTGAAATCAACGCCTTTCTGTTGATCATAACCTTTGACCACCAATTTGGCCCTGTATCTCTTCTTCCCACCTTCTTCCTTCAATCTATATACCCACTTATTTTTCAACACTTTCCGGTTAGGTGGAAGAAAGACCAAATCCCATGTGTGATTTGCCATCAAGGATTACATCTCATCTCTCATGGCTTCAATCCACTGTTTACTATCTTTTTCTTGAAATGCTTCTTCAAACGTAGCACTTTATATTTTGTAGGAGGCATGCACTCCTTGGTGGATCTCCTCAGTTGAGGAATTAATTCCTATGAAGTGCCTTTCCCTTCATTATTGTTTTGGTTTGGCGACAGAGTCTTAGAACGGGGCAACAAATTTATATAGGGCAACTATATAGAAATTGGATCACTATCCCCCATAATTGAGGTATGTGGTAAAGAGTTTGTGTTAGGCAAGTTTGGAGTATCATTAGGCAACATGCTTTGTGAATTGGGTGACAAATTTGAATGTGGAACCTATGACAGTTTTAATGTGTTGGACGATGAGATTTGGTGTGTTCCTTGCGACAGTACTAGGGATGAATTTAGTGGTAGGTTTTGAGTATATCATGTGGCCTGCTTTGTGATATACCATGTGATGTATCTAGTGGTTGCTGCAACGATTGATGCTGTGGATTAAGAACATCACTGCCATTTGTGATGTCATCCAATGGCACATATTCTTTTGCTTGCATCTCTTGTTTTGGTAGATTTCCCATTACTTTTCATTGAAGATTACACCTCGACTTCGTGTGACCTATTTGACAATTGGATCCCACAACCTGTAACCATATTTCTCATCTCCATATCTGATGAAGATACACCTTTTTGACTTCACATCAAGCTTTGTTCTTTTTTCTTTTGGGATATAAATGAAAGCTTCACACCCAAACACCCGTAGGTGATTATAGGAGATTCTCTTTCCTGACCACTTCACCTCGGGAACTTCAAAATCTAACCGAGAGGATGGACCTCGGTTAATCAAATACACTGTTATATTTACAACCTCCGCCCAAAATTGTTTGCCTAAACCAACATTTGAGAGCTTGTTGCATGCTCTTTCTAAAATGGTCTTGTTCAATCTTTCTGTTTCACCGTTTTTTTGTTGTGTAAGAGGAACAATTTTAATCCTCTGAATACCATTCTTTGCACAAAACTGATCAAATTCTATTGAACAAAACTCACCCCCATTGTCAATTTTTAATCACTTAATCTTATTTCCGGTTTGGTTTTCTACAAGTGTTTTGAAAATTTTAAGCGTACTAAAGACTTTAGACTTCCTTTTCAACATATAAACTTAAACCTTCCTAGTGCAATCATCTAAAAAAGTGACAAAATAATTTGACCCACCAATTGATGTTACCTCCGTGGGGCCAAAGACATTCAAATGCACTAATTCCAACATTCATGACTTCTTTTCATGTTCCTTGGTAGATAATTTGGTCCTCTTTTGTTTGTCATATATGCAATGTTCACACAACTCTAAATCTACGGATTTTAGACCTGGAAGTTGATTTTTCTTGTACAAGGTCTCAAGACCTTTCTTGCTCATGTGACCAAGCCTTTTATGCCAAAGCTTCGGTCCGCTGTCCACAATTGCCATTGCAGCTCCCACTTTTGTCTAACCCTCTAGCACATACAAAGTGCCTGATTTACTTCCTCTAACAATCACCAAGGCTCCTTTCGTTACCTTCCATAGTTGCATTGTCCACTACAAAAGTAGACTACATGGCTTATACACATGCTTTTTAGGAGGATGTGTGGTTATAGAGATTGTTGTCACATATTGGCTTTGAATATAGACTAGTTAGGATCAGACATGAAAATTAGAGTGCTATTTGATTGGTGAAGAATCTTATGTACCATGCTCATACTAAGCATATTAATGTTTAGTATCACCTTGTTTCTGAGCTGGTTTAGGGTGACAAAGTCATGATATAGAAGGTTGACACTTTGGATAATGTTGCAAATTCTCTTGCTTTGTTAGTGAGCATGGACAAATTTTGTTGGTATAGAGAGGCTATAGGCCTTGCCTCTTCTAGCACCTGATTTGTTCATTTTTAGTTTTCTTTTGTTAGTATACAGATTTGTCACTTAACTCTATCTTCTCTCGCCTAAACAAATGACAACTAAACCAACAGTTGAGTCGATTGCAATGATATTTTGCAATGATTCTCTGCTTATTTTACAAGGTGCAACTACCTTCCAATGATATGCAAAGAATGAAAACAATGTATGCTTTTTACCAAAAAGCAAGAAAGGTGGTGCTTTTAACCAGAAAGCATTAAAGGGAATGAATCACAATGTAATTTGAAATATAAAGAAGCACAAAGACTTCGATCACTACCATCACAAACTTATATTGATTATCATACAATCATCACCATGCACCATTTATCGAAAGAAAAACATCCACAACAATGAGCTAGAATAGAAATCTCCAATCACTTTAATATAGAACTCCAAGTTAATAAGTTAACATATTCAACATAAGAAGAATAAACATTCATCCACCATAACACAAAGTTTACAATTTTAGAATCCAACTGCACCAACTTCCATTCATATATTAAAAGCAATTGAAAAGCAACATCACATCAAATTGACCTTCCACCAAAAAAAAGTTTGTCAAAAGACTCTATGCATTGACAGGATTTCAAAATATATCTATGCTTTGCCAATCATAATTGTTTTTAAAATAATAACGGCTTCTTGAGGACAACTAATTAAAAGATGTTTAAATAAGTCATTAAACTTAAAAGAGAGCTCTCCAGAGCCAATCTTTTTTTTTGAAAGAAACAAATAACAAAGCATATGAAAAGTCATTAATTGATAACTGTCACGTCCTCTTCTTGTGTCGCCTCCTCCTTGTTTAGTCCTTCACTTGTAGTTGAATCCATCTGTGGCGCTTGTGCTGCCAGCGCCCACAACTTTTCCTTGTACGCCTTGTACTTAGTGATGATTGGGGTTAGCATCTTGCCACTTGGGTTGCTAGTGATATGAGCTCAGAGTTTTCATTTTCCTATCATTCGATTAGCATCTACCACCTTTTTATAAATATCCTCGATCTCATTCTTGAAAGTGCGAAGATATAATGCCATATGTCCAAGTTTTCCTACTGACTCTCCAGTCACTTTGTCAGTGGCGATGAGTTGTTTAGTAAGCATTTTCTTGAAGCGCTGGTTTACTTTTTTGGTCTCAAGCAACTTATCTCCACTTTAATCGAAGGCTTCTATTTCCAAGATCGCAAAATTACTTTTTAGATCTTTTAGATCAAAATGATATCATCCCAGTGTATTCCTTATTTCATCTTCAACTCCCCCTAGCACATATATCCTCCATTCAAGTGTATCTAACCAGGTTACAAACTCATTTTCTTTAGGATCACTCAAAATCTACTAAGCTATGAGGACATTCGTATCAATTTTTGTTATTTCTTGTACTTCCTTAAAAACCATTGACAAATTGCCAATATCCTTCTTAACATTTTGTAATTCCGCAGCCAATGTCTTCCTTTTATCAGAAATCAAGGCATACAATTTCATAGCTTCCTCAATATATAACATCCCATCAAAAGTAATCTTCTCTACCTGTTGCTCAATGACTTTACCCATGGCTTGGTATCACTTAACTTGTGGCAATATGTTGGGGGTCTAAACCATCCATAGTTATACTAGGTGTCTCATTTGAAGGTTAAGCAGTAATCCTTAAAATAGATTGAATAAATGAGGTTAAAGTTCTCACCTGAGCCTGCAACTTGGCTTTCTCATGTTGCTCAGTTTTGACCCTTTTTGATAATGTACTCACAGAAAACTTGGCATGGTAAATATCACCTTCAACTATAGAGGGACCCATATCAATTCTGCTCATGTTAAAATCTTCTTCGGTAACCTCATCTTCATTCTTCTCACCAATTGTGTCTGCAATCTCCAAAATACGGTGTCCAGTAGAGGGACCTACAACCATTCTTGATATCCTCTTTGCCCTTTTGGGCTTAGGTGTATCTTGTAGCAATTTGGCTACAATATCTATGTTTGTGTCCACCATAGGAGCATACCTCTTCTTCTTTTCTACTACCTTTTTCAACCATGAGGGGGAGGGAGATGCAGAAACACTAGCACTAGCATTAGCATTCAAAACAACATTATCTGACTGCATAGGAGGGGTACTATGTTTAGGGGGTTCACTCAACCCTAGAGAATTGGGATTATTGAATAAAGAATGGAAAACACTATCTTCACCAATTTGATTGAAGATCAAAGAATCACTGTCAAGCACTAGAGAGTTGGGACAAGCCACATGGTCTGCTTGCAGTTGTTGCAAATCATTCAATTTCTCTTATGTTCCTGCTTTACAGATGTAGGTTGGCCATCTTGTTCACATGTGGTTTTCAATCTCCTACTATCCTTGAGTTGTTCTCCATCTCCTCCAGACTATGATCCAACTCTATAAAGAGTTGCATCCACATTAGTTGTAGCTCTTGGAGTATGGGAAACCTGTGATGTGGTTTGTTCCTTTGTTGCAGATTCTTTTTGCACTAAAAAACCAACATGTTCTCTTATTCTTCTCTCAAACCACTTCTCAGTTTTTCTTAACACAAAAGAAAACCAAGCCATGATATCTGTGACCTCTTTATTAGACCAACGTATTTGGTGCAAAGGCTCCAAAACAACATTTTGATAACCCTCATCTAAAATTTTAGAATTATCATCAATAGCATTTGGGACCTGTAAGGGAAACTTGAAATCTCAGACTTAATCTATTGTCAACCTCATCCAATCTCTCCTTTGTATTTCCCTTCCATCATTACAATCTTCCCAATAATCCTCAAGGTGGGACTGATGTTCATAGAGGCTCCCTCCATACAAATTCTTCTTAACAAAATTCTTACTATCAAACAATGGTCGCATGGGCAAAGGATGGAAATTGTATTTGGCAAAGATTTTCTCAATGTTTCTGGCATTCTCATTACTCTTGCAAACATAAAAATATAGAGACATGGGGAATCAATACCCTTTCTTTTTCATACTGTGATATTTATTATTCACAGTTGCCATCTGGCGATAGACTTCCAAAAGGACAAGGTAATCCAAAAAATACCCGGGCAACTTCAATGGAGCACTTTTGAAACCTCCAATCCGTAGATAGGTAAACCTATCAAACTGAATGTAAAAGCTTCCAAAATTCACAATCAACGCTGCTGCTTCAGGAGAAATTCTCCTCTTAAGTGAGCCTTCAATATTTTTAGTAGTCAACGTGAGAAAGGCATCATTTACACGACGATTCAAGTCTTTCATCCCAACTTCTTTTTCCAAGCGTGGAAAATAATGATACATAGGTGTACCTGGCGTTAGAGACCCCTGAGTCCTCAGACTAGGCTAGCCAACCT
Source organism: Cunninghamia lanceolata (assembly GCA_027924645.1). Lineage (NCBI taxonomy): Eukaryota > Viridiplantae > Streptophyta > Pinopsida > Cupressales > Cupressaceae > Cunninghamia > Cunninghamia lanceolata. The sequence goes on from BSBN01001378.1 coordinate 2,424,936, forward strand.
CTTTTATAGCTAGCATGTAAATCAGAAAAGAACACATATTGAAGGACACCTTCTGGTGAAAGTTTGCCAATTGTTCATTCATATGTTCGCTTATCAACTTCACTCAATCTGGACATACTGAGATTCACTGCAAATCACCAGAATAAATTGATACATCCAATTTTCAAATGAGTCCAATTCAACACTCCCGACAACACAGTGTAATAGGGTAATCATATCAGAGATTTCTACTTTAAAATGCCCTCTCTTCAAATTGGCGGGAAGTCAGGAATTACCTTTCCTTTCAAACTTGAGCCAACTCTTAGCAATACGATTAAGGTACCAATCCTTTTTATCCAAAAAATATCCCCAACTCGTGGTAACAGACATATCAACAAACTCTTCATGGTCTGGCAACCTTAATGCTTGCGACACAACCTCTGAATCAACTCTGGTAATCATGGTGCTGTAGAAAGCTCAAATTTCTTGTCAGTCCGAATGATAATTTCTTGCATAGGAAATAATTAAATATGGACACGACATGGCAGGTGGAAAACCCCTAACACGGGCTAATTCACTACTTGCAATCCTCTCTGCGATTGGAGACCCAGTTTCTTGCCGCATTCTAATCCAAAACTTTTCTAGGTCCGTGTCGAAGATTAGTGTCCTTCACTTTGGACAAACCATTTTCAATTACAGAGGCAATTGGGAACCCCTGATACTTGTATTTCATTTTGACTTCTTTCAAAAACCAAAAAATGAAAGCTTCTGAAATAGTTAGGGACACCAGAGAGGTCTGCAAGACATTTGAGAGAAACTGAACACCCAGACTTATGAAAGAAAAATCATTCTCCTTTACCCAGACAAAAAAGTGCTCAATTTAACACAGGCAAGGAAAAGAAAGTAAAGGAGTTGATTATCCAACTTGGTTATGAATATTTTTGCAGACCCTCCGTTCGCTTCAAGGTTCAGAGCTCCTCCAACATTATCTTGGACGTCACAATGCAAAATAAGTCTTCTTCGCAAGGTGGTAGCTTTAATAAGACTTCGGATCAAATCTCATTAAGTCTTCATTAAATTTGGTGGCAAAAAGTACTGGGTAATTCTTAATGACCCACTTGTTAGGAATAGCATGCAGAAGATATCAATTAAATGCAGATAATAAACAAAGGAATGGAAAATACACATAAATAAAATAGCGAGAGACAATTTTAACGTGGTTCACCCAAACTTGGGCTTCATCCATAGAAACTCAGCCATCCAATGATTTTATTATCCAGTGCAAAACAGATTGCAATCTCGTGAATTCCATCTTGCAACATACATCCTAGCCACTTATAACAAGCTTTTTGGAAGTTTCTAGAATTAGGGTTTTACAAAGTCATTTTTCATTTGTCGGTTAACAAAAAATTAACTACCGACCCCAAACCTCGACAAGGATACGTTACGAGTGTACAATATTTGCATGATGAGTAGCCACATACCAACAATCTCCCACTTGGAGACTGATTAGGCTCCACACCAAACACCACTTTAATTTCCATTCAAAAAATGTGTGAACACTTCTCCCAATACATTCCAAATTTAATGTAAATGGACAGGTGTCAATATGCTGTACATGCTAACTGTTGAAAAGATGACGCTTTGGGAACCAGGTTGCACATTCAATCGGGGTGTCGGCAATTTTGAGAAGTAAAGAACCAACAAATCGAGAGTTTGAAAGTTCAAAGAACTTCTGATTCTTCGACGACAAAGATTCTTCAATGAACCAACACAAGACTAAACACTAAGGTTAGGACACTGATTTGAGTGAGGAGTCAGGGAATTGGGTGGTTCTAGAACTCATGAAGTTGCCGACTGGGATACATCCATAGAAACTCAGCCATCCAATGATTTTATTATCCAGTGCAAAACAGATTACAATCTCGTGAATTCCATCCCGCAACATACATCCCAGCCGCTTATAACAAGCTTTTTGGAAGCTTCTAGAATTAGGGTTTTACAAAGTCATTTTTCATTTGTCGGTTAACAAAAAATTAACTACCAACCCCAAACCCCGGCAAGCATACGTTATGAGTGTACAACATTTGCATGATGAGTAGCCACATACCAACAATCTCCCACTTGGAGATTGATCAAACTCCACACCAAGCACCACTTTAATTTCTATTCAAAAAATGTGTGAACACTTCCCCCAATACATTCCAAATTTAATGTAAACAGATAGGTGTCAATATGCCGTACATGCTAACTGTTGAAAATACAACGCTTTGGGAACCAGGTTGCACATTCAATCAGGGTGTCGGCAATTTTGAGAAGTAAAAAACCAACAAATCGACAAAGACTCTTCAATGAACCAACACAAGACTAAACACTAAGGTTAGGGCGCTGATTTGAGTGAGGAGTCAAGGAATCGGGTGGTTCTAGAATTCATGAACTTGCCGATCGGGGTACAAAAAAGCTCAAGATTTCTGACTATGAGTAAAAATGACTAAGGACCATGACTTACAAAGAGGACAAAATATAATAAAGAATAAGGAGGAGGACTTTGACTTAACATATGAAATGACTAAAAATTTTGATTATAGGGTAACAATAAACTTTGAATGGGTACAAGGATTGAATAGGACACAAAGAATCCAGACAAACTTGGCACAAAGCCTTATTCCAAAGGGCAACAGAGTCACACCAAAACAACAAGAACAACACACAAGAGAAAACAAGAAAGGAGACTATGATACAAAGAGGGACTTCACAACATTACCAGTTGTATAGCTTTAGATCCTGCCCATTATAGGCAAGAGGCATTGGAATTCCATCTGGATATGCTAAAAGGAAAGTGTTTTCTCTGATCACTTGTCTAATTGTAAATGGTCCCTTCCAGAGAGAATCAAATTTCTTGTGAGCCCCTTTTGTCTCTCTTCTTCTATCCCACAACAATATAGCATCTCCAACTATGAAATTCCCTTGTCTTGCTTTTATGTCAAAGATCTTCTTCATTGCCTGTTGGTGCCTTGTTATTTTATCCACCACTTCATCCCTTTGTGCTTTGAGCTTGTTCAGGTGCATAATCCTCTTTTCCAATGCTGATTGGAATTGTTCATCTTTTATAGCCATTTGTAAGTTCAATGTTGATAGTTCTAAAGGAATAAGCAAGGTACTTCCAATCCCATACACCAATTGGAAAGGAGACATCCCGATTGCTCTTTTGTAGGTTATCCTATCTGCCCACAAAGCTTCATAAAGGCTCTTATGCCATCCTCTCTGATTCTCATCTACTAATTTCTTGACAATTGAAATCAGATTCTTGTTACTCGACTCAACCTGTCCATTCCCTTGTGGATAATAGTCAGATGAGTGGGCAAGACTAATTCCATAGTCATAACAGAATAGTGAAAACTTAGAAGAGGAGAAGATACTAGCATTTTCAGCAACAATTTTCTTAGGGATGCCAAATCTAACCAAAATGCTCTCCTTAAAAAAATTACAGACAACTTCAAAAGTGGTGTGCTTCATAGGAATCGCCTCCACCCACATAGTAAAATAATAGGTTGCGGTTAAAATGTGAGTGTGACCAACACTAGATTTAGGATTGATAGGTCCAATAAAATCCAACCCCCATTGTTGAAAATGTTCATCAATTACCATAGACTTTAGGGGTAGTGCAACCAAGTGAGGTCTACTGGTAACTCTCAAACACTTTTCACATTTTGACACCCATTCATAAGCGTCCTTAAACATACTTGGCCTGTAGAAACACTGCCGTAGGATTTTGAAAGCTGTCACAGAAGCAGAAAAATGTCCTCCATAGGTTTAATTGTGAAAATTTTCTAACAATTTGTGTTGCTCCATGTCCACACATCTTAAGAAGGTACCATCCACTCCTTTCTTATATAAATTTCCTTCCTAGAGAACATATTTGCTAGCTTTAAGTTTCAAGTTCCTCTTCTCCTTAGTAGATAAGTGAGGTGGGCATTCACCGTATGTGAACAGATAGGAAACATTGGAAAACCACTCATTAGTAGTATTTGTGAACAAAACCAATGGTAAATCTTCCTCTTCAATAGGTTTACTCTCAACAATCATTTTGCACAGGCCTCTACCTCAAACTAGAGTAGTAGGCTTGAGATCAATATCATACTCTTGCACTTTCACCACCAAGCTCCTCTTTTATTGCAACCAATCCCCTGTTGGGTTAGAATGCTATTAACAACAGAGTCAGGGACAAAGAAAACAACATGAGAATGCAAAATATAGAATCTAAAATTCTTCAAAGCCTTCACTATTGCATAAGCATGCTTTTCCAGGGAAGAATATTTCAATTCATGCTTCTTCAAAGGCAAACCCATAAAGGCAATCAGAGCTTCAATTCCCTGTTCATTTTTTTGCAATAAAATAGCTGACAGAGTATGCTCAGATGCGTCATAGTAAATAATGAAATCCTTCTCGAAATCAAGATGCACTAGAGTTGGAGCATTAGCAATGGCTATCTTAATGTCTCAAATGCTTTCTTACCTTCCTCATTCCATTTGAAGACTGGATGATTCTTCATCATTTCCACGATGTGTTTGGTCAACTCAAAAACATCTGGGACGAATCTTCTTAAAAAGTTAACCTGACCAAAGAATGATCTGGTATTACTCTTTGATGTGGGAAGACACAACTGCTGAATCGCTTTGACCCTTTTAGGATCAATCTTTATGCCATCCTTGGAAACAACATGACCTAACAATTTGCCTTCAGTTACTGCAAATATAGACTTCTTAGGATTCAAAGAGATACTGTGATCTCTGCATCGTTGTAACACCACCTCTAGATCATCAATATGATCAACTCTTCTCTTGGAAAAGATAGTTAGGTCATTGAGGTAATCAACAATAATTTTATTCTTCAAATATCTGAAAGTCAAGTCCATTTCTCTTTTGAAAAGTGGCCCCTACATTGATTAGACCGAAAGGCATCTTGTTGTAAGCAAATACACCAACCAGAGTAGTGAATGCAGTTTTATGTTGGTCCTTAGGGGCTACTTGTATTTGATTTAACCTTGAAAAACCATCCATCATGGACATCATTTCTGAACCAGACACAGTTTGCAAGATGTGATCCACCACAAGTAAAGGATAGTTATCCTTAAGAGATGCTTGGTTTAAGTTATATAAATCAACACAAATTCTAATCTCCCTATTCTTCTTCCTGACTGGTACAATATTTGTAACCCATGTGGAATGGTGAATAGGGTAGATAATCTTGGCTTTCAACATTTTATCAATTTCACTAAAAATAGCCTCGGCCACTTTAGGATAGTATGTCCTTTATTTATGTTGAAATGGAGAAGTGTCAGGCCTCAGTGGGATGTGGTGTTGTGTTTCACCATTTCTAAATTTCTTTAGATCAGCATAACACCATGCAAATACATCTTTATACCGAATTAACAAAGAAATCACACACTCTCTTTCCTTAGGAGAGCAACATTTTCCAATACAAACAATTTTGGGGTCCTCTTCAGTGCCTATATTGACATGATCATATTCAACAGATGACCTGATGGAAATTGTACTCTTTTGTTTGATATATTGACATAATCATATTCAACAGAAGAGATGTTGAGACAACCAATGAATCGGCTCTGGTGTTTTGATCTCTTGGCACAACTTTTATTGAAAAGGCATCAAAATCCTCAATACAATCCCAAACCCTATTCTTGTAATGCCTTAACCTCCCATTTTTAACTGAGTACAATTTCCTCACCTGCTTTACTATGAGTTCAACATCACCTTTTTCCTTCAACTGTTTGATGCCCTTTTCTTTGGCCACCGGTAACCCTAGTAGCAAGGCCTCATATTCGGCTATATTGTTAGTGTTTTCAAACTCTAACTTATAGGCAAAAGGAAACTTATAATCATCAGGAGAAACAAGAACAATACCAACACCTAATCTGGCAGTGGAACAACATCCGTAAAACTCCAGAGTCCATACCTCATTAGACAAGTCAGGGCTGATTATGTCTGAACTCTCTTCAGCAATTGAAGTAAACATATAAGTGCCTGGTCTGGTCTCCACATATAATATATCCGCTCTTGGATCTCTAGATTTTAGTACTGTAAGCTTTTCTTTGGGTTCAAGATTCAAGTGGACCTTCATACCATCCACATGTATTAGGGCATGAGACCAATCTATTTGTATTTCCCCTCCTAAGTCTTTGCATAAACTTCTGCTCAGGAGCATTCCATAACTTGCAAGGATATCGACCATTAAAATGGTTATCTTTAACCTCTTCTTTGGGTATGTTGCTAGAGCAACCTATGCATCCTTGATTTGACTTAAGATAGGCACTTGTGAGGAATCCATAGAAAAGCATCTACCATGGGAAGAGGTAATTGACAAGCCAAGAGCTTTAGCTACTTGAGCGGGAATGACATTGTCAGAGGCCCCAGAGTCTATAACGCAATTGCTTAGCTTGTAACCAACGATATACAATGATACATAGAAAAGCTTAGGATTTTCAAAAGGATTCCTAGGATGGGAATCTTTGGAGTGGGAATTTGAACAATTCTGAGTTCTATCATCAGTAATAGTTTCGTTAGACACTTGTGCATTAAGATGGGAAGGAGAGGGTTCTTGTTTAACATACCTAACAAGCCTATCCAATTCAGAAGGATTGAGCCTAAGATACTTGGCTTGAGATATCTGGATTTTGGTGTTTTTGCAAAATTCTACTATATCAAAAGAACTAGAAACAACATCTCCAGAGAAGGAAGTGGAAGTAGAGGGTACCTCAGCAAGTGTAGCTTTAGGAACAACGGGATCTGTCTTTTTAGAGTTGGTACTAGCATGCCTTGATAGGATGTACTTCAGAGTAGAAGAGGTGTTATTGGACTGGCCTTTAGCATCCTACTTCTTTTGTGTATGTTGTCCTCTAGTGAACACCACACAATTAGTATTATCTAGTTTGGTATACACATCTTCCCCTGACTATGAATCTGACTCACATTCAATGACGTTGACACTAGCATCACTAGATTACACAGAATCTTCCTCTACATATGGCTCCTCGGGCGGGTGCAAAAAGTTGGGGGGCCATAAAGTGGCCAATTTTTTTTTTTTTTTAAATTAAGCCATAACGCGCTTGCGTTATAACACGAGCGTGATATGCTCTACTATTAAAAAAAACTTGCTGGTAAAGCTTATCATTCACACAAATGCAGATGTTCATATTATAGAAGACTGAATTATATTAGAATATTAGAGATTCTTAGAAAAATGTAATAACAAAACTGCTTTGCCTTATGTTAGGTTGTTAAACCCATCATTTTTGACACTCTTCTCTTAACAAAATAAGAGGAATAAGCATAGAAGGTAGAGAATTTGATCTTACTAGTTTGCATATTGGTCGATTTACATTCCGTGACTTCATTTTCATTGAATACAAAGGTTTATCTGGTTTGAAATAAGAGGCAGAGTTCACTGCCACGTGCTTTTCTATATGAGAGGGTCCATAATGTCTAGGGTTCTTCCAAGAATGGCCTGCACCAGAAATAAGTTTTTGCTATACCAATCCTCCTGGTAAAGCTACAATTCAAATGCATACTTTGAAAGTTGAAATAAATTAAATTAGACTTATAATTTTGATTTTCTTCCATTACTTGAACAACATTGTTGTTTTCCCCATCAGAAACCAATTCATTCAACAACTTGCTGCCCATTGGTTGACTTGAACTGTATACTCTGTTAGAAGAAGGGCATCTTTTATCTGTATCAATGTTGGTATTCATAAGTTGAAGAGCATTGATATTTTTCACACACCCTGTTCTTTGAAATATCTTAACCTTAAAATATGACTTGGATATGTACTTGAACACAACAAAATCTCCAATCTCCAGCCCATGATAATTCATAAAATTTCCCAACCCTGCCTAAATTCTAGTTTATTTATGGTACCCCCTAATTGTACATCCCACTCCTGCCCACCTAGGCCTTGTAACACCATATGTTCATCTGTGTCATTTATAATTTGTGAAACAAATGCAAGAGGAATGTGCGACGGTAAACACATTATACAATGAGAGTTTACAAGTTCTTAATAGTGTACAGGAAATAAAAGAATGAAAAATATTGTATAGAGTTACCAGTTTTTGTGTAAATCTCCAAGCATAACTTTGACGAAGGAGGCACACCCATTAAAGTGCTCTTTTTATGGTATTTGCCATGTTTTTTAAAACATTTGTGACTGCATGCTCTGCATGGTATAAAAAGCTCCCCCGTTTCTTCATCCTCCATGGCAAACATAGATGCAAAAGCCAATGTAAAAATAACCCAAACAAAAAGAACTGTACATAATCCTAAATTATCTACAAGCACAAATATACCTACAAATACAATAAACAAAATTGGTAGAGAGTGAATTTTACACAATATTAGTACAGGGGAAAAAATGAGCCATGGTGTGAGTGATTGACGGTACTTGGTATTTTCTTAGTTGGTAGCACTTAAATTGAGGAGATGCAGAATTAAGTACGATTACACGGATCTGAAGAAAAGACGATAGCCTGCAATCATTTTTTTAAATAATCATGGCGATTTTCCTCTATGGTACATTCCTTTATATATTTGATCATATGCCCTTTAAATGATGTTATCTCCATGTTCATATGCCCTAGACATTTCCTTTAGTTTATTTATTTTATCAGGACGAAGCCTAATATTTTGTTTTGTTTTGATTTTTGTTCACTATTGTTACTAAATTTTAAAACAATTTGAAGTGCGCAAATTTTTGTTTTTATTTTTGGTCACCATTAGTTCCCAAATTTTAAAACAAATATTTTCTTAGTTTTTTTTTGAGACTATGTTTGTAACTATGAATAATTCACTAACATTTTTTGGTATAGTTTAGTCAATCATTGTAATCGAGGTATTATTGTCTATTGTATTTGTAATGTCTTTACTTAGTTTTTTTGGGAAGAGCTTAAACTATACCTCAAACCCTAATCCCTCAACCCTAAACCCTCAACCCTCAATCCTAACCCCTTGTCCCTAAAGCCTCAACCCTTAAACCTTAAATCCTAAACCCTCAACACTATACCTTAAACCGTAATCCCTTATCCCTAAACCCTAAACCCTATCCCTAAAGCCTCAACCCTCAACTCTTAAACCTTAAATCCTAAACCTTATCCCTAAACTCTCAACCCTCAACACTATACCTTAAACCCTAATCGCTCAACCCTAAACCCTGATCCCTCAACCCTAAACCCTAATCCTGTAACCCTAATCCCTTATCCCTAAACCCTAAACCCTATCCCTAAAGCCTCAACCCTCAACCCTTAAACCTTAAATCCTAAACCATATCCCTAAACCCTCAACCCTCAACACTATACCTCAAACCCTAATCCCTCAACCCTAAACCCTAAACCCTAATCCTTTATCCCTAACTCGTAAACCCTATCCCTAAAGCCTCAATCCTCAACACTTAAACCTTAAATCCTAAACCCTATCCCTAAACCCTCAACCCTCAACACTATACCTTAAACCCTAATTCCTCAACCCTAAAGCTTTAAAGCCTTAACCCTTATCCACCCCTCTCCTCCCCTATCTACCTCACCCCATCTCCTCCCTATCTCTCAACACTTAGCCATCTAGGTCTCTCTCTTATCCCTAAAGCCTCAACCCTCAACCCTTAATCCTTAAATCCTAAACCCTATCCCTAAACCCTCAAACCTCGACACTATACCTTAAACCCTAATCCCTTATCCCTAAACCCTAAACCCTATCCCTAAAGCCTCAACCCTCAACCCTTAAACCTTAAATACTAAAACCTATCCCTAAATCCTCAACCCTCGACAATATACCTTAAACCCTTATCCCTAAACCCTAAACCCTATCCCTAAAGCCTCAACCCTCAACCCTCAACCCTTAAACCTTAAATACTAAAACCTATCCCTAAACCCTCAACCTTTGACAATATACCTTAAACCCTAATCCATAAACCCTTAACCCTTAAACCTTAAATCCTAAACCCTATCCATAAACCCTCAACCCTTGACACTATACCTTAAACCCTAATCCCTTATCCCTATACCCTAAACCCTTATCCCTAAAGCCTCAACCCTCAACCCTTAAACCTAAATCCTAAATCCTATCCCTAAACCCTTAAGCCTCGACACATACCTTAAACCCTAATCCCTTATCCCTAAACCCTAAACCCTATCCCTAAAGCCTCAACCCTCAACCCTTAAACCTTAAATCCTAAAACCTATCCCTAAACTATCCCTCAACCCTCGACACTATACCTTAAACCTTAATCCCTTAACCCTAAATCCTAAACCTTATCCCTAAAGCCTCAAGCCTCAACCCTTAAACCTTAAACCCTAAACCCTATCCCTAAACCCTCTACCCTTGACACTATATCTTAAACCCTAATCCATTAACCCTTATCCCTAAAGCCTCAACCCTCAACCCTTAAACCTTCAACCATAAACCCTATCCCTAAACCCTCTACCCTTGACACTATGCCTTAAACCCTAATCCCTCAACCCTTAAATCCTTAATCTCTCAAACCTTAAACTTTTAAACCCTAAACTCTCAACCCCTAGATACCCTTAAACCTATACCCTATACACTTAACTTTGGACACTCAACCTTGAACATTATCCCTGAACCTTCAAACCTCTACCCTATACCCTATACCCTCAACCCTATACTTATGCCCTAAACCCTTAACCCTCATCCATATGCCTTATACCCTCAACCTTAAACCCTAAACCCTATATCTTAGACACTCAACCTTGAACATTATCCCTCAACTGTAAACTGTCAACCCTCTACCCTATACCCTCAACCACATACTTAAGCCCTAATCCCTCATTCCTCAACCCCATACCTTAAACTCTGAAACCTACACCCACAAACCCTCATCCCTATACCCTATAACCTCACCCTTATACCCTAAACCCTGAATATTGTGCCTCAAACCTATACTTAAAACCTAAATCATACACTCTCAACCCAAGTCACCCTATGCCTTATATACCCTCAATCCATATCATAAACCCTAACCCCAATATCCTATACCCTAATCCCCATACCTTACACAATTAATCTTATACACTCAACAAGCTGAATATTATCCCTCAACTGTAACCCTCAACCCTCAACCCTATACCTTAAACCCTCAACCCAAAAACCTCAACCCTCAACCCTAAAAACTCTACGGGCTCAAGTCCTTATAAAACTCTACGGGCTCAAGTCCTTATATACCCTAAACCCAAAACCCTTACATACATGCATACATACATACATACATACAAGCATACACACACACACACACATACATACATACATACAAACATGCATACATATACATACATACATACAACCATACATACATACATACAAGCATACCTATATACATACAAGTATACACATATACATACATACATACAAGCATACATATATACATACATACATACATACATACATATAGGCATATATACATACATACATACATACATATATACATGCTTAATAAGCTTGAACATAAAACATTCCAAGGGAGACATAACGCGAGCACATTATAACATGCTTGCGTTATGTCAAACATGACAAACATTGAGCAAACTTTTGCGAAAAGGGAAAAAATGCAAGACAGAGCATAACGCGAGCGCATTATAACACGCTCACGTTATATTTTGCTTTGGGAATCCCAAGCCTTAGCCTTGGTATTTGCTTTGGATTTGCAACCCAAAGGCTTGGAGTGCCTTCCCAACGTCCAAAGACGTGTTTTTGCATATTCTACAGTATTTCACATAATTTCGTTCGTGCTAACCCTTAGTTTTGCACATGTTTCAAGGTCGAACAAATCAAACACATGGGTAATGTTAGGCTTTCTCTTAGCTATTTAACGATGTATTTTTTTCACATTTTGACAATGTTAAGCCTTTCATCTTTAATTTCTTTTGTTTGTGTGTCCGTTTTTGGGTAAAAACCAATGTTTGGTCTTTTTTTCATTGTAAATTAACCGTTCATTGAAATTTCAAAAAAATTACATTTTTAGAAACTAGATTCCATTCTACACATATTAAAAAAAAATGATTTTCAATTAGTTTTTACAATTTATAGGGGTAGCACGACCAAAATTCTATTTTTTAGGATGTGTCCACTTTGAGAATTAGTAAAAAATCAAATATTCATTAAAAAATTATTAGAAAAATTAGGCATAAACTACATGTTGTTAGCTAATTTCTCACTGAAACAATTTTAAAAATACAAAAAAAAATTTAACCTTTTGAGGGAGCCACAAAACATGCTATGTTATGTTTTTTGGACAGAAACAACACCAATTTCTGTGGCTCCCTCTTTTGAACCCCTTAATTTATACCATTTAAAAAAAATTAGTAGTTTAGAAAGTAGACTCGGAGCACTACGGACATTATTTTTGTTGCATCTTAAAATTTTGAGTGTAACTATGCTCAATTTCTCATCCAAGGCCAGCATTTCCTTATTTCAGAAAAAAAGTGGCCACTTAAGACGCCTTTTTGGCCCCCCATCTTCTTGCACTTACCCCCTCAGTGTGCTTATTCATTGAAAGCATCTGCATAAATCTTGTCATCTCAAGACAAGATGCACCATCATGGTCTATGGTGAGATGGAAATTGCACATCATGTGATTACCTCTACTTGTGGAAGGACCATTTTCAATAGCCAATCTCTGAGTAGGTCTAGGCAAAGGTAAGGGTCTGTTGTAGTTCCCTTGTTGGCCATGATCTTTTCTAGGTACATCTTGATAGAAAGGCTGTTGAGGGCCCTTAGGCATCTATCTCTTCAAAGTGATAATGTCATTGGCTAGTCTTTGAATCACAATATTAGTAGAATTAGTAGCCAAAAGCTTTCTTGTTTGTAACTCTTTCTTCCACTTAGCTGCAATTATCAGATCATCTTCTATAGAGATGGCCATCGTTTGTGTCGCTGCTAGATCAGTTGCACCTTCTCTTTTTATGGGAAAACTGACATCAGGAGGAAGTGTATTAATAAAGAAACACTTCAATAGAGCATCCCCAGGTCTCACATTGGCAGGAATTCTCTTTACCACTTTATTGAATTTTGCTACAAATTCCCTCATTTGCTCATGTACTTCCTTCCTCATTGAGGACAATTGGGCTATCAATATATGCTCATTATCAGCCGTCTTGAATCTATCCTCAAAACGTTGTCTCATAGTTGCCCAATCTCTAATAGGTGCATTAGGCAAATGATAAAACCATTCAACTGCAACAATTGTTAGGGTTTCAACAAACAACCTTATAGATATGTCCTCATGTTGAACACTGAGAATAGAACAAGCTGCAAATAAAGCATTCATATGCTCATTTGGGGTAACCTTTCCATCCCCTCTGAACTTAGGTATTATCTTACTTGATCCTCTAGGTAAGTCGTGTAGTTGCAATCCTAGTCTTAGAGGACCTATAGTTGCTCCCCATGGGATAGGAAGTCGATGAGCCATATTGGCTAGGTTATGGACTAGGAAACTAACTTGCAATGGTAAGATAGTACTATCAAGGATGAGAGCTTGACAAGAAGAACTAGAGGTATCTCTTCTTGGAGGAGGAGAAGATGGTCTACTGGAAGACCTGACTTTGTGAGTGGGAGGGAAAGCAAAGAAATTTAAAGATTGTAATAAGTCAAAATCTGAGTTAGTAATACCCTTCTTTCTATCACCCCTAGTATATCTCTTCAAAGCCAGTTTTCACAAATACAAAAAAAATTAAATAACAGAGTCGCCAACCACTTACTGGTTATTATGAGGACGGTTTTGCTAATTGTTCACTTGATCTTTTAGATTGTTTTCTTGATTTCTTATTTTTTTATCAAGAAATGCATGTATTTAGAGAGTTCTCTCTCTTCTGGGCACCACAATTACATCTTCTACAAGGATGATTTCTTGTACTTCACCAAAGCGTCTAGTATTTTCTCTTATTATGTCTCCAAGCTCTTCTTCAACTTCAAGAACTTTGTTCACTTGGTGAAATTGTTGATTTGTTCTCCTATTCTGCCAGGCTAAATTTTGTAATCTAGTAATAATATCTTCCTGCTCACCAGTGAGCCAATCTACGTTAGGATGGAGGACTGGCGTAATTCTTCCTTGGAGAACCATAAAAACCAATGATAAAGCAACTCAATATATATGTAAAAAGAAATGTCCCCAGTAGAGTCGCCAAAAATCTATTGGTATACAAATTTCTCACTTAACTCTATCTTCTCTCGCCCAAACAAATGACAATTAAACCAACAATTGATTCGATTGCAATGACTCTCTACTTATTTTACAAGGTGCAACTACCTTCCAATGATATGCAAAGAATGAAAATAATGTATGCTTTTTACCAGAAAGCAAGAAAGGTGGTGCTTTTAACCAGAAAGCTATTAAAGGCAATGAATCACAATGTAATTTGAAATATAAAGAAGCATAAAGACTTCGATCACTACCATCACAAACTTATATCGATTATCATACAATCATCACCATGAACCATTTATCAAAAGAAAAACATCCACAACAATGAGCCAAAATAGAAATCTCCAATCACTTTAATATAGAACTACAAGCTAATAGTTGACAACATATTCAACATTAGAAGAATAAACATTCATCCACCATAACACAAAGTTTACGGTTTTAGAATTCAACTGCACCAACTTCCATTCATATATTAAAAGCAACTAAAAAGTAACATCATATCAAAATTGATCTTCCACCAAAATAAAGTTTGTCAAAAGATTCTATGCATCGACAGACTTTCAAAATATATAGCCTTGCCAATCATAACTGTCTTTAAAATAATAACAGCTTCTTGAGGACAACCGATTAAAAGATGTTTAAATAAGTCATTAAACTTAAAAGAGAGCTCTCTAGAGCTAATTGTTTTTTTTAAGAAACAAATAACAAAGCATATGAAAAGTCATTAATTGATAACTGTCACATCCTCCTCTTGTGTCACCTCCTTCTCCTTGTTTTGTCCTTCACCTGTAGTTGAATCTATTTGTGCCGCTTGTGCTGCCAACGCCTACAACTTTGCCTTGTATGCCTTGTACTTAGTGATGATTCGGGTTAACATCTTACCACTTGGGCTGCTAGTGATATGAGCTCAGAGTTTCCATTTTCCTATCATTCAATCAACATCTACCACCTTTTTATGAATATCCTCGATCTCATTCTTGAAAGTTCAGAGATATAATACCATATGTCCAAGTTTTCCTACTGACTCTCCAGTCAATTTATCAGTGCCAATGAGTTGTTCAGTAAGTATTTTCTTGAAGCTCTATTTTACATCTTTGGTCTCAAGCAACTTATCTCCACTTTCATCGAAGGCTTCTATTTCCAAGATCACAAAATTACTTTTTAGACCTTGCAGATCAGAATGATATCGACCTAGTGTATTCCTTATTTCATCTTCAAATCCCCCTAGCATAAATGTTCTCCATTCAAGTGTATCTAACCAGGTTACAGACTCATTTTCTTTAGGATCACTCAAAATCTGCTCAGCTATGAGGACACTCGTATCAATTTTTGTTATTTCTTGCACTTCCTTAAAACCATTGACAAATTGCCAATATCCTTCTTAACATTTTGTAATTCCACAGCCAATGTCTTCCTTTTATTAGAAATCAAGGCGTACTATTTCATAGCTTCCTCAATATATAACATCCCATCAAAAGTAATCTTCTCTTCTTGCTATTCAATGGCTTTACCTATAGCTTGGTATCGCTTAATTTGTGGCAATATGTTGGGGTCTAAACCATCCTGTTGATGGTGTTTTTAGCACGCAACAATGCAAGTAAGATATAGGATATCTCACCTCTCTTGAAAGGAATCCTATCCCAAAACTTCAGAATAGGACTTTCCCAAGGTTTATACAGCCAGGTCTTAGCTCGTAGGATAATTCAGTGGATATGTATTTGGCTATTCCAACCAAGGGGACTTACATGCAATGATAGATAAACTTTCATGCATTAAGGTTTGATTGCACATAAATTTATTAGTTTTCTAATTTGACAATGCATAAATGAACTGACATATACTTAGATTGCTACAAGATGTGTGATTTTAGCATGCAACCAATAATCTGCTAACTTGCATTCACTAAGTACAAATTCTGTGACAACACTTTGCAAGTTTATGAAACCTAACCTAACAAGATCTGATAAAGAAATGCAAAAGAAAAGGGGAGAGAGAAGGGATAGAGATCCTATAGATAGCTACAAGTATGATCAACAAACAAATAGACAGATTCCCAAAAATAAACAAATCTCTGCTTAACCAGGCAGCCCACAATGCTATAGACGCTGTGTAATCTTCTAAGGAAACACAAGGGCTTTGAAACTGTCAAAGATTCATCAAACACCCAATTCTTGGTGCAGTTCCATGAACTTACACAATCGAACTTAACTCAAACAAATATGTCCAGACTAACCATGGACAATGACATACAATCAACAAGCCATCAATGGTATGGACAAGAAATCCCACATCAAATATCTGAATAATTAACTACAAATGCAACTGAATAACTAATTGGAAAGGTGAAGAAGAACCATGATAACCATGTCCAATCAACAAAATGAACTCATATGGCAGCAACAAATGAAATTCTATTTGTATTGATTCATAAAAACGACATAGTTTCAACAATTATTTCTTCAGTCCTTTCTTCCTTTTTACAATGAGAGAGATTGCCTTTATATAGAGAGGCAAGCATAGTGAGTTTTTCAATGGGCGGTGGAGATTAACTCAACACCAATGGCTCAGATTACATAGCATTTAATTTTGGTCAGTGGGTAGTTACAATCCCATATTTTATTTTGTCCTTTAGAAAAAAGACGAAATTACAACTTTTCAACTCATGAGAACAGGACAAAATAGCCAACTTTTGAGTTGTCTAAAGGGACAATCACTTTTCCAATGAGTTGACTGGTTAAGATGAGTATGTGGCATGTTTATGATGAAGACCTATCCAATTGGATGCTTGTTGGATTGACATTTGATGACTGGATGAATGGAACAACTGTGAACATGTCTTGGACATTGAACAGGTTCTGCAGGAACAACAATGATGTAGGCCTAATTTTCTATATCTTCTAGCTCCAGTGACTTATCTCCATCACCTTTGACATCATACTAGTTTCCTTTTGCAGGTACAATTGTAGTTTGGTTGATAAAATGATGATTCTTCATGTCCAGGTCAACAAGGGATCTTTGGGTTTTCATCTCTCATGGTGGCTCCAGCTAGCTCCATCATCCTCTCAAACCTACAATTCATAATGTCAAACATCAATTTCATCATAAATGGTCCAGTCACGGTAGGAGGGTTCACATAATGAACTATCTACGATGTGTAGCTAGAGTAAACACAATAGAAACAACTCAAAGATATAAAGCAAATGCAGATTTAGTCATTTAGTATATCAAAGAATTCAAATACAAATTGGTTGGCAACATGCGGGCTTACAATTAGGGCTCACAAGCCTAATTACAGAATATACACAAGATATAGCTTTGAAGCTCCTCACAAAATAATCCAAACTATCAAACTTGTAAATTATGATAACTATCAATCACTACTTTCCTAGGCATCTATTACATCAATATATATCCTCTCCGGATCATAAGAGTCCTCCACGTCGACCAGTGATCATTACAAACTCCAATGAAGAGCTGTAACATATGTACATAGATAGGTCAGACCTAAATTGAATAGAACTCGATCCCAAATGCATAGAATGATGTGCAGATCTCAGGGAAGGTCGACCATGAACCATACAACATTGAATGATGTGTAATTTAGCTTTGTGAGTTGTGACATGCTCCACAAGTCTTCTCCTTTAGATGATTGTCTGAGACTTTCAGGATGCTCTGTTATGAGAAAACAATCGATCTTCTGATAGCGATATCTTATCGGTACCTAATCCAAATGGTTTGAGATTTGGATATGATGTACATGAATGTGTCTAGATGCTAAGTCCAGCTTCGTAAGATCTGAAATGCAACAGAAACTGCTACTGACTGAACTACCTAAACTGAACTGGAAACTAAAACAAACTAAAATGCAAATATTTTTGGTTGATGCAAGATTGCTCTTGAACTAGGGATGTTCCTACATCAAACATCCAGGGTTATTGAAAAAGTGATTCCCTCACTTTGTTGGGGCTAGAAAGAAACCAAGACGATCTACCTCAGCCTAAGAAATCCAAGATGAATCTTCTTTTGGTCTGCCTTTCCACTTCACAAGATATTCTTTGTACTATCTTCCTCTGGTGCTGCGTCCAACTCTGCTATCCAAAATGTCCTCAATCTACTCAGGTGCTTGTTGTGGTAATTGCTTCTTCAAGTCTTCCTCAATGCTATCACTGAACTCTGCTTCATGATACTAGTATAGATCTGCAATGTTGAAAATAGGTGATATGCCTAATGTCTCTGGTAACTCCACTTCATATGCATTTCCTGAATCAAACTTTCTGAGTATCTTACATGGTCCAAACTTCTTCATCTTCAACGTGTTATATGTCCCAACTGGAAATCTTTCTTTTCTCAAATATACCATCACTTCATCTCCAACTGCAAATTCTTTGTGTCTTCTCTTCTCATCTGCTTGTTCTTTATACTTAATGTTCATGTCTTCTAAATGCTTCTTAATCTGATTATGCACTATCTCCACGTGTCCTACAAATTCCTTTGCTTCTGCACTTCTCTTTTCTATCATACTGATGTCTCTCAACTCTGTTACTCCTCTAGGGTTTACTCTGGTAACAATCTCAAAAGATGTTCTTTTGGTACTCCTATTCACTGAATTATTGTATGCAAACTCTGCTTGTGAAAGAATCAAATCCCAACTTCCTACCTTCTCTCCAACCAAACATCTCAACAAGTTTCCCAAACTCCTATTCACTACCTCTATCTATCCATTAGTCTATGGATGAAATGCTGAACTGAACTTCAAATCTATCTTCATCTTCTTCCAAAGTGTCTTCCAAAAGTATCCAAGCAATTTTGCATCTCTGTCTGAAATTATGCTCGTAGGTAATCCATGTAATCTCACAATCTCCTTGAAAAATAGGTTAGCTACATGCACTGCATCAATTGTCTTCTTAAAAGGTATGAAATGTGCCATCTTTGAAAATCTATCCACCACTACAAATAGTGAATCATGTCCTCTCTGTGTCTTTGACAATCCCATCACAAAATCCATGCTTATGTCTTCCCAAGGTCTCTCCGGTACTATCAAAGGTTTATACAATCCAGTATTCTGACTACTTTTTGCAACTTAAAAAAATCTACAACTCTGCACAAATTTCCTAACATCCTTGTATATCTAAGGCCAAAAGTAATTTTCACTTACCAAAGCCACCGTCTTATCAATGCCAAAGTGTCCTACCAATCCACCACTATGCTTCTCCTTGATCAAATTATCTCTCATTGAATTCCTAGGTATACATAACTAACTTCCTTTGAACAACATATCTTCCTGAATGAAATAGTCCAACCACTTACTCCTATCTGTCACAACAGGTTCCTTACATGCTTTCCAGAGTTCTACAAAATCAATATCTCCTTCATACATGTTCTTCAATTCATCAAATCCCAACACTTCAACTCTCATCTCTGTCAACAAGTTCCTTCTCGTACTCAGTGCATCTGCAACTTTGTTTGACATTCCACTCCTATGCTTCAACACAAAAGTATAAATCTGCATGAACTCTACCCATCTCATATGTCTCTGATTCAACTTTCCTTGATTGTTCAAATACTGTAAAGCTTGCTGATCTGTATACAACACAAACTCCTTAGGCAACAAGTAATGTCTCCACTTCTTCAAGTCTTGAATTATGGCACAGATCTCTTGATTATAAACTGAATATCTTTTCCTTGCATCATTCAACTTCTCACTGAAATAAGCTACAGGTCTACCTTATTGACTTAGTAATGCTCCTATTACATTCCCACTTGCATCACAATCTACTTGAAATACCTTATTGAAATCCGGTAATGCCAAAATAGGTTGCTCTGTCACTTTCAGCTTCAACAATTCAAAACTCTTATCTTCTTATGATGTCCACTTAAAGTCTTTTCTATCACCTCTCATTGTCTCTATCATAGGGTTACATACTGAACTAAAATTTCTGATGAACTTCCAGTAGAAACTAAATAATCCATGAAATGATCTGACTTCTCCAATGCTCTCCGGTGTAGGCCATTCAACTATTGCTCTTATTTTCTTAGGGTCCATCTTCAATCCTTCTGTAGAAATAACAAATCCCAAGTATACCAATTCTTCCTTCATGAAACTACATTTCTTGATGTTTATCAACAACTTCTCTTCTCTCAGTCTCTGCAATACTTGTCTCAGGTGCCACAAATGTTCTTCTTTTGTCTTACTAAAAATCAGAATATCATCCAAATATACAATAACAAACTTACCCAAGAATTTCTTCAAAACTTCATTCATTAATCTCATGAAAGTACTCGGTGCATTTGTCAATATAAAAGACATCACTAACCACTCATACAACCCTTCATTTATCTTAAAATCAATCTTCCATTCATCTCCTTCTTTGATCCTAATATGATGGTATCCACTTTTCAAATCTATCTTTGTAAAATATCTTGCTCCACTCAAACAATCCATGATATCATCCATCCTAGGTAAAGGAAATCTATACTTAGCTGTGATCTTGTTTATTGCTCTAGCGTCTGTACACATTCTCCATTCTCCATCCTTCTTTGGTGCTAACATTGTAGGTACTGCACAAGGACTCAAGCTTTCTCTGATCAAACCTTTCCTCAACAACTCTTGTATCTGTCTATTCAATTCTTCATTCTCTATTGGTGTCATTCTGTGTGCTGCTTTGTTAGGCAAACTAGCTCTAGGTATAAGATCCATGTGATGACTGATACTCCTGATTGGTGGCAATCCTTCAGGTACATTATTTGATATGATGTCTTCATACTTTGTCAGCAACTCAGTTATCTCCTCTGGTTGTGATTCTTCTGTCTCCTTCAATGTTTCAGGCTTTTGAGGGATCAAAGCATAACACATATTCTCATGTCTCAAACCCTCCAAAAATTTTCTTCCATCTACCAAATAGATTCTAGCATTTCCACATTCTTCACTGTTAGGATCATCTTCTAAAGGAATCAAAGAAATTCTCTTTCCATTTGATGTTATAGTGTATGTATTCTTTCTCCCATCATGTATAGTTTTTCTATCATACTGCCAAGGTCTACCCAACAAGATATGACATACATCCATAGGCATAATATCACACAATACTTCATCATGATAAGATCCAATATGAAATTTCACCAAACATTGTTCACTCACTAGTACCTTATGATCATCCTGAACCCATGCTATTTGATAGGGCTTAGGGCGTTTCAATCTTTCCAACTTTAGCTTAGTCACCATCTCCTCTGAAACTAGGTTATCTGAACTACCACTATCAATTACAACTTTACAACATTTACCTCCTGATTTATATCTGGTTCTGAACAAACTTTTCCTCTACGGTGGTTCTTCATCTATCTCTACTTGAAATAATGATCTCCTCATGACAAGTGATTCTCCTTTCTCAGGTTTACCAACTGAACTAGGTGATCCAATAGGTTCTTCTTCCACATAGGCTACTCTTCCATTGTTCTTTGTCCTCTTATTTGTACTACCCTGATTACATTCAAATGCTCTATATCCTTCACCTCCACACTTAAAATGAGTTCCTCTAAATGTTCTCCTAATAGGTCCTCTACCTTCTCTTCTGTATCCTTCACTCCGGTATGGACTAGGGTTTCCTCTGCGGTAGAAATTTCTATCATCTCTGTGGTATGCATTGTTATCTTTGTCCTCCTTCTTGAATGTGTTCTCTTGTCTGTTCTGCTCCATATATGATCTCTCTCCTCTAGAAAATGTTCTACCTCTATGAAATTTACCTCCTCCACCTCTCTGTCTCTGATCATGCCTCTTGTTCAACTTCTCTTCAACTTTTCAGGGCAAACTGATATGCTTCCTCCAAAGATATCATCCTCACCAAACTCAGTTCTTCTTGAATATTCAATCTCAGTCCATTGATGTATCTAGCCACTTTCTCCTTTCTTGCTTCACTATGTCCTGTCCTTATGATCATCTTATGAAATTCTTCAGTATATTCCTTCACAGGTTTCTCCTTTTGTCTTAGGTTTTGCAATCTCTTCAATAGTTCCAGTTCATAGTCAGCAGGTATAAATTGATTCTTCAATTTTGTCACCATCTTTTCACACTTTGTAATCTTTTCCTTTCCTCTTCTATTTCTATCCAACTAAACTTATTTCCACCATATAGCAGCATGTCCTTTCAGCTTTGTCTTTACAAATTTCACCTTCTCCAGATCTTCAACTTCTTCATACTCAAAGTATTCAAATCAATCAATCAATCAACTGCTCCATATTCAAATTGCCAGTATTGTTCGGTACATCAACTATAGGTCTTTTTCCAATCTTTGAAATAGCTCGGAACATCTTGACTTGGTCTGATTCTTCTTCTCCTTCATCTCCTATGGTTTCACCATTTTGTTCAGCAGATTGAAATTCTTCATCATCATCACTTTCAATATTAGGTCTATGTGTCAATCCTCTTCGCCTATCTTCTTCAACAACATCCAAGCAGACTTGCATGGTTTTCATCATCTCCATCATCTCATCCATTCTTCTAGCCATTGTTCCAACATCAGGGATTCTCCTCGGCGACATTTTCCTAGGATCAAGTGTAACTACCTCAATTTCGGTGATCAGGCTACAAGGTGACAACTGCCTCACAATCGGCGATCGGTTGCAACACAAGTAACCTGCCTTAGATTTGGTGATTTGTTCACAACAAGATCTTATGAAATTCCTTCACCAACTTCACTCAATTCACTCCCAAAGATTCAAACTTTCGCTCTGATACCACTTGGTGCAGTCATGGTTGGAGGGTTCACAAAATGAACTATCCAGGCCGTACAACTAGATTAAACACAATGGAGACAACTCAAAGATATAAAGCAAATGCAAATTCAATCATTCAGTATATCAAAGAATTCAAATACAAAGTGGCCAGCAACATGCGGGCTTACAATTAGGGCTCATAGGCCTGATTACATAATATGCACAAGATATAGCTTTGAAGCTCCTTGCAAAAGAATCCAAACTATCAAACTTGTAAATTATGCTAACTATCAATCACTACTTTCCTAGGCATCTATTACATCAATATATATCCTCTCTGGATCATAAGAGTCCTCCACGTCGGCCAAGGATCATTACAAACTCCAATGAAGAGTTGTAACGTGTGTACACAGATAGGTCAGACCCAAATGAATATAACTCGATCCCAAATGCATAGAATGATGTGCAGATCTCAAGGAAGGTCAGCCACGAACCATAAAACATTGAATGATGTGCAATTTAGCTCTACGAGTTATGAAATGCTCCGCAAGTCTTCTCCTTTAGTTGATGTCTGAGACTGTCAGGATGCTCTGTACTGAGAAAACAATCGATCTTCTGATAGCGATATCTTACCGGTACCTGATCCAAATGGTCTAAGATCTAGATATGATGTACATGAATGTGTTTAGATGCTAAGTCTAGCTCCATAAGATCTAAAATGCAACTGCGGTAGAATGCTGACCAAAATACAGAAACTGTTACTGACTGAACTGGAAACTGAAACAAACTAAAATGCAAACAAATTGAAATGCAAATATTTTTGGTTGATGCAAGATTGATCTTGAACCAAGGATGCTCCTGCATCAATAAACAAATCATTTTTCATTGAGATAGATCAAAATGTATCCATTTGCAGCCATGAATCAATCTAGGACAACCCAAAATCAATTTTGTTGCTTATGAACAACTTCACAAATCTAGCATTTTCCAATAATTTTATTAGTTTTTTCATCATTTTTGACTACCCATTTTGCATTTATGGTGACCTGGGATATTTTTGTGACCATTTGGATCCAGTAGGAGACTTTTATTTCATGTTTTTATGCCCTTTTTTTGCAAAAAGTGAGATTTTTGGGGGTTACTAGATATCAATGTGCAGTAGCATTAATTTGATGCAAAAGATGTTCTAAATCCATCCTAGCATGACAAAAATGCTTAACAGGATGTAAAGAATAATATTCAGATCAATTTCCTCAATTAAACCAAGTTTCATGCCTTAAAAAATAAGTTTTCCAGCCCAAATCATGAAAAAGCAGGGTTTTTTGGGTCTACTGGATAAGCGGGGAATTTCACTCCTGCAAGACATATCTTGCAGGAGGCAAAATTAGCACAATATCCTGTCATGTGGGAAATTCCCATTAACCTTTAAAATTGACTAAGTATAAGCTTGGCGGAGTTTTTTGAGGTCACCAGATAGCGGGGAAAATGGGTGGTGCCGGATATATCCTGCAGACCTTCATTTTAGCGCTAAGGTTTCTAGCGGGAAATTGGTTGGTACCAGATGGCGAGGATTTTTTATGTTACCGGACATATCCTGTAGGAGGCAAAATTAGCACAATGTCTAGTACAACATCTTTTTAGTGCAAACTGTAGTAGGGTTCATTTTTAGCGCAAACTGTAGTAGGGGTGAAAAATCCCTCCAGATTTTGAAATGCCCTGGGTGACAGTATATTTAAAAATATATTTAAGTATAAGAAATTTCTTATACTTTAAATTTTTTGAAATATACTGTCAAAATGTTTGAGATAGGTTTCGGATCCATAGGATTTAACATGCAGATTCTAGATTTTGGAGGATCCATCAGATTTTAGACATAACCAATTTTTTAGGATTTCAGGGCTTTAGACAGCCAAATTCAGGGTTTCAGGGACATGTGCAGGGTGAAAGCACAAAGACCCCTTAGTAAAACTTCGTGAAATTTGACATGATTTTACAATTCTAAGGCATGAAAAATAGGAATCCCAATATGATACCTCATGCAGTAGCAGTTTTAAGGACTATATCCAGTGACATAGGATTTTAGCACAAACTGAAACACACTTTTTTGGATTAAGTCGCACATTGAACTGTTCCAGTCTGTTAAAGATCTTGTCAAGTACTTCTAGATGCCCTTCTCTTGTGAGAGACTTTACTAGAATGTCATCGACGTAGTCTTCCATTATAGTATGCATCATATCGTGGAAGATCGTTGTCATGGCTCTTTGATATGTTGCCCCAGCATTTTTCAGACCAAACGGCATAACACACCAGTAGTAAGTGCCCCAAGGACATGTGAAGGCAGTTTTGTGTTGGTCCTCAGGTGCAATCTTTATTTGGTTATATCCCGAGAAACCGTCCATGAGTGACAACATAGTGTGTCCTGCCGTAAGGTCGACAATCATGTCTATGTTGGGCAAGGGGAAGTCATCTTTGGGACAAGCCTTGTTCAAGTCTCTGAAATCATTGCATATTCTGACCCTGCCATCTGGTTTAGCCACCGGTACTATATTCAAAACCCATTCAGGATAATCTATAGGCCTGATAAATTCGACGTCTAACAGCTTCTTTAGTTCCTCTTTTACCATGAGGGCCACATGCGGATGCATCTTTCTGAGTTTTTGTTTGATTGGTTTAGCTTCTGGAGCTAGAGATAGATGATGCATAATAAGATTTGGATCTAGCCCTAGCATGTCAGCATATGTCCATGCAAAGTTGATTTGTTTTCTTTTGAAGAAATCTGTAAATGTTGGTTTTTCATGTTCTGTTAGAGCCTTGGCCATGTGGACCATTCTTGGATTATCACCTGTGTTGACATTGATTGCCTCTGTTGGTTCTATCAAGATCGACGATCTTTCCTGATGTGTAAGATTGGGGAGAGGGTCAAGCCTTCCATCCTTCGATGCCTCAGAGAGGTTTTCACCGTTGGATACGTCTTTATTTTTACTATTTTGATGATCTAACACTGCTGCGAAGCAGTTTTCACCATTAGATCATTCTTTTATTTTAATGTTTTTATGACTGAAAGGCTTGGCTCTCTCTCCAAAATAGGCCTTCTCATTGAGTTCAATAGCATAGCCAGCTCTGTGGTCGCCTGCAGGTATGTGATCTCTAAGCTCAAGGTAATCGATGATTGCGTCATCGTTTTTGAAGGTGTCTAGTTCAGGGGTGGTACCTTCTAGGTCCCAGTCGATAAGTTTAGGGTGTACCAAAGGTAAAGGATCATTAGGTTGGTCTAGTTCAGTGGTGTTGATGGTTAGGACAGAGTTATTGAAGGAGTGGACAAAGTCTGCGATGGTACTCTCTATTAGTGGGTCCGTCAAGGGGGGAAACATTCCTTCCTCATGATTTTCACTATTGTTGCTATGCGGGTCAGACTCTAATGGCCTAGCCCTTGGACCTTGTCCCTCATTGTCATGGGTTGTGTCGTACTCGTGGACAACATCAATATCCTTCTCGTCACAAGACATCTCAGAGAGGCTATCCCATTCATACTCGTTAGAATCAGTTTCGCTCCCCAGTTGCATTCGTTGAATTTGTTCAACCAGATTACTAGTAGAGGTTTCTGGTTGTTTTCCTTTCTTCTTGTTGGTTCTGTTGTTTCTTGGTGCTCCAGTGTAGCCTAGCCCTGTAGTGTCTCGGGCTATTAAGGTATGAGGTTGGATGGGTTCAGTGATGCCATCCTTTCTTGAACCCAGTGGACCGTGTCCTTCATACCCCATTCTTTGTAGCATTTGAAAGCCTTGACCATATTGTGCTGTTTGTATAATGGGATGGTCATGTTGTTTTGAGGAGCTAGCTTCATCCTTGTATAGCCATTGTAGGATATCTTTTTCATCACTTTCATCTTCTAGGCTTCCCCATTTCACAAATGGTCCTTTGGTTGGCTTCTCTGCTGTTGATGTTTTTAAGATAGGTCTCCAATAGGATTGAGGAGATAGAGGTAGTTGTGCCAAGCAGAGGGACTGAGATACCGTGTATTCACCCAGGCCATTATCTTTGAGTTGGAGTTTGGGTTGAGATGCCCCTGAAGAAGAAGCAAGTGTAGTTGGGTCAACATGAGAGGAGGAAGAAGCAGAGGCACGGTTATTGGGGATCACAACTTCTGGTTTGGGCTGAATGGAGTTGTAGTATTGATAGGGGTTAGGATCACCTTGGATGGTGATCTCTTGTCCTTCATGTGGGAACTTGATACATTGATGGTATGTAGAAGGTACTGCTTTCAAAGCGTGGATCCATGGTCGCCCAAGAAGAATGTTGTACGCCAGCTCCATGTCAAGGACTTGACAAGTTACATCTTTCACTATGGGGCCCACCCTAATTGGTAGGGTAACAATTCCTTTAGACGTTCTTTCTTCCTCATCATAGGCTTTTATGGTGATTTTTCTTTTCGGATCTATAGCCTTCTCTGAAAACCCCAATGTAAGGATTAGCTTCAATGTGCAGATATTCAAACCAGCCCCTCCATCTATTAGGACTCTTTTGATCTTATGCTTGTGTATGAAAGCTTCAATGTGAAGGGAGGCGTTATGGGGTTAAGTGATAGACATATCATCCTTCTCAGTGAATGATAGGGAGTATGGTGAGGTGATGTGACCGACCATAGTTTGGAATTGTTCTTCAGCTAGGTTCGTGGGAACGAAGGCTTCTGCTAAGGCTTTGTCAAGTATAGACCTATGAGAAGGAGACAGACGCAGAAGTTCCAACATGGAGATGTGTGCAGGTGTTTTGTGGGGTTGATCCACGATACTGTATTGACAGGGCGGGGGAGCGGAAGCTCCTCTAAGGGTGACCTTGTTACTACGGGTAGTAACGTTGCAATCTGGATCCTTGTTGATAGTGATCACATTGATGTGTGAATCACCTTCTGAGTTATGGTTAACAACATAGTCGAAGCTAACATTTGTGTAGTTTGTGTTGTTAGAGCCACTGTTATTTCTGTTGGAAGGTCCTCCCTGCTCGTAGTTAGGAAGAGGATCCTTGAATGCTTGATGATCGTTGTTGGAGGTATGTCTGTGAGATTGTCCGTTGACGGATATTTTGTTTTGCTCTATTAAGTCTTGGATTATATGCTTGAGTGTAATACAATCATGTTTTGTGCTCCTTGTTTCGGTGGTATTCGCAAAAATCATTGTCGTTCCACCAACGGGGTTTGACCTTTGGTTCGTACTCTCATGCTGAGGGAAGCGTTATGAGATTGTTGGCGATTAGCTTCCGTAGGGTAGTTTCTAGTGACTCATCCAAAGGTGTGAACATTCTCCTAGGTTGAAAGTTGGTAAACCTAGATTCGGTATTTCGTGGTTTGTCTTGCGGGGGGTTATTTTGAGGTGTTGATAGATTGAAAATTGGTTGCTTAGGTGCCACATTTTTTGCATCAACCACCCCGTCGTTCACAACATTCTTGTTTTTCGTCCATAATCTAGGTTTGTCATAGTGAGGGGGAAATCTGGTTATTCAAATCAATGAAAAATGAACCCAAACACCTACAGAATCTGAAGATAAAAGAGATAAAAACAAATAGCAATAGTACCTTCACCTTTTACCTTTCGCCTTCTGTAGTTCGCCTATCTTCGTTTGATCTTGATTGTGAAGCCCTCAGAAGCTGTTTGCTTGCTTGCTTGTTAAAGATGACAAATGAAGAATGGCTTGGATACTTGTGTATTTGAAGATGAGCTTCAAATACAGAAATGGATGAGGAAGTGATAATGCTCAAATGGGAGTAGGGGTGCCAAAGGCGTGCTTGTATTCCTGCAGCGTAAGTTTGCACAAAATGAGAGATTATGAAATAAGAGAAGAAGTTGTATTTATAGAAAAAGGTGAGGGAAGATCAATGGTTGAGAAGAAAAGAAAAGATCAACGGAGGAGGCTTGTTGAGGAACGTGCAACCAACAGAAGGACACATGTCATTCCAAAAGCAGTTTAGTTGAGTTAACTCCTCTCTTGATGAGGATAAGATTTGATTTTCTTAAATTAGAATTTATTTTTCTAATTTAAGAGAAGATTTGCTTTAGAAGATGCTTTAAAAGTGATTTTGCTTTTGTAACTCAGAGTTTTGCTTTTGTGTGACAAGAGGAAAGTTATTTTTGGAAGATAAGAATGATTTTTCAAAGAGATAAGAAAGCATAATTAAATAAAAGATTTATTTAATTATTTTTGTGGATATTTGAGAAGAATAAATAAAATATAGAAATATATTTTATTTTGTGAGGATTCCAGATTTTATTTAAATAAAATTTGCATTTTATTTAAATTTGGAAGAATAAAGATTTTAATTAAATAATTAAAATTATTTATCTATTTTAGAAGAATGAAGTTGGTGTAGGAGACTTTTAATTAATTAAATAAAATGTAATTTATTTAATTAAATGAGAAGGGATGAATCAAATAAATAAGTAAATGTATTTATTTATTGATAGAAGAATGTGAATGATGAAATAAATATTTAAAATATTTATTTAAGTAGAGTCATGCCAATTTTAGGTGTATACATTTTGCCCCTCTTTGAAGCAATGTGTTTTATCAAATTGTTTCAAAGAATAAGAATTTTTGACAGTGATACATGCCCCAGTTTGCCCCTGGTACAAGTTTAATGACAGGATGCCCCCTCGAGAGATTGGACGGGAAGAAGACAGAAGGGCGTGAGATGGACAATCTCATGAAGAAGAAGGTGAAGGATGGGTTAGGGTGGAGAAAAATGGGATATGGTTTAGAGAAAAAGACATGGGAAGTAGCCACAGACGTCATGCAGTTAGGTACAGGTCATTTGCTGTATAGAGGAGCTAGGTCCACATATGCTATTCATTTGTCCACTTGTCCATAGTTGATTTGTCCTCTAGAGAGCTTAGGAGAGCATGACAGTCAGAGAGTTGGATATTCCGTGCGAGGAGCATTGGTTTGAGAGGATTCGACGATTCGATCGGCCAGCAAAGGCAGGACCCCCAGTATGTGTTTCTTCAAAACTTGACAAAAGTTGATTTTTATGCGTATTAATGGCTAGGGAATCCAACTGAAACAAATGCACAAAAACACCTGTGTTGCGCACATGCGCGCCGAAATGGCGCATGCATTGCGGAATTGCGCATTTACACCGCGAAGTGGCGCATTTTTGCATTTTGCGCATTTGAGCCATGAATTTGCGCATTTGTTTGAATTTACACTTTTGAGCTGTTAAGTGGCGCATACGTCAGGAAATTGCGCATGTGTTTTAAACGGGCGCATTTGCTAGGGTTGCGGATCCCCGAAATGGCACATTTGCTTGGAAATTGCGCATTTGATATGGGAAGTGGCGCATGTGTCAGAATGGCACATACGCGTCAGAAAGTGGCGCATTCACGGTGAATTGGCGCTTTTGGTATGAAATGGCACATTTGCCACCTGGATTGGTGCATTTGCACTTTAGGAAAATCAGTTGACTTAACGAAATTAACCTAATTGGCATCCTGATCGATGCGGCAATTGATTAGCGATCTCTAAGATTGCCGAGAATCTAGTCAAGAGATGATATGCTGTTTTGATTAATTTGATATGTTAAGCCAATGATAGGATAGCTTGATTGCTTTGAGTAGGTCTAATATGGATATGGATTTCACTGACAGTATGCGTTACTTGGTTGCAAGAGGACATTCGGGATGTTCTTACATTGCGTGAGCAGTTTCCGTTGCCATTGTTGCAGCGATATATGCTGACCAAGATGGATCGGGAGGTTCTAGGTGCTATGGGTTTGTATCATGTGCTCTTCATGCCCAAGGTTCGCATGAACCGGGTGATGGTGACTGCAGCCGTGGAGCAATTTCACAGCGAGGATGGGACCTTCCATCTTCCGACGGGGGAGATGACCATTACTCTGGAGGACGTCTATCAGATTCTGCACCTCCCTATTTAGGGAGAGTTGGTTGAGTACGAGTCACAGTGTGACGCAGGGCTGGAGGAGTGCAGGCATGTTTTTGACGATCCAGAGTTGGTGGGGGAGGAGATCTCGTGGCAGGACATGCATGACTGCTATGACTACTTCCCGGGCATAGTGGCTAGACTGATCGGTGGTGTAGTATGCCCCGATAGGAGTTCGCACGGCTTCCCCATTGGCTGGGGACAGGTACTAGAGAGGATGATGATAGACGGGACGTGATATGCTTGGGGTGTGTGCATGCTTGCACACCTATACAGAGACATGCATTAGGCAGTGTACCACCGAGGCTCTGGTTTATCAGCAGGCGCGTCTCTCTTACAGTTTTGGTTGTGGGAGCACATTGCTATCACATGGCCGATATGTGTCTTTCACAGGCAGAGGGGTGAGCCTTATAGTTACAGTTATGCATGGGTTATTTCCTAGCACAGGCTGGAGAGGCTTGAGTACTGGAGGCATGCCTTTGATGGATTAGATGCAGTTGTTTGGCGGCCGTATATTGACTGTGAGGTATGGGACAACGAGGCAGATGAGTTGCCTTATTACTTGCAGACGAGATGGCTTATTGGCAGGACTCGGTACATTTTGGAGTGGCAGATTGTCAGCCGAGTTCAGAGACAGTTTGGCCTTGTGCAGGGTAGACCGCAGGGCGAGGCACGCTTCGCCAGGACTCATGCAGAGAGGTATAGGTGGGGTCCTGTGGCATCTTACGAGGAGGCATTGGCTGATTTTCAGCAGATTCCCTATGCAGCCTGGCTAATGAGGAGAGACATAGTAGATGCTGGAATGATGCCAGACTATGAGGAGTGGTTCGTGGCACACCCATTCCCGAGATACTCAGGGCTAGGTGAGGTGGTCCTCGTTTAGACGAGGGCGATTTAGCGGATGAGGCGCAGCTGGCAGGGGGAGGGGAGGACGGAGGAGGAGGAGGAGGGAGCAGGGAGACGATGGGGGAGCGAGACAGAGGCAAAGGGTTGGAGAGGGACCTGTGGGCCAGTAGGCAGTTGGGCAGGTACAGGCACAGGTGGTCCAGCGAGAGATTGCACGGAGACAGATGCCGCCGCTACAGCAGGTGGTACAGCCGATACAGGCACAGGTGCCAGTGCAGCAGGTGGCACAGGCAGAGCAGGCTCCACAGCCTGATGTGCAGCAGCAGGTTTTGGTTGGACTACAGAGCTAGGTTAGGTAGCTGAGGGCTCACCTAAGAGCTGTGGAGTCAGGGAGAGAGTCAGATGCGACTTGGATATCAGAGTTGTCGAGGGAGAGAGATGCAGCCTTAGCTAGCATGAGGGCTATGAGGTCAGAGAGAGATGCAACCATGATGGCCATGGGCACAGATGGGACTTCCAGTTTTTTGGTTTCACAGGTGCAGCAGGCACAGGCCCAGGTGGTCTAGGTGCAGGGTGAGTTGACTAGAGCCCAGGCCCAGGCCCAGTATTATAGAGGGTTATACCATGGAGCTGTGTCTGTAGAGCATCGTGCACCCAGCTTCAGGACTCAGTCGGAGGCAGCTCAGAGAGTAGGTGCATCACAGTCTATAGGATTAGTGAGGGGTCCCCAGCAGTCAGGGGGAGGTAGAGGAGAGGGCAGTGCAAGGAGCAGTGTGCCCCGACAGCAGGGTTAGGCAGCCCTGGATACTTGCACCATTCTTCGATTGTATCGTAGCACATTTGCGATGGCTGAGATGGCCTGTATATGTATTATTTTTGCCCCAAGACATGTATCGCCATTTTTGTTGTACTTTGTATACACTTATGATATGACTATGAGAGATTGGACAGAGATTTGTGATATATTGTACATTTGGACATGTTTTTGATGGTTTATATGATGATGCAGTGATTGATATTCTATATGCTCATGTGTTCTATGTTGATATGCTATGGATGCAATCTATCTGATGATGTTGTATGTGATGCGGACTAAATGAATGATTTTGATTTATGCAAATGTGAATGTGGATGGATATGATTTATGCAGTTCTATATGTATGTGACCTATGTTTTTGATTTTCTTTGGATGTGATATATGGATGCACATGTATGTGGACAACCTAATGTATGTATGGAAAATGATTTGATCATGTGGATGACTATCTCATACAATGTGATATGCAACTTATATGCTATGTTTTTGATATGTCCAAATGTACTCAATCGACACAACGATGATATAGACGAGTGGAATAGAAGAAGATGAAGAAATATTGACTTTTGGTTGATATACTGCAGGATTTGCTTTATTGCATGGATGATATGGATTTGTTGGATATGAGATGGATACGGATGTGGATTTTGTCATCTTTGCAAGGCTTTTTGCTTTCATCATCGAGCACTTTTTGGTATTTTCCGCTTTTTGAAATGTGGTAAGAAAATACAAGCATCTAGGTATAATTAGACCGAGCTGCCTTGAACGTTCCTTACATGGATTTTGATATAGCAAGTTGATACAAGCATCTAGTCAAACTTGAATCTAGATGACCTGAGTACTTCTTGCTTTTCGACAGACAAGGATTGCCCCTTTTCATGTTTAGACCTCGGAGTCCTCGATGATCTTTTGTTGATCATGTTGTTAGACGAAAGTCATCACATTACTAAGGTTTAATCCACAAGCAGCAGATAAAGAAAACAATTATGCCCCCATCATAGCATCTCTAGCTTTTGGCATCCTTGAGTAGCATAGGAAGACATAATGACAAAAATTTGAGACTTTGTAAATTAACCTGTTGACAAAACTTCTTTGCATTAGATGTGTCTTTTGCCATAATTGATATAGAATCAGTCTTAGTGTCTTGATATGGTGCTGCGCTTTGTTTAGGACAGGTTGATGTTTTGAGTCAAGGACTTTTGTTGTTGGGTAGCTTGCTTTGCTGCTCTTGCTTGTCTAGTGAAAGGTATCGCAATCCTTATTGGTATCCTCTTAGAACAGTGGCATTCAAGAATCCAAATCCGCAACTAGGTTGAGGAGTTGCCCCCAGTTTAGACAAGGATCAGCTTATTATGAGTGAGACGATAGACAGACATGGAGAGACGGACCCTAAGGGACTGACCTAGTGCCTCGGGGGCTCATTGCTAAATGGCCTTGCCTACGTGACGATGCAAAGGCAACGTAGTTCAGGGTAAACCCTAGCGGACCTAAGACCTAGGCGATGGCAAGGTGGTGCAGAAATAGCACAGACTCAGGTTGACAGAAGGACTAGACATGGAACGGACGGGACAATGGAGTGGAGAGAAGTAAAGTGAAGCCTCGGGGGCGCTTTGAGAATGGCCTTGACTACATGATAACTCAGAGGCGACGTAGTTCGACAACGGTTCAACGGACTAGTTCAAGATGAACGATATGATGGACACAAGAGACATGAAGCCAGAACAGGTGGAGGAAGTGGTTTGTCACAGGTAGCGCCTGTTTACCAGGTTTTCACCACTTGCTTTTATTTGCATGAGAAGCTAAAAGTACACATGATGCCTGTTTGCCAGGTTTTCACAATGGTACCTATCCTAGGCACCTATTTTCCAGGTTTTCACTGTAGGATGATTTTTTTGTTAATTTCTCCTTTTTTTGATTTTTTTGTTCTGTTTTTGATCACTTTTTTGATTTTTTGGATTTTTCCAGGACTCCCTTACATTGGGGTTTTCAGGTATAGAACTTGCGAAGGTGCATGCTGTTGATAGGGTCATCGAATAGTTCACCTTCGGATGTAGCCAATTGATATGGCCCCGATCCATAAGCTGTGATGACGACATAGGGACCCAGCCAGTTAGGTTCAAACTTTCCTTTTTTTTCTTTGTCTTGCTGATTTCTGGGATTTTATCTTAGGACTAGTTCACCGACTTGGAATATCTGGGGTTTTACTTTGTGATTGTAGCTTCTGGACATGTGTTGCGGATATGCTTTCAAGTGGTTAAAGGCTTGTTGCCTTCGTTCTTCGAGCAGCTCTAATTCTTGGAGTCTGGTTACTCTGTACTCTTCATTTGATATGAGGCCTTTTAATGAGACTCGCAAGGATGGGATCTCGACTTCAATGGGCAAGATAGCTTCAGATCCATAGACTAGGGAGTATGGTGTTGTACCTGTGGGTGTGCGGATGCTTGTGCGGTAGGCCCACAGTGCAGGATTCAGTTGGACATGCCAGTCACGGCTAACATCATTGACAGTTTTCTTGAGGATTTTTAGAATGGTTTTATTTGATGCCTCAGCTTGGCCGTTACCTTGTGGGTAGTAAGGAGTTGAGAAGCGGTGCTGGATATGGAATTTGTCGCATAGTTCCCTGACATCTTGATTTTTGAAGGGTCGTCCATTATCCGTGATGATGGATGAAGGGACACCATAACGACAAATGATATAGTTTAGGATAAACGAGGCAATTTGTTTGCCTGTGATGTTGGCTAGAGGCACGGCTTCAATCCACTTCGTGAAGTACTCCATGGCAGTGATAATGAATTTATGGCCGCTTGAGGAAGGAGGGTGGATCTTGCCCACTAAGTCGAGTCCCCATTAACACAAAGGCTAAGGAGTTGTCAATGGCTGTAGCTCTTGCGCTGGTGCGTGTATCAGGTTCCCATGGATTTGGCACTTTTTGCATTTCTTTACAAACTGATAGGAGTCTTGTTCCATTGTTGGCCAATAGTATCCCATGCATATGAGTTTCTTGGCTAGGGTAGGGCCACTAGAGTGAGCCCCGCATATTCCATCGTGTATTTCGCTTAGAGCAGTTTGATATTCCTCTCTATCTAGACACCTAAGGAGAGTACCATCGAGACCTCGGCGATACAGGGTGTTAGCGAAAATGGCATACCAGGATGCCTGCCGGATGAAGGTTCTTTTCTAGTTATGGGAGAGGTTGGGTGGGAGGGTATTCTCTTTTAGATAGGCAAATATTTTACCATAGAGAGGGGAATCGGTTCCTATGATGTGGCATATGATATGGGAATCTGGAGTGTCATAAGCAGGACAGGAGACTGGCTCTACTAAGAACTCATATCGTGTTTGATTGCCTGGAATGTCGAGGAGAGATGCGATTGTAGCCATTGCGTCTGCAGCTTTATTCTCGATCCTTGGTATCTGTTCAAATGACATCTTGATGAAATATTCCTTGTAGTCATCTACCATTCGTTTGTAAGGAATCAGTTTCTCATCCTTCATTTGGTAATCGTCATTTACTTGGTTGATGACAAGTTGTGAGTCACCATAGACTTGAAGTTCTTTGATGTTCCACTCAACTGCTAGCTTGATACCGATGACCAGAGCTTCGTATTCCACTACGTTGTTAGTGCAAGGGAACATTAATCTGTATGACTTTGGAATAGTGTCGCCATTAGGTGTGATTAATAAGATACCTGCCCCCGATCCATGTTGAGTGTAGGAGCCATCAAAGTACATTTTCCAGTTTGCTGTGTTGACGTGGAAGATAGACTCATCTGGAAATTCAAAGCTCAGGGGCTTGTCAGCCGTTAAAGGTGCCTCTACTAGTTGATCTACAAGCACTTGTCCTTTTATCGCTTTTCTATCCACATATTCGATGTCGAACTCACTGAGAAGCATGACCCATTTAGATAATCTACCTGTTAAGGCAGCCTTGTTGAGTAAGTATTTCAGTGGATCAATCTTTGCCACCAGTTTAACAGAGTGTGACAACATGTAATGTCTCCATTTTTGTGAGGCAAATACAATAGCTAGACATGCTCTTTCTATTGGTGTGTATTGCAACTCATATCCAACGAGTCTTCGACTGATGTAGTAGATAGCCTGTTCTTTTCCATCAAAGTTCTGTTGAGCAATGAGAGCTCCCAAAGCCGTCAGTGTAGCTGAGATATATAGTAATAGAGGCTTGCCCTGAATTGGTGGCATTAATACTGGTGGCTTCATGAGATATTCCTTTAGTTGTTGAAATGCCTGCTCACATGACTCGTTCCATTTGAAGGGTACATTTTTGTGTAGCAGATGAGAGAATGGGTGGCACTTGTCTGCCAGTTGGGAAATGAACCGTCTAATAGATTGTAGTTTGCCCTGTAGGGATCTCAATTGAGTCAAATTTTTAGGAGGTGGCATCTCCATTATGGCCTTCACCTTGGCGGGATCAACTTCAATACCATTTGCAGACACTATGTATCCCAGTAGTTTTCCTGATGTAACCCCAAACACACACTTTTTTGGATTAAGTCGCACATTGAACTATTCCAGTCTGTTAAAGATCTTATCTAGTACTGCTAGATGCCCTTCTCTTGTGAGAGACTTTGCTAGAATGTCATCACCGTAGTCTTCCATTATAGTATGCATCATGTCGTGGAAGATTGTTGTCATGGCTCTCTGATATGTTGCCCCAGCATTCTTCAAACCAAACGTCATAACACACCAGTAGTAAGTGCCCCAAGGACATGTGAAGGCAGTTTTGTGTTGGTCCTCGGGTGCAATCTTTATTTGGTTATATCCCAAGAAACCGTCCATGAGTGACAGCATAGTGTGTCTTGCCATAAGATTGACAATCATGTCTATGTTGGGCAAGGGGAAGTCATCTTTGGGACAAGCCTTGTTCAAGTCTTTGAAGTCATTGCATATTCTGACCCTGCCATCTGGTTTAGCCACCAGTACTATATTCGAAACCCATTCAGGATAGTCTATAGGCTTGATAAATCCGACGTCTAACAGCTTCTTTAGTTCCTCTTTTACCATGAGGGCCACATGCGGATGCATCTTTTTGAGTTTTTGTTTGACTGGTTTAGCTTTCGGAGCTAGAGATAGATGATGCATGATAAGATTTGGATCTAGCCCTGGCATGTCAGCATATGTCCATGCAAAGTTGATCTATTTTCTTTTGAAGAAATCTGTAAATGCTAGTTTTTCATGTTCTGTTAGAGCCTTGGCCATGTGGACCATTCTTGGATTATCACCTGTGTTGACATTGATTGCCTCTACTGGTTCTATCAAGATCGACGATCTCTCCTGATGTGTAAGATTTGGGAGAGGGTCAAGCCTTCCATCCTTCGGTGCCTCAAAGAGGTTTTCACTGTTGGATACGTCTTTATTTTTACTATTTTGATGATCTAACACTACCACGGAGTGGTTTTCACCGTTAGATCGTTCTTTTATTTTGATGTTTTTATGAGTGAAAGGCTTGGCTCTCTCTCCAAAATAGGCCTTCTCATTGAGTTCAATAGCATAGCTAGCTCTGTGGTCGCCTACAGGTATGTGATCTCTAAGCTCAAGGTAATCGATGATTGCGTCATCATTTTCGAAGGTGTCTAGTTCAGGGGTGGTACCTTCTAGGTCCCAGTCGATAAGTTCAGGGTGTACCAAAGGTAAGGGATCATTAGGTTGGTCTGGTTCAGTGGTGTTGATGGTTAGGATAGAGTTATTGAAGGAGCGGACAAAGTCTGTGATGGTACTCTCTATTAGTGGGTCCATCAAGGGGGGAAACATTCCTTCCTCATGATTTTCACTATTGTTGCTATGCGGGTCGGACTCTAATGGTCTAGCCCTTGGACCTTGTCCCTCGTTGTCATGGGTTGGGTCGTACTCGTGGACAACATCAATATCCTTTTCATCACAAGACATTTCAGAGAGGCTATCCCATTCATACTCGTTAGAATCAGTTTCACTCCCCATTTGCATTCTCTGAATTTGTTCAACCAGATTGCTAGTAGAGGTTTCTGGTTGTTTGCCTTTCTTCTTGTTGGTTCTGTTGTTTCTTGGTGCTCCAGTGTAGCCTAGCCCTATAGTGTCTCGGGTTGTTAAGGTATGAGGTTGGATGGGTTTAGTGATGCCATCCTTTCTTGAACCAAGTGGACTGTGTCCTTCATACCCCATTCTCTGTAGTATTTGAAAGCCTTGACCGTACTGTTCTGTTGGTAGAGTGGGATGGTCATGTTGCATTGAGGAGCTAGCTTCATCCTTGTATAGCCACTGTAGGATATCTTTTTCATCACTTTCATCTTCTAGGCTTCCCCATTTTACAAATGGTCCTTTGGTTGGCTTCTCTGCTGTTGATGTTTTTAAGATAGGTCTCCCATAGGATTGAGGGGATAGAGGTAGTTGTGCGAAGCAGAGGGATTGGGATACCGTGTATTCACCCAAGCCTTTATCTTTGAGTTGGAGTTTAGGTTGAGATGCCCTTGAAGAAGAAGCAAGTGTAGCTGGGTCAACATGAGAGGAGGAAGAAGCAGAGGCACGGTTATTGGGGATCACAACTTCTGGTTTGGGCTGAATGGAGTTGCAGTATTGATAGGGGTTAAGATCACCTTGGATGGTGATCTCTTGTCCTTCATGTGGGAACTTGATACGTTGATGGTATGTAGAAGGTACTACTTTCAAAGCGTGGATCCATGGTCGCCCAAGAAGAATGTTGTACGCTAGCTCCATGTCAAGGACTTGACAAGCTACATCTTTCACTATGGGGCCCACCCTGATTGGTAGGGTAACAATTCCTTTAGACGTTCTTTCTTCCTCATCATAGGATTTTATGGTGATTTGTCTTTTCGGATCTATAGCCTTCTCTGAAAACCCCAATGTAAGGATTAGCTTCAATGTGCAGATATTCAAACCAACCCCTCCATCTATTAGGACTCTTTTGATCTTGTGCTTGTGTATGAAAGCTTCAATGTGAAGGGAGGCATTATGGGGTTGAGTGATAGACATATCATCCTTCTCAGTGAATGATAGGGAGTGCGGTGAGGTGATGTGACCGACCATAGTTTGGAATTGTTCTTCAGCTAGGTTCGTGGGAACGGAGGCTTCTGCTAAGGCTTTGTCAAGTATAGACCTATGAGAAGGAGACAGACGCAGAAGTTCCAACATGGAGATATGTGTAGGTGTTTTGTGGGGTTGATCCACGATACTGTATTGACCAGGCGGGGGAGCGAAAGCTCCTCTAAGGATGACCTTGTTACTATGGGTAGTAATGTTGCAATTCAGATCCTTGTTGATAGTGATCACATTAATGTGTGAATCACCTTCTGAGATATGGTTAACAACATAGTCAAAGCTGACATTTGTGTAGTTTGCGTTGTTAGAGCCACTGTTATTTCTATTGGAAGGTCCTCCGTAGTTAGGAAGAGGATCCTTGAATGCCTGATGATCGCTGTTGGAGGTATGTCCGTGAGATTGTCCGTTGATGGATATTTTGTTTTGCTCTATTAAGTCTTGGATTATATGTTTGAGTGCAATACAATCATTTGTCTTGTGCCCCCTATTTCGGTGGTATCCGCAAAAATCATTGTCGTTCCACCAACGGGGTTTGACCTTTGGTTCGTACTCTCATGCTGAGGGAAGCGTTATGAGATTGTTGGCAATTAGCTTCTGTAGGGCAGTTTCTAGTGACTCATCCAAAGGTGTGAATGTTCTCCTAGGTTGAATGTTCGTAAACCTAGATTCGGTATTTCATGGTTTGTCTTGCGGGGGGTTATTTTGAGGTGTTGATAGATTGAAAATTGGTTCCTTAGGTGCCGCATTTTTTGCATCCACCACCCCGTCGTTCACAACATTCTTGTTTTTCATCCAAAATCTAGGTTTGTCATTGTTGGTGTTGGTATTGGGAGAGTCTTTATAGAGCTTGATTTGACCTTTTGCGATTAGGGCTTTTTCTATGATGAGGCCCGTCTCAATGACCTTGATAAAAGATGTAGGACATTGGATTTGGATTTGGTAACTTAGGTCCGTTTGCAGATTGTGGACAAACATTTCTAGCATTTGTTTCTCTGGTATTTGGTGTGGGCACTTGCTTGCCAGTTGTCTCCATCTCTGTAAGAAGGCAGCGAAAGATTCTCCTCCTTTCTATTTGGTGTTACAGAGATCCAATATTGAGATGTCGTGCTTAATATTGTATGAGAAGTGGGTGACAAATTGGTTGACAATTTCATTGAATGTTTTAATACCAGGTGGCAGTCTAGAGAACCAATCCATGGCTTGTCCTCCCAAGCTCCGTGGAAATAGTCGCATAAGGTAGGTGTCGTTATGTGCGACCTCTAGACAAGCAGCATTGAACTCTTTGATATGATCTCTTGGATCGCCCTTCCCTCGATACTTATCAAATTTAGGCACCTCAAATATTGAGGGGAAGGGAATCATGATTAAGGACCTATCAAAAGGATATGGTGAAATATCCTCTAGGGTGTAGTTTTTAGTCGATGTTCCCGTTTTCATGTCTGACATTTGTTGTTGGAGAGCTTTGACTTTTTGGTTCACTAGGCTTAGGGCATCCAAGGAGTCAATTGTTGTTTTGCTCTTATCCATGGGTATTTCACCTTGTCTACTTCCTTCTGGGTTTCTCTCTTCTTCAGTTTCTCTTAGAGCCTCTACATCATAACCTTTAGGAAGTTTTACTCCTAGGTTTTCTAGGTGTAAGAAGAATTTTGTAGGGTCTTGTGCAAGTACCCCATCTAATAGGCGTTGAAATTTTGGGTCATGTTGCAGTTTGAGGATCTCTTCCATGGAGGGTTCTTCGTCGCTTTCGTGACCGTCAAAAATACTTTTCTCTCCCATTTCTAACTGCTTTTGTTTTTGTAATCTTGTCAAGACCATGCAAGGTAGTAAAGAGATGGGATGGAGTAAGATTGGAAGATTTGAGCAAGATGCTAGAATGAAACAAAGTTTTAGCAAGGTTCTTCTTAGATCTAGGTGGTATCGAACAAAGTGGGATATACAAAAGCGATAGTCAAAAGCTAGGATGTTAGGAATCCGTTGCTTGATGTTGACTAGCGTTTGCACCACCCCCTAGTGGAGTTCCAAAAGGATAAAAAGAATGACAAGTCTAGCACTTTGATCACCCAGTTAAGGGGAGAGCATAAGCCTATTGTCATTCGTAAGCACAGAAAACAATTGTTCACCCAACCTAGTTAAAATAAAAAAACTAAATGGGTTAAGCTAATTTGTGCACTCACACGATTGTTAACTTGAAAAGTGATTAATCATGTAGCATTGTTCATTTCCCATTTGTTAACTTTGAAAGTGATTAATCATAGCATTGTTCATTTCCCGTTTGTAGAAGATAGCAGTGATTAAACTAGAAAATAAATCCACACTGCAAGATAGCAATTTAGTCCAATTACTTCCTTCCTAGTTAGGGACTATGTGTAGTTTGTCATGAAATGCATTTGATTACTTCACCCCTAGTTAGGTTAGATGAACTAAGCAAAATATCTAGATGACCTAATCCAACCACTATTCCTACAAAATAGACGTTAGTTCCAGCATACAAAAATCAGAAAACCTAAAACAGAAATCAGAAGACAGATGTGCAACACTGCAGCCTGAATGCACAGAAACAAGGAGTGTGCGGCTTTTTGAACAAAAGCGCAAATACAGAGATCAAATGCACAAAAATATGAGGTATAGGCGCAAAAACAGTAGATGCGCAAAAGGATGAGGTGAATGCACAAAAAGGCAGGGTAAATGCATAACTTAGACAGACGCGCAA
Source organism: Cunninghamia lanceolata (assembly GCA_027924645.1). Classification (NCBI taxonomy): domain Eukaryota; kingdom Viridiplantae; phylum Streptophyta; class Pinopsida; order Cupressales; family Cupressaceae; genus Cunninghamia; species Cunninghamia lanceolata. The sequence continues at coordinate 2,467,197 of BSBN01001378.1, forward strand.
GTTCACAGAGTATATGCGCAAATTGATTTCAGAGGCTGAAGTTGAGGGTGTATGCGCAACTTCAGAGGTTGGATGTGCAACTGCGGAGGTCAGATGTGTCACTTGGTCAGATGCGCAAAAGTAGATGGTGAATGCACAAATCAGGAGGTCAGATGCGCCATTTCATCAGATGCGCCATGTGAATGCACAAAGCAGATGTGTTGTTTTAGAAACCGAATGCACAAAAACTCTGTCAGAGACCTGTGCATCACCTGTACGGACCTGTCTTCACGAAAACTTAGATTTTTTTGATTAGTAGAGGGGCAAGGGCCCCACGGTGGGCGCCAAAATGTGAGGGGGAAATCTGGTTATTCAAATCAATGAAAAATGAACCCAAACACCTACAGAATCTGAAGATAAAAGAGATAAAAACAAATAGTAATAGTACCTTCACCTTTTACCTTTCGCCTTCTGTAGTTCACCTATCTTCGTTTGATCTTGATTGTGAAGCCCTCAGAAGCTGTTTGCTTGCTTGCTTGTTAAAGATGACAAATGGAGAATGGCTTGGATACTTGTGTATTTGAAGATGAGCTTCAAATACAGAAATGGATGAGGAAGTGATAATGCTCAAATGGGAGTAGGGGTGCCAAAGGTGTGCTTGTATTCCTGCAGCGTAAGTTTGCACAAAATGAGAGATTATGAAATGAAGAGAAGAAGGTTGTATTTATAGAAAAAGGTGAGGGAAGATCAATGGTTGAGAAGAAAAGAAAAGATCAACGGAGGAGGCTTGTTGAGGAACGTGCAACCAACAGAAGAAGGACACATGTCATTCCAAAAATAGTTTAGTTGAGTTAACTCCTCTCTTGATGAGGATAAGATTTGATTTTCTTAAATTAGAATTTATTTTTCTAGTTTAAGAGAAGATTTGCTTTAGAAGATGCTTTAAAAGTGATTTTGCTTTTGTAACTCAGAGTTTTGCTTTTGTGTGACAAGAGGAAAGTTATTTTTGGAAGATAAGAATGATTTTTCAAAGAGATAAGAAAGCATAATTAAATAAAAGATTTATTTAATTATTTTTGTGGATATTTGAGAAGAATAAATAAAATATAGAAATATATTTTATTTTGTGAGGATTCCAGATTTTATTTAAATAAAATTTGCATTTTATTTAAATTTGGAAGAATAAATATTTTAATTAAATAATTAAAATTATTTAATTATTTTAGAAGAGTGAAGTTGGTGTAGGAGACTTTTAATTAATTAAATAAAATGCAATTTATTTAATTAAATGAAAAGGGATGAATCAAATAAATAAGTAAATGTATTTATTTATTGATAGAAGAATGTGAATGATGAAATAAATATTTAAAATATTTATTTAAGTAGAGTCATGCCAATTTTAGGTGTATACAATGCCAAATACCCAAATTTGGAACAAATCTTGCATTCTAAGCACCCTTTCACTTTCTCATCATCATAGGGAGGAAAGGTTGAGACTCCAAGCCAAAGCAAAAAGAGGGGATCCCTATTTGGCAAAATGGGGGGTGTGTACAGGGCACAACACATCCATAGTTATACTAGGTGTCTCATCTGAAGGTTGAGCAGTAATCCTTAAAATGGATTGAATAAATGAGGTTAAAGTTCTCACCTGAGCTTGCAACTTGGCTTTCTCCTGTTGCTCAGTTTTGACCTTTTTGATAGTGTACTCATAGAAAACTTGGCATGGTAAATATCACCTTCAATTGTAGTGCCTGGACCCATATCAATTTTGTTCATGTTAAAATCTGCTTTGGTAATCTCATATTCATTCTTCTCACCAATCGGGTCTACAATCTCCAAAATATAGTGTCCAATAGAGGGATTTGCAACCATTCTTGACATCCTCTTAGCCCTTTTGGGCTTAGGTGTATCTTGTAGAAATTTAGCTACAGTATCTATGTTTGTGTCCACCATAGGAGCATACCTCTTCTTCTTTTCTACTACCTTTTTCAACCATGAGTGGGAGGGAGATGCAGAAACACTAGCACTAGCATTATCATTCAAAACAACATTATCTAACTACATAGGAGGGGTATTATGTTCAGGGGGCTCACTCAACCTTGGAGAATTGGGATTACTGAACAAAGAATGGAAAACACTATCTTCACCAATTTGATTGAAAATCAAAGCATCACTGTCAGGCACCAAAGAGTTGGGAGAAGCCACATGGTCTGCTTGCAGTTATTGCAAAGCATTCAATTTCTCTTCTGTTCCTGCTCTTACATACCTAGGTTGGCCATCATGTTCACATGTGGTCTTCAGTCTCCTACTATCCTCAGGTTGTTCTCCATCTCCTCTAGATTGTGATCCAACTCTATGAAGAGTTACATCCACATTAGTTGTAGCTCTTGGAGTAGGGGAAATCTGTGATGTGTTTTGTTCCTTTGTTGTAGATTCTTTTTGCACTAAAGAACCAACATGTTCTCTTATTATTATCTCAAGCCACTTCTCAGTTTTGCTTAACACAAAAGAAGACCGAGCCATGATATCTATGACCTCTTTATCAGACCAACGTATTTGGTGCAAAGGTTCCAAAACAATATTTTGATAAACCTCATCTAAAATTTAAGAATTATCATCATTACCATCTGGGACCTGTAAGAGCAACTTGAAAGCCTGGACTTGGTCTATTGTCAACCTCATCTAATCTCTCCTTTGTACTTCCCTTGCATTCGTACAATCTTCCCAATAATCCTCGAGGTGAGGTTGATGTTCATACAAGCTCCCTCCATGCAAATTCTTCTTAACAAAATTCTTACTGTCAAATAATGGCCGTGTGGGCAAATGATGGAAATTGTATTCGGCAAAGATTTTTTCAATGTTTTTGGCATTATCGTTACTCTTGGAAACATAAAAATATAGAAACATAGGGAATGAATACCCTTTCTTTTTCATACCATGATATTTATTATTCACAGCCGCCATCTGGCGATAGACTTCCAAAAGGACAAGGTAATCTGAAGAATACCTGGGCAACTTCAATGGAGCACTTTTGAAACCTCTAATCTGTATATAGGTAAACCTATCAAAGTGAATGCAAAAGCTTCCAAAATTCACAATCAATGCCGCTGCTTCAAGAGAAATTCTCCTCTCAAGTGAGCCTTCAATCTCTTTAGCAGTCAACATGAGAAAGGCATCATTTACATGGTGAAATTCTTTCATCCCAACTTCTTTTTGTAACTGTGGAAAATAATGATACACAAGTGTATCTGGCGTGAGAGACCCCTGAGTCCTCAGACCAGGCCAGACAACCTCTTTACTAGCTAGCATGTAAATTAGAAAATAACACATATGGAAGGACACCCTCTAGTTAAAGTTTGCCAGCTGTTCATTCATATGTTCACTTATCAACTTTGCCCAATCCACATACTGAGATTCATTGCAAATCACTAGAATAAATTGACACATCCAATTTTCAAATGAGTTTGATTCAGCACTCTTGACAACATGGTGTAATAGGGTTTAATCATATCAGAAATTTCTTCTTTAAAATGCCCTCTCTTCAAATTGGCAAGAATTCGAGATTTAGCTTTCCTTTCAACCTTAAGCCAACTCTTAGAAATATGATTAAGGCACCAATACTTTTTATTGAAAAAATATCTCCAACCCGTGGTAATAGACATATCAACAAACTCTTCACGATCTGGTAACCTTAATGCTTGTGACACAACCTCTAAATCAACTCTAGTAATTACAGTGCCATCAAAAGCTCAAATTTCTTGTGAGTCAGGATGATAATTTCTTTCATAGGAAACAATTAAATTCGGATACGACATGGCGGGTGGAAAACCCCTAACACGGGCTAATCCATTACTTGCAATCCTCTCTGCAATTGGAGACCCAATTTCTTGCCGCATTCTAATCCAAAAATCTTCTAGGTTTGTGTCCAAGATTAGTGTCCTTCACTTTGGACAAACCATTTTCAATTATAGAGGCAATTGGGAACCCCTGATGCTTGTATTTCATTTTGACTTCTTTCAAAAACCAAAAAATGAAAGCTTCTGAAATAGTTAGGGACACCAGAGAGGTCCGCAAGACATTTGAGAGAAACTAAACACCCAGACTCATGAAAGAAAAATCATTCTTCTTTACCCAGACAAAAAAAGTGCTCAATTTATCTTAGGCAAGAAAAAGAAAGTAAAGGAGCTGATTATCTAACTTGGTTATGAATATTTTTGTGGACCCTTCGTTAGCTTCAAGGTTCAGAGCTCCTCCAACATTATCGTATCACAGTGCAAAATAAGTCTCTTCTTCGCAAGATGGTAGCTTTAATAAGACTTCATATCAAATCTCATTAAATCTTCATTAAATTTGGCAGCAAAAAGTACAGGGTAATTCTTAATGACCCGCTTTAATTTCCATTTGAAAAATGTGCGAACACTTCCCCCAATACATTCCAAATTTAATGTAAATGGACATGTGTCAATATGCTGTACATGCTAACTATTGAAAATATGACAGTTTGGGAACAGAGATGCACGTTCAATCGGGGCGTCGATAATTTTGAGTAGTAAAGAACCAACAAATCAAGAGTTCAGAAGTTCAAAAAACTTTCGACTCTCTAATCACACAGACTCTTCAATGAACCAACACAAGACTGAACACTAAGGTTAGGATGTTGACTTGAGTGAGGAGTCGGGGAATCAGGTGGTTCCGAAACTCATGAACTTGCCGACCGGGGTACAGAAAATCTCAAGATTGTCGACTAAGAGTAAAAATGACTAAGGACTACAACTTACAAAGAGGGCGAAATATAATAAAGAATAAGGAGGGGGACTTTGACTTAACATATGAAATGACTAAAAATTTTGATTATAAGGTAACACCTTTGCAATGTAAATGTCAAGTGGGAGAATGCTAGGATTAGGTGTGTCATTCACCTTGCAAATCTTGTTCTGATTAATTGTATTTAAACTTATGTAGAGGATAAATAATGCAGGTCTCTAAACATCATAGAATGGGCAAAATGGAATGCCCATGTGATGGTGGGGACATTATTTATGTATTAACTATTCTCTAGGATGCTTGGAATATTTTATATGTTTAAGAAGGTTTGAATATGGAGGTTACTTGGAAAATGTCAAAATTGGGAGCTGTAAAAATCTTCCTAATTTGGGTGTTATGACAAGGCATTGAGTACCCTCATGGAGCACTTAGATTTGGGAAACTAATCAACATAATGGATATTATAGAATCTATGATGTGTAAGAGTGTTTGTAATAGGTGTGAAAGATGTAAGAGGAGTTAATTTATATTCCAAGCCGCCTAGTTTCTATTCTAGGTTTCTAGACCATGACTATGGGGAATTAAATTTTTGCTAGTGTCTTATGGTTTTGATTCCTAATTTTTGGATACCACTTCATGTGTTGGCCCTCTAAAAAATAGACCTCCTTTCCTCTAGGATCACTAATGAAACTAAGGCAAGGGGAACAAGGTATCTTAGATAGGGAAAAGGGTTCATCCATAAGGAGAGGACAACTTTGGGCAAAGTGATAGGAGAGGGTACATCCTTTTCTTCTTTGGGCTCTTCAAAACCTTTAAGAGGGTGATCCTTGAGGTCTCAAACATGAAAATTAAAGAGAAATTAAAAAATATAAATTAGGCCTTAGTTAACCATGCCCTAAAGGTAGCCATGAATAAGCCTACTAGACCTCACTTATAAGGCAATTTAAGTTAAGTGTGTGTATGCAACTAAAAATATAACAAGTTTGTATCACTACTCATAAATCTCGTTAAAATTGGACTTGGACATATACACCTTATAGATTACACCAACATGATTCTCTATATGTGTTTTAATATTGAGTTCACTTAGGATAAAGACAAGTTTGTAATGATAAAGTCAAATATAGTGATGATATATTAATTAAGTCTACAAATCCAATTTAGCTTTTGTGATAAACCATTGAAATGTGAAATAGAACTTGGAAAATAAGGTATGAATTTAAAACACCAAATTAAAATCAAAGTTCACATATAATTAAACACATAACACCAAATGTATGTGGAGAAACCCTTTAAAAAAAACTCCACCAATAAAGAGAGGACAAGTCTATATTAATACAATAAAGTGTTACATTAGTACATCCAAATTTCTCCCTTCAATTTGATAACATTTCAACAACATAATAACACTCAATCTACAAAAGGAACATATTAAAACTATCCAAGGCATCCAATTTATAGAGAATTGGGGAGGGAAAACCATGAATGGTTTCCCAAAACCAAAACTACCAAAACCCATGGAATGGAAAAATTGAATGCCCCCATGACCTATCAATCAATACTCAATGAATAGAAACCATAACTAACATCTTTGACTCATGTGAAGGGTGGAAGCATATTTACAAGTATGATGCTCCAAAATGGATTAACTAACTAATGTGGACCCGTCATAACAAGATGCTCCATTCTCTCTCTTAGCAACTAGGAATGGGAAAATAGTAAGTGCAATCAAATCACTTTGTAATTGCCATATATATAAGTAACCTCCCCTCTTAACACCATTACAACTAATATTCCAAGTACAAGGAGATTTAATAAAATAATAATATCTCTCAACTACCTACGTGGGCATCCAAGTACCCATTCCCAAGATGTTAGAAATTTGACATTAGTACATTGGACTTGCTATTATATTTTGAAATTTGACATAAACCAAAGATAAAATAAATCAAGTCTAGGATGCAAGGCCCATGGATTCCCTGTACCAATATAACTTATCTGCTCTCACTAGTTTTGTAAGTAAATCTACAACATTATCACAAGTGTCAACCTTCAGAATCATGACCTTGTACCATTTTTCACCATGTCACAAATGAAGTGATACTATACATCAATTTTCTTGATATGAGTATGATACATGGGTTTTCTATCCAAACAAATAGCACTCTAACTATCACATCCAATTTGAACCACCTTATAATCAAAATCAACTCCTAAACATATTCTCTATAAACAAATTACTCTTTTCAAGAATGTGTAGTAGCCATATACTCTATTATGGTAGTGAACAAAGAAACTATGGGCTTCCTCTTACTTATCCAATTGACAACACCACCAAATAGAGAAAACACATATCCACTAGTGGATCTCCAACTATCCAAGTCACTTGTCAAAATTGCATCAATAAAGCCTTGCATGTCTAATAACTTGCCCACATTATTAGAACTATGATAATGCAAGCACAAATCAAAATTTCCTCACAAATATCTATATGCGAGCTATTAACACAAGTCCAATGCTCTTTACCAAGGTTAGACATAAACCTACTAAGAACTCCCATTGCTTGTGCAATATCCAGTCTAGTATGTATACCATTGTATACACTAGTCTACCAATAATACTAGTATAAGGTATATTATGCATATCCTCAAAATCCTCATTTGACTTAGGACAAATAACCAATGAAATCTTAGTGACAATAGGTGAAGGAATACTCGTTGATGTGCAATTGTGCATAGCAAACCATTGCAAATAGTTCAAACATACTTTTATTGACCCATAGCTTTATATGAACTCAGTCCCTATTGATTTCCATTCCCATTGAATTTTACTACCCCTAGATCCTTCATATCAAATACATTAGAAAGTTAAGTTTTAAGTTCCAAAATCATTGTTACCAAAAATAACATGCCATCAACATACAAGACAATAATTAAAATCTTTTCATCAATACATTTAATGTAAACACAATGATCATATTCACTTCTAACAAAACCCAACTTCAATGCAAAATCATCAAACTTTTGATACCACATCTAGGTAATTTTTTCAAACCATATAATGACCATTTTAACCTACAAACCAAGTTTTCTTTTCCTTTTACCTCAAACACATCTGACATTTATTGTATATTTCCTCTTCAAGATCCCAATAAAAGAAAACAATTTTAACATCTATTTTCTCTACTTCAAAATACAAGTAGTAGTAGTAGAAAGTAGGAATCTAATGAAAGTTAATTTAGAAATAGGAGAAAATTTTTCACCAAAATCAACTCCCTCTCTTTGGGAGTATCTCTTAGTCACTAGTCTAGCTATTTACCTCTAACTTACCATTTTCTCTGAATTTCTTGTTAAACACCTAGTTGCAACCAATGGGCTCACTTGCCTTAGGAAAACTCATAAGATTCCAAGTGTCACATCTATCTAAGGTCATCATCTCCTCTTGCATGGCCTCCATCCAAGAATCATGCTCTTCTAAAGAGAGAGCCTCCTTGAAGGATCTTGGTTCATCATTAATACATGATAACTTAGCAAATGCACAATAAAAATTTGGTGGGCTATACCTATTAACTGGGTTTTTTTGTCTCATGAATCATCTAAAGGGTGTAAGGGAATCTACCTAGTACCTATCCCTCTGCATGCTCAACTTACTCATAAATCTCACCTGAATCCTCTTCTTCCTCTCCATCCTCAAATCCACTATTTTATTCTTCAACATGTTCATCTTATCAAATGTTACATGCATTAAAGAATCATTCAACTTGAATATATAAAGAAGATTTTTTGCAAGTCCTAGAATATACAAAGCATTGAATAGAGAGTTTTCACTCTCCCATCATTCAAACACAATTGTACCTTTCCCTTACTAGCAATATGATGTGTATTATTGTCACGAAAGAAAATCTCTCCTACATCATAAGCTTAGTACAATGAAAACCATTCCTTGTGAAGAGTCATATGGTAGGAGCAACCTCAATCAACTAGCCAAGAGTCATCACTAGTAACATTAGTACAAATAAACAATGTATCATTATCATTGTCATTAGAGGGTTTCTCTATGGAGGAATCATCAAATTCATTATTCTTATTTGTACATTCCTTCTTCACATGTCCTCTCTTTCCATAGTTCCAATGCTTTTATCTTCCTAGGGGTTTTGGATTGTCCTTTTGACTTGGATTTATAATTATTTTGTTCTTCTTTAGACCCCACCTTGGGCCTTCCACGAACATGTAGGGCACCCTTAGAACCTTCATCCTTAGAACCTTCATCATTATAATTTATCCTTATCTCTTTGCTAAAAATGCAATAATTAGGGATTCCATCTTCATCTCTACAATACTACCAATGATAGCAACAATTAAGTTCTCCCAAGACTTGGGCAAAGAACTCTTAGGATTTAGTGTGATATTCACCTTGCAATCTTATGAAGGAATAATTATTGGATGTGTTTATTGGGGGAAAATCCCCACACCTCATTTGGGAGGTGAATCCTTTCCCCCTCCCCTCCATGTGGGGTTTAGGGGGGTTGGTAGGACCCCCTCCACCCTCAATTTTTTTGGGGGCTGTATTTTGGTCTTTTTTGTGTTTTTTTGGCCCATGGTTTTGGCACCAATGGTATTATAAAACTAACATTTTTGCGTGTGTATTCATATTCACACATGCATTAGGGGTTGTAAGGTTGGAAAAAATGAGATTGTTATACATGTTGAGTACTGTTAAGCTATTAAAATATTGGTGGGATAAAGAAGATATAGTGGATTATATTCATGTAATCTTGTTCTTATGACTAATACATGCTCAATATCTCTTTGGTGGTGGATTTTCTCTTGAAAGGGTTTCTCCACATATATCTGATGTTATGGTTTACATTTTATGAGTTTGTTGATTTGTTATATTGCTTCTACATTGTTTCATTGATAAAATTTATTGTTTTAATCACATCTTAATAAGATTTAAACACTGAATTATTCATTATTTCCATTGGGTCTTTTACCCTATTTTCAACAAGAACAAATCAACAAGATATATTTATCTTCCTCATTAATTTTAACATCAACTAAACCTAGTCGACTCAAAGTCAGATTAAAGGCATTCAAATGTTCTACAATAGAATCACCTTCATTTTAAAGAGTACAAACATATATTAACATATAACTTTAGTCAAACTTTAGTTTGATAAATATCATGTATCCTCTTCCATAGTGAGAATGTGGTGGTCTCCTTTGAGACATTCAAGAGGATGAAATTTGTTAGACACAACCAAATGGTTCCTTACAACCTTCTTGTCTAACTTTTTCTAATCTTCATTAGACATACCCTTAGGTTTTCCTTCATTTGCAACTAATCTATATTGATTCATATCTTCAAAGAGATCCTCCATCTTCAACTTCCACAAATTGTACTCAGTGCCATTGAATTTATCAATCTCTATACAAGAATTAGATGCCATGGTTACACCCACAAACTAATATGAAAAGCCCACTAAATTAAATACTCCCACTAAAACAAAAAAACCTCACAACACTTATAGAAATGTGCCCCTCTTTGATCACAACCGTAGGCTTTGATACCAAATGTGAATAAATAGGTCAACAAATATAGTGATAGTATATTAATTAAGTTACAAATTCAATTTAAATTATGTGATAAACTATTTAAATATAAAATAGAACTTGGAGAAGCATGTAGGAATTCAAAAAAATAAACTAAAATCAGAAAGTACATATAATTATACATAACATTGGATGTATGTGGAGAAACCCTTTTAGAAAAAAACTCCACTATCAAAGAGAGGACATTTTTTTATTAATCCAATAGAAGTGTTACATAAATACATTCAACTTTCTCCCTTTAATTTAACATCATTCTAGAAGCATAACAATGCTTAACCAATAAAATACCCATATTAGAACTATCCAAGGTATCTAATTCATAGAGAATTGGAGAGGGAAAACTATGAATGGTTTTCCAAAACCAAAACTATTAGAACTCATTGTATGGAAAAAATCCAACACCTCTCATGACCAATTAATCAATGCTCCATGAATAGAAACCATAACTGGTATCGTCTTTGACCCATGTGAAGAGTGGACACACATTCTCAAGTATGAAGCTTCAAAATAGAGTAGTCAACTAAGGTGGACACCACCTATCATAACAAGAGTCTTCACTCCATATTATAATGTCTAGGAATAAGAAAGGTGTATAAATGCAATCAAATCATTTTGTAATCACCACTATCATAAATAACCTCCCCTCTTAATGCCACTACAACTAATATTCTATATTACAAGAAATAATAAAATAATAATGTTTCAACTGCCTACATGAGTGTTCATGTACCCATTCTCAAGATGTTGGAGATCTGATAGTAGTACATAGGATTGCAAGGTTAATATCACCTTATCCTTACAATATGTACACACATATACATGCATACATATACATATATAAATTGTATATAGCAAAGAAATCATGTAGTGAGACTTTTAAATCATAGATTTTTGTCCTTTGTGAAAATCTTTAAAAAAACTTAACTAAGAGGAAAATTTTGATCTAATTTGATTGGTCCATTCACCATCACTTCTTGATATGACATTGGTGCATTTGGCCTTTCTACTCTTAATGAAAAATTGGTGAAAGACCCAATTAACAGTATGCATTTGAAACATTATTACTATTGACTACTATATGCAAGGGTTAGGGGGTAGGGAGGTGGGAAGGGAGTGGGGTACAGTTACTCATTGATTATTATTTTGATAACTTAGGAATCGGGAGCCCAATAAACAATGGACCACCCTTGCAATGATACCTTCATGAGGTGAGCTACCACTATAACTTTGGGCCATGCCTAAAGGGTCCCCATGCCATGGTGTAGCTTGTAAATTGGGTTTCAAACCTACAACCATTATCTATGTTTTTGAATAGATTAATTGCATCTAGTCTACACCCCAAGGGTTGTTACTCATTGATTACATTATCTTTCTCATTCCCTTTTATTGTATGAGCTTCATTGTACTAGTTTTCTCATCTAGGGGAAACTAGCTTTGTAGATGTGCCTTGACAATCACATCATCACATATTGTTTCTTTGCACCTTCATTCTTATCTATTGACATGAGTACATATTGATTTGATCCTACATTGATACATCTTTCATGTTACATTGAGATCACGCCTTCTCCCTTTACACACTATGCTCATTATTATCATATATTATATCAGGCACATCATGCTTTCCCCCTTTGTGCCTTATCATGTCACATTGCCAATACATGGACCATTTCCTTGATAGGAGATTGCATGCTCACATCTTACTTTTTTACACTCATGTGATTTAATTCACCTCATAAGTAACTACATTATCACATTAGAGGGTATAATGAGTTATGTTGTCCCTATCACATTGTATACCTACATGACCTAATAGTGTTCTAAGGGTTACGCTAGGGGCTTCCCACATTATTGGTTGCATGCCATACACTTACATCCTCATATCACCACTAGGGAATTATCACCTTACTTGAACCAATATGTGCTTGTGCTCTTGGATGCTACATTTGGGGCATATGCCACTCTAGCATCTTACATACTTACATTGGTGTTCCTGGCCACTGAGAGCCATACAACCATCCTTTTTTGCCCATGTTGGGGGCAACATCATTATTCCTTTCTACTATCTCCAACTCACGAGCTTACCATTCTTGTCATTTAGGACATTCATATGCTTAATACATGATGCATTATTTATAGTTATTTCTTTATATGATTACATGCTTGATAAATGTCTAGCTTACATTTACTATTATGTACTATTTTCCCCTTTTATATGATTCCTTGTATCTTATAGATGCAACCAATTTTAGGGGACATATTCTATTCCTAATTATCTTATGTTAAGTTTTGGAAACAATTACAAGGGCTTACAAAGATCTAATTTTAGTTCCTTTGCAAGGACACACTTACATGATGGCACCTTATAGGGACCATTACTTTGTATATGGATGCCCTTCTATATATTTTGATATATGAATATTTATTTTATATACATGTTTGTGAGTGCTATATACTTTGAGATGCATGATCCTTCTAGGATTCATATACACTTCAAAATGGGGGCAAAGTTGAATGGGGAAATTTGCATACCCATGCTATTTCCCACTTAGTTTTGTGCCCGTTTTGGGAGAATGTCTTAATACATGCACATATCAAGAAAAATGACACAATCTTGTCTAAAATTGGACTCATTTCACTAGGATTTATTTATCCCCATGTCCATACACATTCCCATGCACGTAGCCCCTACCTTATCCTTACACACACATATTCCTATACATTCACCTTACCCGCACACATCTATCACATTTGCTCATACACCTACCTTCATATAATTGTTAGGAACTTGGATCTAATTGTTTATTCACTTATGCCATTGTCCCATGTGACTGCACAAGTAGGTTTTTTTCTTAAATTTGAGTAACATGGGAAGGGCTTAAATTTGATGGTCAACCTTGCCTGTCAAGCAATTTTTTAATGACAATTATCTATTCAAAGGTGTCTTACAATGCTATGATATACCTTAGTATATGTAAAATTATATATAAACCATATATATATATATATATATATATATATATATATATATATATATATCATCATCATCATAATTTTATATAAATTTTGATAGCCTATCCAAAATCTCTCGTTTCATGTGATATAATCTTTTTAAAATTTTGACTGTATTTTATGACAAAAATGTCTAATACAACCATACAACCATCAAATTTAGGCCTTGAGCATGGGTGGTCGTGTGCAAATTTTAAATTATTTATAAAGGATAATTTATAATCTTTCCCTATTATAGTGGAGCAACTACATTGTAGGGATTGAAAATATGTTGTAAAAAAAGAGGGGGTTAAAATTATGTAGCAACTACATAATGAAAAATATGCCATGTGGCTGCATGTATTTCCTTCCCTCTTTTTTTTTCATTTTCCTCCAAGTCTTATCTCCTAAATTTTCTATATTAATAAATAGTTAGCCAAAATAAGCTAACCAACCCCATGGGATCCTGCCCTTGATGTCATTTCTATGGTTGTAGATTTGAACCTACAATTATGAACTTGACCCTTGCTTTTTTAAAATTCAAATTCAAACTTTGGTTTCAATTGGGCCCCTTTTTTCCTATCATGAGTCCATTAAGTTCATGTTTTGTAAAATTTGGTGTTATGTACTAGTATTTATAGACATTCAATGCATTCATTTTGCACATCAAAGAATCAACGAATCATTCACATATCATTTCACTTTACAAAACTTCAATTGGTGCATAAAAAGTAATCTAGATTTGTAGAATCATTCATAAATATTTTCACCAGTTGACCTAGGAGAACATGTCCCCTAGCAACATGATGACAACCCTTCATTTCACATTACAAAACTTCAATTGGTGCATAAAAGTGATCTAGATTTGTAGAATCATTCATAAATATTTTCACCAGTTGACCTAGGAGAACATGTCCCCTAGCAACATGATGACAACCCTACCCAAGTATTTATAAATACTAGTACTCATTTATTAGGAAAGATAAGAACAAGAAAAAAACTATACATAGTTATTTCCAAAAGCTTCATACATAAATTCAAGGTAAGAACAAGGAAAACTCATTGAGGAAAGTAGTAGAGTAGATTTTTACATTGCACAATGACCAATTTGAACATAGAGGATGAATCTGTGATAGTAGACTTGACTTCAATATATAGATTTGACTTGAGACATAGTTAGGTTAGAGTTAACAAAAATAAAAATATAGTAGACATATATTTAAAAAAATTAAAACTGTAAAATAATTTTTAAATAGTTCTACAGTGAAATAACATAGAGTAAATAAAATAAAATAACTCTTAAGTAAATAATAATAGCCCTTAAATTTTATGATTTTATTAATTATATTTATATATTTTTAAATTTTATTATTTTAATAGTTTGATTATTTTATTAATTTATTGATTTTATTAATTATATATTTTATAAAGGATGAAAAGAACATAGAGGGAGGTAAAACAAAAAAATAGGAAAATGTTTTAAGGTTATTGTGAGCAAAATGATAGTATATTTTTTTGTTACAATTATAAGTTAGGTTTAAATTGAAATATTATTTTTTTACAATTATTTTAGGCGTGTGTTACAAAATAGCTCTTCACAAATTAGTTTAGTTTAAATTAATAAATCTCTTATGTAAAAAATAGTTAAACATATGAAGTAAATAATTTGTTTTGTTTTCATCTATTCATTAAACACAATTAAAAAATTTATAATACATTTGAATCAAGAAAGATAAATAAATAAATAAATAACTAAAATTTGCTATTACTTGCTTAGATTTACTTTGGTTCACCATGTGTAAGGTCCATTCAAGTAGAGAGGGAAACAATGAAAATAATATAGAAGATAAATAAATAAATAAAATTAGCTATTATTTGGTTAGATTTACCTTGGTTCACTATGTCTACATTTGGGGAAAATAATGAAAACAATATAGAATGAGATGAAAAAAAAAAGAAAAAATTTAATGTTATGTATGTAGTAAATAAAATAGCTCTAAATAAAATAAACTAACATATCTATCTTTAGAAAAATTTATGTAAAGGATGTGAGAGTTATCACTCTCAATAAGTCTATTTTTAACTGAATTTGTAATTAAAGTTAGAAATTTAATTATAAATTCAGTTAAAAATAGACTCTCAATAAGTCTATTTTTAACTGAATTTGTAATTAAAGTTAGATAAATATGTTATTATAAATCCAACATAGTTTCTTTACAAGGCATTTCAAAGAAACACTAATCACACAATAGACATTAGTCAGATTTTAAAATCTTCCATAAAGATAATTATTCTTATACATACATTTTATTAAACTAATTTTCATATATATATTATAAAATAAAATAATTCAAATATGGGCGAATTGATTTATTCCGTTGATCCCGTGTATCATTGTGCTGGCGTGGCGTCCTTATCTTTGTCACATCCTCATCGCTTCGACTGTTCAACGTTTTTCCAACGTTTTAAATCTTTTTATCTCTTTTCATATGTATTTTCTCGATTTCTGCATTGATACATCTTGAAAACGGAAAATGGTTGTTTAAATCAGGTGGCAAATGATTAACTATCCGTAAAATGCCGGTACCATCGGGCAGATTGATCTTGACCAGGCAGAGATGACGCTGTAGTTTGGAATAGATGCTGGCGTGGCATCTAATCAGACCCATTTATATCTCTGTACTTTGGAGCAGGTGCCAGGGTGGAATCTAGTCACCGAACGCGGTCGGAGCCGTTAAAGAACCTCTCTCTTTCTACATAAATTGTCACTTGAGCGTTTGAGGATCACAATTCTATCTTTCGAGGGGAGCCTGTGTTGTTCGGAATATCTGTTTCTAGCCTATTTGGTATGTCGTTTGTAAGTTTGTGTGATTTACAGATCGCTTCTCTCATTCAATTTTTTTTTTTCTTTTTTTAGATGGAACGCCATGGGATTTAACGCCTGTGTTGCAGGTGCACTTGATAAAGCTGTAGGTTGAAGTTGTAGTGATTACAAATGACGATCACGGTTCCAGGTCATTAAATTTCTCTTTTAGTTTTTCTGTGATTCTTTGAAATTCAAGAGTTTTTGCCCATTCTTAAGTTGTAAAATATTTATCGCCCACATGACATTACAGAGCCTCTTCTTGGAGATGGTCAAACCCTTGTTGATGAGAATGCTGCTGAGAAAATTCCTATTGATTTGGTTTTGGATGGCGGCTTTGTGACGCCAGAAAGCAATGCATTTGGCCATGCTTTCAGGTGAATTTAATTTTTCTATTTCATTGGCTTTACTGTTTATGGTTATCAAGGCTTAAATTTGACGGTCAACTTTGTCTGTCAAGCAATTTTTTGTCAAGCAATTTTTTAATGATGATACAATCTTAATGTATTTTAACGCAAAAATGTCTAAATACGGCCATACGGCCATCAAATTTAAGCCTGATGATTATATTGCATGCTAATTGTTTACTTTAACAGAGATTATGAAAAAGAAAGCGAAAGACAGGCAATAGTGGAAGAGTTTTACAGAACTCAACACATTAACCAGACTTATGATTTTGTAAGTTGTCAAATTTCCTGACAAAATTGGTTGATCTTTCCGGTGTTATCCGACCGCAAAGCAATATTTTTTTGCATAATGAGTTGTGCTAGCTGCATTGCACTATATCCTCTTTATTAAAACGGTTATGTTGACAATATTGTTGGTTAGGTAGTCAGCGTGTTTGTTGTATAACGTTTGGTTGCTTGTCTTACTTTTGCAGGTGTTACGCAAGCGTGAAGAATATGGTAAGCTTGACAAAGCTGTGATGAGCATTTGGGAATGCTGTGAGCTGCTGAATGAGTTTGTAGATGAGTCTGATCCTGACCTCGACGAGCCCCAAATTGAGCATCTCCTCCAAACAGCAGAAGCCATTCGCAAAGATTATCCCAATGAGGATTGGCTTCATTTGACTGGACTCATTCATGGTATGAATTTGAATCAATTCATGATCTAATGCTACTTGTTATCCTTCCATTATGCTTGTCATGTTGGTAACTCTACAAATATATGAAACAAAAATGTGGTGCCCGCAGATCTGGGTAAGGTGCTACTTCATCCTAGTTTTGGAGCTGAACCTCAATGGGCTGTTGTAGGTGAGCTCAATCAACATTTTCATCACTGAGAAAACCCATCTATAGTTCTTTCAAAAATTTTGTTGCACTAAACTTAGATTATAGTTGTAACTGATTGAAGCCTTGGACTGCATTGGTTGCTAACAACACTAATAATCATAATCTGAAATCTTAGGTGACACTTTCCCTGTTGGATGCGCATTTGATAAATCTATAGTTCACCACCAGGTAACTTCCATCATTTGTGATTATTACCCTTGCAGACATGATATTTCCACAGTCCATGACATAAGCTTGTAGAGCTTCTGGAAAAACTGTGTTGCTTTTTTGCATCAAAGTTTTGGATCACACTCCGTGATCCATCATTCTCTTCTTTTCTTCCTGATGATGGATCACTCACTGAGTGTGATCCGAAACGTCTATGTAAAAAAAGCAAGACACAGTTTTTCCAGAAGCTCTACAATATTATTAACCTTTTTAGAAGATTTTTCTTTCCTTAGAAGCTAAAATCTCTTTATTGTGATTTTCTTGGTGATCAGTATTTCAGGGGCAATCCAGATTACTACAACCCCAAATACAACACAAAGTATGGGGTTTATTCTGAGAAATGTGGACTTGAAAACGTTCTTATTTCATGGGGCCACGATGAATACATGCACATGGTATGTGTCAAGTCTCTAAGTTAGCAAACACTGTCTTTATGTTAAGATCTACCATTATTTAACAGCAATGCAATTTGATTTGATCTGGGGAAACAGGTTGCCAAAATGAACAATACCACGTTACCCCCTGCTGCACTCTTTATCATCAGATTCCACTCTTTCTACCGTAAGAAAGTCATTTGGACATTCCTAAGCTACTGGCAGATATAATTTTAATGTAGTTCGATGATGTTTTTTGTATAATGTCACACAAATTGTATGATTTGTTTTACTTATTTCAGCTCTGCATCGTTCTGGTGCTTACACCTACTTAATGAATGAGGAGGATTACGAAATGCTGGAGTGGCTTAAAGTATTCAAGTAAGGAGAGAAACGTTCTTTTCATGTTTTCTTTAACATAATAATCTAAACGTGGGGATATTGTTATATATGATCTGTATTTTTATGATTGTCCATCCATGCAGCAAATATGATTTGTACAGTAAGAGTAAAGAAAGAGTTAATGTGGAAGCTGTGAAACCCTACTATCAGTCCCTCATCAAGAAGGTACTCTCTTCTTTTTCAAGCATTGATGACAACTTCCTCTATGTAGACAGATTGTATGCATGGTCTAGTAACAACAATTTGTGACTTCTATTTTGCAGTACTTTCCTGCTAAATTGAGATGGTGAATTGGTGAATGCAAAGAGATTCATGTGGCTACGAGGCTATGAATATATATGCAGCGTCACACGACATGAGAAAGCCCAAGTCTAAGAGAAGTTTTAGTGCATTTAGATTTTAATGCATTTAGGTTTTAGTGGAAGCGTTTGATGGCACATTTGTAAGGATTATTGTTCCGTGGTGCTCAAATGTGTTAAAAGGCCCACATTATTTTGTAAATTTCTATGGTGTGTAAGCAAAGAGGCTGCTGGTTCTAAATCCCATTTTATAAATATAAACAAATCACCATTTCATTATGTTCTACATTACACTATTTTGGTTAGAATCCGTTGGCTGTTTCTTTATTGGATAGTCTTAGTTGAGAATGGTTTGGGTGCATTTTTTAAGTAAAAGTGAACAAGTAAAAGGATAAGGAGGGTGTAGAGTAAAAAACAGTGTTAAAGTTAATTAATCTGAATTAAATTAGATTTAAAATGGTTGATGTACGAGAGATAAAGTATTTATTTAAATTATATTAAATCGCCACCATTCATCTTAATTTCATTCTTTTATTCTTCGTGTGAGATTTGAGTCTCCTTGAGTGAAGGGTTGAATCCACTCTATACATTTGATCTTTGTTTTTTTAGCTTTCAAAATTTAATGTGAGGTTCTTTAATGCCAACTTACTATGGTTTTGGTGGTACCTTGCTCAAAAGCTTAGTGGAACCTTTTGAGAATCTATAAAGAGAGCATATTTCAATTATTTTACCTACCATATTATCATCTATGCTATCAATCACTCATAAAGCGCTTGCATTCTCTGCTATTATTGTGTAATTTTGGATCTTTTTAGCTTTGGAACATTGTCATCTTGCTAGAGCATTGTTTTGGAGCCTTGGAGTCTTATTTTGCAACAATCTAGAGCTTTGTCATGGCTTTTGTGTGGTCTCATTCTCTACTTTCCTTCATTCCATCATGCTATCTAATTCTCCCTTCCTTTCCTATTAGGGTTCTTCCCCATTTTTTTTTCTATTTTTCTCCATTCTCCTTCTACCTTCATCTCTCTTCATCCCCAAGTCATTTCCCATCTTTCTTGTTGCTATTTGATCCATCTCTTCCTTCTCCCATTGTCCATTTCACCTCCTAGTTTCCCTTGCTTTTACTGTGTGTGGAATTAGAGTTTTTAATTTATATGTTTATCATAGTATAGATATGATTATCTTGTTTCCATTTTCATATTTTATGTGGATCCATGTTTAAATACCCACAGGGGGCTAACCAAGGTAGCTTCATCATTAACCTTTCCACTTTATAGGGTTTCAATACAAAAAGTTTACTTGAAGGTCAAATACAAAAAAATCTAGGTATTTTTTTATAGTTGGTGTAGAAGAAAAAAGTGCTTAGAATATTGAGACAAAGCTACCCTAAAAATTTCAGAAAATTTTGATCATTGGTCAAAATTCTAGCACACAACATATTTGACTAGGTCAATATTCCAGTACCTAACAAATTTTCCCCTAAACCAAAATAGATCCTAATACCTATAGGTCCCATTTTTTTTGGCAAAAAAAGATAAATATATTAACTAAGAAACTAGAAAATATTACAAAAAGACTTCCAAACAACAACACAGTCAGCTTCTCCCAATCATTTATACCATGCCTAATTAGTTTCACTAGTGTCTATCAAGTGCAAGGGTTTCATTTCCTGTTTATATTTTTCTCTCTCCATATGTAAATATAGGACAATAGGTTTTTTTTTTCCTTTTGATTTCTCTCTCTCTGTTATCACACAAAGGTCATTACACCTAGCTATACATATGTAGATCTCCCTCCAAAAAAATTAGTTGATTCTGAGTGAGGGTTGATATTCAAGCGCCCAACATGTTTGACCTAGTCAATATTCCTATGTCCAACACATTTGACCCTACCTTTATTCTCCTCCAAATTTGTTTTGAGTTCTCATGACAACATAAATGACCATTTTCCAACAATTACATAGTCATTTTAGGAGCATTAGTTTCTATTGTTTGTTTCCATTTCTTTTCATCATATCATATTTCTATTTTCACTTTTCTATTTGCGTGTGTCTAGTATCATGTCTTTCGTTAGTAATATCTCTAGTGTTAGTCAATTAGTGTTAGATTAGGTCAAAAAGTCTTATTTCCCTAGTTACTTACACATTTAGAAAAGAAAGAATCTAACCATTTCACTCTTTGATTTTCTTTTCTTTTCTTTCATTTGGTGAACCTCATAGATCTTATAGTTTTACTTTCTAATTTGTGTATATTACTGTAGCTTTAATATTTTTTGTATATTATAATTATATATTCTCTTTCTTTCCATAGCACTTGTTTGTTTGTAGTGAAATAAATTGCACAAGAAAAGAATAAAATGGAAAATATGCTGAAAATACTTGACAATACTTAAGAATAATAAGCCACTTCAAGAGGGGAAACCTCCAAAAGTCTCCAAGAGGAACACAATTCACAATATGATGATCATAAATTAATCACTAGCTCCTATATAAACCCTAATTATGTCTTGGATGCTAGCTAGGCCAACTTAAATACCTGTATAAGAAAATATTACTGATCATATAACTTAAATAAGATTAATGATAGCCACAAGCAAGCTAACTACTCATATCCTTATGAACACTATAAAATTAAGGGCATAGCATGCCTCCCCATTACACATTGTTAGGAAATTACCAGGTTGATCAAACCATTTCCTACATAACCCTATGAGAGAACATAATGCATACAAGCTTACATAATAACTATAATGCAAAGATCAAAAGACAAACCATAAGATAACACATGAGATACCCTAGGAAAACCCTCAAGAGGGAAAACCTAGCCTCCAAAAGCATCCAACAATAAAAATTTACAATACACTTACGGAGTTTCATGTATACTTTTGGAACATCAAGCTACTCAATGTATTATTCAACAATAAAATATTACAATACACTTATAGAGTTTCATGAATACTTTTGGAACATCAAGCTCCTCAAATGCATCCTCCATGTGCCCAAGCATGTAACCACACATTCTATGCCATGCTTCACATATGCACTCACAAGAGAAACTCGATACAATGACAACCCACTCAACCAACCAACCCAAACTATTAACCATGTGCTTACTTTTATAGACTCAAGCTCACACAAATACAACTTGTGGTATTGGGAAAACTGTGTCTCAAAACTATGAGAGCACAAAACCATTGACCCCCTCATTTACTTTTTGATATTAAGTTTTTACTTTATGGTACTAAGTTTTCTAAATATTAATTTATTATTTTGTGTCTCCCACACCTAAATAACTAACCAATGTTGCAATACAACTTTACAAGTGGACCCAAATAAATATTTAATGTCACTGAACACATCTTAGGACTACATGCACAAAATATTTATTTTATATAATTAAAATATTTCATTCTTGTGCAAGGTGTACAACACCTTTTTCCTCACACATGTTGTCCTCAACATTGATCAATTGTGGATGTTTCTAAATAAAACCTCCATCATCTCATGGGGCATCTTTGACCAACAAATTCCTCCTTTTTGCGAGTGTCCTAGTCCTCAGATCCTTTGTGTATATTTTTAAAATTAACTAAGGCTCTAAGATGGGGCTTTGCTCTAAATATAGCTTAGGTATCACTATCTATGTTAAAATTCTATGTTGATTAGCTTGTTGCTTCATTTTGTTCTATACCTTTGGCTTGTTCTCCTTGTGACTAGAGAGTACTTCTTGTTGGTGTTGAATGTGTTCCTCCATTGATCTAACCTTCTGGTGTACATTCAAAAAAGGGGTGAATAATGGTAGATGGTACCTTAGCACTGATTGACTAACCTTCTTAGGATCTCTTTTGGGTGGCAATCCTCTTGGTCCATCTATCGAAATAGCTTGTAGATTTAGTGATGTAGGAATATTTGATTGTTGTACTAATGACAATAACTGAGCCACACTTCTATCTACCCCCTTGTTAATCATCTTTTGCATTTGGTGCAAGCTTACCATCTGTGGATACTTTTCATGCAACCCCTTAATTCAAATATTTTACTCTTTGAGTGAAATTGTATGAAAACCTCTTTGAAGTTCATCTTAATTATTCCTAAAGTAGTCAACCATTGGGCTCCCAAAATAATGTATGCTCTAGCCACGGGGATAGAAAACATAGGACAATCAAGCATGTAATCTCGTATGGTGAGTTTAATATTGTGAAATTTTATTGAACAACTAATTATACCTCCATCTTCAATCATAACCTAAAATTATGGGGTTGGGTAAACAAAATAGTTCAATTATTTTTCCAACTTACTATTGATGAAAGTATGAGTATTCCTTAAGTCAATCAATATTGTTACCTTCAATTTTTAAAGGGAACCCAGTACCATAAGGGTTTATAAGGTACTAATACCTAATAGAGCATGGCAAGAGATGGTTGGACATCTTTTGAGTCTTCAACCACTAATACCTCTTCTTGATCCCTTTCTTCATCATAGGTGCTCTTAATGTAGAATAATTAATTCTATGCACATTTATGTCCTTTAATATGTTTTCCATCACAGTTGAAACATAACCCTTTGGCCCTTTTTTCTTTAATTTGTGAGGTGTCAATCGAATAGGTTGAAGAAATGATTATGTAGGGGTCCTCCAATCTCTCTTTCTAGAGAATTCCTCCCTTTTTTTAAACAAAAACTTTTTCTCTACCTCCCTTGCCATAATCATTGCTTGGGACATAGAATTTAGGCGGAATATGCATACCTAATATTTGTTATAGTTTTATAAACCCCCTAGAAATGATTCCTTTAAATATTCCTTTATAACATGCTCCACTCATAAAAACAAAGTTTGGAATTGTTGAATATAGTCCTTTATTGTTCTTGTTTTCTTTAATTTGGTAAGATAGTTGAAGTAGTTATCTATAAGAGTGTCCCCATAATGTGTAGCAAGTTCCTCTTAGAAAATAGACCATGTTATCCCTTATTTTTCTTCTCTTCACATAGCTAATGATACCAAATGAACTAGTCTAGTTTGAAGTATAAGGATACCATTGCAACCTTTTGTTGACATGGAATATGATGAAGATTAAAGAACTACTCCATTTGGTGGATCCAATTGGTTGGATCTCTGCCATTGAGCTTTCACATATCCATCTTTGGTGTGAAGTGCCTAGCCATAGAATTATTTGGGTGACAATCCATCTTTAGATCTAAGTCAAACCCAAAATCATCATGTCCCTTAGAAGCGCCATCTTCTTCCCAATTCTTATTATGTGAATCCACTCCCTTAGATTTCATATAACTCACAAGGAACTCAATTCTCTTAGATAATGCATTGATTTCTCCTCTCATGGTTATCATATCTACCTTCAATGATGAAATATCATCCTTAACCTTGGTGCTTTTGCCTTTATAGATTCAATATCTATGGAACCCATCTCCTCGACTATTGTATTTTCCTTGTCAAGAGTCTTTCTAGGAGTGATTGGATTCCTTCCTCTACCTCTTGTTGAAGCCCCTACCATGATACCACCAAATTAGTTTTCACTATAACTTACTCAAAACAAATTAAAAATAATCTAAAATTTTACTATAAATTACCAAGGCCTAGATCTCACTTCTCAAAAAACATCTCCAAGAAATTTGCCGATATGTAGCCTTTGGGAATGAATTTGGTAGAAACCTTAATTTTGTAGTAACTCCTTCAATTATGCTCCAAATGACTTCAAATATAGAATGTAGTAGTGTCAATATGTTCTTGATCAATTCTTCAAAAAATATAATTTTTTTTGCTGATTTGTAGTCTTAGGAGTGAATTTGGTGGAAACCCTAATTTCACAATAACTCCTTTAAATATGCTCAGAATGGCCTTAGATCATGACTATATAAACTTCAATATTGTCTTGAAAAACCCTTCAAACATTAGGAAAATTTCTCCAAATTGAGAGAGATATGTGCTTCACAATTTGACCTCTTGAGTTGAAAAAAATTGCGTTGATTCTTACCCTCCAAGTTCCAAGATCATGCTTTGCTACTTGTTGTAATGAAATAAATTACACAAGAGACGAATATAATAGAAAATATGCTACAAATACTTGATAATACTTGAGAATCATTAGGGAAAATTTACATATAAAATGGGCCTCCTAAAGATGACATCATCAAAATAATGAACTGACAAAAATCAATTAAAAGATGACATCAACATTACGGTGAAGTTATCTTAAATATAATTTAAGGTAAATTATATGTTGAACCAATGTATTTGTGTCATACATATGTTGGCACCATAGTTTGTAAAAATTATTACAAATGAGTAATTTATTATCTTAAATATAATTTAAGGTAATTATGTAAGTGAGTTGGAAGAACTAGTGAAGTTATCAATAAGTTTGACAATATCTTCATTCTTTAATTATAACATGTAAAAAAATCTAATCTAAAATTTCATTACAATACTCATTTTCTAAGTATTTATAAAATCTTAAAATGATGCTAAAACCCATTTAGGAAAAACCTTAATCTATTAATCATTTTTAAATTTATAAGCATATATAAAATAATAAATCTTCATTTATAAATTAACATTTTGTATTGTTTAATCATAATCTTTTTTATTGAATTTAAACTAAAGGTTAAAAGAACATTAATCCTCAACCTATTTATAATAAAAAAGGATTTGGGAAAAGGTCTTAATTTATTAACAAGTTTATTAAAAAATTGTATTTGAAAGACAAATGTTATAACACTTTGTATTTAAAATCTTTAATTTTAGACCACTTACGAGGGGATGTTTTCTCAATTGGCTTTATCATTGAGGCCACTATTGGGGGGCCTCAGTCCCTAGGCATTATCACCTTGTTCAAACTCACAAGCTCAATGGCTCAAAAAAGACCACATTTTGCGAGCACATAAGCCCAATGGAGGCACATGGCCTATGAGCATAGTGATCTAGTGGGGGTTTGAACCTTGGTGGACACCACGAGAATGTTGTGATTTGATCAATACATTGCACCCTTATTGGAAAAATCCTTAATTATAGATATATATGAAGGTACAAACCACACAATGGAAATCTCATTCAAAATTTATTTATGTCCTCTAAACAATGTAGAATTAATGGAGATTGCAACATAAATAAAACCCACTACACATAAATAACATGCATTAAGAACTAAACACATAACACAATATGTAACGTGGAGAAAACCCTTTCAGGTAAAAAACCCCACCAAGAAAAGAGGCTCCAAGTTGTATTATCTTCAAATATGAGTTTACAATACATGCACTTCCTCTCTTTCTCCAGTCTTCAATCCAACGACGCCTGTTACTCTCAACTCTGATAAAATCGTAGTATAAATATCCTTATAAAAGGGGGTTGCCTTCTAGGGCAAGGAAACCCCCTACTATCCCCCATCGTGGACGAATTAGCGTCGAGGACCAGATATAAACATGTAGTTGAAACAAGACCGTTGCTGGTGAAACCTTTCATTCCTTATGGGTGATTTACAAACAATATTAGGAGTAATTAATTACATAGGATTTATAAGGTTGATGGAAACTTAATCCTTTGTTTTATAGTTGGGTGAATGCAAGAAGATGGGGGGCCAAAAAGGGGTCTTAAGTGGCCACTTTTTTTCTGAAATCAGGAAATACTGACCTTAGATGAGAAATTCAGCATGATTACACTCATTAAATATAAAATAAACATTTAACCTGCTTGCCTTTTGCCATTGCATGTAAAGACAACAATCTCTCTCTCTCTCTCTCTCTACACACACACACACACACACACACACACACACAAATAAAGTTCCTTTTTCCTCCAAAGTTATTTTGACAAAGAAAAATAAAAAAACTAAGAAATACTCATAAACAAGTTATTTTGAGAAAGAAAAATAAAAGCCTAACAAATATTTATTTATATTTTAGAGAAAGAAAAATAAAAAGTAAAGTGTTTGTTTTATAGTTGGGTAAATGTAAGAAGATGGGGGGCCAAAAAGGGGTCTTAAGTGGCCACTTTTTTTCTAAAATCAGGAAATACTGACCTTGGATGAGAAATTGAGCATAGTTACACTCAAAATTTTAAGATGCAACAAAAACAATGTTCGTAGTGCTCCGAGTCTACTTTCTAAACTACTATTTTTTTTTGAAAATGGTATAGATTAAGGGGTTCAAAAAATGGAGCCACAGAAATTGGTGTTGTTTCTGTCAAAAAAACATAACATAGTATGTTTTGTGGCTCCCTCAAAAGGTTAATTTTTTTTTTGGTATTTTTAAAATTGCTTTGGTGAGAAATTGGCTAACATATAGTTTATGCCTAATTTTTCTGATAATTTTTTAATGAATATTTGATTTTTTACTAATTTTCAAAGTGGACACATCCTAAAAAATAGAATTTTGGCCATGCTACCCTTGTAAATTTTGAAAACTAATTGAAAATTATTATTATTTTTTTAATATGTGTAGAATGGAGTCTAGTTTATAAAAATATATTTTTTAAAAAATTTTAATGAACGGTTAATTTATAAAGAAAAAAATACCAAACATTGGTTTTTGCCAAAAAAATGGACACACAAACAAAAGAAATTAAAGATGAAAGGCTTAACATTGTCAAAATGTGAAAAAATTACATCGTTAAATAGCTAAGAGAAAGCCTAACATTACCCAGGTGTTCGATTTGTTCGACCTTGAAACATGTGCAAATCTGAGGGTTAGGACAAATGAAATTATGTGAAATCCTGTAGAATATAAAAAAACACGTCTTTGGACATTGGAAAGGCACTCCAAGCCTTTGGGTTGGAAATCCAAAGCAAATGCAGAGCCTAAGGCTTGGGATTCCCAAAGCAAAATATAACACAAGTGCGTTATAATGCACCCTCGTTATGTTATGTCTTGCATTTTTTTTCTTTTTGCTAGTTTGCCCGATGTTTGCCCAATTTGACATAATGTGAGCACGTTATAACGTGCTCATGTTATGTCTCGCTTGGAATGATTTATGTTCAAGGTTTTAAGGTTGAATGATTTATGTTTAGGGTTTAAGGTTGAGGGTATAAGGCATATGGATGAGGGTTGAGGGTTTAGGGCATACGTATAGGGTTGAGGGTGTAGGGTATAGGGTAGAGGTTTGAAGGTTGAGGGATAATGTTCAAGGTTAAGTGTCCAAGGTTAAGTGTATAGGGTATAGGGTTTAAGGGTTTAAGGTTTGAGGGATTAAGGGTTTAAGGGTTGAGGGATTAGGGTTTAAGGCATAGTGTCGAGGGTAGAGGGATTAGGGATAGGGTTTAGGGTTGAAGGTTTAAGGGTTGAGGGTTGAGGCTTTAGGGTTGAGGGTTAAGGGATTAGGGTTTAAGGTATAGTGTCGAGGGTAGAGGGTTTAGGGATAGGGTTTAGGGTTTAAGGTTTAAGGGTTGAGGGTTGAGGCTTTATGGATAGGGTTTAGGGTTAAGGGATTAGGGTTTAAGGTATAGTGTTGAGGGTTTAGGGACAGGGTTTAGGATTTAAGGTTTAAGGGTTGAGGGTTGAGGCTTTAGGGATAAGGGTTAAGTGAGAGACCTAGATGGCTAAGGACGGATGGAGAGGCAGACAAGGAGTGCCTAAGAGACGTAGAGAGGGGAGAGGTAGAGAGGTGATGGGGAGACAAAGGTGAGAGATAGAGAGGTGAGGGGAGAGATAGAATAAAATGAGAGAGTGAAGTTGACAACTTGAGGGAAATATGGGTAAGGAGGGAGAGAGGTGGAGAGGAAGGGAAGTATCTAGAGAGCCATGAGAGATATACAAGTGAGAGACCTACAACCTAGGGAGAGAGGGGTGAGAGAGATGGGGGTGAGGTAGATAGGGGAGGAGAGGGGTGGATAAGGGTTGAGAGTTTAAGGGTTGAGGTATTAAGGGTTTAAGGGTTGAGGGATTAGGGTTTAAGATATAGTGTCAAGGCTTGAGGGTTTAGGGATAGGGTTTATGGTTTAGGGATAAGGGATTAGGGTTTAAGGTATAGTGTCAAGGGTTGAGGGTTTAGGGATAAGGTTTAAGGGTTGAGGGTTGAGGCTTTAGGGATAGGGTTTAGGGTTTAGGGATAAGGGATTAGGGTTTAGGGTTGAGGGATTAGGGTTTAAGGTATAGTGTTGAGGGTTGAGGGTTTAGGGATAGGGTTTAGGATTTAAGGTTAAGGGTTGAGGCTCTAGGGATAGGGTTTAGGGATAAGGGATTAGGGTTTAAGGTGTAGTGTCAAGGGTTGAGGCTTTAGGGATAGGGTTTAGGATTTAAGGTTTAAGGGTTGAGGCTTTAGGGATAGGGTTGAGGGTTGAGGGATTAGGGTTTAGGGTTGAGGGATTAGGGTTTAAGGTATAGTGTTGAGGATTGAGGGTTTAGGGATAGGGTTTAGGATTTAAGGTTTAAGGGTTGAGGGTTGAGGCTTCAGGGATGGGGTTTAGGGTTTAGGGATAAGGGTTTAGGGTTAACATATAGTGTAGAGGGTTGAGGGTTTAGGGATAGAGTTTAGGATTTAAGGTTTAAGGGTTGAGGGTTGAGGGTTTAGGGATAGGTTTTAGGTTTTAGGGATAAGGGATTAGGGTTTAGGGTTTAGGGATTGAGGTTTAAGGTATAGTGTTGAGGGTTGAGGGTTTAGGGATAGGGTTTAGGATTTAAGGTTTAGGGGTTGAGGGTTGAGGCTTTAGGGATAGGGTTTAGGGACAAGGGATTAGTGTTTAAGGTATAGTGTCGAGGGTTGAGCATTTAGGGATATGGTTTAGGATTTAAGGTTTAAGGGTTGAGGGTTGAGGCTTTAGGGATAGGGTTTAGGGTCAAGGGATTAGGGTTTAAGGTATAGTGTTGAGTGTTGAGGGTTTAGGGATAGGGTTTAGGATTTAAGGTTTAAGGGTTGAGGGTTGAGGCTTTAGGGATAGGGTTTAGGGTTAAGTGAGAGACCTAGATGGCTAAGGGTTGCAAGATAGGGGAGAGATAGGGGTGAGGTAGATAGGGGAGGAGAGGGGTGGATAAGGGTTGAGGGTTTGAGCCTTTAGGGTTGAGGGATTAGGGTTTAGGGTTGAGGGATTAGGGTTTAAGGTATAGTGTCAATGGTTGAGGGTTTAGGGATAGGGTTTAGGATTTAAGGTTTAAGGGTTGAGGGTTGAGGCTTTAGGGTTAAGTGAGAGACCTAGATGGCTAAGGACAGATGGAGAGATAGACAAGGAGTGACTGAGAGACATAGAGAGGGGAGAGGTAGAGAGGTGAGGGGAGAGATAGAAGAAATACATGAGAGAGTGATGTTGACAACTTGAGGGAAAGATGGGTAAGGAGGAGGTCGAGAAATGAATAATATAGAGTTTTGTATAGCAAGCTAAAACACGCTGACGTTATAACGCGAGCCCTTTTTGTCTTGCTATTCAAATGGTAAAAAGGCCAGGACACCTGTGATCCAAGCTCACATGCTCTATTTTCTTCTGGTTATGCGCGTGTTCTGACAAAAAAAAGCTTTTTAATGTTGTTGGGAAGGGCACATGCACATTTTTCACATTCTACCACATTTGCATGAATGTTCCACCACCTTTTTCTAGTTTGCCAACTTAAGGAGGAAATAACATAGTTTTCACATCGAATTTGATATATATCAATTCAAGTTTCAATTTTTGTAGTGTTGCAATGTTAATTGTGATTGAATTGTAGGAATTTAACATTATACATTGGTTAATTGTATTGTTGTTAGTAATTCTATTTGAGTGTTATTCAATTGAATGTTGAATAGGAAGCAAGTGGTGAAAAACTCAAATTGTTGAGGAGTTTGATGCAAGAAGAAAAAAAGACTACATAATTGGGTACTCTCTCCATTCGAATCTCCATTTTTTAGGTATGTCAAATCTTTACACATGTTCTAAGTTACATTTTACTTAATTCTATTTGAATTACTTTATCATGCCTTATCATACATGTTTGCATCACTTGTATGGTTTATACATTTTGTGTTTATAGTTCATGTGCCTTGTCTATGCTTCCACATTTTGCATACATGTCTAATAGGGAATTTGAAGTCTGAGCTATTAGGGAATTTGCATGCCATATTTGTGCTGATAGGTAAATGTAACCATCATCTATTGCGCTGAATTTCCTCCCAAACAGTTGTAAATAAACATCACCTATCATGATCCATGGATCATAGTTCTTAATACCCAAAGAGCTTACTCATCACACACAAATCTACCCATCATGGAAAATATTATGTAGAGATCTAGCACTATGCTATGTCCTTATAATAGACTATGTTCAATCAGTTCATGGTATGCATAATAAAAGATATCTCAAAGGTGAACATTAATTAAAATAGACAAAATCATGATATCATTGTTAAGTCTCTTTGCATAATGAACCTTATAATACAAAATCATTAATGTATAGAATGAGATTCAACCTAAAGGACCTCATGTAAAATTCCATCATGTGTGTTTCCTTTAAACCTACATAGATAGCCTTAAGTTAAATCTCTAGATTTTATTACTCAAGAATCCATAAGGCGAGCCTACAATCTCTCATGGTGCCATGTATATTTTCTATAGGAGTCAATAAAATCCTTGGCAACATAAACTTGT
Organism: Cunninghamia lanceolata; assembly: GCA_027924645.1. Classification (NCBI taxonomy): domain Eukaryota; kingdom Viridiplantae; phylum Streptophyta; class Pinopsida; order Cupressales; family Cupressaceae; genus Cunninghamia; species Cunninghamia lanceolata. The sequence goes on from BSBN01001378.1 coordinate 2,498,535, forward strand.
CATCTTACACTTGGGCTCTTTGATAAGTATGTGCAATAATGAACAATACACATCTTAACATATTGTGATGTCAAATTATACAAGAATAATTCCTTACAACATATAAATATACAATCCCTTAAGCATAATGAAATACTATTATCTTGTCATAATAAGTTACAATACAAATGAATAGGTGCCAAGATCATACAAGTAAATCCCAATAGGCTTAATCCAATCATCATCCATGCTATTCTACCTTGTTCTTCATGTTGATATTTCATACAAACCTTGTATACCAAATGTTTCCATTTCCATATCTATGACAATATCAAGTTAAATACTATAGATCAGTCACATTGCCAAGGAATTGATATAGGGTCTCATGATAGTTTAGTCACAACAAAGTGCAAAGATTACATCATATCATATGAGGCAAAGATAAATGATCCTCAAGACAACCATGCTTGGGTTTCCATTCAATATGCCTTGGAGAGTTATCTCATATTTTTTAACTTTATCTCTATAATGTCCCTTTCAAAGAAAGGTGAATAACAAATGCCAACAATTATATTAACCTCCTCTAAGTTGTTATAATGTTTACCTTGGACTTCAAATCTACTCTTACCATGATGCTCCAAGCCTTACCACTTCAAAGATGGATAGAATCAGATTATTGGTGGGCTAGAAGGTAGCTAAAATAGTCACATTTTACTTGGGATTTCCCCCCAAACAATAATATATCAGTTGGAATATTGGCACCTAGTATCCCCAAAGGATGAGACCTCTTACACACGACATCAACAAAATAAATCTTCTTTATACCTGCAAACCTGTAGCTGCTCATGAAAGATATCATCAATCCAAAACATGAATTTATCAAAATGATCAATAGGAACATACTATCCTAGCTCCAAAACCGAGTTCCTTTATTCAAATTCAAAAAGTAAAAGGTGGCAACCACCCTCTACTAGCTGAGAACACTTCAACAATGGTAATGGGCTGAAAAATCCTCCACTGTGTGATTGAAAACTCTTCTTTGACTGCAAGGAATGTGTGGGAAGTGCTGGAAATGTTGAGGGCAATAGACCTAAAATTTGGAACCTACTCAAAATGGCCCTTGGCTCATGTCTATTGAAACCAATACTCATTCAAGCTATGCCAAATTGGTGTTCCTCAACCAACAAGTCCCATTTAACAATTATCCCCTTGAAGTGCTATCTCTTCTTTTTTGGATTCCAACTCCATAGTGAACTCTCCCATAAAATGCACCCAATGTGAGCTCCATGATATATATTTCAGTTATTTGTATGGATTCATTTCTTAGGAACTAATATTTGTCTCTTTATCATGCTACAGATAAATTCTCCGTCATGCCAAGGAAACAATCAAGGATTAAACCAACACAAGAAGAGAAAGAAGCTAAGAAGGAAAAGAAAGCAATGGTTATGAGGGAACTTTGTGAGAAGAGGAAATTGGACATGATTGTCGAAGACATGCCAATTGAAGACGAACCTCAACCATCAACAAGAGATATGGTATTGGCAACACAAAGGGAACGAATGCAAAAACTTCGTGCTATGAGAGATTTGAATACCATAGTTGGAGACACGTCCTCTACCACAAGTCAAGATGGAGGGACACCATCTACTGCATCTCAAGTTGAGAGTACATCATCACTCACATGTGAGGAAGGAGGTATGCCATCATTCCCACCTCAACCTCAAGGTATGTCATCTATTCCATCTCCGATCGAAGGTATGCCATCTAGCCCATCTATTCCTAATGTTGAGATGAATTTACCTTTATTAACACCGCCTAGATTTTTGCATAGAAAGCCAAAGTATTTGATTGATATTGATGAGAATATTTTGCAGCCAATGGAAGGTAAGATTCCAAAACACACTTGTAGAAGATATGCTCATAAGATTTGGAGAGTTCTCTTTGAAAAGTTAAATGAGACCGCAAGATGTCAATTATTCGTTGAAATGATGCGAAGTATAAAGTATAGGTCCATCATGAAGATTCTTGGGTTGAGAACATTAGAGGCTTCAAGTGAAAAATCTATTATAAAGAATTTAATGAGTGCATATGAGAGTGTGGGTAACACCTCACACACAAATGATAGTAATGCCACATGACATGTCATTACATCGCCAATAGTAAGTAATCAAACGAGGAAAGCTCATCTCATTAGAAAGACAAGTCAAGCATTGAAAATTAATAGAAAAAAATTATCAAGAGCCATTGGAAGGCGCTAAAGAATCGAGGACACTGATGCCAATGCATTATGGGCGTTCTTGAGGAGACTACCACGAAAAGATAAACCAATTGTTGAAGCATTGAGATCACCAATTGAAGAATTTTGGAAGAATTACACAAGGGTATCTCCGAATCAAAGGGATGTGGTAAGAAGGAGAATCAATAGTCGAAACCGTGAGCCACATCTAAACCATTTTTTGGATATGACTCAAACACATTTTTTTGGTAAATTTCTAGAGATGTATCCTCAAATTAAAATTTCTCAAAGATATTTTGAAATGCTAAAACCTTTCTATGTCAAAATAAATCACACATGCACTACTTGTTGTAGATTACATATTGAATTTTCTAACCATTTTGATGTTTATTGGTCTATATGTTTAGATTTGCATACTAACAATGTTTTGCAGGATTGTGGCATACATGCCCCACCAACATCTTCAAGAGACTTCATATCAACAATTTTATATGAAAGAGAGGAAGGTCAAATATTCTACAGGAAATTGTGCTTGGATGGCACATGTCAGCATTGCAGTGGCTTGCAACGTATGCTAATATGTGAACATATGGAAAGGACACATGCGGTTTGAAATGAACTAGAAGAGTTCGGCAAGTATAAAACAATGGACTACAATACAAAATATGGTAAAGAAGCAAAGATGTGTGATTTGGTTACTCAAAAGATTTCAGTGTATCAGTTTATGTCTACATTTCATGATGTATAGTGTATAAGCATGCAAGGAATACCCATAGAGATCAATGGTTGGACTTGTAATTCAAGTTATGCAAGGACACATTTGCACTTGGTAGCATTGTTTCAGTCGTTGACTTTGCAGAGAACTACAGTTTACAGCCACAACGTGGGGTGCAATCACAATATCACAACTGCACACAGGTTTCTATATTTGTGCACATCACATTCATTCATGCAAATGATAGTACAGAGGATGACAGAAAGATCATAAGGGAGTATAATTTTTATATTAGTGATGATCGCACACATTCTACGAAGTTCGTGCAAGGTTGCTTTCAGGTGTTCTACAATGATTTGGCTAGAAGGGGCATATCATTCAGTTAGCATATCATATGGTCGGATAACTATGCATCACAATTCAAGAACTTGCGGATGTTCTATTGGCTAAGCAAGAGGCATAATATTACAGGTGTTCAGCATATGTGGAACTTTTGTGAGGCCGGGCATGGAAAGGGGGAGCATGATGGTGCAGGAGCCATAGCACGAGACGAGTTAAAGTATAAAGACAATGCAAAGTTGACAGATGCAAAATCAATTGTTGAGTGGTGTAATGCTTTGATGGGTCCAGGTAATGAAGGTAAGTCTTCAGTTTGTAGATTTTTTTGGTTGATAGATGATACTAACATTGCACCATATGAGGATTGTTGTACACTGATAAGATCAAGTGAGCTACACTCTTTCAGAAGCTCAATTGTAGGTTCATGGAGTATCCATACATGGAAGATGGCATGCTTTTGTTCTTCATATACAATTCAAGCCTAGAATGAGTGCGAGTCAAAGGAGTGGGTTGACGAATGGTGGTTAAGTTATCTTAGCCCACTTGACACGTATCGGCCCCTAACGACACTGGAACTAACACAAATTGAATCATTGATTGACTTTGACCACATATCAGATATAGTTCAACTAGGTAATATATCTACTTGCATAGTTTTTGAATTTCCTAATGTTATCTTACTTTGTAGTGTTTTTGTAATGTTGACTAATTTCATCTAATTTACTACACATATCAATGTAGGGCATGTTTATGCAATTATTGCAGATGAAGACAATGAAGAGGGAATGAACTATTACTTGTGTCATTGTGTTGAGGCTAAAAAGAAATTGGAGGTCCTGGTTACAGATGGAGAAAACATTGAATACCCTACAGGCTCGGTGGTTGTTACTGGAACATGGCTTAGAAGGTACCCACATAAGAGTGTTAATGTTTGGCTATTTTAGGACTTCGACACACATCGGAAGATTCTTCATTACTCGAACCTTGTCATGGTATCCAATGTTCATTTGATATAATATCAGGGTAGACCTTTGAACAAGACCTTGTGGAAGGTGTGTAAGTCTAACCATGAGGCAATACTTGACACAATAAAGAGTAGAGCAGACCCAGATGGTTTGTTGGATTAATTTGTAAGTATGCGCATTGATTTTGTAAAGTCATGTTATTGATATTAATGTATTGTAGTTGATAGTTAGACCTTTCATTTCTATATTTCAAGTTTACATATGTTTGTCTTTTTTTGCTGCTACATTTTTACATATATAGTGAATATTGGGCAGATTATATGCATATTTATGGTTTCACCATTTGACTATCTGGAGACCTCAATTTGCAAACTTGACCTTTGTAGCCCTAGATCAGACTTGGGAGACCCTTCCTCAACCATCATTTCACCTGAAACATGATCATGAAAATGAATAATGGGGGGTGTTAATAGGTAATAGCCCTTAAGAGTCCAAAGTGCAAAAAGGCAACAATCTTTGATGAGCAAAGGGGTGTAACTTTCATTCTGCTCCTCGTGTGACCAAATTGACAGTTCCAAAGCATCTGGATGGGAACTTTTAGGGTAGGCATGGTCCAGTGTCACACCCAAACATGTTGAAACTATCTAAGCTACATTGTACCAGCGATATCGCTTAAGAGACCAAAATGCAAAAAGGCAGCAATCTTTGACAATCTGTTACTTGGAAACCGTGTCACTTAAAAACATCCTGTCTAAGGATACAAGATCATGTAGGGCCCCTCTATAATAACCTCTCTTAGTTTTTAATATCTCTGAGGTGTTTGCCTGCAGTGAAAGTTTTTCTGCTACTCCAAAAATCGTAAGATGCATGTAGTGTAAAGTTGCAAAGGGGTGTAACTTTTGTTTTGCTCCTTGTGTGGCCAAACTGATAGTTCCAATGCATTTGGATGGGTACGTTTAGGCTAGGCATGGTCCTGTTTCCCACCCAAACATGCCAAAATAGTCCAAGCTACATTGTACCGACGATATCCCTTAAGAGTCCAAAGTGCAAAAAGGTAGCAATCTTTGATGAGCTGTTACTCAGAAACTGTGTCACTTAGAAACATTCTGTCTAAGGCTACACGATCATGTAGAAACTCTCTACAATAACCTCTCTTAGTTTTTGATATCTTTGAGGTGTTTGCCTGTGGTGAAAGATTTTCTACTACTCCAAAATTTGTTAGAAGCATGTAGTGTAAAGTTGCAAAGGGGTGTAACTTTCGTCCTGCTCCTGATGCAACCAAATCGACAGTTCAAATGCATCTGAATGGATAATTTTAGGCTAGGCATGGTCTTGTTTCACACCCAAACATGCAAAAATAGTCTGAGCTACATTGTACCGGTAACATCCCTTAAGAGTCCAAAGTGCAAAAAGGCAGCAATCTTTGACGAGCTGTTACTTAGAAACCGTGTCACTTAGAAACATCCATTTGAGGCTATGTGATCACGTAGAACCCCTCTACAATAACCTCTCTCATTTTTTTATATCTCTGAGGTGTTTTCCCGTGGTGAAATATTTTCTGCTGCTCCAAAAATCGTCAGAACCATGTAGTGTAAAGTTGCAAGGTAGACTACTTTTTGTTTTGTTCTTCGTGGGGCCAAACTGTCAGCGCCAACATGTCTAGTTGGGCACATATACGCTACACATGGTCACTTCCCTTCATTATAAAAGTGTCATAGTCTTTCCTATTCGAAGGGTCACAACTTTTTGCCTTTGAAATGTCATTAGTATTCGTGAGAACCTAAATTCATTTATTTGCAATATTGCCTAAGGTTGCATTCTTAATTGTATTATTCAAACATGTTATGGATGTCTTTCTCAACGATAAATTTCTCTCCCTTTTATGTTAGTGCATATCAACCTAATATATGAAGTATGAGGCGTACACATGAATACACATAATACATGAAGTATACATAGGAAGCATGAAGCATACATGTGAATACACGTAATACATGAAGTCTATACAGGAAGCATGAAGCATACATGTGAAAACATGAAGTATACACAAGAAGCATGAATCATACACGTGAACACGTGAAGTATACACAAGAAGCATGAAGCATACACGTGAATGGTAGCATGAAGCATACACATGGAATGGTAGCATGAAGCATACACGTGGAATAGTAGATGTCTTCCTTTGTGGAGAGGTATGAGGTTACATGTAATAATGTCTTGCTCATATTTAGTTGCATACTTCAAAGTGCATTGCATACTTAAATGAATTTCATTACCATGTTACAATGGTTATTATATTCATATGATTGATTTAATGTTCAATAATCTTAGAGAAGAATAATGTTCAAACTTTATATATTTACAATTATATAAAGGAAGACTGCATGTAATACAATTGGACTTTAAATATTTGAAGTAAACCATCTACAAATATCCATTGAGGCGTGGATTTATAATGCAAATATGGCCACCATCAACCAAAAAAGATTTGTATTAACCAAATATCCATATAGGCATACATCAATATCTGTCGATATAAGTATAACATAGATCATAGATCATGGACATAACCCAATAAAAAGTCATTCCCCTTTGGCTGAAGAAAATAGATCACGGGAAACCTTTGATCTTCGAGGGGATGGAGATGCATATGAGAGTGGTTTACTATGAACCCGAGGGCTACTCCTCCTATTTAGTTCTTCATGGAGCTGTAGTTGTTACAATAAAAAGTATAGACATTAATATATAGAAATTACATTATAAAAAATGAAACATTTAACAAAATAATCACTTACCACTACTAGATAATCTCTCTCCTCATTTGCCTCAGTACCCAGATCAGGCTATGGCGTTGTAATGTCCTATAGAAACCATCTGGATAGAAATTAAACTTCAAATCAATAATCATTTGATTTTTCAATAATAAACAACTATAACAATGAATGTAATTTGAAATTTACTAATCTGCCTCATACCCCCATCAAAGGCATGGAGCTATCAATCGCGGAAGACACACCATGCTCCATTGCCCTATGAACTTCAGGAGGTGTCTCTACCTGCATCATCTGAAAATAAAACAACATTATTCAATTACAAAAAACTAGAATAGTGATGCAAGTCATGGATCCTAACATACACACACATTCACCTAAACATGGAAGTACACACAATAAAGCACACAAGTCACATGCATATATACAAATTAGACAAAGATTCATATGAGGATTCATAACTATTGTGTGGTATAAGGGTCAACAAAGCAGGGACCATAGTAGCATCAAATTTTAGGTTTAAGAAGTCAGAGAGGGAGTGAAGGTGTTAGTTTAGGTTTAGGTTGGTGGTAGGGTGAGATAGGGTAGTGCTCAAATTTTTGTTTGTTTGGTAGTGATGGAGGTAGGACAATGCCTAAGCTAGAGGGTTTTAATATGTCAGGAAAAGATTGGTGATGTGAATAAGGAGCAGAACAAGGGATACAAGAATGGCACTAGAAATCACATAGACATTAGGTAAGTTTATGGGTTTACGGGAAGGAGGAATATCAAGAGTTTGTGAGATAATAGGAGGGAGGAAAGATACTAGATAGGACAAGAAAAACTTTATTTTAAAAATTTCTTATCATTTTCTTTGTCTTGAGGTTTGTTAGGGGGTGGGTTAGAAGCAAACTAGGTCTGGGATGTCTGGTAGGGGTAGATTAGGAAATAGGTAGAGTAGATATGAGTTGGTTAGTAGGTTGGGTGTAGTGTTGGGGAAGTTTCTTAGGCCTACTTTTAGAAGTGGATGGGGAAAGGTCCTACACTTTTTCTTTTACTTTATCTTGGAGCCCAGTGTTAGAGGGGAGATAGAAGTCAATGAGGAAGGTGAAGTAGTAATAGGTGGATATATGGTGGGGAAGATAGGGGCATAGCTAGTGGAGTAGGTGAAGTAATAGAAATAGGTTGTGGGGTTGGGGCAGCAATGCGTTAAGAGGCATAAGATAGGTAAAGGTGAAAGAGGGAATTGGTATGAGGTTGAGGTGGACTAGAAGGGGTTGACAAAAAATAATCTAAGGAGAAGTGTCTTAAGGTAACAACTAGTTGGTATGAGCTATGAGAAATGGTGAAGACATTAGGTCATCATGGGGAATTTAAGGCACCAGTGGATGACAGTTCAGGGACAACCCACATTGCAATGAGCCAAGGATGACCTAAGAGAATAGATAGTGGTATGAGGTGGGGATGATATGACATGAGACATCTAGGCATTTAGGTCCTACCTAGATTAGTAGTGTGAGGGAGCCAAAAGTAGGTATAGAAGTGTCATTATGTGTACAGTAGGAGATATCTGAGGGGGATAAGAATATCTTTGCAACCTAGTGATGTATAAGTGTTCCTCTGTAACTGCATTAATTCCACCTTGATGTATAAGTGTTCCACCTTGATTCAAATATCATTTTATAGTGTACTTGTGCCTCAATCTACAGAGGATTGTTATAATCATTAGTAGGCACATTGTCAAGCAAGAAGGTGATGGAAGGTGTAGGAGTGGGTTGAATAATGAAATTATAAGGATGAATGTCTAATGTGCCCATCATCTCAAAGAATATAGTAGTATTAAAGGAAGCGTCCTCATTAGACTTAGGTGGGTTAGATGTAGGATCAAAAGTAGGGATGGAAGAAATTGAGCCAATAGTATTGACATAGTTTGTAGGGGAATGGGTTAGTGTAGATTTGAAGATTTTGGTTAGGGGTGACTTGTTTCCCCCATAATTAATACCTAAAACCTAGATGATGTTGGAGTCAATCATATCCTATATAAGATGTCATAGGCTTATACCCCTCTCTAGTGTCATGTCCTGGGGTCTAATTGGTGGTAATTGGATGAGTTTATTAGAGAGAATTTGTCAAAGAATAGTGTGGAGGGGATCAACAAGCTTTGGTAGACATGTATGGAAAATGTGGTAGCATAGACAAGGCAGTGAGCTGTTTGAAAAGACGCCTCAAAGAAATGTGGTCTCATGGTGATGTCCTTGTCTATGCATTTTCTTGTCATGACATTCCATGAAACCACATTTCTTTGAGGCATTTTTTTTCAAAAAACTTATTGTAACTAAAATTTTGTCATCTATCAACATCTCGTTATTAGTTATGCAATGTCTAGTAATGCTTTGAGTTTGAAAGATGTGCAATGCAATGTAATCAACGATATGAATATAAACTACAAAAATCTAGTAAGTACAATTCATTAGTTAAACTGTTTATTTTATTACCTGAGTGAAGCTTTGAAATCCACCACCTCTGGCAGGTGTTGCCGTGAAATCTCCAAGATTAACCTATTCAACATCCAAAATCAGATATTAGAATACCATTCATATAACAATGCTAACTAAATGTAATATTTATAATTGTTTACTAGTTACATATCTCAGTAGTACATGTCGTAGGGTAATATGGAGGTGGAGAACTGTTGAAAAGTAAATGAACACTCTTACCCTGAAATTTCATTAAAATCAGCAAAAATTAATTAATTTTACATTTCAAAAATGAAATTTAATAAACTAAATTCAATGAACTTGCTAATATTTACCTGAGTATCAAGGTTGAAAGTCTCACTCAGGAGGGCATCTATCATCACCATCTGCTCAGTTGCAGATGTAGCCTGTGTACCTGTGTCTCGACTATCTATGGGGTTATAACCATAGGCTGACCCGCAAGCCTGACAAGTATGGGGTGGAACCCTACTCCTCAAACTCTCCCCTGACCCATGCTGTGCTGTAGGACTGGCATGCTCTATGATGCTCTAGGTCAAGGCACCAATGGACTGAAGTGTCTTAACCTCAACACTCTCCTTCACAATAGAAGGCATAGATAGGTGCTCATGGGCTGGTCTGGCGAGTGCTCATCTCGCTGGCCGCTGTGGGTCAACACGTGCCCCTGGTCTATCCTGTACTGACCCCCCACCTCTACCCTGGAAGTCCCACATATCAAAATAGTTTGGCACTTTATTTTTGACAAACTCGCAGTAGAGTTTCCTCAAAAAGTATTGCGAGGCCTCATTATTATTGCATTGAGGATGGTCAAAAACCATCCACCTCCTCTACTCAAAATTTTTCCTTATCGCTTGGTAGTTGCACCAATGGATAGGGAACCTCTTGCGTGTAAGGGGTAGAGGTTGATTTGTTCATGGGTCTGTAAAAATGAAGCACAAGTCCAATTTTGTAATTTGTTTATTTTTAACTTGTTCATAGGACAACTTGTTTGCATATAACTCTCTAAATTCTCTCCTTTTTTCTGCCCAACTAGAGATTTGCTTGCTAATTGAATCTACACTTGATAACATAGATTCAAGAGATTGAGCAAGCATAGATCTATGCGAGGTTGAAGTTGCAGGATCTTTCAACCTCAATTTATTTTTTATTGTTTTCAATTTGCCCCATTAAATTTTCTTGTATTCGAGGGGCATATTGAGGAATGAATGGAGGTGTTTGTTGTTGGGGTCGTTCTTTAACAGGTATTTGTTGTTTAGGTGATGGAGGATTTTGAGGATTTTCAAGAGGAGGAGGAGGTGCATTATCAATTCCTATAAATTAAATAAATTTAGATTAAAAAAACTACTTAAACCTACCTATTTAGCAATAAATTCACACAAAAAAGCAAATAGAACTTACTCCTTTGGGCTCCTCGACGTCATGGCGGCATTTTGACAATGAATCGACGATAAATAGCTAACGATATGCCCTCTGATAACGCGAGTGTGCTCTCCATTATCTGCAAGCCATGGGTTTGTTGGAAAATGAAATGAAACAATGAGCATAATGCAGTTTTTTTTAAAATACTTGAGCATAACGCGCTCGCATTATAACGTGAGCGTGTTATGGTTTAGATTTTTTTTTTTTAAAAAGTTGGCCACTTTTTGCACCCGCCCAGTTAGAAAGTGTAGCTTTTAGAAACATAAGTTTAATATAAAAGATTTTTTAAAGAAATAAATCAAGAAAATAAGTAATATAAAAAGAAAAGTGTACTTGAATTTTTGACAGATTTTAATAGAAATATGTCTCCTTTAACTCATGTAGTTAACTAATTTATATTATTTATATTTAAGTAATTTGTATTCTATGAGACATGTTTTGCCTTTCTTAGAGTTTTTTATGAGGCCCATTTCATATGTAAATTTTCTATAATGAATAAGCCACTTGGAGGGAGAAAACCTCCAAAAGTCTCCAATAAGAACACAATTTGCAATATGAAGATCATAAACTAACCACTAAATCCTATACATACCCTACTTATGCCTTGGATGCCACTGAAGATGACTTAAATACCTATATAAAAATATATTACTAATCATATAACTTAATTAAGCGTAATGGTAGCCACAAGCTGACTACTCATATCCCTATGCACACTACAAAATTAAGGGCATAACACTGTTTATGCTCCTCTTACATTTAGTCTTTGTTTTATTTCTTCTTATTTGTATATTTTCCCTTAGTGATTTCTATTTTGTGTCTATTTTATCTTTTATTTTGTCCTCATCCTTACCCTCTTACCCCTTTTTTCCTTATTCTAGCCTTTATTTTTTAACATGGCCCTCATCCCTCTTTCCCTTGACCTTCTTAGTTCTTTCCTGTTACGTATGTTGTCATTGATATCAACAGTGTTGTGATGGAGAAGGCATACTCTTGTATATGATGTCAACAGAATGGTGATCAGTGATGTCAGAAGTGTAAGTGATCAAAAGTGGTGTTGTGAGATGGAAACCATAGTGGTATGTAGATGTTGTCAAAGTGAGTGGTGTTCAGAGGAGAAAACAAAGGTGTGATGATCAGAGAAGTTGTGAGGTGAAGTCATGAGCATGTTGTTTGATCAGTATCATCTGTACATAGTTGTACCTTATCTTCTGATGTTGATGGACAGGTGAAAGTTGTCAAGTTGTAGGATATGCAGACATGGAGAAGTTGTGGTTTCTAGTTTTGATGAAAAGAGTTCTGATTGTTGTCTATGGTGTTGTGAATGTTGCATTCATTGTTTCTTGTTGAAATGCATTGCTTAATAAATGAAAGAAAGTGTGTAAGGTTTCAAACAGTCAAAGGCACAGGTAGTTGTATTGAAGAAGCTTAGGAGAATGCTCCACATTCCTCCGCATTTGAAGTTATGGCCTTGCGATTTGGAGGTTAGACAAAGCTAGATGCGAAGTATGCATGATTCAAATTTTAGAGTATGAAAGTTACCGCAGAAGATTCTAGAGTTAGCAGAGTGAAGACAGTGGTACAGTGGTGTTGCAGTCAGAAAGAGTCAGAGGAATGCTCCACATTTCTCCACTTTTGAAGATGTGATCTTGCAGCTTGGAAGATAGATAGATACAATTGAGAGGTATGATATATTCAAGTTTAAAATGATAAGGTGTACCACAGAGGTTCTCCAGAGTCTGCTGAGTTAAGACAAGTCTTGTTGCTGATTAGGGTTGTTAGAAGGAGAAAGTGAGAGCCAACACATTTCATCACATTATGATGTTTGGCCTTGTTGTTTGAAGGATTTAAGTTCATATTAACTGTATGTGTGCACAATTTCAAGTTTCAGGTGTTGAGGAGTATCACAAGTGTGTTTTTCAATGTTAAATATCTAGATAGTGTAATCAGAGTATGTAAGAGATATTGGCTTCAGAGTTTGATTCTTTGCGCCAGCAGAAAGTAGTATGAAATGGTGAAAGGAGTGGATGAGAATGTTTTTGCAAGTCATATGATATTTGTAAAGTGATGTTATTTGGTCTCTCCTATACTGCTTTAGGTCTAGAGCTAATGCATGCAAGGAATAAGTATTTTCAACATGAAGCTGACTGGATGTGTTTAGGTGATTATGCTGTGTGTTTAGAAGTGTGCACCAGTGTGGAGATGTGTGATAAGGAAAAATAGGTCCTGGTTATCACTTGGTTTGAACCACATTGGATGTTTACATTACCATTGATGACTTTGGAAGCTGACATGTTGTGGCTATTGCACGTTTCATGTTACATGTTTCATCTTGGACGACAAAGGAGAAAGTTTTTGAAGAGTTGTGGAGGGTATAAATGAAAGATCAAGTTTGTTGGAAGGTAGTATGAGTGTGTGAGAGAGAGTGCAAGTGTGGAAGTGAATGCATGTGTATGTGTAGAAAGATATATGATCCTAAAAGTGGAGAATAACCTCTGGGGCTATAATGCATGATTCATAATAGAGGTAGTATTGTGTTGTGTTACAAAGGTATTTGAGGAAGTTGTGATGTTGCTGTGATAGAGCAGAGGCGTGGAAGTAGGAGAATTTGTCAAGTGTTTTGGTGTAGAGGTTAAAGCCTCTTCTTGTAAGTGTTGTAGCACTTCAGGGAGTTGTAGCTTCCTTTGGGTTGGAGCCCATAAAATAATGTATTAGGGAGTTGTAGCTTCCTTTGGGTTGTAGCCCATAAAACTTGTTGTAAACTTGTTTTTATTTGTGAGGCTAGATTTGGACAGTCTATAGATCCAAGCAACTTTCTGACCATGGTTTTTGCCTTATAGGGTTTTCCACGTAAAGTTGGTGTTATGGTTGCATGGTTGTGTAATTGTATTTTGAATTGCTTCATTATCTGTTTCTGTTAAGGCAGTAGTAAGTTTTTGAAGACAAAGTTGAATTGGATTAAATTGTGGCATATACCGATTCACCTCCCCTCTCAATATATCAGAGTGTTCTAACAATTGGTATGACAACTAAGTTCCTTGGTGTAGCCTAACAGTTGAAGGTAGATATTGGAGTAGAACACATGGCTCAAAGAGAGTCCTCTTCTAAAGCACCGATATTTGGAGTCCTGCTTCAAGTCTTACATCCCATAATCACATAGATTCCCATATGAACTGCACAGAAGTGGGGACAAATGATGCCTACTTCTCTCACCCTCGTCAACTTGGGTGAGATCATCATTGTGATGTGCTAGAGACTATGTGAGAGCACTCAATGAATGTAGTGTCTCCACATCAACACTCTCCTTCAAAGTCAAAGGGAGTGACACATGTGTTGGCCTCAATAGGGGTCTACGTACATGGTTTTGGTCTCATTGTGCCCCCTCTCTATCTTGGGCAGAGCCACCACCTTTGCCCTAGAACTCTCAAATGTCAAAATAATTAGGAATCTTCTTGAGGACGAACTCGTAATGGAGTTTCCTCAAGAAATATTGTGGCACCTCATTGTTGTTACATGGATGCTCGTCAAACACAATGTACCATCTATCCCAAAAGTTTTGGGATATATCTTTGTTCCTACACCAATGAATAGGGAAGTGTTTACAAGTCTCTTCTAATCTTTGGCCAATTTTAGGATTGATAAAGTGTGAACATAATGTAGATTTTGTAAGTTTTAGATCCTTCACTTGTTCGTAAGACAATTTGTCGGCATAGTATTTTTGACACCTCTCCCTATAGTCATGAAATTCAGTGATTTGGTTTGTCACCGATTCAGTGTGAGAAACAATTATCTCTAATGACTTTACAAGTGCTCTCCTACGATCAGTGCTTGTACTTGGATTATTTAACATTTCAATTAGGGTTTGAAGATGTTTTTTATTTTCTTCTATTTTCCCTAAATAGTTTTCTTGTGTATCTCTTTCATGGTGAGGACGTGAAGGTGCGGGGTTTTGAGGGTTTTCAGGGTTGTTTTGACCCTCCTCTACTGGATTTGTGTTTTATACTGCCTCATTGACTGTAAATGCAATATAAAAAATCAATTAAACATTGCAAAGGTAAAAAATCTTTTCAAACTCACAAAAAATAAGCAAACCCTACCTTCTTTGGTTGTTGCATCCTCTACATTGCCTTCACGATGTCTTCGGGAGTGGGATTGGTGAGGTGGCATGGCGAAAGCATCGATTACCCTTAAAACTTGGTTGATTGCTCCTCCTTGCAACACACTCATAGTTTTTCTTTGGTTTTTTCCTCCTTGGATTGCAAAAATGGCCGCAGACCTTTACTTTTGTGTTTTTTTTGCTTTTAGCAACTGATAACACGAGCCAATTATAACACGCTCATGTTATAGCAAGCATGGGACCAAAAAGCCAAAGTGGCAACTTTTTGGTCCCACAACTTGGTAAATTCACCCCGGTAACATTTTCTGGTGAATTATTTTTTGAAACTGCATAATTTTTTGAGTACTTTCTACATTTGTAATCAGTTTGATCCAATTTTTCTCAAAAAATGTACTTTCATTTTCAGCCTAATTTCGGCATGTGCATTGTATCAAAATCAAAGACCACTTTGTTGTTTTAGCTTGTGGCAATTGTAATTGGACTGATTATAAAATCCCACAATCATTTTTTTCTATGGGTATTCTCATGTTTGAGTAAAATTTGGGGGTAATGTTTTGAGTTTTGATCTCTAATCATTTGAGGAGACATCATGGGTTTTTCTATTCATCCTTATGTGGTAAATCTGACAAAGGATAATTATGAGTCTTGGCAAAAATGCATCCTCACACATTGTAGGTAGCTCAATCTTCTTCCATATCTTTATGGACACATCCCTGAATTAGATACACCTCATAAGAAAACTATATGGGGAAATTGGATTGACCATATTATAGGATTGATTAATACAACTATTGGTGCTGATTTGTTTTGGAAGATCTCAGAAACTGAGTGCCCACACACATTTTGGACCAAGATTTGGGAGATCTATGGTGACCCTCATATCTCTCCATTCCCAAAAGATCCTACTAGTGATTGCCTTATACCCATTGATGATGTAGATAATGTACCCTTTGATGATGATTTAGAAGAGGAGCTTGAATATTTTGTAGGTCTTAAACATTGTGATGACACAGAGACTTCTCTTGCTTCTCCTTCTCCTCCTATTGAGATAACTACTTTACCATCACTTGTTGCTACTTCAGAGTTCAGACATGCTTCTTTGAGAGCTTCCAGTGATTCTTTGCAATAGGATCATTTCAATCTTCCTGATCCAGCTCATTGGGATTCTTTTTTTATCAAACATTGCTTCTTTGTTTGTGGAGTCTCACATTTCAGATTTGGAGGAAACATTTAAGGGGTTATCTCTCCTCTTTGATGATCATGATGTCATCACATCTTCAGTGTTTTCAGATGTAGTTCACTATCCTTCCTCTCCTAGTTCTACTTATTTGATCGAGCATTGCATTCCTTCTTTGGAGAAGACATCATTTTCTAGTATGAGGACATTAGAGTTGTATTTTGAGGCACACATATTGATTTGGATTCCCTTTTCATCCATGTTGTGGGAGTTTCTTATACTTCAACCATTTGATTTGTTTCTTCCCAAGGGGAGAAATGTTGTTTGTAGGCATTGGATTGTATTTTGTCTTCAAGCATTCATTGGCACATGAGCTACTTCTTTGTGGGGGGGATCTATCATCTCATTATTTCTCTCCTATGGGGGATAATAGATTGTATATTTGTGATAGAAGTTGTCCTTGGGGGGTCATGTTGAGTCCTACTACTATCACTTCTTCTTTCACTTTTATGTTTTTCTCTCTTTTATAGAGGGCTTTTTTTCTGACGATTTTTTCTCCTTTACTCTGTTTGTGAGAGAATTCTTTGTACAAGGGTACCTAACATGGCATAGTATTCGGGACCCATCTTCATCCATCATCATTGCATTTTTCATTTGTCTACTTCTCCCTAACTTGCACTTATGGGGGGTGCTGGTGTGAACAGGGTGATTACCTATTTGGTTCACCCTTTATAGTGTGAATTAGGCACATTATCTAACTACTCATTAGTTAAAGTCCTATTCACACATGTTCACTTGTTAAGTTTACTTAGGATAAGTATAGATAATTCTAGGTTTCCATGTGATCTTATCCTACGCATGTGATCATATCAACTAGTTGGCATCTTATCCTCTAGTTGTCTCATGTCATAGGATTAAGACACTTGTCATATGACTACTTCAACCTACATCTCATCCTTGACTTTATAAGTAAGGCATATCATGTACATTGTAACAACAATCATTGCATTCTTTAATAGAATAGAATTATTCTCTCATTTGATCTCTCTTGTGCTTTCATGAAGTCCTAGATCTTGGGTGGTTACCTTCATAGCCAACTCTTACATCATCTACACCCATCTATTCAAATGCTTCACCTCAAGCCATTACATCTCCATTCATCTCATCACATGCTATCCACCAACCCAATCCTTTGACCACTCATCCTATGACTTCATACCAATCCACCATACCATCATACATTACTCATCCAAATAGATATCAACAAGCCATACCAAATCCCATGATATCACAACCTTTGTTAGCCTCCACCCCTCTTAGGCCTTTCTCTCAAACATTTCAAGACCAAATAAGGGATGCCATCAAAGGATTAGAAGTTGGGACACAACACAAACATTACAAATTTGAGGAGTTTTGTCATTACCCTCTCGATCAATCAATCATGATGAATCTTTTTCCTCCTAACCTTAAAGTCCCTAAATTTGACAAATGTAAGGGAAAAGGATATCCTCGATACAACATCAACCAATTTTACATGACTTGTCAAGAAGTTGCCTATAGTGATGTCTATCTAATGAAACTCTTTCCCCAAAGTTTGGTAGGTCAAGCCTTGGATTGGTTTCAAGATCTTACTCCTGGGTCCATCAAAACATTTGTAGCTGAAACATTTGTCGCACATTTCTCCTATAATGTTGAGCATGAGACTGCAATGCTAGATCTTTGTAACACCAAACGAAATAATGGAGAAAGCTTTTCCACTTACCTACAAAAGGTGGAGAGGTCTTACAAGTCAAATCCCATGGCCAATCCAATAGAAACAATTGGTAAACATCTTCATCCAACACCTCCATCGAAAAATGACCTTTCATCTCCAAGTCCATTGTCTATCTACTTTTGATGATGTCATTGAAAAAGGGGTCGTTATTGAAAAAGCCCTTATTGTTGAATGTCCACTCAAGAACTATACCAAGGACAATAACCACTCAAATGACAAAATTAAACCTTGGTGTAAGAATAAACATGTGGTTAGTGATGGAGTCACCAATGCAAAGCACATCCAAAAAAACTCAACCTTCCCAACACAATGTGCAAACTGTCTTTAAGACTATGTTGGGTCAATATTTTGTCGTTTAGCTAACTAATGGCAAAATGGTTATATCAACCGCAGTGTGATGAGATAAATCTCTCCTCTCAGCAAGGGGAGGTTCCCTTTTAACTATTACAAACTTATTTACACTAAATACTAGCTTTGGGGGTGTGTTGCATTCATCCTTTTCTCTTCTTTCAGAAAAGATGTTTACAATGTTTCACGGTAATATTCAATAATGCTTCTACACTTAAACAATAATCAACAATATTCTTGTAAGTTGAAGCACAAAGTCTTTCAACTTACTTCACAAAAAGATTCATGAACCAAGTGAATAATCTCAAGTACAAAGTCTATCAACTAACAACCCCAGTGATCCATGTGAATGTGATTGAAAATCATAGCACAAAGTCTACAAATTCTCAACACGATTCATATACAAAGTAAATAACTACAAGCTCAAAGTCTTTATAATCCTTCACCAAGAAATGCTTTCAACACACATAGATTCAAGGATATAATATAACACAAAGTTTATATAACTTATCTTGAACATCCTCCAATTGTAATAACCAAGCACCACTTTATCCAATCAATTAACAAGAGAAATTAGAAAAAATGCCATATGTACATCCTCACTCATACAAATTTGATTCAACACAAAGTTTGATATCAAAACTCACCTTCTTTATTGATTGGAATTGATTATATAATTTGAACACAAAGTCTCAAAGTTGAGTCACAATTTGGGCAGCACTTTGTTGCATAAGATAAAAGATCTATATTACAATAGAGGCCCTCTTTATTTATAGGGAGAGGCCTTGAGAAAATTTAGGAAACCTATAACTACTTTGACTTATTCAACAAAAGAGTCCTATTTGACTTGGGACTTCCTTTGTCTCACATGTAATTACATTTTGGAAAAATACATGTGAATATGTCCAAAACAAAATACCAATTACATTTACAAAAATGAAAATAAACTAAGGCACAAAGAAGAATATCAGCTGCCACCATCATTCTTCTTCAGGGAATTATGGTACATGTCCTTTACTGCTTCCATCTCATAAACGTTTGATCTAAGTGTATTGTCTGAAACAACATGAGTTTCGACGATTGTATCTTTCACCATCTTTATCGCCTTCTTTAGTGATAGGTCAGTCATTTGGAAAATGAGCACCTTTAGATGATGTGATGACCTCGGCAGTTCGCAGAAGAAACTACAACAAAAAGTCATGATCTTGCAGTTAGGGGAAAAATGGCAATTCGGGAAACTGCATGTCGATGATCATGATCACAAGGATAAGCTTGAAAGGGCTAAAGCGTGCGCAAGTCAAAAAATTGGGCGAAAGCAGGTCAAGGGCATTATTTGCAAGAATTTCCCAGTGTCAGGAAATTTTAGAGGAAGACATGCACGGGCAGTCATTTTGACCGCTCCTGCATGTGGAGTGAATTGCTTGAGTGTGGGGTCGGTCATTTTGACTGCCTCTGCAAGTTGGGGGAAAATTGTAATTTTTATGTAGGGGCGGTTGAAATGACCACCCTTACATGTTAAAGGACAAAACTCATAAGATGAGAAGTCGGTCATTTTGACCACTCTCACATCCACATGTTGGAAAATAAACCCGAGTGTAATAGCGGCCATTTACACCGCTTTTGCATGTGATAGTTCATCTTGGCAATCTGTGTAAGGGCGGCCAAAATGGCCGCTCTTACATTTTAACTCCTGGTAGTATATGTAAAGGTGGCGAATTCACCTGCCATTACATGTGTAAAAAGATGTATTTTAAGGTTTTTATTTAGGGGCGGCGAAAACTGCCGCCCTTACATCTGGGTAACACTTGACAAGAAAAATACATGTAGCAGCGGTGAAAATGATTGCCGATACATCTTATAAAAAAGAAAACACTTATATTGCAAATAAACCCTAATAAAAGAAAGAACAAAAAGAAGGGAAAAAGGGAAAACGTCAACCTACCTAGCGAAATACAATCCGAAACCCTAGTCAATAACGCTAATGAAATCCTTTCAAACCAAGAATTACGTGATTCACTCGACTTCAAAGAGATTCAAAAGGCTATCACAGGAAGTTTAGAATGAAAACTAAATGAAAACAATAACAAAAAGTGCTTTAAAAGGTTTTAAATGAATGCATTAAACCCTGGCACGAATGTCATTAATACACTCATAGTTGACTAGATATGCTTAGGATATGCTCGGGCGGTAGTTTCACCCGCCTTTACATATAACATGAACAACATAATTGTCGCCCCTGCATCTAGGGCTTAAAATGACACAAACATGCATGAGCGGGGAAAAGTGCCGCTATTACATGTAAAACATAAAAAAGGGTAAAAACATGTAACGATGGTAAAAATCACTAATTAAACTTGTTTGCTCACTTATTCAAATTTCGCAAACGTTGAAAAACCAAAATGAGGAGATGCTTGAAATGACCCCTGAGAGTTAGAAGATAATGTATGAGGGAAAAAATTTGCCTCAAAAAATACGCTTAGAGTTGTAGGCTATGAAATAGACAAGTTGTGTAGGGGTCATTCTACAAAATGAGCGCAGCTAATTTTTTAGGATAACAGCTGGCTCTAACTAGGGAGCTTCCTTCGATCCTTCTTTGAAAGGATCAAAGGGAGAAGAATCCATTCTCTAAGTGCCTTCATCCATTCCATCGAGCTATAGAGTCAAGCGACAACAAAAGACACAAAAACACAAAAAAGACTAAAACGAAAAAGACACGAAAACTATACAAAAAATTCACAAACTAATCTGTCACTTCACTTTGAGAAAATCTTCAGATGATGTCTACTGTGAGGTAGCAGAAAAGATGTTCCACTTATTTTTCTTTTACTATTGAAAGAGTAACACTTCCCAGTGTTTGTCATTCTAGGATCTTCTGCATCTAGATTGAATTGCCCAGCTACCGCTGATGAATTTGGTCCCAACTGTCGTCGTCGTTTAACAAAGTGATCATGCTTATCCAAAAGTTTCTCTGGAGAAACCAATCCTTTGGAAATTTTATTTCCTTTCAGTTGCAAAATTCCTTCTCTTGAAGAGAATGATCCATCTGTTTCTAAACCTCTTTTTAAAACAATATCCAATGACTCAGAATCTTCATCAATGGTCCAGAAATAAGTACCCATATTAGAAAACTCAAAGAGAATCAGAGCCTTTGGATCTTTAGATTTTGTCACTATGTACTTGGCCTCCCTTTCAAGATGGAACTCCTGCATAATACCCTCAACAAGTATTCTTGCCTCTGACATTTGAATCTTTATCTCCTCAGCATGATCTGTGATATCATCAGGTTGATATGGATTTGCTACAGAAGACGAAAAACTCTCATCTTGAGGTTTTTCATTGGGGGTACTGGTCTTAGGAACAAGGGATGAAGTAGGAAGATCTGATGTACTTACTTGGTTGTCACCAGCCACATATTGATGATTAAATTGACTCTGTGACCATGTAAGAATGACATAAGATTCATCAAAAGCATCTTCTTCTTGTTTCATCTCACCTTCAAAGTTTAGGAACCCGGTGGTAGAGTTGCCAGCTAATTGCTCTTCACCTTTCGTGAAAAGATTAGAAACATCTTCTCCTTGATCGTATTTTGATTGAAGAAGATTGTTTTGCTCCGATTCATAATAGAAGATTGCTGCATTCACAGGTGGTGCTTCCAAAGCAAGTATTCCTTGTTGTGGAGGAAACCTGTTTTGATTCTGATCCCTTGAAACATTGCCTTGGTAACTTAGAGCATTTAGAGAAGTTCCCCTTGGTATGTCCTTGTAGAGGGGAATGGACAAACTCTGTGACATCTATTTTTTCAGAGCTAACAACTCATTAGCCAACTTTTGCACTGTAGGATCCATAGTGTTTGTAGAAGATAAAGCCAAAGGGGGCTGCCCACTAGAACCAATAGTATCCTTTTTCAACTTTCCTGCTAAGATCAAATCATCCTCCACTTCAAATACCAAACTTTGAGCAATTGCAAGATCAGTTGGTGCTGCTCTTCATAAAAGAAAACTTATTTCCGGCAATTGTGAATTGATGAAGAAGCATTTTAGGTTCTTAGCTGTGGGTTGAGCAATAGTTGGGATCCTGTTCTTTAGCTTATTAAACTTTGCCACGAACTCACGCATGGGCTCATGAGATTCCTTTTTCATTTGAGTAAGTTGGGCCAACAAGGCGTAAGCATCTTTTACTGGCTTGAATCTAGCTTCGAACTGGGTTCGAAGTGTATTCCATCTAGTGACAGTTCTAGATCCAAGGTGAAAGAACCAATCAGCTGCAACACCTTGGAGTGTTTCTACAAATAGTCTCACATAAACATCTTCATACTCAACTCTGAGAACACCACATGCAATGTAGAAAGCTACAATGTGTTCATTCGGATGTTGTTTACCATCCCCATAGAAGTTGGGAAAGTTCTTATGCGAACCCCGAGGTAGTTCATGTAGAGGCTGAGTCAAATTCAACAGCCCAAATGCATTTCCCCATGGACCTGGGACAACCATATTCCTTGATAAAACAATAGAGTAGATAAAACAAAAATATATTACACAAAGATGAGGCCAGTATGCTTCAACCAAAGGTGAGAGGCTCTTGGTTACGCGTTCGTTCCCTAGCGGAGTCGCCAAAAATTGTTGGGTGAATATTTTGTCGTTTAGCTAACTAATAGCAAAACGGTTATATCAACCGCATTGTGATGAGATAAATCTCTCCTCTCAGAAAGGGGAGGTTCCCTTTTAACTATTACAAACTTACACTAAATACTAGCTTTGGGGGTGTGTTACATTCATCCTTTTCTCTTCTTTCAGAAAAGATGTTTACAATGTTTCACGGTAATATTCAATAATGCTTCTACACTTAAACAATAATCAACAATATTCTTGTAAGTTGAAGCACAAAGTCTTTCAACTTACTTCACAAAAAGATTCATAAACCAAGTGAATAATCTCAAGTACAAAGTCTTCAAATTATCCCCAGAAAGATTTTAAAAGTAACCGTATCACCAGTTGGAGCACAAAATCTATCAACTAACAACGCCACTGATCCACGCAAATGTGATTGAAAATCATAGCACAAAGTCTACAAATTCTCAACATGATTCATATACAAAGTAAACAACTACAAGCTCAAAGTCTTTATAATCCTTCACCAACAAACACTTTCAACACACATAGATTCAAGGAAATAATATAGCACAAAGTTTATATAACTTATCTTGAACATCCTCCAATCGTAATAACCAAGCACCACTTTATCCAATCAATTAACAAGAGAAATCAGCAAAAATGCCATATGTACATCCTCACTCATACAAATTCAATTCAACACAAAGTTTGATATCAAAACTTGCCTTCTTTATTGATTGGAATTGGTTATACAATTTGAACACAAAGTCTCAAAGTTGAGTCACAATTTGGGCAGCACTTTGTTGCATAAGATAAAAGATCCATATTACAATAGAGGCCCTAGAGGCCCTCTTTATTTATAGGGAGAGGCCTTGAGAAAACTTAGGAAACCTATAACTACTTTGAATTATTCAACAAAAGAGTCCTATTTGACTTGGGACTTCCTTTGTCTCACATGTAATTACATTTTGGAAAAATACATGTGAATATGTCCAAAACAAAATACAAATTGCATATACAAAAATAAAAATAAACTAAGGCACGAAGAAGAATATCAGCTGCCACCATCATTCTTCTTCAGGGAATTATGGTACATGTCCTTTACTGCTTCCATCTCATAAATGTCTGGTCCAAGTGTATTGTTTGAAACAACATGAGTTCCGACGATTGTATCTTTCACCATCTTTATCACCTTCTTTAGTGATAGGTCAGTCATTTGGAAAATGAGCACCTTTAGATGATGTGATGACCTCGGTAGTTCACAGAAGAAACTGCAACAAAAAGTCATGATCTTGTAGTTAGGGGAAAAATGGCAATTTGGGAAACTGCATGTCGATGATCATGATCACAAGGATAAGCTTGAAAGGGCTAAAGCGTGCACAAGTCAAAAAATTGGGCGAAAGCAGGTCAAGGGCATTATTTGCAGGAATTTCCCAGTGTTAGGAAATTTTAGAGGAAGACATGCATGGGCGGTCATTTTGACCACTCCTGCATGTGGAGTGAATTGCTTGAGTGTAGGGTTGGTCATTTTGACCGCCTCTGTAAGTTGGGGGTAAATTGTAGTTTTTATGTAGGGGCAGTCAAAATGACCACCCTTACATGTTGAAGGACAAAACTCATAAGATGCGAAGTTGGTCATTTTGACCGCTCTCACATCCACATGTTGGAAAATAAATTTGAGTGTAATAGCGGCCATTTACACCGCTTTTGCATGTGATAGTTCATCTTGGTAATCTGTGTAAGGGTGGCCAAAATGGCCGCTCTTACATTTTAACTCTTGGTAGTATATGTAAAGGTGGTGAATTCACCCGCCATTACATGTGTGGAAAGATGTATTTTAAGGTTTTTATTTAGGGGCGGCAAAAACCACCGCCCTTACATCTGGGTAACACTTGACAAGAAAAATACATGTATTGGAGGTGAAAATGATCGCCGATACATCTTATCAAAAAGAAAATACTTATATTGCCAATAAACCCTAAGAAAAGAAAGAACAAAAAGAAGGGAAAAAGGGAAAATGTCAACCTACGTGGAGAAAAACACTCTGAAACCCTAGTCAATAATGCTAACGAAATCCTTTCAAACCAAGAATTCTGTGATTCGCTCGACTTCAAAGAGATTCAAAAGGCTATCACAGGAAGTTTAGAATGAAAACTAAATGAAAACAATAACAAAAAATGCTTTAAAAGGTTTTAAATGAATGCATTAAACCCTGGCACGAGTGTCATTAATACACTCATATTTGACTAGATACGCTCAGGATATGCTCGGGCGGTAGTTTCACCCGCCTTTACATATAACATGAACAACATGCATGGGCGGCGATTTTCGCCGCCTCTGCATCTAGGGCTTAAAATGACACAAACACGCATGAGCAGTGAAAAGTGCTGCTATTACATGTAAAACATAAACAGGGGTAAAAACATGTAACGGCGGTAGAAATCAGCGCCATTACATGTAGGACTTAAAAATTTTCTAACTCCTTTTCCAATTAAACTGACTAATTTAACTTGTTTGTTCACTTATTTGAATTTCGCAAATGTTGAAAAACCAAAACAAGGAGATGCTCGAAATGACCCCTGAGAGTTAGAAGATAACGTATGAGGGCAAAAATTCACCTCAAAAAATGCGCTTAGAGTTGTAGGCTATGAAACAAACAAGTTTCATAGGGGTCATTCTACAAAATGAGCGCAACTAATATTTGAGGACAACAGACTAATACCATTTCCCTTCATGAGAGACAATTTCAACCTCCTTCTAAGCCAAGACGTCACTTTACTGACTTAGGGGAACCTATTGAACAAATACTCTTAAAGTTGGTGCAACCTAGTATGGTCAATTTTCCCATCACCAAACCTTATGATGATAATCAACCTAAGCCTACATGGTACAATGAGCAGAATTATTGTAGCTATAATAAAGTCCATGGACATCCTACAAACAAGTATATGAGGCTCAAGCATCTTATCCAAGATCTTATTGATGAAGGTAAGTTAAAGGTAAATGGCAACTCCTCACCTAATGCACAATTGGGTATTTATCAAGATCCTTATCCCAAGCACAAACAATCCACTTCATCTTCCCCTTCCACTTCAAACCAGTCCCAAATAATCATGCCAATAATATCCACTATAATAAGACCCCTTACAACTATGACTCTGTTGTAGGGCATATTGATCATGACCCTTCATAAGTTGCCATTGTCAACATAAAAGCTGCATATCCTAACCAAGTTGCCTTTATCCAACATGACATGCCTCCCATTGATCCATGTCATAATGAATCCCTTCACATAGAGGTCCTATTTTCTAGACACAAAGTTAAGCGTGTCCTTTTGGATAACGGATCTAGCTTGAATTTATGTACCTTGCGATTAATAAAATAATTGGGATATTCAGCGGCTGACTTGGAACAATGTACTTTTACTATCAAAGCCTATGATGATGCTGAGAGAGAATCCAAAGGAACTATATGTCTTCCTATACAAGTGATCCCTATTCTACATCAAACCACATGTCATGTCCTTGATCTTGACCTTCCATAAAACATCTTAGTTGGTCACCCATGGATCCATGCTATACACGCTATCCCTTCCACTTACCATCAATGTATGAAGTTCCCTCATAATGATGAAGAAGTCACTATCTCTCTGGACCCCTGACCATTTGAATATTATCGACCATGGAAGTTGTCTCTCACAAATACAACCTTTGTCCTACTAATGATATCTCCACCAGAGCTAAGTGTTGTGCCTTACACACACACCCCATTTCGTTAAATGGAGGCCCCCCTCTTTTGAGTTTTGGCTTAGAGTGTCAACCCTATCCTAGTTGGTTCCTAAGTTGTTCGAGAATGTACAATCAAATGACCCATATGAAGTCAAAGTCACATTGCTCCTAGATGTATAAGTTGCTTAGGTCTCCAAAAGTACTGAGTCAGAATAACCTTCATCATCAAAACTGAGTCTTAGGAGTCTTAGCACTGGAAAGATGATCCACTGACCTTAGCGCTAAAATCTTAAGTCACTGACTTAGCGCTAACTTGCTTGCTCTCTGCCTTTGCCCTGAATTTGTTCTCCACCGACCACATGCTAAAACTCCTCGCTGAATTTGTTAGAAGAGTCCAAAAGTTCCACAAGTCAGTAGTGCTCAAAATAGCGTTGGTGCTGAAATGTTACAACGCGGACTTTGCGCTAAAATTGATTACCACTGACTTTGGTCCGTGGAGCCCAGAAGTCGCACTAGGTTCGAGAAACCCTGATCCCGCATAAAACCCTAAAAGTTCTCTACACACTGCATGCCAGGATGATGAAGGTACCTCCACATTAATGGCAGATTAGACAGGGAAATATAAGGTTTTGAATTCATTTTGAGAGCTCATTCTGTGAACGAACAAACTCCTCCAAGAGATCTACAAATTATTCAAATGGCGAGAAAATTTGGCAGCGACAAGAATCGATCGGAGGCACCTCCAAAGCGTTTTCTCTACCACTGCAGCTTTCCTGAAACTAGGTTAGGATGTTTTCTCTTTTCCTTATTCTTTCAAACCTAGGGTTTCATGTATAGGCTTTTGATTTCAAAAGGGTTTCTAAGTTCGTTATTGATGCAAGGGTCCAGTTTAAAGATGGTTTCTCTGTGGTGGTTAATTTGTAATGCTTAGTTGAAAATCTCTCAGACAGACCTTAGGGCACAGTATTTGCATTTTAATCCTGTTATGACCCAAAATTAGAGCTCATTAAACCCTAGCACTGCAATTCCAAACTGATCATTTCACGCTAAAACACATCTCACAATAGCTGACAAATTTATTGTAAAATCCCTTGAAATCCTTGAGAATTTGCATTGGTTGTAATTCATTCACTTCGGCACTTAAAATGATCCTGACTGACCTCTTGAATTGACTCCCTGAACATAAGTCAGTCAGCACTGTGAAATTTCTACGCCCTCTTCAAGTTAAAATCTTAGCGCTAGATTCAGTCCTCATGGACTTTGCACCGAAAACCATCCCTACTGACTTTAGTCAGTCGGCAATAAAAGTCACACTAGATCTATTGCAACCCTGAAACCCACTTGCCCATGTTCGAACCTTTTGCGCCAAAATTATTGTCTCCCAACTTGCGCCATATGCCACTTCTACTGACTTTAGTTAGTCCTCTTTCAAACCAACGCATGTCAGTAGTAGCATTAAGTTCCGCTGGTCCATCCATATATACCTTTAGCACTAAAAATCTCCTGGACTAGCTTGTGCTAGAAAGCGCACTAACCGATCTTATGAAGAGATTTTAGTCAGCCACGCCCAAAACTTGCGCTGGTCGGAGGTAGTAAAAAATCGTGCCAAACTCAACATTCAATTGTCTTCACTCCTTGCGTTGAAAATCAACTTTCCCGACCCTGTGCTAAAAAGTATCTCCACCAACTTTGGTCGGCAAACTCCAAAACTAGCGCTAGGTCAGTTAGGACCAAAGTTAGCGCTTTAACAATAAAGAAGTCCGCGACCCCCGAATTTAGCGCAAACTATATAAAAGACTTGATTTCTTGAAAATTCTCAAAGCAATTATATCTGTTTTATCAAGCTAAGTACTTCAAAGGTAAAAATAGGATGTTTTACATGATTTGATTTGGATTTTCAAAGTAATTAGCATTTATTGCATGGTTTAAATAGGATTTAAATGTTGTTCTTATATTGTTTAAATCATGAAGTGAATGTTATAGGGTAATGTAGTCTGCAAATCATTAAATTATACACTTAGAAAGGACTTGGTATCTGTTCCATAAGGTAAAACTTGATTTAGGAATATGAGATGAGTAACTTATAGCTAAATCACTAAGACTTAGGAATCAAAGACCTTTGAGACACCCTTAACTCATTAGGTCCAGTCATGCAGGTTAAATGTCTGCCCAAGCTCAAAACATGAAGTACGAATTCAAGGGCATTCCTCCTGAAACCAAGATCACCTCTAGCTGGAAGAACATAGGAGACATAGATCTAGGTCAGATAGTCCTAGAAGACTTTAGACTCAGGGTGTTTGGACCAAATCTTACACCATTGGCCAAGAAGATCAGAGATAATGGTATCGCAGAAGCATCTACCTTTCCTACCTCTGCACAATGTGTAGAACTCATAGTGACATGTGTAGAAAGATATGACCCCTTGACCAGAACCATTCAAAGTAAAAATGGGGAGATTCTAGCAGACTTATGCTCACAGTCCTTGGCAGAAATTTTTGGTATACCAGTTTACCTTGTGTTGTCCATACCAAATGAGAAAGATGCTGAGGATACACACAAGAAAGATGTGGAGAAATGTAAAAAGAAAATCAATGATCATTGGATGAAACATAAGAGGTCTACTATAATTAAATTGCCCCATACTTTGTATAGAAGTGATTTCCATGATGAGATTGGGGACTTGGTAACTTTACTGAGCAGGATCTATGGACTCCTATTTGCTTCCACCTTTCAAGAATGGACGTTTGCCCTTATTGAGGAGATAATACATGGAAACAAGAAACTTCACTTTGCTCAAATCCTAAGTGACAACATGCATGAAGCCTTTGAGAATTTCAAGGAGAAGGAGACATTTAGATGGACCTCCTATGTTATTTATGTACTAGCAAGAAGAAATGAATATCCAGGACTGTCCAAGTTGGGAGAAGTTGGAAATGGGGACCAACAATTGAAAGTCTATGAGTGCTATGCACAATTGAATTCTCACAGTCATTGATTCATTACAAGAGAGTGAATGATGCCTTCACTATGCATTTCACCAGGATACTCTAAGACAGCATTGCACTAAGGATATCACTCGAAGCCATGAATGTCATACGACAATATGGGAGATGGTACCTATAGTTTTAGAAGTTCACTTATTTAAGAATCCAAGGCTTCACAGGTACACCATATGGGCTGCCTCGGTATCCAATAGACAAGGGAGTGCTCCTTGAACTGACTAGGCAACTCCTCACCTATGCAGAGAGGCTGAAACATCTGCATGGGGTCAATATTAAATTCCCAATTCTGTTGGGTAAGGGTCATTATTCCTGTACCACCTTGGGAGTAGCAGAGCACTCAGACAAAGAATTACAACTGCTAAACGTTCATCCATATATAAGAAGGAAACATTTTTATCCCCATGGAATAATGGAAAGATATGTCAGGAAGAAAGTTCATTGGATGAAGCCATGAGAAACCCAATCAAACTCAGTAAGATTTGGGTCAGGAGTCAGACAACAATGTTAACACATGTTGGGGTTGCATTAACATATAAAGAGGGAGATTCAAAAAAGGAATCTGGGGATGAAGAAGATCAACCACTAGAAGAAATAAATCTAGAAGAACAGGAGGTAATAAAAGACATTGATAGTGACGAGCATGTACCGTTGGATGAAAAGGGGAAAACTAAGAGGAAAATTTCCAAGGCACAAAAACGGGATCCACCTCTTGCCACCCGGACTAGGACAACAAAAGCCAAAGATATGTCAAGTGGTAAAGGGGAGAGCTCAAAGGCTAAAAAGCCAAAGGTATCAGCAACAGATGTCTCAACTACAACCCCTGCCAACACCTCAGCTGCCCCTCTAGTCTCCTCATCTCCGGCTAGTGTCCCCATTGCCTCATCACCTCCACAAGTCCCCTCCTCTATTGCCTCTGCTCTAGACATGACATCAACATTACCTCCAACAACAACAAATGTGAGCACACCTAGTTCTCCCACTTCATTTATTTCCTCTACTATCATCTCTCCTATTTTATAATCACCTCCCATCTCCACCATGTCCTTACCATCTATTTCATCCATTACTACCTCCACTCAAATGCCATTGCCCTCCATTTCCACAATCTTGGCACCTTCCTTTTGCTCTCCCATCACTTATCCTTTCTTCACCCATTGCCATCTCTTCCATGTCCTCTCTCCCTCCTATACCACCTTCACTAGGTTTTGCCTCATTTGCCAATTTGTCCCATGCTTACCTACCTTTCTTAGCTTCTCATTCTTTGTCAGCCATAAGTGATTCTTTGACTCATTCAATTATTTCCTCTTTAGAATCTGCCCCTTTAGTTGTCCCACAACTACCCAGAATTGAAAAGGTATGTGTAGAATTGGAGTCTCAAGAAAAAGAGGCAACCACATAAATAACCAAGGCAATTGAGGTGATTGATAGCCCAGTGGATAAAGGCACATCAGATACAGCATTGGGCTCTGATCAACAGGCCATATTAGAAAATCTGTACAATCTTGAATAGTCAGATAATGAAAGAGATGATGAAAATAGGGTTGAATTGGAAATTCTTGATGGATCACCTAATAATGGAGACAACCACATTGACTCTCCTAAGGATTCCTCCTCCACTACACCTGATTGGTTACAACAAAGGTTATAGAATAAAGAATCACAGGTGGAAATAATGAAACTGGATTTGGATACACTCCTAGCCAGAGTGGAAAAACCAAAGAAACAGAAGAAAGAAAAAAATCCAATCAAGAATATATAAGGATGCCACAGGATCCAGGATTGCAGAGGTGGCTATCCCACCTATAAATGTGGATAAAAATGAAGTCAGAGTAGAAGATTATATTTTTACAACTGTGAATCTGGGACCTACTACAAGAGGACAAAAAATAGATGAATTCAAAGGGACGGTATCCTCCATTTTGGATCAACTGAATAAAGATGAAATGACAAAACAAGAGCTGAAACAACAGAATGAAGAGCTTCAAGCATGCATACAATTCTTGATGAAGCCATTAAATTTTGACGGAGAACTAAGAATAGCTCCTGCCCTGCTATCTAAATAAGAATTAACTAAGTTTAATGATATCAAGACCACTGCTGCAGGCACACATGAGTGGTTCACGAAGGTGTATGAGGAAGGGTGTGAGGTAATATCCTTCACATCCTTACTACATAAGGATTTTCGTCTTTTGAGAGAAGAATGGTAAGATTTACATGATGAATGCGAGCCTTATGATGAATATTATTCCCAGATGTTTCCAAGAGTACAAACTATGAGGAGATTATCTAAGGAGATCCTTTTGACGGAGAATATTTTGACAAAGGATAGGTTAAAGAAACCTGAGGAATGGTATGAACAGATGAAATTAAGAAAGGGTGTATTTGATAAAGTGAAAGATTCTTTCGGTACAACAAAGACTAAAATAATGGAGGTAATATATGAAATAAATGATACATTGAGGGATTGTATAAACACTGGTCTGGATGATTTGACCCCAATAGATGAGCAGCAGTGCAGAGACGGGTTGTATCAAGTCATTTATGGAGACTCACCACTGAACATGGTTGGCAAACTTGAAAAAGTCAATGATCTCCGAGCTGCCTTTTTGGCATTTAATAGGGGGAGAAAATCAAGAGAAGCTGTGTATTGCAAATATTTTGCAAAAATTGAGAGCCTAAGGTTTGGAGTGGATTACATCAAGGACCCGAACCCAACAGACATCAATCCAGCTCTGTCAGCACTGGTTGCATACAACAATAGAAAGGCAGAAGAAGACAAATTTGATTTGGAGGAAGATGAACAATAGAATCACATGTGAATCCCCTCATTTGTAATTAGTGCTATATTTGGAGGGTCATGTGACCTTATTTTATCTTTATTATGTCTTGGAAATTGACTTTTCCCTATGTACAACTTAATGCGTATTCAAAATGTCTAGATTCATTGTATTTAGAAGTTGTATTTTGTCTTTTTCCTACCAGACAAAGGGAAATCCAGGAATGAAAATAGCTATTGTATCTCATTAAATGCCAGGTAATCTAGACCGTCAGTGTTGAGTTAATCTCCACTGTTCATTCAAAAACTTAGTATGGCGCCTCTTCTATATAAAGGGCCATTGTCTCTCTCATTGTAACAGTCTTGAGAGTGAATTGTTGACACTTTGCCGAATTTCTGATCAATACAAAAGCAATTTGTTGTAGTTTCTTCTAAGAATTTGTCTCTTTGTGTTATCAATTTGGTTCCATGGTTCACATCATGATCTGCTAATTAGTTTACTGTGCTTTGCAATGTTAATGGTTTATTGAAGGTATTTGATGAATGTTCTAAGTACATACTATTAGTTGTTTGTTGACTGTAAGTGGTTTTGCATAGTTGGTCTAGGCTGTTATTTTGTGCTAAGTTCAATTGCATTACACTAGTTAAATCACGCCAGTGGTTGGGTATTTAATGAATCTATGTAATCTAAAAATCTTTAGGCTTCGTAGAAGATAACATCATTTTCTGCAGTGTTGTAGCAATCTGTTGGCTTGGCAACACAGAAAGTGGTTTAATTTTAGAATGTTTGTCTATCATCCATAAGCTTTACATTGTGAATGTCACTTAGGATCCCTTTCTAATCCTCCACTCTTTTGCATTTTCTTTATTACAAATTGTTAGATTTAGTTTCTCAAGCAGCAAACATATTTCTAGATCAGTTAAAATTATCATAGGGGTTTCTGTATTTTCATTGACATTATCTTTACAAACCCTATCACTGTATGTAATGTTGGATCTAGGGCATACAACTGAGAGGGGGGGGGTGAATCAGTTGTATAAAACTTCTTGTTCTTACTTTAAACACTTGATTGTTCTTTGTTAGTTAACAACATATCAATTAACCATCTATGAAAGCATAATGCATAAACTCAGAGCAGATGAACATCAACACATTGAACACCAAGATTTTGACGTGGAAAACCCGGTTAAGGGAAAAACCACGGGGTGATTAACCCAAGAATTATTCTCTGTTAGAAGAATAAAGAAGAATGAATGGTACATGCCAATTAGGGCTCACTGCCCGAGCACACTGCTCACAAAGAGGCCCACTGCCTACAAGGAGACACACTGTCTACAAAGTGATAAAAATCACAATCTTGAACTGGAGAATGACATCTCTACTATGTCCGGATTAGTTCCATTTAAGCCCAAAACCTCTGCTCTGTCTTTCGCACCTCTCTTCGCTATCCCACACTCATCCACACCATACACACTCGAAATGAACTCACAAACCTTTATTTATACAAGAAATCGACTTAGGAACAATCATCTAAGTCGGCAATCAACCGTAAGAATATCTGCAAGATGAATAACACATCCGGTCGGCCACCACAAGAACATTCACAGGATGATCAACTCATTCGGTCGGCTAGTCTGAACAAGAACTTCATCCGGAAGAATATCTTCAATTCCGGGCTCTACTACCAATGCGGATCAACAACACAACCTCAACACGATCCAAAAACCTTCACAAGCTTGCCTGAATGACCGGATACATCCGCACTTCCTTTACTTACTGGAATCTCTTGTCTTTCTCATCCGAAACTTCAAGAACACAGTCTGTCGCCACTGTCATAATGCAAAAGGTACTTCCGGACCTCCAAATCATACACAAATCAGGATGACACATCACAAGGACATCCCAAACATTCCTTCCAATCCGCAGATTAGGATAATACAATTCCGGACCTCACCGGACCTTTCTGTGATCCTTTGTCACCTCTGAACACTTGCCGGAACCGGTTCCATACCGACAGCCACAACTCCTTCAGATCTTCATGCGGACCTCTGAAATCTTAACTGAAGCATCTCAAGACTCATATCTACAGACCCTTTAATCCACATCCTCCGGTTCTCATCCTATACAGTACATTTGCCTTCTTCTCATCACTGTTCTTCACTGTTCCTGACTGAGGCTAATTTTCTCAATATCCTCAGCACACTGCTCATCCAGTCCGTCTTGTCAATGCAATATGAGTATGTTGACATCAATGACAACACTGGTTTACCTCATACTTGCAACAATCTCCCCCTTTGTCATTGATGGCAACATATGATGTGAAAAACCATCAAGACAAGAACTTCTCCTTTCTGTCACAGCTCCCCCTATCAGCGACATGTCTTCTCCCCATTTACTGCTCCCCCTTTGATCATCAACTACTTGTTTTTCACATGTCTTCTCTCCCCCTTTGACATCAATGGCAAAGGGCTCATACTTGCAATTCTCATACATCAGAATCATACTAGCTGCTCCCCCTTAGTTGCAGCTCCCCATCATCAATCCGGATCACAAGATATGACTGTGATATCCACCGGACTGATGCACATCAGTGCATCCTAGTTCATCACCGGAGGGGCCATGACCCCTAACTTCTCCCGGAGATATTCAAAAGAGTCCTTGGGAAGAGGTTTAGTAAAGATATCTGCAATCTGATCCTTGGAGGGAACATACTCCAATCTGACTTCTTCCTTGTTCACTTGTTCTCTCAAGAAGTGAAACTTGATAGATATGTGCTTAGTCTTAGAATGCAATACCGGATTCTTAGAAATATTAATTGCACTTGAATTATCACAGAAAATTGTGATAGGCTCCTCATATTCAACTTTAATGTCTCTTAGCATCTGCTTCATCCATAAGATTTGAGTGCAACTACCTACTGCTGCAATGTATTCTGCTTCAGTTGTAGACAGAGATATTGCATCTTGTTTCTTGCTTAACCAAGAAACCAATCTCTTCCCCAAAAAGAATGCTCCACCACTAGTGCTCTTCCGGTCATCCACATCTCCTGCCCAATCTGCATCTGTGTAAGCATGAAGAGAGAAATCTGGATCTCTAGGGTACCATAGACCATACTCAACTGTTCCTTTCAAGTACCTAAAAATTCTTTTGATTGCCATAACATGAGATTCTCTAGGATCAGCCTGGAATCTTGCCACAAGACCAACAGCCTGCATTATATCTGGTCTAGTTTGAGTGAGATACAACAATCCACCAATCATTGATCTATACTTTGTCTGATCTGCCTTTGGAGAATCATCATCTTTGCTTAACTTACATCCGGTTGCCATAGGAGTGTTCATTGGCTTTGAGTCTTCCATACCAAATTTCCTTAACAATTCTTTCACATATTTGGTCTGAGAAATGAAGATCCCTTCTTTTGTTTGAGTAATTTGCAGACCCAAGAAGAAATTCATTTCACCAAGCATAGACATTTCAAACTCACTTTTCATCTGATTTGCAAAAGTTTTGCACATACTATCTCTTCCTCCAAAAATGATATCATCCACAAACACTTCAACAATCAAAATGTTTTCATGATCAATTTTGAAATATAAGTTACTGTCAGCAGTACCTTTGTTGAATCCAATCTGCACAAGATGCTTATCCAACCTTTCATACCATGCTCTTGGGGCTTGCTTCAATCCATACAAGGCTTTCTTCAACTGGCAGACCATATCATCATTATCAGACAATTAAAATCCATCCGGTTGTTCAATGTAGACTTCTTCTTCCAGATCACCATTTAGGAAGGCAGACTTGACATCCATCTGATATACCTTGAAGTCTTTGAC
This sequence comes from Cunninghamia lanceolata, assembly GCA_027924645.1. Lineage (NCBI taxonomy): Eukaryota > Viridiplantae > Streptophyta > Pinopsida > Cupressales > Cupressaceae > Cunninghamia > Cunninghamia lanceolata. Next base: position 2,534,802 of record BSBN01001378.1, read on the forward strand.
GGCAGCAAATGCAAGAAGTAATCTGACTGCTTCAATTCTTGCCACCGGAGCAAAAGTCTCTTCAAAGTCAATTCCTTCTATTTGAGAGTACCCTTTGCAGACCAATCTAGCTTTGTTTCTGATTACTTCACCAACTTCATTTAGTTTGTTCCGGAAGACCCACTTGGTTCCAATTACATTCCTGTCTCTAGGTCTGGGAACAAGATCCCAAGTATGATTTTTCTCAATTTGCATCAATTCATCTTCCATTGCTTTGGTCCAGTTTTCATCATTGCAGGCTTCATTTATTGTTTTAGGTTCAATCTTTGAAATCAGATAACATTCATCCTGATTTTGAGCAACATTCCTTCTAGTTTGTACACCTTTGCTTCTGTCACCTATTATCTGATCTTCAGAGTGGTTCAGTCTTACATACCTTGGAATTTTGGGAGTATCCTGCACTGCTGCTTCTTGATCAGGCTCATTCAAACCTATCTCTTCTTCCTGATTTACCAGATCAGGCTGACTCTGTCTCACTGGAGAGGATTGAATTCCTTGAACACTGTCTTGGTCATCTTCATCAAACTCATAAAATCTTGAAGGCTTCTCAATTCCTTCATCAACTTTCACATTGGTGCTTTCTATCATCTTCCTCAATCTCTTATTGTAACACCGGTATGCTTTGCTTTGAGTGGAGTAACCCAAGAAAATTCCTTCATCACTTCTAGCATCAAACTTTCCTAGATCTTCATCTCTTTTAATATAACACTTGCTACCAAATACTCTGAAATATTTCAAAGTAGGAGTGATGCCAAACCAGAGTTCATAGGGGGTCTTCCCGGTGTTGTTTCTGATTTGAACTCGATTGAGAGTGTAGACTGCAGTGCTGATAGCTTCTTTCCAAAACATTTGAGGAACATTTGCTTCCAACATCATTGTCCTGGAAGCTTCCTGGATGGTCCGGTTCTTTCTCTCAACTACTCCATTCTACTGTGGAGTCCTAGGAGCAGACAACTATCTCCTTATACCCTGCTTCTCACAAAAGTCAATGAACTCACCAGATGTAAATTCACCACCTCTATCAGACCTTAGACACTTTAGTTTCAATCCAGTTTGATTCTCTACCATAGCTTTGAAGATTTTGAACTTCTCAAATGCTTCTGATTTTTCTTTTAGAAAGGTAACCCACATCATCTGGGAATGATCATCAATTAACAACATGAAATATCTATCACCTTGCAGACTCTTGATTCTTGTCGGACCACAGAGATCAGTATGTACTAATTCCAACAATCCGGTAGAAGACTGATCTTGTCTTTTGAAAGAGACTCTGCTTTGTTTACCTAGCTGACATTCTTTGCACAAACTGTTTGTAGGTTTCATCAATTTTGGAAGATCTCTTACAGCCTGAGTATTGCTTATCTTGATGATGTTATCAAAATTTACATGACACATTCTTCTATGCCATAACCAACTCTGATCAATTTGAACAAACAAACAACTTTTATTTGAACCAACCAGATGAAAGATATTACCTTTTGTCTGAGTACCGGATGCAATTTCAGTTCCGGAGCTTGTAAAGATTTTGCATTTTCCATTCTTGAACCGGAGATCATAGCCTTTGTCCACTAACTGACCAACACTGAGAAGATTGTGCTTCAATCCTTCAACATATAGTACGTTACCTGTTTTGCTCTTTCCATTAAAGGAAATAGTTCCCTTGCCTCTGATTCTGCCAGCAGAATTGTCACCAAACTTTACCATTCCTCCTTCATACCTTTCCAAATCTAAGAACTTATTCTTGTCACCAGTCATATGGTGAGAACATCCACTGTCAATAAGCCAATCATCCTTTTCTTCCACTTGAGCAGCCAAAGCTTTTTCAACAACTTTGTGATTGACAGATTCAGAGAGTATTGAATCTTCTTCCTTGATGGCAATAAACACCCACTCATTTCCGGATTTGCTTCCTAGTTCTGATTCATCATCTGTTACTCCTTCATTGTCATCTTCTTCATGAACATAATAGCAATTCTTTTGAAACCTTTGTCTGTTAGTATTAGACCTTGCAGATCTTTTCGGACATCTTGAAGCAAAATGACCAATCTTATTGCAGTTGAAACACTTAAAGGGTAGTTTTCCTTCATACCTACCAGATCCTCTTGGCAGTCTCTTTGCAATGAGGGCTTCAAGTTGAGCTGTTTCTGCTTCTTCTTCTTCCATGTCTCTTCTTGCTTGATCATACCATGACATTTTCCTTGATGAGTTTTCTCCCGGATCAAATCTCTGTTTGCCTTTCACATAGGCACTGGCTTTGAAAGAAAATTCAGTCTTGGGAGGATCATCTCCAAACTCGGTCATTTCAAATACAGCTAGTTTGCCAGCCAGTTGTTCTCTTGTGACAGTTGTGTGGGCTCTGAATTCATCAATGGCAGCAACCTTGATTTTGTAGGTAGCAGGAAGGGATCTTAGGATTTTGCAGACAATCTCATTTTCATCTAGAGTTCCACCAGCATTTCTAATTCCACATACCAGCTCATTCACTCTTGGCATAAAGGTAGTGATGTTTTCATCATCTCTCATCTTCAATCTTTCAAATTTCCCTTTCAGACTTTGCAACCTTGCACTTTTGACAAACTCATCTCCTTCATACAGAAGTTCCAGTTTAGTCAGGATCTCATATGCAGTTGGTAGGTCAATAAAATTTGAGAGATCTGAATCATTCAATGCGCTTAGTAGGGCTTCCTTGGTCCGCAGATTATTTTCAGCATCTGTAATCTCATTCAGAGTTGTCGGACCACCTTGTGGAGGTACATATGGTTTTGAGACCATAGCCAAGTATGCTTTTCCCATACATTCCAAGTGACACTTCATGCGACCTTTCCAGAGAGTGAAGTTGGTTCCATCGAACTTCAGACTATCCTTCTTGTATGACGACATCCTGGATCTCCTCAAGCGGTTAAGCTCCTTTCAGAGGAACGTGGCTCTGATACCAATTGTTGGATCTAGGGCATACAACTGAGAGGGGGGGGTGAATCAGTTGTATAAAACTTCTTGTTCTTACTTTAAACACTTGATTGTTCTTTGTTAGTTAACAGCATATCAATTAACCATCTATGAAAGCATAATGCATAAACTCAGAGCAGATGAACATCAACACATTGAACACCAAGATTTTGACGTGGAAAACTCGGTTAAGGGAAAAACCACGGGGTGATTAACCCAAGAATTATTCTCTGTTAGAAGAATAAAGAAGAATGAATGGTACATGCCAATTAGGGCTCACTGCCCGAGCACACTGCTCACAAAGAGGCCCACTGCCTACAAGGAGACACACTGTCTACAAAGTGATAAAAATCACAATCTTGAACTGGAGAATGACATCTCTACTATGTCCGGATCAGTTCCATTTAATCCCAAAACCTCTGCTCTGTCTTTCGCACCTCTCTTCGCTATCCCACACTCATCCACACCATACACACTCCAAATGAACTCACAAACCTTTATTTATACAAGACATCGACTTAGGAACAATCATCTAAGTCGGCAATCAACCATAAGAATATCCGCAAGATGAATAACACATCCGGTCGGCCACCACAAGAACATTCATAGGATGATCAACTCATCCGGTTGGCTAGTCTGAACAAGAACTTCATCCGGAAGAATATCTTCAATTCCGGGCTCTACTACCAATGCGGATCAACAACACAACCTCAACATGATCCAAAAACCTTCACAAGCCTGCCTGAATGACTGGATACATCCGCACTTCCTTTACTTACTGGAATCTCTTGTCTTCCTCATCCGGAACTTCAAGAACACAGTCTGTCGCCACTGTCATAATGCAAAAGGTACTTCCGGACCTCCAAATCATACACAAATTAGGATGACACATCACAAGGACATCCCAAACACTCCTTCCAATCCGCAGATTAGGATAATACAATTCCAGACCTCACCGGACCTTTCTGTGATCCTTTGTCACCTCTGAACACTTGCCGGAACCGGTTCCATACCGACAGCCACAACTCCTTCAGATCTTCATGCGGACCTCTGAAATCTTAACTGAAGCATCTCAAGACTCATATCTATAGACCCTTTAATCTGCATCCTCCGGTTCTCATCCTATACAGTACATTTGCCTTCTTCTCATCACTGTTCTTCACTGTTCCTGACTGAGGCTAATTTTCTCAATATCCTCAGCACACTGCTCATCCAATCCGTCTTGTCAATGCAATATGAGTATGTTGACATCAATGACAACACTGGTTTACCTCATACTTGCAACATGTAAGACCCCTTGTTGGCATAGCTAGACATGCCAATTGAGTCATTCCTGCAAGCTAAGACCTAGTTGTATTATCCTTGGGGCAGTCCTATCTTGAATAGGATACCTTTTTGAAGAGAGGTGATGTACCTGTATTTCACCTATGTTGTTGTGTGCTAAAACCACCATCAACACTAAGGTCACCTCTTCTGCATCTTATGTCCATCCTGATGACCTCGCTTCCACTCCATCATCTTCGCAAGATCCCAAAGTCACAAAGGTCAAGACCATCTACAAAGGTTGTGGAGAATTCTACATAGTGTATTTCATGTTGACAAACTCTGCGATGCTTTTTAATGGACTAGGATATATACCTCTTAGTTTGTAAACCAAGGATCCTCATGTTTCCCCTACAAGTCAAGATGAACCCTCTAATATCGTTGAAAGTACGGTCAATGAGATCATCAACCCTTCTTTCAAAGACCTTGATATTTCATGCATATTCCATAACAATTCCATTCTCACCATTGAAACCTCATCATCATAGGTTGATTCCATTACTCGAAACCAACAAAATACAATATCTTTCAATACATGTCAAAATGATGAAGCCAAACTTGAGTTGCTTAGTCCTTCAAATATCAAAGAAAAGAAGCAGAAACATCATAACATTAGTCTTAAAAGAGAAAAATTAGGGGGCATCCAAAGTCAAAGAAAAATCTATCTTGCCCCTTGCATCACACGAGCATTTCCTTGAAGCAAATCAAATCAATAAAAAAACACCATAAAAGTGAGCTTGTTGGTCCGCATCATCTTCCTTCCATGACACTTCCACTACCTTCCATGATCAAATCCTTTCACCCCACTTATCTTACAATCACCACAAGTCTATTTCCCACCATACCTCTCACTCCACTATCACCACTCCATCCTTCCAATTCCTTCATTCAATCACCCCATTAAAAAAAGAGTCAAAAATTCATGTTGTTGGGATATATCATTCCCACAACACTATCACTTATCAATCAATCCATCATTAGTTTTCAGCTTGATAGGAGAAACACCTTGTTTGTCTTTGTGTGGTTTTGTGCATACTTGATTGTATGTGTTATCATTTTAGTTGCATTTGTATCAATCCTTGCAACATATTGTCACAATGACATCATGGTATTCCATTTAATGGTGCTCAATGGCATATATTTGCTTATGTACATCGTCATTTTATCTTGCAACCACATTATCATTTTATCTTGCATCTGCGTCGTCATTTTATCTTGCATCCACATTATCATTTTATCATGCATCTGCATTGTCATTTATCTTACATTCGCATTATCATTTTATCTTGCATCAACATTATCATTTTATCTTTCACCTGCATTATCATTTCATCTTATATGACCTGCATTATCATTTTATCTTGTTAGCATTATTATTTTATCTGGCATCTGCATTATCATTTTATCTTGTATCTACATTATCATTTTATCTTGCATCTACATCAGTCCTTGTAACCTACCTGCCACAACGGTATCATGGTCGTCCATATCATGGTGCTATATGACATAGGGTTTCTTGTGACCTTATCAGTTGTCTCATCATAGTACCCACTAAGGTTGTCAAGTGCCTTGTGATGTGTTGAGGCATCCTTTTACGCATGAGACACATCGTCACCCTGGTCTTTATTCCTTGGTACATAATGTCTAGTGTTATAATAAAAATCATGATTACTCACCTAATGCAACATAACTTCTCTTTCACCATATTTTATTTGTCCTTTTACCTCATCCCATTAGTCTCATCCATTTTGAGAGCCTACCTGTGTTCTTCTAACCTACCTATTCTCTCGAGGGGGCATCCTAATCCCATCATCCCTTCTGTCATTCCTCTTCATCACTCCTATGAGTGGCTAGAACATCATTTTCATCCATATCCTTATCTTCTTTGAAATGATGCTACTTCTCTTAGTCACAACATCATCTCAAAGAGGGGCAAATTGTAGGCACCTAAAATTAACCTTGTCCTTACAACTTTCTTAATTTCACCTAGACACCCACCTTGCGGCACTTTCATTCTAGGTCCTTTCATTCCTCTTTCATTAGCCAATTAATGAAATAAATTATCTTTATTTACTTAATTAGTTTTTAGTCCACTTTATCTTTTTCCTAAATTAATTAAATAAATTATATTTATTTAATTAATTTATTTCTCCTACCTTGTCCTATAATTAACTAAATAATTTTTTATTTAATTAATTATTTTTCACTTATTCTAATCCTTATACACTTTTACCTATTAGTCTTAGCCGACTTCATAAGAATAGGTCCTATCCTTCCCACATCCAAGATCATATAATTACCACTATCAATCAAGTCATTTTCTCATAGAGCACATGGATCTAGAACTAGAGCATTTTGAGAACGATCTAGCTTTCAACTACTGTTATGCTGCTAGTGTGAGTAATCAACATTATCAACAATTCAAAGATCATTATCAAATATCAAGTGCAGCAAGGACTACTTTGGTAATATTGTTTCATTTCTTTAGTTACTTTCTCTTGATGTGATGTTAAATATGGAGTAGGTTCCTTGATGCATTTGTTTCTTATTTGATTTCCATTTTCTGCATACATAGTACCAACAATGATGCTCAGTTTGTAGCGTTGGTAGAAGGCCTAAAAATATACGCATAAAAGAAATTATTTCCTATTGAGATTGAAGGGTACTTGCAGGTGGTGGTTAGGGCTGTAATGTCTAATAAGGTATTCAATTGGAGAATCTCAAAGTGGCTTGAATTGACACAAAAGTACCTTGAAAAATAGAGTTTACAATAAAGCACATTTATAGAGAAGCAAATTGTGTTGTAGATTTACTATCTAATCAAGGGATCGACCAAATTGAAAAGATGAAAATATCAGACAAAGTAGAGGCATGGAATGGATTGCAGACCATCATCAATACTAAGAAATCCTGAGGAGGGTACTTGGAGGAATAACTCATTTGACTGATGGATCATAGCACGAATAATACCATGAGCTAACTCTATTAAAGAAGGATTTCCCCACAACTAGCATTCCATCTCTGAGCAGAGAGACTTAATCGATGAGGGAAAGGTTAAACTTCCCAAGTTGCAGATGCAATTGCAACACTAACAGAATGGAGGAAAATTTAATAAGAGTCTTATTTTTACAATAGGAAGAGAAGGCGATTAGTGAAGTTACAGGCTAGAAGTTGCTTCAACAAGCTCATATCCATGACACAACATTACTAAAGAAGTTGATATACAATTTGGTTAGGACAATGGGGAATATCCATTGGGGGGAGCACGTCAATAACAGAGTTATGATTCCAAGATTGAGAGGAGAAGTATCTAATGCCATATCTTAGATGAAGCAGAACCTGGATGCAGGTTTAGTGGGTGATGCAATATGTATTGCAATTGCAAAAAAGAGCGAGAAGCTAAAGCAAATCATTTGACTGAATAGAGAAGGCTTAGAAAGGAATAATATGGAAACATATGCCTTCTATATGGCCCATGAGGGGAATGCACTAACCCCAACCCAGATCGAAAGATTGCATAAAATGACCTCTAGATTACGTTTCTTACTTCATCATTGAGAATGGGTGCAAGAGGAACCATGTAACGAGACATATGTATTTTTCTATTTTTGAAGCTAGTGTGGGAGTTGGTCGTGAGGTGCTTGGGAAGGGTTTAGATTAGTTTTTGGATGGTATTTAAAGGTGTATGGGGTTGAGCGAGGTCTATCTATTACGTGGGAGTTTTTTTGAGACTCCTTTGGTAATAATTAGTGCTTTGTTTATGATGGAGTGAGGCGCATGCTATAGGTATGGCACGAGGAAGAGTTTCACAGTAGATTTTGGAGGCTACCTTATGTGTTGCCGAGGAAATCAAAGGATGAATGGGTTTGAAACTTTGGGTTTGGCGACTGGTGCGAATGCCATTCGTCTAGGCCAACGTAGAGAGAGCGGGCAAAGATGACAAGAAATCCCTAGACAACATTTTTTTTAGAAAAAAAAGGTAATAGTTACCAAGTTAGGTTTAGGAGGTTTCAAAAAATGGATTCAGGACATGAGGAAAGGCAGTGGAGGAGGATTTCTCCCATGAAAATGCCTAACGATAAAGCTCTTGTTATCCCTCTCAAAACCCTTAACCCTTGCAAGGTTTGACTAGAAGAAAGAACATTCTTCACAAAATGGGTAGGAGATGGAGCTTCAAATAGGTAGATCATTGGCTGGTGGGAGAATTTTTGGGGTAGAGGGATCAAAGTCAGATCACTGGCTAATGGCTTCTTTATAGTGGAATACAGCTCGATGAATCAAAAAGCAGAAATCATGAATAATGGACCTTTTATTATGCACAATTTAGGCTTCTACATAAAAGAATGGAACCAAATTTCAACCCCCATAATCAGAAAATGGGGAAACCCCTGATGTGGGTTCGTCTAATCGATCTCCCAATAGAATTTTGGAGCAAAGAATTGTTCAAGTGGATTGGAAATGAACTAGGAGTCTTTATCAAAGCAGATGAAAATTGGGAGAATGGAGAGTCTCAGGCAAAAACAAGGATATGTGTGGAAGTTGATTTAGAGGAAGGTTGTTGGGATAAGATGGAGCTCATCATAGAATTCAGTAGATGGAAGTAGAAGGTAGAAATAGAAAAATTGACAGATGTCTAGTGGTATATAGGGAACGATAGTTAGGATGACTTGGGTTGCTTTAATGGTTGTGTTCCCATGGAGGATAAAGTAGTAGGAGAGAAAAAATCTTTCAAATAGAGCATAATGATATGCAGAAGGAGAGTTTACCTGAGCATCTAGGAGACCAAGGATCCATGAAAGGGAAGGGGAACAATAGTAAAAGTGGTGAAAATTAGAGGTTGGAGAATCTGATATCTAAAGGAAGGACATTCAAGGAAACTAGAATTTATGAGCATAAGGAAGCTGGAGAGGAGGACTTGTTACAAGCTCAGGCATCAAGAAGGTTTCCTAGGAGGTCAGAGATTCAAAGATAGATGTTGGGAAGGAACTCACAGGGGGAGAAGTAGGATTTGTAGAGGATGATAGAGAGAATTTTGATGCAGGAGTAGTTTTGTTGAAGAGTAGAGATTATTTGGAAAACTCGCCTAAGGAGAGATAGGGTAGGAACAATTTAAATGTCAACGCTATTGTGTTGGATATTGCAAGAGATTTTTTTAGCATTCTTACTAGTCATGATGAAGGTAATGAGATAGAGGACTGGGGTCAGGATTTAGTAGCTTTAGAATAGGTTTTGGAGGGTAGGGATCTTGAGGAGGTAGAGGTTGCAGGCGAGTCAGAGAAATCTAAGGAAATAGAGACTCCAAAGAAATTTAACATTTAGAAAAAACTTGGGATTTTGTAAAATCTTTCCACCAAAGATACTCTAGATTGTGGGGAGAGGAAGAAAATAGGTAGAAAATCACACCAGGAAAAGAGGAGCATGGATGGGGATACTGAGGGTCAAGTTAAAATTACTAGACTTCTGAGATCATCAGGGAAAGGAAACACCCTTTTGAAGGGGCAATGAGGCTCCTTTCGTGGAATGTTAGGGGCTTAAACACCCCTAACAAACAATGGGTGGTAAAATGCCACTTGGAGATGTCCCAAGCAGACATTTTTCTTATGCAAGAGATAAAGTTAACTACTGCTGAAGGAGAGCATCTGAGAAAAAGATTTAAATTCTGGCAGGGTGAATGGATCAATGTAGTAGGAGCCTCTGGAGGACTAGCAACTATGTGGAGACCACAAGCTATTCTAGTGGAGAAGATTGTGGAAGGAAGATTTTGGTTAAGCTGCAAAGAAGCCTAAACTCAAATTTACAATTTCTGTTAACTAATGTTTATGGTCCAGTAGCATGCATCAGTAAAAGGGAAACTTGGGCTGAGATAGAACTTTTTTTACTCTCTTGGCCAAATGAGTATCACATTTTAGGAGGGGACTTCAATGCCATTCTTCATAGCAGTGAAAAGAAAGGTGGAGGTGTGAGAAAACTTCAATCACAGGTAGATTTTGAAAATTGGGTGGAAAGGTGTCAATTGATGGATTTAAACTTAAGCAATGGGTCTTACACTTGGATGAACAGGAGGCTAGGCTTTAGCAATATTTCAGAGAAATTGGACAGATTTCTTTGGAAAGGACATATGGGTCTCTTTGCATCTAGATTGGAAGGTTGTATCTTACCTTGGTTAGGTTCAGATCACTTCTCGATTCAACTAGATATAGTGGGAGATAAGAGGCCGGTAAGATGCCCCTTCAAATTTGAAAGTATGTAGTTTCAACACCTAGACTTTTAGATTAGATTAAAGAGTGGTGGAAGGATAAACATGTCGAAGGCTCGAAGATGTTTAAAGTAGTCTCAAAATTAATCATAATCAAACATAATTTAAGAAATTGCGATTTAGAGCATTTCAAAAACATTTTTGAGCAGAAAATGCTTTTAGAAGAGGAGTTGAAGGTTTTGAATGGAGAAGTGTTAGTGTTAGGCATGGATGAGAGCATATTTTTAAAGGAGAAATGAATGTTAGGGAATTATTAAGATATTTCGGTGAAGGAGGAAATCTTTTGGAGGCATAAATTGATGGAGATTGGTTGTCTTTGATGTCAAAAAGGTGTTGTGTTGTCATGACAAGATATGCAGAGATTTGGTCTTCATGTTGATTGTGTCTCAATAGGATGCCTCTTCATAGGTTTGGCCTTTATGGTGTTTTGGAGTTGATTATGTAACATGTTTGAAGTTCATGGAGTTTTTGGTGTTGGTAGTATGTTCATGTTTAGGTTCCTGCTCAGGATGATCAAGATGCAATTCTTCATAATGTGTTACCAAGAGAAATCACAATTGGTCTTCATATGGTTGAGGAGAATTCAGATGTGGCTCAAATGATGTTGATGTTGATTATGTTTTCAATCAGAATCATTATTGTTATGGATGTCATCATCATAACATAGTTCACATGTTTCTACAATAAGACACATCGCAAGGTAAATCAGCATAAGACTTGTAATGATCTTTGAGGTATGGCATCTTTACATATTCTATGGTTGTATTGGTTCTTGGCACTCTCATGGTTCACTTGGCACATCAGTAAACACATGCTTACCACAGGTTCTCATGATCTTCTAAATGCTCTATGACAGTGGTTGTTGTGGCAAAGTGACAGTTGTATATCATGATAGTTTTCATGATGATTAGCATTTGATGCTTGAGCTCATGATTTTAATGATATCATTCATATGGTACAATCATTCATATTGGTTGTTGATAGAGTTTATTGGTTATAGCATCAATGGTAATGGTAATGGTATGACACATGCTATACATGCTATGTTTTTCATTCTATGATGCCAAGACAATTGATATGATACTATGTTAACAATTGGCATAACAATTGGTGTTTAGTTTATAACAGTTGGCAATTGGTATGGTGATCTCAGAAGGTTGTATTTCATTATGGAAGTGTAGTGTTGGCAGATGGCAGAGATTTAAGATCCATGATGAGGTGTTTTGAATTTCTTAAATCCTAAACTACATTCCTAAAAGACTGAATACATTCCTAAAGCCTAATTCATTCTATTTTCTGCCCGTCACATATTATATGCACTTTTTGTTATGTTTGTGCATTGACTTGTTATCGCATGTTATATAACTTATGTTACCTGCTAGAGGGGTTATAAGTCATTGTTATGACCGGCCCCTTCACCTACCTTTATCGACTACATTGGTCTCTTCTTATAAGCTTGGGCGGTAAACATAAATCAATGGATCATTTTTTAATATAAGGGACGCGAAAGAGTATTTCAATGGTTTTAATTTAAATTTTGAAACTTTTTTATTATCCCCTATTTTGACGGGCTTTTGGATGTCAAAAGCACTTGAAGACTGTAGTTTTAAAGTTTGTTTTAAGGAATTTTAAAGGCTATTTTTAGCCTAATCAAAAGGCATTTAGTTAGTGCTTTTGAAATCATTTTTTTTGGAGATTTTTTTTATTTCATTTACCTCTAAAAACTAAAAAGAGAGTTTCTTTTTGAAAGGAGATTTTTTTGGCAGATTTATTTGAGTGAAGATTTGTTTCTAATTTTTAAAACTCAAATGAGCCTCTTTCTCTTTCTCATAGAAGAGTTGGTTCGAGATAATGGAAGTTTTTTTTCAAGGCAATAAAAGTCTTTTAATGTGATGGAAGTTTTTAGAGGTATTTTTCTTTTGGAGAACTTTTTGAGGAAGTTGATTTTTTGTAGAGAAGATGAAAATGCAGAGAAGATTTTCAAATTGGAGTTCATTAAAGATTTTATTCAATGATATATGATGGATATCATTTATATTTTTTAGATGAAAGGTTGTTATTTTTTGAAAAGGGAAGATTGACAAATGAAAAGACATTTGATACAGGAATATGAATGATTTTTTCCAAGATGATTTTTGCAGAGAATGTGAGAGGAATATGAAGGATTAATGACATTGTGAATGATAATATGTTTGCAGGTTCTTCACGGAAAAATATTATTGTTTTCAGATTGAAGGAATATGGAGAGAAATTGTTTTTGCAGGGGCAAAATGATTATATTTCATTGAAGATTTATTTTTTTGTGAAGGTGAAAATAAATGAGATAAGAAGAATAATATCAAAGGACATTCAATTTTTTATATAATGATTTTTGCAAGTGTATTGATGTGTGTGTGTATGGACTAATATGCAGTGAAGACATTTTTGTGAAGATTCTTTTGAAGAGAAAACACAGATGAATTATGATATTTTGCATGTGATTTGAGAGATATATGAGATCATGTTTTTGCAGGAATGAATTAAACAAGGATGAAGACATTATACAACAAACTTACAGATTGATGAAAATATACAATTAATTGTGCAGAGATAATTTGAATCAGGTAAATTGATATGCAGTATGATTGCAAAGAAATATGTAGATTGAATTGAGTATGATTGTAGAGATATATGCAAATTCAGAGGCTTGTATTGAAACAGAGAAACACTCTGTATTACTTGTATTGTTTTGAGATCGTATTTTGTTGCCAATGAGGCTTGTATGGTCAGTGAGACCTCCTTGTAGCCAATGAGGCTTGTATGGTCAGTGAGACCTATTTGTAACTAGTAAGGTTTTGAATAAGCCAGTGAGGCAATTTTGAGAGGTTTTTCTACCCCAGGAGGGTTTTCCTGTCATTTCATATTTTATGTCTTGGTCTCATGTCTTGTGTTAATTCATAATTGTGTATTTGGGTTTAACAGTTTATTGATGTCTTTCTCTCTCTTTGTCTTGTAAATTAAATTTTGCAAAAAGTTATAAAAGTTTATACAACACTGATTCACCCCCCCCTCTCAGTGTTGTATTGTACTCCAACATAAATATCGTGAAACTTGGATCAAGGATGGATATAAGAATTCAAATTTCTTTCATAATAGTGTTAAGGTAAGAAGGAACATCAATAGAATTTCCAAGCTCAAATTATACAATGGTTCAAACATTAAAAATCCAGATCAGATTAGGGAGGCAACAGTTAACTTCTTTGAGAATCTACACTTAATAATAGAGAGGGATCAAATTTGGTGGCACAAAGAGAAGCCTTGAAGTGTATCCCACAAGTGGTGACAGTAGATCAAAATAAGATGCTTAATCATCCTTTCATGGAGATGGAAATTAGAATGGCAGTTGATCAAATGCCACCTGAAAAGGCATCAAGACCAGATGGTTACCTAGCTATTTTTTACCAAATATGTTGGCATATAGTTGGAAAAGAAATAACTAAACCCATAGACTATTCAAGGGCCTCCGGGAAGATACTTAGAGAGGTATGCAACATCTTTCTAGTCCTCATTTTGAAAAAAGATAAGGTTGAACAACTAGATGATTTTAGGCCAATACCTCTTTTTAATACTCTTTACAAGAATATGGCAAGAGCAATGGTCAATAGGTTGAAGAGAATATTACCATATGTGATTTCAGATGAGCAAACAAGATTTGTCCCGGGAAGATCAATTTTAGACGGGATCATTTTTGTACATGCAGTGATGCATTCACTACAAAGAACTAAAAATCTTGGGATGATGGTCAAGTTGGACATTCAAAAAGCGTATGATAAGGTGGATTAGAGATTTTTTGATGAAAGTGATAGAGACCTTTGGCTTTGATAGTGAGTGGTTAGATTGGATGTTTAAGCTGATTTTAGAACCAAGATATTTATTGCTAGTCAATGGATCTCCTGAAGGCTTCTTTGAAGCATCCAGAGGCTTATGATAATGGGGCCCATTATCGCCCTTCCTCTTCAACACCATGGTAGAAGCATTAGGAAGAATGCTTAGCAAAGCAGTTATCTCAAACAAATTAAAAGGGCTTTAAGTCACTAGAAATTTTCCTCCCATTTCACATTAGTAGTTTGTTGATGACATAATGTTATTTAGAGTAGCATCAAGACAAGAAGCAAAAGATTTCAAAGATATTTTGTAATTGTATTCGAAATTATCAGGGCATGAAGTGGGCAAGGAGAAATCTGAAATTCATTTCTTCTTTACTCATGCTAGAAAAGAGTAGGAGATTATCAGAGTACTGGGGTATAGAAAAGGACAACTTCCTTGCTCTTGCCTGGCCCCTTACAAAGGGTGTAAGGACAAATAGGCTATGGGACCCCCTAAGAGAAAGATTGGTGAAAAGGATGGCTGCATAGAAAGGTCAGTGGCTGTCATGGGTGAGAAGAATCATGATGCGAAAGGCAATTATAGTTGCCATACCTATCTACATGATGTCTTGTCTTCTGTTGGTAGTAGAAGCAAGCCAAAAGATGAATCAGCTTATGAGGAGATTCTTTTGGCAAGGGAACAATGAAAAAAACAAAATTTCTTTAATAGCATGGGATAAAGTTTGCCAGCCAAGAGTTGCAGGAGGTTGTGGTATCAAAATTCAAATTTTACAAAACAAAGCTTTAGGTGCCAAGTTGGTTTGGAGGATGCATAAAGAGCCACAATCTAAATGGGCAAATTTGCTACAACAAAAGTATTTGGACAATAATTTGGATTCTTGTATCTTAACTACCTCAAATTCACCAAGGGGATCTAGGATCTGGAATTTCATGCTGAATAGCAAGCATCTCATCATAAATTATCTTACATGGGATAGTCATGATGGAAGGACAATGCTCTTCTGGGAAGATTCAGGGTTTGGTTTAATTAGTTTGGATAAGTTGTTGAGAGTGGTCATAGCCAAGGCAACGCTCAAGCAGAGGTGGGGTAGTAGTGTTAGGGATTATGTGATGGAAGAATGGAAGGATGGAGTCTATTGTTGGTCATGGAAATATTTTGATAATTTGGGTCTACCAAGGGAAGAAGTGGAACAGTTGAACAATATTCTGAAGGATAGGAGAGTGAGTCTAAGAGAAGGGAAAGATGTTATAGTTTGGAATGGAGCAAAATTAGGTAAATATAATATTAGAGAGGGGTATAACTTGTTGGAAAAAGAGAGATTGAATGAAATTAAAGAAATTCCAACAAAGCTTTGTTGGCATAAAATGTATATGCCCAAAGCTGGAGTGTTTACTTGGGCAGCCCTGCGAAAGAAAATATTAATTGTAGATAAGTTCCAGAATATGGGATATTGCAGACCTTCTAGATGTCTGTTGTGTAAGAGAGAAGAAGAATCAACAAATCATCTGTTGTTAGGATGCCCCTTCTCTCAGGAGTGTTGGAGATGGCTTTGCGTGAGATTAGGATGGGTAAGTGCTCTTCCTAATGATTTATTGAGTCTTTTCAAATCTTGGCCAATTTTGAAGGATAATACACTATACACTTGTGTTTGGATCATTAGCCCATCAATTCTAATATGGGAGATTTGGAAAGAAAGAAATCAGAGAGTTTTCTAGGACATTTAGAGATGTTGGTGATCTCTTTTTCAAATAAGGTTGAAGCATCAATTATGGAGGTGGTCAATAACATGCTAAGGGAGAAAAGCCTCATGGATATGAAGTTCTCAAATTGGGATGCTTTAATGAGGAAACAATGGCATGGTCTGAAAATTCCCCAAGTAGTAGGTCCAGGGGGTTTGGACTCTCAAATGATGTAGGGGCATCATGCTCCTACAATTTTGGCTTTTCTCATTTTTTTGTTGTTTTGTTGTTTTTGCTAGTTTTGTTTGCTTTGTCTTTTGGTGACTCTTTATCTCCTTCAATGGTTTCTTGCAAACTCCTATCTATATGTTCAACATAGATTCATATTGGAGTTCCTGTCACAACCCTATGCATTAGATTCATATTGGAGTTCTTGTCGCTAGCCTTTATGCATTATGTATATCCTTCCAAAACTGACAAGTGGCTGCTTAGACAGTTATGAGAATTTGAAAGGTCGTGGGAAAACAAACGAAGGACTCTCTCATCTCTTCAAAAGAGGCAGAGTAGGTGAAAGGTCAAGATTGGAGAGGGAGGGAAAAAAAAAGGGTCTCGTGACAGAAGAAGGAAGCCCGATGGCTGAAAGGAGTGATAGAAGAAATAAATAGAGGAAGCCGACTGTTGCAGAAAAACAAGTGGAATAACGACAGAAACAAGTGATTACAGAAGGCCGTGAGTCAACAAATCTAGAGGTGGTAATAGACAGGGTGAAGGAATTAAGAGTCGTGTGGTTCGTGGAAACCATTTGGGGTGTGCATTGTTCATTTTGTTTGAATAGATAATGTTATTATTCTGATTCATATAAAAGTCTATTCCAATGTATTTCTGTCCTGAAACTTTGATGAATTCTGGCTATGTTCTATTTTCTCTCATTAATAAAAATTCATGTCTGAAGGCTCACACTTGAGTTTGTTTATAGTTCTGATATTCTAAATTTCCTGTCATTATTGTGAGGTTGTATTGACACCGATTCATGTTTAAGTCTAAATCTACTTAAATCCCTATTTTAGTTTGAATTTCATCTTGTGATTAGCAAGGTTGCATCAATTGGTATCAGAGCCTGAAGAAATTGGGCATTGGTAAGTGGTCAAGATGCCTCCAAGAAGAATGGGTAGAGGAGGTGGCTGAGGCAGAGACAGAAGAGACCATGGTGACCTTGAGTTATTGTAGAATTTGGTTGCAAGGATGGAAGCCTTAGAAAGGGCACAGAGAAGAGGAACCCCTCATGATGAAGATGCAAGTGATGAGGAGGAAGAACAACAAAGAGAAGAGAACGAGAAAGGATAGGTGGATCAAGAAGAAGAATTTGATGAAAGACTGCTAAAGATAGTCATGAGTCTAGGTTCTAGACCCAAAATAGAGGTACCAACTTATGCCGAAAGCCTCAATGGTGAAGACTTGATAGACTGGATCAATGACTTAGATAAATATTTCAACTATGAGAGTGTAGCAGAGGAAAAAAGAGTAAAGTTTGCCTGTACCAAACTGAAGGGCCATGCTGCCATGTGGTGGGACTTTGTCCAAATTGAGAGGAGAAGGAGAAACAAGGAAAAGATCAACTCTTGGGATCAAATGGTGGCCGAGTTGAAGGCCAAATTTCTACGAAGTGATTTTCAAGATAATCTCTTTAAGAGATTGCAAAATTTGAAGCAGAAAGATATGTCTATGAAAGATTATACTGAGGAATTCTACAAGTTAGTAATCAGATCTGGGCATGCTAAGGAAGATGTGGAGAAAATAGCCCGATATGTGAATGGTCTCAAGTATAGTTTGCAAGATGAAATGAGTCTTTTGTCCCCTAGGAGCGTAGAAGAGGCTTATCAACTTGCCCTAAAGGCAGAGGAGAAGTTGAAAAGGAAGCAAAGTCAGCAAGAGAAGAAGAGAGGAAGAGGTTTTAGAGGCAAAGGACAACAAACAAGTAGGGGACAACAACATCATCAAGGAGAAGAGGCTGGAAGTTCCAGTGGGACAGCCAATAATGATAAAGGTGGTTATCAAAACAGAGGAGGAAGGTCCTATGGAAGAGGAGGTTCACAAGGTAGAGGAAGAGGATTTGTAGGAAAATGTTTTAAGTGCAATCAGTATGGGCACAAGAATTGGGAATGCTCTGAATCATCACAAGGAGGACATTCAAAATTTGAGAGGAGTAATCAAGTTGTACATGCTGATCAAGAGAGTGTGGGATCACCAGTACACCACAAGGATGAACTAGAATCAGGTGAGTCTTTAATGCTTAAGAGGGTGTTGTTGAAGCCACAAAAAGAAAGTCAAGAGCCAATCCAAAGGAGAGCATTGTTTAAAAACAAGTGTAAGTCACAAGGTAAATGTTGTAAGCTCATTATAGATAGTGGAAGCATAGATAATATTGTTGCAACTGAAATGGTAGAAAAGTTAAATCTTAAAAGGATTAAACACCCCACTCCATATAAAGTGACTTGGTTACAAAAAGGTCATCAATTATTGGTTAATGAGCAGGCCTATGTTGATTTTCAGATTGGCAGTTATAAAGATTGTGTTTTATGTGATATAATGCCCATGAATGTGTGCCATGTTTTACTTGGAAGGCCGTGGCAATTTGATAGGAAAGAGGTGCATGATGGAAGGGAGAATACATATACCATTGAGAAGGATGGAGAGAAGCATACATTGTTTCCCATAAAGGAGAAAGAAGGGGACAACAACAGTAGCAACAGTAGTAAGGTAATGATGGTAAGTGGTAAGGAGTTTTTGAATGATTTGAAGAATGAAGAAATTGATTATGGTTTGGTTCCTAAACCTAGATGTGTAATGACTTTTACAAAATTGGAGGATTTGCCTATTGAAATACAAGACATTTTGAATGAGAATATGGACATTGTTGCAACTGATTTGCCTAGTAAATTGCCTCCTATTAGAAGCATTTGCCATCATATGGATTTAATTCTAGGTGCTAGCCTTCCAAATAAGGCTGCCTATAGGTTAACACCTATGGAAAATGAGGAGATAAGGAAGAAAGTGGAGGACCTTTTGAAGAAGGGATTAATAAGGGAAAGTCTAAGCCCTTGTGTTGTTCCTGCAGTGTTGGTTCCAAAGAAAGGAGGGGAATGGCATATGTGTATTGATTCAAGGGTAATTAATAAAATCACAATAAGATATAGGTTTCCCATACCTAGAATTGAAGATTTAATGGATTGTTTGAGTGGCTCCATGTATTTTTCTAAGATAGATTTCAAAAGTGGCTATCACCAAATAAGAATTAGGCCGGGGGATGAATGGAAGACAACCTTTAAAACTAGTGATGGGTTGTATGAGTGGTTGGTTATGCTGTTTGGATTGTCTAATGCCCCTAGTACTTTTATGAGACTAATGAATGAAGTTTTGAAACCATTCCTTGGTAAATTTGTGATTGTATATTTGGATGACATTTTGGTGTTTAGCAGATCCAAAGAGGAGCATATAGAACATTTGAGGCAGGTTATGAGGAGGCCACATGAAGAGAAGTTGTAGATCAATTTGAAGAAGTGCGTGTTTATGCAGACCGAACTAGTTTACTTGGGCTTTGTGGTGTCAAAAGATGGGTTGAAAATGGATAAGGAGAAGGTTCAGGCCATACTTGATTGGCCAACACCAAGAAGTGTCATGGAGGTAAGGAGTTTTCATGGTCTTTCTAGTTTTTATAGAAAGTTTATAAGAAATTTCAGTCATGTAGTAGCACCTATATTGGAGACTATTAAAGGGCATAAAAGACCATTTGTTTGGACTAAAGAGGCTGAAGAAAATTTCAGATTTCTCAAGAAGAAGGTGAGTGAACATCTCATACTTGCTTTGCCTGATTTTGATAAAGTGTTTCACGTAGAGTGTGATGCTAGTGGGTTAGCTATTGGGGCAGTCCTAAGTCAAGAGGGAAAACCGGTTGCATATTTTAGTGAGAAATTAAATAAGGCAAAAAAAAAGTATTCTTCTTATGATTTGGAGTTTTATACTTTGGTTCAGTCCCTCAAGAAATGGAGACATTATCTATTGCCCAAAGAGTTCATTGTGTATATGGATAACCATGCTTTGTAGTTCATTAACAACTGACACAAATTGAATCAAAGGCATGCTAAATGGGTTGAGTATATTCAAAGTTTTAACTTTGTTTTGAAGCATAAAAGTGGTCAAATGAATAAAGTTGTTAATGCCTTAAGTAGGAAGAATTTATTGTTATGTGAGATACAAACTAACAGTGTGGGGTTTGAAGGTTTGAAAGAATTGTATGTAGAGGATGTAGATTTTGGAGAAGCATTTGTAGCTTGAAATGATCCTATTTGCAGGAATAGAGAGCCATGGACTGATTACATGATTCAACAAAGTTTGTTGTTTAAGGAAAATAAGTTGTGTATCCCTAGAGGCTCCATGAGAGATAATTTGTTGAAGGAAAAGCATAGTGGTAGTCTTGCTGGTCACTTTGGGTAGGATAAAACTTTTCTACAGCTGAGCACTCATTATTATTGGCCAAAGATAAAGGTAGATGTGAAAAGATATGTGGAAAGGTGCAGAATTTGTCAACATGCTAAGGGAAGAAGTCAAAATGTTGGACTCTATTAGCCATTACTAGTTCCAACCAGGCCTTGGGATTCAGTGAGTATGGATTTTGTTTTGGGTTTGCCTCGTACACAAAGGGATAATGATTCAATCTTTGTTGTAGTAGATAGATTTTCAAAAATGGTGCATTTCATACCCTGCAAGAAGACTAGTGATGCCATTAACATTGCCAATTTGTTCTTTAAAGTTGTAAGGCTGCATGGTATTCCAATAAGCATAATTTCTGACAAGGATACTAAGTTTGTGGGTCATTTTTGGAGGACTCTATGGAGGAAATTGGGCACAAAACTAAATTTTAGTTCTGCTTATCATCTACAAACGGATGGCCAGACCGAGGTTGTCAATAGAAGCCTTGGTAATTTGTTAAGGTGTCTTGTTGGTAGTTCACTTGGAAGTTGGGATCTCATGTTGGTACAAGCTGAGTTTGCATATAACGACTCCCCAAATAAAAGAACAGGTTTCAGTCCTTTCTATGTGGTGTATGGTATGTATCCACGGGGTGTATTGGAACTTTGAGATCTTACTGGTATGGAGAAGAGGAGTGTAGATGGGGAGGAATTTTCTCAAGTCATTCATGACATTCAGGAGAAGGTAAAACATAACATTGAAGACAACAATCAACAATACAAAAAGTATGTTGATCAAAAGAGGAGACAGATAGAATTTTAGATTGGATACCTTGTATAATTGGCACATCTTCAAAAGAAGAGATTTCCTACTGGAACATAGAGATTTCCTACTGGAACATACAACAAACTTCAAATGAAGAAGATTGGTCCTTGCCAAATCCTTAGGAAGTTTTCTGCCAATGCATATGAAATTTCTCTGCCTACAGAATTGAATATATCTCCTATTTAACATGGTAGATTTGTATCCATATAAGGGGGATATAGAAGCAGAGGAAACTGCAGTAGCAATTCCATCTTTGGAAGAACAATCTAGGATAGTCACTGCTCCACAATAGATAGAATGCATTTTGGACAAGCAGTTGCTAAAGAAGACCCATAAGCATGAGTATTTCAAGAATCTCATCAAATGCAACAATCATCCCATAGAAGATGCATCCTGGCTCACAGAGGATGAGATTATTAAGCAGGGTCATTTAGTAGCAGACCTCATGAACAGGAGCTCATGAGTTCTTTCCACCTAGGAAGTTTGATGCAGGTGCATCATGCTCCTACAATTTTGGCTTTTCTCATTTTTTTTGTTGTTTTGTTCTTTTTGCTAGTTTTGTTTGCTTTGTCTTTTGGCGACTCTTTATCTCCTTCAATGGTTGCTTCTAAACTCCTATCTATATGTTCAACACATATTCATATTGGAGTTCTTGTCGCAACCTTATGCATTAGATTCATATTGGAGTTCATGTCACCAACCTTTATGCATTATGTATATCCTTCCAAAACTGACAAGTGGCTACTTAGACAGTTATGAGAATTTGAAAGGTCATGGGAAAATAAAAGGACTCTCTCATCTCTTTGAAAGAGGTGGAGTAGGTGAAATGTCAGGATTGGAGAGGGAGGAAAAAAATGGTCCCGTGACAGAAGAAGGAAGCTCGATGGCTAAAAGGAGCGATAGAAGAAATAAATAGAGGAAGCCGACTGTTGCATAAAAACAAGTGGAATAATGTTAGAAACAAGTGATTACAAAAGGCTGTGAGTCAACAGCCTAGAGGTGGTAATAGACAGGGTGAAGGAACTAAGAGTCGTGTGGTTCGTGGGAACCATTTGGGGTGTGCATTGTTCATTCTGTTTGAATAGATAATGGCAATATTCTGATTCATATAAAAGTCTGTTCTAGTGTATTTATGTCCTAAAACTCTGATGAATTCTGGCTATGTTCTATTTTCTCTCATTAATAAAAATTCATTTATGAAGGCTCACACTTGAGTTTGTTTATAGTTCTCATATTCTGAACTTCCTGTCATTATTGTGAGGTTGTATTGACACTGATTCATGTTTAAGTCTGAATCTACTTAAATCCCTGTTTCAGTTTGAATTTCATCTTGTGATCAACAAGGTTGCATCATCAAACCATAAGAGGGAATGTGGTTTGGCATCCTCCTCCAGAGGGTGGTACAAGCTCAACTTCGAAGGGGCATCTAGAGATAATCTTGGGGTATCCAACGTAGGGTGTATCATCAGAGATTGGAAAGGAGAGATTTTATATAGCATTGTCAAGCCTCTTAAAACAATGAAGCAAAACTACATGCACTAATAATGGGTCTCAAGAAATGTTGGGAGCTAAAGCTAGATAATTTAATGGTGGAGGGGGATTCTTGCATCATTATCAATGCATTGAGGAAGGAAACAATGCCTAATTGGAAATTAAATAAGTTGCTGGAGGAAGCTTGTGAGTTCTATTGTAAGATATTCAACCTCATTTCAGTGGATCATGTCTACAGAGAGGCAAACATCAAGGCAGATGGGCTTGCTAATTAAGCCACAGATGGAGAAAACTTCTATTTTGTTTTAGCACAGAAGAATTAACAAGTTTGGGTTGCTATTAGGAGGTATGTGCATGCTATTCATAGAGTGCAGATATCTTTCCAACAATTAGATTTCCAGTTCCAAGTTTGCATACTCATAGGATGCACTTTGGGGAGAGTAGGTGATGAGGGTCCTTTCGGTTAGACCAGCGAGATTTGGAATTAGAGGTGTGGCATTTAGATAGGGGCAACAATATACTATGGGTAGCTTCCAATTTGGAGTCAATATTACAAGTTGTTGTTGCAGTTTCAGTTTGGATAGATGGTGGTTCAGAGGACGTGGATACAGTTTGGAAATAGTGCAATGGTGTCTAGTTTTGGTAGATTTTGTGTGATCGTATAGTGTGTTAGAGATTGTAGGCAGATTTCTATCAGTTAAATGCAGATTTAGAATAATAAATAGAGAAATAAAACACAGAAATAATGGACAACAATAAGACAACACAAAGATTTAACGTGGTTCACCCAAAACAGGGCTACATCCACCAACAAGAGGGTCCAATATATATTAAACTTCCAGCAAAAACCTTTACAAAGACACGCAGCAACATCTGCAACTTGCAGCAACATTTTTCATCACATTTTAACACTGTTATTTTTACATAGCCTTTGTTGTGGGTACCTGTGGCACTTCCTACATTTTTTTTAGCCACAAAACTGTAAATTTCTCATAACATTTTTCACGCCCTGTTGCCCTCAAAACTCTGATCCGAGTGTTGGAATATATTCTCACGCATGTCCTATTAACTACAAATGAAGCGTGGCCATTGGTTCTGTCCCATGTACCCAATAACACGCATCTTTTGGGTGATTACAAAAACTAAATGCAGTTGTTTTTAATTAAATATTATAACTGATCATTTCCAACATTTAATAGTTGTTTGTAACTATTATTTTAAATACAAGTGCAGCAAAATATTTAATAGTGCAACAAATTATTTAATAAAAATAATATGAAGATTTTGTGTCCGAGTCTGATTTGTCTCCATAACACAACAATCTTCCACTTGGAGATAGATCAGACTCCACTCCATACCATCTCCCACTTGGAGACTAATCATAACACCACTACCCCTGCAACTCCCATTGGAAATAAGTACCTTGGACCCTACTGTTCTATTTTAGTTAAATTCAACCTTGAAGGCCAACCGAAGCTGAAGAGGAGCTCAGTTTCTCCCTTGTCATTGTCTTCATAAACATATCTGTTGGATTGTCATTTGTATGAATCTTCTCTAGGCTTACCTGTCCATCCTCCAACACCGACTGAATAAAATGATATCTCAGCTGTATGTGTTTTATTTTCACGTGCAAGGTAGAATTCTTTGCAAGATGTATAGCACTATGACTATCCATAAACAAGTAACTTTCAGCTTGTTGTTTGCCCAACTCTTCCATGAAAAGTTGTAGCCATATCATCTCTTTTCTTGCCTCTATTGCAGCTACATACTCTGCCTCCGTGGTTGATAAAGTAACCACCTTTTGCAACTGAGAAATCCAACTTACGGTTGTCCCACCAACTGTAAAAACATAACCTGTGGTACTCCACCTCGTATCAATGTCCCTTGCCAAATATAAGTCAACGTAGCCTCTTAAATCAATATTAGAGCCCCCAAAACATAAACATTTATTAGATGTACCTCTCAAATACCTGAGAATCCATTTTACCGCATTCCAATATTCCATTCCAGGATTACTCATATACATGCTAACAACTCCTACAACATGTGCAATATCCAGTCTCGTGCATACCATGGCGTACATTAAACTACCTACATCTGAAGCATATAGTACCTTGGACATTTTGTCTTCCTCCTCTTATGTCTTTGGACACATATCCTTAGTCAATTTGACATGACTAGGCAAAGGTGTGCTGACAGTTTTTGCATTCTCCATATGAAATCTCTGCAACACATTATCAATATAATCAACCTAAGATAAAAATAATTTTCTATTTTTCCTATCTCTAGTAATCTTCATACCAAGGATTTGTTTTACTTCCCCCAAATCCTTCATAGCAAATGAATTTGCTAACTGATGTTTTAACTCCCTTATGTGATCCATGTTAGACCTTATTACAAGCATATCATCAACATATAAACATAAAATAATGTTTCTATCATCATCTAACCTCTTAAAATAAGCACAATGGTCTGAATTACACTGGATGTAGCCTTGCTCAGCCATAAAACTATCAAATTTAATATACCATTGCCGAAGTGCTTGCTTCAAGCCATATAAACGTTTCTTCAATCTGCACACCAATTTCTCCTTACCTTTGACCTCAAATCCTTGTGGTTGTTCCATATATATTTCTTCCTCCAAATGACCATGGAGAAAAATAGTTTTAACATCTAGCTGTTCCAAATGCAAAACTTCAGCAGCCACAATACTTAAAATAGTACGAATAAAAGTCATTTTAACAGCCGAAGGAAAAATCTCATCAAAATCTATACCTTTTTTCTGTGCAAATCATTTTACAACTAACCTGGCTTTAAATCTTTTCTTACATCTATTTTCCTCTTTCAGCCTATAAACCCATTTGTTTGGTAAAGCCTTGTTACCTACAGACAACTTGCATAATTCCCAAGTCTGATTTTTCAGCAAGGAGTCCATTTCTTCTTCCATTCCATACTTCCACTGAACCTTGGCATCCACTTGCATAGCTTCATCATAACATTCCGGTTCACCAGAATCAATTAATAAAATAGAATACAAAGAGGGAGAAATTTTTTCCAAAGGTCTACTTATCCTTGAAGATCGTCTAACATTCACTGGAGTTTGTGGTATTTGTTGTTGTTGTTGTTGCAGAGCATGAGGAACCACTGGAACATCACTGTTCATAGTATCATCCAGCACTACATAATCCTTTTCTTTCTTCTCATGCTGCCGCAACTGATCTTTGTACAACACCTTCTCATTGAATATGACATCCTTGCTTCTTATAATTTTCTAATTTTCAAAATCCCAAATCCTATAACCAAATTCATCAATGCCATATCCAACAAATATACCTTTCTTTGACTTAGCTTCCATCTTGGTTCTATTTTGAAAATCTACATGTGTAAATACTTCACAACCGAAGGTTCTGAGAAAAGAATAACTCACCTTCTTACCCGTCCATGCTTCCTTTGGAATACCACAACCCAAAGTATTAGAGGGACCTCTATTAATTAAATAAATAGCAGATTTTGCAGCCTCTGCCCACATGTTTAAAGGCAGCCCAGCTTGCAATCTCATAGTCCGTCCACACTCCATTATTGTTCTATTCATACGCTTAGCCACTCCATTTTCTTGTGGAGTCCTTGGAACCATTTTCTACCTACGAATACCATTAGAGGAACAATAATCTTCAAACTCTTTGCTGCAATAGTCACCGCCATTATTAGATTTGAGAGATTTTAATCTTTTACCTTTGTCATTCTCAACCAAGTCCTTCCAATTTTTAAAAGTTTCAAATACATCAGATTTTTTCCTAAGGAAATAAATCCAAACCTTCCTAGTTGCCTCATCTATGAATGTAACATAATACCAAGAGCCACTGAGAGAAGATACCTGAGTTGGTCCCCATACATGGAAGTATGCACAAGCTCCAACTTTTCATCTTTCTTTTGCTTCCCATCCTTGAGAAAACTAACTCTCTTTTGTTTGCCATACACACAACTTTCACATAAATCCATATTAATACATTTCAGACATGGTAAAATTTTCTTAGAATGAAGTACCTTCATACATTTTTCACTCATATGCCTAAGTCTATTATGCCACAGTGTTGTCTCAGATCCCACAACTATTTCAATCTCTACCTGTGAACCCGCAATGACTATTCCTGAACCTGTTTGATTTTTCTTTGCAACAACTAAAGTAGAAGGAACAGTATGACCTGTACAAAGATATAAGGTGCCTACTTTCATACCTTTTACTACTATTAAGGCACCTCTTGTAACCTTCCAATTTTTATCACTAAAAGTAACTATGCAACCTTCATCACCTAGCTACCCTGCTGAAATTTAATTCCTAATCAGCCTTGGAACGTGCCTTACCTCTTGTAGTAGCCAATGATTCCCATTCTGCAACTTAATCCTAATTCTTCCCTTTCCAACAATCTGATAGGGTTCATTATCTCCCAAATAAACCAGCCCAAAATCCCCTTGGATATAATCAAGAAAATAACTTCTATGGGGCGTAGCATGAAATGAGGCCCCTGAATCTAAAACCCATGAATCATCAACATTATCTAGGGAAAGAATCAAAGCATCATCTTCAAATTTATTACTCACCACATTTGCCTCTATATTGCCTTCTTGTTTGTCTCCTTCTTTATTCTTTTGAGACTAGCAATCTTTCTTTAGATGCCCCGGCTTCCCATAGTACCAGCAATCCTTCTTTCCTCTGGATTGGGATCTCTTATCCTTTGATTTTCCTCATTACTTCCCACAATCTCCAGAATTCTTTCCTCTCTCCTTTGTTTTGCCCCTACTTTCTGCATTCAAAACACTGCATGATGTGGATGAACCACCTGAGCTTTTCCTAGAAATTTCCTCGCTCAAAATAACACCAACACTATCATCAAATTTTAGCGTATTCAAACCAAAAACATAGTTACTAGCCGCCATTACCAAACTATTCCATCTTTCAAGCAAAGAACATAATATCAAGAGAGCTCTAACTTCTTCATCAAAATTTATATTTACGGAAGTCAATTGACTGGTAACTATGTTAAACTCATTTAAATGATCAGTAATCAATCCACCTTCTACCATTTTCATATTAAATAAGCGCTTCATAAGAAATACCTTATTCGAAGCAGAAGGCTTTTCATATAACTTTGCCAATGTCTGCATCAACTCGTCTATTGTCTTCACTTTTGAAATATTGAATGCCACCAATGGCACTAGACACAAATGAATGCTTCCTAGTGCCTTTCTGTCCAGAAGTTCCCAATCCTCATCAGTCATTGATGTTGGTTTTTTGGCTTTCCCTTGCAACGGCCTCCATAAATTCTTTTGATGGAGATAATCCTCCATCTGTATATTCCATAACTGGTAGTTCTAACCATTGAATTTATCAACCTTTAGTTTACCCTCGTTTGGCATTACTCCCACTCAACCGTGAAACTCCCACTCAACCGTGAGACCTTCCTGCAGAGGATAATCAAACACAACCTACTCTGATACCACTTGTTAGGGTTAGGAGGTAGATATCTATCAATTAAATGCATATTTGAACAATAAAAAAGAGAAATAGAACACACAGAAATAATGGACAGCAATAAGACAACACAAAGATTTAACGTGGTTCACTTAAAACAGGGCTACATCCACCAACAAGAGGGTCCAATATATATTAAACTTCCAACAAAAACCTTTACAAAGACATGCAACAACATCTGCAACTTGCAGCAACATTTTTCATCACGTTTTAACACTGTTGTTTTTACACAACCTTTGTTGCAGGTACCTACGGCACTTCCTGATTTTTTTAGCCACAAAACTGTAAATTTTTTATAACATTTTTCACGCCCTGTAGCCCTCAAAACTTTGTTCTGAGTGTTTGAATATATTGTCACGCATGTCCCATTAATTACAAATGAAGCGTGACCATTGGTTTTGTCTCATGCACCCAATAACATGCATCTTTTGGGCAGATACAAAAACTAAATGCAGTTGTCTTTAATTAAATAGTATAACTAATCATTTCCAGAATTTAATAGTTGTTTTTAACTGTTATTTTACATACAAGTGCAACAAAAAATTTAATAAAAATAATATGAAGATTTTGTGTCCGAGTATGATTTGTCTCCATAACACAGCATAGTGGCGATCCCTAATTGGGGATGGAAGATTAATTTCATTTCCTTATTCAACCCTACGTGGTCAATGATGAACATTAAATAGATTATGGAATTGGCTGATAGAGCAGAGGCTATGCTCTAAACTCATTGTAATAATTCTTGATTGACATTTAATATAAAACTTACTCTTCTTACGGATCAAAAAAAATATATTTCTTAAATAAAAAAAAATTTATGTGTCTATATATAATAAATAAAACAATTTTAAAATAAAATAAAATAAAATAACTTAAAGATCCTTAATATTTTTTAAATAAATATATTTAAAATCTATATACAAATTTTTATTTAGGAAAAAGTTGTTATTTAAGGTATCTAATAACAAGTTTATAAAAACATCCACTATATGGTGGCAACATGAAGCTGAGCGTGTTAAAAAAACAAAAAAATATATTAAAATGTATTAAAATCTATTAAATTAATAACAATGTTAAGATATAAGAAAAATAAATAGCCGGCAAATATAAATTAAAAATGAATTACAATTATAGTATATTACGGAGGATGTAAAAATGCCGAAATTACTGAAATTGCTGAATGGTGGTGAGTATAGGGTTTCTTCTGCTACCGGTTCGAAGGATGAGGTTTTTGTTGGCGATGCTTTGGATGGGAAACCTCCTACGAGGGGCGCCATTGATAAGAATCTCCAAGGCAGGTTGCAGTTGCAAGGAGAGGTCCGAGCTCCGTCGGGGGTCTCTATCACCAACAAGATTTCTGCTCCACCACCAAAAGCTCCTCCCAGTGGCCAAGATCTCAAAGATGCGAGCCCTTCCCTCCATGATAACCCCCCTTTACCTAATCATGGAATGGCTAATGTGGGTCTCGACCACAACATGATGGAAGGAACGCCCACCGTAGGTTTTCAGCGATTAGGCAAGGAGCGCAGTATAAGGTCAGATGCTCGGAAGGCAGAGTTTAAAAGCTCTTTTTTGGAGGCAGCTAAGGCTGGATATCACTCCCATCCAAATTACTCACGAATCCCTTTTTTAGGGTGGGGGACATCCGTAGTCAACTCCATAAGCTTGGATGCACCGAAGTCAGGACCCTTTTCTCCCCAGTCTTCAAAAATTTGCACTGCCAATAGGAGAATAGTAGAGTGCTCCGCAAAACCCTTGTCTCTCAACTTTGATGATTCGCTATCAAAGGAGATGCGGGAAAACAAATTTTTTTTCTAAAAAAACGGCTTAATTGGAAGATTCAATCGCTTTTGGCCTAGTTTAGCGGATCTTCACGATTGGATAACAAATTCTTGGCTTCCCCTTTTGGATGGAGGAGTAGAGATCTACCCTAGTGCGAAGGGCTTTTTTATTGCAGTTTTCAAAGGTAAGAAAGACAAAAGCACCATTATGAATCATGTTTGGCAGTGGGAAGGAAATCTGCTGTAGGTAAAATCATGGCACCCTGAGTTTGACCCATCTAAGGAATTGTTTTCAGTTGTGCCGATCTAGGTGCGGCTCCCAAATCTACCCCTACACTATTGGTTTGAATCATGCTTTGCAACAATTGGGAACTCCTTGGGCAAATTTGTGTTTACAGATGAAAATTTAAGGAATTTTATCCATACAACTTATGCTAGGATCTTGGTGGAATTGGATGTTTCAAAGAGTCTTCCGGTTGAAATTACCTTGAAGGCCAACGGACAATACTAGAATTAGCCATTGGATTTCAAAAGTTTGATTTTCAGATGCAGAAGATGCTATCAAACGGGTCACATCGCTGTTGAGTGCCCAATCGTCAAAATGCAGACAAATCGAGTGGCTTCATGGTGGAAGGATTCTTCCCCTAAGCATTATTTTGTCTTGAACTCTCCCAAAGAGAGTCTTTCTCCAGCAAAATCAAATGTCAAGAAGCAATTTGCAGAAGTGGTGGAGGGAAGTTCTTCTGTGTCAAAGTCAGCCGAAAAGATTTCACAAGCAAGTGATCCAAATTTCGAGAAAAAGGCAAAAAGCTCTTTGAAACCCTTGGTTTCTGACTCTCCTTATCCAACTCCTATCCACTCCACAAGCTCTCCTACCTTGGCTGCGTGGAATCAGAAGCCAAAAGAGTCTCTCATTCCCTCAAATGGTGCAATCGGTGAAGGAATTTCAAAAGAGAATATTAGGTCCCATGATCAAGGCTGGACAGAGGTCAAGAGGAGGAAGTACACCCCTCCTCATAGGATGCCTCTCAGGGGTTCTTTGGCCTCCTCTGAGGACTTTAGTCACTCTCAGCTTACATAGTCAGAGGATTCTGGTGAGTCCTCAGGGGACGGACTCAAGGATGGAAAAGGCACAGTGGTTCAAAAGATAAAGGAGGATTTGGCAGCTTTATTAGATATTCGTGAGCACCTTTTGGCATGTCAATCCCATTTTCAGGTGAGATGAAGAGATACTCTATTTGCAATCTCCGTTGGCACCCCTACTAGAGGGCATGCTTTTCATTGTTCTTTTGGTTCTTTTTAGTTTAGGGGGAGCGGTCCCCTTGACTGCAGCATTACGTATCAAAAAAAAAATATAAATTAAAAACATACGAGTGTGAACCAAAAAGATTTATATAAATGGAAAGAGGAAGAAGAAAGGAAAAAATAATTACGCATTCACAAAAAACTAAAAAAAAATTACGAATTACAATTAATAAATTTTACGAAAAATAATTAATAAATTTTATGAAATGTCAATAAGAGCGTGGTTCGGTGGTTAAGTCACTCGGTTGTAGTGGCGGCCCCCAGAGTTCAAACCCCCGCTGGGCCAACAAGCTCGTAGGCTTTACACCTTCGCTGGGCCAACGAGCTCGTGAGTCTGAAGTGTTCTTGCTAGGGGATGAGGTCCCCTATGTTGTTGCCTCACCGGTTCATTGCTCCGTGCAAAAGTATTCGCGTGGAGCCGGAGGGCGTGTCGCACTAGTGTCGCCGGTCATGTTAAAAAGTTTACCAGACGCTATATATATATATATATATGAAATGAGAGAAGGTATGTGCATTTAATTTATACTTTCTATCATTTGCAAATTTTCTAAATAAATAAAATAATTTTTACTTTCTATGATTTGTATATTTTTCAAAAAAAAAAATTAAAGGTAAAAAAGTAAATTCTAATTTGTAATTCATAAATAAAATTTTACTTCTATTTTATTATGAAAATATTATTTGTTAGAAAAGGGTTTCCATATATTTTATTTTAGAATTGTTTTTTAAAGACATCCCTTTATTAAATTATTAATTATTAATATAAA
Organism: Cunninghamia lanceolata; assembly: GCA_027924645.1. NCBI lineage: Eukaryota > Viridiplantae > Streptophyta > Pinopsida > Cupressales > Cupressaceae > Cunninghamia > Cunninghamia lanceolata. Next base: position 2,567,078 of record BSBN01001378.1, read on the forward strand.
TAAATAAGATTTATCAAGTAATATGTATTAATTTGGTGATATATTTTTTATAAAATTAGTGTATAATAAAATTTCTCATATTTATAATACTTATTTAATTTATATTTTATTTTTTAATAGTTTTTTAAAGACACTCATTGCTTTATTAAGAGATTTAAATAATATATTATATATTATAAATAAACTAGCATAGATATCTTAAATACATCTATCTAAAAGATACCGAGAGATATCACTCTGGAGGCACCTATATTTAAATTGTTTTTGAGAATAGACAGGGGCCTTGAGACTGAGATCTCTTGACGTCTTTTAGATAGATGTATTTAAAGACTAATGACATCTTTTAGATAGATATATTTAAAATATCTATGCTAATTAATAAAATATCAACTACTATAATTATAAAAAAAAATTGATTTGGTCGTTAATTTTTGCTTAATTTCTACTACATCTAGAACTATTTAAAAATGATTAAATGTCATCCTCTACTTCTCTACTTTTCCAATTCTTATGAGGTCTAAATGTGACCTAACTTGTATTCATTTTTAAAAAAGTAGTTGTTAAGGCATCCTCGGAAATAGCACTCCTCTTCATCACGTAACTTCCAAAGATTCCATACCTTATTTAATAGCTTTGGAAGGTCAACATCTCTTTCTCTTAGTTTATAATTGAAGTAGTGCTAAAACTGCACATTTGAGCATGTTCATCCAATCCTCTTTCCCACTTACTTAAAAGCCTTCCCTCATAAACATGGAATATCTTTATTTTGACTTCAACTTGAGCACCTTGGCCATTGATGATGATGTGGAGATAACTAAAGCAATTTGGATCTTTGGTGGATTTTCCCTTGCCCAATGGCCAACCTTGCGGAGATAACTTCACCCGAGTAGCACATCATGTATGATATTAGATTCTATAGGAATTACTTAATAATTAGGTCTAACAAAATTCATAATCAATGAGATAAGATTCATTATGAGAATACTTAATAAATCAAAAATCATTTACCTAAATTGTAGTAGGTTATGTTTGTTGGACTAATTGAAATAATAATTTATTTAAAATATAATATAAATAAAATATATACAGACAATGCTCAACATTAATATTGAAATTTTTTTATATAAAATAGAAAATTTAATAACTCTATAAGATTAAGATATTTTATATTTTGTATTTGTGTAGATGGTTATTTTATTTAATTAAGTGAATAAAATAATTTTAATGAAATAATTATATACTTTATTATATAAAATAAAATTGTTTATTTTAACTTTTTTTAATTTAAAAATAAAGTAGATATTATTTATTTAAATATATATAGTTATTAAATAAAATAATAAGTAAAACTTTAGATTTAATAGAAACAAAATATTAATCACTCAATAATGGATTGGAAGAGGAGGCATAAAAAGAAATCATTAGAGCTCACGTATGGGAGGCCACAAAAATTCCCAATAACAAGAAAGTACGATGATCAGAGAGACAACTGGTTGATTTGCCTTTTGATTCATGTGAACAATCAATAGGAGTTAAGTTTCTTTGTGCGGAGGGGAGATTTTAGGGAGATATTTGGGAATGGGTGAACGATCAGGAATCATTTCTACTACATTTTTGGTAGGTGGCGGTGGCGGTGACAATGGCCTGTACTACTGGGAAACGCCATATTGGTGGCTTGATGGTGGGCTATGGATGCGACATGGGGAAGTAGGTAGATTCAGTGTGGAAGTAGAGGAGGAGAAGGGTCATTGAGGAAGAAGCCATTGCCGATTTTATATCGTTCATTTATAAGGAAATCAAGAACCCGACGTTAAGCAAGTGGATGCAGCATGTGTGGGAATTATCCAAGGAGATGGATGTCTTACCGGGGGTGGGAATGTGCTCAGCTATGGCCAAGCTTCTTCTTGACCCTAGCTATTCAAGTGGGTGGTGTTGAGACATGGACCAGCTAGGACTCGAACCTAGGACCTTCCATACGTTGCTGGAGTGCTCTACCACTGAGCTACTGGCCCCTCTTGGACCAGTCCATCATCGGTTCGAGTGTGGCTTATTTCCAACACCAACACCCCCCTTAAGCCACACCTCTCGTGTGCTTGGGGCTCCTGGCCTGGCTCTGATACCATGTTGAGACATGGACCAGCTAGGACTCGAACCTAGGACCTTCCATACGTTGCTGGAGTGCTCTACCACTGAGCTATTGGCCCCTCTTGGACCAGTCCATCGTCGGTCCGAGTGTGGCTTATTTCCAACACCAACAGGTGGTGGAATACTTTTAATGTTGCAGTCTTTGTCCTATGCAACCATGCTTTCTACTGCAGCATGTTCTCATATATTGCATGATGATGTAGGGGATGCAATTCATCAATCCGAGACCGAATTCAACTATATGGTGGAGCAGTTGCATGCGATAAAAATAAGAAGGTGTATGTTGGTTTTTTTATACTATAAACACTAGTCTATAGTGGGGGGTATAGTAGAATGGATATGGCCAATTTTGGTAGTATGATAGCCTGGGTAGTAACTTGTAGTTAATGGCAAATGGCAATATGGACACAGTTTGTTATCTAGGTTTTGCCCCACTTTTTGATGGTTCCTGTCCTAAACAGGGTATATCAACAAAAAAAAGAAATAAAATATTAATTAAAATTTTAGATACATAGTATAAATAGATTTTATGTATTTTATAGATAAATAGTAAGTTATAATATTTATTATACTTTTCAAAAAAAAAAACATTTTTTTATTGAAATCACCATCTAATTCAATAAATAAAATAGTAAATAGTTATGTCCTTTTTAATAAAAATATAATAATAAGTAATGCTTTTGAAATAACTATGTAATATAGATATTTCAAATACATGCTGAGAGATATTTGAGGTGCTTATCTAACATAAATAACAATTTTAATATAAGGTTCTATATACTTGCTTGATGTTTAAAATCTATAAAAAAAATGTGTAATTGTATAGGAGTTACATGAAGTTAATGTAGACCAATATAGGTAATTGTGTTTTTCACCACATCCCCTTCTTTCCATCTATAGATATATAGGCAAAACCACTCAACCCATCCTCAGTTAATAGTGATTAATAGTGGGTCGTGGTCTACATACTCTTCTTTTTTCTGTAACACCACTACTAATTTTACACAATTTTTGTCTATAAAAAAATTAACCTACTATTATAATTACTTTTTAATTATATCTAATCATTAAATATATATATAATCTATATCAAAATTGTATATTATCTTTCTTAGTGAATATTTCTATTTATTTATGTTTTTATAAAATTTTTACAAAACACTTCAACTTGCAAACTTATAAGTTTTAAAATCTAAGGAAACTATCATCCCTTTTAAAATCTAAGGAAACTATCATCCCTTTAAGTCTAATAACTTCTATTTATATGAATAAAATGTAGGAAGACTGTATCCAAGATACTAATATGCCCTCCTCCCATTTTATATATATATATATATATATATATATATATATATATATATATATATATATATATATATAATTTTTGAAGTGCCATCATAGGTAGTTGTATCACTGTTTTCGATAGGTGTCAGTGTTTGACTTTAAAATCAATTCTTTAAAAAAATGAAAAGAAAAGAGACCAGACTATCATCGGCATTCATGTGAGAATATTTCTTTGTTTTATTGTCATCATATTTTTATTTTTGAAATATTGGAGAATATTTTTTAGGGGAGGTTGTATATGTAATTGTAAAAATATTTATTATAGATGATATATTAAAAAGTTATCAATTGATTTTATTGAATAAATATATTTAATATTTTTTAAAGTCTTGTAAAATATATTTAATATTGTAAAAATATTTAAATATTTTTGTTTAGGGCATTAAATATTATTGTTGTCCTTTTATTATATTTTTTAGTTGTTAAATAATACATTCCTTGGGAGCTTTGGAGGTTCAAGTTTTGCAGGCAGGGTTTTTGCCCCCAAAAATTCTCAGAATATATCAATGTCTCATTCTCTTGTATGTGTACTTCATTATAGTCTGTCATTCTTATATTTATTTGTGCTGTTGTTATTCCTAAATACTGCTAATTTTCATATAAATTTAATAGCTTGTAATACTTTTCTCATAACATCAATTGTAACAACTGTTTACAAATCTTTACATTATTTCCTTGCAGGAATGGGGAAGTTCTGTAATTATGAGTGCAGCTACTCAGTCTTGTGCAAATGAGCCCTTTCTTTCATTCCTTGTATTTTTTTCCCTATAAATAAAGCTAGCCAATGGCCATCATGTTCTGGACAAAAGCATATCTAGATGTGGTGCTGGTTCCAACAGGCCTCCTCTTCCTTGGAATATATCATCTCTACCTCATCTATAGAATTATCAAGTATCCCAATTCAACTGTCATAGGATTTGAAAATGGCATTAGAAAGATTTGGGTACACAAGATGATGCAGGTGAGTCATCATATTTATTTGTGCTGTTATTTGATTTATGAGTGTTTTATTCTCAGTGTATAGAATTGTAATGATTTTCTCAGAGATCAAGTTCTTAGTGTATCTTTTTAATGGAGGTCATCTACAAATTCGTTTCTGCTAACAGATTGGTTTTCTGTACACTTGTTTTTCCATGTGAATTGAATTGTAATATTCTTCTGCTTAGCTAAATTAGGTAAAAGGTTTTGGACCCCTCGATCAGACCCATCATGAGGAAGAAGGATTAAGGCAAATATTTTTTATGGCTGTAGTAATCTTACAATGTTTTTGATTTCAGGGCACGCCTAGAAATACAGGAATAGCACTTCAAGTTATCTCAGCCAACATATCAGCTGCTACTTTTCTGGCAGGCCTCTCCATAACGCTGAGTTCATTGATCGGCACCATTGTGGGTAGCAGCACAACAAGCAGTCAATCCAAGTTACTGGCCAATCAAATAGTGTATGGAGATAGAAGTGCTTCAACTAGCTCTATCAAATATGCAAGCCTACTGCTGTGCTTTTTAATAGCCTTCATATCTCAAGTGCAGTGCATTCGTTATTATGTTCATGTGAACTTTCTCATCAGCACTCCAGGTTCCAGTGTGCCTGCACGTTATGTAGAGGATGCTGTAATCAGAGGGAGCAATTTCTGGGCACTAGGAGTGAGGGCCTATTACTTTGCATTTCCTCTCTTGTTATGGATATTTGGCCCCATACCCATGTTTAGTTGCTGCTTGGGAATGCTGTGCTTCTTGTATTTTATTGATTCCAAGGATGATCCCATCCCCCCATTTGGGATCAAGGAGCAGAAAACTGTGTTACATGCAGCAGAAGAGCCTAAGTGCCCAAATAAGGGAGGTCACCTAATCGCATCTAGCAGTGGACACCCCAAACTCGCCAGTTTCATGATGACCGAAATAGAATCGCCACAACTACAGGTGTGATAAATAAATTCGTGGCTTCCTTTAAGGATCTATCAACAACACAAATTATTCTTTAGTTGTGGATTAAAATTGAATTGGATACTCTACTTATATCGACATTAAATATTTATACAGTCGAGCCTTTAAAAATCTTCTTCAGAGAGATTTGAAGAGACTCATCACTGCAAAAACCCCCACAATTTATAACTTGAACTCACCCCATTTGAGTGCTCACATACCTCTGATCTTGATTGCATCCTTATAAATTTATTTTAAAATATTTTCATTTACAGTTCTGCCTCTGAAGTTATCATAGAAAATTTTAAAATACAGCTTCTTTACCAACTAGATTGCTCTCTGTAGACTTTGCTTGTAGATTTAACGTGGAGGTAAGCAAATAAAGTTTATCATTCCGTCTATAATTCAAATTGGCCCTGTTGATTAAGGGCAATCACACGATTGAAAATGTATTAGGAGGCTATTTTTAAATATCATCCACTTCAATAGTCAAAGGTCAATTTTGGCCATTAAAATAGGACAAATATTTACCTTTTTTTTATTGTGAATAAAGTATAAAATTGTTATTGAATGTTTGACCATTGAAGTGGATGTATTTAAGTAGAGTGATACTGAACCAGCTTGTATTTAAATTAATTACATTTATGCATCTCAAACTATCCACCAAAAAAGTAACTAACTTCTACTACCACCAAGTAATTATCTTATACATCATGTGACCAATATTAGCTTGTCACACACAAGAAGCCATCCCGACTTTAACTTTGTAGTCCCTTTTTGACATGGGAGCGTAGGATCATCTTGTTCTCACCAATAATATTTTTGGCCATAGTGGCCATCCTCTTCTTTCTTTCTATTATGATCCACTCATTAGAATCTTTCAAAGGGCCATCCTAAGCTAAGGCATCTGAAGGGGAGTGCATCACATGGGTTGTAGGAAAGCATTGAGCTTTGCTAAAGGAGGGACCATAGGAGAGTCAACAAATGCAATGGAGGAACATTCAACATGAGCCATAAGAGGATCAAAAGATCTGGAAGAGGAACAATGAGTGGATGTATCTAAGAGAACATCATCATCGCAACCAATAACCTAATGACAGTGCTTTGCCCCAGCCCACCAAGTAGCTTGTCTTGGGATTGAAGGGGGAGATGTGGGGAATTCGGTAGCCAAGTGCCTTGTGGCAAAGCAAGATCTACATCTAAAGGGGGATCTTTTCATAATCAATCTATTGCTTCCAAATCCCAACACTCACCTTTAAGCATATTTGTTCTAGCAATTTCTTTGACAAATCAAGCCCAACAAGGATTCTGGCATAGGTGAATTGAGTATACATCTCCTCCAAACAAGGAACAATAATAGGCTTTCCAAGAGAACTACCAATAGAGGAACAACACGCCTCAAACCAAAAATGTAGGGTTAGGTTTGGAAGCATCATCCACACTGGAAGATCTAGGAAGGATTCAAAGAGAGGGTTAAAACCTAGAGACTGAGGTTTTATTTCTAAATGAGCTTTGTCCCAAAACCAGAGGCCTCCCTTCATCACAACAACCCTATCAGCATCTGGTTTATAGACCACGAAGAACCATCCTTTCGCACACATCCAAATTACAAAACCCCCTTTCACCAAAGGTTTCTAGTGGTTTGACAACCACTCATGTAGCTTCACCAGGCTAGGCCAAAAGTTATGGAATTTACAAATCATAGCTACATTTTGGAGCCAATCTATTATATCTTCTATTGTATCCCCATTTATAGGATTAGAGATCATGATTGCAGTCAAAAAAGTTGAGTATGCTCTTCTCTTGCATTGAATGATGATCTAGAGAATTAGAAAAACATGATAAAATACCAGATTTAGAGTTCTTTATTTGTGGCTTTGTTTTGTGGGTAGCTTTGGGTTATTCTTAGAGTAAATCTGAGCCCACCATTGAGTTAGTGACATATAATTAAAGTTAGTTGTGCATTTTGATGTGTCCAAATTGGACATTGGAGGCTAGATTTGCAAGGGTTTTAAGTTGGAAGGTGCATACCAAATCTGATGGGTACCTAATCTTTTAGAGCATTTTAAGTCAAATCTAACCCTACCATTATGTTCAAAAGACCCCAAAACCCATAAATCAACTATCAAATCATCAAAATTGAAGCACTTTTGCCTGCTTTCAAGATTTTTTTGTACTACTTAGCTATACTGATCATATGGTTACAAAAATTAAAAAATATTTGTGCATTACTACACATGTTTATGTCTACACAATACCTACTTGGCACTATTGTAGTAGTGATTGGGCCGCAGTAGCCACAGCCTTGCCACAACTGACTTCTTCCACCTATAGCCAATAGTATTAGCCCTGTGACCTCTACTCTACTCTCCTACTATTGGCAGCACCTCCATTAGCTAGCCTATAGAATATTTGGTGAATATTACTACCAGAATAGTTGTTTGCCTCAAATGGAAGTTTCATGCCTAAAAATAAATGTTTTGTTTTTGAATTGAGTAGTTGTAAAGTACGACAATAGTTTTAGGCAAAATGGACAACTATTCCCTCCCAACCTGACCCCTCTATGTTTTCATTTTGATTTCGGTAATTAAATTTCAGAGGCTCCGTTCTTGGTCATATTATCTTCATTTTTTGAGTATTTTTTTATTTGGGATAATTTTTTGAAATCTTCACAATGGTACAAATGGTTTTTTATTTTGGTGTCTAAATTTTATATAAATTATAGATTCTCATAGGGTAAGTGCACAAAGATGGGGGACCAAAAGGGGGGGTCTGAAGATGCCACTTTTTTCCTAAAATCAAGAAAGACTGATGTTGGATGAGAAATTGAAGATAGTTACACTCAAAATTTGAAGATACAACAAAAACAAGAGTCGTAGTGCTCCGAATCTAGTTTCTAAACTACTTTTTTTTAAAAAAAATGGTTGAGATTAAGGGGTTCAAAAAGCAGGAGCACACAAATTGGTCCTATTTTTTTCAAAAGAAAATATAACATAACGTCTGGTGTGCTCCCCTTAAAATGTTAACTTTTTTCTAGTATTTCAAAAATCGCTTTAGCGAGAAATTAGCAAACACCATGTAGTTTATCCCAATTTTTCTAATATTTTTTTTTATGAATAATTGATTTTTTTACTAATTTTTAAAGTGGACACAACCTGAAAAACAAAAAATTGATTGTGCTCCCCCCTAAATTTTTTGAAAACTAATTGAAAATCTAATTTTTTTTGAATACATGTAGAATGGAGTATAGTTTCTAAAAATGTAATTTATTTGAAATTTTGATGAATGGTTAAAAAAAGTCAAAAATACCACACACTGGTTTTTAACAAAAAACAGATACACTAACAAAAGAAATTAAAGATGAAATCTTTTAAAATATACTCAAAACATGAAAACATTATATGGTTAGAAAGCTAAGAGAGAGCTTAAGATTATGGTGGTATTTTTTTGACTTGTCATTGAAACACGTGCAAACCTGATGGGGAGCAAGCTCTAGATTATGTAATTTTTGTTACAATCTAGAAAAACACGTCTTAAGAAAGATAAATGATCCAAAGGAAAGGGAAAAAGAAAAGAAAACAAAACAAAAGGATCTCCTCAGAAAAAACCTGAATATAAGCCTCTACAACTTGAGACCACTGTCAATGCTATTGCATAGCATGGTGCCCTAAAGGAAGTTGCAAAGCTTTATAATGAGATGCCTAACAATGATAAAGCTACAATTGAGGAAGCCATAGTCAAATATATGATGGCCTTTAATGTGGCCCTAATTGAGATCATTGATCAACTTCCTGCAAGTCTTGTAGACATACTCACCAATAAGAGGAATGAAGCCATGACAAAAGAGGCCAAGATGAGGCAACAAGCAGTTGAGAAGGTCAGTCCATCTATCTTTGATGAAGAAAAGGTTAAAGTTTACCAAAGACAAGAAAAAGAATTTAGAACCATACGTAGAATAAATATTCTAATGGGAAAGGATAAAGAAGAAATAGAAAGATTGGAAAAGGAGACAATAGAGAAAACAACCAAAATTCTTGAAGAGATGAAGAATGATGGGGTGATTATTGAAGATATATTTGATGACATGTATAGATTTGTCATCTTTTGAATACAATGTAACAGGTGATGATGAGATTGTGAAAAATGATCAGCAAAATGATTCTCTGGAGAATATTGAAGCATAAGATACAGAGGATCAACGTAGAATGGGTACACCCCCTCCGGATAATACTAATTCTGGTGCAAAACATAACAATCCCCCTCTGAAAAATCCAAGGAGAGATGAACAAAAGAAAGGATAATTCTGAGGAGGCTCAAGATGAAATAGAAAAGACTAAGGAGAAACAAGATGAGCAAATTCAGGATGAAATAGAGAATACTGAGGAAGAGCAAGATGAGAAAGTTCAGGATACTTCTATAAATGTAGGTCAGGATTCCTCATCCTCAGATTCATTTAAGTACCTATGAGGATCATAGATGCAATTTCAACTTGTGATTACACCTCAACTTTTGTATATTCCCACTCATGAGGGGAAAGTAGATTTGTCAAATATTTCACCCCTTCATAAGCTACAACTTGGTGACATCCTGCATGCTTTTGCAAGGAAGGAGTTCCTACAATAAAATTTGAAGAAAACTAGCCTAGTTGAGGATGTAGTAAAGTTAATTCAGGAAGGCTTACTAGAGGTAAATATTGATCCTTGCTTGGCTCTGGAGCAGAAATTGAAGCTTTTGATGGATTCCTTCAAGGATCACTCCTCTCATGTTGAACAAAAGGAAGAACAAGAGGCCTTAAGGAAGATAAATGATAAAAGACTAGCTGAGGTATTTGACCGGTGTGCCAATGCACACAATAAATTACAAGAAATATAAAGATATATAAGGATTGTATTGATGAAGCTACTGCCTTATATCTATTTTGTTTGAAATGGCCAAATTCCACCAAAAATAGCAAAACTCAGATTGATTCCATTGAGTCACAGATCACAAAATTGGCTGAGATATATGACTTGTCAAAGGACAAGGATGGATCAACCAAGGCTCAAATAGAACATCTTCATTCACAGATATCACAGCTTCAAGACCAAAGAGAGCAAATTTAAAGAAACATTTTGGTCAGCTAAGGGAAGCAGTCAACTTGAGACTTCCTTCATTATCTGGGTTGCTAGAAGAAGCTGAAAAGATTGAGCAGAAAATGAAGGCTCCAAGTAGTATAGATGAGGTTGGGGACTTATGTATGCAGTTTGAATGTCAGAATCATATTCTTTCCTTAGAAAAGGCAAACTAGATATCCACTCTTGCTCAACTCAAGGTATTCTACAAAGACATTATACCTTCTAAGTGAGTTGCAAGAGCATTGTAGATAAGATAATTTTGGCTTTGTATAAACTTGCGGAGGCTTGAAGCGTCATTTTTTATAATATTATGTATATAGCATCAGATTTTGGGCATTTCCATCTCAAGGGGAGTATTTTTTTTAGAAATCATATAGTAAGGGGGAGTTCATATAGTTCTGGGTTGTAATAAGTAGAAGATATTTTGCCCTTTGTCTTTGATGTCAAAGGGGGAGAGTGTGTTGATGATTTTCTTATCAGTTGGGAGAGAGGACTTATAGATAAATGAATATTTCTATCAATGAAAAAGGGGGAGATTGTTGGCAATATGTGTTGTCATTGATGTCAACTTGAGGACATGGTTGTATAGAAGTTGAAGATAGGTTGAAGGACAATGGAAGATTTGAGAGAGATGGTTTGACATAGGATCAACATGTTTGACACAACAAAAGATTTGAGGGAAACTATTTGACTAAGTTAAAGACATAGGGTCAGCATGTTTAAGGTAGGTCAGTCCGGAAGACCTAGCAGATGGAGAGAACTTGTCTAAGTATAAGAATGATAATCAACCTGATGTCTAAGTATGATGCGGAGGTGAGAACACTTGTTCTAATATATTTCCTATATGTCTAAATTGATATATTACAAGTTTGGTGTACTGCACTCAGAGATAAGTTGCAGAAGTTTTGTTAAGGCATTTTACAGTGTATACCCTAAGGCAAAGTCATAGTGTTTTGGTCCGCATTCCTCCACAAAGCAAGATTTAGTCTTGTGGTTTAGAAGATAAGTTGATTGGCATATGAAGGTGTTATATCCAAGATTTCAAGTCATGAAACGTTCCGCAGTAAAAGTTATAAGTGACAAAGTTCCAGTCTGTGTTCTGGCAGAGTAAAGCAATGATGAAGGATTGTTGGAATGCTCTGCATTCCTCCACAAGGATAGATATGGCTGTACGGTTTTGGGGATATTTTCAGAGTAGTGCATGATTGCATCTGAGTTTCAGATGTTTTAGTGGTCCGCAATGCAATAGCCTAAGTTTTGATATGTCATAGTTAGTCAAGGATGCTCTATTTTTAGTAGTTCAATACAGTTCACTTCTTGCGGCAACATATGATTATCAGATACTTCAAGAGAAGAGTGTAAGGATGTTATTGATAAAGTATATCACTTACTTTTTGGTCTGCATTATGTTTTTGGTCTCTCCTCGGTGGTGTGAAGATAGTGGACAGTGTTATTGTTGTCCAGGCTGACAGTCTGGTTCCCTTCAATTGTGGTTGATCCTTAATTAATTTGGCATTGAAAGATGTGTTATGATGTATTTGATCATGTTATGTAATGTGAAGTAATCCACAACTCATAATGTATTTGTTCTAAGCCGACCTATATAGTATCACACGTTTCATCTAAAGATCATTTTGATGCCGACCTGATTGGAGTTTTCAGGTGTTGTGGAGGGTATATATAGAAGAACAAAATCATTTGTGAAATATGGAGTAGAGATTGAAGAATGTGTTAAGCATGAAGTGTGCGAAGTTAGAGTGATGGGGTAATTGTGTAAAATAAGGGATTGCAACATCAGCATATGACAGATGCTTTCTTTGCAGCAGTTCAGGTTCATGTTTTCATTATAATTTTCATGTATCCTACTAGCAGACAGTGAGTCTCCTCAGCAGGTCTTTGTATCTTGCCCTAAGGTTGTAGCCTTAGTTTGCAAGTCCAATAGGGAGTAGTAGCTTCCTTGGGTTGTATCCCTAAAACAAAATTGTAATCTTTTATAGCAGTGAGTTTATTCTATTGTGAGTTAATCCTCACCATGGTTTTTTCCTCGTTGGGTTTTCCATGTAAAAATCTTGGTGTCTTTGTGTAGTGCATGTTTTACTTTCTGTTCTTCTTCTCTTGGTTAAAATTATTTGATGTTAAGCTGCAAATGGAATTGATTTAAAATTTTAAAGATAGATTGATTCACCCCCCTCTCAGTCTCTGAATGTGTTCAACAGAATCCTCTTCATCTGCATTGTCCTCCTTATTGTCTGACTCACATGAACTACTAACATCCCCAACTCTTGCATTAGTGATTGAGGAATTAACATCCTGTGAATTCTTAACTATTACTTCAACACTTTTATCATTTTCATTCCCCTTCTTATCTGTAGCTTCAACGCTTCTCTCCATTGTAGGCGGAGAAACCAGAGTGGCCGATGCTTTGCCCAAATCTAGTTTCTTTATATTTTGAGGGGAATCCTTTTGAGTTGGTTCCATCGAGTATTGTTGGGATGCATATGAACATCTTTTTCTTTAGTGTTATTTCCACCATGTTGCATGTCCCTCCATTCTATATTTGGAACAGTTGGAAGCAATGTGTCTAGTGTTGAAGCATCTGCGACAGTAGAAAGGTAAACCCTCATAATCTAAGATTTGATTCCAGTTGTAATTAGATCTTTGTACGAGGATGTCATCTGGGAGATTCTTTTTGGTATCTAGATTGCACTATCTCACCCTAGGTGGACTCTTGCTAACTCAAATTTTCTAATTTTTTTGGTTTGGTTTAATAAATGTTTCTGCTTAGGGTTTCGTAGGTTATTTTTGCATGTTTGATATTTGCCTTGAATACATGAAATATATAACATATATTGAAAACCCACAAAATATATAATCATTTTGTAGAAACTAACAATGACCCAGATTGTATTATAGCAAAATATGAATTACGGTAACATACCCATAATGGAATCTTCAACTTCATACAATTGTTGAAAGTGGCCAGCTTCATGTATGTGTGAAATCACATCAAATCCATCATCAAGAAGGTAATATCAATTACCAATAAATATACACTAATCTAATGCATCCAAATCAGCCTTCAACAACAAGGAGAATCTCCAAATCGAACACCAAATGCAAGTCTCTAGATGGTACGGCTGTTGCTAAAAGGGTACGGCCTGCTATAGTGGTTTTTCCCATGATTTCTAGCTACAACATTGATGAAATAACTCTGTTTTGAATTGGTTACTATTGCAAAGGAAAGATGACCTGACTATGATGAATATTCACTAAGAATCCATTCAAAACTACCAATATAAGTCCAGTAGATGGTACGACCTATACTTGTAGAGGTACAACCAGCAAATGGATGAAAAAATAGTCTTTAACAGCTCCACAAACCCTTCCAATTTGTCACTAAAGCTTAATCTTCAAGATAAACTTTAAAACCCTTGCAATACTTTCTCCAATATGCTCAACAATGACCCGTGAATGAAGCCAACTCAGTATGCAAACCTTTAATGGATCTTTCACCACCTCAGACTGCTAGAACAATGAAGAATAAACGCTCTTCAATACTGGAAGTAGATAGAATGGCTAAAACCCTTGGTCTCAAGCTCAAATCCCAAGAACATACAAAAAACAAAGTCAAATGATCATTCAATAATGAGGTTGATTTGCATTTCATGTTCTATTTATACTTCTTCAAATTAGGTCAATCCTCGTGTGAACACTTAATAACATTTAAAATCCTCATTAAAAAATATTGAATGCACTTTATAACTCATCCTTGAAATGGGTGCCCAAATAGTGCATTTATAATCACTTTATAACATATTTAATATTTGCCTTTTGACTTTAGCAAATATCTCAATAAATAGGCTCCTCTTTTAATAATCTATTAATGTACTTTAAGTGACTTAAATTGAGGGTCATGGCCCCATTGGATGTAAAGTTCACTTAAAACATTATATTATGACGTTATATTAATTAATTATCATTAAAACAACTTTAATGATAATAACCCATTAAATGCTCAATAATACGCCCAACCAAGTGATCATGAAGATCGACACTGCACCCAATTCTTGTCCAGGTGCCTTACTAAATATAGCAATACTGACTCCCTTGAAATGGTGACTTATTATAAATAGTAAGTGTGAGAAACTGAGTCAAACGAAGGCCAATCCTGACCCAAATTAAGTTCTAGAGAAGGAAACACTCTGATAACTGCCAATCAAGACCCCCTAACCATCTGCATTAGCCAACGAGGGTCAGGAAATAGGCTAATCCTCTAAAAACTAATGCTCATGACAATGGGGACATTACAGTCTGCCCTCCTTGAAATTACTTGTCCCCAAGCAATCTCTACTGCAAAGAAACACCACTCCACCAGATGTCCAAAAGAAGACTGTGTAAAGTCCCGCACAAGAACACAACTGCTACAGCACCAACATAAACACAATTGCGTAGACATAGACAACAAACCAATTGTCTAAACCATGTGCTCTGAAACTGTGCATTAAACTCAACTCATGTACATGAGAACCCAAGGTGAAACTGTAAACAATCCACACCATGTACACACTGCAATACTCACCAACGAACTCTGGCTGGAATCCTGATGCACACGAAGGATCCCACAACACACTGAAGAGTATCCAACAACCAATGCCTAGATCCCAAATCTAGAATAGAAGCCTGCTAAGTAGAACATCTTTAGACCTCTGCTGCTCAACACTGATCCCAACTTCACCATGCCAGAAGTGGTGAAGCGAAACAATGGGACCCACCCAAACTGTAGTGCTAACCCTATCACCACCTAGATCCCAATGCAATCGACACTCACATCCATCCATTAAGTGGAGATAAGAACATCTGAAAGTGTCTGCAACACAACAACTATCTCCATCCTCTACTAGACTCCCATGGATGTGCTGACTCTGCAAGTAATTCCCTACAAATAACTGAGTCAGGTACTTGCAGCCACTAACTCCATCTACTGATGATGGTGAATATCCATCCCACAAAGGATGGTATAACCCTAGAGCCAATCCACACCGATGCATCATCAAATCCTCCGTGTGTGGATCAAAAGAAAAATGATGAGCACTCCTCATGATGTAGTCGCGATAAAAAAAACTCCAACCTCAGTCGATGGCTGACTGTCATAGCCCTATATAACTCCCTCCTCATCATCACCTACAACACTGGAATTAGAAGATGGCTCTGGTCTATGATCCTAAATAGTTGATTGGGTAGGGGCTTTGGTAACCCTCTCTGCAAACCCAATCACAAAATCTCTATCAGGAAGCATTGAAGTCAGAGTATCTTCAATTGCTCCCAAAGAATGCTTAATGAAGCTCAAACCTCGAATGTGAGTACCCTCGGTGGCTCCATACTAACTCCTAAAACTTTGCACACTCAAGTAGGTACTCAACAAACTTATCCGTGTAGTAAAAATGATATAAGGTTGAATCAACCTTATCTTCTGTAACCTACAACTGATCTCTCCCACTCTGTGGCTCAACAAGCTGTAACCTAAGATCAGTTGTATGGGATAAAGTAACTGATGTGCTTTTGGGGGAAGGAAACAAATCAACACGAGAGTGAAACTCCCAATCAGATGGTACTTTGTGAATCCCCTATGAAGAAGATGGCATAGTGTTGTGTACTGTCACACAAATCTTTGGTGAATCCACCACTGCAACACAAGAGCTATCAGTACTTAGACTTTTAACACCTGTCATGGGACTAATCTCAGGAGAACCTAGTGTAACATGTGGTTCTCTACAACTCTCCACTACTATACTCATCCCATCAGAATCAACTGGACCAAAATCTGTGATGGATGTAACCACATCCTCCACTTTCCCAGAACCATAATCCGTGGGTATATGCTCCTCACCAACTGCTACCATGGAAACCTAAACTGTATCTAAAAGTGGTGAAGACTGTGCTAGTATCAATGCCACGGTAAGATCCTCAACTTGTGACTGTGACTCCTGAAGGGCCAACTAACTACTCTTCAACGAGTCCATGGTCACCTCAAGCTCATGAGTGAGCTCATCAACCTCCTCTTCCTTCCCCTTCAATGCATCATAACAAATGCAATCCCACTCGAGAAGATAATCTCTGTCAACAAATAGTTGTAGGTAATTTTGTTTCATTATTCCAATTGCTTCTCAGAGTGCATGAATCTCCGCAAGGGAAAGGCCACTATCACAGTGCCCATCTAACATGAGAGTACTCCAACCATAAGTAGCCAACATTTGATGAGCAACATCGAAATGCTCTATGGCTTTGGCAATCATATAGTCATTCACCTTTAGTTGCCCAACCAAATGATGAGGACTCTACAACTTAGGACCCCCATACAAGTTTGCTGATTCAAAATCTGCACTGTGATATGAGCTTGTATCAACATCACTCACCTCATGATAAGCAACATCATGTGTGCTATCATCAGTGCACACATCAACCACTAAGATACTGCTGCTTTGTACCTCAAAGGATGGCTCAACTGGTAGGGTAGAAGTTGTTGTTTTGACAATATCTTCACACACTTCTACTACCAAAGCAACTGCATGTCCATCCAAATCACAATCCTGGGATTCACTACCAACAAATAAATTTTTTGTTTTATTTTCTAAGGTCTGATATGATAAATTAGACTCATTGTGGCATGAATCTTCAACATAAATTGCATCATTAGTACTCAAATATTGAGTACCAACATTCGACAACTCCATAGAAACATCATCCACATGTGAAATCACTGTTGTCTCATGCTAATGCAAACATATCCCACTGTTGTCATGAAAATCAGAATTGTTATGGGTCATATTTTCCAAGCAATCTTCATGTTTGACACTCACATCTTGCGTGTCAACATTCAAAGGTTCTCCCACAACATTCTTTGCACTTACCATGACCTCTAAATCATCATTATGCTTAAGCAAAGGACTACTATCATCAAAATCAGAATTGTTATCATGACTGATAACAACTTCTTGAGCACTAATAATGTGAACATTCTCTTCAAATCTCACCTTTCCCTACCCCTGCTCCTCCTCAACCAAATAGGGCCTCAACTTGTCTTCACACTGATCAAAGACACTGCATACCAACACATAGGTAGCCGGAGATGTCACTTTCTCTCGCTTGCGAACTGCTAGAAGAAGTGTCATGATGGGCTGAGATATACCATCAATGTTGTCAACAATGGAAGTCACGATATCTCTCATGTAGTTCTGAATACATCTATCATGCCCCAAACTAATGGACTCCAAGAAGAGTCTAAATAACTACAAAACAAGATCATGCTGATCAAAATCAAGCATGGCAATGCATGATCTAACATGTGCCATTAGCTCTAAGATCTTAACCTTCCGTGCATAGGTAGGACTACTGATGTCTCCCATCCCAACCATACTATCTACAATCAGCTGGAAAACCTCTCTCATGGTGACCCCAGTATAAGGAACCCGAGGTGCTATGATCCTCATGAACTGACTGATACATAGGGCAACAGTGAGCCTAATCTCACTGTCACTATGTCTCAAGTACATATGCTCACCCAATGCTTTCACTGCAGGAACCATAGCTATTTGAAGTAATGTTGAAGGTGACTTTTCTACCAGACTTAAATTCTCTTCTAGCCTTCTAAGGATACATAATATATCATATCTGGATTGTGAAGTTGTGCCAAGTTTTTCACCCTATTCATGTATCATTCTTGCTAACCATTTCCAATCACCAGATACAATTTGTTTGTTGCTATCTATATCCATATCTCAAACTAGACTGGAAAAAATAATGTAATAGAAAATATGAATGAGTGTTGGTCACTCAGATGATTATGATGTGAGCTCAAAATTTTTAATTTAAACACCACTATTAAACTAACATGCAATAGCTGATACCACACATGCAACCATTAAGACTGACATGCAAGAGTTGGTCACTAACATGCAACCCCAAATCTTCACATACAACATGAAATCTCTAACATGTGACTGAATATTTCTAATTAACCCTACAGGATGGCAAGAAACCGCTCTGATACCACTGTAGTATCCAACCCTAGGTGGACTCTTGCTAACTCAAATTTTCTAATTTTTTTGGTTTGTTTTAATAAATGTTTGTGCTTAGGGTTTTGTAGGTTGTTTTTGCATGTTTAATATTTGCCTTGAATACATAAAATATATAACATATATTGAAAACCCACAAAATATATAATGATTTTGCATAAACTAACAATGACCCAGATTGTATTATAGCAAAATATGAATTACGGTAACATACCCATAATGGAATCTTCAACTTCATACAACTGCCAAAAGTGGCTAGCTTCATGTATGCGTGAAATCACATCAAATCCATCATCAAGAAGGTAATATCAATTACTAATAAATATACACTGATCTAATGCATCCAAATCAGCCTTCAACAACAAGGAGAATCTCCAAATTAAACACCAAATGCAAGTCTCCAGATGGTACGGTTGTTGCTAAAAGGGTACGGCCTGTTGTAGTGGTTTTTCCCACGATTTCTAGCTGCAACATTGATGAAATAACTCTGTTTTGAACTGGTTACTATTGCAAAGGAAAGGCGACCTGACTATGATGAATATTCACCAAGAATCCACTCAAAACTACCAATATATGTCTAGCAGATGGTACAGCCTATACTTGCAGAGGTACAGCCAGCAAATGGATGAAAAAATAGTCTTTAACAGCTCGTGACAAACCCTTCCAATCTATTACTAAAGCTTAATCTTCAAGATAAACTTTAAAACCCTTGCAATACTTTCTCCATTATGCTCAACAATGACCCCTAAATGAAGCCAACTCAATATGCAAACCTTCAATGGATCTTTCACCACCTCAGATTGCTAGAACAATGAAGAATGAATACTCTTCAATCCTAGAAGTAGACAGAATGGTTGAAACCCTTGGTCTCAAGCTCAAATCCCAAGAATATACAAAAAACAAAGTCAAATGATCATTCAATAATGAGGTTGATTTGCTTTTCATGCTTTATTTATACTTATTTTAATTAGGTCGATCCTCATGTGAGCACTTAATAACATTTAAAATCCTCATTAAAAAATATTAAATGCACTTTATAACTCATCCTTGAAATGGGTGCCCAAATAGTGCATTTATAATCATTTTATAACATATTTAATATTTGCCTTTTGACTTTAGCAAATATCTCAATAAATAGGCTCCTCTTTTAATAATCTATTAATGTACTTTAAGTGACTTAAATTGAGGGTCATGGCCCCATTGGATATAAAGTTCACTTAAAACAATATATTATGATGTTATATTAATTAATTATCATTAAAAGAACTTTAATGATAATAACCCATTAAATGCTCAATAATATGCCCAACCAAGTGATCATAAAGATCGACACTGCACCCGATTCCTGTCCAGGTGCCTTACTAAATATAGCAATACTGACTCCCCTGAAATGGTGACTTACTATAAATAGTAAGTGTGAGAAATTGAGTCAAACGAAGGCCAATCTTGAACCAAACTTAGTCCTAAAGAAGGAAACACTCTGATAACTGCCAATCAGGACCCCCTAACCATATGCATTAGCCTACAAGGGTCAGGAAATAGGCTAATCCTCTGAAAACTGATGCTTACGAAAATGGGGACATTACATAGGTCAACCAAGATACGAGCATAAGTGGTATGAAAGAAATTTGAGGAACCTTCATCAACAGCCAAGAACTTTCCCAATTTGTTGCCAATTGCTTCAAAACAGGAATCAAACCAGAATTGGAGTGGGAGGTTGGGAAGTCTAACCTAGGTAGGCATTATAGTGAAAGATTCAGTAGTAGGATTAAAATGTGGATGCGAAGGTTTGAGCTTAAAAAGGTGCTCATCAAAACTCTATCTCCAAGAATTGCATTTATGTGCTGCAAATTGTCAAAAACTACAATAAAGAATCTGCAGGCACAAGGGTAAATTTGTAATTCTGCAAGATTGGGCCAAAGCTTAATAAATCTACCAATTAAGCCCTTCTCAGCAGAAAAAGCTTCATTTTCAATCACCTCTTCTTCGATCTCCTCTTTCAAAACCAAGACTGGGGATTCTTTGGGACATCTTAAATCTCTAACCCTCTGAGATTCCCGTGCAAATGGCTGCTCCAAAGAAGAACCCATACCAATTTGTGAATTTCTCCCCCCCTGCGTATTGGCCGCCATGTCTGCATGGATTAGGCTGTCGTCCGAGCTCCTTGGCAAGAGAAAGAGGAGCCCTTGTGTCTGAACCACCATTCGCCAAACCCACACTGGCATGACCTTCATTGTTTTATCCAATGCAGTTCTCCTCCAAGCATGCGAAGGCATTGGAAACCCTAGTTTCAGCTACATTCAGCAGCAAGCCATTTTTATGCTTGACTTAGAGATATCTTTTAGGTGTTTTTAATATTTAGTTTTATTTACTTAGACTTATTTTTATTATGTCGAGAGATGTTCTACACTCACAGTAAGGGCTGAAAGATTCAGATTCCCATGGAAGGCAAATGGATAGAAAATAGAAAAACTTGGGCAGTTATGGAGTGAAATCTTTATTACATTTGAAGAATATGAAAAGTCTCGCAGCATAGTTTTTTTAAATTAATTCATGTGAGCATATCAAATATTCTAACTGCAAGTAATGTATAAATGCCAACAAATTAATGTATAAATGCCAACAAATTGGAAGATATCTCTCGGCATACTGTAGATATATTTTTTTAAATATAAA
This sequence comes from Cunninghamia lanceolata, assembly GCA_027924645.1. Classification (NCBI taxonomy): domain Eukaryota; kingdom Viridiplantae; phylum Streptophyta; class Pinopsida; order Cupressales; family Cupressaceae; genus Cunninghamia; species Cunninghamia lanceolata. Next base: position 2,588,351 of record BSBN01001378.1, read on the forward strand.
TATACTAATATAAATATCTATAAAGTAAATTTAAGTAAATAAAATAAAATAACTATTAACTAAATAAAAATAGTTGTTCAAAAAGAAAAGTTGTTCAAATTAAAATTTTATTTAGTTAAGAGTTATTTTATTTTATTTTATTCAATAAGAGTTATTTTATAATTTTATTTATTTTTAAATATATGTCCATGTTAATGGGCCCTTGGTCTATTGGTAAAGTTGAATGGTTCCGAATGAGCCCATGGAGTGCAAGACTCCAACACCATAAGAGATGAGATTTGGATCATGTTAGGACAACTTTGGCCGAATAGATTCCCTTCAATCCTTTACTCGTACTAACCCTTCAATCAAATAAATAGAAAAGAAGTGAAAAAAATACACAATGAAAAAATTATCAAGAGGTGAAGAAAAAAGAGCAAAACAAAAAACAAAAAACAAATTGTAGAAGTGGTGAAGAAACAATTAATAAGTATTTACTAACATAGTGTTATAACAACCCACAAACTCTCTCCTACTTTTATTGGCCAAAATTGACATTTGACTATTAAAGTGGATGATGATTATTTTTGTGTAGATGGAGTGCTCTTCTAACTTTATCTACTAAGATTGTTTAAGCCCAAGACTCAGATGTTCTGCTCATTTGAAGAAATCCCTGTCATGGTATATAAAATAATCGAAGTTGGTCGCAGGAATCAATGCTTCTGCTACTGTGATCTCAAGAGCCGAGCCAAGTTTATTAAACAATAGATAATAACAAGGTTACCCAGTCTGTACTACATTTTTTTCCAGTCAGAGATGCTGTGTGCACGTTGTATACTACTATTCTATTCAATGCTCAAAAACGGGGTGCTACCTTGCAAAGAAGCCTGGGACTGCGTTTTACCGTCGTGGGTGTCTTTTAAAAACTATTTTCTTATTATTAATAGACAACTGGGTCACGTGGAGTATTTGATAATAAGCAACTTTTATTATTTTTTAAGTTATTGACAAGTCTTTATTAAGTGAATAAATTATAGAATATCTTTATAAATATAAGTAGTTGTTTTCAATTAAAGAGATGTGCTCTGGATATTAATTGTTTTCTGCAATTTAAAAACACACCATTATTAACTTTGTACATTTGTTAAAGGGTTTTTGATTTACTAGTTGAACAGTTCTGAATGAGCCCACCAGAGATCAAGTCTTGTTAAGTGCAAAGCTCCTACACTATAAGAAATGAGACCTCGATCATACTCCAAACAAATTTGATGTAACTTACTATTACGACAAATTCTTAATAATATGTAATCCATATCAAAATTATTTATTATCGTTTTAACTATATGCTTCTGTTTGTTTAAATTTTTATAAAATTATTAAAAAAACACTTCAATTTACAAAATTATATCTTACAAGTTTTCAAATCTAAAAAACAATGAATAAAACAGAGAGTAGATCCAAGATACTAGTATGCCCTCTTCCCATTTTTTATATAATGATATATATTTTATGTTTGAAGTGCCATTATAGGTAGCTATATTACTGTTTGGGTTAGGTGTTTACTGTTTGACTTTTAAAGCCAATTTTTTTTAAAGAAGAGATTCATCTTCATGGACTGTGGAAAAGTTATGTCTACTATTATCTTTGCATTCATACAGTGATTCATCTTCATGGACTGTGGAAAAGTCTGAAAGTTATAGTTGAGCTACTCAGTCTCATGTGAAGGAGCCCTAGTATTTTATTCCCTGTAAAGAAAGACAGGCATTGGCCATGTTGTTGTGGACGAAAGGACATCTAGACCTGGTGCTGGTTCCATCAGGCCTTCTCTTCCTGGGAATATATCATCTCTATCTCTTGTATAAAATTCAAACAGACCCCGACTCAACCGTCATAGGATTTGAAAACGACACTAGAGAGAATTGGGTAGACGAGATGATGGAGGTCAGTCATCATATGTATTTGTGCTGTCATTTCATTTATGAGTGTTTTATTCTCAGTGAATCGAATTGTAATATTCTTCTGGGTTCAACTGCATCATCAGATGAGGTTCCCAAGTTTTGGGTTTCTTTACACTTGTCTTCCCAAGTGTATTGAATTGTAATATTCTTCTGCTTAGCTAAATTAGGTTCAACGTTTTGGACCTCTTGATTCAACCCATCATCAGGAAGAAGGATTAATGCAAATATTTCTTATGACTATAGTAATCTTACAATGTTTTTTATTTCAGGAAAAACCTATAAATAGAGCAGTAGCACTTCAAGTTATCTCAGGCAATATATCAGCTGCTACATTTCTGGCAGGCTTTTCCATAACACTGAGTTCATTGATCGGCACCATTGTGGGTGGCAGCACAACAAGCAGTCAATCCAAGTTACTAGCCAATCAAATAATCTATGGAGATCGAAGTACTTCAGCTAGCTCTATCAAATATGCAAGCCTCCTGATCTGCTTCTTAATAGCCTTCTTGTCTCATGTGCAGTGCATTCGTTATCACATTCATGTCAACTTTCTCATCGGCAATCCAGGTTCCAAGGTGCGTAAAGAAGATGTAAAGAATGCTGTAAGAAAAGGGAATCATTTGTGGGCGGTAGGAGTGAGGGCATATTACTTTGCATTGCCTCTGTTGTTATGGGTATTTGGTCCAATACCCATGTTTACTTGCTGCTTGGGAATGGTGTGTTTCTTGTATTTCCTTGATCACAAGGATTCCAAGGATCCTTGGGAATGGTGTGCTTCTTGTATTAACCATTACAGTCAGCCCCATTCAGGTCCAGTTTAGGTTATTTTTAAATATCTATTTCAATAGTCAAAGGTCAATTTTAACCAATAAAAATAGGACAAATATTTATCAATTTTTTGGTTAGAAATGAGGTATAAAATTGTATTGAAAATTTGACCAAATAGATGATATTTAAGTAGAATGGTTCAAGATATATATTCTAAGATGAAAACAGATGGGATAAGTTTTGTAAAATGATTAAAAAATATTATGTTCCATGCATATTTCCTTTTTCACGGGGCAACAAATGAACATGAGTCTTATTTGTTTCTTTCTCATTCATGTGATTTTTCTTTTAAAAGAAAAATAAAATCTTTCTATTAACTTATAAATCTCCTCTTTGAAATTCAAGGTCTCTACCTTTCAAAATTTCACCTTCCCTTTCTACGTTCTTTCTCCTTTTCTTATCATTTTTAAATTCTACATGACTAAATAAATGTTTTTTTATTTATCAAGTAAGCATTTCAATAAATAGATAAATATAAATTTATTATTTTTGTTTAAAATAAATATTATTTATTCATGTAACATTTAGAGGTATGTATATGAAGACAAATTTAAAATCAAATGAGGACTTGGATGTGTAGAGATAGACAAGGACACATATCATAGACAAATAACAATTGTGACATCCAAAGACTATCAAATTCAAATGGAATGTGCAAAAAACAAGGAGGTTTAATCCAATTTGTTACTTATGCATGAGTATAGAAATAAAAAAGGCCAAGCACCCAATGGAAACAAGGGTAAAAGTCTAAAAAAGGGGAGTCTCTAGTTTGTAACAGCCGGGGCATGTTGTTTTGTAGACAACAGGTACAAAATTCTAGTGTAACGATGGAAATTTAACAATTTTTACACTTCATTTTGCACTTGTTTTAGTGTCTACTCCTTTAATATGTTGTAGGGTGGTGCACTAAGCCTTTGGCCTTGACCTTTTTTTGCACCAAAACTTGTTAGACTTCTTTATCACAATTCAATTATACTTGCTGATTTGGAGCCACATGTTAAATTTTGAGCGATTTCTCCAAGACACCAGCACAACACACAAGTGTCTATGCAATGCACTAACATCCTAAAATAATTTAAAATTTAAATGTGTGTTGCTTCTAGACCTAGCTGCCTCTGTCACTTGTTATAATGCCTTTTTGCAAAACAAATGCCTTTCTATCTAAATTTGACCTCTAAGTTTCCGAGGAATCACTTTCGCAAGGCATGCTTTTGGATGCCTCTTCTTTAACAACAAAAAATGGAACTCTCTTCTAACTATTTTTTGCTATCTCTCCTTGCTATCTCTTTTCTCTTTTCTAGGGTTGCATGCTCCATTCTTGAAGCTTGCATAAGGGAATCTCTACATCAACATTGTGACAACCTCATCCTCCCATTTTCTCCTACATTGTATGGCTAGTAATATCATGAAGCAAGTTACATTCTTGTTCTAATATTATTGCAACTTCCTATTCTTTATCATATTTGGATAAATCTATTGGTGTTCCATTTCCTTCTTGTCTAATATATACATTAGGCTATGGCTCCCAATAGACCAGGGAGTTCTCACTTATAGATTCCATTTTATTGTGTTCTTCGTCCTAGATGCACATAGGCTGAGTGCACACACAATTCCCTCTTTTTTTTTTAATTTTGACTACCCATGAAAGCCAAAAGGTTAAAATAGAAGCTTGACCATTCTTGGCAAGCTCCTAAGCAATCACAATCATTTTTCTTATCCCTAGCTACAGGTTGGTTGGATTCTTCTTCTCACATGGAGGTTTGCACTTCTCTAACCCTATCTTTGCAATTTTGTTTCTTTCATAGAAATAAGCTTGCATTCTATCATCAATTTTAATATTCATGTAGTTGTTATTTGTATTCTTTGTTGTCTCTACTATGTCCATCTTTTGGTGTGTAGAAAAGACCATTCAAGTGTCAAAACTGCATTATACCAATCTTTTGGACGTTAGTGTGAGACCTAGACAACTGTTGGGAGTTAAGGTATCTCAACCTCATTAATTCCTAAGTTTATTTCTTGTTCAAAATTTTCCCGTAGCACTTAATATTTGTGCTCTATCAAAATGGACGTTTGTTTTTTAGTTGGCACTTTTGCCACATGTCAATGCCTTGAAAATTGGTATATTAGTTGTCAAAAGATGCCCACTTAGTGGTATATTATGGAACTTAGGCTATTTTTAAGCATGTTATGACAAATTCTATGACAATTGTAAGGGTTAAAAATAGGGGAATTTACTTTGGACGTGAGAGTCTAATTTTAGACTGGAATCTTGCCTATCTTGAGCACCACACCTCATGGGATGTTTAGCACATGGTTTTGGTAAGCCACAAATGGTTTCATGTTTGTCAAAATTCTATAAATTGGAGGCTTGAGGAGTAGTTTGTATGGTTGAGTTTGCGGGTATTGTTATGCTGCTGGAATTGCTCCAGGAATTAAGCACTTGTTGTACTCCTGTAAGAAACTTGCTCTACAAGTGTATGTAATTTTGTTTTGGATTTGTAATACATTGAGCAAGCTTTTGGAGTGTGGGGTTTTTCTCCCGAAAGGGTTTTCCCCATGTACATCTATGTTATGGTATATTGTTGATTTTATGTTTTATGTTGTGTATCTTCTTCTCTGTTGTTGTAAGGATTAAAAATTTGCACAATACTCTCCTCATTAGATTGGTGTAGGAAGCATTTTTGCACACCTTGCTTATTTTCAGTTGGTATCAGAGCTTGGCCAGTTTTGGTCCTAGTTGTGAGGTAGATGGATTTTTGTATTATCTTCATTTGAGTGGGAGCTTGTGTGGAGTATTTTGTGATCTTTTTGTAGGAAGGAGATGGAAAGCACATCTGGAAGAATAGAGATGGAGTATTTTAATGGTGGCAACTTTGAGTTATGGAAACTTAAAATGGAAGATATGCTTGTTGGCAAGAAATGGGAAGGCACTAGTCCAGAGATGTCATCCAATGAGAGAATCATAGATAAACATTAAAGAAATAAGGTTATGTGGTACTATCTAAGTCATGTAAAACATTCATAAGATACACATACATATATCAGAACACTTATATCTCCTTTATATATTCACATTAATTTGGTACATATGCATTCATACCAGTAGGTTTGAGTCTCTGCCTCTTATATATCTATCTCATTCTCACTCTCTCTTATCTTGTTATCCTATTACTTACTTACATGTATATCCTATGTATTCACCTATAGGCACGTCTTTTCCCAAAATACCTATTTGTGTGTCAGTTCTATCCTTTGCATGCCACTTGTGGTAACCTGCGGTAGGTTCTACCAGTTGCCCTATACTCTACAAACGTCATTCCTCCTTTTAAAATTATGTCTTGTCCTCAAGACATGTTATGTTCAGTTTGAAGATAGGATGCTTTTATATATCACTTTGAGCTAGGCCAAAGTTGTGTCCTGTTGCTTCTTTGCTGATGTCAAAATCTAGATTTGGCTCTCCATTTGAATATAAGTATCTTCCGTATCACCCAATGTAGTTGGTATCTATATCTTTTGGGCAGTCTATTTAGCTTTAGTAAACACACCAATTAGGGATGCTAGTCTCAAGCTTACCACCTCCCTCAACTGCTTGATTTGTTCCCTCTGATCCTGGAACTGTTGTAGCTGAGAGTGTAATATTTCTACTTGTGCCCTTATGGCACCATTAGTATCTTGTATCGGATCATAAGTACTAGCTACTTGTGTTACTTGTGTCTCTAATGCATCTATCTAATCCTTTATATTTTTAGTGGTAGTAGGCCATTGTAAACAAAATTGGTATAGTACCTGTACAACTAGAAATGTGAATGAGATCAATAATGCATTAAAATGAAATACAGAGATCCATCAACAAATCTAATGTACCAATAGAACGAGATATAACTATGAATGCAAATGAAAAACTATAAATACTCAAACCAGAAAGGCTCTATTGTTAAATCTCGTGATCTTCCTGATAATGGCTCTCAGAATTGCATAACAAGATTGCTTTGATGATAGAGTGCTTTGATGAATGATCAAGTGATTGAGAGTTGCGAGAATAAAAATGACAGCATGAGGCTACAATTCAAAGTGTTATCTAAAATAGCAAAGGATACATGTTCTTATATAGTTTTTTTGGAAAATAATGAATGGCTAAGATCGAAAAGGACTAAAACTGTGATCAACGGTTCAAAATCGACGAGACAATAGGTCAAGAGAAAATCAAGGAGTTGCATGCATAAATCAAGGGATTGAGATGAGATGACTAAGAAAATCAAAGGAATTGATTTGTTAACTCAAAGTTATTTTTTCGGAAGTGGAGATTTGAATGAGATAAAAAACCACATATTTAGGACTTTTTATTTTTTTATCATTCAAATATGTGAGGAAATAAATAAGACAAGATTTGGAGGAAATAGAAAAAGATTTTAAAAAGATTTGGAGGAAATAAAAGAAAAGATTTTTTATAAAAAGCCACTTGAGATAAATTAAATAAATTTGATTAATTTATTCAATTTGAGAGATGAATTAGATAATTGAATAATTTTTGTATTATTTAATCATGAATAGGAATTTTGAAAGAAATAATTAAATATTATTTATTTAATTATTAGAAGAGAAAGAGAGATAAATAATTTAATTTAATTTAATTATTCTTTTGGAAGAAATAGTTTGATTATTAAATAATTAACATTATTTAATTAACTATAGAAAGAGGATAAATAACAGAATTAGAGGAATAATTAGGCTTAATTAAATAATTAATATTATTTAATTATTTAATTAAATAAGGAAATTTAGACGAATTAGAGAAGGCGTGATCAAAAGGGCAAAATAACAGTTTATGTTATTTTTGGGTGTCTACATTTTGCCCCTCTTTGATATAATGTCATCCTCATGTGACATTGTATCAAAGAACACAGAAGAAAAAGCTGGAAGAATGCCCCGGTGATGATGCCCCCTCAGAAGTTTGACTTGGAGGACACAAGGCAAACTTTCGAAAAGAAGATAAATCAATTTCAAGGAAAAGCATATAAAAGAAATGAATATTAGGGTAAAATGAAAATGTGATATGGTTATGATTTTGATGATTTTGCACTCATTGTATTTCCTTCATAGAATAGAATAGATCCATCTAAGATACTTTTGGTTATGCTTTCTTTTTCATCATAGAGCAGTTGCATGCACACACATACATGCACTCATGCCCCATTCCTCACTCTCCTTCATGCACATCATGGTGTAGAGATCTTCGAGCTTCCTCAGAATGTGACATAAACAATGAAAGATAAAGAGATAAGACAAAAATAAGCTAAAGAGATAAGATCATCAAAAGCATAAGATAAGATAAAAGATATAAATATAGGTTACATTTTGGTGCCCACCGTGGGGACCAAAATGTAACCTTAGAAATGTAAATCAATAATGAACTCAAATGAAATGGATACAATGAAATCTACATATATAAAACTACACAACAAAGCAAGACAAAATACGAATGCAATATAAAACTATTAACAAATCAACACTAAATAGATTTGTTGTTAAATCTCGTGATCTTCGTGATGATGGCTCTCAGATTTGCATAACAAAATTGTTTGAACACTTTGAGGATCGAGTGCTTTTGATAATGATCGAGTGCTATTGATAATGATTGAATGATAGAATTTCAAAAATAAAAACAACATGAGGCTACAATTGAGAAGTGATAAATAAGGAAATTTAGACGAATTAGAGAAGGCATGATCAAAAGGGCAAAATAATAGTTTGTGTTATTTTTAGCTGTCTACAGTACCTTTGCCTCCTCCATGCCTTGTTGGATGCTCTTTATTTGGGATTCTAGTTTATTGTGTGCCTTGGCACATTTGTTCGATGCATTAGCTAGTCTTTTCTTGTTCATTTGCTCAGTTATTCTTTCCTCTGCCTTATTCTCCAAGTATGTAGAGTCTGCTTTGAAGCTTTGCATTAGTTGTTTCAATTGTTGTGTGGATGATAGGCTTGTACCCCTTTGAGCTTTTGGCATCTCATTCTAAATTATATTCATAGCCTCTAGTAGTATCTCACTACACTCTATATGTTGTTGCAAAATTTCTTCCCTCGTTGTGGAGTGGAAGATATCACCAAGTTGTAGCTTTTGTATAGGTGATATGCTTGACAAGTTCACTTGCCCTCCTATTATTGGCAATTGTAGTAGCTAGGGTGTCACCATAGGTTGTATTTTTTTTTTGTTGCGCCAAAAAATCCTTAATGGATTGAATAGGGGAAGCAAAGGAGGATGCTTATTGATTATCTTGTTGATTATCCCCTATATAGATAGTGGCTCCTCATTAAGTTGTTGGTCATCCTAATCTGTTTTAGTGTTGCGTGGAGGAGAGACCCTTTGTTCTTCATTTTGCGGAGGAGATGTCTCTTGTTGTGATACATTTTTCTCTGCCTCCTTCGCCATATCATATATTTCTTTTTTATCTACTATGTTTCTACTTGGATCTTTTCTCTATCAATATGCTCCATATTCATAAGGGTATCAACCCTTTGCTTTGATCTAAGTTCCTTATCTTGTAATTGGGCTAATTTGTCCTTCTCTTCTATAGAAATGGAGGTGCCTACTCCATCAATAGCTTGTTGTCTTGGATCTTCATCTAATTTTAGAGTTTTTTTTATTCTTTGTCTTAGGAATTCTAGTAGACTCTCTGGTAATTTTCCCAAAAGCTCATCCATTGTCTTGTTTGTTTTTATCATATATCTTATTATGGCCATTTCTATTATTTTATTATTGTCAACAGAGACTTCATTGTATAGTTCTATTATTTCTTGTAGTAACCCATGGCATTCTATCCCATTCAAGATTGCATCCAAGCTCAATGATTCTTGTGGAATCTCCTGTGTTGTTTGTTTTGTTTATTTTTGTTTGTTTTTGTCTCTTTTTCTTTTGTAGTTGGGAGACTTCTTCTTCTCCTTCTTCCTCTTCTATTTCCTCCACAAGAGATTGGTTTCTCTTCCTTTTGGCTTGTTGTTTTTGTCTATGAGCCTTTTTCTACTTCGCACCTAATTGTACCAGTGTTTCTGATGTTACTCTCCTTCCTGTAGACACTATATGTGTCGAAGATGTTAGTTGTGGTGCAACATATGTACTGGCTGCCACAGATGCACTTCTCCCTGACTTCCTTAGATTTTGTGATGAGGTTGGTATTTGCAGAGCTAATGAAGTAGTTTGTGGAGCTTCTACAGTGACTTGCACTACAACAGAACAAGCAATTAGCGCTTAAAATAGCACCAAAATTTAGTGCATTTGAGTTCATGAATTGGACACTTCTACTGGCACCAAATAGGATCTCACTATTGCACCAGATTTAGCACCGAGTTTAGCACTGATTATAACGTTGGGTTTAACGCCAGATTTTAGTGCCAGGTTTAACACCAGATTTTGTTGCTTCCAGTTTGGCTTCCAATTTTGCTTCTGGTTTTGCTTCTTGTGTTGCTTCCAAGTTTGCTTCCGGTTTTGCTTCTAGTTTTACTTCCGGTTTTGCTTCCGGTTTTGCTTCCAAGTTTGCTTTCGGTTTTACTTCCAATTTTGCTTCCTATTTTACTTCTAGTTTTGCTTCTGATTTTACTTCCAATTTTGCTTCCGGTTTTGCTTCCACTATTGCTTCCAATTTTTCTTCTGGTTTTGCTTCTAGGTTGGCTTCCGGTTTTGCTTCCAGTTTTGCTTCCAATTTTACTTCGGGTTTTGCTTCCAGTTTTGCTTCTAGTTTTGCTTCCAAGTTTGCTTCCAATTTTGCTTCCAATTTTGATTTTGGTTTTGCTTCCAGTTTTGCTTCAAATTTTGCTTCTAGGTTTGCTTTCAGTTTTGCTTCTAGTTTTGCTTCCACTTTTGCTTCCAATTTTGCTTCCAGTTTTGCTTCAAATTTTGCTTCTAGTTTGGCTTCCAATTTTGCTTCTGGTTTTGCTTCCGATTTTACTTCTAGTTTGGCTTCCACTTTTGCGTTTGGTTTTGCTTCCACTATTGCTTCCAATTTTGCTTCCAGTTTTGCTTCTAATTTTGCTTCCGATATAACATCACTTGTTGCTTCCATTTTTGTGTCTTTTGTTGCTTCTAAAAATGCTTATTGTTTTGCTTACATTTATTAATTTAATATATTTTATTTCAATTTAATTAGTTAAATATATCATGTCTCTTAAATAACTCATATGATTATAGAGTAAGTAATTTAATTATTTAACTCATATGATTAAATAACAAGATAATTATTATAACATGATCATCATCTATAATTAAAACAAGTGAGTCAAATATCTATAATTTAATTGAATTTGACAACATCCATCCTGAGTAGTAAATTAAAATCATCATATGTAATAAATATCCATCCAAAAATCATCGACCACTTTCAATATATATAAATTGACAAGTCAATATGGATAAGATCATCATCATATATAACTAAAACAAGTGAAAGTCAAATATGCCAGTAGATCAATAACATGTCAAAATGATACGTGTACAAATGATATAAGTAAAAATGATAAATTACATAACTCAAAATGATACAAGTCAAGATGATACATGTCCAAATGATATAAGTCAATTTAATGATACATAAATTTATGATACAACTCATTAATATGGTACTGTAGGCCGTGAAAATGATACATATGATAGCTAGCGATGATGAAAAGAGGCATCATAACAATATATCAACAATAATCCATGATGCAGTCTATATGATCATGAATGTCACTAGCTACTACGAGAAACTGCCTCATCATCATCATCACCATCATCATCATCATCACCATCACCATCGTGATCATAATCATCATGATCATCATCGTCGTCATCATCATCGTCATCAGCCTCAATGTCTTCTGTATCTGTGTAATCATCATCCTCTGCCATGTGATCTGTACCAGAACCAACATAATCTAGATCTCTATCATGAGGATCATCTTGATCTTCTAGAAGACCTGTGTTCTACAAAAAAAATATTTAAAATGAAAAGTTATTATTTATTTCATGCAATAATTTATTTTTCTGTTATATATCTAATATTACAACATATGAAACAAAACCATAATCATATTACATCATATCAAAGTGCACATACCATAATAAAATTTCAAAAAATTTATAGCTAATATGTCATTCCAATGATGTAAAACATGCAATAATTCTAATAAACGTTAGTAAGATCATAAAAAAAGTTGTTATCAATTTAACTATCAACTGTAAATTCTATTACATAACCTTAAGTGCTACAAATTGCTTGGTCGAAAGCTCCCATTTTGACACAGGCAGGGAGGATGGTGGTGTTAGTTCCCAAAAATGCAAGTTGCTAACCCTAAGAGGATGCCAGACTCTATGTTTGGATTTGCAACGTTTTTGGACCAATTGACAGAGCTATTTGCTCCCTACACTTCAGGTCCTGCAAACCTAGGCGGGTGTACCTTTGTAACTAAAGCAGACTTAACCCTATATGATTTGATTGGATTTACGTATCTACTCACAATGGCATAAAATGTGAAATAGATAAAAGCTTTTGAACTACTCCTACTCCTAGTACTAAGATATGAGTTGTATTTGTTTGAATAGGATTTTATGGAATTCTAAAATGGAAATGGTATGACCAGTGCCTATTTCTATTGGGCTAATGGAGTCAAAGTATATATGATATACGATTTACTTACTGGTTACAATTCTGATTGTTTGGCACTTGTTTTGTTTATAGCTTGTATAAACGTACAAGAATGTGACTGACAGACTCTACTTAGTGGTCCACTCGAATCTTACCAGGTTACTATGACTTATTGAAAGGATTTTTTAATCCTTGTTTGAAGGAACCGATCAAAAGAATCACACAATGACAGCAAATGTGTATTGACAAATGGAGTTGATGCTTAATTTGAATAACAAGACAATATCAAGTTGGAGACAGTATGGCAATCTTGACAATTATAAGGCTGTTCTTACCTATCCAAATGCTACCTCCAGGTTCCTATAATCAATCAAAAGGATTTTATATCTGTAATGGAAACCAATTAGTTTGATTACACGAAAACAGCAAGTGTGTTTCGATGAAACTGAAATATCAACTTGGAAACTCAGGTTCAAATAACAAAGAAATTACAGTATGGAGACAACCAAATAATTGCTCAGCTCAACAAACAATAGACACCAATATTAAATCATTAATTTGTGCATTTTCTCCACTATACAATTTTGAAAGGTTTTACAATGTACAACATAATATTTTATTCCGGCAACTGGTCAATCCATCCAGTTATCTAACTGATATTTTTTCTAATCTACTCTTGATCCTGATCTCCTGATTCCTTCTTTTGCTCAATTTGCCATCTCTCATATATATCTTGTAAATTTAGGGTTGTGACTTTTAGGATTACAACCCTTTGCATCTCTGTCCCGTGTAGCTTTCCATTAATTAATTAATTATCTTCCGTAGATAGATTAATTAATTTAACTTGTCTCCGTGTTCTCGTGAGAAAATAAAGAATAATACTTAAATCTTAATCTTTTGTTGGTAAATTTCACCATCATATTCGCCGGTATGCTTTTTTACCTTCACTCGGCTAGAATAATCATTTATGTGAAAATAATTACCCCTTCTGGTTTTACTGGCTATCTTATGCATTCTCACATAAAAATATTATTTAGGTAAAATAATTACCTATTTGATTAACTCTTCAGAAAACATTTCTCTTTCGGAATAAAAACATTTAATAATTTTTTACCTTATAACCCCTTCCATGAAAACAGGAAATTTATATTTTATTCTACTACAATCTCATGTGATTTAATTTTTTATTCACACCCTATATTCATTTCCCTTTTGAAATAAATTCTCACTTTTAATAATTCTTTTACCTCACGGTTTCCAGCATACGGTATCGGCAAGATGTATAGGATCGGTGTGATCTAAATAATCTCCGCCGAAAGCAATTGTCTCCCCGAAAAGGTGTTCATCGGCAAGAGGTATAAGATCGGCACATTTAAAATTTTTCACTCCGACATTATTTGTTTTGCCGATGACTTTTTGACTTTATCACCTCTCAATATAAGTATTGATTATTCCATCGGTATAACATAAACCATCGCTGTAAAATTAATAAGCCCTCCTGATGCTTTTGGTCTCCCCGATAGTCATCTTCATGTATGGACTTTTATCTTTGTCGGAATGACATTCACTATCGGGATAGCTTTCTCAAGATATCCCGATCCAAATCATCTCCCCGATGACCCTTTTTATATCCTTCATCAGGCAAAGTTTAGTAAAGTGTCACCGACACCTTTTGATCGCCGTGACTTGTGAATCGGCAAGACCTGGCTCTTTTGTTCCGATATGTCAAGTTATCCCGATAGAGGTGTATCGCTGTGAGTCTCGCCGATGGCTTTCTTATCGCCAAGACTCTTAATCATCGGAGGCTTACTTGTTTTCTATCCCGATAGCTTACCTCTCGCCGATGGCTATTTGTTTCGTTACCCCCGCATGCTGTTCGGTGAAACTCTTGCCGAAATACTTTATCGGTATGATATATACCGTCGGGGCATCTTTTAAAAAGTCATCCGATAGATATCTGTCATACCGATCGTTATGACCACTTACCTTTCTTGCCGATGTAAAGTCATCGATATTACTTACTCCATCGGTGACTTCCACAATTCTTCTTCCGATCTCTATTTTCACGCCGATGGTTGTTTTCAAACGATTCCTTGTGTATCGGTGTAAGCAACACAACCTCTTGCCGATGGATTGATTTTGATGAAATTTGGCACTGCTCATCCATAGACATCTCGTGAGATACAAAATTTTTTAATTATGGTCTTTTTGGGATATTCTTCAGGATTTATTCAAATATGATGGAGTAAGGAGATAGTAAAAATTTCAAATTTTTACTGTGCTAACAGTGGCTATGTCTGGGATGTATACTCCCTGTGAGTATAACAAGGATCCAGATCTCCTAGGGAAGTAGACCACATATTTTATTATTTTGGGGTGAGGTTTTATGAAACTGGGAAAAGGAAAGGAACAAATGATGGGGAGCAGGAATGATTCCTAGACTACTGTGCATGGAATAAGATATTTTTTGAGAATTATTTGAATGTTGTCCATGCACTGGCAACACTCAATTCTCTTTGTACATGTTTATGAAAAGAATTGCTTCAAGTATTACCCATGTACAGGCAATTCCTGCTCCTCTCCTGACATATTCTGTACATAGTAAGAATCATCACCTCACTTGCCAGTGATAACAAAAGGACCCAACCACAGGGCTTCAAATTTTCCATGTTTTCCTTTGTCCTGACATCTTGCATTCCACATTAGTACCAGATCATTTATTTCAAACTTTCTTTCTTTGGCCTTCTTGTCAAAGAGATATTTTACCTGTGATTGTAATTTAATATTCTGTCTCTGAGCTATTCTTCTTGTTTCATCAAGCTCTGCCAATTGTTCCAACCTTTCCTCCATTGGTTTAGGGATATTCAAGTCTTCCTGGAGAATGAATTTGTATACTGGTATAAGATTTTCCAATGGTAATCTTGCTTGGGTTCCATATACCAATTCATAAGGGGATCTTCCAATTGCCCTTTTTATAGTAATCCTGTCAGCCCATACTGCCATTCTTAATTTTGAATCCCAAGCCTTCTTATTTCTATCCAACATTCTTTTTATGATTTTCAACAGGCTCTTATTACTTGATTCAGCTTGTCCATTGGCCTGTGGATGGTAAGGAGCAGCATAAGAAACAGTGATACCATGTGTGCTGCAAAAACCTTTAAATTCATCAAATCTAAAACACATCCCATTATCGGTAATCAATCTTACAGGAGTACCAAATCTGCATATAATGTTATCCATTAGAAAATTTATCACAACTTTGCTTGTAGCCTGTCTAGTTGGGATTGCTTCCACCCATTTTGTAAAGTAATCAGTAGCCACTAAAATCCATCGGTGCCCCCCACTCGATTTCTCTGAAATTTCACCTATAAAATCAACACCCCACTGATAAAATGGAGCCTCAACTTGCATAGGTTTTAAGGGTAGTGCTCCCTGATACTTTAACTTCCCTGAGAACTTTTGGCATGCTTCACACTTTCTAGTGTACTGGTATGAATCGTTAAAGACTTTAGGCCAATAGTACCCTGCCCTCAAGATCTTGTGGGCTGTGGTTTTTGCTGAGAAATGTCCTCCGCACATGCCTTTATGCAACTCCTTCATAATATGTTTTGATTGATATTCATCCAAGCATAATAGTAGAACCCCATCTCTGTTTTTCCAATAGAGATCCCCACCAATGAGTACATATTTTGAAGCTTGTAGTTTGAGTGTCCTTCTTTTGTTATCATCATATCCTTCAGGACACTTCATATATTTTAGATAATATACTATATCAGTATACCATGGAGTGTGTTCAATACTGGTACTTGCATCAACATTACATATCTGGGAAGCTTCTAGATTACTTTCAGCCATCAATTTGGCAAGACCCTGTCCTCTTACTAATTTAGTGATTTGGATTTCAATGTTGAATTCCTGAATCCTATTAATCCACCTACATCTCCTACCGGTGACCTCAGTTTGGATCAGTACATCCTTCACTGCAGCATTAGGGTCATATGCTATGATTTTAGCCCCCACCAAATATGGTCTAAAATTTTTTACTGCTTTTACCAATGCATATGCCTGCTTTTCAATAATGTCATACTTCAACTCTGCATTCTGAAGGGACTTGCTAAAGAAAGAGATAGGCTGTTCATATCCATCATTGTTTTTCTGTAACAACACTGCTGCTACTGTATGATAGGAAGCAAATGAAAAAAGTTGGAACGGTTTACCGAAGTCAGGGGATATTAAGACTGGAGCTTGCTTAATGGCCTCCTTAATGTTACCAAATGCTTCCATTGTTTCTGTTGTCCATTTCATATCTAAGTTCTTCTTCAGCATTCTTGATATAGGACAAACAATCTCTGCGAAATTTGGTATAAATCTTCTGACAAAATTTATCTGACCAAAAAATGATTGTATAGCTTTTACATTTTTTGGAATAGGGACCTGATCAATTGCTTTCACCCTTTCAGGATCTATTTTAACTCCTTCCTTTGAGACTATATGCCTAAGCAATTTTCCTTCAGTTACTGCAAAATGGCATTTTTTAGGATTCAATGATATTCCATATTCTAGGGCTTTGACAAATATCTGTTCTAGATGTGTGCAATGATCTTCGGCCCTTTTTGAATATGCTGTTAAGTCGTCTTGATATACTATCATAATCTTATTGATCAATTCAGCAAAAGCTACATCCATCGCTCTTTGAAATGTTGCCCCAGCATTAGTTAATCCAAATGGCATTCTCAAGTATACATATGTTCCCCACGGAGTGGTGAATGCCGTCTTAAATTGTTCAGACTCCTTAACCTTTACCTGATTGTAGCCGGAGAAACCATCCATCATGGATAGCAATTCACATCTAGTAACTTTCTGCAATATCGCCTCCATATTGGGAAGAGGATAATTATCTTTGAGGGAAGATTTATTCAGGTTTCTGAAATCCACACATAGTCTAATGTCACCATTCTTTTTCCTGACAGGTACTAAGTTTGAGACCCAGGAAGAATGTCTAATAGGTTTGATTATAGCTCCATCCCTTAACTTTGTAAGTTCCTCCAGCATTTTTGGAGCCAATGTAGGATTAATCGGCCTTTGTTTCTGTCTGAATGGTTTTGCATCTAGCTTGAGTGGTATCTCATGTTGAAATAAATCCTCTCTATATGCCTTTAAGTCATCATATGACCAAGCAAACACATGCCTGTACTTCCTAAGTAGATTGATGATTCTACTTCTGATTTTCTGGTCAAGATTCCTTCCAATATATACATTTTTTGGGGTTGTCTGAGTCCCCAAATTCACTTCTTTAAGGTTCTCAGGTATCACTGGTGTTTCTTTCTTTTTGTATCTATCATGCCCATCAAATGCTTTTTCTAATGCAATAAGCCCTTTGGGTATCTTATTTGTCTTCAGTTGAACCACTTCTTGGCCAAAAAGGGTTTCTTTCCCATCGTGTTCCTCCACAAATGCACTGAAATCAATTTCTTGATTTTCATAATAATCAGCACAATGTACGAAATTGATTATATCAGCATCGCTATCAAACACTTGCCAGTTCTGTATATTATCAGGGATGGTAGGTCTAGTTTTAAATTCTACTTCTATGATCCCTCCTAATGTTACATCATCTCTCTTTAATGCAATGTTTGCTAAAAAGTCTGCCATGATGTTTTTAGACCTATCAACCCAGCTGATTGAAAAAGCATCAAATAATTCAACACTATCCCAAACTGCATTTCTGTACTATCTTAATCTTTTATTCTTAGATAAATATTTTTCTCTTACTTGGGAGATGACCAATTCAGAATCACCATAGGCAGCCAACTTTGTTATTTTGTATTTGGTGGCTATGTTTAGGCCAATGAGTAGGGCTTCATACTTAGCTACGTTATTGGTGCATTCAAATGTCAATAAGAAAGAGTATTTGAACGTTTTACCTCTTGGTGAGATAAAAACTACTCCGGCCCCATTTCCTATCTTGCTGCATGCACCATCGAAATACATTTTCCACAAATCATTTTCTCTTTTCATAGATTCAGTGTGTATTGGGTCAGTGTTATGCAATTCTGGGGTAGTTTCTCCAACTTTGAAAACTCCTAAATCTGTGTCACAAAAGAAATTCACCTGATGCCGGTCCATTCTTTCTATAATATTGTCATACCTTGGTTCTCTGCACAACTTAATTTCCTTGTCACCTACTGGTATGGTGGCATATGATAGATCTAATTGAACATTGCCTCCTGCCATTGCAGCCCACTGCCTTGATAACAGCATTCCATAATACGGTGGGATATCAACCACAGTGATGTCAATGTTATATGTTGCTTTAGGATGTGAAGCAAGTTTTATCTCTACATCTTTCATAATACCAACTACTGGAATAGATCTGTTATCCATTGCATAACACTGGCCATACGTAGTATCAACCCACATCCCTAATTCTTTCATCACTGCTATAGGCATGATATTCATAGCAGCACCTGAATCAATCATACAATTCCTGACTATTCTGTTCTTGATTACTAGTGTAGTATAGAATGGATCTACCTGCGAGGGATTTTTTGTAAGTGTGTCACCAAGGTATACCTCAGGCATCTTAAAATTTTCTTGATGCACATTATTTGTTGGTTTTTCAAACCCTTTATGTTTCGAATTTGGTGTATCAGAAATCATCTTGACAACTGTACTCCTATATTTATCTATTTTCATCATCTCTAGGAGTGGGACTGATATCTTCACCTGAGACATTGCCTGTGCAATGTCAAAAGAAGGGGTTATGATCTGGTCATTCTTTTCTGTTTTTGTGTTCTCCTTTTCTATATTTTCTTTCATTTTATTTTTATCCCCTCTTTCTGGTTCTTTAGGTGATGATTTTGTAATATTCCCTTTGTTATTCTGGTCTTTTATGAATACACTCCCAGGAGTTCCTTGCCCAACATTTGTTGTTCTATTCCTTAAGTTATAAGTGTTTCGAGCTTGAGCCACTGCAGCCACTGTGAGAGCTTCTCTTTCATCCTCAGTAGGTTTTCTCCATTGACCATATGGTTTGTTGTTACAAATATCTTCCTGGTCTAAGAATACCTGCTGTTCTCCCATGTTAACATGATATTTTTGGTTCCCTACATCATACTCATACCCTTCTTCCTCTGAAGAAGAATAATCTTCTGTTACCACACATGGCGTATCCTGCATCATATTGATGGTGTGATTATCCCTATTATAGTTGTATAGCATTTCCTCTTGCTGTATTGATTTAGCTACCTCACAGTATTCAGGTGAATGTGGTAGGTTACATACAAAACACCAAGGTTTATTTTCTGCCATATGTGCCATGTTTCTCTTCAAGGGATCAGGAGTCCTTTCCATATGGCTGCTTTCTGTTGTTGTCAATAGGTCTTCCATCCTTCCAATTTGTATTGTAAGGCATATCATGTAACCTAGGTCTATCATGCCTATGCTGACCCTCTGGTTTAATCTGTTGAGCATTTGGATTCTGAATATTTCTATGATTGTCCCTTTTACTGACCATTCCTGCAGCCTTCCTATTATTTTCGATAGTTATGGCTACTTTATGTGCTTCGGCCAATGTTGCAGGACACCGGTTTCTGAGTTCATATCCTGTTTTGGGGTCAAATGCTTTCATATAGATACTCAGTGCTGCCTGGTCAGATAACTTGGCTCCATGTGGTACCTTATTATGTAGCTTGGAAAACTTCAGGTTGAAATCAAATACTGATTCATTTTGATACTTCTGTATACTTATTAGTTCATGTAGTGCAAACTCAGGAGCGTATTGGTTACCATACTGATCCTTAAACTGGTTATGAAAATCAGTTATTGAATTGATTGATGCATCGGGCAAGCTATTAAACCAATCTCTGGCATCTTCAGTGAGGGACATCATAAATAACCTCATTCTAATGTCTTCCCAATCCATACCTATATCCTATACAAAAGCATTAAAACTTCTGATATGATCTTCTACAGATACTGCATTGTTTCCAGTAAACTTGGGAACCATGTTTCTCCAAGTACTATCCATAGGATATGGATATAACTGATATCCAGTTAAATCAAATTGACTGCATATATTAGCAAGGTTTTGGGGAGGGAAATTGAGAGGTGGTGGATTGGGATAATAATTATATCCACCTGGTGGCTGATGATATGCGTATTGTTGATGTTGGTTCATATGGGGATTTATGTGTTGATTTTGTGGCCTGTAATATTGTTGACCAGGGGGTGGGTAATTATTTGCCATATGTTGAGATGTATTACGAATGGGAGGTGATCTAGGGTTTTGGGGAATAATGTTCTGATGACTTCCAGAAGCATGTGAATTTTGAAAACCACCTGTATTTTGCTGTGTATTTCTTGAAATATTCCCTCTATGCGGAGGTACATATTTTGGGGGAGCTGTTTTGGCTTTATTTTTTCTCTGTTGAATTTCTTGCTGCAACAACTCCTTCTCCTCTTGTATCTTGTATCTTTCAAGTTCTTTCCTGAGCATGAGTATTTCATGTTGCTCATCACTCATGTCTTGATTATTTATTTCCTGATGTTCTGGATTGTCATTCATTCCCTGATTTGAAAATTCATATTCTATCTCTTCTCCCTGGTCAAATGAGATCTTGAAATCATTTTCAGCTTGGTTCCTATCAATATCCCTCATGACCTTTGCATCATGATCTCGCTGTTCTTGAGGAGTGGGTCTGTACCTTGCCAAAATATCATCAGTTGCTCCACTGAGGTTCTCGTTTGAATCATGCAGAGGTGTGAATTTGTTGTGAATTGCAATATTTTGTTCTGAATCATTCTCTTGGATGTCTAGACTATTATCTCGGTGGGAATACTTTGGATTCACATTTCTTTTGGAAATGTTTCTAAGTGGTGGAGATGACTGCAAATTTCTGCCTTCCATCTTGGATCTCCTACCATCCATTTGAAATTTTTGTTGTAATTGTAACTAGAGTCGCCACCTATTGAATAGGAAAAGTTTATATTTTTATCTGTAGGATTCTTGTCACCAGCAGAGTTACCAAATTAAAATTTTGAAATGACTCTATGCAAGAAAGGATTAATTTCTAAGGTTTTTTTTTTTTTTTTTACCAAGTCCCCAGCGGAGTCGCCAATTTGTTAGTTCCCAAAAATGCAAGTTGCTAACCCTAAGAGGATGCCAGACTCTATGTTTGGATTTGCAACGTTTTTGGACCAATTGACAGAGCTATTTGCTCCCTACACTTCAGGTCTTGCAAACCTAGGCGGGTGTACCTTTGTAACTAAAGCAGACTTAACCCTATATGATTTGATTGGATTTAGGTATCTACTCACAATGGCATAAAATGTGAAATAGATAAAAGCTTTTGAACTACTCCTACTCCTAGTACTAAGATATGAGTTGTATTTGTTTGAATAGGATTTTATGGAATTCTAAAATGGAAATGGTATGACCAGTGCCTATTTCTATTGGGCTAATGGAGTCAAAGTATATATGATATACAATTTACTTACTGGTTACAATTCTGATTGTTTGGCACTTGTTTTGTTTATAGCTTGTATAAACGTGCAAGAATGTGACTGACAGACTCTACTTAGTGATCCACTCGAATCTTACCAGGTTACTGTGACTTATTGAAAGGATTTTTTAATCCTTGCTTGAAGGAACCGATCAAAAGAATCACACAATGACAACAAATGTGTATTGACAAATGGAGTTGATGCTCAATTTGAATAACAAGACAATATCGAGTTGGAGACAGTATGGCAATCTTGACAATTATAAGGCTGTTCTTACCTATCCAAATGCTACCTCCAGGTTACTGTAATCAATCAAAAGGATTTTATATCTGTAATGGAAACCAATTAGTTTGATTACACGAAAACAACAAGTGTGTTTCGATGAAACTGAAATATCAACTTGGAAACTCAGGTTCAAATAACAAAGAAATTACAGTATGGAGACAACCAAATAATTGCTCAGCTCAACAAACAATAGACACCAATATTAAATCATTAATTTGTGCATTTTCTCCACTATACAATTTTGAAAGGTTTTACAATGTACAACATAATATTTTATTCCGGCAACTGGTCAATCCATCCAGTTATCTAACTGATATTTTTTCTAATCTACTCTTGATCCTGATCTCCTGATTCCTTCTTTTGCTCAATTTGCCATCTCTCATATATATCTTGTAAATTTAGGGTTGTGACTTTTAGGATTACAACCCTTTGCATCTCTGTCCCGTGTAGCTTTCCATTAATTAATTAATTATCTTCCGTAGATAGATTAATTAATTTAACTTGTCTCCGTGTTCTCGTGAGAAAATAAAGAATAATACTTAAATCTTAATCTTTTGTTGGTAAATTTCACCATCATATTCGCTGGTATGCTTTTTTACCTTCACTCGGCTAGAATAATCATTTATGTGAAAATAATTACCCCTTCTGGTTTTACTGGCTATCTTATGCATTCTCACATAAAAATATTATTTAGGTAAAATAATTACCTATTTGATGAACTCTTCAGAAAACATTTCTCTTTCGGAATAAAAACATTTAATAATTTTTTACCTTATAACCCCTTCCATGAAAACAGGAAATTTATATTTTATTCTACTACAATCTCATGTGATTTAATTTTTTATTCACACCCTATATTCATTTCCCTTTTGAAATAAATTCTCACTTTTAATAATTCTTTTACCTCACGGTTTCTAGCATACAGTATCGGCAAGATGTATAGGATCGATGTGATCTAAATAATCTCTGCCGAAAGCAATTGTCTCCCCGAAAAGGTGTTCATCGGCAAGAGGTATAAGATCGGCACATTTAAAATTTTTCACTCCGACATTATTTGTTTTGCCGATGACTTTTTGACTTTATCACCTCTCAATATATAAGTATTGATTATTCCATCAGTATAACATAAACCATCGCTATAAAATTAATAAGCCCTCCCGATGCTTTTGGTCTCCCCGATAGTCATCTTCATGTATGGACTTTTATCTTTGTCGGAATGACATTCACTATCAGGATAGCTTTCTCAAGATATCCCGATCCAAATCATCTCCCCGATGACCTTTTTTATATCCTTCATCGGGCAAAGTTTAGTAAAGTGTCACCGACACCTTTTGATCGCCGTGACTTGTGAATCGGCAAGACCTGGCTCTTTTGTTCTGATATGTCAAGTTATCCCGATAGAGGTGTATCGCTGTGAGTCTCGCCGATGGCTTTCTTATCGCCAAGACTCTTAATCATCGGAGGCTTACTTGTTTTCTATCCCGATAGCTTACCTCTCGCCGATGGCTATTTGCTTCGTTACCCCCGCATGCTGTTTGGTGAAACTCTTGCCGAAATGCTTTATCGGTATGATATATACCGTCGGGGCATCTTTTAAAAAGTCATCCGATAGATATCTGTCATACCGATCGGTATGACCACTTACCTTTCTTGCCGATGTAAAGTCATCGGTATTACTTACTCCATCGGTGACTTCCACAATTCTTCTTCCGATCTCTATTTTCACGCCGATGGTTGTTTTCAAACGATTCCTTGTGTATCGGTGTAAGCAACACAACCTCTTGCCGATGGATTGATTTTGATGAAATTTGGCACTGCTCATCCATAGACATCTCGTGAGATACAAAAATTTTTTATTATGGTCTTTTTGGGATATTCTTCAGGATTTATTCAAATATGATGGAGTAAGGAGATAGTAAAAATTTCAAATTTTTACTGTGCTAACAGGTGGCAAAGGTTGTGAAATTTGGCTTTGCACCAGCCAATTGCATTTGCTTTAAAATTTCTAAAGCCTTTTCAACAAATCCATTTTGTGCATATCCTACAGTCATTGCAGTCCATGAGACCACATTTCTTTGAGGCATTCTGTCAAATAGTTCACGTGCCTTGTCTATGCTTCCACATTTTTCATACATGTCTAACAGGGTAGTTGCAACTATAACATCTGACAAAATTCCTCTATCCTTTATGCATTGATGGATGTCCATACCCTATTCCAAAGCTCCCATTTTGACACAAGCAAGGAGGATGCTGGCAAAGGTTGTGGAATTTGGCTTTACACCAGCCAATTGCATTTGCTTTAAAATTTTTGAAGCCTTTTCAACAAATCCATTTTGTGCATATCCTGCAGTCATTGTAGTCCATGAGACCACATTTCTTTGAGGCATTCTGTCAAACAATTCATGTGCCTTGTCTATGTTTCCACATTTTGTATACATGTCTAACAGGGCAGTTGCAACTACAACATCTGAAAAAATTCCTCTATCCTTTATGTATTGATGGATGTCCATACCCTATTCCAAAGCTCCCATTTTGACACAGGCGGGGAGGATGTTGGCAAATGTTGTGGAATTTGGCTTTACAGTAGCCAATTGCATTTGCTTTAAAATTTCTGAAGCCTTCAACAAATCCATTTTGTGCATATCTTGCGGTCATTGCAGTCCATGAGACCACATTTCTTTGAGGCATTCTATCAAACAATTCATGTGCCTTGTCTATGCTTCCACATTTTGCATACATGTCTAACAGGGCAGTTGCAACTACAACATCTGACAAAATTCCTCTATCCTTTATGTATTGATGGATGTCCATACCCTATCCCAAAGCTCCAATTTTGACACAGGCAGGGAGGATGCTGGCAAAGGTTGTAGAATTTAGCTTTACACCAGCCAATTGCATTTGCTTTAAAAATTTTGAAGCCTTTTCAACAAATCCATTTTGTGCATATCGTGCATTCATTGCAGTCCATGAGACCACATTTCTTTGAGGCATTATGTCAAATAGTTCACGTGCCTTAACTATGTTTCCACATTTTGCATACATGTCTAATAGGGCAATTACAACTACAACATCTGATAAAATTTTTCTATCCTTTATGTATTGATGGATGTCCATACCCTATTCCAAAGCTCCCATTTTGACACAGGAAGGGAGGATGTTGGCAAATGTTGTGGAATTTGGCTTTACACCAGCCAATTGCATTTGCTTTAATGCAGTCATTGCAGTCCATGAGACCACATTTATTTGAGGCATTCTATCAAACAGTTCACGTGCCTTGTCTATGCTTCCACATTTTGCATACATGTCTAACATGGCAGTTGCAACTACAACATCTGACAAAATTCCTCTATCCTTTATGTATTGATGGATGTCCATACCCTATTCCAAAGCTCCCATTTTGACATAGGCAGGGAGGATGCTGGCAAAGGTTGTGGAATTTGGCTTTACACCAGCCAATTGCATTTGCTTTAAAATTTCTAAAGCCTTTTCAAAAAATCCATTTTGTGCATATCCTGCAGTCATTGCAGTCCATGAGACCACATTTCTTTGACGCATTCTGTCAAACAGTTCACGTGCCTTGTTTATGCTTCCACATTTTGCATACATGTCTAACAGGGCAGTTGCAACTACAACATCTGACAAAATTCCTCTATCCTTAATGTATTGATGGATGTCCATACCCTATTCCAAAGCTCCCATTTTGACATAGGTAGGGAGGATGTTGGCAAAGGTTGTGAAATTTGGCTTTACTCCAGCTAATTGCATTTGCTTTAAAATTTCTAAAGCCTTTTCAACAAATCCATTTTGTGCATATCCTGTAGTCATTGTAGTCCATGAGACCACATTTCTTTGAGGCATTCTATCAAACAGTTCACGTGCCTTGTCTATGCTTCCACATTTTGCATACATGTCTAACAGGGCAGTTGCAACTACAACATCTAACAAAATTCCTCTATCCTTTATGTATTGATGGATGTCCATACCCTATTCCAAAGCTCCCATTTTGACACAGGTAGGGAGGATGCTGGCAAAGGTTGTGGAATTTGGCTTTACACCAACCAATTGCATTTGCTTTAAAATTTCTGAAGCCTTTTCAACAAATCCATTTTGTGCATATCCTGTAGTCCATGAGACAACATTTCTTTGAGGCATTCTGTCAAACAGATCACGTACCTTGTCTATGCTTCCACATTTTGCATACATGTCTAACATGGCAGTTGCAACTACAACATTTGATAAAATTCCTCTATCCTTTATGTATTGATGGATGTCCATACCCTATTCCAAAGCTCCCATTTTGACACAGGCAGGGAGGATGGTGACAAATGTTGTGGAATTTGGCTTTCAAACAACTCATACTCATAGAGTCATGGTTTTAGGTCACGTATGTTATGGTAACAACAAGGGATTCCAACTATGGTTACAATAGCTAAGACTACCCTCATTTGTGACCGTAACAAGGTTCTTAGACAACATTATCTTTCTCTTCACACTGGGTACTATATAGGCCAAGATTGGGTTGAAGAAATCACTTGATGGTTACCTATATAGTGATACCACACCCTAATACCCCATGCATTCTAAATAGCTTGAGATTTATACAATACTCAACCAAGATGAAATTGTATCATTATACCACACTTAACTATGACAGTCCTTTCTTGACAACAATTTGTAATATTTAGACTGTTGGGATCATTGCCACAAATAAATTATATTAGGTCAATGACACAAGGATTTTAAACAAAAACCATAATCCCAACTCTATATTCATCCCCTTGGCAATCTCAAGGGCCACCTTGAGACAAACAAATCTAATGTACTATTATGATAGTTATGATTGTCCTCCATCATTTCATTGTGCATTTGAAACTTGAGATGAGGATTGGGGAGGTCTCCATTTGTAAAAATATGGAAAATACTCATGGCAAGATCTTTAAAATAGGCATATTCAACTTCAGGCATTTCTGCAGACCCTAGGAAGGTGGATGTAAACTTCGTGACTCTAATTACCGCCACAAAGACTATCCCCTTTGTGACTATGACAAGGTAACATTGTCATGCTCTTTATGACAATCCCTTCTCTATTGGGTGATGGCCTAATAACATTTATCTCCTTTGTGATTTCAATGCCTCTCTAATACACTATCATAGGAGTCTTGACATTCCTTATGTATTAGTGAAGAAGGCTTCCAACAAATCCAAAAGGAGGGCTTAAGATTACATACAAAGTCCTAGTCTTCATACCCTAGTCACATATCACCCCTCTAAGAAGACCTCAAGACAACTACCCTTTAATACAAGAAGTCAATGTAGTTTTAAAAGATAAAGTGCAAGAGGCCAAAGGACAAGAAAACTTAAGGCCTTAAGGGGTTTAAAGGAATAAAAATATAGGCTTGCAAACTTGACTTAAAACCCTAACCCTAGGTGGGTACCACCAGATACCACCAAAACCCTTTAACTTGACACTGCAAAACCTTGTCCAATCTGATGGTGGGAAGCTGAAATCAAGCATGTACACTAACATATGATAGATAAGCATGCCTACCAAGTGGTTTGACATAAAAATGAATAGGCTTTGAATTATAACCCTTCAAAGTAGGCCACTGAAGTATATTTTACAGGTGCATTTCTAAGTGCTGCAGTCAAATTTTTCATCATGGGAACCTAAAAGTTTTGCAAAAAATAGTAGGAAATTTTAGGTTCCAACAAGTCCATTAGTTGGAGGCAGGCAAACAAGGGTTTTCTGTTCATTATTAGCCTGTTAAACTTAAGCATATGAGATAGCATGACACACACAAAATGTTGTGGATAATGACCACAAGATTAGGTTAACTGCAACCACTTTTTGTAAGCAAGCACAAGACTAGTATACTCATTATGATCCTAATGGCACCAAGAAGGGTCCCCAAAGATATAAGAGTAATCATTTGTCATCTAAGAGAAATCTTACATTTAAGGGTGCTAGGGCCAACAAAGAAGCACTTTAGAACTCATCCTACACATCAATAAACAACTCAACACAAGAAATTCAAATTGACATATTAACACAACAATATCCAACTAAGTTATTGAAAGTCAACTATTAATACCTCGTTCTCCATCCAGATTACAAAATCGGTCCACTTTTTGCTTTGTAACATTTCCTTTTCAAATTGGCTTGGATGCCAGCCATATTTCTCCTCCTGTCAAAACATGGCACATGGACTAGTTAAACTAATTAATATGCAATCATTTACTTTTTCCTAGGAAATTTTTAAAAAATATCATTTAACTTATTAAATATACTTAAAAATGTACAAATCAAGGCCTATAACCCTTTCTGGCCACTGTGATGCGTGGCATGAAGTTTGTCAAGCCTAGCCTTGGAGGCCTTGGCCCTGAAACATATACTAATTCAATTTAACTATGCACAAATAAAATTTAAAAATCATTTAATAAATTTGATATAATCTTATGAGCAAATTCAAATACCTACGTACTCTCCTCACCGAACTTCCTCCGTGCATCGAACTTCTCATATGCTTTTACAAGCTCTTTCCATACTTTCAAACTTACATCAATTGGCCTTTTTTTGAGCCTTTGCTCAAGAGGGAGTTTTCTTATCTTCTTTGTTTGGTTGCACCGAAATCTCTTGCAGTTTTGAGACATTCGTAGCTTTATTTTCTTTACAGACCAACCTGTGCCAAATTCAATCTCCATGTCTTGGATAACTACTTTTTGCAGGTGCATGGGTATCTTTGAGAATGGAAAATGTAGATGGTCTTTGAACCGTTGAAGGCATGATTCCTTCAACCTATTCACAAATTTTTTTCTAGCATCCGTCATTCAGACGTCCCCTGAAACCACATCGTATTCTATCTTGGTATCACAGGTACCAATGCAAGATGCAAAACATGGCATGGTGGTCAAAGAAGTCTGTGTCCCAAGAGTGGGTGGGACATTGGAAGCCTTTGTTCCTGTTCCACACTCTTAGAGGTTATTGTCAGTGATTTCCTCCTAGATCTTTTGCTCGATCCATGACTCATTGGGGAATCAATTAATTCCCTTTGACACTGTTGATTTCATTGTAATGTTTCAGGGGCTTTACCAAATCATTTTCTATGTATCTGGTAAGCATTATCAAGTCCACACCATCTAATTTGTTCACTGCCTCTACCCCCAATATGGAAGCCAATGCCTCTTTATCTTTGTCAGTCTCATGTTCCTATAAAATAAATTTCTTGTTTTAAATTTACAAATAAAAAACTAAAAACTAAAAATCAAAGAAACAATGGAAACATTTACAAATCTATAAATTGACAATGAATTACCTCATTGTGGCCAGAGTCTGCTCCCTTTGCTCTCTTCCCTCTATTGCTTGACATTTTGAGGTGACCTAGGGAAAATTATTTTCGTTCAATCTGTGGCAGTTTTTCTGTATTCCTTAAGGTTTTTGACCTTTACCTTGTAGAGCAAATCATGAAGTTGTTTTCCTATGAATCAATTAGTGCCTTGGGAGGGAATCTATAGTTCCCAACCTAATTTTAGTTTGCTCACCCTCATCTCAAAATCCCTATCTCCTTGTATTGTCTCGACCAACCTCTGTTTTAGTTTGTTCACCCTCGTCTCAAAAGCCCTAATTTTAGTTTGCTCACAATTGACTTGTCTTAAAGCACTCGACTACTTTTTTAGGAAGGAAGCGAGAAAGTTGTGTTCAGAGAAAGGTATTGATGGCAATGATAAGTGAACCTGGGCATTGGGGTTTGAAAAATGTGTTCACTACTCTCGGATGCAGAGGAAATAATGCAATGTCTACAATTTTACCCTCCTCCTTTGCAACCACATGAGACTTGAACAATTCGCCTGTAAACAAAATAATATTCACAACCCTTTCTTCACAATCCTCTCCATTTAATTGAAACAAAAATATATTTGGGAATGAAAATTTTTTATTGTAATTGTAACCTTACCTATGGTGTCGCAAACTAAATCAAATTTCTCATCTACTTGCTTGTTTTTCCCTTTCTTCTCCTCTCTTCGCACGGCATTTTTCTCCTGTAATTATCAAATTTCTCATATAATTCAAGCGGGACTCCAACCCAAACGATCGATCTCCAAACAAAAAATGAACACCAAAAATTAATAAAGTTTTGTTTTGTTTTTTTTTTGTTTTGGGGTATATGCAGGTGGGAATTTTTTAAATTTTTTTGATCCAATAATCGGCGCTATAGTCAGAGCAATTAACGTCAACTTTAGCGCCAACTTTTAGGCCAAAATGTAATCTGTTTGGGGTGGCAAAGGTGGCGCAAAGTGTGCCTAATTTAGCACCAATCAGTGCAAAATGATGTACTTTGCTTAGAAGTTGATAAAAACATAACCTCACCAAATTTGGATTGTCCTTATAATAAGTAACTATATCTTGTTTCCATGATAACATTTTGACTTCATGCTTCTCTTATGATTAGCTCAATAATGACTCACTCTTTCACGACCTTACACAGATGGTTGGTGACAATCCTTATGCAACTGATATCACTTTGGAAAAACCAAACAACTCTTCTCTTACTATCATGATGACATGATATTGGGACTATATTGGCAGCTTCTGAAGTGTGCTTATGGTATTGTGATTTTCATTTCTATGTTCTCATTAACCTATTTTAGGTTGAAGCATGGTAACTAACCCACTAGCTATTATGACAGTCATACAATGACTAGACAATCCTCTCCACTTTGACTATGACAATCCTATGCATGGTGTTTTCTTCATGACAGTCCCTAATAATGTGACTTATTGATAGTAGCTAGTTCAAATGGAGTTTTGGATGGTGTAATAATTTGTCCCTATGGCTCATGATAGTGCATGCCTTGGTTATGTGCTTGTGACATTACTCTCTAGATATCTCTTCTTTATAGTGACAAGGTTTCAAGAACATGACAACTTAGGTAAGGTATCAACTTGTCTCTTTAACCTCTGGATTGTCATTTTTCAAGAATTGATCTCATTGAAATGCAAAGACAACATGTCATAGATTAGATGAAAAGATCAAGGAGATGCATGTTCTAGAGTATAAAACTCAAAAATCAAAGGTCATTTTGGGCCTTTTTCTAACAATATGAGCAAAATTCAAACTTTAAACATGTAGCACAGGTACCATATGACTCATTCGCATACATCACACATGTGGGACCACTAAGAAGGGAGGTAGGTGCTTAATATGAGCAATGACAATTGCACATAATGTTTAAGTTCACTTCAACAGATATTTGGGGTTATGATAGCTAATGGAGGGTTTTCTTTTCAAAGGAAACCATTAATTTTGGAGTGAAAGGTAATGGTGAAATATAACATAATTTCCCTATAATTAAAGAATATCCAATGGCTAGGATTTAACCTAACAAAGATCTAATGACGTGATTTCAAAATTAACATCCACTATCCATCATTCATCCACTATCCTACATACCCTCCACATACCATCCCTATGGTCCATGCTTTGGCATAAGTCTGACATAATCCACATCATAATCCACTATTTTTCCTACATAATCCACTTTTTCTCCCCTCTAGAATCCATGTCATAATCCACTATCTGCCTAATCCATTTTCCTTCCATGTATCCCTTACCAACATCGATGAGGGCACTCGACATGGTCATGCGCGAGGACATCATTCTCTAATGGGACTATAACATTTTAGTGTAATGTAATGCATCCTTCAAACCTCAACCCTAAACACTATACCTTAAACCCTAATCCCTCCACCCTAAACCCTAATCCCTCAACCCTAAACGCTATCCCTAAAGCCTGAAGCCTCAACCCTTAAACCTTAAACCCTAAACCATATCCCTAAACACTATACCTTAAACTCTAATCCCTCAACACTAAACCCTAATCCCTCAACCCTAAACCCTAATCCCTTATTGCTAAACCTTAAACCCTATCCCTAAAGCCTCAACCCTCAACACTTGAACCTTAAATCCTAAACCCCATCCCTAAACCCTCAACCCTAAATAGTACTATGCCTTAAACCCTAATCCCTCAACTCTAAACCCTCAACCCTAAACCCTAAACCCCAAACCCTCAACCCTCAACACTATACCTTAAACCCTAATCCCTCAACCCTCAACCCTCAACCCTAATCTTAAAGCTAAACGTAAAGCTTCCACTCATTCTACCATCCCCAAGGGATCCAGAAATGCAAAATTAGATGCCTCTACTGATAAAGCCAAACATCCTAAGGGTCCTCATGCCTCAGGACATAAAAACAAAGAGTCAAAGAAAAATCAATCCAAAAAATTATCCAAGTCCATACCTCCACAAGCAAAGTCTAAAATCAAAATGGTATGGGTACCTAAGCAACAAGAAATCAAGTTAAATGAGGCATCTACCTCTAAAAAATCCCAACCATCTACTCCCATCTCAAATTCCCATTCCGCTCAAAAGTGTCAAAACATTCCATCCCACAAGCAAAACAAAAGTAATAAAACGCCTAAGTCTATGTAGGTTCCTAAAGCCCTTCATCATCCATCTCCTAAGAAAACATCTCCATTGCACCCTACACCACCTCCACATCAAAAGCTTCAACGTTTATCATGATGTGTGCAACCATTGTCATGGTTCCCTTCCATTCCACAATAAATCTACAATCATTCATCCACTATCCTACATACCCTCCACATACCATCCCCTATGGTCCATGCTTTGGCATAAGTCTGACATAATCCACATCATAATCCACTATTTTCCCTACATAATCCACTTTTCTCCCCTCTAGAATCCACGTCATAATCCACTATCTGCCTAATCCATTTGCCTTCCATGTATCCCTTATCAACATCGATGAGGGCACTCGACATGGTCCCTACGTGAGGACATCATTCTCTAATGGGTTTAGGGTTGAAGGATTAAGGTTTAGAGTTTAGGGATTAGGGTTTAAGGTATAGTGTTGAGGGTTGAGGGTTTAGGGATAGGGTTTAGGGTTGAGGGATTAGGTTTAGGGTTGACAGAATAGGGTTTAATGTTAAGAGTTGAGGGTTGAGGGTTGAGGGTTGAGGGTTTAGGGATAGGGTTGATGGTCAAGGGATTAGGGTTAAAGTAGAGTGTCGAGGGTACAGGGATTAAAGGATAAGGTTTTAGGGTTGAGGGATTAGGGTTTTAGGGTTTGAATGGAATAGGGTTTAATGTTGAGAGTTGAGGGTTGAGGGTTGAGGGTTTAGGGATAGGGTTGATGGTCAAGGGATTAGGGTTAAATTAGAGTGTCGCGGGTAGAGGGATTAGGGATAGGGTTTAGGGTTGAACATTTAAGGATTGAGGGTTGAGGCTTTAGGAATGAGGGTTAAGGGATTAGGGTTTAAGATATAGTGTCGAGTGACGAGGGTGTAGGGATAGGTTTTAGGGTTTAAGTTTTAAGGGTTAAGGCTACGGTTGAGGGATAGGAATTAGGGTTTAAGGTATAGTGTTGAGGTTGAGGGATTAGGGTTTAGGGTTGAATGATTAGGGTTTAATGTTGAGAGTTGAGGATTGAGGGTTTAGGGTTTAGGGATAGGGTTGATGGTCAAGGGATTAGGGTTAAAGTAGAGTGTCGAGGGTATAGAGATTAATGATAGGGTTTAGGGTTGAAGTTTAACGATTGAGGGTTGAGGCTTTTAGGGTTGAGGGTTAAGGCATTAGGGTTCAAGATATAGTGTCAAGGGTCG
Organism: Cunninghamia lanceolata; assembly: GCA_027924645.1. Lineage (NCBI taxonomy): Eukaryota > Viridiplantae > Streptophyta > Pinopsida > Cupressales > Cupressaceae > Cunninghamia > Cunninghamia lanceolata. The sequence continues at coordinate 2,622,200 of BSBN01001378.1, forward strand.
AGGTTTTTAGGGATAGGTTTTAGTGTTTAAGGTTTAAGGGTTAAGGGTTGAGGGATAGGGTTTAGGGTTTAGGGATAATGGATTAGGGTTTAAGGTATAGTGTCGAGGGTTGAGGGTTTAGGAATAGGGATAGCGTTTAGGGTTAGGGATGAGGGATTAGGGTTGAGGGTTGAGGGATTAGGGTTAAGGGTTGAGGGTCAAGGGATTAGGGTTTAGGGATAGGGTTTAGGTTTAGGGTCAAGAGATTAGGGTTTAAGGTATAGTGCTTAGGGTTTAGGGATAGGGTTTAGGGTTGAGGGATTAGGGTTTAGGGTTGACGGATTAGGGTTTGACGTCGAGGGTTGAGGGTTTAGGAATAGGGATAGCGTTTAGGGTTTAGGGATGAGGGATTAGGGTTGAGGGATTAGGGTTAAGGTTTGAGGGTCGAGGGATTAGGGTTTTTAGGGATAGGGTTTAGGGTTTAGGGTCAACAGATTAGGGTTTAAGGTATAGTGCTTAGGGTTTAGGGATAGGGTTTTAGGGTTGAGGGATGAGGGTTTAGGGTTGATGGATTAGGGTTTGACATTAAGGGTTGAGGGTTGAGGGTTTAGGGATAGGGTTGAGGGTCAAGGGATTAGGGTTAAAGTAGAGTGTTGAGGGTATAGGTATTAGGGATGGGATTTAGGGTTGAAGGTTTAAGGATTGAGGGTTGAGGTTTTAGGGCTAAGGGTTAAGGGATTAGGGTTTAAGATATAGTGTCGAGGATCGAGGTTTTAGGGATAGGTTTTAGGGTTTAAGGTGTAAGAGATAAGGGTTGAGGGATAGGGTTTAGGGTTGAGGGATAAGGGATTAGGGTTTAAGGTATAGTGTTGAGGGTTAAGGGTTTAGGAATAGGGATAGCCATTTAGGGTTTAGGGATGAGGGATTAGGTTTGAGGTTGAGGGATTAGGGTTGAGGGTTGAGGGTCAAGGGATTAGGGTTTATGGATACAATTTAGGGTTTAGGGTCGTAGGGATTTAGGTTTAAGGTATAGTGTTGAAGGGTTTAGGGTTGACAGATTAGGGTTTAGGGTTGACAGATTAGGGTTTGATGTTGAGGGTTGAGGGTTGAGGGTTTAGGGATAGGGTTGAGGGTCAAGGGATTAGTGTTAAAGTAGAGAGTCAAGGGTATAGGGATTAGGGGATAGGGTTTAGTGTTGAAGGTTTAAGGATTGAGGGTTGAGGCTTTAGAGCTGAGGGTTAAGGGAATTAGGGTTTAAGATATAGTGTTGAGGGTCAAGGTTTTAGGGATAGGTTTTAGGGTTTAAGGTTTAAGGGTTGAGGGTTGAGGAATAGGGTTGAGGGTTTAGGGATAAGGGATTAGGATTTAAGGTATAGTGTCGAGGGTTCAGGGTTTAGGAATAGGGATAAACATTTAGGGTTTAGGGATGAGGGATTGAGGATTGAGGGACTGAGGGTTGAGGGATTGTGGTTGAGGGTTGAGAGCCAAGGGATTAGGGTTTAGGGTCGAAAGATTAGGGTTTAATGTATAGTGCTTAGGGTTTAGGGGATAGGGTTTAGGGTTGAGGGATTAGGGTTCAGGGTTGATGGATTAGGGTTTGATGTCAAGGGGTTGAGGGTTTATGGATAATGGATTAGGGTTTAAGTTATAATGTCGAGGGTTGAGGTTTAGGAATAGGGATAACATTTAGGGTTTAGGGATGAGGGATTAGGGTTGAGGGTTGAGGGATTAGGGTTGAGGGTTGAGGGTTGAGAGGTTAGGGTTTTTAGGGATAGGGTTTAGGGTCGAGAGATTAGAGTTTAAGGTATAGTGCTTAGGGTTTAGGGGTAGGGTTTAGGGTTGAGGGATTAGGGTTTAGGGTTGATGGATTAGGGTTTGACGTTGAGGGTTGAGGGTCAACGGATTAGGGTTAAAGTAGAGTGTTGAGGGTATAGGGATTAGGGATAGGGTTTAGGGTTGAAGGTTTAAGGATTGAGGGTTAAGGCTTTAGGGCTGAGGGTTAAGGGATTAGGGTTTAAGATATAGTGTCGAGGGTTGAGGTTTTAGGGATAGGTTTTAGGGTTTAAGGTGTAAGAGATAAGGGGTTGAGGGATAGGGTTTAGGGTTTAGGGATAAGGGATTAGGGTTTAAGGTATAGTGTTGAGGGTTGAGGGTTTAGGAATAGGGATAGCATTTAGGTTTAGGGATGAGGGATTAGGTTTGAGGGTTATAGAAATTAGGGTTGAGGGTTGAGGGTTGAGGGATTAGGGTTTAGGGTTTAGGGGTAGGGTTGAGGTCAAGGGATTAGAGTTAAAGTAGAGTGTCAAGGGTATAGGGATTAGGGATAGGGTTTAGTGTTGAAGGTTTAATGATTAAGGTTAAGTCTTTAGGGCTGAGGGTTAATGGATTAGGGTCTAAGATATAGTGTCGAGGGTCGAGGTTTTAGGGATAGGTTTTAGGATTTAAGGTTTAAGGGTGAGGGTTGAGGGATAGGGTTTAGGGGATAAGGGATTAGGGTTTAAGGTATAGTGTTCAGGGTTCAGGGTTTAGGAATATGGATAGCATTTAGGGTTAAGGGTTGAGGGATTAGGTTGAGGGTTGAGGGTCAAGGGATTAGGGTTTAGGGTTTAGGGTTGAGGGATTAGGGTTTAAGGTATAGTATCTGCCTAATCCATTTACCTTCCATGTATCCCTTACCAACATCGATGAGGGCATTCGACATGGTCCATGTGCGAGGGGACATCATTCTCTAGTGGGACTATAACCTTTCAGTGCAATGTAATGCATACTTCAACCTCAACCCTAAACACTATACCTTAAACCCTAATCCCCTCCACCCTAAACCCTAATCCCTCAACCCTAAACACTATCCCTAAAGCCTAAAGCCTCAACCCTTAAACCTTAAACCCTAAACCCTATCCCTAAACCCTCAACCCTAAACACTATACCTTAAACCCTAATCCCTCAACCCTAAACCCTAAACCCTAATCCCTTATCACTAAACCTTAAACCCTAATCCCTTATGTAATCTTGATAACAATAGGAATGACTATTATTCGTCAGAAGGACACTCGACGATGACTAAAGGATTTCTAATAATTTAGATTACCCTGATATTGGGTAAACATCATATTGTTCTCCCTGAAACGTTAAGTAAGACAAAAGGCACCTATGCAATATCGGTGAGATTACTAAATGTCTTCCTGATTGAATAAGAGACTAAAGGGACACTATGTATCAAAAATACATTCAGTGAGTCTTGGCAATCAGTTATGAATATATAAACAAAGATGACACCAAATGAAGCACACAGATCAGCCTGAAACTAGGATAGTCCCACCGATGCAATCTAACATTTCAAAATTCAATAAATTAGTTGCATTCCATTTCTAGTGATGGACATTAATGGCCGCGTGAATGAACATTATATGAATAATTTTGATTGAAAAGGGATTGAACTTGTTAGAACCAAAAACAAATTTACATCTCTCACCAACCTCTTCACACCTATCCTCTGTATACCATGAAATTGGCCACATTATAAATTTTGTGATTAAAACAATTTATGAAATTTGTGTGACAAGATCCATATTAACTCCTATTGCTAAAAACATGTGTGAAAAAATCCTATCAGAACATTTACATTTATGAACAAATCCTCATAATATCTTTCCTAAGTGTATCAGCCTAGCAACACTTCATTGTTGGAAACCCTATTTATAGCTCCACCGACAGCCCTATGAAAAACAATTTACAGTGTTATCTGTCTAAAAATACCCTGTTGGGCTAACCTTTGAAGTCCTTACCCCAATAGACCGATATAGCCAACTACAGTGAGCTCATTGTTGCAACACATAGTCATCGGTGGGATAGGTATTCACATTCCCCCTATGACCCGATATAACTGTGGGTTGTCCAAAATTAGACATAATCGGTCGAACATGCCCTCATCGTTGGAGTTCCCATCATACTCCCACCCGATAGTCCTATAAACATAACTCATAGCCATATCGAGTTAACAATATCCTATCATCCTAACTCTTGAGAGTCCCTCACTTATAGACCAATAAAATCAATAGAAGCTAGCACATCATTGTGACTCATAAACATCGGCGGAACAAATGTTTATGTTCCCCCGATAACCTAATATGACCATAAGTTAACCAAAGGTGCAATATTGTTAGCCCTCATCATTGGAGTTCCCATCATACTCCCACCGATAGTCTTATAAACATAACTCGTAGCCATATCAGGCTAACAATATCCTATCGGCCTAACTCTTGAGAGTCCCTCACCGATAGACCAATAAAATCAACAAAAGATAGCACATCGTTGTGACTCATAAACATCAGCAAAACAAATGTTCTTGTTCCCTTGATAATCCAATATGACCATAAGTTAACCAAAGGTGCAATATCACCCAAGCTAAGGTACATCAGGGTAACGTTACCTGGCATCCCACCGATACACTGACACAAAGAGTTCATCGATGAAGGAAGCTGACATCGGTGAAACATAAATAACAGTCTCAACGATGCAATGATAATAATTATTGTGACATCCCAAGGCATTGTTCAGATATTCAAAATAAATGACCTCCTATGACATGAATAAAAGCGCGTTGCACCACAGTTTTGATCACAGGAATAAAACTTGAACAAATTGAAAAAGGGGTTGAAGGAGAAGGGGACTAAAACTCTCACATAATAAAGCAAAGAAAAACTAGTGGGAAAGCAAAATTCAAGTAAGTACACTGATCCAAGCTGAGAAATTATGTCTCTTAAAGGTTTGAATTCAAGCAATGGGAGATAGTGCAGAAAAACCTAAAAATAAGAAACTAAAAACTGAAAAGAGACCATTAAACCAAGACTTGATAGATCAGTGTCATGGGTCAGGACCAAGACCAAAAAGAAGTGTACAGATGAACCCCTCACATGATCGATTGTTAGACAATCACAAGGACTTGGGAGATGTATGGACTCCACTATGAGGGTACGAACTTTTCTTATACCACTACATAAAACAATATAGGATTTTACCAGTATGTAACCTGTGGAGGCTGAACCTAGGGAGATTAGTTGTGCCAGAGGTGTTTCTCAATGTGGAATTAATGAAATACCTTACCAGTAAATATGATCCAAAAATGAGAACTATTTGAACACACAGTGGTGATAATTTACTGGTTATTTCAAAAGATCTCATTTCCAATGTATTTCAATTAGAGTGTGGTTTTGATTTACCATTCACAATCAGAGATCTATTTCTAGAGTATTTTCATATGGATACTAGCTATAAAAGGTGGAAGTTGGCCTTGCATAGGCCTAAGGACAAATATGGACAATTAAGGAAATTCTCTAGTAATGAGAATCCTCCATTTCATGAAGATCTGTTTGAAGAGTATTTTCGATACACCTATTATGCAGCTGGTAAAGTCTTGGGAGTAGAGGTCCCACCTCTAATGTCAATTGCACCAATGGTTTTAGTCGCAGATGTACAGACTAAGTGGGCCAAGCCTTTTGATTATGCTAGCTTTGTGGCTAATGCCCTAAATCAAGGGCTTAAAAAAATAAAAAATAACAGTGATAGCATCAACTTCAAACACTATTCCTTATTAAGGCATTTACTTTTGTATGAGACATGATAGAGGATTTTGGAGCAGTGAACTAAGGATAAGGGATTCTTTTGATAATGGGGATCCTAAACCTATACAGATGTGGACTTTTCTATGGGATAGAGGATTTGGTAGATCTCACTACCTCTACTTTGAAGAGTTTCTTGTAAAACCTTTAATGGAGTTACTGGGATATCCCCGGGATTATAACCTATCCCCAAAGATGCAGAGATTTCTAAGACCCAAAGAAAATGACCCTAAAAGTAAAGTGGACCATAAATGGGGAGATTGGTATGCTTTCCATGACTACACAGTGATTAGAGTTTATGGATTTGAGGGCACCCCACATTTTCTGCCATGAATAGTTCTTGATCGGATTGCCTATCTAGAGATTGTGAGGCAATTAGCAAAATATGATGCCATACACCTCAAGAAGCATAACAAACAGTCAATCATGCCCAGCACTCTATGTTTTAGAGATTTCACAGTGGTCACAAATGAAGGGTATGAAGAAATTAATACTAAATTGGCACAGTTCAATCTTCCTATAGGTAATGAAAGACAAAATTTTGATTCAGAGGGTTTTATTCATAAATCAAAGATTTCACAAGGGCTCTCAGGATATGAACATTTATTTTCAAAGGAATATGTGATTAGAAACCGTGATGAGGCCTCTACTATCAACATAATGGGTACATTCAACAAAGTGATACTTGCTGATGAATGGAAAAGAAAACATGTCCAATCTTATTCAAAAATGTTTTGTGAAATACAAGATCCACTGGCAAGGATTGAACAATTGATTGCTCATGCAAATGAAATCATAAAAGATGTGCCCCCAATTGTTTTTGATACAACTTATACAATCTATTCAGGAACACAAGCTGAAGAGATAGAGCCTCTGGGCTACGAAACCTCACAGCCTACCCCTGAAGTATGTTTTTCTATAGATACTGACATAAGTGAAGAAGGGGAAAGTGATGAAGAAAGTGAACAAATGAAGCCAATAAATGCTCCTAAAATATCACAATATGAGTATCCTCTTGAATTGAATGATGTAAATTTTGAGACATCAGATGAATTATCTGATGACATTAGAATCTTGGTTGTACAGAAATTTATTTCTAATGATGATTTTATTAAAACTCCTGAATTTAAGTCATTTGTCTATGGGTACAAAGGAAAAAAGGTGAGAGAAAAAATGCAAGATTTCACTTATGAACAAGAGGTTACTGCTTTGGATGAATTAAAAAGGGAATTTGATAAAGAGATGGATTCTATCACTCCCGAAAGAGGAAGGGAGTTACTTCAAGAAGCCAAAGTATTGCTCTTGTCAGGGTGGGATATGAGTTCAGCAATTGTGTTTGATAGCTTCAAGAAGAGAGAAGATAAAATAATGAATTTGATTGAAGAAGCCACTGATAAGATATACTCAAGATCAGGGTATAATGCAGATGAAGCCACTCTACTCATTTGGTCACTTCACCCAAAGGATAAGAGACCAGCAATTGCTAATAATTGAAATCAAATGTTCGGTCATCTCTTAGTCAAAAGGGTAGGGGATACTGACCCCATGGAAACAACAGAGCTCAACATTAATGTGGCAAAGTTCAATAAGGCACAAGTTGAAAATTTGCTTAAAGAAAATGATAAACTAAAGAAGAAGTTGTTATATCAAAAGGAAAGATCCTCTTCCTCTTCTTTATCACAATTCTATCCTCTAGACCTTGAGAAAGATAAGAAAGTGTTGGATGCACTTACTGATGCATCTTATTGGAAAAATTGCCATCTGAAATCCCAAGGGAAATGTAAAGAGCTGGAGAAGGAAGTAAAAACTAACAAATATGATATGGCATCTAAATTAATCAGGGAAAGAATCAATAAAATGATGAGCTATACTGATACCTATTGGAAATTGTTTAAGCTGACACGCTCAGCAATGGCAGAAAATAAAAGATTATAGGGGAGGATGACTGAAAAGAAAGAAGGCCTTTTGGGCAAAGGGATCTTGGCGGGACAAACATTATAGGTATATAATGATTTGATAGAGTCAAAGAAGAGCTTGATTATTTTAATCTTGCTCCACCACTTCATGATAATTCTGGTAATCTTCAAAAATGTGATGATTAGAAGGAAGAATTGGCCATGGTTCTGACTAATGCATTATAGGAGATCAACGATGAAGAGATAGTCTTGAAAAATACTCATAAGCAGTTGGAAAAAATGATGCGAATGGAGTATGATATGACGGAAGTGATTATCAATGTGAATACCTATGCAGAACAGGACTACATCCATCATCTATTTGCAATAAATCTATTTATCAATCAAATCATGAACGTGCCAGATATGACAGGATAGTCATCGGATGGAGGAGCTCAGCCAATAGTATGATGGGCATCATATCAAAAAATAGAAGCTTTGCACGGGCCTTAGATGGTCACGGGCCTCTATTTAGAGATTAGCAGATTGGTGCATCCATTTAATGAAATGTTTTTCTTTTCAGTTATAATTAGTTATCAAAAGTCGTGTCTTTTTGTAATGGGTCTGTATCTTGTTGCCTCTCGCATATAAGAGAGACCAAGACCCAAGAGAAAAAAAGAGGGTAGTAGTTCTTTCTAAAGCATTTTAGGGGACTTAGTAAGAAGATAGATTGCACCCATCCCACTCATCGACTTTCATGTTCCAAAAACTTTGCAATTAATATATATATTATGAAGCAGTATTATGGAGAATATTGTACTTAAATGGTAACCTTTTTTTAGTGTTCAATTATTGTGTTAATTTTCATGTTTATATGTTGCTGTAATGTCTCCAAAGTGATTGAAAAAAGATACAAATGATTTGATGATGATGATGATGCTTGTAATTTGGATGATGTGGATGCTTGTAATTTGCTCATACTATATAATGAAAACTTTTTTCTTACAATTTTACAAATGAGAAGAAATCTATCAAATTCTGCCAATGCAAGAATAATGAGCTTACCAGTGAAAGTGATCACCATTCTTTAACAAATTAGGTCACCTACTTCTTCCCTTTTCAAATGTTGTTAAAGGAAGAGATGTCGTTAAACATGTCATCAGGCATTGAAAATTGATGTAGTATTTTCCTCTGTTCAATGCATGGACCTCAAAGTCCTATGTCTAAACAGTCACCATGTATGGTGAATGGATCTTCAAATAATCATATACATTTCACTATAATAGCTAAGTGGGTATGCGAAAACCTACATCGTTTCACCGTGTTTGGTAATTGAGTACTCAAGGATTCAAACTATCTAGCTATGATTTTTTAATTGTGAATGCAAAAACTCAAATCAATTCACTGTACCTACAAATTGGTTATACAAGGATTCAAATCAGTTCACTGTATTTGCCAATGGGAATGCAAGGATACAAATCATTTACATATAACAACTAGGAGGTCTACACAATTGAGGGCTGATGTAGAAAGGTTAGAGGATAAATGAAAACATATAGGAAATTTATATAATCTATCAGGACACATTTGTTGTTCATGTGTGGTTATCTTGATTGGTTCCTTTTAACCTCTTGGTGCACAACCGTTATGTGACTATTGTCATTATTGTGTATTACATGATCCAGAGGAGGCCATGGAGAGAGGACGTGGATGGCGTAGAACTACTAAATCGCAAAGAGGAAAGTAGGTGGAAATAGCTATGACAAGGGAATCTATAGATACAATAGAGGTAAGAAGAGAAAGCAACCTCAACCAAAGGAGGAGGGTTTTTATGAATTCACAAATGCTACAACATAGAGGATTAAATGTGATTCTATGATCGAGGGAAAAGTTTGAAAATTAGGATGGCCAAAACATGATATCAATATGTCAAATATATGGCTAAAGTGAGGTTTTGTGTTGGATAGCATGTTCGTTTAAATGATATAATTGGTGTCCTAAATATTATTTACTATGTTGTGAATTATAGGGGCCAGACGAGGTCATGGCAATAGATCGTGTCATATCAAATGAAGACACAATGGATGAAGCGGGAAATCAGGTACTCAAATACAATTTCCTTAGGAAAAAATGATCTGATTGCATTTTGTGATACGTCCATCTTTTTTCACAGTATTATTGAAATTTATAATGTATTATCCAATCTTGACATAAATTAATGCATGTTGTTGATTATTTTAGATGGAGATTGGAGCAAATGCAGAGCCTGAGCATTCAACTAGAAAATAAAAAATATATGTACGTGGATGTGGACCTAAAACTGTTAAATCACATAGACGATAGTGGGTGGAAGAGGATATTACAATGGATCCTGCAGACACAACAAATGATTGCACTAAACAAGAGGTTGGTTAGGACTATAGTACATGGGATGAATACTTTGAGAAAATTGTTGTTTGTGGATGTTATGTATGTCGTGGAAAGAAACAATTCAAACGAGTGATTGTACAAAGACATTACATATATGATGAGCTTCTAGTTGGTAGTATGCCTCCTACAATCGATTTAAATCCAATAGGAATTGTGGTAAGGAATTTTCCAATTTGATATAAATAACATGTACACTTCGTTTAAACATTGCTTTATATTATTTAAATAACTAATTTTTTTCATAATGGATACTTGCAGGATAAAGTTCTTGGTTTAAAGTTTCCTAGATCATTGACTTCTAGCCTAGAGGGCAGTGATCATTCATCAGATGATACATCTAAAAAGAATATGTGCCAATATACTAGCTCCGAAGACGAGGAATTGATGAAAACAAGTAACAGAACAAGAACTGGTTTAAAGATGCATAATTTGCATAAAGACAAGGGGAAGGTGGACTACATACCCTATGAGAATGAATGTGATGGAGATGATGACCTACCCCTAAGTTTGAGATCAATTTACAAAGAGACATTTGATCATCGACTATATTGTGCTTGACCTAGTGATCAACAACTACCTAGAGTGTACAAGGTGTTTCAATTTTGGGGATACAACTACATGATATGACCCTCCAATATTCATGGAGCGAATCTAGGCCTCTTTGTCATCCAAAATGTACATGTGGGATCTAAACATAGAAACAATTCAGAACAAACCACTAGGAGATTAATGCCATATTATGGTCTATCATATTACAGTGGTGAATGGGGAAGGCTTACAGAATATAAGCCTAGCATGTCAGTATATGGTCTAAATTTGAATATGTATACACATCGTCTCCAATTGGAAAGTGGAAAATAAATGAATAGAGGTCATCTTATGTATACAGATGGACGTACATACACACAAAAATATTGCAGGATTTATAAATAGTAGTAAGGGAAGGGACCCTACTGTAAGACCGAATTGTCAATTTGTTGAGGTTATAAATAATAAAGATGGAGATATGGAAAGAGAGGTTGATAGATTGATAATGGTTGAGGCTATTATGGACCTTACCATTGGGGATGAGTTATTGATTGATTACCCCTTCTTAAAATGCACTCCTGCACGAAAGAAAAGGGAAGAACAAGGTCTCCCTAAGGATGTTCTTAAGGGCAGAAAACCAAAGAATAATAAATGAGTGTGGACTGATGTTTTATAAACTATGTTGTCAAAATTGTGTTTTCTTTAAATTATTGTATAAAAAAGGTAGTCTATGAAATAATGTTCTATTATTCAATTGATGTATATATGTTCATACAATTTATATTTTTATTTTTTAAGCCATATTTGATTATATTTCTTTGAAATTGATATATTTTGAATTTAGTGCAATTGTTGCCAAACATTAAATAATACTTGTGTTTGTTGATAGGTAGAAGATGTTGATGAAACACGTACTAATACCCAAGATCCAACTGGGTTATTAAGGATTGGATGGGATGATCCAAACCATCCTTTAAACCATACCAAGCAGAAAAGAGCAACATTGAAGAGAATACTAGCAGCTGAGAAATTTGAACTGCTGATGAGATCCGCATACACTGATGACATGCCATCTAGCCTTAATGATGATGATCATGATAGTGAAAATGCAGTGCATGCAGAAGGATTGAATGAAATGCTTACAAGTTTTTTTGGGGATGGAAACAATGATGACAATAATGATCATATGGTTGACAGTAATGATGATAGCAGGGGTAATTAACACCAACGTAATGTTGATGATAACAACCTGAAAGACTCCATCAAGAAAGTAACAAAGACACTTGTGTTCAAATCAGGTACAAGTAGAACTTCAAAACTGGCATGCACATTAATATTATTAGAAATTAGGTCACTATTTGGTTGGTCAGACAAAGGATTCACTACCCTACTAAAGTGAGATGAAATCCATTTCTTACTTTGCATTGTCAATTGGTGTACATAATTCGTAAACATTCATCTTTGTTTATATTTCTTTAAGGGGAATTTAAAACCATATATTGTATATAAACAATCCTAGTATGGATTGACATATGAAACATGTTCATCATAAGTTAAACATTCAATTGATTTAATCTCTAACAATCTTACAGGGCACTAAAAACTAAAATATTCCCTGAAGAGAATGTGTTGCCATCAACTTGCAAAGAGGCACGTCTGTTGTTGGTTGAGTTGGGGATTGGATATAAGCAAATTCATTCATGTAAAAATGATTGCATTTCATACAGAGATGAATATGAAAACAAGGTAGAATGTCCCATATGTAAAAAGAAGAGATATCATGCAGATGTACAAGGTCCTACAGTTCCAAAGAAGGTTTTACGTCACATGCCAATTATACTTCAATGAATGTTTCGTTGCAAGTCACTTGCACAATTGATGGACTGGCATGCAAAGAACAAGAGTAAAGATGGATTCATACGAATTTCGGTCGACTCCAAAGCAATGAATCACAGAGGAAAAATAGCCAAGAAAATTCAAAGATGAACCCCGTAGTATAAGGTTTGGTCTTGAAATTGATGGAGTGTGCCCATTCTCTTTCATAAGATCAAATTATAGTGTTTGGCCAGTCGGATTGATAGTATACAATATTCCCCCATGGATGAATGTTAGAAAGGAGCACCTTATGCTGACTCTCATTGTTCCAGAAAAACATCAAGTTAAAAACATGGATGTTTATCTTGTGCCTTTTATTGATGAGATGCAACTGCTATGGAAAGGCATAAGAATGTATGATGTATCACGTCCCCCATCAAATAGGTCCTTCATGTTGTATGGTGTGCTATGTTTTACTATTCATGATTTCCCAGGACTTGGTGTTTGTTCTGGTAAGATAAAATATTTACGTATTTACACTCATAATTTATTTCCATCCCAACTTTCATACTTAGTTTTATACTTTTTTTTTATATTATTAACATTACTTATTGAATTGCAGGGCTTCAAACAAAAGGGATATTTGCATGTCCAAGATGTGCAGAACAATTTCAAGGGTGATATTCTAAAGATCTACATAAATTTATTTACGCAAACAACATGGTTTTTCTACCACTAGATCATAAGTTTAGAAATTGCCTGAAGAATCAATTTGATGGAAAAGTTGAAAATAGAGGCTCTCCCATGATTATAGGTCCAGGTGATTGGCTTAAGAAGTATGAAGATGCTGAATTGAAAGCTTAGGAGGACTTTTTTTATCGGGCTGATTCAATTGAAGAACCAGAACAAGTTGTAGTTAATATGCCAGAAGGAATGAAAAGGAAATCCATATTTTATGAGCTCCCTTACTGGAAGGATCTATTAATATCTCACCTATTAGATCCTATGCAGATCTTCAAAAATGTCCCAGATTCTATATTTTGACATATATCAGGCAAAGAGAACGACACCTTGTCTTCAAGGAGAGATATTTCTCTTTCACGTACCAAAATTGATAGAAAACATTTGTGGCCAAACAGGGAAAATGAAACATATGCAGAAGCTCCATGGATTTTGAAAACAAAAGAGCTCAACCAACTAAAAATGGTCATCTGTTCAATAAAGACACCTACTGGCTATGGGTCGTCATTGGCTAAAGCTTTTACAGTTGATGGACATATCACAGGATTTAAAACACGTGATTTTCATAATTTTATGAAGGTATTATATATCATCATTTAACATTTACTGGTAACATTGATTAAGTACTAAATATATTTTGATATTTTGTTGTGTGAGGAAAAATTACTAATGGGTATGTGCAGGATCATCGCGGGCCAAACAGTGGCAATAGGAAAAAAATCGAGTTTTTACTTAGCCAAATTCGCGACTTGGCAAAGTTTGACTTTGAAACGGATATCTGTTTTGGTTTGGTATCCAAACCAAAATGGATATCCGTTTTCTTTTTTCTCTATTGTTTTCATTGTTTTTTATTTTATTATTTTAGCATTTTTAGCATTTTACTATTTAGGCATTTTAGCTATAAAATACAATCTAAATTTTAGAAAGACTGTATCATATGAAAGGGGCAACCTTGTCATCTTTTGGAATGCATGATTTCTGTTAGTTCCATCCATTTTGGCATCATTTATTCTTGTGATTGAGAGTTCTCTCCACCCTTGATTGAACCATTACTTCCCTTAACTAATTCTCCTATCCTCTTGACTCTCAATCAATTCTTTAGTCCACTCCCAATAAGTCTTCTATAATCTCTCAATCAATTATTTAGTCCACTCCCAATTAGTCTTCTATAATCTCTCAATCAATTCTTTAGTCCACTCCCAACCAACCCCACCATTCATGTTGCTTCTTCTACTATTAATACATCTCTCGCCATCATTTTTAGGGGAGACTATCCATTTCTTCCATTTATGTCAAATTCTTGTTAATATCTCTTATTCCATTTTCCATTGATCCCAACACATCATGGATAGTGAGTCACCTCAAAAGAGTTAAGCCATATTTTCATTACAACCCCCACAATAATTATTATACTTTTATAGTCCTAACTTTGTGAGCCTTTTCCATTTCAATTTTAAGGATTTGAAGGTTCTTACACTCTCCATAAAATCTCCAAGTTCTCAAGGCATCCTTATTCTTCCCATTGTCATCAAGAGGATGTTCTAATTTCTACAAAGGAGGATACCAAAATGTTGGATCCTTGAGGACAAAAGCTAGCACGGGTGCCATAAAAAGATTCCTTGAAGCTTCACATGTTTTTTACATTATTTTAAAAAGATTTCAGTAGTAATTAGAAAACTTAAATTTGCCTAAGAAAAGTAACAATTTGTTGCCTCTTGCCTCTTCTTGGTTATTTTAAAAAGCAACAAGGTGAAGTGACACATCCTTATGACCAGCATCAAGAAGAACAACAGGAAGTGTATTTGGATCTTGGAAAAGATCAGGAAACAGAGGAATATCCAGTTGATGAGAATAAAGAGCAAGATAAAGAACAACCGGATGACTGAGATAAAGAGCTCGATGTGGAACATTATATGACATAGAACCAACAAGATGAACATCAAGTTGAACAATGAAAAAGTGGTATTAGTTGCACCTATATAGAGAAGTGGTTTAGAGGTTGGTTAGGGGAATTATTTAGGGTTTAGAGGTTTAGGGTTGCTCGGGTTTAGGGGTTTAGGGTTTACAGTTTAAAGAGAGATAGAGAGAGGGGACTAAAAGAGTTTGGGAGAGATAGAGGAGACAGAGGGGAGAGATAGGGAGATAGAGAGTGAGAGGCATGTCCAAAGACATAGAGAGAGAGATTGAGAGGTAGAGGGATGTTAGAGATAGGGAGATAGAGGTTTAGGGTTGCTTGGGTTTAGGGGCATTATTTAGGGTTTAGGGTTTAGGGTCTTGGGGTTAGGGGTTAAGGTTTAGAGGTCTAGGGTTTAGGGTTTAGAGAGAGATTAAGGACCAATAGGGAGATATAGAGGAGTCCGAGGGGAGAGATAGGGAGATAAAGAGTGAGGGACATGGCAAGAGACATAGCGAGAGAGATTGAGAGGTAGAGGGACAAAGGTGATAGGGAGATAGGGGAGAGATAGGGAGATAGTGGTTTATGGTTACTTGGGTTTAGGGTTTAGGGGTTTGGGGTTTAGGGTTTCTCAGGTTTAGGGGTTAGGGTTTAGGGGCATTATAATTTAGGGTTTAGGATTTATTGTTTAGGGGTTAGGGGTTAGGTTTAGAGGTTTAGGGTTTTGGATTTAGGGTTTATAGAGAGAGAGGAATGATAGGGAGATATAGAGGAGTCTGAGGGGAGAGATAGGGAGAAAAAGAGTGAGGGACATGGCCAGAGACATAGGGAGAGAGATTGAGAGGTAGAGGGATAAAGGTGGTAGGGAAATAGGGGAGAGATGGGGAGATAGTGGTTTAGGGTTACTTGGGTTTAGGGTTTAGGGGTTTAGGGTTACTCAAGTTAGAGGTTAGGGGTTAGGGTTTAGGGTTATTATTTAGGGATTAGGATTTAAATTGTTTAGGGGTTAGGGGTTACGTTTAGAGGTTTAGGGCTTTGGATTTAGGGTTTATAGAGAGAGGAATGATAGGGAGATAGAGAGAGGAGATCGAGGAGAGAGATAAGGAGATAGAGAGTGAGGCACATGGCCAGGGACATAGGGAGAGAGATCAAGAGAGGTAAAGGGATGATAGAGATAGGGAGATAGGGGAGTGATAGGGAGATATAGGTTTAGAGTTGATTGGATTTAGGGTGTATCTGGGTTTAGGGTTTCTCAGTTTTGTAGATAGCTAGATAGAAAGAGAGAGAAGACAGATAGGGAGAGATGGAGGTGACAAAGGGGAGAGATAAGGAGATAGAGAGTGAGCGAGATGTCCAGAGAAATAGGGAGAAGGATTGAGAGGTAGAGGTCGATGATAGAGATAGGGAGATAAGGGAGAGATAGGAGATAGGGTTTAGGGTTGCTCGCGTTTAGGGTTTAGGGTTTAGGGGTTAGGGGTTAAGGTTTAGGGGCATTATTTAGAGTTTAGGGTTTATGGTTTAGGGGTTAAGGTTTAGAGGTTTAGGGTTTAGTGTTTTGAGTGAGAGGACCAATAGGGAGATATAGAGTGAGGGACATGGCCAAAGCATAGGGAGAGAGATTGAGAGGTAGAGAATTGATAGTGATGGGGAGATAGTGAGATAGGGAGATAGAGAGATAAAGGTTTAGGGTTTCTTGGGTTTAGTGTTTAGGATTTAGGGGTTTATGGTTTCTCAAGTTTAGGGTTTAGGGGTTAGGGGTTAGGGGTTAGGGTTTAGGGGTTAGGTTTAATCATGTGTTAATATAGGTTGTGGAGTGAGAAATGGGTGGTATGGGAGATCGGAAGACTAGTTTAAAGTTGGGCCGATGGATATATGTCACAGTGAAAGGTTCAAAGGCTTGTCAAAAGTGGAGTGATCGGAGCATCGGTATAAGAATTTTTGAGTTGGCCAATAGTGTTTATCTTGCCGATAGGAAGAATGTATATGATTTGATGTTATTTGGGACTTTGAGAAGGTTTCTTAAAGCTGATTAAGCTTTAATCTATTTGAACTACAGGTTTTGATGGGTATTTCACAGTGTTTTGAGAGCTTCCACTGTGTGCTCTGCATCAGACCAATAGGAAGATATAGAGGAGTCCGAGGGGAGAGATAGGGAGATAAAGAGTGAGGGACATGGCAAGAGACATAGAGAGAGATTGAGAGGTAGAGGGACAAAGGTGATAGGGAGATAGGGGAGAGATAGGGAGATAGTGGTTTATGGTTACTTGGGTTTAGGGTTTAGGGGTTTGGGGTTTATGGTTTAGGGGATTAGGGTTTCTCAGGTTTAGGGGTCAGGGGTTAGGGTTTAGGGGCATTATTTAGGGTTTAGGATTTAAATTCTTTAGGGGTTAGGTTTAGAGGTTTAGTGTTTTGGATTTAGGGTTTATAGAGTGAGAGGAATGATAGGTAGATATTAGAGAGAGGAGACCGAGGAGAGAGATAAGGAGATAGAGAGTGAGGCACATGGCCAGGGACATAGGGAGAGAGATCAAGAGAGGTAGAGGGATGATAGAGATAGGGAGATAGGGGAGAGATAGGGAGATATAGGTTTAGAGTTGATTGGATTTAGGGTGTACCTGGGTTTAGGGTTTCTCAATTTTGGAGATAGCTAGATAGAAAGAGAGAGGAGACAGATAGGGAGAGATAGAGGTGACAAAGGGGAGAGATAAGGAGATAGAGAGTGAGCGAAAGAGATTAAGAGGTAGAGGGACAAAGGTGATAGGGAGATAGGGGAGAGATAGGGAGATAGTGGTTTATGGTTACTTGGGTTTAGGGTTTAGGGGTTTGGGGTTTAGGTTTTCTCAGGTTTAGGGGTTAGGGGTTAGGGTTTAGGGGCATTATAATTTAGGGTTTAGGATTTATTGTTTAGGGGTTAGGGGTTAGGTTTAGAGGTTTAGGGTTTTGGATTTAGGGTTTATAGAGAGAGGAATGATAGGGAGATATAGAGGAGTCTGAGGGGAGGGATAGGGAGATAGAGAGTGAGGGACATGGCTAGAGACATAGGGAGAGAGATTGAGAGGTAGAGGGACACAGGTGGTAGGGAGATAGGGGAGAGATAGGCAGATAGTGGTTTAGGGTTACTTGGGTTTAGGGTTTAGGGGTTTGGGGTTTAAGGTTTAGGGGTTTAGGCTTTCTCAGGTTTAGGGGTCAGGGGTTAGGGTTTAGGGGCATTATTTAGGGTTTAGGATTTAAATTGTTTAGGGGTTAGGGGTTAGGTTTAGAGGTTTAGGGTTTTGGATTTAGGGTTTATAGAGAGAGGAATTATAGGGAGATAGAGAGAGGAGATGGAGGAGAGAGATAAGGAGATAGAGAGTGAGGCACATGGCCAGGGACAAGGGAGAGAGATCAAGAGAGGTAGAGGGATGATAGAGATAGGGAGATAGGGGAGAGATAGGGAGATATAGGTTTAGAGTTGATTGGATTTAGGGTGTACCTGGGTTTAGGGTTTCTCAGTTTTGGAGATAGCTAGATAGAAAGAGAGAGGAGATAGATAGGGAGAGATAGAGGTGACAAAGGGGAGAGATATGGAGATAGAGAGTGAGAGAGAGAGATTGAGAGGTAGAGGGACAAAGGTGATAGGGAGATAGGGGAGAGATAGGGAGATAGTGGTTTATGGTTACTTGGGTTTAGGGTTTAGGGGTTTGGGGTTTAGGGTTTCTCAGGTTTAGGGGTTAGGGGTTAGGGTTTAGGGGCATTATAATTTAGGGTTTAGGATTTATTGTTTAGGGGTTAGGGGTTAGGTTTAGAGGTTTAGGGTTTTGGATTTAGGGTTTAGATAGAAAGAGAGAGGAGACAGATAGGGAGAGATAGATGTGACAAAGGGGAGAGATAGGGAGATAGAGAGTGAGCAATATGTCTAGAGAAATAGGGAGAAGGATTGAGAGGTAGAAGGATGATAGAGATAGGGAGATAAGGGAGAGATAGGAGATAGAGTTTAGGGTTGCTCATGTTTAGGGTTTAGGGGTTAAGGTTTAGAGGTTTAGGGTTTAGTGGTTAGAGAGAGAGGACCAATAGGGAGATATAGAGTGAGGGACATGGCTAAAGCATAGGGAGAGAGATTGAGAGGTAGAGGAATGATAGTGATGGGGAGATAGTGAGATAGGGAGATAGAGCTTGATAGAGGTTTAGGGTTTCTTGGGTTTAGTGTTTAGGATTTAGGGGTTTATGGTTTCTCAAGTTTAGGGTTTAGGAGTTAGGAAATAGGGGTTAGGGGTTAGGGGTTAGGTTTAATCATGCATCCTAGTCATTCCCCTATCATTCCTATATATCCTATCTCTCCCCTCTATCTTTCCCTCTCCCTTATTGACGAAGCAAATGGAAACAAGAAAACTAGGACTCCCTTTCTCAGGTTTAGGGTTTAGGGCTTAGGGGAATTATTTAGGGTTTATGGTTTAGGGGTTAGGGTTTAGTATTTGGAAGATTTATTTAGGGTTACTTGGGTTTAGGGTTTAGGGGCATTATTTAGGGTTTATGGTTGCATGTCAAAAGTAGTCTCTCTCTCTCTCTCTAAATCTGTAAACCCTGAATAATGGCCCTAATCCCTAACCCCTAACCCGCATCTACCTCTCTCCTATATCTACCTCTCTCCTGTATCTACCTCTCTCCTGTCTCTACTCAAAAGTGCCTTTAAAATACTATGAGATACCTTAGTATAAGTAAATCATATAAAAATCAATTATATATATCATCATAATCCTATATAAATTTTGATAGTATTTTATAGGTAAAATGCCTAAATATCATCATAATCCTTTATAAATTTGCTTGTATTTTATAGCTAAAATGCCTAAATACTTAAAATGTATGCAATGCTAAAATAATAAAATAAAAAAAATGAAATACAATAAGGAAAAAGAAAACGGATATCCGTTTTGGAAATCATAAAAAGCAAAAAAGACTGCATTTTTGCAAACCCGCGGCTTGCAAAAACGCAGTCTCATCTTCAAAAAAATGGATATCAAAGCTGAGGAATGGATATCCGATCCAAAGAGGTAAGATTTCATGCATTTTTTTGGTTTGTTTTGTATTTTCAAGCAATTTTTTTGGTTTTTATGCTAAGTTGGTATGTTTTATAATTTAATTAGGTAAAATGGATGCACAAAATGAAAACCCAAACCCTCCACCACCAAACCCTCCCCCTCCAACAGTAGAAGAGAATATTCAAAGAAATATTGATCATATAAGCAGGATCATAGAAATGTATCACCGCCACCCTCGATTGTCTATAATGACATCAAATTTAGAGGGAATCATTAATCATATTCAAACCTTGTCCACCCAACACGAATCATTTCGGCAATGGCGAGAAGCCAAGAAGGCTGAATATGCTGATGGTTTGTCATATGAGGAAGTCAAAGATTTAGAGATTACAAAAACTATGTTGGCCCAACACTTTGTCAATCCTAAAACTGGATTGCATGTTGATGTCCGTAAGCCAAAATTTTCAATCAAATGGTGTATTCATGAGGGCATTAGTCAAAACTTTTGGGATCGTTGGTGGATGGTTTTTGATAAACCACCCAACAACAATTTAGATGTGCCTTTGTATTTCCTCCGTAAACTCTATGCAGAGTTCGTCATGGGTCAACATGTTAACTATTTTGATTTTAGAGAGTTTCAAGGAGTGGGCAGAGGAATGCCTCAAGATAGACCTGGGGCAATTAGACAAGTACAAGGTCCCTATATTCCCCCTCCTGCTATCCCTTCTCCACCCCCAATGCAGCACCCAGACGTTGTTGCAAGTGCAACACAACAGGGCCTTAGTGCCATACACTCTTTGACCGAGCATTTAATTATTCAGACATCTCAATTTGCACAAGCACATGATGAAGGTGATGATATTAGATCACCTGGTACCACTAGACCGTCGTCGTCCAGACATATATGTGTGCCCCATCATTGCATTTCTTGCAATCATTTATGCTTGGGTCCTATTATGGAGAGTAGTGAGCCACCGTTGAACACATCAGACTATGATCTCCATTCACGAGATGAGGCAATGGGGTCCAGAACTCAAGCTGAGGGGTCAGAGACAAGAGTAGAAGCTACCGGATCAGTAAACATTAGAGAAGGAGAAATGCATGAGCAATCTTTTGTGCAGGTAAAATTTAAAGTTAAATTTTATGGTCTATTCCATTTGAATATATAAACAACTTTATTAGTACTAATGTATCTAAGTGGGATAACAGTTGATGACAGAGGAGGAGTTGATAGAAGTTCATCATGCAACTTTGTCTGCCATCCAATTTGGCTTGGACTTGCCGGTATAATTTGTTGTACACATTAACTTTTTTTTATGCATTTATTTCTGTGAGTAATTATATATTAATTTATATCTTGATGTTAATTTTATTTTATAGCCAATCAAAAATGTGAATGATGTGGCATCTTTGCCAATAGTCTTTTCTCGAACTCCCGATCGACCCAAGGGACTATCATTTGCAGAACGGCTTTCTCAACGCCAACAAAGGGTGGAGGTAATTTGATTGAATTGTACTTTAATTGATAATTTAGAAAACTTAAATATTTGATTATAGTCATTTAGAGTCTTACATTCTTGTCCTTTTTAATTGATGCAGGAGGCCTCGATGGTGGTATGTGCTTGTTTTCTAGTGGATAAGTTTTTGTGTAGTGCATTTCCTATTTTAAATGTATGCATTTCCTATTTTGTTTAATAATTATATATTAATTTATTTCAATGTTACTTTGCTTTTATGTAGTCTGTTGAGAATGTGAGTGATGTGCCACCTTTGCCATCATGCTTCACTAGGACACCTGATCGTCTTAAGAGAAAATCATTTGCAGAACAATTGTCTGAACAACAACATAGAGTCGAGGTAATTGAATTGAATTTTTCTAAATAATCGATAGTTTATCTAGCGGTCTTATAGTTGATTGTAGTGATTTAGATGTATGTTAATAAATGAAAGTTCTTAATTGTAGTAGATAAGAATCTATTTACTAACTTTAACTTGTGTTTTGACTTGTTAATGCAGGAAACTTCACCTCCATCAATTACTAGACATTTTGGTACAAAGAGGATACTTTTTCAGGATCCATCACAGATTGTGGATCCATCACAGATTGAGGGTCAAGTGGACTTGTAGTATTTGATGTAGTTATTTGGCATGTAGATTGTATATAGATTTTGAGACATGGCATATGCCACATTTTGTAAAAAATATTTTGAGTTGGCATATTTGCCAAATTTTTGTATATGTCTACCATTATGGACTAGATTTTAATGTATATACACCTTGATATACAATATAATTTAAATTCCTTATGTGCAAGTCATGATACTTCCCATGATGCCATACATTATGATGATAGTTCTTTAGTCTATTGATGATATGTTTAGCATTGAGAATGGTTTTAGATCAATAGAATCAATATGAAAAAATTCCTTATATATGCCCTAATCAAATAAGGTCATGATAAACCATTTCATCATGTATTTAGTCATCATCTTGTCAAATTTTGTAAATATGTCAAAGTTGTCATATGAAAAATGTAAAAAAAATGCAAAAGTATGGAAGATGAATAGTCAAGTACTCAAGAGTCAGTTGGAGACTATTGGTTTCCCTCAAATCATGTATAAATATGCATAAACCTTCGTGGAAAAGGCATTGGAGATGTATTGAAAACATTTTGAAGATGAATTGAAGACATGTTTGAATGAAATTAATGTCAAGAAACTCTATGTCAAGGACACTGGGGGCACATTACAAACATAAAAAACTTACATCTTGGGGGGAGGTGCCAATAAGGCCAATAAGGATACTATTTCAGTTGGGTGTGTGTGTGTATACAAATTTATGGCTGAGAAGCTCTCTATTTACTATTATTTACACATCAGAGTATGACTATCCTAAAACAACATCGTGTATATCCTCATAAAAGCCATCAAACTCTGAGAATAAACTCGTCATTAGATAAGGAGTGGAAGACTAAAGTCACATTCCCAAAAACCTCTTAAAATCACATGTCTCCTCTTATGAAAACTAGGGTCTTTGCCGATACATTGTTCTGTAAGAGAAAAGTCACTTAAGATCCTAAGAGCAAAAACATTGCCAGTGCCATATTTTTTGTTCTGCTCATCGTGGGGTCGAACGGACTACGCCAACATGTCGGGGTGGGTGGGTAAATGCTAGTGGAGGTCTCGTTTCGTGCACCAAGCGTCCCAGTCATTCCGGGCAAGAGGCTACCGACAAAGTCTCTTAAGATCCCTGAGACCAAAAAACTGTCAAAATTTGACCGGGCAGTTCTCAGAATTTGTGAAAGTTGTGAATGTTCTGTTTGGACCTACAGGTGCACGTGACATCCTTCCACAATAACCTCTCTCATTTTTGGTCAACTCCATTCCGTTTGACCCTAACGAAATCAAACGCATTGGCGCAAAATGCTTCAATTTGATGCAGTGGAAAGGTGCTAGGTGCGACATTTTTCATTCCATAGCTCGTGCAGTCGAACGAACTGCGCCAACGCGTCGGGGTGGGGGGATAAATGCTAGGGGAGGTCTCGTTTCGTGCGCCAAGCATCCCAGTCATTCCGGGCAAGAGGCTACCGGCAAAGTCCCTTAAGATCCCTGAGACCAAAAAACTGCCAAACTTTGACCGGGCAGTTCTTAGAATTCGTGAAAGTTGGGAATGTTCTGTTTGGACCTACAGGTGCACGTGACATCCTTCCACAATAACCTCTCTCGTTTTTGGTCAACTCCATTCAGTTTGACCGTGTTAAAATCAAACGCATTGGCGCAAAATGCTTCAATTTGATGCAATGGAAAGGTGCTAGGTGCGACATTTTTCATTCCATAGCTCATGCGGTCGAACGGACTGCGCTAACACGTCGGGGTGGGCGGGTAAATGCTAGTGGAGGTCTCGTTTCATGCGCCAAGTGTCCCAGTCATTCTGGGCAAGAGGCTACCAGCAAAGTCCCTTAAGATCCCTGAGACCAAAAAATTACCAAACTTTGACCGGGCAGTTCTCAAAATTCGTGAAAGTTGGGAATGTTCTGTTTGGACTTACAAGTGCACGTGACATCCTTCCACAATAACCTCTCTCATTTTTGGTCAACTCCATTCCGTTTGACCGTGTTGAAATCAAACGCATTGGCACAAAATGCTTCAATTTGATGCAGTGGAAAGGTGCTAGGTGTGACATTTTTCATTCCATAGCTCGTGCGGTCGAACGGACTACGCCAACGCGTCAGGGTGGGGGGGTAAATGCTAGGGGAGGTCTCGTTTCATGCGCCAAGCGTCCCAGTCATTCTAGGCAAGAGGCTACCGGCAAAGTCCCTTAAGATCCCTGAGACCAAAAAACTGCCAAACTTTGACTGAGCAGCTCTCAGAATTCGTGAAAGTTGGGAATGTTCTGTTTGGACCTACAGGTGCACGTGACATCCTTCCACAATAACCTCTCTCATTTTTGGTCAACTCCATTCCGTTTGACCGTGTTGAAATCAAACACATTGGCGCAAAATGCTTCAATTTGATGCAGTGGAAAGGTGCTAGGTGCGACATTTTTCATTCCATAGCTCGTGCGGTCGAACGGACTGTGCCAACGTGTTGGGGTGGGCGGGTAAATGCTAGTGGAGGTCTCGTTTCGTGCGCCAAGCGTCCCAGTCATTCCGGGCAAGAGGCTACCAACAAAGTCCCTTAAGATCCCTGAGACCAAAAAACTGTCAAACTTTGACCAGGCAGTTCTTAGAATTCGTAAAAGTTGGGAATGTTCTGTTTGGACCTACAGGTGCATGTGACATCCTTCCACAATAACCTCTCTCATTTTTGGTCAACTCCATTCCGTTTGACCCTGCCGAAATCAAACGCATTGGCGCAAAATGCTTCAATTTGATGCAGTGGAAAGGTGTTAGGTGCGACATTTTTCATTCCATAGCTCATGCGGTCGAACGGACTGTGCCAACGCGTCGGGGTGGGGGGGTGAATGCTCGGAATGACTGGGACGCTTGGCGCACGAAACGAGACCTCCACTAGCATTTACCCACCCACCTCGACGCGTTGGCGCAGTCTGTTCGACTGCATGAGCTATGGAATGAAAAATGTTGCACCTAGCACCTTTCCACTACATCAAATTGAAGCATTTTGCACCAATGCGTTTGATTTCAACACGGTCAAATGGAATGGAGTTGACCAAAAAGGAGAGAGGTTATTGTGGAAGGATGTCACGTGCCCCTGTAGGTCCAAACAGAACATTCCCAACTTTCACGAATTCTGAGAACTGCCTGGTCAAAGTTTGGCAATTTTTTGGTCTCAGGGATCTTAAGGGACTTTGCCGGTAGCCGCTTGCCCGGAATGACTGGGACGCTTGGCGCATGAAACGAGACCTCCACTAGCATTTACCCCCCCACCCCGACGCATTGGCGTAGTCT
Source organism: Cunninghamia lanceolata (assembly GCA_027924645.1). Classification (NCBI taxonomy): domain Eukaryota; kingdom Viridiplantae; phylum Streptophyta; class Pinopsida; order Cupressales; family Cupressaceae; genus Cunninghamia; species Cunninghamia lanceolata. The sequence goes on from BSBN01001378.1 coordinate 2,647,525, forward strand.
GTTCGACCGCACAAGCTATGGAATGAAAAATGTCGCACCTAGCACCTTTCCACTGCATCAAATTGAAGCATTTTGCGCCAATGCGTTTGATTTCAACACGGTCAAACGGAATGGAGTTGACCAAAAACGAGAGAGGTTATTGTGGAAGGATGTCACGTGCACCTGTAGGTCCAAACAGAACATTCCCAACTTTCACGAATTCTGAGAACTGCCTGGTCAAAGTTTGGCAGTTTTTTGGTCTCAGGTATCTTAAGGGACTTTGTTGGTAGTCTCTTGCCCGGAATGATTGGGACGCTTGGCGCACGAAACGAGACCTCCCCTAGCATTTACCCCCCCACCCCGATGCGTTGGCGCAGTCTGTTCGACCGCACGAGCTATGGAATGAAAAATGTCGCACCTAGCACCTTTCCACTGCATCAAATTGAAGCATTTTGCGCCAATGCGTTTGATTTCGGCAGGTTCAAATGGAATGGAGTTGACCAAAAACGAGAGAGGTTATTGTGGAAGGATGCCACGTGCACCTGTAGGTCCAAACAGAACATTCCCAACTTTCACGAATTCTGAGAACTGCTCGATCAAAGTTTGGCAATTTTTTGGTCTCAGGGATCTTAAGGGACTTTGTCGGTAGCCTCTTGCCCGGAATGACTGGGACGCTTGGCGCACGAAACAAGACCTCCCCTAGCATTTACCCCCCCACCCCGACGCGTTGGCGCAGTCCGTTCGACCGCACGAGCTATGGAATGAAAAATGTCGCACCTAGCACCTTTCCACTGCATCAAATTGAAGCATTTTGCGCCAATGCGTTTGATTTCGGCAGGTTCAAACGGAATGGAGTTGACCAAAAACGAGAGAGGTTATTGTGGAAGGATGCCACGTGCACCTATAGATCCAAACAGAACATTCCCAACTTTCACAAATTTTGAGAACTGCCCGGTCAAAGTTTGGCAGTTTTTTGGTCTCAGGGATCTTAAGGGACTTTGCCGGTAGCCTCTTGCCCGGAATGACTGGGATGCTTGGCGCACGAAATGAGACCTCCACTAGCATTTACCCGCCCACCCCGACACGTTGGCACAGTCCGTTCGACCGCACGAGCTATGGAATGAAAAATGTCACACCTAGCACCTTTCCACTGCATCAAATTGAAGCATTTTGCGCTAATGCGTTTGATTTCAACACGGTCAAACGGAATGGAGTTGACAAAAAATGAGAGAGGTTATTGTGGAAGGATGTCACGTGCACCTGTAGGTTCAAACAGAACATTCCCAACTTTCACAAATTCTGAGAACTGCCCGGTCAAAGTTTGGCAGTTTTTTGGTCTCAGGGATCTTAAGGGACTTTACCGGTAGCCTCTTGCCCGGAATGACTGGGACGCTTGGTGCACGAAACGAGACCTCCACTAGCATTTACCCCCCCACCCCGACACGTTGGCGCAGTCCGTTCGACCGCACGAGCTATGGAATGAAAAATGTCGCACCTAGCACCTTTCCACTGCATCAAATTGAAGCATTTTGCGCCAATGCGTTTGATTTCAACACGGTCAAACGGAATGGAGTTGACCAAAAATGAGAGAGGTTATTGTGGAAGGATGTCACGTGCACCTGTAGGTCCAAACAGAACATTCCCAACTTTCACGAATTCCAAGAACTGCTCGGTCAAAGTTTGGCAGTTTTTTGGTCTCAGGGATCTTAAGGGACTTTGTCGGTAGCCTCTTGCCCGGAATGACTGGGACGCTTGGGGCATGAAATGAGACCTCCCCTAGCATTTACCCCCCCACCCCGACGCGTTGGCGCAGTCCGTTCGACTGCATGAGCTATGGAATGAAAAATGTCGCACCTAGCACCTTTCCACTGCATCAAATTGAAGCATTTTGCGCCAATGCGTTTGATTTCGGCAGGTTCAAATGGAATGGAGTTGACCAAAAACGAGAGAGGTTATTGTGGAAGGATGCCACGTGCACCTGTAGGTCCAAACAGAACATTCCCAACTTTCACGAATTTTGAGAACTGCCCGGTCAAAGTTTGGCAATTTTTTGGTCTTAGGGATCTTAAGGGACTTTGTTGGTAGCCTCTTGCCCAGAATGACTGGGACGCTTGGCACACGAAACGAGACTTCCCCTAGCATTTACCCCCCCACCCTGATGCATTGGCGCAGTCCGTTCGACCGCACGAGCTATGGAATGAAAAATGTCGCACCTAGCACCTTTCCACTGCATCAAATTGAAGCATTTTGCGCCAATGCGTTTGATTTCGGTAGGTTCAAACGGAATGGAGTTGACCAAAAACGAGAGAGGTTATTGTGGAAGGATGCCACGTGCACCTGTAGGTCCAAACAGAACATTCCCAACTTTCACGAATTCTGAGAACTGCCCGGTCAAAGTTTGACAGTTTTTTGGTCTCAGGGATCTTAAGGGACTTTGTCGGTAGCCTCTTGCCCGGAACGACTGGGACGCTTGGTGCACGAAACGAGACCTCCACTAGCATTTACCCACCCACCCCGACACGTTGGAGCAGTCCATTCGACCGCACGAGCTATGGAATGAAAAATGTCTCACCTAGCACCTTTCCACTGCATCAAATTGAAGCATTTTGCGCTAATGCGTTTGATTTCAACACAGTCAAAAGGAATGGAGTTGACCAAAAATGAGAGAGGTTATTGTGGAAGGATGTCACGTGCACCTGTAGGTCCAAACAGAACATTCACAACTTTCACAAATTCTGAGAATTGCCCGGTCAAAGTTTGGCATTTTTTGGTCTCAGGGATCTTAAGGGACTTTGCCGGTAGCCTCTTGCCCAGAATGACTGGGACGCTTGGCGCACGAAACAAGACCTCCCCTAGCATTTACCCCCCACCCCGACGCGTTGGCGCAGTCTGTTCGACCCCACGATGAGCAGAACAAAAAATATTGTTCCAGTTGACACATTCTCAATCATTAACATGGATGATATCTCAGTACTATTCCTTTAGGCACAATATGAGCTTCCAATGGAAGGCGCAATTGTGAGGTTAAGATGATGAAAAGTGTGCCTCATTCACAGTCATGTTTTACTTGTCTTCAATGATGATTCCTTGATTCGACTTAATCCTTTGATAATACATTTTAACCTCCTTGTGAAAGCGCACTTTCAAGGTTGCTTGAGCAAGGATTAGATTAGCGCACTTTTAGATTAGTTTGATAAAGGATTAGCGCCTTCATTTCTAGGTGGAAGTTTGGAATTGAAATACATCAAAATAACAAGTTTCTTCATCACTTCAAACATATTTAACACTTTGACGATATCCAATGCATGATTGAATATCAAGAAACCAATGTATCATTTCATGAAGGTATTAAGTGTTGTAAATATGCATCTTCTTATTTAATCATGTGTTGTAAATGAAGGAATGCAATGATTGCAATATGTGCACAAAACAGAATTTTTGATAAAGATTGAAAGGAAATGTTAAGAAAATGCAATTGGCGGGTGTAAATCCAAAGTGTGGAAGCATAGACAAGGCATGTGAATAGTTTGGCATGACACCTCAAAGAGATGCTATCTCATGGAATGCAATGATTGCAAGATATGCACAAAATGGATTTTTTAAAAAGGCTTTAGAAACTTTGAAGCAAATATAATTGGAACGTTTAAAACCAAATTCCATAACCTGTGCAAGCATTCTCCCTACTTGTGCCAAATTAGGATCTTATATATACATATATACACATAATGTCATGAAAATAATGTATAGTGTATATATCAAGCCATATAGGCATGTACAAATAAAACCATATGGGTATATACAATGATATACATCGATAACATACAAAAGTATGTTTACAAAGCCAAATACACATATGTAACAAAATGTCCCAAAATCAAATCTCCTATGGATTGCTATCAAATAATCTATGGCTCTTGCTAGGCCATGAAGATGGTGAACCAGTCAATGACTCATCTTCCATCACTCATCGACTAGACCTCCTCGATAGAGATCTTTGAATTTCCACCTATTAATACAATCAAACAACATGCACATTAATATAGAATTTAATATTCAAATTATATAACATGACATAAGTAATCAATCACTTACCACCAATTGGTGATACCTTTTGATCATTTGTTGTCTCTCTTCTTCTATAGAGCTGGATGGGTAGGGGAGGTGATGTCCTATGAGAAGCATGAACAAGTAGATTTAAAAGTAAACATGAATATCATAAATATGTACATTAAATGCTGTGCTTATTATAGGACTGTTCTAGTACTATTTTAGGATTGTTGTAGGACTATTGTTGTTAAAACTATCCTAGTAGACATGTATAGGACTGTTATAGGACTGTCATCTCATGGAATACAATGATGGCAAGATTACTATCAAGATTAGTATGAAGATTAATTATGACTGTTATAGGACTTTTATAAGAATGCAAAGTAAGGAAGCATAGGCAAGGCACATGAACTGTTTGGTGGAATACCTCAAAGAAATGAGAATTTTGTCAAATGTTGTAGTTGCAATTGCCATGTGACACATGTATGTAATATGTGAAAGCATAGACAAGGCACATGAACTATTTGGCAAAAGACATCAAATACATGTCACCTCATGGAATGCCTTATGTAGAAAAAGGTACAAATGTGTAGTATTAAGAAATACAAATGAGAACTAAAAATCATACCTCGAGTATAGTCAAAATAACCTACGATGCCATACAAAATAATTTACGATGCCATGCAAAATAATCTACGATGCCATCTAAAATAACTTTATTCACTGTCCTGTATAGTCAAAAGCATGCATTATAGTTATTAAAGTAACAAGATTTTTAATAAAACAATTCTAAAAAATAGAAAAAACAAGAACAAGTTAAGATAAAAAATGTCATACCTGTCCATCTGGAAGTTTAAATGCTAGTCAAGCGTACCTGAGGGGTCATCTCTTACCTTCAAAGTATCCAGTATTGCTTCATGATCAGCATTACTAATTGTCCATAGTTCTTTTGATTTTGGTCTTCCACAATGCTTTAGTAACTTGACATTTGTTGCTACAACTAGGTGAGAATACATCAATATGGTTTTATGCTTCTCAAAGTCTTCAAAGGCCGGGATGCCATTCTTTTTAACCATATATGTTCGTAACCAAGTCCCAGTAATAACAACTGATCCTGTAGGATATGTGAACCCATCATCATCTGTCATAGGTTGTGTTAGCTTTTGTTTTCCCTGTACACATCGTGCCAACCAATAGTCTGACCTCTCTTCATTTCCATGCAGTGCAACAACTGCATAAACATGACCTGGCTGTACAAGGTCTGAAAGATGTTCATAGTCAAATGAGCTCTCCATGTCATTGACGGAAGATGATTGACCTTCATATAAAGGGACTAAATATTGTGGAATCCATGCATCTACCCACTCACTTGACTCACAATTGTTCCAATTACATTTAATACAACTCTGACAAAAACAAGCTAATTCTCGTGTCCAAATAGTCCATGTACTTGCATTTGAGCTTTGAAATGAATGCATTTTTGATGATTCACTGATTCTCTGACATTCCAATTTCTCTATCGCTATCCCATCAGCAACCAACCAAAAGAACGTGCGCACTTCAGAATCAAGAGCCACTCCTCGTGACAATGCATAGTTACACCACTTAACAATGGAATCTGCATCACTAAATGTAGCACCACCTCTAATCTTTAGTTGTTCTTTAAAAAGAGCTCTCTTCACGCATGCACCTGCTCCATCATGTTCACCTTTTCCGTGCCCGGCTTTAAAAAAATTCCAAATATGAGGTATACCCTTCTCTACATGCATTTTGCTCAACCAATAGAAATTACGAGCATTCTTGAATTGACCAGTGCAATTATCTGACCAAATGAGATGTTGATCTATTCTAATATCTTTTTCTTGCAAGAACCCATAAAATTGTTGAAAACAATATTGCACAAACTCTGTTGAATGAGATCGATCATCACTCATGTAAAAATGGTATTCTCTGACAATCTTCCTGTTTTCTTCTGTACTCTCGGGGGCATGTCTGTATGTGATGTGAACAAAAATAGCAGTCTGAATAGAATTGTAGTATTGGGATTGAACTTCATTTAGGGGTTGCAATGTATAGTTTTCTGCAAAATCAACTACAGAGACAATAGTTCCAATCGGGAAAGAGTCTTTACACATCCTGAACTGTTGATCTAACTATCGAGACTTGTGGCTATGTCTGACATACTTGTAGAAAAGATTTTTCTTAAAATCATCAATAAAATCAGCAATACTTACCTCTCTTACAATCAACTCACATCTAGAACCTTCACCTCCACTTTTCAAATTGTATTTCATTGTCTCATATCTCTTTTTCTCAACCATTCTCTTTCCAAAATCATGCTCGTTGCCCTCATGAAAACATGATACAAACTTTGATAACCCACCACATTGTAAACACTTTTCATTTAAACAATCATTCTTGTAGAACATGCAACCATCATCTCTAATACATAGAAATAAATCCAATAAGTCCCTAGATGACTTTGGTAGTTGAATTGCACCACATTCCTGTAACATTTCGTTAGTGTGCAAAGTAGAACGAATATTGCATAATAATTCATGGTACATAGAAAATTCTACATGGTATTTGCAACAACATGTATTACGAACTTTAAGAAGAACACAATAAAATGGCTTAAGAGATTCAAATGCTCTTTGTGAGATTGTCATACCTGGGTGAGTTTCACAATATTGTTTGTACAATGTTGTTTGGCTACATTCCAAGTAATGTTTAGGATGTGGTGTGCGGTCTTTATCACCAATTCTTAACTTTACAACATCTTTTGCATTTGGTGATACCCTAGAGTTAGTGTGCCAAAATCATTCAATTTCTTCCTTTGTGCTATCAATTAGCTTCTTGTCAACTCATGGAAGCCTACCACTGAAAGCCCAAGTATCATTGGCAACAGGACTATCTAGCCTTGATCTTAATGCTAGTGCTTTTGACAATGTTTTACGATTCAATCTTAAGTCAACACAAGTTTGCCTCATTAATCGAGCATTTCTTAATTGTTTGCTTACTATTGAGGTTGTTATTACTCTACGGGTAGCTCTTTTATCTTTCTCCTTACTAGTCTTTCCAATAGAATTGAGTGCATTGAAAAGACTTCTTACAATAATTTTATTCCGATCGAACACTTTGTTTAACCGAATCTTTAATTTCTTTAGTAAAGGTCTCATTTTGTACATCTTTAATAATTGCACAAAAAGTTGGCATTGTTCGGTTAATGTTTTCTTCTCAAAGTATTCATTGAAAAGTTTTGTAGCCCACAATCGAACCGTTCGTGATGACCTCTTGCCTTCAAGTTTTTCCATTATGTTCTCATCAATTTCAAGTAACCATTTTGGGGTTTTGGGGTGTTTTCCAATTTCATCATGGTTATTCTCTTCTTGACAAATGTCCTCTCTTCTTATGAAATTTGGAGATACATTGATTGTTCTTGTTTCATCCATGTTTTCAACCTCATCAATTTTATCAACAAATGGATTATGGAGTGCAATTTCAATATCATGATGTTCATATCCACTTTCTTCAAGTGCACGTCTTTGTTTTTCTTCTTCTTCTTTGTCCATGGTATTGCTATTATGAATAGGTGTTTCATAACATTTTTCAATATTTTCATTTGCAATATCATGGTGAATTTCATTCTTATCTAACATTTCATTATAATCAAAATTAACATCTTCAATTTGCATGTCATTAGATGGTAAAGAAGAAGATTCACCTTGATGAGCATCTGCCAAACCCACCCTTCCAATCCTCTTCCTTTCCCTATCTTTTTTCCTAATTGCTTCAATTTCCTCCAATGTAACTTTCCTCCTCCTTTTTGCTTTACGACGACTGTTGCTCCCCATTAGGGGAACAAAAATATCACCCTTATGATTGTAACAAGAAAATTGTGTCTCCAAAAGTGCATAAAAATATTCCTTTCACTGTCATAGCCAGAAATCACGAGTATTTCGACAGCAGAAGGTCTCTGGTTGCGGAAGTCGGGCCCAGAAATATTCCTTTTGTCTTTTTTTTGCTTTTCCAAAACGGATATCCATTTTGGAAAACCCAATTCTTTGCAACGGACACTTGCAATGTCCATATGCCTACTACAAAATAGATATCTAGTTTATTATGTACATTTGGATTCTATACTAGGGATTCATTGTATTATTCAATAAACTTGTGAATTACCATCTAATTTCAATGTTTACACACTAATCTACCTAGGTATCAACTTAATAAAGCTCTGGATATAAGCCATTATTTGATTTTAGGCTATCATCAAATGAGGAGCTTCTAAAGGCAAAATTGTTGTCCCAAAAGAAGACTCAATGTTATTCGTAAAGACATTAGATTGTTAAAATACAAATTCAAGGTTAGATATTCCTTGGGCTATTTTAGTATAGAGAAGCAAAATTGCAATATATGACTATCCTAGGAATTAGAATGGTTGATCATAGGATATTCGTGGCATTTTGATATTAATGGATGGATTGATGGATGTTTAGGGAGTTTAAGTTTAAATGTAATGTATGAGAATTCTTATTTATGAAGGATCTAATATGTCTTATGTCTTATTTGCAGGCCATTCAAGAAAGAAATGAAAAGATACCAAGGACTATCATAACACCTATTATAATTAGGTGCATCAAAGGATTGTCATCCAGGACCTTACCAATATGGGAAGTTATCAAAACCATGTCATGTTTAAAATTAAAGGCTTTATCACCTCTTTGTCCCTATAGGCCTATTAGAACAATAGTTCATGTTTTATTCATATACCGTGGTTGAGAATAAACACTAAGCATTTGTAGTTATGGCAAGTGTAAATGGAAATAGATCACAACTTTAGACAATCTATCCTCTCCTAGATTGCACTGACTAAGTGGAAATTACAAATTCCCTATTAATGTCCTTTATATACTGAAGGTATGGGTGAGAAAGGTAAACTTTGTATGTTGTAGACAAGTGATGCAGAGCAACACAGCAAAAGCTTACAAACAAGGTGTAAAATACCCATTAACCCACCAATTGCTCAAATAGCTTTTAAAATATCCTTCCCAAGGTCCAAACAAGACCGAAATACACTCTTTCTTTACTATCGGCAAGACATTTCTAATGTCTCATCGAACTATGCTTCATATGTTCTTCCTTTCTCTATTGTCGACCAGACTTATCATTATCGGTAACCTTCAAATTTGTTAGCCCGATGTGGGACCTCTCGCCGATGTGTAGAATCCATCACTCAGGCTTATGCTCTCGGTGTGACTCCTCCGTTGTTCTCCGATATGTATAAGAGGATGGATCAAAGTAATTAGCATGCTCCCTTCAAAGTAGAGACATGAGAATAGAGCACTTTGTGAGATGGTTATTGTAAAGGGACAAATCAATTAGAGACATGCAGTTTCCTAGAGAATTTGGAATGCTTCCGCTCAGGCGATTGTAGGACAAACAAAGATGTTCTAACTTCCCCAGACCACCAAATTCTGCAAGTAATTGGCAAGAGATTTGGGAATAGAACCCTCTAGTCCATTTCTTCTTAAGTCAAGTATCTTCAACGCTTTCAATTGCTCAAACCAAGGTGGAATCCTTCCCTTGAAAGAACTAAAAGAGAGATTTAAAGTGCATAACAAGGAGAGACCTCCTTCGGATGGAAAAAGGGTACCTTTTAATTCCAATTAAGGGAGAATTATGGCCACCACTCTATTGGTATGTTTCTTGTACCAAACACTGGTCCAGAAGCACACATTTTCTGAATTGGTAGAAGTCTAGTTGGAGAAATGTGGTCTCCTCGACTACTATTATTGTAGGATATGCATAAACGGGTTTCTTGAAAAGGCTTTAGAAATTTTCAAGCAAATGCAATTGGCAAGTGTAAAGCTAGATTCTGCAACCTTTGTCAGCATCCTCTCTACCTCTACCAAAATGGGAGCTTTGGAATAGGGTATGGACATTCATCAAAGCATAATGGAAGTGGGATTTTTGTAGATATTCTAGTTGGAAATGCTCTGGTAGACATGTACGGAAAGTGTGGAAGCATAGACAAGACACATGAACTGTTTGAAAAAATGCCTCAAAGAAATGTGGTCTCATGGAATAAGATGATTGCAGGATATATACACACTTACTCCGATGTGAGATTCACCACCCTTGTCTATCGGTAAGACCAATACCCTTAGTGAGACTTTTTACTTGCATTCCGATGTTATAACTCTCCTCGATGTGTTTACCATCCATTAGTCATCGGTAAGACTTCTACATTGGTCAAACATTCTCTTCAATTTCTGATATCGTATCTCACACCAAAAGAATAAACACCGAACTACACCATCGGCAAGACCGCCTCTATCGGTGACACTTTTCTTCTCGCCTCTGAGAGTCCATCTCTTTTCGATGTTCCTTCTGTCAGTGTGACTCCCTCTCATCGGTGTAGTTCTCAACTGTTCTTCCGATGTGCCGATAAATAACCCATCGGTGACACTTAATGATTGTCACCCCGATATGACTTGATCTGTGAGATCAATGTTGTCAGCTCAATGGAACTTTGTCTCTCCGATAACTATTGTCAGTCCGCTGTCTTCGATTTAGCCTATACATAACATGACTTGTTATCACCGGTCAACTAACGTATCTTTTCCCAATTTTCCTGATATGGCTGATCAACCTTTGTATCCTTTGACATGTACATTCACCATTTACAACCACGATAAATGATAGCAGGATATACACGAAATGTCCATGCATACATAAACGATATACCCATGGATTGTATCTTTGGTGAAACAATACCAATGGTACAAAATATGTTGCTTCTCAAAACCAATGGCACAAAATTTTTCATAGATCAACAAAATGGATATCCGTTTCTAGTTGCTTTGACCGGAGCAAAATGGATATCCGTCTTGCTTTGGTACAAAGCAAGACGGATATCCGTTTTGATTGTTGACTTTTTATGGATTGTAACGTGTTTTAATGTTTCAGTCTCTTCTTCGAACTTCACCTTTCGTGCTGACGACTTTTTTTATGTAAAATTGATAAAACGAAAAGGGTTTATAGAAAAAATTGTTAGCTTTCTAAAAATATAAGATTTATTTGATTATCATTTTATTAAATAATTATTAATAATTTTCAATATACCGTGTCTCTGAAATCTTGATGGACACACTGATTGAAAAACATCCATAACTTTCAAACCATTTCACCTTTTTGAGATCCGAAACCTACGTCACACTCTATGCTTTTCTGGCTATAGGTTAAAAAAAATTTTGAATTTTAATTTTTTTTTTATCGAGTTAGGTTGGCTGGAAAATTACTTTTTATTTTTAAAAAAAAGTCACAGTAAAAAAATCATAACTAATTATTTTATTACAAAAAAATTTCAAATAAATATGCATCACATCCGGACATGAGTCCTCTACTTATTTTGAAAGTTTCAAAAAAATATATATATTTTTACTCATAGTTAGGTTGGCTGGACAGACACCCATTTTTTTTTTTTCTGAAAAATTTAATAGCTGTTCATTGAAATATTCAATTTTCACTAAGTAAATTTAGTTTTTTTTCTTTTAAAATAGTAGCCTATAAACTAGATTCAATTCTCTACAAATTTCATTCTTACATCTTTTTCAAATTGTATAGATAATCCATTCAAAATTTCACATGAACTTGATAAAGTCTGATTTTTTGTATTTTCATTGCCACTTAGAGGTATAGTTTGGCCCATCATGATCCTGCACATACCCTAATGACCTTTTCATAAATGTGTTTGATAGCATATCATGCCATTGGCAATTAGGGGGGATTCATGTCTTACAGTTGACTTAAGGAATCCCATAAGTCGATTGTCAGCATTTACAAGGTATGTGGTTATATGAAATGTTCATGTGTGAGAGACATAGAGATATTATATTGCAGTTTAATTTTTGACTAAAGGTTCATACTAATTTACTATTATTATATTAGGTGGGTGACCTCCAAGGAGATCCATGAATGTGAAGTGCCAAAATAGAAGAAGGAAATTGCAGAAATTGTATGTGTATTTGAGAAGGACCTCCCTACAAGTTTCATGGACCTACAAGTCCATTTACTTATACACCTAGTCGATGACATTGAATTGGTGGGTGTTGTATGAATGAGGTGGATGTTTTTCTTTGAGAGGTATATGAAAACTCTAAAAAGATATGTCCGACAAAAGGCACATCCAGAGGGTTGCATGGCTGAAGGGTATGTATTGAACGAAGCATTTTTCTTCCTATGTGAATTCCTTGGTAAGGATCTTGAAGATGGGCCACACTTTTGGGATGAAGAACGAGCATCAAATATTATTAATGGAGAAAAACCACAATCTAATGGTGTTCAAGTAGAAATTAGTAAGTAAATTCATGATCAGTGTGGTTGTTTTTTTTGCAATCATTAATTTACTTTATAACTTATTTGTCAAATTAACAGCATGACATTTGGAGTTTGAAATAAACATGTTGACATGTAATAGGTGTAGACGAAAGTGTTATACTTGACAAGTTCATTCTGTACCACATGGACTTTACGAACAAATGGATCGATCTGTATGATAAAAAGAGAGAAGATGTGTTAGAAGTAAGGAGGCAGTTTAAGAGATCGAACCCAAGGAATACTCCACTTTCCACTAATCTGCTTGGGGAATGGGGCAAAGATTGCACACTAGAATAGGTTACTGAACAAATTCAAAATCAAATAGAAGATGCAGGTATAGATTCAAACATAACAGAAGATGAAATCAACATGTCTAGAGGATGTGAAAGAAGGGTACAGTTGGAATTTTACAAAATGTTATTTCCTTACAGTTTTGACACTATTAACTATTTTAATATTCGTCATTATATTTTTTTCACTAAAATAAATGGTCTTTCACAGGTGAGGAAATATCCAGCAATGTGGTCATATGGTCGACATTATCATGTAGAAAGTGTAGATGTAAGGAGACGATCCTTCGATTGTGGCATCATGGTTGACTTCAAGCAATCCAGTCGATCAAGCTCAAAAGATAAGAATATAATTGAAGGGAATCTACAATATGTTGGGAAAATACAAGAAATTATTGAGTTGGATTACCGCTCTTTTAAATGTTGTGTTTTTAAGTGTAGATGGTATGAAGCATTTGAGAGGACACGAAGACATGATACCCATAGTGGATTGTTTTCTATAGATTCCTCATGTTTCCTACCGGAGGATAAGGAGCCTTATGTTCTACCAATTCATTGTGAGTAGGTATTTATTTAACTCAAACAAGAAGCGGTAGTGATCATTAATCTATTAATTCATAGTTTATTATGAATATATACATGTGTTTATTAATCAATAAAATTGTTATACCATACGTCTAATATATGTATGTCGTTCATGTGTAGGTATTTTTCTATGAAGATATTTTGGACTCGAAATGGATATTTGTCATACATTATGATCCAAGATTAAGGCATGTATTTGACGATGCATTAGTGGATATTGAGCAAAACAATGATGGCCAACAAAATGAGAGAGGGATTAGAGAACATCAAAGAAATTGACATCCATGATGATGTTGAAGATGGTTATGTTCAAGCACAAGAAGACAACAATCAAGAGTTAGATGATGTTATGGAAGACAACAATATGGATGGTATAGAAATGATGATCCAAATACATCTGGTAACAATATAGATGGTCTACTATCAAATTTCAATGATGATGAAGATGATGCAGGTCAAGATGAGGATGAGGATAATATTAAATACTTGAAAGAACATATGAACATTGACAATGATACACTTGATGACATTGTAGCAGACAATAATGTTAATGACCAAGACTTATAAATTTTCAGAATTATTTGCAATCCATGTTTAAAAAAGGATGATTCTTATGGCCTAAAATTTGTAATGCTTTAGCAATATTATTTGTGTCGATACAAATTACCTATTGCAATATCCTTAAATTGTTCAATCTTTGGTATGAATTGTTGTCAGAAAAAATTCGGATTACTTGGACGCTTCTTCCATTCATTTTGTATCAACATATGTTCATGAAGACACAAAAGTTAGTAAAATATTAATGCACGTAACTCACAATTATTTAAATAAGCAACTTTGTTAACTTTATTATTTTTAAATAGTTTCCATTTTTATGTTGAACGTAATTTTGAACATGTAACTGAAAACATCCACAGTAAATGCTTTATTGTATTAGCATATTCATTCACATAAGCATAGTATTGAGGCTCAATAAGTGATATTCATTCAAATATAAGAAGAAATAAGTATGGAAAACATAAGAAAAATACATAATGATAACACAGTCATGGAGTTACACCAGTGCTTTGTCACAGGTAGTCTTCTTAATAAATCCATGTTAATGATTCCCAAGGTGGTGTCAAAACTAAGAGAGGGGTGTAGAGTCCAAGCTTCCTATTTCCAATATTTTGCAATGCTACAAAGAATGAGAGACTTGATGTGGTTCTCAATTTGCACATATGTGAGGCCACTAGAAGTGTTGTTCAAGTGTTGCTAGTGTTTTAGTAATGTTGAAGTGTTGAGTTATTTTGGAATAGTATGCTTCCTAGATGAGTCTCTGGTGTGGTGTGGTGTCTAAAACATAGAGATACTTTAGCTTGTAGAGAAGCTTGTTAGACATGTAAAATTCACCAACCTATTTGCCTTGTAAGAGCTTGGTGTAGTTCTATGCAAAGTACAAGTCTGGTGGGTAGAGAGGTTCCTGGTCAAAGAAGTTGTGACTACATGAGTCCAACATTGTGGTGAGTGCATGAACTAGCTATTAGCTTAGGTAGTCAAATACCTTTTTGTCTTTTCCCTTCTTGTGATTATAGATAGCTAGATGGAATTGTTGTAGACATGTCATCCATTTCATGTGGTGCACATTTTCCAATTTGTTCTGAGTTTGCAAGAATTGGAGTGGCTTGTGATCAAAGTGGATGATTGGACCTCCTTTCCCAAGATGTAGTGAGATCATTGCTTAATGGCTTGCATGATGGTATACAACTCCTTTACATGGGTGAAATAGCATTAAACCATGTCATTTAAAAGTCATAGAGTGGTACAAAAATCTCTAACTGCATATTTCGTCTCAGAAGATTCCAAACCTCTGACATTCCAACTGAAACATCTCAAACAATCTGTTAGGTCACAAAAATGCAGGTTGTTAACCCTAAGAGGTTGCCAAGCTCTCTTCACATTTTTGGCTAACAACATGGGGTAGATATGGCTAAACCCCCTTCACTTTAGGCTCTGCTAGACTGAGGTCGGTGTACCTTGAAAGATATTGCAGATTTTTGTGTAACCTTCATAGTGGCAAATGGGTGTGAAGTAGATGTAAGGGTTGGAATGTATTTCTAAGGTGAAAGTTTGCAAATATGAATAGGGTATGAAGATTAATAGTAAATTGGACCAATGCTTTATCTATTGGGCAAAGAAATCAGGAGTCAATGGTGTAATGGATCTTTATATTGACTTAACTCATATTGTTAGGCACTTATGTAAATCTGTATCTTGTGCAGATGTGCAAGAATGTTGAGGTACAAGATTCTTCTTATAAATTCCAATGATATTTCCTCAAATTGCTATGACCTAGAAAAATGATTTTAATTCTAACAAAAAGGAAACCAACTAGAATAGATTGTTCAAAGGATTTTAACCCTGGGCAAAGACCAATAAACACTGACTACTCAACGGGATTTAAATCAACTTCCTTAGAAACCAATCACATAGATCATATAGTAACAACAAATGTATACTGAAAAATTAATGATATCCTTGATATATTAACTTAAACAACTTGACAAACCACTTTGGAGATAATCATGCAACTCATAAATATTAACATCAACACAACAATTGAACATCAATTTTGGATCCACCAACTAACTCTAATTCTTTTTATTAATTTAGCAATTCATACTAGTTTGAAAACATAGATAGATGGAAATGGATTCTTTGAATACTACTTTTATATTAAATATATGTCTCTAAAATAGATCAGATGATCTCCTTCATAGTAGCCTTGGTATCCAATTTTATAGGATGCAAACAAGCTTCAAGCCTGAAACATTGTACCTTTTCATAATAACATCTTTTGGTAACTAATGCATAATTAAGAAACATAAATGAAGATAAAAGCATATGCAATGATTTGATTCTAGCTCCATTAATCTCCATAGACTGACCCGTGACTCAAATGCCTGGCAAGGTCGTCCTTATCTCCATTATACAGATTGATACACCTACATTGCTTGACAAAATTGTACTGCTTTTGCTTCATCACAACACTTTGGATACAAATAGATTTATTTGACCAATATGGTCTATGTATACTTGATCGTCACATGGATCAGTCTCAAGTAAACTGCTCATCATTGATTCCAGAGTAAATATCTTTCCCAGACATGTATAAGTATTCTCTATCATCCTTTCCTCATTATTTACATTTTCAAGTAGTGGTGGTAGTAACTAACCCAGTTCATTCCTCCAAGTGTCCTTGTCTTTTAGGTTGCCCTCATCATTGAATAAGTTGGAAAATGCCAAATCAATACGTTGATCAAAATCTTTCAAATCTGCTATCAATATACCATTAAATCTCTCGTGTTCTTTCATCAATTCATTATATCGTTTGAGCACTTGTTCCTTAGTGCTAGCTTTAGCATTCAACCCTTCCTTTGTTTCCAACATTCTAAGGTGTAGTCTTGTATGCTCTTGGTATAATTGATGTGTTCTATTGTGCAAATCCCAAACCTTGTTGCTATTTTTCATCATGTGGCCAAACCTTCTTTGAATCAATTTAGAGGCCATACTATATTTGATAGTTTTCAATTTAGTTTCTAGCTGCTCACTTTTCTTTTGATTCTTTTCTGCCTTATACTTCCAATAATTCACATCTGCCAAGGTCTCTATTACCCTTTGATCACCTTCTAGGTATGGTGAGTAGCTACTGGATGAAGGAAACTTGTCTCTGTGCAAATCAATCTCTTGTCTCTGCATAGCATTTTCTTTCTTATATATATTATTATCTTTGATTAATTTCTCAATTTGTGCTTTAGTAAACCTTGCAACATTAACATTTAAATCAGCAGTGTCCATAGGATCTGTATCCTCAATCCTTTGTATCAACAAGCTACCAAAAGCTTGATTAGGATCATCAATGATATGTGGTCTCTTATTTGGAGGATACAACACTCATATAAGTAATGCTCTTTTATCAGGGTTATACCTTGATCCTCTTCTGATATCATCCATTGTCTCTATGCTGAGTTTCAACTTCTTATCTTGATTTCTATTGAAAGAATTAAATACAATGGCCGAAGCCATGTCCCATCCAAGAATCAAAATCACACCTGCTTCTTGTAACAAGGTCCTTCCCCTTTCTGGTGTCATTATCTCCAATTCATTGTTAATCTCCTTCTGAAGCTTAGACAACAGCTCATCCTATATGTCAAGAGTGATACCTTTCATTCTCTTACTAGCTTGTTTGCCCTTGTATTCATATAAGGCTTTAAACTTAGGTGTTTTGATGAAATCATCATCTGATATGAATTTACTGTTGGCCAGGTGCCTTATGTATTCTGATAGATCATTTGGTGCTTCCACAGTGACAGCTTCTCTGTCTTCAGGTGGTTCATACCCCTCAATGGTTGGGTCATAACTTTGCACCCCTTCTTCAAACTCTCACTCTCCTTCTACAATGTTTGTGTCTGTAAAGAAACTTATATCCGGTGTGGGTTGAGGTGACAACTGACCCAGGGGTACTTGATACTCAACTTGTGCATCTTTAAGTTGTTTTCCTTTTTTGTTAAATACATGAAGGGGAACATTCTTGATCAGTTCTGGTGCATGTGTAATCATAGTGTCCAGTCTTTCGATAGGATCATCAATATCCTAGAAAACTCTAGTGTAGATGGGGTTTTGGGCTACCCTCCAAGCCTCTACTAACATGGTTTTATGGTACAAACTTCTTCTTTCTGCTGCTGTAGTTTCATCATAATTTCTGATTAAATCTTCATCAACAAATAGGACATGATCATATCCCTTTAACTTCTGCTTTATTTTTACATTGTTTATGAAGTGTTTTGAATCAAAATTTCCTCTTGCATTTCCAAAAGGTAATCTGAATTGTTCTAATTTACTATAAATTAATTGATAACCTTTGTCAAAAAGTACTGTGAAATCTCCAAAGCATAAAGTCCTAGGCATAAATGACTTTTTATGCTGATTCTTGAGATGCATGAAGTCTGAGGAAGCTAATTGCCTAACAATTTCTAAGTATGCAACTCGATCTGGGCATGTATTTGGTAGCAGGAAGGGTGGCCCTTCATATCCGAATACTCTTATCATAATGCAATCTCTGAAAACATACCAATTGCCCCAATTATGGTTGAACTTTCCCTCTTCATGTCTATCTTTTGGTCTCAAAAACTTCTGTATTTCCAATGAAAAATTGTGGTTGCAAGGATGTCCAAACCATTTGAATATTGGTTTCACAAAAAACTCTTCAAAGTATAAATAATGGGATCTGTCACATCTACTATCCCAAATAGCAGTCCACATTTGTACAAGTTTTATATCTCCATTGATGTCTAGGTCTCTTACCCTGAGATTTCTATCCCATAAGCCCATACATTGTCCTTCATATAATACCATATGCATAAATAAAGAATAATGTCTGAATTTACTTCCTCCATTCTTAATAGACATTAAATCATTTTTTTATATTATATGCTAGGTATTCAGCATAATCAAAATACCATGCATCATGACTATGTATGTCCGCAGCTAGGACCATGGGCGCAATTTCCATGAACATGGAGGCCTCTATTCCAAATATCTGGCAAGCAGAGTAATATGTGTTTTTGAAATAATCTTCAAACGATTTAGTTGAGTAGGGTGGATCTTCACCCTCTGAAAATACCCTAAGTTGGTTATTGTCACTACGAGGCATGTGCAAGGGTAACTTCCATCTCTTATAATTGCTACTCATATTGCAGTACTCAACCAACAAATCCTTGATTCTAAATTTCTTGTCTAAACTTGTGTCTAACTAAAACACTGTGGCTATATAGTCTCTGGTAATGGGGAAGAAACCAGTCCCATCATTGAATTCAATATAACAAGTCTTAGGCTCGAATTTCTCTACAAAAAACTTCATCAACTAGACATTTACAAATACATTCAGGACTACCAATTTACCCAAGTTTAGCCACCATGGGTTTGAAATGGGTTTATGCCTATGCATTTTTCTGTAATGGGAGATAAAGAGATCATACCCTCTGACTGGTGTCCATATATCCCCAATATCCCTGTATAAATCTTCAAATTTCTCATCATGTGGGTTTAGTTGGGCATTTCTTCTGGATTTCTATCCTGACCCAAGACATTGGTCTAATCCCGGTTTAGATGCCTATCCCCAATTTTTTGTCTTCTACTCTTTGGGTTCTGAATTGTTTATTCCATATTCTATCACTATGTCTAGACTTCAACTCTATGATTTATAAACGCAGACTAATCTATAAAATCAAGTTCACAGTACTTACTTGACAAATCGCTCTGGTCCTGAATTGCTTATTCATCCATGCCCTGCACTTGTTCTTTGCAACGCCCTCTGAATTCCCATTCAACAATCTTAACTCTGTGTAATCAATGGCATCTTGCTTGTGTTTCTCATATCATCGAAGGGAATTTAAATGTTTTAAAAAATAGAGCGTTAGATCGTCACCTTTATGTCTTGTCACTTTATTTCGAGGTGATGTGTTTTGCAATCTTATTTATTGTTTAAGATTTTGGTATGACCCTAACTGGTGTTACTTCGATAATATGAGTCTCCTCGAACAAGAAATCACCCTTTTGATATTTTAATTTCTTTTCGTCACCTTTTCAGAGAGACCCCAAAAACCCTCTCTTCGACATAGTAGAGTTTCTTCAAAATACCCTTTACATTATCTTTTCATCGACGAGACCCCTTCTATCAGTGAGACTCTAAACCATATCACTTTGATATCCTGAATCCCTTAAAGGTTATCGATATTTTTGTTCAATCATCGTGACACGTTTTGGTGTGATGCCAAAGTGCCTTATCTGTTCGACTTTTGGGGTATTGATGAGACTGCTGAATGACTCTTGCCGATATCCCCTGTCTCTTCGATTTTCTCATTACTTCAGGTTTTTGTTTGATTTTCCTTTTGTCTTCTTATGCCTTCGGGTGATCGAAGAGACTGTATTTTGAGTCTCCCCGACGAAGTATCATCTTGCCAATGTTAGCTATACTAATTTTTTCATCAAATATTTTAAGGTTGAGGTATAGAATTTAGGGCTAATAAGGGAATGGTGATATTTTTGGGTTCAAGTAGAACGTCTTATTAGGGATTATGGCAGGAATGGAAAAATTTTAAAGTTTGAAATTTTGATCCAACACAATCCATAGAGGTTTAGAGGTACGACGCTAATTTAGACGTTAAAGTCAGAGCTAAAGTCAGCGCTAATTTGGGTGCTAAAGTCGGCTCTAATTTAGGGGCAATTTAGTGCCTACTTGTTCTGATCGGCGAAAAAAATACCAAAAAAAATGCCATCCCGATAAATAGTGTAGACTTTTTCAAAAAATTAGAGAAAAACACATTAAAATAGTGGGTGGAAGCAAAAAAAGGAGCTAATCACAGGGATTTGTTGTAGTGTTGTGAGGCTGATGATGTATTGTGCAGTAGAGATGTGTCTTCTTAGGGTGAGATTTCCCATTGTTTATGCAGTCTTTCTTTGTTTTTCTATAATTGTTCTTCTGCAATCTTCTTGTCCATCTTATCCATGATCTCCTTATATGTGCCAAACCTTTCTGTGATAGTATCCTTAGGTTTTCTTAGCAAAATTTTTGCATAAGCATTTATTTCTGTTGTAGTAACTTCATAAGGTAACCTAGGAATCCTGGAAGTTCTAGGTTCCATTGCCTCCACATAGGTATAATCTTTGTCAACCATAAATGTTATGTGGTTCATATATTATTTTACAACTTCATAGGGGATTCTTTCTCTAACTTGCATCTCTGATTGTAATGATTTAAAGAAACCCCAGTACATTGTGCTAAAAGATTTTGTATCCCTGAAGATTCTAATATGGTGTTTTATTTGTGCGGCAATTGTGAGGTGTTGTTACCATACTTTCCCCTTAAACCCCGATAGCTCATTTAATAAGTAAACTACTAGACAAATGACTAGGGTATCATACCAGAAGTTGTAATTAGACTCCTTGGTCTGCTTCAGATTCTCCATCATTTAAATCTATCTCATCACTTCGTAGAGGTTGTGTTGATAACTGAGGAGGGGGGTGAATCATTTATCTTAATTATTTGACTTTCTTTTCTTCTTTGATGATTAGTGCAGTATCAAAACATATAAGCATATATGAACATGAGAGCAGAAATAAACTCAACACACATAACACAATGATTTTGACGTGGAAAACCCTGTTAAGGGAAGAAACCACAGGGTGACTAACCCAAGATTGTATTCTCTGTTAAAAGAATAGAAGTACAAAATGGCACTTGCCAATTAGGGCTCACTGCCCGAGCACATTGCTCACAAGAGGCTCACTGCCTACAAGAGACTCACTATCTACAAGGTATAAAGAAAGAAACCATGTGATTGAACTGATCAGGGGCATCCACATATGTTGAGGTTTAGTTCTAGTTAGGCTCAATATACTGATCTAGTACACTTCATTCTTCCTCTTCTTAGTGTTGTTGTTCTATCACATACCAGATTTGTATAGTTGCTTCTACACTTCTCTCTACTTTTCTTCGCACAACACAACACACCACACACCCCTTCATACCGAAATCAATCTAGTATATATATCTGCATCAAGGATTTCAACACTTTTATAGTTGGCATCCGAAAAACTCAAGATATTTCCAAACTCTAGTTTGTCGGCTGAATCCATGCTTACTAAGTGATGCGTATCAAAAGGATAGTTATAGGATTCATCAATCATGTTGGCCAACCATGAATGATCCCTTAGGAAACTTAATCGCCATCAATTTCCCATCTGGAGTAAGGTCTGATGCTCTATCGGTCAGTTCTTTCTCAGTCTACTCTGCCAAACAGGAACCCAACACTTAGGTGCTCATATATTTTCACTCTTTAATCACCAGAGGCTCAATCTCTGGAATGTATCAGTCATGGTAGTCCTCTTGACTTCCCCAATGTCCACACTTTACTGAGATACTTTCTCTGAGAGATCCAGACCTGATTGTCAGACCTTGTTGCATGCTCTATTCTTGCTCACCGAACCAAGATACTCTTCAATCTGACTTCCAGTATAGACATACCATGTCCTGTGGATGTGTGGGATGGACTTTGTTGCCATCAATGACAAAACTCATGAAGCCACACAATGTCTCTTGCCAACAATCTCCCCCTTTGGCATTGATGGAAACACTTAGTGAAAAATGACTAAGTGTTTATAGCATACTCCCCCTTGGTTGATGCTCTATTCTTATGTACACTTTTCTGGAGCTCTCCCTTAGCTAGATTCCACATTTTTCACTGCTCCTCACTCCCCCTTTGACATCAATGGCAAAGGGTAGGATCCGCACACCAAAATTTCCCAAAAACAATCTATACTTGGCCGCATAAATATATATACATGTTATACTTACATATACTGAAGTATGTCTGCAAAGGTGGTCTTCAACTATACCACTTATGTTGCCCAACTCTTCTTCATCTTGTCCAAAATTGAAATATGACCACTTAGCAAAAATGCAAAAGCTTCTGCCCTCTTTAGGTCTGTCAGATCACTGGTCCGGGTTGTGGTTTGGGCATCAGTTAGCGCCTCATGCATGGCCTCTAACTTAGGAATAATTGTCCCTCTTAGTTCACTTAGCCTGCTTATTCTATTTTTCTTCTCCTTCTCAAGCTTCTTTATTTTATTTATAGCTGCAATAGTCTGACATTCTTGATTTATTATGGAAGAGGTGAGAGGATCAAAATTTTGAGATAAACTTGATAGTTTGCTCTCTTGTTCTTCCACCTTCTTGGTGATATCTGTTGTCACAGTGGACCAAGATAGACAAAATTTGTATAGGTCTCCGCCATCTTTAAGAGAATCTCTTACCCAATATACAATTTCTCCTATCATTTGTTATAAGTCCTTGTACCTCAGAGAATCTCTTACCCAGAAACTCTTTCCGGACTTTCTCTTCTGCTGCTTTCTCCAAAGAATCAAAATGTGTGCTAACAGAATTAACAAGAGATTTTAGATTACCAGATGAGGAGGCCAAAAGATCCTTCTGGAAGGATAACATGATCTTCTCCAATACACTAGATGTAATCTCTATCAGCTCACAGTCTTCCATGTGAGACTTCAGAAATTTTTCTTTTGCCTTTGCTTGGGCAAAGGATGCTATCTTCATTGTCTGAACCGGGGAGAGGGAATCAAAATTGAACGGTCCTTGAAACAATTCTGGTTCATCAATCTCCATCATTTCTTTGGTCAAGAAATCTTTAACTATTTCTGCAGTGTCTCTTGCCAAAGATAGAATCTTCTTTCCTTCTGCAGCCTCAGAACTGTCTCCTGTGGTCTTCTCTGTTTGATCTTCTTCTCTTCCTTTTACCTTTTCTTCTTGACTGATTTTCCCCTCTATTCTTTCTTCTCCTTTAGATTCAGAGTCTGCTGGGGAATCCGGAAGAGAGAAGTTTACTTCTTCATGGACTTCCTCTTCTAGAGAAGAGGAATCCAGGTCCTTAGTCTTCTCCTCACTTATCTCCTTTGGCTCTTCTGCAATTTTCTCAGTAGAGTCTTCCTTTGATGCATTTAATCCTTTGACATCAGAAGGTTCATCACTTAGGTCCTCTATAATAGGAATATTGAATCTTTTATATGCATTCCAAAGGATATCTTCAGTCTCTTTTGCCACTTGATCAGTCTCTCCGAGCATAAGCTTGTTCATTTTGGCTTTGCTCTGGAACTCATCCTTGCAATCCTTGAAGATCATGTTCAGTTGTTTAGGAGTGATGGAAGGATAGAGCTAAATAGCTATCTGTTCCCAGATCTCTAGGTCCTTTGCCTTAGCATTGTTCTTTCTTATTTCAAGTTCCTTCTCTAGGCTTTTGGGAATTAGAGATATGATCTCAATGAATGCTTTATTATAGATGTTAAGATACCTGATTGTAGCATCTTGCAAGATCTTCTAGTCAGTTTCATTATATTCATCATAAAATTCAGTCATTGGTTTCAGGTTCCCATCCACATTGACTAATTTGATGATATCCTTAATGCAAAGAGTAGGCTTTTCAACAAATTCTTCTGCCTTTTCTTCCTTGCCTTGACCGGTAGAGGATTCACCAGATATTTTCTTCTTCTTCTTCATTTTCTTGACCTCGTCATCTGACTCTATCTCTTCATCATCTTGTTGACTTGTATATGACCTGTGGCCTTTTTCTTTGTTCTCTTCTCACCCTTTCTGAATGTCTTGGCTTTCGGTTTAGAGGCTTTTTGGCTCTCAGAGGTGGCAGGTGCAGAGCTTTTGGAGGATCTGGTCTGGGAGGGGGCTTGCACTGGAGCACTTTCTTTTTCTATTTCTTGCCTTTCTTTCTCTACCCTTTCCATCCTCTCTCTATTGGCATCAACTGCCTCCTTTGATATTCCATATCTCTTGGCGACTTCTTCTACTTCCCTTCTCACTTTTCTCTTGATCTCAGGCTGTCTCAGTTCAACATGAACTTTTACACTCAACTCTTGGAAGGTTCCAAACCTTTCTACCTTAGGGTCCTTTGGCTGACTTAGTAGGTGTTGGATATGTAGTTCCAGAATTTTTTCATCCACCCCATAGTCCATTGGCATAATCCACACTATTCTTGGTTCCACTGCCTCCATTAGGCATTGATCAGTGTCTACCATGAAGCACACTGTATCCTTGTATTTTTCAACTAGAGATTCATGGATTCTCTCTCTAGCCTGCATCATGCCTTGGAAGTTTTTGAAGTAACCCCAGAGAGCTGTGCTTTGAGCCTTGGCATCACCAATCCCATACATGTAATCTCTTATTTGTATGGCAACAGGTATGTCATTTTGCCATATCCAGCCACTAGTTCTGGGTAGCTCATTCATATAGTAGAAGAACAGACGAAGTATCAAGCCACCGTACTTAAAAGAATTCTTTTTATCCTTCTTTATTTTCTACAAATTCTCTAACAGTTGGTTCAGGAGAAGCTCACAAAGATCATAGTCAGCATTTTTCCTTAGCATTTCATATGCAGTATATATATAGTAGTTCCGAATACTGAATTCTCCGTGCTAGAGTGATAGATTTTGTAACCGATTATCATAGAGGCAAATTTGATATCCAGATCTATGATGTCTTCTATTGTCATTGCCCTCTTGTCAAATCTTGATCTAGTAGCCTCACTTATAGTTTGGTTTTTGATTGATTTGAGAGCAGGCAACCCACCGGATGAGTGCAATCTGGTTACCACCCTAATTGCATCCTTGGTTATCTTGAATGGCCTCATCAACCACATGAAATTGCCATGCATTCTGCTCAGAACATACCAGACCCATTCATCTTCTGCAAAATAGGGGAAATGAATGCACTGTCCAAAATGCTTATCCCGGATGGCCTTGTATTGGGGTTTAAGTTCAAATGATTCATCTATCAGTTCCTTGTGATAGATATCCATTAGCTTGGATTCTCCAAATTCTTCAATGTTCGCGTGTATGTAAGCCCTAACATCTTCTACATGCAGAATGCTAGAGAATGTGCCTAGGGGGTCAACTTCTAGGGATTTCTAAGGATGTTTCTTGAACTTATGGCACGGTCTATCAGTGATTTTAACAACATTTGGAGTAGCCATCTTTCAAAGGATTCAGAGAGATATTCAAGAGCGAAAAATACCTTTTACGCTTCTAGAGTTCACGACAAGAGCTGAAAAGATCATTGGTTGAATCAAATTCTGTGGTTGATTGTTGAGAGAGTTGAAGCAATCTCGTTGTAGAGCTCTTTCTACCTTCTTCTTGAATGCAAATGTGCAAATGATGAACAAAAGAACCCTTTTATTGCTGCGCAAACCCTAATTCCATTTTGCAATAAATGCACAACTTAAGTTATTCCAGTTTCCTTGTTCTCCTTGTCCTGAGACATCTTTACGGATCACTGAGATGTACTTAGAGTTATTCTCGATGATTATTGACAATTTATCTTCCTTTCTCCAATCATTCCATTTATCCACAGATCAAGATACCTCAATTTTTGAATCATATCAGATCTAATTGTGAAAATCCTGCTCTTACCAGATGACTGTTAAGCCAGATCAATCTTGGATGATTAACCTCTTCAAAACCTCTTGTAGATCTTTTACCAAGGGTTATTTAGATATCTCTTGAGAACTCTTCAATCCACAACACTTCATGTGCCAATTTCAGGCACCAATTGGCTGGCTGGGGGAAATTATTTTCTTTTGTGACTCCCTCTGAGCTAGAGCTCATCTATTTAGTTTCCAGAAGAAATATCAGCACCAGATTCTGGTGTGGATCCATCCTCAACATTTTATGTACTTCTCTTCACCCAAATCTTATTCATCTCCCTTTGAATTTCATCCGCATTCATTTTACCTTTCCCTTTGTCTTGATTTTGATTATGATGCACCGGACCCTTTTTATCCTAATTTTTACTTCTACAGAATTTGGCAGTATGACCGGATCTATTACAATTGTAGCAAACAATATTTCTTTGCATATTTGATTGATATCCTCTAGATCTGCATTGATTAGCCATATGTCCCTTTCTATTGCATGCAAAGCATCTACCATTGAATGAATTGTTTATTTACATATTTCTACATTCATGAGATTTATGATCATACCTTTTGCAGTTAAAACACTGTCCAGAGAAGAATGAATTAGTCTGATTCATTCTTCTTCTGCACTGATTTGCTTTATGACCAAAGTTATTGCAATTGTGGCAGTATCCATTGAAGGATGGATATCTTTGAGCATTTGGTTGCCTTACCAGAGGTCTTCTAGGCCTGTTCCTTCGATTTCCTGATCCAGAGTTCTTTTGACCAAATCTGGAGCTTTCCCCTTTCTCATATCCCAAGCCTTGCTTGTCATCTATCCTCTTTTGGATTTCAAGAACTTCAAGTTGAGCAAAGCTTATCTTGAATTTCTCTTTGTATTCATTTGTTGTTTGAAGATCCCTTTTAAGAGTGTCTATCTGATTCTCAAGTTGTTCTTCATTGTCTCTAGCATCTTCAAGATCAAATTCTAGATGCCTGATTATTCTATCCATTTTGTGGTAGTCTTCTGACTTCTCCTTGAGAGATTGTTTTAGATTATCTTCACTTTTTCTTTTCTCTTCAATTTCTTGGGTGAATTTCATAACTCCTGATTCCATTTCATGTCTTACCATAATGACCTCTTTTGATAACTTTTCACATAACTTGGTTTTCTCATTCAGATCTTCATTAGTATCATTGGCTTCACTTTGACTTGCTAATTGTTGAAGCAGTTCCTTTCTTTTCTTTATTAAGATACTTAGTTTTTCTTTGAGTTCATTTATGAAATCATCATCTTGTTTGAGTCTTTCCCTCAGGTTATTGACTTTAGAGTGAGATTGCTCAAGATAATCTAGGGCAGACTAAAGTTGATCCCTCATACCGTACATATCCATTGAGATTCCCAGATCTTCCTCAAGCTGTTAGGCTATGTCTAGAGGAACTTAGCTCTAATACCAATTGTTAATAACTAAGAGGGGGGCTGAATCAGTTATCTTAATTATTTGACTTTCTTTTCTTCTTTGATGATTAGTGCAGTATCAAAACATATAAGCATATATGAACATGAGAGCATAAATAAACTCAACACACATAACACAATGATTTTGATGTGGAAAACCCTGTTAAGGAAAAAAACCACAGGGTGACTAACCCAAGATTGTATTCTCTATTAAAAGAATAGAAGTACAAAATGGCACTTGCCAATTAGGGCTCACTACCTGAGCACATTGCTCACAAGAGGCTCACTGCCTACAAGAGACTCACTATCTACAAGGTATAAAGAAAGAAACCATGTGATTGAACTGATCAAGGGCATCCACATATGCTAAGGTTCAGTTCTAGTTAGGCTCAATATACTGATCTACTACACTTCATTCTTCCTCTTCTTAATGTTGTTGTTCTGTCACATACCGGATTTGTATAGTCTTCTACACTGCTCTCTTCTTTTCTTTGCACAACACAACACACCACACATCCCTTCATACTGAAATCAATCTGGTATATATATCTGCATCAAGGATTTCAACAGCTTTCTGGTCAGCATCTGGAAAACTCAAGATATTTCCAAACTTTAGTTTGTCGGCTGAATCCATGCTTACTAAGTGATGTGTATCAAAAGGATAGTTATAGGAGTCATCAATCATGTCGGCCAACCATGAATGATCCCTTAAGAAACTTGATCACCATCAATTTCTCATCCGGATTAAGGTCTGATGCTCTGTCGTTCAGTTCTTTCTTAGTCTACTCTACCAAACAGGAACCCAACACTTAGGTGCTCATATCTTTTCACTCTTTCATCACCGGAGGCTCAATCTCTGGAATGTATCAGTAATGGTACTCCTCTTGACTTCCCCAATGTCTGTACTTTACTGAGATACTTTCTCTGAGAGACCCAGACTTGATTGTCAGACCTTGCTACATGCTCTATTCTTGCTCACTAGACCAAAATACTCTTCAATCTGACTTCCGGTATAGACATACCATGTCTTGCGGATGTGTGGGATGGACTTTGTTGCCATCAATGACAAAACTCATGAAGCCACATAGTGTCTCTTGCCAACAGGTTGAAGTCTTTAAGATCTTTCGCCATTTGATAGGTTGTATGGATCGTAGTAGCGGTGGTAGATTCCTCTTTGTTTGCATAATATACTTTGTATGCTATTCCCATTATCGCATACTGGACCCCTGGATCTGTTATATACTTGACACTTAAGCTCCACCCATCTAATTTTTCCCCTGTAAGCTCCATCACTTTATCATTTTTGATAGCCTTCATTATCGGCACTGGTCCTGTTGAGTTGAGTCTGGTTATAGCCCTAATGGTATCCTTAGTAATCTGGTAGGGTTTATCTAAATATATGAATTCATCATGAATTATGATGTGTATGATTCAAACCCACTCATGAGCATCACTAAAATCTGGATAATCATTCCAGACATCAAGTTTCTTACTACCAATGTTTTGATATTAAGGTGAATACCTTGTATCACGGAGCAGTGTCTCTCAATTCTTCAAATTTCATGTGATCTATCTCTAAGATCATTGTGTGAATGTATTTCCTGACATCTTCTATGTATACCACATCTCCCGGTACCCCAGAGAATGCTCCTTCTTTATCAACCTCCATCGACTTGTATGACCAATTCTTGTATTTGGGCCTTGGCTTCTCTATAACCTCAATGAGCACTGGTGTAGCCATTTCTCCTTTATCACAGCTTGGCGGCTAGGGTTTAGTCTCTTCATCGTTCTTTCACTTCAGAGCTCAAATTCTCAAAGTCTTTTGGATGCAAATGAGATTTGGAGGACGGTTTAGCTTGTATATAGCCCTAGGTAATAGTCACTTTATGCATTTGTTGTGTTTATCTGTAGTGCTTTTTGCAGGTTATAGTAGCCGTTTAGTGTTTTTAGCTGCCAACGGTTATTTTATGATACAATTACTATTGTACATGTTAGGATTCTTCCGCATTCCATCTTTTTATCCTAGAGGTTTATTATAATGTTTCAGTCGAGATGCATTGACATATTCAACTGCTAATTTGCTTTCCATATCTTTTAATCTTACAGCTCTGATTTTGTAATTTCCTCTATATAATATGGTCCTAACCATCTTACTTTTAGTTTACATTGTTTCTTAAACTTGCTATCGTACAAGAGTACCAAATCACCTTCTTT
This sequence comes from Cunninghamia lanceolata, assembly GCA_027924645.1. Classification (NCBI taxonomy): domain Eukaryota; kingdom Viridiplantae; phylum Streptophyta; class Pinopsida; order Cupressales; family Cupressaceae; genus Cunninghamia; species Cunninghamia lanceolata. Next base: position 2,677,491 of record BSBN01001378.1, read on the forward strand.
GAAGTTTTTTAGCCTCAGGTTTCTATCGTACCATGTTTTTGGCGCTTCCTTTCTAGATTCATGTTATATGCTGTCAATTTAATCTATTTTTGTCCACTTCTCCAATTCTTCAATCCTTTGTGTAAGTGATTTCTCTACATTTAGCCTCAGAGTTAATGCAATACGAAAATTTGGTAGTATAAAATGTATTGGTATAGTAGCATCCAAGCCATTTACTAATTCATACGATGTGAAGTTTGTAGTTCTTTTACACGTTGTGCGGTAGGTCCCAAGTAACGTGGGTACTTTTAGGTCCCAATCTGTTCTATTCCCATCACACATTTTAGTTAATGTTTTCCCAATAATTTTGTTCAAGGCTTCACTTGCACCGTTTGCTTGTGGATTATATGGTGAGATTTTGTTTTGTGCTATCATGAAAGTCTATAGTAGCTCCACAATCATGCTATTCACAAAGTGTTTCCCTTGGTCACTTGTGATGCTTAGTGGACAACCAAATGTAGTTATTATATCCGCATACAAGAATTTTGTGGTTGTTTTTGTTGTACAGTCCTTAGTGGGTTGAGCTTCTACCCACTTGGAGAGGTATTCTACACCTATGATAATATATCTTGCTTTTGATTGTTTAGTAGGGAAATCTATAGGTCTAATAAAATCAATTGCCCATTTCTTAAATGGGAGTTGTGCTAGTACCGGTCTTAGTGGCATCTCATCTTTAGCAGTAGGTTTACCCATGCATTGTCAAATATCACAATGTTTTACATACCTTTTTGCATCTTGAAATAAAGTAGGCCACCATAAGCCTGCTAATTTTATCTTTCGTGCGGTGAGTTCTTCGGAGTTGTGACCTCCTATTACACCTTCATGTGCTTCCTTTAGTATGTCCTATCTTTCATGTTCATATACTACTCTCCTTATTATATCATCTTTTCCTCTAATGTGTAGTTCTTATTCAATGAGTGTATTTGGAAAAGCCTTTTACATAAGGATTTGTTTATCTTGTGAAGATTATCAAATGGGAATTCTCCTGTGCCAAGTAAGTATGCTATATCTTTTAATTCTTCCAATGCTGCATTAACCCTAAAAAGGTTTGCACCAGGGAGTTCTTCTTCTTGGCTTTTTCGTTCATCCCTTGTTTCAATCTTGGATAAGTAGTCAGGACCTTGATTTTGTTTCCCCAGTTTTACCTTGACGTTGAATTCAAATTCTTGGAATAGTAATAACCATCTACATATTCTCCCTTGGATGACTAGTTTGTTCAACAAGTACTTTAATTGTTCATGATCAGTAAAGAAGATGAAAGGTGTGGATAATAGGTAGTGTCTAAATTTTTGTAATGCATATACCATTGTTAGGGCTTCTCTTTCTATTGTGGTATAGTTTTTCTCATCCTTAGATAATTTCCTACTGGCAAATGCTATAGGATGGTTTTTTGTCCCCTTGGGTTGGGCTAATGCCACACGCACTGCTATTCTTGAGGCATCTACATGGACATGAAATGAAGTATTCCAATCTAGAAATATCAAAATAGGAGCTTCTACAATTTTTTGTTTTAATATGTCAAAGGAAGATTGACATTGATCATTCCTTTCAATATTTTTCCCATTTTTTTTCTTTAGTAGTTCTTCCAATTGTGCTTATATGGGTGCATATCCCCTAATAAATTTGTGGTGATACCCAGTATATCCTAAGAAAGTTTTCGCCTTTGTTGTTGTTTTAGGTGTTGGTAGTGGAAGTATCAAAGTTATCTTCAAAGTATCTGTTGGTCATCAACCCTTTTTTACAAATAATGTGACCTAGTAAAGTCCCAAAAGGTACTGCAAATGTGCATTTCTTTAGATTCAAGGATATTTGCAAGCTTTTGCATTTGTTCAACATCATCCTTAAGGTTTGGGTGTGATCTTTTACCAATCCATAGACAGTCCAATCATTTAAGTAAACCTCTACGAAATCATGTAAACTCTTTGAATGCATTTACCATGATTCTACTGAATACTGTTGGTGCATTCTTTAGTCCAAAGGGCATTACTATAAACATGTAGAATCCTAGTTCATATGCAAATATTGTTTTGGGCTGATCCTCTTCTCTTATCTTCACTTGATGGTAACGACAAAACCCATCAATGAATGAATAGATTTCTCTTCCAAAAATAGATTCTAATATATCTTCTGTGAATGGTGTTAGGAATGGGTCATGAATGCAAGCTTTGTTCAACTCTCTGTAATCTCCACATATTCTTATCTCTCCTGATTTTTCATTTTGTACTACCATTGGACTAATCCAATTTTCTTCTTCAACCAATTTTTTGATCCATGTTGCTAACATCTTAGGGTCAATGCAAGAAGTTGGATCGACTTTTTGGCCAAAAAGTGGAAGTGTTTTACCTGATTTTTAGAATTTACCACATTTGACCTAAACATTTGAGGCACTTAAAGATTGAATCTTAGAAAAACTTAGTAATATAAAATGTAGTACTCAGAGTCTAGTTTCCAAATATGTAATTTATTTTAATACCCAAATGATACAAATTGATTTTCAATAGGCATTTCTAAAAACTACTGTTTAAAAGTCACTTTTTTTACCATACCATGCATGTGTATGACCAACATAATCTGACCTAAATAAAAGTATTTTTCTAAATCCATTTGGAGAAAGATGTGTAGTACAGTGAAGATTGATGTGAATATTTTTTTATAATCTTTTTCCAAATATTTTTTTTATTAATTTTTTATTGGCCCTAATTGCTATTTTTGAAAACCCCTCGTGTACGGCCAACATAATTTGAGAAAAACTAATCATAAAATGATTTTTTTTTTCATTGTGTAAATAATGATGTGTAGATTCATGACATATAATTTTTTTTTCAAAAAACTTTAAAAATTAAAAGTTATTAAAAAAATACAAACACCTGTCATTTCAAGTTTTTGGACCAGTTTGCTCATAAATTAAATAATAAATAGAAAAACAAGTCCAATAAAAAAATTACATATTTGAAAACTAGACACTGTCATCTGTAATGGGTTTTAATTTCGTAAAAAAAATAGAAAAAATGTCATCAGCCATAGAGGTAAAGTTAGTCTTTCCTCTTGTTCTATACTTAGAAAAATACTTACAGGTCCAAGGCTCAAGGTCGGCTACCCATGTCTTTCCCAAGCCTAAAACCAAACCAAAAGCGTGGGTGAGAAATTTAAAATTTTAGAAACGGGTACCCATTCTAAAAAACAATAGAAAACAAAACAAGTACCCATTTTAAAATGGGTACCTGTTCTAAAAAATAATAGAAAACAAAATGGGTACCCATTCTAAAAAATAATAAAAAATAAAACGAGTACCCGTTTCTAAAAATAATAAAAAATAAAACAGGTACCCGTTTTAAAATGGGTACCCGTTCTAGGCTCAGGTGCCTGTTCCTATTGGATTTTTTTTTTGCACGACACTTCCCCTATATGTGGACCCAACTTCTTACTTTTACCCTTATCAATTTCTACTTTGACCCTTTTCTTCATGTTTGGATTCAACTTGTATGGCCTTTTCTTTACTGGTTTAACTCCCTCTTTTAGTTGTATTTTCATTATCCCTGCTTCTTTAATCCCTTTCATTTCAGTAAAAGTTCTTGGCAATAAGTCCTCAAATTCAAAAAGAATCTCAGTTACTTGTGCTACCACTTTCTCATCCTATTAGTCTCCAATCTTTGCTAGTTTGGGGTCACCTTCCTTTGTAATATTCTCTTCCCTAATTTAAAGAGGTTTATTGTAGTATTGGTCCTTTGGTTCAGTTAATATTTCTAGTTCTCATTCTCCTTCTTGGATATTTATTTCTAAATCCTTAGTATCCTCATCATCCCTTCTTGTAGTCTTATAGCATTTATGATCAATATTTATTGATTATTGGTCTATCCATTTGAACAATTTCCATATCCCTTCAGTTCTTGGTGGTGGTGTATTTTGCTCTAGTTCTTCTTTCTCTTCCTCTGTCACTTGTTGAAAAAATATTTCCTTCATTTTCAAAAGTGCATTATGTATAGACTTTGCTGGACTATAGAAAGAAAATGTATGTATAAAGTCATTTTGTACGTCCTCCCAACTACTGGTTTCTTTTCTTCTTTCTTGGTTTATATACCAAGTTTGTGTTGATAACTGAGATGGGGGGTGAATCAGTTATCTAAATTAACTTAACTTTCTGTTCTTCTTTAACAGCTAGTGCAGCATCAAAACAAATAAGCATCCATAACCATGAAAGCAGAAATAAAGTCAATACACATAACACAATGATTTTGACGTGGAAAACCCTATTAAGGGAAAAACCATGGGGTGCCTAACCCAAGATTGTATTCTCTATTAAAAGAATAGAAGTACAAAATGGCACTTGCCAATTAGGGCTCACTGCCCGAGCACACTGCTCACAAGAGGCTCACTGCCTATAAGAGACTCACTATCTACAAGGTACAAAGAAAGTAACTAGGTACTTGAACTGATGAGAAGCATCCACATATGCTAAGGTTTAGTTCCGGTTAGGTTCAATACACTGATCTACTGCACTTCATTCTTCCTCTGCTTTGGTGCTGTTGTCCTGTCACATACCGGACATGTATTACTGCTTCCTCACTACTCTCTACTTTACTTCACACTTCACAACACACCATGCACACCTTCTCATTGAAATCCATCTGGTATATATATCCGCACAAAGGATTTCAACATTTTTCTAGTCGACATCCAGAATACTCAATATTTTCCCAAACTCTGGTCTGTCGGCTGAATCCTTGCTTACCAAGTGATGCGTATCAAAGAGATGCTTATAGAAGTCATCAATCATGTCAGCCAATCATGAATGATCCCTTAAGAAACTTTATTACCATCAATATCTCATCTGGATTAAGGTTTGAAGCTCTGCCGGTCAGTTCTTCCTCAGTCTACTCTGCCAAATAGGAACCCAACACTTAGGTTTTTATATCTTTTCACTCTTACATCAGCGGAGGCTCAATCTCTGGAATATATTAGTCATGGTACTCCTCTTGACTTCCCCAAGTCCACACTTTACTGAGATACTTCCTCTAAGAGATCTGGACCTGACTGTCGGACCTTGCTACATGCTATGTTCTTACTTACCGAACCACAATACTCTTCAATCTGACTTCCGGTATAGACACACCATGTCCTGCAGATGTGTGGGATGGACTTTCTTGCCATCAATGACAACAGTCGTGAAGCCATACAGTGTCTCTTGCCAACAATATCCCCCTTTGGCATTGATGGCAACACTTAGTGAAAAATGACTAAGTGTCACACTACACTCCCCCTTGGCTGATGCTCTATTTTAATGTACACTTTACCAGAGCTCCCCCTTAGCTAGATTCTACATTTTTTACTGCTCCTCACTCCCCCTTTGACATCAATGGCAAAGGGTAGAATCCGCACACCAAAATTTTTAAAAATCAATCTATACATATCCACATAAGTATATATACAAGTTGTACTTACATATACTTAAGTATATCTGCAAAAATATTCTTCAACTGTACAACTTTTGTCACCCAACTCTACTTCATCCTGTCCAAAATTGAGATGTGACCACTCAACAAGAATGCAAAATCTTCTGCCTTCTTAAGATCTGTCGGATCACTGGTCCGAGCTGTGGCCTGAGCATCAGTTAGGGCCTCATGTATGGCTTCTAACTTAGGATAATGATCCCTCTAAGTTCACTTAATCTGTTTATTCTATTTTTCTTCTCCTTCTCAAGCTTCTTTATTTCATTTACGACTACAATAGTCTAACACTCTTGATTTACTATGGAAGAGGAGAGAGGATCAAAACTTTGAGAAAAACTTGTCAATTTATCCTCTTGCTCTTTTACTTTCTTCTCAATATCCTTGGTCACTTTAGGCCAAGATAAACAAAATTTATATATATCTCTGCCATCTTTAAGAGCATTTTCTAAGCTCTTTATCCCAATATCCATAACTCTCCTATCATTTGTTATTAGACCCTGCACCTCAGAGAATCTCTTTCCCAAAATTTTTTTCTAGACATTATCTTCAGCTGACTTTTCCAAAGAATCAAAATGTGTGCTAATTGAATTGACAAGAGATTTTAAGTTACCGGATGAAGAGGCCTAAAGATCCTTCTAGAAGGATGGCATGATTTTCTCCAATGCACCGGATGCAATTTCTATTAGCTCACAGTCTTCCATGTGAGACTTCAAAAGTTTTTCTTTTGTCTTTGCATGGGCAAAGGATGCTATCTTCATAGTCTGAACCGAGGAGAGGGAATTAAAATTGAACAGTCCTTGAAGTAGCTCCGGTTCATCTAATTCCATCATTTCTTTTGTCAAGAAGTCTTTGACTTCTTCTACAGTGTCTCTTGCCAGAGACAAAGTTTTCTTCCCTTCAGTAGCCTCAGCACTGTCACTTGTGGTCTTCTCTGTTTGACCTTCTTCTCTTTCCTTCACCTCTTCTTCTTGACTGATTTTCTCTTCTGTTCTTTCTTCTCCTCTAGATCCAGAGTCTACTAGGGAAACCGGAGGAGAGATGTTTGCTTCTTTAAGGACTTCCTCTTCCGGAGTAGAGGAATCTAGATCCTCAATTTTCTCTTCACTTGTCTTCTTTGTCTCTTCTGCCACTGTCTCAGTAGATTCTCCTTTGTCATCCATGGCAGAGGGTTCATCACCTAAGCCCTCTATAATAGGAAGATTGAATCTTTTAAAGGCATTCCACAGGATATCTTCTGTTTCCTTTGCCACTTTGTTAGTTTCTCCAAGCATAAGTTGATTCATTCTAGCTTTGCTCCGGAACTCATCCTTGCAATCCTTGAAGATAATGTTCATTTGTTTAGGGGTAATGGACAGATAGAGATAAATAGCAATCTACTCCCGGATTTCTAGATCTTTTGCTTGGGCATTGTTCTTTCTTATTTCAAGTTCCTTCTCTAAGCTTTTGGGAATCAGAGATATAATTTTAATGAATGCTTTGTTGTAGATGTTTAGATACCTGATTGTGGCATCTTACAATATCTTCTGAACAGTTTCACTATATTCATCATAAAATTCAACCATTGGTTGCAAGTTCCCATCCACGATAACTAATTTGATGATATCATCAATGCGAAGAGTAGGTTTTTCAATGAATTCTTCTGCCTCTTCTTTCTTGTCTTGACCTGTAGAGGATTCACCGAATACTTTCTTCTTCTTCATTTTCTTTACCTCCTCATCTGACTCAGTCTCTTCATCATCCTTCTGACTGATGTAAGACCTTGTGGCCTTTGTCTTAGTTCTTTTCTCTCCCTTTCCGTATGTCCTGACTTCTAGTTTTGATGCTTTCTGGCTCTTAGAGGTGGTAGGTGTAGAGCTCTTGGAAGATCTGGTCCGAGAGGGGGCTTGCACAGGATCACTTTTCTTTTCTGCATCTTGTTTCTCTTTCTCTTCCCTTTCCATCTTCTCTCTGTTGGCATCAACTGCCTCTTTTAAAATTCCATGCCTCTTGGCAAAATCTTCTACTTCCCTTACTTTTCTCTTGATCTCTGGCTGTCTAAGTTCAACATGAACTTTACACTCAGCTCTTGGTAGGTTCCAAACCTTTCTGCCTTAGGGTCCTTGGGTTGGCTCAGCAGGTGTTGAACATGTAGCTCTACAATTTTCTCATCAACTTCATACCCCATTGGCATGACCTAGACTATCCTTGGCTCCACTGCCTCCATTAGGCATTGATCGGTGTCTACCATGAAGCATACTGTATCTTTATACTTTTCAACTAGAGATTGGGGGATTCTCTCACTTGCTTGCATCATACTCTGAAAGTTCTTGAAGTAGCCCCATAGTGCTATATTTTGTGCCTTGGCATCACCAAGCCCATGCATATAATCTCTGATTTGTATGGCTACTGGTCTATCATTCTGCCATATCCAACCACTGGATCTGGGTAGCTCATTCATAAAGTAAAAGAATAGACATAATTTTAGACCACCATATTTGAATGAGTTTTTCTTGTCCTTCTTGATCCTTTGTAAGTTTTTTAACAGTTGGCTCAGAAGAAGTTCACAGAGATCATAGTCAGCATTTTTCCTTAGCATTTCATAAGCAGTATACACAGCTATCCCAGATACTAAATTCTCCCTACTGGAGTGATATATCTTATAGACAATTATCATAGATGCAAACTTGATATCTGGATCAGTGATATCTTCTATAGTCATTGCTCTCTTGTCAAATTTTGATCTGGTTGCCTCACTCACTGTCTGATTCTTAACAGATTTGAGAGCAGGTATCCCACTGAATGAGTGCAATCTGGTAACTGCCCTAATGGCATCCTTGGTTATCTTGAATGGACTCATCAACCATATAAAGTTATCATGCATTCTACTTAGAACATACCCAACCCATTCATCTTCTGTAAAACAAGGGAAATGGATGCAATGTCCAAAATGCTTGTCCCAAATAGCCTTGTACTGTGGTTTGAGTTCAAAAGCATCATCTATTAACTGATTGTGATAGATATCCATTAACTTGGATTCCCCAAATTCCTCAATGTTTGCATGAATATATGCCCTAACATCTTCTACATGCAAAACCCCATGCGGAATGCTTGAAAATGCGCCTAGGGGATCAACTTCTAGGGATTTATAGGGATGTTTCTTGAATTTAGGGTGCGGCCTATCAGTAATCTTCACAACATTTAGAGTATCCATCTTTCAAAGATTCAAAGAGAGATTTCAAGATCAAAAAATACCTCTTACGCTTCTAGGGTTCACGATATGAGTCGGATCAAGTTGCTTGGATGAATCGACTTCTGCGGTATGATCTTTGAGAGGAATGAGATAACTTGTTGCAGAGCTCCTTCTCTCTTCTTTTTGAATGCAAATGTGCAAATGATGAACCAAAGAACCCTTTTATTTCTGTGCAAACCCTAATTCCATTTTGCAATAAATGCACAACCTAAGTTATTCTGGTTGCCTTATTTTCCTTGTTCCGAGAGAGATCTTTCCGGATCACTGGTATGAACTATTAGCTGTCTATCTATCTTTCCCAAATCATTCCACTTATCCACAGATCAAGATACCTCAAATTTGAGTCATACCAGATCTAACTGTGAGAATCATGTTCTTACTGGATGACTGTTAAACCAGATCAATCTAGGAAAATTAACCTCTTCTAAACTTCTTGCGGATCTTCCATATCTTTACCAAGGCTCATTTATATGTTTCTTTGAGAACCCTTTAATCCGCAACTTTCCATGTGCCAATTTTAGGCACCAATTGACTAGCTGGGGGAACTTGTTTTCTTTTGAGACTCCCCCTGAGCTAGAGCTCATCTATTTAGTTTCTGGAAGGAATATCAGCACCAAATTCTGGTGCAGATCCATCCCCAACATTTTTTGTACTCCTCTTTACCCAAATCTTGTTCATCTCCATTTGAATTTCATCTGCATCTACTTTTCCTTTTCCTTTGTCTTGGTTTTGATTATAATGCACCAGACCCTTTTTGTCATGATTCTTACTTCTGTAGAATTTGGCAATATGACCAGATCTATTGCAATTGTAGCAAACAACATTTCTTTGCATATTTGACTGATATCCTCTTGATCTACACCGATTAGCCATATCTCCCATTCTATTGCATGCAAAGCATATACCATTGAATGAATTGTTCATTTGCATATTTCTACACTCATGAGATTTGTGACCATACCTTTTGCAATTAAAACACTGTCTGAAGAAGGATGAACTAGTCTGATTCATTCTTCTTCTGCACTGATTTGCTTTATGACTAAAGCTATTGCAATTGTGGCAGTATCCATTGAAGGATGGATATCTTTGAGCATTAGGTTGCCTTACCGGAGGTCTTCTAGGCATGTTCCTTGGATTTCCTGATCCAGAGTTCTTCTGACTGGATCTGGAGCTTTCACCTTTCTCATACCCCAAGCCTTGCTTGTCATCTACTCTTTTTTGGCTTTCAAGAAGAACTTCAAGCTGAGCAGAGCTTATCTTGAATTTCTCTTTGTATTCATTTGTTGTTTGAAGATCTCTTTTTAGAGTGTCAATCTAATTTTCAAGTTGTTCTTCATTACCTCTAGCTTCTTCCAGATTAGATTCCAAATGCCTGATTATTCTATCCATTTTGTGGCAGTCTTTTGATTTCTCTTTGAGAGATTGTTTTAGATTATCTTCAGTTTTTCTCTTCCCTTCAATTTCTTGGGTGAATTTTGTAACCCCTGATTCCATTTCATGTCTTACCATAATGACCTCTTTTGATAGCTTCTCACATAATTTGTTTTTCTCATTCGGATCTTCATTTGCATCATTGGATTCATTCTGACTTGCTAATTGCTGAAGTAGTTCCTTTCTCTTTTTCATAGAGACACTCAATTTCTCCTTGAGTTCATTTATGAAGTCATCAGCTTGTTTGAGTCTTTCCCTTAAGTTATTTACTTCAGAGTGAGACTATTCAAGATCATCTAGGGTAGACTAAAGTTTTTCCCTCATACCATACATATCCATTGAGATTCCCAGATCTTCCTCAAGCTGTTAGGCTCTGTTTGGAGGAACTTGGCTCTGATACCAATTGTTGATAACTGAGAGGGGGGGTGAATCAGTTATCTAAATTAACTTAACTTTTTGTTCTTCTTTAACAGCTAGTACAACATCAAAACAAATAAGCATCCATAACCATGAAAGCAGAAACTAAGTCAATACACATAACACAATGATTTTGACATGGAAAACCTTGTTAAGGGAAAGACCACGGGGTGACTAACCCAAGATTGTATTCTCTGTTAAAAGAATAGAAGTACAAAATGGCACTTGCCAATTAGGGCTCACTGCCCGAGCACATTGCTCACAAGAGGCTCACTGCCTAAAAGAGACTCATTGTCTACAAGGTACAAAGAAACTAACTAGGTACTTGAATTGGATGCTTGATGAGAAGCATCCACATATGCTAAGGTTCAGTTCCAGTTAGGTTCAATACACTGATCTACTACACTTCATTCTTCCTCTTCTTTGGTGTTGTTGTCCTGTCACATACTGGACAAGTATTACTGCTTCCTCACTACTCTCTGCTTTTCTTCGCACTTCACAATACACCACACACACCTTCTCATTGAAATCCATCTGGTATATATATCTGCACAAAGGATTTCAACATCTTTCTAGTCGACATCTGGAATACTCAATATTTTCCCAAACTCTGGTCTATCGGCAGAATCCTTGCTTACCAAGTGATGCGTATCAAAGAGATGCTTATAGAAGTCATCAATCATGTTGACCAATCATGAATGATCCCTTAAGAAACTTTATTACCATCAATATCTCATCCGGATTAAGGTCTAAAGCTCTGTCGGTCAGTTCTTCCTCAGTCTACTCTGCCAAATAGGAACCCAACACTTAGGTGTTTATATCTTTTCACTCTTACATCACCGGAGGCTCAATCTCTAGAATATATTAGTCATGGTACTCCTCTTGACTTCCCCAATTCCGCACTTTACTAAGATACTTCCTCTAAGAGATCCGGACCTGACTATCGGACCTTGCTACATGCTCTGTTCTTACTTACCAGACCACAATACTCTTCAATCTGACTTCCGATATAGACACACCATGTCCTGCGGATGTGTGGGATGGACTTTGTTGCCATCAATGACAACACTCATGAAGCCATATAGTGTCTCTTGCCAACAGTTTGGGCTGTTGGTGACAATGTCTAATAGAATAGATGGGTGTATATAAACTTAATATGTTCCTGTCTGCCATCCCATACTATTATGCAGGTAGTTAAATGTTCTTGCGGTGGAATTTGTCCTTCATACTTGGGTATAACTTTATATTATCCTTCTTTTGGTAAATATCTTACATTGATGAGAAGCTTAAAAGTGGACCAATATTTAACTGATTCTTTATGAGTTGACCACCAGTTTTCTACATTGCATACTAATGTATGATGTACTGCCTCTATTATGCTTTGTTCTTTTGAAAAAATTATCCCCATCTCATTCAAGAATAGTTGTAGGTCTTTCACACCTAAAAACTTAGGTGGTTTGATATGGGAAATTCCTCTCATAATATGATTAATATGTCAATATATCCTAGATTCCTCTATTTTTTTCTCTTCATTGATGTGCATACCTTCTGGGGTGGATTTTCATTTACTGCGGAGGAATGCAGTAGGTTATCCTTATCAGTTTGAAGCATACATATCCTCCTGAATCCTGCATTCTCTGAGTTTTGAGCTCTAGTTCATTTGTTATCCATGCTTCCAGAACTTCTTCACTATCAGTACTATCATTATCATTATATGCTTCTATTTCTCCTCTTTAATTTGGTTCTCTTCTGTTTCATTTGTTTCCGATTTTGATATTGAGTAAATATTCTTAGTATAGTTATAATTTCCTTCCACATAATTGGATTCTTCAATATATGCCTCTTCCATGGGTTATACTAAAGGTATGTATGCACTTTTATTATTATCCACAAAAGATAATTCTTCTTTGCGGGAGTCCACAATGCCATTTGCATCAACAAACCATCTCAATCCTAGTAATGCATTGAATGAATCTCCTTGATCTTTCATGGCTACTACAATAATGTCTATGATATGTTTTATGCCCATCAGGTTTACTTCCACTTGTTTCCAAGTTCCAAGAGTTTCCATGCTAGATCCATCTGCCAAAGTGATATTGTAGTGGGTTTTGGATAATTTAGGTCTACCTAGTTGTTCCCAGAGCTTCTTAGTGATCATGTTTATATCCGCACCCAAGTCTATCATAACATTTTTGACCTTTTTGTGATTTATATGAGCATCCATCAATAATGGTTTTGTCTTCCAATGTCTATCATTTTTTCCCGTTTGCTAGATTTGACTTTTAGGTATCTTCTCTTTGTTCTAGTATTTTACAAATTGCTTAAAATTCTCCATAAGATTGTGTTGTTGTGTTAGTGTTGTGAATTGTTTAAGTGCCACAATTTATTCTTCTATGAAGAATTGATCATCTTATTTTTAACTCTCTTATTTTTTGATGGGTGTTTTAACACACAACAACGCAAGTGAAATATAGGATATCTCACCTCTCTTGAAAGGAATCTAATCTCAGCAAACCCAGAAAAAGACTGCCCCAAGGTTTATACTGTCAGATCTTGACTTGCAAGATAACTCAGTTGGATATGTTTTGTTGTTCCAATCAAGGGGACTTATGTGCAATGCAGAGTTTTATAAGATATGATAGCTATAGGTATGCAGAAACCCTAAGTGGTTCAAACTGTGAAGTCTAAAAATTTCATCAGTTGTTTATCAATGCAATGCTACTTTGATCTAAATCTACCAACTTTTCAAATAAAAATGCAAAGGGATGTGGGATAGAGAAAGAAAATGAAAAATCTTAAGGATAGATCACAATGAATGAAATTGTTGCAGACAGACAAATGCCCTAAAATTGATTTCTGCTTAATCAGGTTTCACCACAATGCCACAGAAACAGTGCAATTTTCAAAGGTAACCAAAGATTTTCAAGATGCATGAATTCATCAAACACCCAATTATTGGTGTAGCTTAATCAATGTCATACAACTGAACTTAACTTATTAGAATTGGTTCAGGCTAAACATGCAAAGTTACTTATAGCCAGCAAGAAACAAATAGTATGAACCAAATCAAATTCATCAAATATCTAAGCATTCATTCAAACTGCAATTGAACTTTATTTAAATCCAAGTAGAAATAAACCATGAAATCTAAAATTCAACAACACAATAACACAATTTGTAGTAACACATGTAAACATGCTTTGTATTGATTCAAAATTTTGGCAGAGTCCCAACAATTCACTATTCTAACCTTACAAAGAGAGAAAATGACTACTCTTCTATAGAGGATTAATCCAACACCAAGGGCTCGGATTTAACAACATTTAATTTTGGCAATTAAATTCTGGAATTCTTGATTGTACCTTTTCTTGCTTCTGCTTCTTTGGCTTTTCAAGTCGGGCAAGGAAATTATTCATATCTAGGTCCACAACTTTGATTTGAGGTTGCTTCCCTTAGAGCATCAGTTGTTACCAATTTGGAGCTGTTAAAGAATGAGTAGGGGACTTAATTTGGTCTCCCTCTTTATTTAAAGAATCATTGCTACCTAAAATTGCCCCTTTATTGGTGTTTTCTTCCCCTAGAATGTCAGTATTAGTCTCAAGGGATGACCCAATCTACTTGAGCTACTCTATTGTATATTGTTCGGCCTTATCAAATGTAATTTGGCCTGGTTCATCCTGTGGGGACTATCATCAATGTTAACTATCTCCATGATGCTCAAATTCACAAGAGGACTATCGAGAACATCTTGTATTGACACCTCCTCTTCATTGATTATGTTTAGTTTTGTACAAACCTTTTCAATGCCAACCAGTAGGGCCACTTGGGGAGATGAGGGCTTTGGAATATCCTCAGCAGTTTGGAATGGTTGGGACAAGTTGTTGTTTATCGACATAAATGAATTTACTTCTACATCCAATAGTTGCATTATGCAAAGGTTTGCAAATGTTGCAAAACCTAGGGAAAGTGGAACGAAAGGACGAGGACAATGGAAGAGATGATAATAGGTGTGGAAAAGTTAAGAGGTGGCAAAGAGAATGAAGGAGGTGTAAGGATGGTGGAGATGGGTGGAAAAGAAGAAATTGTGAAAGGTGAAAGAGATGGGATAGAAGAAATAGAAAGTGGAATGGGAAGGGAGAGTGGAGGTGATGAGGAGACAAGAACATCAGGGGAAGCCAATGGAGGAGAAGATGGAGGGGAGGAAGAAGGTGCATCTAGGATAGTAGCAGGAGAAGTCGGTACGAAGGGAACTAGGGGAAGAACAAGAGAGGGTTGTGAGTTGAAAGCAGGAGGAGAAGGAGGCACAGAGGCAGTTTGTATATTTAATGTTGCAAGAGGAACAACATCAATAGGTGAAGGAATAGCAGTAGGTACATCTGTAGCTGGAGGGTCTTGTGCAATTTTGAGGCTTGGTGTCTTCTTTGAAGTCTTAGTTTTCTTTTCCTTTCACCCTTCTGCCTCTCCATCTTGTGCAGGTTTTCTTTTGGATGTCCTTGTTTGGAATGGAGATAAACTACCCCTCATGGTCTTCTTCCTGGATTCCCTAATTGCCTTGCCGTTTCCATTTCTATGTACCAAGGGCACCTCATCTTCAATCTCTTCACTATCAATTTTGTCTCCTGGGGTTGCTTCTCCTGGAGTTGCATGCTCTGGTTCTTCAACCTCGATAGGCTCATCCCTCTCATCACCGCTATCTCTTTCTTCTTGAGGGTTTGTGTATGTGAGAGGTAGAACAGCAACAGTGAGCTGAGCCACTTGTGTCCATACCCATGCCCTACTATACCTGATGGGATTTATCATAAGTTCCTCAAGGGAACTATCTTCTACCTCTGCCCAATTAGGAGGTGGGATTGGCTGACCAAATACTCTTCGCCATTTAGCCTCCTAAATCACCACTCCATCATCAATCAGTTGATCTGGTGTTTGAGCAATCTGAAATCTCCTGATGAATTCTAAATACAATCTTGAACATCTTCTTCTTACTTCATGCTCATCAGTACAATTGGCCCAAAAGTCTTCTAAGTGTTCCAAATGGAAAGCTTCATGCTCACATGTTGTTCTAATGTACTGAAGGGATCAAAGTGTTTGTAAGATTTGTAGAATATTAGGTGTAATTTTTGCAGCTCAACATCAAAGTACTCTGTTCCACCAATTGTGATATAAGTAAATAGTCCCCTGCCCAAAACAATGGGGAACTTGATAGTATCCCCATGTAAGTGCTTGAGTAGGTTATGGCATGTACAAAGTTACCTTTTTAATTCCAACAAGACTACCTTGTCAGTGGGTTACTTAGGTAGCCTATATGGTGCCCCTTTAAATCCATGTACTCGAAGGTATGTAAACTTAGGAAACTAGATATACCTTGTTCTGCCGAGCCCAGGTGGCTCTTGTTTGTTAAGGGTTGTGCCCTTGTTTGCTCTATTTTGTGCCTCTGTGGCTGATGTGTAATGGGATTGGCACCCTTTTTTGCTGCTTACTTTATCAAAAGCATTGGCGGCCTCCAAGGATATCCTTCTTGACATGTCACCCTATAGCATTCTAGTGATGTGCATGGTAAATGCATCATTCACCCTCTTATAATGCACCAAGGATTGAACTAGTTGCAACTATGGGTAACAGTCATATACCTTCATCTCTCCATCTACATTTCTAGTTGTACCCAGTTGGGTTATCCCATGATAGGCAAAGTTCCTGGCTAGCATATATACAACATAGGAGGACCAGTGGAAGATCTTGGTCTCACTAAGGGCCAAGAAACCTTCATGAATACTATCACTGATGAGACAAGCCCAATGTATTTTCCTATCTCCTTTCAAGACCTCCTCAATATAGCCAAACATCCATGGCTCAAAAGTTGATGCAACAGGCAATCCCATGACCCTACTCAGTAGTATTACTAAATCTCCTACCTCATCCTTAAAATCACTCCTATACAATGCATGAGGTACTTTGGACATTGTTGTCCTCTTCTTCATCATCCATGTGTCATTAATGACTCTTCTACATGTCTCTGAGCCTTGGTCATACATCCCTTGATTTAGAGCCCTAGTGACTACAGTCAGGGTAGGATATGGAGGGATATCAAAGGCTTTTGAAATAGCTTCTACAGTGAAACTTGCAACAACTCTCCCATCTTTTGCTAATACTGATCTAGTAGGTGCATGATACCTCTCTGCATAGGCTACTATCAATTCAGGACATTAAACTGCTATGGGGAATGTTACATTATGGGCAATGTCGTTGTCTTTGATTCTCCTAGACCAGTTGGTTGGATTGTCTCCAAAGACCCTCAGTTTGAAATCCTATAGGCCAACATGACCTATGTCAATGTCTCCTATGTTACACCAACTTGAAGTGATCTTGGAGGTGGGAGGAATTCCCTTGAACTCGTACTTCATGGTGGTAGCCCTTGTAGACATTTATCCTGCATTACATTACCCTAATTGAATACTATTTACTATTGTCTAGATCTATCAATCTAATTATAAATCTACTTGAACTATTGAAACATGACAATGTGCATAAATTTCTAACACATAGTATCCATTTAGGCATCAAATCTAATCAATTGCAGCAAAAGCGGGCATTCACCCTCCTACTGGACATAAGCATATAACACTATGGAAATCCAACTTCACATCAATTATAATACATAAGGCATTTAAAATCAAATAAATGATGTAAAGTACCTAACATGAAGTGGACAATTAGACTTGTGCAGGAGGTATTGGCCATTTGCACTAAAAAGTGGGTTTTCTAGCTTTTGCAAGATAAGCAAGGTTTAGGGCTCCTACAGGATATATCCTGCACCTAACAATCTTAACGCAATAGAGCTTTCCTTACTAAAAGTGGGTAAATGATGGGTCACCAAACATGCAGGGATTTGGAACCCTATCAGACATGTCTTGCATGCCAAAGTTTTAGCACAAAGAATCTTTCTTCATCCCAGGCGGGCTTTAGGCAAGGCATAGGATAAGCGGGAAAAACAACCCTTAGCAGATAAAGAGGGAGAAATGTCTTTCACCGGATATATCTGACACTTGGTTGAATCTTCGTGAAGGTCTTTTGGTGGTTTTCATGACGAGGCAGATTGAAAGGCACTTACTAGATGGAGCAAGGAAAGAGGGGTCTGATGGAGATATCTGCTACCTATAAAATTTCCCACAAAGGGTGCAAGGACTTAAGACAATCAAATTGGGTGGAACGGTGTCTGTCGGACTAAGCAGGGAAAAGGGCCCCTGATGGATATATCCGCTACTTGTAAAAATTCACGCAAAGGACTAAGGTTCACAAGTCTTAATCGGTTTAGGCAAACTGAACGAGGCCATGGGATAAAGCAGTAAAAACATCCCCTGGTGGATAATATCCACTAGGGTCAAAAAATCCCGCAAGTTTGATTTCCCCACTCTAGGGCATGGCTCCCACAATGACCTTTGAAAATTAAATAGAATGAAACCCTGCTACCCTAAAGGATCCATCTCATTTACCCTATTTCTCCCACAATGATAGTTTTTCTTCTGACTTGACTATCAATGCTAAGTAAATGATCCCACAAGAAGAAATTCTAAGACCTAGGTCATTCGACATATACCACTCAACAGATACCCTAATTTCCAAAACAAAACCCTATCAATAATGAAACCATACACAAACACGAGGGTTTTTAAAAAAACATACCAACCATTCCACAACCAAGAAATCCAATCACCTTACAACTGATTCTTATGAAAGCATAATACATGTATAAATATTATTGAAATGCAAGGAAAAGGGAGAAAGGGGGCCAACCTAGTTTGGTTTGAGAATGTAAATAAAACCTTTAAGCCAACCCCAAAAAACCCTTCAATCAATGTTGTGAAATCGTCAAACACACAAAGAATCAACATGCAAGCAGTCAAGATTGCCATGAGCACCAAGTGAGTACGAGATTCTAGATGCAAATGGCAAATAGGGGTTGAATTTCAGCTTTTATACCTCCAGTAAGTGCACCATAAATGCCCCCGATAAAGTGACAGAGTGGCAAGCACTCGGGTTGCAGAAAGTGGGGAATGCGAGGGAGATAGGATATGTGAGGAAAAGGGTGCTTAGTGGATAATGTCCACCAAAGGCCAAAATACCCACTTTCTCATTGAAGGCAATAACTTAAGAGAAAGCGAAGGTTTTAGTGACCACCAGACATATCTAGTAGCACTTGATTTTAGCATTATGTCTAGTAAGGCCTAAAACTAGTGCAGAGGGATGAAAGAGAAAACTTCTGATCATGCACAAAACAACCCAAAGCCTTTTGCAAATCCATCATGAAGATAAAAATGAACTCCAAAGGACCAATTCATCACAAATGCCAGTTTGAAATAAATCCTCTACCCAAAGCATGAATTTCACTTTCTCAACATCACAAGGAAGAAAAACTGAGACTCAAACCAAAGAAAAAGAGGGGGTCCTCATTTGACAAAATGGGGTGTACATGCAAGGCATTACATTATTCTTATGTCACAATCTTCTTTGTTTTCTGGACAATGTCATCATGTTGTCTCTTATCAGGGAAGAATGTATCTTCCTCCTCACTTTCTTCTCTCTATGTTTCAGTAGTATCATTTCCCATTGTATTTGTACCCTATCTTGTCACTATTGCATCTTGTTATTTTCCTTTACTTTTATCCATTTTAGCTTTATCTTTTTCATACTCAACTCCTTTTCTTTGGTTTTCTTCTTCTAATTTTTTTTATGAAGATATATATGTGTTGCCATCTTTGTCTCTCTGGCAAGTCCTTAGGAACTGACCCTGCTCTTTAGGGACTCTCCAAATTACTCTGGCCCCTTTTTATTTTTCTAGGTCATCACTTTTTGCTTGTTACGATGCATTTTGAAAGTATTGTTGTGCTTTATCACATGTGAAAAGGTCATGCTCTGTACTGTTACAGAATGTGCATTGTCTTCTTCTTTCTCCCTAGCATTCATTATCAATGTGTCCTGGTTTACCACATTTATAGCAGGTTGCTTCATCTCTCCTTCTTCCTCTACCATGGCCTTGGCCTCCTCTATAGCCTCCAAACTGCTCTCTTTCATTATTAGTGTAGTTATTTTCATATGGTGCATTAGGGTTTGTATTTTGAACAATGTTCATGTTTCTTTGATTTCTCCATGTAGGTTACTTATAACCCTAATCCTGAAGATATAACAGACTTTCTGCCAAGCCTTTTACATATGCCATGGTATTATTTTGTGCTTTATTTTTTTAATGTAAGTTACACCAAAATTCATGCTCATCCTCGTCTTCACTCTGGATAGTTGTGAAGGGCAATCCAATGTTTCATGGTGATCCCATTCTTTGCATAATCTACAATATATTGTATTAGATCTTGTAGGCATTGCTTTTATATCTACCTTCAGTGTGCCATCTTGTCTTTCTCCTTTCATCATTAGACATTCATTTCTAATGTGTCCTTCCTTTATCCAATAGGAACACCATACATTTAGCCTTTGTTTGTGTGAATTTTCTTCCTTCCTTGCTAATATTTCTTGTTTTAGCTTCAACTGCTCCAACTCTATCCTCATTCTTTCTAATTCCATGTTTTCTTTGGTTTTATCCTCTTTGCATAATGTTTCTGACTCAATGTGGTAGGCTAATGAGACCACTTCTGCATATGTTTCAAATATTCTGTTGTCCAAAAATTCTCTAACACCTGGGCTTATCTCAGATTTGAACCATTCAATCTTTTTCTTTTCATTTAATGGCTCCTCTGATTTGCAGACTGTTTCTTTGAATCTTTTATCAAATTCCTTTATAGTTTCTCCCATTTTTCTTACTCCTGTTAGGTTATCATAACAACTGATCTTTATCTCTACTTTGTCAAGGCATCAAATATTCACTGAATGCAAAACTTTAAAAGTTTTCTTTTACTCCTGAAACAACTACAAATAGATTTAACTAAATTTAGTGTGAATAAAAATTTAGTAACATTTTTGGCGACCTCTCAGGGGTGTTTGCCTACTAAACAACTTAGAACTAGTATCCTTGCAATTCCATTGGGCATATGAGTCTTTTTCTACCTTGAACCTCTGTACTCTGCTTTCATTCATTTTATAAACAACATTAGAAAACTTTTCAAATGAATCGAAATGCAAAGGGTTGAGTGCCAGATTTGAACCAGCATTCTCTTGACAGGCCTTATGCGTATTTTCAGCTGGGGACACATTAAAAATAGTAGCAACCTCTTGCTCCACATCTGATTTTTCTGATTTGGTGGGGTCAGAAGGACTGCAAGAAACCTCAACTGCTGGGTTGAAACTTGGAATCTTGATTGGCTCAGGCTCTAAAACCTTTTGCTCATGTTCACTATACCAACTTGGAATCTTGATTGGTTTAGGATCTAAAACCTTTTGCTCTTGTTCACTATACCAACTTGGAATCTTAATTGGTTTAGAAACTACTACCTTTTCCTCTTCCTAATTTTGGATTGGTATGGAAGGGGTAGCCTTAATAAGATTTGGCATTTTAAAATCAAGATGTTTGGTCCAAGAAGGCTACCATGGTTGTTCAAAACTGTGATGACTTGGTTCAGGCACTAGATGTGACTGACACTTAGGGCTAATAGACTGATTTTGAATGCAAATGGGTTCCTGATCAAAATCACAATTTCTAAAATTTGGAATTTGATACCTACTAACCTCATTTTGAACAGACTAGTATGGAATAAATGTAGCTGTCTGGATGGCTTGCCTTTGAATTTGTACAAGAAAAAAATTCATCTGCTCCTCTTTTATTGCTACCTCTGACTTTCTTGAAATTGTATTGTATCATTTGTGCCTCCGACTCCTGCTCATGAAGATAGGCTTGATAATCCATCTTTTCCTACTCTAAATCAAGCTCCTATAGCCTCCTGAACTCTTCTAAGTTCCTTGTGACTTCTATTAGTGTGTCACTCATGCTATACTTCATATCCCTAACCTCTTGGGGCTGATTTTGAACATGTAAATGCTGATATGAAGGTTGAGTAGGGGTGGGTGGGAGGTAAGAATATTGTGCATGTTGGTTTCCTTGAAAAACCATGAAATTTGGGCTAAAATTAGCAATATGGCTGATAAGATGGAGGATTAGCAGTATTTTCATGATATGATGGATGATATGACATGTTTCCATGAAAGGTAGACATGTTTATTCATTCAAAGAGCTAGAAAACAACTGAAATCAGATCTTGTGATACTTTTCATGGGCTGCAAAGTCTAATCTATCTAACCAGAAAGTTAGAGTCGCCAAGTACTTAAAAAAATAAACCTCTGAAAGGCTGTTAAATCTATTGATCGTACCAAAACAACAGAAAAAATAAGTTCTTTATTAAACTAAAAATTAGTTCAAAGTCCCATCGAGCGTGCCAAAAACTAGTCCAATTAGGACCGTTAAATCATCATGACAAGTGAGTTAGATGTCAAGAAATCAAGCATTCAAGGAAGACAATTGATCTAAACTATTTTTATCTTTCAGGAGTTATAAGACAGTTTGATTATTTAGATGATCATAATTGAAAGCAACAAGGAAAGGTATTCATTTGAACTGTCATTTCATGTCATATTTGGAACATACATTCAGTTTCAGTTACTATATCATGTGCATTGATTGAAAAGAAAACATACATAAAATCAAGTGCATAAGATAAATTAACTAATCATGTTTTAAAGAAGTGTTCAAATGTATCCCACATAAGTCATGGGAGTGATTAAACTGAGCAATGCAGACATATGCAAGCTATACATCTAATGATAAAAGAAATGAAGAAGAACACATGATAAAATTAAATAGCCATCATTGCCTGAGAAAAGTTGATATCTTCTACTGGCTGATGTACTTGTTAATGGTCGATCTCATATCTTCATCTTCAGCTCCAATTGTATCAAGTGTACCTGCAAAGAATTGGGGAAAGTCCTGTAAGAGCTCCAGATATTTAATATTATCATATGCTTTTATCAAGCAGACATATCAACTTGTCACATCATGCATTTCATATGAAAGAGTCAATCAGACATGTGCTATAAATCAAAATATCATGAAGAGGATCAATCAAGTCCATAAGGTATGGTTTTATGCTAACTTGTTTGTTCACTATGCAGGTATAGGAAAAGTAATGTTGTTGATTTGAAACATTAAAACATGTGGAGAAAATGTGGCTCCCACAAGGGTTGAGGCCAGCATGTTTCCTTTTTCTATCCATTTGAAAAAGGATATCAGAATAAAGACAGGATGCATCATTTAAGAGATATCATGCATCATAAAAACAACTTACAGAAAAAGTGAGTCATCATGGTCATGAAAAGGAGCAGTTGCTCCTATAAACTATGTTCACCTTGATTACAGTTGATTAAATCAGATCAAATATATTCAAAGTGCCTGAGTCAACTTGACAGATTGAAGAAAATAGAAATGCAGCTATGAAAGGTGCTTTTCTTGTTTATATCATTATTAAAATGCCTTATTGCTGTCATGTTTCATGTCACAGTTCATAAAATCAGACTTAAGATATGACAGAAGCATGCAAATAAGATGAAGAATAGACTTGTGATCAAATAGAGTATCAATTTACAAAGACATTATCAAGCTAATCCCTATATGTAGATGTTCATAATGAAACATAACTCTCAAATTCAGTGTTGATACATAGGCCATTCAGGATTGAGAATTATATTTATAGATTAGTGTGAACGGTCATGTATTAAATGTTCAGGGATTGAAATGCTAAAATTAGATAATCAAGTACAGGAGATAAGTATAGGTATGATCAAATGATTACCTCAGACAAGGACATATGCCAACTAAGTCTCATGTGCATATCAAGAAGGGTATACAGGCTACAAGAGCTATCTGAAGAATAGAAATCTTTTAAATGCATGTAATTATTTTCATCTTACATGATTAAATACCATAAACAGCTGATAAGCGCAATCACAGTACAAGGACATGTTACAGGTGTTCAAATTACTTAGCCAAGTGAAGTTCAGAGAAATAGAATCATGTCTCCAAGATATAGGGCTTTGTATCATTTAAACAGTTACAAAACATATCACAGACTATGACAGTCATACATGAAAGATAATACATCAAATGAAGGAGACAAATGTATGCTACATCATATTACATCAAGTACAGGTAAGTAATTATCCATGACAGATGATAAGAGTATCTGACAGGTGGCAGACATAGAAGATCCAAATGATAAGGAACCAGAAAATCAAATGACCAGACAAGAAAAAGTAATTTTTGTGTTTAGAATTTGAAACTCTCGTTCCAGATTTTGAAACCTCAATGTCATTCTTGTATTTGCAATAGAAGGTACAGTAAAGCATGATAATGATGGTCATAACAGTTATGCAGGGTTTGCATGCACAGAAGGAGTAAACCCATTTGAAAAAATTTCAAAACCCTAATATCTTTTTGCAGTTACAGTCAAGAGAAAATGATACAATGTGTCTAAATGCATGGCCATGGAGGAGAAGAAGTTCCCTATGCACATTAAAGAGAAACCCTCTTTTCATATTGTTAAAAACTCTTGAGTTTTGCATCAGAAGTCAAAGAAAAATCCACAGAACACATACACTGATATGGCCATGGTAGAGAAGAATTGTTTTCTTTACAAATGAAATACCCATTTCAGTTTTTACAAGGAAACCCTATCTTTTCTAGGTCGCCATGACAAAGAAGATATAGGAATAAGGAAAAGAAACTTACCAGGATATTTGCAGAGGAAGGAGCATGCATGGCCGAGGCCCCCTCTTTTGAGGGTTTTGTCAAATTTTGCCACATTTGCAAAGTTTAAACACAGGAAAATCAAAAGAATAGTGTTAAATAATTGCAGAGAAGAAAATGGAGGTATGGCCGCGACCATTAAAGCCAAAAAACTACAGAAAGAAAGAATAGTGCCAGTCAAAGTTGAAGATGCCATACTCACCAAGTTCTGCTAATCTTTTTTCTCAGAAAATACAAGATTTTCGACCACAAAGGGCAAAGAAATACAGAGGAAAAGACCAAGAGTCTTCAAACCCTTGTCGGCCATTGACTGGTTGCATAGAGAGTCAAAGAGAATAATGAAAATGAGATTGAGTTTAGGGTTACACACTACTTTTGTCGAAGCTTCCTTTCATTTTTGATTTTTGACTTTGCAAATAAAAGAAATCATTGTTTTATCCAAAATGCATCGGGGTCAAGACTTGAGAGATAAAGATTCCCTAGTAATCATCACTTGAAGGGGCCGACAGGTTTTATTTTTTATGATTTTATTTGATTAAAATCAAAGGTCAATGGGGACGATATCATTAGAATGTAAGGTCTATGCCTTAAACAAATTCAAACAACCTTTCATTCCTTAGGGTCGACTATCATGTGGTCAAAGATCCTCAAGGCCTTGTATGGTTGAATATACTCAAGCAAACACATGTTAGAATATACCTTGTCTTCTTCCAATCAGATATTCCTCCTTATGATACATCACTCATGCAAGATGACCGAATATGGTCAAAGGGAATTTTTTATGCCTTATGATTTTATCATCCAAAGTCAAAGGTAAGAGATCGAATGAGGACAAAATGATGCAAGGTGGCATGAGTTTATCATTAGAGTTTTATCATTGCATGATAAAGATTATTGGAGAAAGATATTTGCATGAAGATGTAAAGCATATTGTAAGGTGGCAGGGGGTTAAGTTAGGGTTTGATTTTTGCATGATAGAGGTTATATGGCAATGAGGCAAAATTTTGCATTTGTAAATGGAGTAATAAGGCAAAGGGTATTATTTTTTTTTCCTTAGTGCATGTGGAGTGATAAGGGGTATTTTTTATGCCTAAGTGTCTTGTAAAGCATTTTGATATTGCATGTGGAGTAATAAGGGTAAATTTTTGCCTTAATGCATATGTCATGCAAACTAGGAGATTTTTTCTCACATGGAGATATAAGGGGTTTTTATTTTTCTTCTAAGTCCTATTTTTGCTCAAATCATGTAAATTAGGCAAGTGTAATTGGAGAGATAAGGGGATTAATTTTCTCTTCTATCATGCATGATTTTACAAATAAATCAATGTAAATAAATAATAAAGTAATATTCTTCAAATTACTTTATTATTTTTCACAAATTGTAAAATCAAAAATGGTGCAAATTGTAACTAATAGTAAAGTAATTATCTTAATTACTTTATTATTCACTCACATCAATTTTGCAAAATCAAAATCATGCAAATTGATGAGTTGAGTTAACTGAGGCTATTTGGAGACTTTTTGCATGATTTGGGGAGCAATTTGAGGAGTTCTGGTCAAACATATGGAGAGGATCAATTT
Source organism: Cunninghamia lanceolata (assembly GCA_027924645.1). NCBI lineage: Eukaryota > Viridiplantae > Streptophyta > Pinopsida > Cupressales > Cupressaceae > Cunninghamia > Cunninghamia lanceolata. Next base: position 2,703,370 of record BSBN01001378.1, read on the forward strand.
GGAGCTATTTTTGCTCAATTTGTGGCAGTTTGGACCCTTATTTTTAGGGATTTCTTGGGTTGCTCGTGGATCACTTATGAGAGATTATATTTAGAGAGGCAGCAATTCTATTTTTCATGCCTCTTGGAGAGAGCAAACTATATATTGTAAAGCAAAACTTAGTTTTTGCTAGTTCTTGCATTCTTTTCTCTTCTACACATTGAAAGACAAAAGGTTTTGTAACTCATTTTCGAGTTCTTGCCTTTTTGCTCCTTGCACTTAGAGAGAAAGAGGTTTTGTAACTCATTATTTACAAATTTTATAGAGATCACAGCAGATTACAGGTCTAATTTATTTGTTCTTCATGCAATATTTTCCTTTATTTTTTATTGAAATCAAGTGTTTGCCTTTCCATTTATACTACTTGTATGGATGATTTGATGAAATTTAATGTGTTTTTATATCGAAACCTCTAAATTTATTGTCTCATTCTTATTTGTAAGTGTTAAGCATAGTGATAGCATAGGTCTTAGGTTGTGTTATCAAAAATAGTTCTTTCATGTTGTGAAAAATACTTTTCCTTCATAAAGAGTTTATCTTCCAACCTTCCTTAGAAATATTTTTGTGATATTTATGCCAAGATTGGATTGTGTGGGTTAGATTTATGAAATCTATTGTGAGCTAGATTTGCATTTTTCCATCCTTATTAGGTGCATCACCAAATTTTACAGCTTTATTACCTTATAGTTTTCCTTCTTACCCTTTTCAAAAATAGAAATCGTAGTTTCAAATAGAATATTTTAAGGGAAGCCCATAATCTAGAGGTTCAAACTCATTATAGGTCACCCACAACCTGAGTTTGTCCCCATGTTTCGAAGGATTGCAGAGTTTCACAGCTTTGCATAAGGGTGCAATCCTCATTGACAACAACTCCTTCAGTAGGTATCTCCGAAGTTTCAAAATTTTCTAAGAACTCTTTCTTAACTTCATCCCAATTTTTATCATGTCTATGACATGCCTTTCTATATCATTTCAAAGCATCATTCCACAATGTTCCAATAAAGTCAAACAATTTAGTTTCATCCTTGGTTATACCATTTCGATTCCAAATGGATTCCAAAACAAATATATGCTTTGTTGCTTCATTGGTGTCTTTTTCAAACACATGTAGCTTAATTATTGCATCCATTTGTACTTTCTTCTATTCTTCCGGTACCTTTGGTATCTTGTGGTGGTTTTCTTCATTACCTTTATGCTTAGGTTTTTGCCTCTGTACTAGGGTTTTATTTTACCTTCCCTTATCTCTCTGTAGGTTGATGTCAGAATAATATTTTCCCAATATTTCCTCAAAAATTTTCTTAATTTCTTCTTCTCTGTCTTTCTTACTGTCAACTTGACCCTCCCAATGGCTATCATCAAAGTTTTTCTATTTATCTTTAGTGCTTGACTTGTTTTTCTTATCAAGTGAGATTTCTTTGTTTGATTGCTCACAATAGTTGATGTAATGACACGTCGTGTAGCATTACTATCTTTGGTGCATGAGGTGGAACCAATATTTTGATATGCATTGATTAGATTTCTTACAATAGATTTTAAATCACTATTAGCACTTGATGTTCTTAGGCCAAGAATCTTCATGATTGGCCTAAACTTTAGATTTTTCATCATCTCAACAAATAATTGGCATCTTTCAGTTTCACTTATGTTTTAAAAAACATGTTCCATATCTTATTCACATTCTTCTACAAGTACATTTGAGAATCTTAGCAACCATTAGTTTTAGAATATTCTTGTCAATTTTAATCAAAAACTTAGGCTTTTTATGCAAAATTCTAGGAGGTGTTCTCAATGGCAAACTTGATTCACAAGATAAATTTTGATCAATATACACTTGATTGATCGGTGTATCATCTACTACAACATTTGCAAATGCATCATAGTTTTCAATTGGAGATTGAAAATTTTCTACATTATCGAATTAAGATGGCAAAGATGGCATACCTTCAAGTTCTCCTACATTTGATTTCTTACTAGCATGAAGTTTTTCATTTGTTCCCTTTATTTCTCCAATTCCTTCTCTCTCCTCAATGCATCATCATCCAATTCAATCGACAAAGATGATTCACCTTCATTTGTGAATTTTAGTTTCTTATTGTCATGAAGTTGTCTCATTCATTCTCTTTTTTTTGCACTCTCAGCTTCACGCTCCTTCGGTGTTAGAGTTTTTTCTTGTTTCCTTGGCATTGTATTGAATTCGATATCACTCTAAAACAATGGTCAAAAGAACACAAAAAATATATGATAATTTATCAACTTATAATACAAAACATGCTTAATTACATTGTTATTTGTCAATGTAAAACAAAAAACTAGTTAGTTTATTCAATCTAGTGTTGCAATCCCTCAAAACATGAAAAAAATGCTTTCCAATATCAAATTTGAATTTAAAACATGTAATTGGAATCTTGTGCATCGAAACAAGAACAAAAATGCATCAATTTTGTCAACCAATGATGGGAGAACCTCAAAATCATGAAAAGTCTCTTTCAATGTCTGAAAAAGCGTAGAACAGGGAATTAAATAGAGCATGTGCACCAAAAATCACGTGGCATGCCTTTTCAAGGCCATTAGACATCATTTTAACTAGTTCAAAACGCGCTCACATTATAATGCAAGTGTGTTTTAAACTAGCTAAAATGCTATTTATATCCCTCTCTTCTACTATTTCACAAACTCTTCTCTCTCTAGCTAGCTCTTTCTAACTCTCCCTAACTCTTTCTATCTATCCCTAAACCCTAACCCCTAAACCTTTATCTCCCTATCTCTATCGTCCCTCTATCTCTCAATTCCCTAATTATGCCCACCCCGCACTGAGGGTAGGTCTAATTTCACTAAACACCTCTCTCTCTCTCTCTCAACCCTAAACTCTAAATAATGCCCCTAAAACCTAAAGCTAAGCAACCCTAAACCTCTATCTCCCTATCTCTATCATCCCCCTACCTCTCAATCTCTCTCCCTATGTCTCTGGACATCTCCCTCACTCTATCTCTCCCTATCTCTCCCCTCTATCTCCTCTATCTCTCCCTATATGTCTCCTCTCTCTCTCTCTTTACCTATCTATCTCTTCCTATCTCCCACCTCTCTCTCCCCTATCATTCCTCTATCTCCCTATCTCTCCCCTCTATCTACCCCCTCTCTCCCTCCCTCTCCTCCCATCCCTCTCCCTCTCCCTCTTCCTCTTCCTCTCCCTTATCGATAAAGGAAATGGAAACAAGAAAACTAGGACTCTCTTTCTATCTCTCTCTCTCTCCCTATCTCTCCCCTCTCTCCCTCTTCCTTCCTCTCCCTCTCCCTTATCGATAAAGAAAATGGAAACAAGAAAACTAGGACATGCAAAGAGGGATGAGGATATAAATTGAGAGAATGAAATGGAAACAAGATAAAATGAAAGTTAATTGGATGGGAAGAATGATGAGAGGAGAGGTGGAAAATAGTAAAATAGGGATAAATTAGTGGGATCTAAAGGAAAAGGAAAACTAGGAAAGCTAGGGTTAAGAGGTGAAAAAGAGAGGAGAGGAGGTGGAAAAAGAAGTCAAATGGACACAAAGAGATGAAGATGAATGATACGAGAGAGAGATACATAAAATTCATTTTAACTATTTTATAATGTGCTCACGTTATAATGTGCTCATATTTTTGCCTGCTTTGGGAAATTCCAACCCTAAGGGTTGGATTTGCCTTGGGCATCCAACCCAAAGGGTTGGAGGTAGCTTTTGGATGCCAAGGACGTGTTTTTCACAAAAGTTAGAAATTTTGACCAAATATCACACACATGCTCCCCTTATGGTTTACACACTTTTCAATGTCAATACGATAAATGCCAAGACGACTTCAAGTTTTTTATAATTAGCTTTCTAACCATGTATTTTTTCAAAAATATGATAACATTAAGGTTTCCATCTTCAAGTTCTTTTGGTAATGTGTTCTTTTTTTCAAAAACTTATGTCTAGTATTGAACTAGTGTCATTTTTTACACGTTTATCAAAATTTAGAACAAATTACATTTTTAGACTCTAGACTCAATTCTATACACATTGAAAAAAAATTGATTTTTGATTAGTTTTCAAAAAAATTGGGGGGGAGCACGCTCAAATTTTCATTTTTCAGGATGTGTCCACTTTAAAAATTCATATATTCATAAAAATATTAATAGAAAAATAGGCATAATCTACACAATGTTAGCTAATTTTCCACTGTTGCAATTTGTCTAATACTTAAAAAAAGTTGACATTTTAGGGGGAGCACACCAAACACTATGTTATATTTTTATGACAAAAACAGGCGCACTTTGTGTGCTTCCCCTATTTGAACCTCTTAATCTCACCATTTTTAGAAAAAAATAGTAGTTTTGAAACTAGACTCATAGCACTACAAAACTTGTTCTTATTACATCTTCTAATTTTGAGTGTGGTTATCTTTAATTCCTCATGTAAGATTAGTTTTTTCTAATTTCATAAAAAAGTGGTCACTTTTGACTCCCTTTTGGTCCCTCATTTCCATGCACTTACCCATCATTGCAACCATTGCAGCATAACATCATGAGTGGCATATATAGAGTGGAGCATGTTATTCCTATGCAACATAGTCCTTAGAGATCCCATCTTGAACCCCTCTATTAATCCATCTCGAACCCCTCATCCATCCCATCCACTATCTACAATCCTTGATCATTCCATCCAATCCTCCTTTCATCCTTGTCTCTAAACTTGGTTTTCCATTGTCATTGGTTACACACAAAAGGCTATCACAAGCAATCCAATGTAGTAATCCTATTTATCCAAACTAATTTAATCCCAATGCATGCAATCCCACTCCACACAAATCTTGCCAAGCAATCTAGCACATATCCAAATACACCCATCAATTTTGTTCCTAACCTTGCTACAAGCCTTGAATCAAATCTAAGCAAAGCACCATTATCAGGATATATCATTCCCATTCTCACGTTGTTCTCAAGATATATCATTCCCACATCAACAACACTATCATCATCATCATCAATCAGTCTTTGATTTTCAGCTTGACCAAGAGAAAAATCTTGTTTGTCGTTATATTGTTTGTGCATGCTTGCTTGTGTGTTTTATCATTTTGGTTTGCATCTGTAATGGTCCTTGCAGTATATTGATACAATGACATCATGTTCTTTCATAACATGGTTTCATATGGCATATGCCTACTTGTGACCTTTTTCTTTTAAGTTAGTCATTCACGCATATGGCACAATACCATCATGATTCCTCATTTCATGGTGCACAGTATCCCATGCAACAACAAACATCAACTTGCTCGACACATGTGAAAATTTCTTCAAAATCACTAGCATGTACCTATCTATAGCTCCCACAACATTTCTCTAATTAACTAGCAAAGGTGACCATCACCTATTCTTCACCCCTCCCCTCCATTTTTATCAACCCTCATTTCCCTTTCCATCTTGGCCAAGCCTCTTTTTGATCATTTTCTCCTTTCGAGAGCTCACCACATTCTTCGCATCTGCGTACCCTCTCAATGGGCATTCCTATATCATCTGTAATTCATCCTTGAAGCACTTGGGGCATCTTAATTCCAACATTCAATTAATCAACCCAACTCAATCTAGTTCATCAATCCAACCCAATCAATCAATTGATCTAGCAAAATCCTAAGTCAAAATCCCAAGCACAACTTATTCACCATCACCATCCCAACATGGTATTCATGATTATCTTTTCTTTGAAATGATGCTACTCCTCTTTGTCTCAACGACTTTTAGTTGTAACAACACGTCAAAAAGGGGTAAAATGTAGGCACCTAAAATTATCCTAACACCATATCAACATTATCCTACTTAAGCCTATTCTATACTAACGTTCTCATCATCATTAATTAATTAAATAATTTAATCACTACTAATTAATTAAATGCTACAATTATATTATTTAATTAATTTAGTTCACCATATTAAATAATTATTATACAATTATATTATTTAATTAATCTATTTCATTACTAACTAATTAAATAATTTATTTAATTATTGTTAAGGGCATGGTTCGATGGTCAATTCGCTTGGTTGTAGTGGCAGCCACCAAGGTTCAAACCCCTGGGCCTTTGCTGGGCCAATGAGCTCGCGGGATTTGTCTAACTCAATCTCATAATTAATAAAATATTTTTTATTATTTAATTTCATTTCCACCTCACATATTCCCTCTTACTATAAATCATTTAAATAATATAAATTAATGAGGTAACTACCTCATAAAATAGTTAAGTACCTCAATATATCTTTCCTCCATTTAGAAAACAAACTAACTAATTACATTTAAAAAATTCAACTAACCCATTAAAGAGTTAACTACTTCACACTCATGCAAATCTCTTTAATCATTGCCCACTTATATTTTTTGACAACACAAAAAAGAAGAATCATTTAATCCTTGCAATAAATATTCCACCTTCTCCTTGATCCAAGGAAATTCAAGCAACCTCCATAGTAAATCATCCAAACAAATTACAACCATTTATCGTCCCAATCAAAAATTATAAATAAAATTTCAACCATTCCAAAATCCATCAACGTGAACCCATACTTAGCTTTTGCATTAGCTAAGTATTTTTGTTTAAATCCCCATTAGCTCCAATCCCAAACTTACATTAATTTAGAATAGGAAACTTTTTGTTACATTTATTTTCTATTTTTAAATTTTGAATTTGTAAATACACATCTAATTTTCCAAACGTGTAAAAGCATAACATACCTCTCAAATCAACTATTTTTTTTTTTTTTACTTTTGTTTGTGTAACTTTAATATGCAAGTCCATACCATCCACTATTTGTTGATATAACTTTAAAATGTAATTCTATCCCATCCATTTTTTAAACTCTTTTATATATATATATATATATATATATATATATATATATATATATATATATATATATATATATATATATATATATATATATATATATATATATATATATTTTGACAACACAAAAAAGAAGAATCATTTAATCCTTGCAATAAATATTCCACCTTCTCCTTGATCCAAGGAAATTCAAGCAACCTCCATAGTAAATCATCCAAACAAATTACAACCATTTATCGTCCCAATCAAAAATTATAAATAAAATTTCAACCATTCCAAAATCCATCAACGTGAACCCATACTTAGCTTTTGCATTAGCTAAGTATTTTTGTTTAAATCCCCATTAGCTCCAATCCCAAACTTACATTAATTTAGAATAGGAAACTTTTTGTTACATTTATTTTCTATTTTTAAATTTTGAATTTGTAAATACACATCTAATTTTCCAAACGTGTAAAAGCATAACATACCTCTCAAATCAACTATTTTTTTTTTTTTTACTTTTGTTTGTGTAACTTTAATATGCAAGTCCATACCATCCACTATTTGTTGATATAACTTTAAAATGTAATTCTATCCCATCCATTTTTTAAACTCTTATATATATATATATATATATATATATATATATATATATATATATATATATATATATATATATATATATATATATATATCCAAGGCAATATACTTAGGACAACATTATTGATATAACTTTAAAATGTAATTCTATCCCATCCATTTTTTAAAAACTCTTTTATATAGAACATATAATTTGGCCGATAGGCCATTCTATATGTGCACACATCTTGTAACTGCCAAATTTTGGTAGTCCTTCATTTTTTTTTCCTCCAAAATTTTAAGAAATAAATTTGTTAAAAATCTGTCAAGCCACAACTAAAATTAGAATATGGCACATGGGTGGTTGGTGTTTCATTTGTCGTATGCATATTTTAAACAAGATTTTCAAATTTTCAGTTTCTTTACAAAAAGTTTTATTTAGAAATTATCTGTTTCTATTTAATAGTGGTGGTGGTATTAGTTGAGGTGTCAAAATATACGTTATTACGTCCAGAGGCGTTCCTACATTGACAGCACAGATGGAAAACAAGAGCTCAAAGATTCCAGAAATATGGAATCTTTATTAAAAAAATAAAATAATACAAATAAATCTCTTCACGGCATCATAAGAAAAAAAAATTAAAATATTCTTTGAATGCTACCGTTACAACAAATAAATGAATTGGTTGAAGTGGTGAGAGACGTGTAATCATGAAAAAGACAGGTCGACTGCGCTGGAGAACGTGTATGAACTCTATCTAAAAATAAAAATAAAAAAATAAATGAAGGCTCCATTGGCGTTAGTCTTTTGGCATTTTTTTCATGTAGTTTTAAATAGTGTCTAAGATTTTGTTTTCAATCCATACTGTCTCCGCTGTGTTTGTAAGCTTTATGTAATGTCAAAAATGCAGTGTGAAATTTTTTTTAAGAGTTCTTTAGCTTTGTCCAGTGAGGTGTTTATAGAGTGTGATCACATTTTCTAATAATCGGTGGAAAATTCATTCTCATTATATAAGATTTTCAGTGAAGGTGAAAGTGCCAGTAAATTTCTGCAGTGACAGCTTCATCAATGGCAATCATGTGGACGAGTGATTTGGAATGGTAACTTTCTATTTTTTAATGTTTTTTTATTGGTAGTTAAATGTTGAAAAACTTATTAGTTGGTCTTTAATATTTTTGAAAAGGAATATTACCAGATTTCTATTTAAAATCTGGGGCGAAGAATGAGGAGAGGCAGCTATGTAGTGTTTTATTGATTGAAAGGTGCCTCTCTACAATTTTTTTAATAATTCTTCTTCACATCATTTTCAAAACTATATATTGACATACATTTTTTTTTTAAACAGATTAAAGAATATATTATAGCCCATTTTCCAAACATATAAGCTGTAGATTTGTTCAATACAGCTTTTAAGTACTTTTATATTGTCCCCTATGACACGTTTGAAAGCAAATTTGAGCTGTTTTAGGGAATTATATTTGATATTGGTCAAAATTCTTTCGGCCATTACATTCAATTAATGAGGTATGGTTTTGTTTTTCACACACGGGAGGCAAATAACTCAGGGGAGCATCTCAAATTACAAGATTTGAAGTGAGCAAGTGGGAAAACAAAAGGATCGCCTTCCAAGGAAGCCGTGCAGGAAATCTTTTTTCAAAGGTATATTTCAATAGTATTGGTTTTCTTTTATTAATGGCACCAGTAAATCAATTTTAGATCTTAATATAAAGTGCTTTAACATGGCTTTCTTAACATGCAGTTTGTTTTATTTTTTAATTAATAACAAATTTAATTAATAACAACAATTATTTAGTATCTATTAATTAGTTAGTATCCCCAAAAAAGAACAATTAATTAATTAGTATCTATTATATATAACATGCAATTTATTTTATTTTTTAATTAAATATATAAAATCAATTAATTTGAATTAATTTTTTAAAATTAAAACGGTTGAAATTTTATTTCTCCATTGAATATGTACAAATTTAATATAAAATATTATTTTTATTATTCGTGCAGGTTAATTCAAGTTAATATTTGGAAGGTTTATGAAATTTAATTTTCCCATATTCATTTGTACAAATTTAATATAAAATATTATTTTTATTATTCATGTAGGTTAATTCAAGTTAATATTTGGAAGGTTTATATAGTTTCAAAGTTATCATCTATTAATCAATTTGGATGATATTATTTGTTAAATTATCTGTCACTACCCTTTTTTAGTTGCATTGAGATTTCTCATGAATTTTTGGTTTTTTGTTTTCTTTGGCCTCAGTGTCATTAAATTTGCCTTACTGTTTTTAAGTGTATAAATTTTTTAAATTGTTACAAAACAATTTCATTTATAATTTTTTTTTGGTGCGGGTTGGGCAATCACAGGTAATGATTTTTCTCAAATTTTTCAATTTTTAATCAAGGTAACAACTAAATATAGTTTGTCCCAATAATATATATCAAAATATATTTTCTCTCAATTTAATACATTTTTTTAATGAGTCATTTATGAAATGGATTAAATTGAGAGAAAATATAAATTTAATACATTTTCATAAATGACTCATTAAAAATTATAGTTTCTTGAGCCTTTGAATTAAAATAGCACATATTAATATACAATATATTTAATATACAACATTAATATACTATATTAAAATACAATATGAATATTTTGATTAAAATATACAATATTAATATACTATATTAAAATATAGTATTTTCTTCCATTTTTTAATCACTTATAAAGTACGCCGAGAGATATCCTTCTCCATGCGCCTATTCCACCTATGTGTGGTAAATTGATTTAAAAAATAGGCACCTCAAGAAGGATATCTCTCGGCACACTTGAGATATATTTTTTAAATATAGGTATGCTAGTTAGAAGCTTTAATGGTGACATTTATTGGGGGGTCTGGAATCGGTAAGTGCAAATCTAACTGCAAATATGTTACATTGCATCTCTAGTTGGAGCTCTTTTTGGGGGAAGAAAGATTTTTGGTGCGAATGAGAATTTTGAAGTAAATATGTCATTTGAGTCGATAGATCACTCTGGATTGAAGAATTCTAGCGGGCGGCATCAGCTTTGTCAAAGCATCAAGAATACACAGCCTCGTCGATTAGATTGTGGTGCATTTGTCGATGGGCATTTTAGTATTTGATCCTAGTTTGTAATATATGTACTGCCAAAAGTCTCAGTCATTGGATTAACAATATCGTTCCAGCTATTCCATATAACCATCTACTCAGCATTAAGTTTTGTGTATGGTTTGTGCTTTGATGACTTGTGTTGGATGCCCACTTGTCATGCGCAAGATACTCCTTTGCATTCCTTATTTGGTTCACAGTCACATTTACACTACACTAGGGCACATGATCAAACCTCGCTTACATTTCTCCATTGCTACTTTACTGTTTCTACAATAAAATTTTTGTGCAAATAACACAAGCCTTCTGTAAGTGACAAGCAAAGCTTTTTGCTTGGGTTGGATTGGATTTACTAGAGCCACAAGTTATTATACAGGTTACTTCATCTCTTTGCAATCTCATCATTATTATTTGAAATAATGGATCACAAAATAGTCGATAAAATTCTTTTGTTTCGCAATTTCTTTCTTTAAATCATCCTAGCAAGGGTAAGCTTATTTATACTTCTTTCTCTCAATTTTCTCTTTTATTTTATTGAGTTATGTTATGTCTTGAGGAGCTCGGTTGTATTCTTTTTCTTAAAGTTGCATCTTGTCTTCTTCATCGTGGTAGCATGGTCAAGTCGAAATGTCAATAGTTATGATTTCTTTGCAAAGAAATAGAAACATAGACATATGCTTGCTTCTTTCTTTACAGAGAGGGTAATCTTAGTCTTTGTTTTCTAAACATAGTTGCCTCAATAATTTTTTTAGAAGTGATGTTTATTTTTTCTTTTAGAAATCGTTAACTCTAGCCTAAAAGAGATTAAGCTCTTAAAAGAAGTCTTAACCCATGATCTGATCTTGTCCAAGACCAAGAATGATGAGAGGGACTTGTATTACCTTTTTCCACCATTAAAATTGGCATTTAGTAGTTACATCTGTAAGAAAAGGGATGATAGCATTTGCCAGGAATGTTACATTGTCATTACTTTTACTAGTTCAACGTATCCATTTTGTGTGTATCCTACAGATCAATTTTGTGTCTATCCTACAAACGTTAGGTATTTGAATCTTTATTTTGCATGCATGTCTACCCGCAGAAGTTGCAACTCCAACTTCGGTAAAATATTTTCCTTCCGTTATGATGTGATGGATTCCCTTCATCATTACTGGATAACTGATTTTATTTCATCTAATCTCATTTGGTTGAAAGTATCTAATTTTGTCATTAATCCATCTTTTGTGTGTCCTGCAAGCATTGTATACCATGAAATCCACTCTCATATTTCGTATGATCCTTCTATTTTAATGTTTTGTGAGCTTACGCTGGCAAAGCTTATAGTACTTGTATCTATAGTAAATCATTCCTCTAGGCATCAGAATATCTTCTTGAAATTAATTTTTAAAATTATTCATTTAAATATTAACATGTTTCTCCATGCACATAGATTAAAAGTATTTCATGTGTAAATAGGTGAAAGCATAGGACCTTATAAAAGGCCAAAAGACTTTATGTTCTTACATATTCCTATTGGAAACCAAACAAAACAAACAATTCAAAAATTTACATGCAGAGAAACATATAAGTGGAATAATTTATCCTTGGAACCACACAAAGTTGTAGATTAAGTTAAAAGGTTATTCCATATCCAACGATCTTATGAAGCATTTAATTTGAAAATGCAATAAAACCAATATACACACAATTAAAATTGATTCAGGAAAAACAAAATTAGGCCAATTCATATTAAGCTGATGACTATTAAAAAGAAAAATAACATAGTATACAAACCTCAATTCTATCAATTTTTTAATTTGAGTTACAAAATTCTAATAAGATGATTTAATTTCATTATTTTGAAAGAGATTTATACTTTTAAATTTAACCAAACATTACAAATAAAAATATTACACATATAACTATATGTATATCTATAAACTATATTTTCCTTCACGTTCCCATAAACTAACATAATTGAAACTTTGCATAATTCAAAATTTTTAAGTTGTTAATAAATAATTACATACTTAAACACTCTTGAATGGTTCAACCAAACATCTTCAAAATATTCTCAAAATGCTATTTTATAATAGGAAAATAATTCAAACATATAATTATTAAGAGGATGGCTACTTCCAAGCCCACTCGTGTCAACTAAATATTATTATTAGTTTTTATTGTGATTGAAGTTGCTTAAATTTTTTCTCTTATTATGAATTTTCTTACAATTAAACTTTTTATAAGACTATTTAATAATGAAATATGTGATGAGCTAAAATTGATTTATGGTGCTAATATTTTAATAATATTATATGTTTATTTTTTCCTAAAGTATTGAATTGGTTTTAATAATATAGCCGAGAATTGTATTTAAAGTTTATTTTATATTGAGAAGAATTACGAAATAAAAATGAATTATATGATTTTTTTTTTACATGTTTTTAATTAAAAAAATGGTAGAAAATTGAGCTTAAAAAAATTATAGCTTAAAAAATTAAGCTCTTAATTGCCAAAAAGGGCCTATAATATACATTAATAAATGACACCATCTAGACCAAAAGAAATATTGTGGACCTTAAATAGAAAATATAATTAAGCATCTAATACTTTATCTACTTCCAGCTATTGAAAAGAGATCAAATAACTTCCTCACTTAAGGCATAAATAATTTAGATAAAATAACTTATAGCTGCCAAATTATGTAATGTTAGGGATACAATTAGGGTTAGGGTTATAGTTACATTTAGGGATAGGGTTTAGGTTAGGAGTAGGGTTAGAATTAGGGCATTCAAAATGTAATATTATTCTAAAGATCAAAATAAGGTACATAAAGTAATTATTTGAGGATGATCATAGATTCATAAAGCCTTGAAGCTGCATACTTCATACTATTTTCAAAGAGGCTACTAAGAGGTCTATAATAAGGGTTAGAGTTTATAATTTTATTTTTAGATTAACTTAGATTTAATTTCTAATTTTATGATATGATTTCAAGGTGATGTCAAAGTTCAAACATATGCTTCATATAAGCAAATTGGATGGCAATACACAAACAATAAATGACTCAAGTCCAAATGAATGTGAAATTTAGTTCAGTCACACACACAAAGTGAATGTGAAAGTTAGTTCATACACATCTTACACACATAAAGTGAATGCCAAAGTTCATTCACATAAACATGTGCACACACAATGAATACCAAAGCTAACTTTCAAACCTACACACCCACACACAAATAAAACCATAGTTAATTCACACACACATACACTTGACACAAAATGAACATTAGTGTTTTTGTACACATATAGAGTGAGTCACAAAGCTCATTCACAAACACATGCATGCACACACAGAGTGTGACAAATTTCATTCAAATACATAGGCACACACTTCACACAAACTGAATGACAAAACTAAATATCTTTCACACACACACACACACACACTTCACATGAAGTGAATGCCAAAGTTAACTTTCAAATATGCACCCAATGAATGTCAAAGTTTATTCACACACACACAATGAAAATCAAAATTTATTCAAACACACAAAGACTCACAATGAACATCATTAAAATTTGTTTGTAGACACATTTCACAAAAAGTGAAAATCAAAGTTTATTTGTACATCACACAAAATGATATCCAAATTTCATTCGTGCGCACACACAAAAAAGGAATGTTAGTTCTTTCAAGCACATTCCACATAAAGTGAACATCAAAGTTCATGCATTCACTCTACACAAAATGATATCCAAGGCTCATTTGTACACACAAAATAAAGAATTTCAAATCTTTCAATTGCATTCTACACAAAGTGAATATCAAAGTTTGTTCATACACTCCACAAAATGTGTTAGCTTAAGATCATTCATAAATAAAGAAAAACTAAATGTAAAAGTTCTTTTAAGCTCACATAGATACACAACAAATTCCAAAGTTGGTTCAAACACATATACCACACAAAGTGAATACCAAAATTATTTTTTAAAAACACACACTACAAAGTGAATGCCTAAATTAACTTTCCCACACACACACACAATTTACATAAACAAAAAGTGAATATGTCAATGTTCAAACATAATTCATTCACACAAATTTAGTACAATCATGCATTAACACTTAAGTTCAAACATTCCAAACTTCGAACACACTCATAAAGTGGGTGCCAAATTTATAAAACACGGTAAAGTTCAAATACATACACTAGACAAAGTGAATGCCCAAATTAAATTTCACACACACAATTCATACACAATGAATGTCAAAATTAAAACACACACTTCACACATAGAAAGTGAACATGTGCCAAATTTTAAACGTGATTCATGCACAAAGTTAGTTCAATCACACACAAGTAAACACTTGAGTTCAAATATGCCAAAGAACAAACACACACAAAGTGAATGCCAAAGTTAAAGCACACTCTTCACACAATGTTAGTTCAATCACTTCACACATAGTTGATTCAAACACACACTTCATACATATATATTTTTTAAGAGTTATTTTGTGCAATGCTTGGTTGATAGAAAATTAGTAACATGGATTTTTATTATCCTACATTATTTAGGTACTACACAATTCACCTAATCTCTTGATTGCTTAGAATTTATTTAGTTCATTCACAATTTACTTCATGCGCTTATTCATTTAATACCACTCAATTATTTTTATTTGCAAAAAAATAATTGAATTTTTTATTATATTTATAGCTTTGTCTACCAACAACTACATGTAATGACTTTCCATAAAAATACAAATATAAACTATTTAGTGATAGGCCTATAAATATTTGTGACTGTCGGTCATTTGATAGCACCTTTGGTGCTTTTACTAGTATATATATCTCCAAGGCAATATACTTAGGACAATATTAGAATATACAAAAATAAAGGGATTACGGAAAGGCATCTTCCGTGACGGCAAAGGACTTGTCCTAACTGTCCAACGAAAAGCAGCCGTTCGACTTCGGCAATCACCGAAGGGCGTGTAACGTACAGATTCATTCCAACTAGTTTGGAGTGCATTTCTAAAGAGCTTGAAGTGTATGTACACCGTCCGTATTAAAAAATGGACAGCACTTCTGTAAACTTCATCTATTGTCATGTCTATTTGTTTTTATTAAATTTAGCTGGAAAAAAGGTCCCAGTTCCATATAGTAAGAGATTAGAAGTTAGAACCAACAGTCCATCAAATAAAACATATAACAACCATAAAACCCTGATAATAACCCAAACCGAACCAACAGTCTAGTTGTTTTTATATTGGTTTACATAAAACTCTCAACGTAAATAGTGTTTAACAGTAAATACAAGCGCTGCGGGAATCTACATAAAGTTGTTGACATTTGAGCTGGTTGCGACGTACGTACGACGGAAGCCCTGACGGAATCTTCATAAAGCATTTTTAATTTAATTTGCATTGCCTATTCGAATTGCGTAAAGTTGCTCAGCTTTCCTGTCAGAAATGTTGTACATTTCAGTGGGAGCTCATCACTGACCTCATCACTTGAATCGAACATTAAAAACAGAAAATCGAAAAAAATCTCCCCAACTTGACAAGAAAACAAAGAAATCTTACGTAGAAGCATTTAATTAAAAAATAGGTGCTGGCGTGGCCTCCTTATCATGTGTCGGCAAGCCCCGCCAAATCGCGATCTGCGGATCGAGATCTGATCAATTTCGGTCTCATATAAGCCGTCCAAAATATTGCAGAGTACGTTATTTGTTGTAAATAAATGAAATTTTGTTGCCCTTTCGTAATCCCGCCAGTTGTAAAACATAATAACACGTTTGATAAGTTGTGCTTCCGATTCACGGGAACGCAAGTTGCGAATTACCCGAGCTGGACTGATGTTGACAGCTTCCCAACACTATAGTTTGGTGAAATATTCCACGTGGCATCTTGTCTTTTCCTAAGTGTTGCTATTAAAAGCCTCAAATTTAGCCCACTTTTAAGCAGGTGAATTGTTTGGTATTAACACGCTGTGGCCTGTGCAGGACGCCAGCTGCTGGTGTGTTGAGGTACAGGCCTCTCTGCTCAAGTAACTATCCTTTCTGGATTTCTCTGCTCTCTTGTTGCCATTCATAGATAGATTGTATTTTTTCACAGTTTATGTAAAAATGTGTTGTTTTTTTGGTGTGTATTATTTTTATTTTTTTTAGAATTTTGGGTGTGTATTATAAAGAGTCATAGAATGGTTTAAAAAGATCTATAAAATCGATTAATTGTTTATTAAAAAATCTTTTTTCTTAAATTGTATTTTGAATATTAAAAGTTGTTATAAAATCTTTCCACTTTGAAAAATAAATTGTATAATTATTATTTTTTAAATATAAAACAGAGTGTCTAATGTGTTGTAATGTTTATGTTAGAAAATTATGTAGAATTTTTTCATCATGTTTGGAATCATATTTCATTCATCATGAGAAAAGGAACAAATAATATAAATCATTCCAGAATTAGATTTTTAAAAAAAGCAGAGGTAAGAAAGCACAAGGAAACCAATAGCTAAGAAGAATAACGTAGAAAAAAACAAATATTGAGCTAAAAAATGTGCACACAAGTATTGAGCTGCAATCATTATGGAAATTTGATGTCTCTCAAAAAATAAATATTACAACACAATACAATAGTTTATAGAAATATCATCTCTTAAATAAATGTTTTTCTCTCATACACACATTTATAGAGAGAGACTAGACTCCTTGGAGGTTTTAATTATTATAAATAATAAATATATATGTTTTAGTGAATTAAATAATATTTTTAAAAAATTAACAATAACATATGTTTATATTTTTTTTTAATATTTAACTTAAATTACTTTGAGTCATTTCAAAATTATAATTTTTAAAGTTTATGTCAATAATAATTATAAGATATTTAAACATATTTTACACACAAAAGAAAATAAATACAATTTTTTTTACTTATATAAAATTTAATTAAATAATAAATTAATTAAATTTGACTCTTCAAAATTATTAAAATAACCAATTTAAACATAATTTTTAAAAGTAATTCTCTTTAATTCATTATGAATGTTTTAAATTTATATATAATTTATTTAGTTAAAAATTTAAAAGGCTAAATAAATAAATAAATTATAAGAAAATTAATTAATAATAATAACAAATTATATTTAAATTAAAAATATAAATATTTTTAATAAATTTCTTAATTCATAATTTAATTTATTTATTGATTTTAAAGAATGAATTTGATTAAAAAAATTAACCTTTATAGGATATTTAACCCCCAACTGTGTTCAATGGGCCTAAATGTTTCATCAACACAAAAGATCTTGCTCAAATAACTCTTGTACCGGACGGTGTACATTTACTCCAACCTCTTGGGAATGAATCTACACCTTACGCTGTTGGGTTATTTGAGCTCGTTTAGTGAATGCCTAGTCAAATTAACCATTACAGAGATCCTGCTAAATATTGCTAACAGGATTTCTAGTCCTACGGTTTCTGTAAAATATTGTGTTAAAAAGACATAAGCTTACAGCAACAGAACTGTTGTCTTGCAGGACGTGATCAGCAATAAAGAGTCTTCCTATTAAAAAATGACGATTACTGTAGCCGGTCAGACGAATTCTTACTGCATTCACAGCATTCTGTTTTTTGGTTCGTTCTTGAAATCCAAGAATTTGCTGCCATTTTTTAACTTACAGGTTTTTATACCCACATAATATTGCAGAGCCCCTTCTTGGAGATGAAGCCACCATCCCTAATGACAAAGCTGCTGAGAACAGTCCAACTGAGTTGGTGTTAGATGGCGGCTTTATGACCCCAGAAAGCAACGCATTCGGCCATGCTTTCAGGTGATTTATTTTTCCTATTTCCATGGCTTCTTCATTTTCGACTGATCAGTAATATTTTTCATATGGCATGCTAATTTTGACCCTTACAGAGATTATGATAAGGAAAGCGAAAGGAAAGCAAGTGTAGAAGAGTTTTACAGAATTCAACACATTAACCAGACTTATGATTTCGTAAGTTGTTGCCCGAATCACATGCCTATCAGATGTTTTCTCTTAAATAAATGTTTTAAAGAGTAGAAATATAGCCCCATTGCAAAAGGTTTATAGATGTCTTGCTTTCAACTGACTTCACTGATTCAGCTGTGCATATGCATGTAAATATGAATGACTTTTGGTGATTTGATTTCAATTAGCATTGAAATTATTAAGTGCCAGTTGGTTAAAACTTACCATTGAAAAATGTAGCTCGTTGCTAAAACAGTGATCTTGCAGCAATGCGCCCAAGAACTTGCATTATAAGCATTTTCAAGGCACAATGGATGCACCCATGGGCCATGGCACAGTAAATAAATTTTCTTTCATAAGATTTCTGGTTCCTCTAGAATTTCCTATTAAAATCAGTCTGAGAGGCAATAACCCAACAACAGTACTATATTGCTTTGTATTTGAATATTAAACGGTTCAACAATGGTAATTTTACATCTCTATACAGAAGTGATAAAATAACTATTAAAAAAATAGCTTTTAGCTGTTGAACCGTATAATATTCAAGAATTGCTATTATATTGTGCTTATTGAATAATTTCGCACCGAAAACAGGAAGAAATTAGCTCTATTCTACTCAGTCCTGCAAAAGTACATATAAGTTCGTCATTCTATCTCATGAGATTTTTTTTTAAAGAATTTGGAGTGTTGTAAAAGTCAGTTTCCTCTTTCAAAATGGCACAGTTCTCAGATTATTTTTCCATGTTGGGTTCAATGGCAGGTTGGATTTTGCGGGAAGCGCAGATCAGTTGCATATGATGATCACATTTGGTAGTCAGTTGCATGTCTTGTAATGTTTGGTTATCCATCATAGTGTTTTTGGTGGTGGTTGCAGGTTTTAAGCAAGCGTGAAGAATATGGTAAGCTTGACAAAGCTGTGATGAGCATCTGGGAATGCTGTGAACTGTTGAATGAGTTTGTAGATGAGTCTGATCCTGACCTTGATGAGCCTCAAATTGAACATCTTCTCCAAACAGCTGAAGCCATCCGTAGAGATTATCCCAATGAGGATTGGCTTCATTTGACTGGACTCATTCATGGTGTGAATTTGATCCTGCCTAGATTACAAATAATTTTCCACCCAACTTAAATGTCATGCATTTTGTGGGTCAAAAGTCTCTTGACTATAGACCGGTCTAAAACTATCAATTTATGGTATCTTTCAACACATTTTTTTTAAAATAATACAGATTAAACAGGTTTCACACAATAAAATGTTAGTAGAAGTGTGTGATGGTGTAGCCCACCAATCATTTCCTGTTATAATTATAGTTGTTATCTTTCCATTATGCTAGTCATGTTGGTAGTAAAAATATGTAATAAAGAAGAAGATGGTACCTGCAGATTTGGGCAAGGTGCTACTTCATCCTAGTTTTGGAGCTGAACCTCAATGGGCTGTTGTAGGTGAGCTCAATCAACATTCCACATTACTCGAAGAGAATCCAGCTGTAATTTGTTTCTGTATCTAAGTTGCACTGAACATACATCTTAGGGCAGCTTAAGTTTATAGTATAGTTGTAACTAGTTGAAGGATCGGACTGCATTAGTTGCTCACAGCACTAATAATCCCAATTTAAAATTTTAGGTGACACTTTTCCACTTGGATGTGCATTTGATAAATCTATAGTTCACCACCAGGTAACTTCTATCATTTTTCATTATTAATCTTTTTAGAAGATATTTCTTTCCCTTTAGAAGCTAAAATCTCTTTATTGTGATTTTCTTGGTGATCAGTATTTCAAGGGCAATCCAGATTACTACAATCCTAAATACAACACAAAGAATGGAGTGTATTCTGAGAATTGTGGACTTGAAAACGTTATTATTTCATGGGGCCATGACGAATACATGCACATGGTATTGTGTCTCATCATTTAATTGTCTACCTCAGCTTCTATTAAGGTTTTTCCATTATTTAATTACAGCTAAATTTGATTTGATTTGAGGAAACAGGTTGCCAAAATGAACAATTCCACATTGCCCCCTGCTGCACTCTTTATTATCAGATTCCATTCTTTTTATGGTAAGCAATAGGCAAGACCATTCTTGAGCTATTGGTGGACTCAAACTGTACAGTGTAATTTACCACAAATTAAATCAATGATATGGTTTATTCCTTTCAGCGCTTCATCGGGCTGGTGAATACAGACACTTGATGAAAGAAGAGGATTACGAAATGTTGGAGTGGCTTAAAATATTCAAGTAAGATAAAAACTTACCCCTTTTTCATCTGAACTGAACCGAACAACATTGTTATGGATATCAGAGTTTGTTGTTAGATGTTCAAGAATTTGTTTTTGTGTAAACAGCAAGTATGATTTATACAGCAAGAGCAAAGTGAGAGTGGATGTAGAAGCTGTGAAACCTTACTATCAATCCCTCATTGAAAAGGTGTTGCTTTCTACCATGGTGAGGATTTGTTTCATTAGAAATATGAATTTGCTGTTTGATCAAACTGACAAAATGCTTGTATTTTGCAGTACTTTCCTGCTAAACTGAGATGGTGATTTCTCTCTCACCAAGAGACATGGTGTAAAGATAGGCAGATTTTACTAGGTTGTTTAAGTTCCTTGTGGTTTAATTAGCAGAGTAAGTTGAAAGCTTAATATTTAGGTGAGAAATATTGGGGTGCTTTGGCTGGTGTGTGATGACTCATGGCACCTTCTGTGCCTATTTTCACAATGGAATGGGCTTCTCCGTTTAAGGGTTAGATGGCCACTTTACATTTGTCATCCTATCAATATAAACAGAGTTTGAATGATTATATAACGTACCACCATGATAGGAAATCACATATTTATTGGTGTTAGAGGCTCAATTAATCTTGGCCAAAAACACAAAATTGATTTCAATAAATGAAGTGGATTACTTCCTACATGGAAACATTTGTTTTAACTGGGAAATCAAGGAGTTAAAATTTCATAATATTTTTCGGCATTTAACTAAAAATTTATAATATGTGGCACGTATATTCCTTCAGGAATTCTTCTAATTGTCCAAAGAAAGAGAACATTTATAAACATAAACTTTTATAAGACATCTGAAGGAAAAAAAAAATCCTCATTCAAAAGATGATATCTAAATAGGCTGAAAGCATTTGGATTCCTTATAAGACGCGTTGTGTTGAATTTGGATGGAAGCTAGGGTTTATAAGTCCTCTG
The DNA here is from genome assembly GCA_027924645.1 of Cunninghamia lanceolata. NCBI lineage: Eukaryota > Viridiplantae > Streptophyta > Pinopsida > Cupressales > Cupressaceae > Cunninghamia > Cunninghamia lanceolata. Next base: position 2,725,152 of record BSBN01001378.1, read on the forward strand.
TTTGTGGGGCATTTTACATGGTGGAATTGAATAATTTTTTAAAGTGCAGTTGGGTTTATATAAATATTTTTTTATTTTAATCTTGTGTATAGTGGGTTTGAATAGGTTGAAGTAAATTTACGAAAGTTCAATTAAATAGGTTAGAAAGGATGGGCATGGGTTCTTCCTTAAATAAGATTATATCATAGTATCTAATTTCTCACAAAAATTAATATGAAATCAAAGTATAATCAGCAGGGCTTAAATTTGATAGTCAACCTTGCTTGTCAAATAATTTTTTTATGACAGTAATCTATTCAATTTTGCCTTTCAAATATTATGACACACTTTAGTATAAGTAAATTATATAAAAACCAAATATATCTATCTTCATAATCCTATATAAATTTTGACAGTTTGTCCAAAATCTCTCCTTTCATATGAAAGTCTTTTCAAAATTTTAATTGTATTTTAGAACTAAAATGCCTAAATATAGCTATACAACTGTCAAATTTAAGCCCTAATCATCAGGTCTGTATTGAGCCAATTAATGTTATGAAGACTTCTTCAAGTCCAAGAAGGGTTTGTTCAAGTGGTTGGTTATGCCTTTATTTTAAACAATATACCTATCACTTTAATGTAGATGATGAATGATCCAATTGGGCCTTTTATAGATTCTTTAATACTCTTCTACTTAGATAGCATATTTATCTTTAGGACTTGAGAAAATCACCTACAACATGTTCAACAAGTTCTTTCAACCCTATAGTAGCAAAATGCATATGGACAAAAGGCACAACAATAGGCATTTGCACAATTGAAGTAGAGGCTACGGATTGATTCTTGCTTTCCCCAATCTATGATAGTAATTTGAGAGTAAGACAAATGCCTCAAATTATTCACTAGAAATTATTGTCACACAACATGGGCCTCCTATTTCATACCACAATCAAACATTTTATGACACAATGTGTAGTTATCTAGCATGTGATAAAGATATTTACACTATCGTACAAGCCTAGACAAGAAATGGAAGCATTATATAATAGGAAAAGAGACCATCATCCCCACAAATCTTAAGCCTCTATAGTTCATGCAATCCCAAATGATTGACATCAAAGGTGTTCTACATATCTCTAATAATCATAAGCCTCTATAGTTCATGCAAACCCAAATGATTGACATCAAAGGTGTTCTACATATCTCTACTAAGTCTAGCTAAACATTTGACATGAGAAAGGAAATACCAATAGATTTGTTAGATTCCTAAGTCATTGTCCAATTACAACTCTGGTATTAGCTATAGATTCATGTATGCACGACACATCAAAATGGCCATAATTATATTTTGTATATCTTGACTTATCTAACATGTACCTAAAACAAGCATATCGGTGACAATATGCTACATACCACCTAGGGAGCAAACTCCTATGCCAAATGAGACACATCTTTGTTCCTACTAAGGAGTGTCAAAAGATGATCTAGCAAGCACACTATAGTTGGATGTGAGGTCTATTTGGAATACAAAAGATGGTGGAAGTTTTAAAAAATTAATTATTTTCATGATGTTTTTATATGCATCAATCCTTGCACGTCTTGTTCTATGGAAAATCCAACCAATGAAAAATAGGGTATGTACACACCCTTCTAATTCCTAACCATCCCTAATATTCAAATTAGATATGAATCTCATGTCATTTTTTTAGAAGACTAGAAAAGTTTGTGATTGCGAATTTGTTGTGGTTAATAGGTTCTTGAAGATGGTTGTTGTGATGCCTCACAAGAGAGAGGTCTCTGCAAAATACACTCCCAAGATGTTTTTTGAAAATGTATGGGTCAATTTTAGCTTTCCACAGGGCATTGTGTTTGGCATGGACAATAGACTTCTTAACCTTCTCTAGTCTCTACTAGGGTCCATGATACACATAAAATTGATAAGATGCACAACATTCCATCCACAAATAGATGTTTTAAACTACATGACTATACACTTTCTCCAGTTGTATCACTCAAATCATCTTAACTAAAGACTTCAGATTTACTCCTAAGGAAATATGCCAATGTCCTAGTGTAGTCATCAATGAAAGATCCATAATATATAGATTTTAAAATCGAAAGAACATTAACAAGACCAAGAACATCAAAATGTATCAAGTCTTGTGCCCTAGAAGATTTATGAGAACTAAAATAAAATTGAACATGGTTTTGTTTTCCATACTTGTGCTAGGGAGAGATACTCGATAGAGAAATTGACAACTATAGTAATAATAATATGTAGCTTTTGGAAGAGACTGTGTGTAGCTTTTTTTAGATCGACGTTTCAGATCACACTCCATGATCCATCATCAGTCTCTTCCAAAAGCTACATATTACTAATCATGGACTGTGGAAATATCATGTCTGTTAACTATAGTAATGTATTTTCCATAGTGTCGAGGAGAGATAGTCGATAGGGTTTAAGATAAATTTCCCCCAAATATTTAGATAGGAGCAATTAGACTAGGGAGGTATGGAGATCTCTTCTTGGGGGCCGAGAGATCTTAATTCTTGTTTTGCCATATTAACCTCATGTGTTTCAAACTTGAATGTTGTTTCCTAGAGATCCACATAGATAAGCTTGCAATGTTCACAAAAATCAAACTCAAGGTTACAATCATTCAAACCATCAACAAGGTTTTTATTTTTCATGGTCTGTAAACCCTTCTCACCTATGTGACCCATCCTTTGGTGCCATAACATTGTTTTCTCTATAGGAAACTTAGTCTCCAAAGCATAAGCACCCTTGGGTACCCAGAAAGCATGACCATCAAAAATGGATGCAACACTGCACTTTGCTATTGGTTCGAATGGTGAAGGTGAAGATTCTACAGATTTTGTCACTACAAAATAAAAGAACTATTACAATGAATTGTGCATGCATCCATCTAAAATAGAGTGCTAATACAAACACCCTTAGCAAGCACAATAGCTCCTCTAACCATCTTACACCCTCCACTCAAGAAAACAACCTGCACACCCACATCATTCAATTTACTTACAGAAAGTAAGTTCCGTGTCAAACTAGGGATATGGAGAACATCATTGATCCCCTTCACTCATCCATCAAGGAATCGTATCTGGACTCTTCCATGACCAACAATCTTGAGATGAGAATCATCTCTAAGGTACACCTTCCCATCGTCATAATCTTCATATTTTGTAAACCAACCTCAATGTGAGGTCATGTGAAAAGATGCATCGAAATCAATAAGCCACACACCTTCAAATGCATGTGTAGCTAACACTGCAACAAAGGAATCACCATCATTTTGGGAGGATTTCTCGAACTCATCATCAGAATCATTCTTTTTCTTTTTCTTCTTTTCCGCCTTACAATCTTTTTGGAAATGGCTAAGCTTTCCATAGTTCCAACATTTAGCCTTCAACTTACTAGGAAACTTAGATCTCCCACAAAATTTAAATCTTGACTTGCCCTACTTGTCTTTCTTACCTTTTTCTTTCGATCTTCCACAAACAATAAGGGCCTCCTTAGTCAATCCGGAAGTCTTTCTTCACATCTCTTTAGAAAGCAATGATGTAACCCCTTCATCCATTTTCAACTTGGTGGTATTACTCCCAATGGCCATAATAAGGTGGTCCCAAGAATCTAACAAAGAACATAGCAAAGTCATGCAACAATCCATTTTTACTCCCACGAAACTCAGTTGGGAGACTATCATATTGAAGGCATTCATATGATTAGCTACAAATCCGCCATCTGTCATTCTAAGAGTACAACTTCTTTCTCAAGAATAAATTATTCACCAACAATTTAGGCTAATAAATTTCTTTAAGCTTTTTCCAAAGATTTATTATGGCGGTCTCTTCATGGACATACAACAAAATTGAATCCACCAAACAAAGTCTCACAAGACCCTTCACTTTTCTATTTGTCAAGTCCCAGTCTTCTTGTTTCATTGCAATAGGCTTTGTACTAGATATTGTAGCCCATAGATCTCTATCTACGAGCATATCCTTCATTTTAAGTTTCCACAACTCAATTAATAATAAACTTTTTCATCTCTATTATGGATGTGCTTACTATCTCTTCATACAATAAGCTCATAACCCACTCTATGTAAGCTCACAATCAAACGAAGAATAGTATAAAAAATCCTCTACCCAACACCTAGGATCCGAGGTGATCAAGCTCTGATACCAACTAAAAGGAAGCAAGGTATACCAAAATGCTTCCTACACTAATCTTAGAGGAGTATCGTGCAAATTTTCAATCTTTCAACAATTACAAAAAATAGAAACACAAACATAAAATGAACAATATACCATAACACAAGTGTATGTGAAGAAAACCCCTTTGAGAGAAAAACACCACACTCCAAAGCAGTCCTATGTATTATTCAGTAATCTAAATAAGGTTACAATACACTTGTAAAGTAAGTCTTTACAAGAGTATCACCAACATTCAAATCTAGAGTGATTTCGATAGCATTATAGTACCTACAAATTAACCATACAAACAAATCTAAGCACCAATAAACAGGCAAGTTTCAAACTGGAAACCATGAATGGTTTAGGAGAACCATTTGCAAAACCACAAGAGAAATGGTGCTCAAAAGCATGGGTCAAAATTTCAACGCTCCTCTTTGATCTTGCTCCTCCTAACTATTTTTAACATATTTTTTACACTCTTACATTGTCATAATCTATCATATTTGACCACTCAAACTTGGGCACACTAATTTGTCCTTATTCAACCCATTCAAAAATGCTCCATGACAAATGTCCATACCTATCATAACGTTGATCAAGATTCCAATGTAACCTCCCTCTTACATGGTCCTACGTGTCATAAGAATATATCATATGTAACTCTCGTTGTGATGACCTTACACACCACAAGATGCTGACATATGGCCAAACAAAGCTACCGCCTACCTCCTCATGTGAGGACAAAATCCACTAAAGATGAAATCCATGTCACTTCCAAATGGGAGACCAACTCTCTCATAAGAAGACAAAATATACAAAAGATGAAATAGTGAATGCATATAAAATGTATTAAAATGAACAATAGAAATGCAAGGTTGAGACACCTTTTCCCAACATGTGAAGAACATGGACTTTAAGCACAACTCAACCAAGAACGCAATTTCTTCATTGGTCTTTTATCTTCAAAAAGCTTTAAAATTCATTTTAACTATCTTATTACAAAACCTTAAAAAAAGGCATTTTCATCATTAACCATACACATTTATGTCTGAAGATATCTTCTAAATTTTAAAATTGTTCAAAACTTATTTAAATGCACAAGAAAAGGGAACCAAATCAATGTGAATAGGTAGGTCACGCGACAACGTCCAAATTAAATTTGCCCTATATTTTCTTCAAAATTAGAAACGCTTTGCTATAGGCAATCCCTTGTAATCCATTAAATCATAATTCATATCATAGTTGTCTTCCTACACCTTCGCAAGAGCAAGGAGATCCCATGTGAGAATATAGTGCATTACTTCATTAGCTTCTACATTTGTGATTAATGAAGCAAGTGTCATGAGAGCATACAGGAGAGAACAATATTAACAAAGCCCAATCAGTGGTTCTTAACCAATTGCAATACCAAATAAAAACAAGTCATGGAGACTCCGAGTAAGCCTTTTCAATATCCCCTCTACAGGGAACCTTTAATATTCTACATTTTAAAGGACGTCCTCCATAAACCAAATATAAATAAAGCCTCCTAAATATAAATTGAAAAGGTGTATTGCAATCTTGCATGAACTCGATTTAAGTATAATTTTCTCAATTTTAGAATAAAATTTTGCATCATTATGCTTTTGTTAGCACCAAATAAAGTCAATATAGATGTCATTATATAAACAGTAACTCTGGTCATATTCCCCTCAATTTCAAACATTAAAGAGTGCACCAAATTTAGAGTGTTTTTCTTTGAAAGACGCTTGCTATAAGCCATATCTATGTTCTCTTGGCAATTCAAGAACAAGCCTACCTTTCTTAGATGTTATCCCATATCTAGGTTATCCCAACATGCTTACCTTTCTTAGATGTTAAACTACAATGCACATGCAAGTTCATTCATCCAAGACAGTCATACTTGTCTCACTTTAATCACAATAGCAACTTCAATCATCCAACATAGTCTCTATATTGTCTCATTTTAATCAAGACAAGTATGACTGTCTTTTGGCAATATTCAACAAATTCATTAATCACAACATAATCAAAAAAATCTAATGTAATAACTTCTAATTAAACTGCCCACAATTTTGACAAAGATACAAATGCGTATTGAACACTGCCACCATAAACAAATACAATAATTTATATGTACAACTTTTTCCAATTAATTCATCACTTAGCAGTTGGACTCATTCAGATAGTATCATTACGCTAGCCTGTTTGGGTACTACCAAGCATGGAACTTGGTAGATGCAAAGTCAATTTGAACATCCTACCCTTTGGTACATTTATGATGACCTCTGATTACACGTTAAAGTATTCTCCCATATAATCTATCAGCAAAATCAGATTAGCTACATTGTCTATCAAAAGCATGGTAATGCTTCACGTTCAGTTCATAGAAGTTATGAAACAAAACCAGACATGCAACATTATCTATCAAAAACATGCTATCGCTCCATGTTCAGTTTGTAAAAGTTATGAAACAAAATTGGACTTGCTATATTGTCTATCAAAAGCATGCTATTGCTCCATGTTCACTTCATCAAAGTTACGAAGCATTATCTTATGTTTAAGACATTAACTTCAGTCATTTACGTCTGGATACCTCAAATGTCGAGAAAACAATACTAGCCTTTACCGAATATGATGTCAAAAGTTTTCCACGACTTATAAATAGCAATGACTAATTTTTGAAATAGTTGACTGAGAAGGCTGATGCAGTAAACATGAAAAAATATTAGTAAAAACTAATATTAGAGCAAATTCCTCTTCAGGGTTAAAAGTCTGGCACAAGGTTTGGCATGTAACCCGATGACCTGTATGTCATTGCATTTACTGTTTACACATGAAATGAAAGTAAGGAAATAATTGTTTAGATATTTCTTTACTTCATTGATAGCACACATACCAAAGTTCCACAAAAATGAAACTTTGATGTTTACAAACTGTATATAAAAGCTAAAAAGAAGCGCTTACTGCAAGAATTTGGATTAAAAATGTCATTCAGCTGTGTGCTAGGAATGGATATAGAACAGTAGCACAAAGATGTAATGGTTGGTATATAGGAAAACCAAAGACATGAAACCAGTCAAATACTTATCCAGTAATCCTTTCATCGAATTCCACGCTATGGATTTCCAGGAAACCATGTATATAGTTGAAACATAACCTCCTGACTTGTCCCAGTCTACCTAAATGCCTGAATCCTTCACTGCACGCAGATTCCATCAATTGTTCATCCCTTGTGATAGAACAGACAATTGTGAGCCTTAAAATGCTTAACCATTTCATGCTTTGTCTCAAAAGGCAAAAGGGAAAACCTGTTTAATTTCATTATCCACTATCTTTTCTTGTTGTCTTGGATACCTCATCCTGGATTTTGCATATCTACAATTTGGTTAGGGACATATCAATCTTCTCTTAACCCCCAAAAGACTGGAATAGGCACAAATTATTTAATTATTTAAAAAATAAATGGCATCTCCAAGTAACCCCATCTATTTTCAAAAACAAACGTACCGGTACCAGTACCACTACCCATCTCCTGGCAACCTTGGTAAAAACAATATAATGAAAGTGTAATAAGCACAAAATGAAAATCTCTCCCTCTTTTTCTCACAGAACACACAAAAAGGAAAAAAAAGAGGATACTCCAAATGCATGCCACCACGGTCAGATGAGGGTAACAAAGTGTCTTGAAGTTGCTTTAAAGCTTCTGTTGAACATGTTGCATCCTGCATACAAGAAATTGCTATAATCAGCAATAGTAATCAATGACAATCAAAACTGAAACGGTGCTACTCTAGAAAACAACGCAAGGTTGGTTATCCCTTATAGGTGTGAGCTGAAATGCTCTTCCCATTGAGATTCCAATTGATAATTTATCAACCAATATGGATAGAAACAACAATGAAATGATTCAGGAAAGAGTACTCCTCTCAATGACTGATCTATAAGGAATGGGTTTTATTGCCCTCTATTCTCACTTGTTGATCACTTTCACTCTCAGTCAATAAATAAATTCAACTCTTAAATAATTAGGAGTGAAAACTCAAAACGATGTCTTACTCACACCAGATTAGAGATTGCTGAACAGCAATGGGAAACTCCGGCAATTTTTTCCATCCAACCATACAGAATGCATTTCTAAAGGGTGTGTCATCTCAAATGTTGTACAGTCCTTTGAATGGACATACTATTTTGGGCATAGTTATATTATATATAAACATATTAAGGCAACAGCATACAGTTAGTATCTGATGTTACACTGGATGTAAAATACCAAACGGGTTATTACAGGTTTTTTAGAGAACCAAATAACTAAAAATCTCCGCATGTGAAAACTTGAAAATATAATATCATACCAAGCAATCATCAGACCTGCAAAAGCATCTCATTATAAATCTACATTCTAATAGACTAGATAATCCCCAAGTGAAACTTGAATTAAACTGCAAATGTCAGCATAGGCAGAACCTTCCAGTTTCATGCTTGAATTCAAATTCAGATAGCAAAACGAAAGAAAGTACAGACACTTCAAAAAATTGAAGAGGAAAATATGGGATGGAATTTGAGAAACAAGAACATACATAACTTCCCAGAAAATGCAAGTATTTACTATGTGCATTAGCTTGGGACACTTCCCAGCATTGAATTCCTTTAATAAACATGTTGAAATGACTCATGAGCATTGGCATTTATGGGGGAGAAAAAAAAGAAAGAAATAAAAATAAAAATAAAAAACTGCATGCAGACGAGACTTGATAATGTCCAATTGGCAAAATAAAGCCGAATTTAGAACAATCCAGCTGACACTTGAAAATTAAAGCAAAGAAGATGACCACCTCAGAAAATATCCACCAGATAAACTGCTCAGCATATAAAAAAGAAAGATACTATACAGGAGAAAATTTGCACCAAATCAATGATGCCAATTCATTCCCATATTGTTGAGTGTACACTATTTGACATTAAATTATCCCAAAGATAGTTTCTTTAACAGTTGCAGATCATTTTGGTGCACACAGCTAAAAACTCCTCTTAACTCCAGCTACTCTCACCAGAACATATTGAGATATATTTGGCTGACTCTTGAATAAGAAAATATCCAACATGCTAAAAATCAAACAGTAGGCATGCAGAATGCTCTGTTGTGAGAAAACATGGACGGTAGCCGCACTCATAAAAGAGAACAAAGGATAATTTAGAAATATTTCTCCATGAGTGAGCGCATGAATTGCTGTAGGGCCAATCAACAACCACTAATGAAAGCATGCCCAAAGAAGGAATAGAGAAGTTTACTCTGCAGAATGCTCTGTTGTGAGAAAACATGGACAGTAGCCACACTCATAAAAGAGAACAAAGGATAAATTAGAAATATTTCTCCATGAGTGAGCACATGAATTGCTGTAGGGCCAAATCAACAACCACTAATGAAAGCATGCCCAAAGAAGGAATAGAGGAGTTTACTCAACAAAACAAGACTAGGAAACACAACAAAGATAACATTTTCCAGACGGACAGGAAAATAGATAACAAAGAAATAGATTGTAAAGCAAGCTGATAACAAACAGATAACTATTTGGATTGAGAACACACATGGTGGCTAGATTAAGAAAGGTTTGCAAACCATTAGAGGCAAGTTTGAAGTTGTAATGAAAAATTGCTGAATAATTGAATTTGGATATATTTCTTTTCCAGATGTTAAAGGGCACATCTATGGTCCACATCGGTTGTACATTAACACAATGACTTCAACTTTCATTCCCATTGACTACCATCTGTGATGTCAAAACAATATTAATTTTCAATTTCAGTTTGTCGAATCCCCTTGCAGTCGACCTCTTAGATTTATTTCTGCAAATTGGTGCACCGATGTGAAAATGGCTATACTTGCATGCAGATGAATTACAACAAAACAGAAAGCAAGAACATGATCCAAATAAATTACAGTGCACCAAGTAGTAATCAAATTTGCATCAACTAGAATTTCATTAAAATTTAAAACGCAGTTCAAAGACATATTTCAAAAGAAATGCATACCTCGAAGTCCACAAAAGCAACTGGCATTCCACCTTTAGTTTGCATCTTCATCATTTTGAAGCCCTTAAACCTATTCAAGTAAAAATGCCATACATAGAATCAGAACAATGCAGCTCATGTTTGAGAAAATGAAATGTGCAGTCTATGATGGACCAAAAAAAGACAATGACTTGACAATTATCAGGGCACACACAAATAATCCATTATTATGCTCCCACTACAAGAAGTTAACTACCTTTGCAGCTTAGTAAAAATTACCTCGAAAGCACAGAGCCCAATTCTGCCTCAGTGCAAGTTGGCCCTAGGTTTGCGACAAACAAAGTTGAGCAAGGTGGATTGCCCCCAGGTTGTCCCTGTAAAACCCAACAATGTGATTCCTAGGTATTACTCAATATTTTCCTGGTAAAATATAAAAAATTAATGAAAAGAATCTAACAAATAGAATCACATAACCTAATTTAGTCTCAAGATCTAAAGATACATTAAGATTGGAAACTTTTATGGTTACCAAATAAAAATGTCATCAGAAATGGCAGTCCTCAGAAATTCTGGAAACAGAAAAACATCATACAATGGCTAATTTTTAATTTAAAAATATAAATTTTTTTTAAAATATATTTACATTTATAGCAAACAAATACAGCCGAAACTTAAGCTAATGCATTTAACTGCTTTGATATGCTCTCTGCATCTCCATTTCAACCATCTATTCTTTCATTTCACTAAACAAGCTAAAAGATTCACCCCATGGTTCTGAGAGGACTCACTCCCAATGGGAGGCAACAGCCCCCTCCGGAAGTTCATGCTTAGCCAACCCTTGAATGGTGAAGAACTTCTTGGCAGCAGTCGGTCAAGAAAAAAACAATATCTGCAAGGAGTTTATATCTTTCATCTCCCAGTACACTAGTTGAGTCATACCTAAACTGAACATCCCATTTCCAAAAGCATATGGCAATCATCTTAAAAAGAAACCCCTCCTAAGGTCTCATTTTCAATGGAGGAAATAGAAAGACAACTATAGATGACCAAAGAATGCACCCTGATCTGCAGATTTACTGGAGCTTTTTCAAAAAACACCCAGGTTCTGGGTCCAATAAAACTGGAAGCCAAGTGGATCTGTTGATTTACTGGTTATTTCCTTGCTGTTTGTGCTTCTAAATTTCAAACAGACTTCAATGGTCCCTTAGTTTCTCAAAACATCAGGACTATTTATGAAACATTGAGCTTCAGTGTTCCTCTAAAGATCTTCCCAACACAGTGCCACTATGGGTAAAACTAACTCTCCTGCTTGATGAATATTGGCAGTCTTCTTTAGAAAGAACTGGGAATGCCATAGGAGAATACGATGTCAAATCTAAGTTCACCAAAAATCCAGGCATTCTCAACTATGCAAGAATTTGTTAATCTAAGTCTAGATCAACAACACCCCAACAGAATCATCCTAGATATGGGAGGTATAGCATGGAAGCAACATATGGACTATGAGAATATTCCTTACAGATGCAGGTTGTGTCATGAGCAGGGTGTGCCCATCTGATCCTCCATGTGATCACCAGGAGAACTATAAAGTGGATCCAAAGAATGGCCAAGGATTACAAATTAGGCGCACACTACAAGACCCCAGATTTGCATAACATTAAAGAGGATATCTGTCAAAACAACAAATTTCAGAAGGCCTATAGGAAAGGAAAAGATAAGAATAAATCTTAAAAGACTTCCATCCCATTAGAATACCCTTTTGAAGTAGTTGTGTAGGAGCACAACTGGCAGAAATTGCAGCCCTCTAGTCTTCTTCAAAGACCAGATCCAAAAACCCCAAGAAAAGAAAACCCCTCAAGTTTGCTTCAGTTGCCAAACTTGCACTACCCAGAACAAGATCTCAATCGCAGAATAGGAACTAATCACTGTCAGAAGATATTATCTCTAGAAGTAAAGACATTTGGCTCCCTACAGCATTGGAGAACAAAAGGAAGAAAAGGAAATCATTAAGCCGCTTCACTTGGGTTCCGTTGATTTCATGGAAAATCTGGACATGCTCAACAAAATGATTCAAACTTGGATACCAAAAGAGCCTAGGACCAATCTGGAGAGCCCACTCGGGAACCACACAGAGATCAACTCTTAGAATGCAGATCCTCTTTGGAATATAAGGGGTGTTGCACTCCAACTACCCAACAAACTCCAAATGCTTGAAGTAGCACTGTGTAACAACAAGACCATCTAGTCCTCCAAGAAATAACTCACTACACACAAATAAGGAACTGGCACTCTAAGTTGCTATGGGGCAGCATGAACCTTCTCTTATGCACAAACTCCAAGACTATGTTCCAATGGCATCCATCCAGGTATGTTCTCAGTGATCATTCTCCCCAACGTTGGGGCACCGTAGCAACTCTTCGTTCTTTTCAACAGCAAGAAAGAAGTATAGTATCCAACATCTACATTCCACCTCTAGGCAATCACTCAAAAAATAATCTACAAGCTATGCTTGAATGGTTTGTCTGCAACAAAGATGAGTAGTTCATACTTATGGGAGATTTCAACTCAATAAAAATAGCAGAAGAAAAGCTGGGAGGCAGGTATTACAATGCAAGAATAGCCAAATTCTTAGTCAACCTCATCCAACAAGCTAATTTAATAGATATGGAATTTCAGAATGAAGCCTATACATGGACAACTAGGTCCAAAGGCCAACAGAAAATCTCCCAAAAAATAGACAGAATTCTGCTGACCAGTAACTTGTTGATACCCACCAAACAAATCACGGCCTAAATTCATGATACCACTCTCTCAGACCATTATCCCATCATATTGAAGATCTCTATACCAATTCAGCAGAAATACCAACAGTTCGGGTTCAAAAGTAAGTGATTCAGGTCAACATATCCAGAATTTCAAGATAAAGTAAAGCAATGGTGTGTGGAAACTCCACACTGCTAGGGCCACAGTATGTTTAAATTCAATAGAAAATTAATAGCTCTCCAAAAATGCATATGCCTAGAATGTCAATTTCTTTAGCAACATTTTCCAACAAGCAAAGGAGGTTGAAACTGCATTAGCTGCACTCCAAAGAAGGATAAGGGAAGATGAAATTACATTATCTGTGGCCAAGGAGGAGCATGTATTAATCTCAAAACTAGCCACTTTGTCCTAGAGAGAAGAATTGTATTGGAGACGACACTCCCATGACAAATGGATTCTCGCAAGGGACTCCAATATTATGTTCTTCCACAAATCTGTCTTTAACAAGCAACACAAACTCATTACCTGTCATAAAGATAGCAATGGTAATGAATTTGAATGAGATCCTGGAACACATCACACAATACTTAAAAGATATCCTCAGTAATAAGGAATCTTGTACGAACATTATCACAGCTCAAAAGGAAATACTTCAAAGTATCCCAAGTTTTGACCACTCCTAAATGAACGGAATAATGCTGCTCTACTGAAGCCTGTAACAAAGGAAGAACTAGAGTAGATAGTCTTCTTATTCAATAGCAACAAGGCCCAGGGCCTGATGGTTTCCCTGCCTAATTCTTTCAAACCTTCTGGGATCTCACAAAGGGAGGATTACTAGAAGTTGTTAAGGAATCTTGAAGAAACAAACAAATTTTAAAGCAGTCAAATGAGACTCGTTTGATCCTCATTCCAAAGCAATCAATATGCAAATATAAAATCAGATAATTCCCAGAAGGATTCAGTCACTTCCTCCCAACATAATTTCAGTCACTCAATCAGCATTTGTTCCAGGATGGCAGATTGCAGACATCATCAAAGTTCAAGAAACTGCTACACTGCATTGTTCGAAAGAAGACCAAGAATTTTCATCAAGCTCAGTATGTCTTTCTACTGATGTAACTGGAATGTTTTAATCTAAACTCTCAAAATTATGGGCTTCAGTGAGAGGATCATTAGATGGATATATTGCTTCATTTCTTCAGCCACCAATGGCCATATGGAAGAAAGCTTGAAAGCTCAGAAGTTGTAATGGCAAGATATGAAAAAATTTTAAATACTTTCAAGTTTCCTTTAGAAGCTTGGAAGACAGTTGAAAAACCAAGAAAAGAGGGTGGTTGTAATGTCCCCTTCTCAAGAGTGAGCGTGAACGAAGACCCTTAGCCTATTTTTATTCCCATAGGCTATTTGGGATTGGACACAAGGGAATAATTAATTAATTAAATAATAAGTCGTCCAAAGTCATTACTAAGGATTACTTATATTTAGTTAATTATGTAAGTTGAACAAGGAATTATAAAGTGACTTTATAAAGGGTTATTAGACGTGGGATACAAAAGTGCAATTGTTTTAAAATTAAAAGGCTCTGTAATGAGCTGCCCTGTTTGTAAATTTTTTTTATTTTCTTAATTGTGTTATTTTTATTAGGTTGTGGTCTTTCAGAATTAGATGGAAGATGCAGGAGGGGTTTTTTGGTTTTTGCATGTATTGTTTTTTTTCCAAATAGCAAGGAATAAGAGACATGCAATGAATACCCAGAAAATATAAAACCCTAATGCATAAAAAAACAAAGACCCAGATCATAGAATCATGTAAAATGAATTATGGATGCATACCCATATGCAAATCATCAACTTGGTGTGTTCGTTGTAGCTGAACCAGCAATATAAGTTCACAAACCATTACAAAAACATCTTCAAATGAGTGGATCATGACAGCTGCTGCAATGTATTCTCTAACCCTAGGCGCCATGGATAAGTGAGTTAGAAGCCCAAAGTAGAGGTTTATCAAATGCAAGAAAACCCACGACCTAGATACTGCTGTACGGCCAGCTTGTGTGAGTTTTGCTGAAACCAAACCGTCCAAAATACACTTAAATCTGTCTCATAAACTCTGAAAATGATCTGCAGCACACCAAATTATCTCCACGCCCATGCTAAGCAAGAAAACTATATCAAAACCTCTCAAATATCTATTGTAGGATGTACGTCCCAGGTAGAGGTTGTACGGCCAGCCATGAGGTGCAATATCATCTATCAAACAACACCATAAACCCACTAAAATCTGTCCAAAACTATAGCTGAAAATGAATATATCTCCTGCTGTTCAAAACTAAATGATATCATGAAGAAAACCCCTCGAAATTGATGTCCTTTGATGCACAAGTGAAGCCTCTGTATGAAGCTCCCAGTATTCCTTCCTAATGCTATCTCTCAAGCACGAAGAAGGCAGTCTCACAAAGGGCTACGTCCCTGCAAAACTCCAATTCAAACCCTAAGCCAAGCTTCAAGTTTGCTCTGTAGAAAAAATGTCCAAAAGAGAGAGAATCAATCATAATCAAATGAGCTCACAAAAGCTCTTTATATTCCCTTGGCTTCCAATGCCCAAAAAGGAGGGAAATACTTTTATTTGAATTTATTTTAAATAATTTAAACCCCCTTATCTCCCACATGAACGCTCATTTCCTAGCATATGACTTTTAAGTCATAACTTTAAGTCTTTTTTAAAGTTGAGTCACTTTATAAATAAAAGACTTAGGCTCACAAGTGTAAATTAAATAATTAATTTTATTTATTTATCAACCATTTCCCTTAGCCATTTCGAAACCAACTGTGAAGTGCTAGGTGCTCCAACTAGCAGACTAAAAATAGAAAGTAGGCCAACGCCACCTGATCCCTTCTGCCTGACTTACTATTAATAATAAGTCCTGGAATAACGACCACAAAGGTTCCCTAACCATATCTACTAGGCTACAGGAACCTTGGAATAGGCTATTCACACCATCTATCTGATAACTGAGCTCAATGCAACAACTGAGATAGCCAACAGCTGACTGCCAAGTCACCAAAACAACGCCAGACTGACACTTACTATAAATAGCAATGTTCTCCGAGGACCAAAGAGAACAAACCCAGAAAGATTGTCGCCATGCAAGCACTTACTATAAATAGGAAGTACGGACAAGTTGTCCGAAATCTCTCCGGAAAGTGTCATACAGCTCCACTAGATCACCTGAACACATTGGTGACACCGAAATACTCCTCTGATCAGGCTATCACCAACCCAGAAAGTCAGCTCCGACTGTGTTGCAAGAGAATTCGAAAAATGGGGACATTATAGGGTCACTTCATGAGTTAAGCAGGAAGATAAAAGAAAAAAAATTAATAAAATATTTTCTCCCGAAAAGTTATAAAAGGAGGTTTTGGAGGAAAAGTGACTTCTTGACATTTTCATTTTCTTGAAACCCTATTGAGAGCTTGAGCGTTTGTTCAACTACAGCGCTAGGACGAAAACCCTAAGGCAATATTGGTTTCATGGACAAAAACCCACCTAGCCAATCCTTGGTGGATTCATTCAAAATTCACAAGTGAGCGTATTGATTGGTGTCTCGGAGATTTACACGTCGATATCCAAGCAAACTATAATTGAAGATTTCAATTTGAATAGATGGATGGAAGATTCATTGCTTGCAAATATTATTGAGAAATGCATATAGGGGTTTGACTGTCGGACAAGATTGACTATTGAAGGTTAGTCATTATTGGGTGCTTCATTTAATTTATTTCCAGCCTACCCTAGAAGGAGCCATACATATTTGAAGAGGTTTTGTTATAAAAAAAAAGAAAGATTTCAAAGTAGATGCAGCCTTAGGAGAAACCCATGATATTTCCTAGCCTAACCACCACTTTGGAGTGTGGTTGCTTATATTGGGAAACGTGGACAATCAAGAAGTGCATCGAAGTTTAAGGGGGAGTTCACTGCCTTTGAAGTTTGATTTTCTAGAGTTTAAGAGGTGCGTGAGGTATTAGAAGGGGATAAGTGAAGTTTGGGAGTGAGGCGCTGCCTCAATCATGGATTTTTAGACCCTATTATGATAGCCGCCTCATACTTGGGTAATCTCTGGTGAGCTGAAGGTTAGCCACTACCATTTGAGTTGATATAAGGAGTTAGATATTGCTGAAACAGGAGTAACAAGGTTCAGAAATCTGCCTCAGCAAGTGCTGTTCAGAGTTACATTCAAATCTGCATCATCTGCAAACACTGTTAGCTCCATATTGAGGTCAGGAATCAGAATTTTTTCATTATATGTACTTCTGATTTTATAGAACAGCAATTCCTATTATTCATTGTAATCCAGTTCAATAGAAAGGTTGCCAACTGTTTGATGGAATGACACTATGAAGTCTTTGAGTATTGTCTTGATTATGTGATGGATTTATAATTAATATTTATAGTTATAGCTGTTCTAAGCATTGCATTCAGAAATACTTCATAACACGTTGTATGCAAAGTGTTTGACGAAATGTACGCAAACTAGAAATCAGAAATATTGCAAGTTTGGGTTCAAAATTTGTGTTAGGGACTTTACGGTGGTCTTAACATTAAATATTTGATGATGTTTAATCCATCTATGGACATGAAACTAGCATGGAAACTCCACAAAATCCAAACACTCCCTGGGCTGAAATATAGCTGGTCTTTTAGGCATAGACAGTCATTCAAAAGGGTATGGCGTCTCTGCATTGTGGAACAACTAGGCGCCCTGCATAAGGAAGAAAAATCAAAAATCAGATTTTGGATGCATTCTTGGAACTCATACAATCCTCTTACAAGACCAGATTATAGGGATCTTTAGGAAAAGAATGGAAAGCAATGGATTAGTTCACATGGCAGGTTATTCCCACCAAGAAATAGGAAGATCGAAATTGGTATTATGAAATCTTCTAGGCATACAAGTAGAGTTCCCAAAGACTACTGAAAAGGCAAAAGCAGAGCTCGCCAATAGACAGATTCTCTCTTCAGTAGGAACAGACAATCTCCTTTTGGGAGTAAACAACAAATGGCGAATGTATTGTGGATGTTGCCTATTTGGCATTTGCAAAGCCTAGCCAAACAGAAACCTACAAATAGAGCACATTTTGGAGTGTGTGTGTGTACTTGGCCAAGAAATTGGCCAAAAAGGGGTTTGATCGGTTGTTCGATTTGCCCAGACTGTCTAGAAAAGAAATAAACAATTGAACATCTCTTTTTACAATGCCCTTTAGCAATGGACATTTGGCAAGCAATGGCTTCCAGTTTCAGAAACAATATCTCCACAAATCAAAGGTTGACAAACAGCTAAAACATTGATATTAAATGGCCATGAATCCTGATTGAAAGCAATTTCAGGGCCTTATTGACTGTCCCGGAGCATTGTTTTGTGCCATATTTGGAAGGAGAGAAACGGAAGGACCTTTGAAAATGAGAAATACTCAACAACTCACATCCTCGTGTTAGTGCAGAACCATATTATGGAAATAGCCAGAGCGCTCAAAACCTATAAAGGTTTTGTATACTCCAGTAGTATGAATAACTTTGTGATCGAATGATCTGAAATCAATCAAGTGATTTGGATCTGTTTGGACAGTTGGACCATTGGGGTCATGTCCAAAGTTTGCAGTTGTTGTTGAAGTGCACAAGTGTTGCACAAGATGACAGTTACTGTTGAAGTTGATAGTGGCTGCCAAAGATGACAACTGCCTGCTGAGTCATTTAGATTTGCTGCCAAAGTGCATGCATGCTGCTGAAGTCATGGGTAGTTGGTTGCTGAAGTGAGCATGTGGCTACAGTATGGGCATGATGCTAAATTCAATGCTGTTGAAGTGCATGATGCTAATATCAGGGATGTATTTCATGATTGGATAGGTACTCACCAACTCTCTTACCACAAACATATTGGACAATAGTCCATTAATAGGCAGAGCTCCTTACTATTGATATGAGGAGCTTGCTCCCAAGGAAGGATACCAAACTTTGGTCATGGAAGGGAACTCCCAAATCATCGTGAAAATGATGCAAAACATGAACATTGGAAATTGGAGCCCGTTATTAAGTGCAGTAATCAAATCCTTATAAAAGTTGACACCTACAAACTCAGTCACATCTTTAGAGGCTTAAACTACGTAGCTGATCCGAAAATGGATCGGGTTTTTGTACTCTTTGGCATGATTCATGACAATAGATGGTTTCTTTGATATTGGAGTATGTGCAGGCTGTGATGGGACATCAATGTGTAGGCTTTGATTGACAAGAAAATAGTTCAAGATGCATTTATTTGGGCTCTGTGGCAAATTCACTGGTTTGCTCAAGCGGCAAATGCAAATGCAAATTCGCCACAGTGATTGTGCATTGCTGCAGCATTTCTGGACTAGTGGCAATTTCATTAGAGGCAACAATGTGCATCTTTCGGTGTTCTAGAATTCAAATTTTTCAGTTTCTTCTTTCTCTTGGCTGGTCATTTTGGCTTCTTTCATTTCTAGGAATCTATAAATAACCGGTTTGAGGTTGAATTGAGAGGAGATGGAATGTACAGAGTCTTGTATCTCTTGTGTTGGGAGCTACTTGTGAGCTTTGTTCTCATATTTTTAATGTATTGTGGTAGGGAGCTCATTGGAGAGTTGCAAATTGGTCTTGGGGAGGGTTGTCAATTGTTTGTGAGAGCTCTTAGATGGACTATGGACTGAGATCACTTGTATTGATGCCATTTTTTGAGTACTTAAGTGAGTGGGACTCACATTTTGGTGGAATTTTTACCCACAAGGGGTTCTCCACATTAATTTCTTATGTCTCCATTGTTATTGTGTCGTTCTCTCTGTTCCTATTCTTAATTGCAATTTGATATTGTACAAGTTACAGTCAATTTAATTGCTTCCATAATTTACTTTATCTTAAATTCCATAAGTTGGTTACTAGCATAGGAATATCCTTGATAATTTACAGATTAGATGATATTAGAGTAAGTTTTTTCCTTGTGGAGTTTCTTGTGGTTGACTTGCAAGTACACAACACAAAGGAAGTGGAGAAGCTCATTGCCTTACTGAGAGATATAGTTATTTCCCAAAGAGAACCATAAGCATGGACAGAGGAGCATCAAGCCTTGACCAAGAAGCAAGGTTCCTCAAACTAGAGGCCATTATTACCAAGTTATCTCAATCAATGGAGATTACAACATGCCAAATGGGGACTCTAATGGAGAAAATATGCTGATGGGAGACCACGGGAACAATCCACTCCAAAGAAGAGGAAAATTTTCAAGGCGAACCAAGTCTTCCAAGCAAGCCTCAAGATGAAGGCAAGACAAGAATTGAGATCCCATTCTTTGAAGGAGATGGGGAAAGGCTAGAACAATGGCTAGAGTAATTGCAGGTATATTTTAGTTTTCATTCTCTTAAATTGAAAGAAAAGATTTCCTATCCTAAGTTATGACTAAAGTAATGCTTTGAGTTGGTTTGAAAATCACTTGATTTCTATGGTGGTTGGAAAAAATGCTCATGTCAAATCTTGAGGTAATTTTAAGAAATAGTTTAGGATCCAATTTAACCCTAGATGTCATAAAGGGGACAAGTGTATGGAGAAAGAAAGAGGAAGTGCACATGCTCATAGATCTTCATTTTAATCAAAGACAAGTGGAGCAAACACCAAGAACAAAAAGACAAAGAAGGCAAAATCAAAACCTGCTAGACATTGTGGCCATTGTGGGAAAGATGGTCATGAAGAATTCGTTTGTTGGAAGTTGTATTTGAAGAAAAAACCTCATAGGAATGGTTAGAAGGTAAGAAATCTCCACATCTCTCTTTTAAGGATAAAGAGGTTAAAGAAGTACATTGCACTTCAAGTTTGGATTCTAAGTTTTCTTGCACTATTGTTAAAAAAGTTTCTTCTCAATGTTCAAGCAATACATTTGTAAATCATATGGACAGTTGGAGACAAAGGTGTACTAAGTTTTGGTTCATGTTGTTTTGTGGTGCAAGTTCAAATGCCATACATGTCACTGGTTGAGGAGTTCTTCCACCCTCATTTGTTAAGTCTCTAGCTTTTAGAGACCAAAAGCTCCCTAATTGGAGAGGTGTTATCCGAAAATGGCTCTAGCTGTTGTACTCTTTGGCATGATTCTGGACAGTAGATTATTTCTTTGATACTGGAGTATGTGTAGTGTGGAATGGGACATCAGTGTGCAGGCTTCAATTGACAAAAAAACAGTTCAAGATGCATTTTTGGGGCTTTGTGGGGAATTTGCCAATTTGCTCAAGTGGTAAAATTTGCTACAACATTTATGGACTAGCAGAAGCAGCAAATTTGTTACAGGCAACAATCTACATCTTTTGGTGTTCCAAAATTCAAATTTTTTGGTTTCTTCTTTCTCCTAGATGGTTGTTTTCGGTTTACAGATAGCCTAGGAATCTATAAATATCAAGTTAGTCAAATTGAGGGAGATGGAGTGTGTAGAGTCTTGTATCTCTTGTGTTGGGAGCTATTTGTGAGCTTTGTTATCATATATTTGACTATATTAGGGCAGGGAGTTCATTGGAGAGTTACAAATTGGTCTTGGGGAGAGTTTTTAGTTGTTTGTGAGAGAGCTCTTAGAAAACCTCTGGGCTGAGATCATTTGTATTGATGCCATTTTGGATTACTTAAGTGAGTGTGAGTAACATTTTGGAAGAGTTTTTATTTTTTACCCACAAAGGTTTCTCCATGTTAATTTCTTGTGTCCCCATCGTCATGGTGTTGTTCTCTCTTTTTCTATTCTTAATTGCAATTTGATATTGTTCAAGTAATAGTCAATTTAATAGATAATTCACTCTATTTTAAATTCTAAAGTTGGTGACTAACCTATGGAATACTGTTGGTAGTTCATCGATCAGTGGCTAACCACTTCAGCAAACTCAACAGCCCATCACCTATTCAAACTCAAATAAAATTTTCACATCTCACTTCAAAACATTATTAGGTCTTCAAAAATTTGTTAAAACGATGCCACAATCATAAAGATACATATTCAAACAACCTATAATGCCCCCTTCTAATTAATTCAAAATGTGTGGGCTTGATCCTTATTTTCTCGATAAGGATAGAAAAATAATTTTAATAAAGGGCCCATGGGTTGGGATAATAGGAGCAATAATCAATAAAATAATAACAAAATATTTAATTTAACATATGGGGGTGTGAGCTTCCATAAAGGAGAGACTGCAACTGCCAAGATAGTTGGCATTTTAATCATGACAGATTATATTACAAGTCATCATGGAGGAGTTACAAGTTGGCATTCATGACCAAGTGAGGCTATTTTGAGAGAGGAATCTTGTCTAATTTAATAATTGCTATTTGGTGGGGACATGGGCCATTGGGATTTCTACACCCAAGTTGCCCTTTTGGTACTATAAATTGAGGTGCTTGGATGCCCTTTGATTCTATTGTTTTTTTCATATATTTTTTTGTCATAGCTTGAACCTTGTGTTCAACTATCAATTCAATGATGTGTTTGAATCCCCTATCCAGTGGCAGACTTGGAGGCATATCACTTAACACAATACTATGCATATCTAAGATAGATTGAATATCAACATGATAAGTGTGGTGCTTACCCAAAGACAAAGTAGTAGGCATGCCTTTAATCACAAACTGACTATCTGCCCATGAGTCTTGCCCCTTACAGAAAGTCCTTGCCATGCTCTTGGTTGTGACCATGCCCCTAAGAACCATGTCCTTTCCTTGAGATTTGAACTTCAGCTCCATGGATTGATAATTTTGGGAAAATTCCCCACAAGAATGCAACCACTGTATACCAACAACCATGTGTGTTCCCCTAGCCCCACAACCTAGAAATCATTAGATGATACATTACAATCACCAAAAGATATCTTGAGTTGTCGTATTATCTTAGTGCACGGGTTAAAGAAACCATCAACAACAATGACATTGAATCCTAATATGTCCTCCGCCTTCAATCTTCTCTTGGTCACTAGGCCTCCATAAATAAAATTGTGGGTAGCCCCACTATTAATAAGCATCGTGATCCATTGTCCAGCCAACTCTCCACAAACCCTAAATGGGTGATATTGCGGTGCTCCCGAAAGAGTTGCAAACATACCTTTGTTAGTGCCCGCATTTTCCTCCATCAATTGCTCAAGTTCACGCTCAATAATCTTCTCTTATGTTGCTCGTTGTTTGGTTCTTCAGAATCAGTCCCATCCTCATCAAACATCACCTCAATGTAATGAACTTGGCCCTTGACAAGGCATTTGTGACTAGGCTTCTAAGGCTCCTTGCATGAGAAGCACAACTTTTTCCTTCTAGGTTCATTTCTGGTTTGCTCATCAACTTCTTTGCTACAAAGGGCTGAGGTGTAGCTTTATGAGGGTGTGAATTGAATACTCCTTTCTGATAATTGCCTTTATGTGGTTCAATAGTGGGTGGTCTAGGCTAAGATGAAAATTTGTTCATTAGTACAAAAGGCTCAAGTGCCAAAGCCCTCATAATGGCTTCTTGGAGTGATGAAGGTGCAAAGGCCTTAAGTAGACCTTTGAGAGGCTCATCTAGACCCTCGACAAACAGAAAACTAATTCTCTTTTTTGATATATCAGGTACCATAACTGCAAGTCGCTGAAATTCTATTACATATACATCTATTGAGGTCTGTTGTTTGATTCTGGTAAGCTCTCTGAAGTACTCCTCATCCTTCTGCTCAAATTGTTCTAGCAATCTCTAGCTGAAATCATCAAAAGTATGCAAAAGGTTATGCCCATGTGTGATCAAACCATGGTGTCACCCATCATAGGCAACACCCTCCAAATGTAATGTGGCAAATTGGATTGCATCTTCTTCCATCATAGGGCTTAGTGTAAAGTAGGTCTCCAACTTCTATAACCATGCCCAAGTAGATATTTTGTTGTTGCCATCAAAGGTAGGGGCATTTAATTTGTTCGCCTTCTGCTTCAACTCTCTTCCATTGTCATTTTGATTGTTACCCTGGCTTCTTCTGTGCTGAAAAATCTTCATGGGTATCTCCAAGTAGTTGTCAAAAGACATGGTGGCTTTGAGTTCTTTAGGTTTTCCTTGATATTTCTCATAAGGTCTTTCTAACTCCTCTGCAAAAGTTGTCTTAGGGTCTAATTTTTCACCTTTTTGCAAAAACATGGGCCTAGCAGGTTTTGGAATGGAACTAACCGACCGCTAGTCGGTTATGACAAGTTGAGCTTCCCCCTCTTTGAAATGGATTTGGATTTTGCAAAGGAATGGTGATGGGCACGTTATCCATTTTGAAAGTATTTTTGTTTATTTGTCAACTAGTGTTTTGTAGAGTGGAGCAGCAACATACTTTAGTAACAGATTTGATTCATCTTTATCAGAATATTTGAATAATAATATTCAACTCCAGCATATTTGTGAAGATTTCTATTGTTTGTGCAATCTATTGCTATATCTTTGAGGCATCGTTACTTAAGTAAAATAAAATATATAAAAGAAGTTATTCATCCACCATATGCTCTCACCTCACCCTCAAAGGGTCTTGGTAATCAGAGAGTGGTGATTCTGTTGAACAATCATATTTACTCACCGTATGCTCTCACCTCGCCCTCACGAGATCTTGGTGCTTAGGAAGTGGTACATATTTTATATATAAAAAATTGTTGAGGTCATCACACAACCATAGGGATCGATTCTATGAAGAGTGACTTTTATAGCCCCCCTTGTGGAAGCATTTAATGTCATTGATTTTCATAAAAATTGTAATTAATTAGAAATAGTAATGATGAAAAAAGCAAAAACATGTCTCCAACCATCAATAATCTCATGCCCTAAACCCACAATCTCACGCCCCCCCATTGTCATTTAGGCATCCTAAATCTCATCACAAACTTTAGAAAGCATTCCTCCTTTACCATTTACCAGGACTTATGACTCCCTTATATCACCAACATCTCCCTGAAGTTTTGCCTCTTTGGCGACTATAAAACCATTACTCACAATTACCATGGGTCTTAAATTATTCACCCTAAATGTGTATAAATTCCACAAATCCCCTTTCTTGTGGTTCAAATAGGTGTTCGGCATATTTGCACAAGACAGCCTAAGGAGTAATGGTGTCTCCATCTGACTGCACCAGCCATTATACCTGGCACATTCAGTGCATTGTACAGCTTCAGCAGGGCTTAAATCCTCTGCCAAAGCAGTTAGTTTGTTTTTTGAATTTTTCATATCTCCTCAAGGCACTTGTAATAATCTGCAAGATATTTTGTATTCAATTGCTGTAATGGCCAAACCTATCAGCAATTTCAGGGTGACAACACAATGGCAAAGGGTGGATAAAAATAGTGATGATTTATATATTTATTGCATCGGTCATTCCAAGGTGGACAAGGATGCCCCCCTAATGATAGCACCCATCAGGAGTTTACAAAGTCACATTGGAAGGAATAATCAGTCAAATGACATCACAGTTCCTGATTTTGTACTTCACATTCTAGGATACAGGCTCAACCAAAACTATGAAGAAATTGTTATAAATTCAAACCATACAAATTCGGAGCACGCTAAAGTCGGAGCAAGTACTAGGATGGTTGACCTCCCAAGACATCTCAGTGCTTCAACATCGTGAGGATGACCTTAGATGCAATGAGTGCCAAGTGGACCATTCATGCTCATGAGAGATGGGTTCTTGTAAACCAGTTGGATTCTGAAAAATCATATCACATAACTTGATGTGCTACGAAAGCACTACTTGAACAAAAGGGGAAGATTTCATGACCATCAAGGTTTCACAAGGATTCCCCCAAGAGAAAACAATATTTTTTTGACTCATATGATGTAGAGGATAGTAGAACATAAGGCCAAAATGTTTAGGGGTGGAATCTATGCCTATTGATTGATTGGGGTGACAAAGATCAAAGGGATCCTATTTGTGCCCAATGGTAATTTAAACTTGTTTTATCTATACATGTGAAGCCAATGGCTATAGATTATACTGTTTCTTCTAAGACTAATTTATCATTTTGATATTTACACCAACGGCGTTCTTCTCTGAGAAAAGGCGAGTGGAATTTTCAAATCAACGGCTGATAGGTAATAATAAAGGATGCAAGACCAGAAGAATAATCTTGTTTGTTGATTTAGATTTGACTTTCTTACTGCAAGTGCATAATACGTTACCACCGACATATACGTTATAAAGGGCAAGTGCATATACGTTACCGCTGACATGGTGGAACTGTGATGGAGGGCTGAGCCATGGGAGAGCAACAGTGTACAGAAGCTTATCATGCAAATCAAGTCAAAGATTTGAGCTTCATCCAAATCAAACCCTGCACAGGCATAATGTCTGACTTTACAAAAGAGGATAACTAGCACACTGCAACCACCAATCAGAGTAAATTTCCAAAGGCTAATTCTTCCTATAAACGTCCATAATGTTCAATTTTTCACCAGCAGCTTTTATTTGTATTAGGTGTCCTGAGTTTTGTTATTAAATATCTTGCTTGCAACTGATTTGTTTAGAACTCAGTGTACACAAATGGATCTCTCGCATGAATTCTAAATCAGCACTGAGTTTCTCTGAATTTTTTATTTGATTTCGTCTCCCAACAATGCTGCATTTTGCTGTCTGTCTTGCTGAAAATCCGTTCTATGCTATATTTATTTTTGTGGGTATAGAAGATAGATCCTTTAAATCTAAGTCACCGCATTCGAATTCGAATTCGAATTCGGCAAGGATGAAATTCGGGAAAAATTCGGCAAGGAAAAAATTGGAAAAAAATTCGTGATTAAATTCGCCTTAGCATAAATATGATTTTTAAAAAATATAATTAATAAATACACAAAACATTGGTAAATAGATGCCACATTTATAAACCATAGTAAACTTTAAACCATAAGAAACATATGATATTATGATTGCGAATATTTTTCTTGTCAAAAAGTGACAATCAAGGGTCAAGAAACTAAAGCTTCAAAAAAGTTTCAAGTCATCACGGATTCACGAGCACTTCAAAGTTCAAAAAAGTTCCAAGTCATCATGAGCACTTCAAAAAAGTTCCAAGTCATCAAGAAGACTTGGCTGAGATGAAGTAGCATCATCATCACTAGATGCACCACTCAATTCATCATCCAAAAAGTCAGGTTCATTTGCTGCAACTGCTGTGTCTTCTAAAATTTGTTGTGAAGAAGATGAGTCTATTGTTGATTTGTTCATAAGCAATTGTAAATTACTACGGACAAAAACAAGATCTCCCAACTTTCCGGATAGCAACTTGTTCCTCTTTTTGGAATGAATGTGATCAAAGCAGCTCCAATTCCTCTCACAAGCTGATGAACTTGCTCCCTGACTCAAAACTCTTATAGCAAAGCGTTGTAGTTCAGGGGTTTGTGATCCATAGGTCATCCACCATCTATACCCAAGAATGTCCACTCGTGCCCTGTCATATTTAGCTGATGCCATTCCAAATATCCCTTCTGCTGCCTTGTATTTCCAGCATTGGTCTCTAACTAGACTTGCCACTAGTGGATCTGGTTCAAGCCTCTCAATGGCTTCTAAAAGCCCTGCCATAATTTCACTATCAGTTTGTCTATCAATGTCAAATAGCTTAGGCTCCAAATAACAAGCTGCTGCATGTAAAGGTGTGTGCATCATTTTCCATCTAGAATCAACTGTTTCCCATATCTCCATGTAGTCTGCTTCCACATTATTGAGTGTTTTTTGAATAGCTTCCTTACAACGGTCCATGCTCTCATAAAGCATGCCAAGACAAGGGGTGTCACCATCAACCATACGAAGCACATCAACAATCGGCCCACATACATTTAAAACTTTTGCTGCACTTTCCCAAAAATTGCTGTTCAAAATGATTTGCTCTATCATCTTCCCCTTAGGACCTTTAGAAAGCGCTGAATTCTCCCACTCATTGTTGCAAATAACAGACCTTAGAGCCGCTTTCTCTTCAACCACTCTTTTCAAAGTGATATAAAATGAAGCAAATCTTGTGTCACAAGGCCTCAATAACTCCCTAGATGCCTGCTGCCTGTAAAGACTCAATGTGAGACGATGATTTCTTATGAAATTTGCAATTGCTCTTCCTCTATCGATTGCTTCAAGGACCCATGGGAATTTAGCCAAGTCATGAAGCAACAAATCTAAACAATGGGCTGCACATGGGCTCCAATATATTTGTGGGTACTTTTCTACTATCAGCTTCCCAGCGCCCACACAATTTGCTGCACTGTCAGTTACCACTTGAACCACATTTTCCAACCCCACTTCAAGAATAGCTTCTTCTAATATTTTAAAAACATACTCTGAAGTTTTCTTATGGTTCATTGTGTCAATCACCTTCAAAAACACAACACCTTGAGGACAAGCCACCAAAACATTAATCAATGGCCTCTGACATTTATCTGACCATCCATCACTCAATATAGTGCAACCTGTTGCCTTCCAAGTGGCTTTGATCTCAGCTAATTGACCAATCACCCTATCTTTTGACCGCTGCAAAAGAGTTGTTCTGAAAGCCTCTGAACCGGGAGGTGTGTACCCTTTGCCAAACTCTGATATTCTTTGAACTGCATTTCGAAAATGTGGATTCCTGGCTACATTGAATGGAATGGCACTTGAATAAAACATATCAGCCAATGCATCATCCACATGTTGTTTTTCTTCTGGTTTCCAAAAGCTGTTCAGTGTTCCAGTGGTGTTTGATCCACTTACCTTGGACACATTGGGAGTGGAAGACGTAACAGATGTGAATCTAGACACATCCTCTTGGATTCTCTGTTTCTTTTGTGCCTGCTTCACTTTCCTACAATTGAACAAGATTGGTCTTTCTCTAGAGCAGCTCTAATTTCTGCTGTCACCTGATCACATGGAATAACACCTCCTCCTGCACCCCCTGAAATACCAAGCAAGTGGTCATTTACCCTTGTTAAAGTTCCGGTAAAAGGGTGAGAACACAAGTTGCATCTGAGCTCAGTACCATTGCGGGTCACATGTTTCCATCCTTCAGCTGTTGATTTCTTGGGAGCCATTCTGCATGTTTCAAAAAACAAATAATATTTTTTTTGATTCGTCAAAAAACAAATAATATTTAATATGAACTAAATTTTATTTTTAAAAGCAAAAAAAAAATTAAAACAAAATATATTACATTTTTATTTTATCTTTAACAAATATAAAAATATAACTATAATTTTCTTTATCATTTTAAGTTCAAAAAACAAAATAAAAAATGCCAATTTTATTCAAAAAAAACATAAAAATAAAAAGATTTTTAATTTTGTATTTTAACTTAAAAAAATAAAATAAAATAATTAGTAATTTTATTTTAAAAATATATTAAAATTCAGATTTATATTTTATAAAGCATATTATAATTTATATGTTTATTTTAAAAAACAAAATAACAGAAATTACAGCATATTTTGAATTAAAAATTAAAAAATATTGCCATATGTTTGGGTTTTACATCATAGATTAAATTTTAAAAAGATTGTAAATTTTTTTTTAAAAATTATCATATGTTTGGGTTTTACATCATAGTTTTAAAAAACTCTGTAAAAAATTTAAATTTTATTTAAAAAACTTAGAAATAAAAAAACAAAATCAAAATCGAATTAAAATTTATTTAAAAAACTCAGAAATAAAAAAACAAAATCAAAATCGAATTAAATTTTATTTAAAAAACTTAGAAATAAAAAAAAAATCAAAATCGAAGCATCGGCCTACCTGTGCGTGGAATGGTTTGCGTGGGAATTTGAAGACTCTGCTCACGGCGACGGCGACGGCGAACACAGAACTTCGATACCCTAAAATCACTGCTCACACAGAGTTAACTGCTCACTGCTCACACAGAACTGCGACGGCGAAGAACTCAGTCACGGCGAATAACTCAGTCACGGGCGAATAACTCAGTCACAGCGAAGAACTGTTAGTCACGGCGACGGCTTGAATGCGAATGCTCGACAATATTTTACTCGCGATTTTAAGCGAAAGAAAACCTAAAACAAAGCACTTTATGCAATTTATTTTATTATAAAAACCGCCGTACGATTTTTTAGCGATTTTAGACGATTTTGACCGAATTTCATAACCCGCCTATTAGTTCGCCGAATTTCGAATGTTTTGGCCGAAAATCGGCGAATGCGGTGACTAAGCTTTAAATACTTAAATACTACCTCTCTTAATGAAAACCCACACTATGCTTTATTTAGTTTTGCAGGTATTGCTGATGGATGCTTTAAATACTTAAATACTGCCTCTCTTGCTTAAAACGGGGCCCCATTAAGCTTTATTTATTTTTGTGAGTATAGCTGATAGATCCTTTAAACACTTCAATACTACCTATCTCATGGAGAAGATAGATACTTAAATAGCCACTATACAAAGGAGAATATAGATTTTTTAAATAGCATGTATGTGATGGAGGAGATAGATCCTTTCATCTTGGAGAAGATGAATAAAAAGCACCCAAAAGATTGTTTATAGATTTCTTATATATGGGGTCTATCAGCTGGAGAAGATAGATCTTTTAAATAGTGCAACGAATCCTTTAAATAACATTTAATGGAGAGAATGAATGCTATAAATGGATCTTCCCAAATGGAGTAAAATCAGTAGATAGATCCAGGCCAATCTTGTGGAGAAAATGGATCCTTTTTAGTGAACATCTACATAACCACTGGCACTGTTGCTACTGTATGCAGAGACATAGGCCATGAGGAATAAACTCATCAAGCAACAACAAAACTTTGACAGGATCAAACTAAATCTATGTTTGATGTTCTTTCTATTTATGAAAAAATATTCACCACAATCTAGAAGCTTGATTTTGAGAATTAAATGCATTGTATTCAATACCAGAGCCATTACTTCAATGACCTACTTCACAGACTTTTTATAGCAAAATGTATCTGCTATGCCTCTGTTAATACTCTCTTCTTTTCAAATGAAGAAATAGAGGTTCTTTAGATTTCCCTTAACAAAATTCTCCTATAACAGAAGAAATGTTTTTTCTGTGTATTATGATAGACAGAGATCTTGCAACACTTTTTCAACAATAATTGAATCACCAACCTGACAAATATTGATACCCTGAACATGAAGATGTTTTCTTTCAAGACCATGATTCACTCAGTGGGATTAACACTGTATAGTCTGGCTCTACCCTACGTTTCTTTGCAACACACTTATAACATTGAGAAGAGCTTAGACGCTTGTCCTGCCCTCTAGAGTTGTCTTGGACGTCCACGGGCACATCAGCATTTTTCCCCCTTAAAACTGCTTTCCAGTTTTAGAGGGGTAAATTGGGATACCTTCCCATCCGCTGGACATTGATGTATGTCTCCAATTTGCTGGAGACATCCTGATGTGTCCAACATTAACAATTGTTTAAAAAACAAATAAAACCATTTGTAAAATTAAAAAACAATAAGGGGCCGCTTTCAAACAGTTATCTTTGCAATCATTGATAGTATTAAAATCAGATATTCATATTTACAATTTTGCATTCTTATTTCAGTATTTCACACAATTTTCAATTTCAATTTTAATTTTGCATTTATTGTTTGGGGATAGATTTTCTGAAAGAGCATCAACATCAAGGCCACTTGAAGAAAAACATACAAGCCCTTCCAACTTGGAATAAGGAATTATTTGGGAGGGTACAGAAGAGAAATTAGGGAACAAATTCGATAGGACAAACTTTATTAAGGTGTCAAGATAGCCAATTGTAAAGGCTAGATGATAGTTACAAAATATAAGGGAAAAAAATATGCTTGTAAATAAATTCTTCAAATTAATTCAAAATTACACTCCTTGTCAAAACCTATCAGCATACCCATTGCACATTAAGTGTGATTGTTAGTAGGTGATCCCTCATGTAGTATAATGCCTTTGTTTGATATCAAGGTGTGTGCCACCAAGCCACCCAAGCTTTATTGTAAGTATCTAATTTTTACAAATTGATAAGAGATTTATATGTAAATTGTAGTTCATGGTTTTCCATGAGTTATTTGCCAAAACTACAAATTCGGGAAAAGTTGTGTTACCAATTTCTCCCACCATTAATATCGTACCCAACCCAAACCAACATGATTTGAACCAGTTAGTCGTCCTGGCCTGATCCTTGTACCAAGACCACCCAAATTCCAAAGAGCATTTGCCACTACCATCTGGGTTTTCCCCCTTCTTGGGGTTTCCCAAGATTAATATTATATTTGTGTTGCATATTTTCTTTGTTTCTGTTTACAAGAGCACTTTAATTCCTTCAATCATATTGTCATTTGGTAACACCATGTAGCACAGTAGTTTCAATTGTTTGATTCCTGATTTCTACTTGAAATTAGAGGAATTATGGATCACCTTCCAAGGTTTGTCTGGGGTTCATCTGTACCTTCCTGTTTCAGTTCTCATACTGGAAGAGCCCGAGTTCTTTTTGATTTTTCATGCCCTTAGCTGAGGTACGTCCTGCATTCATCTGAGAGATACATATACAAGGCACCACAAGCTCTTTACAAACTCAAGTTGTACCTGGGACAAATCTGGCTACCTAAATGGCCAAAAATTATTAAAAAAGTGTTTTTAAATTTTTTTTTAAAGATAGAAACAAAAAAGAAAACCTATTGACAAAACACATTGAATAATCAATTTATCAGTAGTTTTTTGTAGTTGATTTTGTTTATTCTATTCATACTATGGCCAATGTATCACTAGTGTTTTGTGGTTGATCATGTTTATTTCACCAAAAAAAAATTAAAAATTTATTATTTTATATGTTTTTGTACAGCTGTACCAAGACCAAGGAAAAAAAACCAATCTGCAAACAGCCACACAAAAAACTATGCCAAGATTGGCAACCTAGGAGAAGAGTTGTACAAAAGCACCCGCTGAACCTATAAACAATGTTAGCTGCAATCCGAAATAGAGCATAGAGAAAAGAGGAATTAAGGCTCTCCTGCATAACTTGGATGATCAGTTAACACAAGATCAATCAATTGAAATTTAACACTATTGAAGTTGGTTTGGGAAAGCTCTACTATCTAAAAGGCTTTTTATATCATTTTTAAAGCTATAATCATGCCTAAAATATTGATATTAAATCACCTTAAAATTTTACTATAATTGAGTGACGAATGACAAACAATTAAGTTACAAATGACGAATAATTAAGTTACAAATGACAAATTGAACTTCTCCTGCATTACTTGGATGATTCATTAATACAAGACAACCTATTGAAATTTTATAATGCTATGGAAGTGGGCTTGCTTGGGAAAGCTCTACAATTGAAGTATTGATTTTAACTATGTTCCACAAGGACGTGTCCCCAGCTCTAAAACTGCCATCACCATCGCCAATGGTGTTTCTGAGGTGGCAAGACAGCAAGGGACGTCCCCTGGACATCCCTAGTTTTTGTCAAAATTCCAGAATGTCCCCGGGACATCATTGAAACCACCAGAATGTCTGTGAGACGTTTGGTCGTCCTTGGGACGGTCGGGGACATCTAAGATGTCCCTCGACCACCTTAGGGAATCCAGGCATCCCGAGTAGGGGGGGAATTGCCTTGTTTTTTTTTTTTAAACATACTTAACAATTATACCAAAAAAAATTAGTTTTAAAAGGGACAAGGGGACAGCGGGACTCCATGCTGTGTACATTGAAATAGAAACAAAACTGTTAAAACAAGTTGATAAGATGGAAAAATTGGTGATGAAAAGAGCAGAAGATTTTGGGAGGACACATGGAACTTTTTGCCCACATTTACCTCTCTCAACCTCTGGGATATGCAACAACACATGAAAGACAACAAACAAAAATAAATTGCTTACCATGTAATTCCCTATGGGCAGGACAAGGTATACACAGATACTTAAATAATTGCTCATGTAGGAGCTGGGAATCAACAAAAAAGGTGACACTGAATATCTAAATTGGTGAAATGACTTATCTTTTTCTCCCACTAAGCAGATAGACACATTTGGCCTCATGCTACTGGAGATCAGTTTCTGTTTTACTTTAAATTTTTTATTGCTGCTATACTGCTATCAGCCTATAATTGATTGATTCAGCAATCTCTATTACTGTAATAGCCATGGTTGTGTCAATCAGTAATAGGCTAATAGCTAATAGACATGGCTGAATCAATCAGTGATAGGCTGATACCAGTATAGCAGCAATAAAAAAATTCATGTCATGTATAGTTGAACTCGTAGAAATTTGAGTATCCCTATAAATATATACTGTCGTCCCCCCGTTGTCCCCAAAAAATGGCCCTGGACTGCCACCCATGAAACGCAGCCCCTGTCGTCACACCGTCCCCATCTTCGAAACACCGTGGAACACAGATTTTAAATCATCATAAATTTTACTATAATTGAGTTACAAATGATGAATTGTCCATGTGACACATCCACTATAGAAAAATAGTATATATTGGGTCTAAGATGATTTCAAAAGGGTTTTGAGAAGTAAACACATTATTTTAGGAATTATCATACTCACTCACCGTAGTTGGGCTACAGTTGCCATCTTGACCGGTTACCGACACTCCCGTCTCCCCGCCACTGAATGTTATCCAAAAGTTCATGATATAAAAGTCCATACTATTAGTATATACAGTATAAAAATCAAAAGTACAATGCCTAGTAGGCTAAAGAATGTACTTTGTGCATTATATATTTCTTCCAATAGCTCCAATGCATACTGTTTTCATCATGTGCATACTAACCTATGTGTGGTTTCATTTGAACCTTGTATTTTCACATTTTCACCAGCTCCTGTTTCAAAACATGTGCAGAATAAGCTGCATATATAGTTGTAACACTATAGTTGCAGTCTTGCATATTTTGCAAAAATATTAAATGATATATAAACTGTCATCTGATAGTACAATGAAAAGTAACAACAATGCAAGCAGTCTACAATGATGCTCCAAAATAAATAGCGAAGTTGTTCCAAACCAATTTCAAATCTCAATCAAAGCAATAGAAATTGTTCCTTCTTACATATTATTGCAAAAGTTAGTGCATAAATTAATCAACTAGAACCATCATCCATCTTAGAGAATTGAACTATATTCTCAAATTCAAAAGGAAATATCACCATAAGATCATAACTCTAAAACCTGCACAACTTCTGCAACTGGGCCAACTTTTGAAGGGTTTCCACTTTCCAAGTAATATTAATAAACAAAGGCAGTGATAAAACCATGTTTTCCTGTTTCAAATTCCTGTATTGACCACTCTTGTTCTTCCATCAATTTGAGTCTCCCTTGGAGCATTTTCATTCCTTGTTATGTGATTTCACTGATTCCATTTCCCCTTTGAACCCATCTCACTGTATTATTGGTTGAATTTGCATATTAGTTTAAATGGAACTGTTACAGATCTACAAATACCAGATCCAAGAAAGCTGTCTGTTAGTCTGCACTAAAATCCTTCCATTTCTGTGGAACTTTGGAAGTGTTGCATCATTTTGCTCTTCCTTCCGATAAACGTGGCATACAAAGACATATATGCTTGGACCAAAAAGTATGCAACTCGACGGTAAATTGTTTTGAGTGTCTTCAGACTCTTGGATAGCACTTTACTCAGGTAAATTTTAAGAATACAATGCAACCTAGGTGTTGTGGACTCATGGAATGGGGGTTCCAGCCTGGCAGCCCACATCCAAACATGGAGGTTTGAATTTGGCCTCCAGATCATGTTCAGGTAATGTTACCCGCTGTGGGTTGAAATGTGGTTTGCAGGCAATTTCATATAATATTATAAATATTATGAACATAGTTGTGAAAATACTGAGCAAATTGTTATTTTAGATGGTGGTTGAAGATAGAACCTTCCAGATCCATATTAGTAACTATAGACATTTACTGATCAAGAGTACTACCATCAAAAATCCTAGACAATATTGAATCTTTATTTTATATAATATTACTTATTAAGAACACCACCATATGCTTTCTCTGCATGCCAAGCTATATAGATCGTCAAATTAACAATTGCTCTTGCTTTTGCAGGATGACCGATCAAGGTGGTCTAACATGAAGTAAGAAGGAAGAAGGAAGGATGAACTCATAGCAAAAACAAAGAGAACCTCAAAGGCAAAGCAATGACAGGGTTTAAAAAGGAAACAAAAGGGCAAGAAGGCAGATGAGTAGGTTCCTAAGAATCCTCCTAGAAAGGCACATTAATCTTCAGAGTACTAAAAAGGCTCTTATTAAAGAGAATTTATCTGTTCAGACTGACCACAAGGCTGAACCATGCTTGGATTCCAATGAAAAGACTTCTCCGTGGGAAAATTTATCTATTTAAGAAATGAAGGAGGACAGCTCTGTAATGTCCCCTTTCTAATTAATTTAATTTCTGGACCTTAAGCCAATTTCCATATTTCCCGTGGGCTAAGGGGGAATTGCTAAGGAAATATTTATTAATTTTTTATCTCAAATTAATTATTATTTCTTGTTTTCGATAAAAGGGGCCAAATAAGTAATAAAATATTTTTTTTTTTTAAGTATTTGCTCGAGGGGCATGAGAATTCATGGAGATAGGATAATTTAACTCCCAAATCATTTGGCATCTCCATTTATGACATATTCTATGACAGGTTTATAACAGTTTTTATGGCAGCCCATTATTAGGGAGTTATAAGTTGGATTTTATGACAAAGTGGGAGCTATTCTTGTAAGATGAATATTTTATGACAAGGCAATCAGTGAGAAGATATAAATTTCCTTATTTGAGAAGCATCTTCATAATTATTTATGACAATTGTAAGTGGGTGTAAGAAGGGCATCTTTGACTAGTTAAATATAGTCGGATGTAAGAGGAGGTTATGACAACTCTATATGGGGCCTATTTTGGAAGGATTATTTTATTATTTGTGGGCATATTAGAACGTTGGAATTTGTACCCCAACCTCTATATATGTCAGGCTACTTCTTCGGTTCTCATACAAAGATTGTATTGTGCACTTCAAAGTTTTGTTAGATTTTCAGCATAGATTCCAGTATTTGTGATTGCAGGATTGTGAAGAAGGAAGCTGCAATATTCACAATTTATTTTGACATCTCGTTATCAAATGGCTCACTGTAATTTCCGAGTTGTACCAGCATTTTGCTGTTATTTAGATCAATATAATCAGCTCCAACATTTTGATTCAGTTATATTTCATGTGTGCAAACATTGAGTAAATCTATGGCATAATTTGTGTAAAATCAGCAATATATATTTCAATATTTTGGCTTCAAATTTGTGTGGAAGTTATTTCAATATATTTTATGTTATATTTGCTGAGTATATTTCAGATCTAAAAAGATTTACAAAATATTTGGTTGAGGACATTACAAATTCTAAAAGTTCCTTCACAGTAGGTTATAAATGGTTTAGTGAAGGTTATTAAAAAAAGTTCTGCATATAAGTCAATATGGAGATACATTGTCCTAATTAAAAAACCATGATACTTTATCCAATACTTACGAAGAACTAGGAAAGTCCAATACTTTGGTTAGTCATGAAGTTCAATCTTTTTTGTCCCACATTTCTCTCATCAATAGAAATGACATACTAACTAGTGTGGTGATACAACAAAAGCGCAATCTGCTGTTCCTTGAGGAATTATAGGTCATCGGATTTGCATTAAAGATTTTACTAAGTTTGTTTGGAATGAATCAGAGTTTTTTGGGTATATGAACATGGTAAGGTTGAGGCTTTTTAACCATTTTGGTTTTATCCATCCTAGTTAGTTTGGATCTTTGTTTTGTGCCATTATCTTAATCATGTAACATTTTGCCTCTTTTAGGGTTGGCGATCCTTATAGTTCCCACATGCTATCATTATTGGTTGTTACTTTAGAGTCCCATTGACCTACTTTGTGCATTCAAGGAGATTAATATAACATTTTCTTTCTGTTTATGTTAAATTATTGATCAACAAAAGTGTTTAGCTATAGACCTGGATAAGCAATAATTGTAATGTCCCCTTTTTGAGCAAGGTTGGAAAAACAAATGTTGTTGAGGCTTGGAGAATGGAATGTGAATTTTATGGCTTCAACTATTTTTCTTTGATGAAATAGAGTTATATTTTGGCTTTTGGTATTTTTATATTATTTTTAGAAAAGCCAAAAATATTAAAATAATATGCCAAGAGGAAAAATGACATAGGTGGGAAAATGGAAAATAAGGAAAAAGATGGAGAAATGAAATATTGGAAGTGAAGTTAAACTATACTATTTTACTATTAAAATATTATAATATTTCCCACAAAAATTGGCGCTCATGTGGAAAAAGAGAAAAAATAAGAAAAAAATAAAAAGGATGGCAAAAGACAATAAATAATATTTTTTTTTAAACTATTATTTTATTAAGCCAAGGGTGGCCGCTCAAGGGAGAAAAAAAATAATAAAATAATATTATTTTATTATTATTTATGTGGGACGTCCAAATTGGAGAAAAAGAAAATAAAATTAAACGAAAATAAATAAATAATATTTTCTTTTGGCGGTAGACTTGAAAAAAAATTATATTTCATTGAAATTGGGCACCCAAGGTGAAGAGGTCAAAAGGAGGTCATTTGGAGTGTTTTTCATATCATTCTATCCTTTGGCTGTTGCATGTTTTGGAGAGTTTCTCTTGGCTGTAACAGAGTTTCAGCAGTATCTAAAGACAAAAACCCTTGGATAATAGTGGTTTGGACGAAAACCCAATCCACCATGGGAGATGGATTCACCTAGAATCCATTATTGAGCACATTGCAAGTTATTGAGGAGTTAAAGGCTTCAAATCAGCTAGGGTTTCAATGGAGTTTTTCATGTTCAGCTAGGGTTTGAAGATATCAAACATGTTGAAGGCTTTATTATTTAGATTTGAAGACATTAAGAGGCAGATTTCAGTATTTGGTTTCATGGCTTTGATGTATTGATGATATTTCATGTTTTGGTAGCTTCATTGGAGGTGGAATCTCATAGTTTGCAATCTGAATTTCATATCAGACATTTTAAGTTCACCTACAGGTTCAGATCCGTGCATTTCCAGCCACGGCATTGGAGTTGGATTGACATATTTTCATCCTAGACCCTTAGCGCTTCAATTTGGCACCTATCGCTAGGGTTTGGAGGCATCTTTTGGTGGTTTTGGCTAGGGTTTCATGATCTGATTGCATATCAGCAGCTACAGGATTATAATCAGACTTCTAAGGATTGACATTTGGCCTAGATCTTCATCGGCATTCATCACTAATAAGTTGGCATATTTTGTTGCATCATTGGAGACTCATTTGTACATTTATTGATCATATTTGGGCACTACTTGCATTCATATGCAAGTCTGATTTTTGTATCAAACTATTATTGTTTGTAATCAGCCAACTACTATTCAATATAGAGGCCAATCTTTTATTCGGGTATGTTCTATTATGTTTTGTGTTGATATTAGGTTGTATAAGTGAGCTGGTTATTTCATTTTCAGTCATCATTTGGTGTTATTTAATTGTCATATTGCAACCTTTCCATCTACAAAACATTTCAAACACATTGGTGAAAACAAGACTTCAAAACCCTAAGTAAAACTCAAGAAAAACAAATCAGAAAATTCAGGACAGCAGGGTTATTTTCAGGTCAGGTTCTTACAATAATCTTCACCTTAAAGGTGGTTGATTGGAGATGATTTCAATACAGACAAATGTGATGCAAACCATAGATGTAGCACTCGCCGAAAACTCGCGAGTCTTTTTTTGCTGCCGAGTAATACAGGCAAAAACTCGCCCTTTTCAAGTGCCGGGTTTTTCTGAAAAACCCCCGAGTCCGTGAAAAATACTCGGCTGTCTAAAAAAAGCGCTTGCAGCGGCGTTTAAATGGGTTTTTTGACTAATTTTTGGTCATTTCACTCGCTCCATATGAGAAAAAACCCCCTCCCAACCATTTTATAGGTATTTGCAGCGATTTGGCGTCGACCAAACAAGATTTGAGGCAGATTTCAATCGAATTTGAAAGGCAAATCAGATTTCCAGATAGGTTTTTGTTTTTTTTCTCTCTTTCTTTTTTTGAAAGTTCTTCATTTTTTAAGCATCTAAGTTTTAAAAACATCATAAACGTAGTATAAATGGATTTGTATTGATCAAAACAAGATTTATATTCATAAAAACAAGATTCATCACCATTTTGTTTGCATTTTTTCTGATTTTTTCATTTTTTTTACATTTTTTTCATTTTTCTTCTATGTTATTGGTTCTTTGTAGGGGACTGCTGGGTACTGGTCCGGTTCGAACCGGGTCCTAGTCCTGGTCCGGTCCTCCAAGGGATTCGGCTAGGGTCCTTCAAATGCCCTGTGGGTTCTTCCGAGATGAACCCGGGAGAACCCAGATAGAATTTGCCAATATGGGAGCAATTTTGGTTGATTTTATACTTCAAGAATGCCAGAAATGTTAGGATGCATTCCCTACAATTTGAGGATGACCTTAGGATATTCTTTTCCCATTTCCCTATCCCGCTTCTCTAGGGGATGCATCTGTGAGTAACACTGAAGCTGACTGCTCTATGTTGCTTTTAGATTCTAGAAAATAAGATGTAATGTAACTTTCGATTTTTAGTTAAGACTTTGATAGTTTGGATTTTCATGGTTTTGGACGATTTAGCAACTTTTGTATCTGTTAAGATTTCATTAAAAAGTATATTTTTCTTTCAGAGGATTACATGCAAGACTTAATTTTTCAGATCCGAGGGTTCTTTTTACCCTAGTACTTTTGTATTATAATTGAACGTACCGTTGAGTCTCTTTAGCCTACATGGGTTGTTTGTGGACATCAATACAATTTTTTTATTTTATCAAATTCTTATGAGGGCTTGATGGACACTGCTTTCTCCACTTGCGCTAGTGGGAAAGGAAAGTGCTGGAAGAGCTCCTATTGAGATCCAAGACCAATGTACATTATTTTATTCATGTAACATGGCTCAACTTTCTTTCCAAAACAAGGACATTCACCTGCCTTACATATGCTAATGGCAAATAATCTGCTGACTCTCAGTCTACAACAAAGTACAACCAATAGTGGAAAAATCATAAAATCAGAAACAAATCAGAACACAGAATGAACCTACTGACCAGAAATATATCCACTTATTTCATTAAAAAAATATTTTTGACATGGGCCATTACATCAACACGTGACAAGGAGGTACAAGGTAGACACAACATACACATAGGTATGATATTCGTGTTTGACTAATTGACATTATAGTGTTTTTAATTTTTAATACTATGGAGGTTTTGTTTATTAGATGATAATATTAATGATGCTATGGTATTCTGAACTTAATTACTACTGCAAATATGAATATATTTCTAATTTTTATATGTTTTTGTATGGACGAACCCAAAACGAACCCAAACCCAAAAAAAATTTTGACCGAACCCGCGAACCAAACCCCTGAACCCGAACCCGAACCCGTACCAGGATCAGTAACTTAGTTTTTCTTATTTGAATCCAATTTTTTTTTAAGAAAATGTTTAAGTCTTAGATTAGTTTGCATTTTTGGTAATTTAGAGTTTTTTTTTTATTTCTTCATTGTTTTCATATTTTTTCCAAGCCTTAATTAATTTTTTTTTTGTTGAATCCGTTTTTTTTTTTGGAACAAAATGTATTACTTTAGAATTTTACGTTAGTTTAAATTTAATCTATTAATTAGAAATCTAATTTAGGTTGTTTTTTAATTTTCTATTAAAAAACTAACAACTTGTGCTTTCTCTTTGTATGTGCAAGTTAATTTATAATGGCAGAAAGAGATGCTTCTATATCCGGTTCAGCCTCAGGCCCTACCGCATCATCATTTGTCAGCAAACGTCCTCCAAGAGCTGGAGATCCTGCGTGGAAATATGCCTATCTAGGACTATACCCTGGCTCAGTTTTTTGCATCCGATGTGAAAATGTATACCGTGGAGGCATTAACCGCCTCAAATACCATCTTGCAGGCATCAGTTGTTGTGATGCGAAGGCTTGTACTACCACCATGGAAGAAATAAAAAGACAAATGAATGCCATACTTGTAGCCGCAGAAGAAAGAAAATTACAAAGGGAGAAGGCAAAGGCAGCCATGCAAGCATCCATAGCTTCTTCTCAAGGTGCTCTAGTCAACCTTGAGTCGGATGATGATGCACTTCAGGGCATAGTGGGCTCTCTTCGTGGTCCACGTAACCGAAGGCAACCCACCACCACCGCGAGCCCTTCATCTACTTCCAGTAGAGCACCAGGATCAGCACCTACACGCACGGTAGATAGTTTTTTTGTGCCTAGAAACACACCTGGAGCACAAACTTCCTTAGAGGCAACTGGGTGGAATAAGGAGGTGCATGAGCATGCACACATTGCTTGTGCCGATTTTTGGTATTTCAACAACATCCCTTTCAATGTGGCAAATTCTCCTTATTGGCATAATTTGGTTACTACACTGACGGTTGCAGGAAAGGGCTTCAAGGCACCTTCTCGCATAGACTTGAGTGGGAGGTTAGTTAATTTAATCTTTTTGATAAATTTATGTTCTTTAATTTATAAAAATTTATGATGAATTTAACCTATTTTTTGTTTAAAAATAAAAATTGTGTACTTAATTTTACTTTGTACTTGTAGGTTGCTTACAAATGAAAGAGATAGGGCAAGGGCAGTGGTAGAAGACCAAAGAAATGAATGGAAAAAATATGGCTGCTCTATTCTTTCCGATGGGTGGACGGATGGTAAAAACCGCACCATCATTAATTTTTTGGTAGCTTGCAAGAATGAAGTGGTGTCAGTGGATGCCTCCAACATAGTGAAAAATGTAGAAAATTTGGCTAAAATGTTGGAGCAAGTTTGCATGGAGGTTGGGATTGAAAATGTTGTGCAAATAATTACTGACAATGCAACAGCATATGTGGCAACTGGTAGAATCCTCCAACAGAGACACCACACAATTTTTTGGACACCTTGTGCAGCACATGTCCGTGACCTTCTTTTGGAGGACATAGGCAAGCTTGATTGGGTCACACCGATTGTAGAGGATGCAAGGAGGATCACAAAATTTATCTGCAATCACCCTTGGGTTCTTCACTTGATGAGATTACACCAAAGGGAAAGAGTTGGTGAGATCTGGTGTGACAAGGAGGTGCATGAGCATGCATACATTGCTTGTGCCGATTTTGGTATTTCAACAACATCCCTTTCAATGTGACAAATTCTCCTTATTGGCATAATTTGGTTACTACACTGACGGTTGCAGGAAAGGGTTTCAAGGCACCTTCTTGCACAGACTTGAGTGGGAGGTTAGTTAATTTAATCTTTTTGATAAATTGATTTTCTTTAATTTATAGAAATTTATGATAAATTTAACCTATTTTTTGTTTACAAATAAAATTGTGTACTTAATTTCACTTTGTACTTGTAGGTTGCTTACAAATGCAAGAGATAGGGCAAGGGCAGTGGTGGAAGACCAAAGAAATGAATGGAAAAAATATGGCTGCTCTATTCTTTCCGATGGGTGGACGGATGGTAAAAACCGCACCATCATTAATTTTTTGGTAGCTTGCAAGAATGAAGTGGTGTTCTTAAAATCAGTGGATGCCTCCAACATAGTGAAAAATGCAGAAAATTTGGCTAAAATGTCGGAGTAAATTTGCATGGAGGTTGGAATTGAAAATGTTGTGCAAATAATTACTGACAATGCAACAGCATATGTGGCAGCTGGTAGAATCCTCCAACAGAGACACCACACAATTTTTTGGACACCTTGTGCAGCACATGTCCTTGACTACTTTTGGAGGACATAGGCAAGCTTGATTGGGTCACACCAATTGTAGAGGATGCAAGGAGGATCACAAAATTTATCTACAATCACCCTTAGGTTCTTCACTTGATGAGGGATTACACCCAAGGGAAAGAGTTGGTGAGATCCGGTGTGACAAGGTTTGCAACGGTTTTCTTAACGTTGCAAAGCATTCTTGGTGCTTGGCAGCTTTGAAACAAATGTTTGTGTGCCCAAAATGGATAGTCATCTTAAGCGAAGAAGCCAGAAGGAGAGAAGGTTGCATGCATTGTCTTCAACAAAGTATTTGAAAAAAGAGCTGCACAGATTGTGAAGGTAACTTCAAAACGTCGAATTTAAATTCAAATTGAATATTTATTTATTTTTAATGTCTTTCATTGTAAATTTGTAACTTTAATATTTTTGCATTTTTATATTGTAGCTATCGGAGCCCTTGGTTAGAGTCCTCCGCTTGGTAGATGGGGATAAAACCCCAATGGGGTTATCTTTATGAGGCCATGGATAGGGCCAAAGAGGCTATAAAAAATTATTCTGGGTTTCTTGAGATACGGATGCTAGCGAAAGTTTCTAAAAATAGAATCTCCGATTCAGGTGTCGTGCCTGATTCTAATTGGTCGATTTTCTGGGTTTTTTGAGATACGGATGCTAGCAAAATTTTCTAAAAATAGAATCTCCGATTCAGGTGTCGTGCCTGATTCTAATTGGTCGATTTTGCTTCACGATCAGCGTGGTCCATACAAAATCTACAAAAGGTCAAGTTTTCTCTACTGGGTCAATTATGCTTTTTTAGAAGGCGAAGCATGAGCTCTGAAGTCATCAATGGAGGAAGTTCATCTACCAGAACTCGTTTTCAAGTTTTCAACGCTGCTCCAACGACGCAGAACCGACGAACAGTCATCGATTCGACAAAGAATGCAAAACAAAGCAAGGTCCATCCAGAGAGAGGAGAAAAGTTGAGTGAGGAGAAAAGTTGAAAATCATCAAATTTGACTAAGTCTGGAGAATCCAAGTGCCCCTGGAGGCTAGGGGCGCCAAGTTGCACCAGTGTTAGATTTTTTTTGCATTTTTAAAAAAAATGCGA
Organism: Cunninghamia lanceolata; assembly: GCA_027924645.1. Lineage (NCBI taxonomy): Eukaryota > Viridiplantae > Streptophyta > Pinopsida > Cupressales > Cupressaceae > Cunninghamia > Cunninghamia lanceolata. The sequence continues at coordinate 2,770,001 of BSBN01001378.1, forward strand.
GAATTGTCTCCGTCGATCAGTTCCGGTGAGCATAAAAGCAGTCATTTTGGTCATCAGGCCCCGAAAAGTTGGATATCACGTCCGATCTACCCAGGCTATCTAGTTCATTCACTATCCAGTGGCAGTCGACTAACGAAATCAACGAAATCGACATCAGGAAGCAGTTGTCGGCACGCAAAATGAAGCAAATTGCAAACGAAGGTTGGAGATCAGGCTAAGGCATTGAATCCAACTTCTCATGCCTTAGATTTTTTATGCGTTTTTCGAGAAACGTCAAAAATGCCTTAGTCAACTCGTTCCCAGGTGGTCAAACTCAGTCAAACGTCGATAAAAGCTGGGATTTCATCACAGATGTGTTCAGGCTACTCAGATCATCTCCCGTCCTGCCTCAACAATCATCCGGACGACCAAAAACAAAGATCAAACAGGACCTGTTGGCACGGAAATCGATAAACGGCAATAAAATTTGAAATTTCCAAAAAAAATCTAAGGCATTGAATCTTAGGCGCCCCTGGAGGCTAGGGGCGCCCAAATCCTCCAGACTTCGAATATTTTTGAGTTTTTTCTGAAAAACAAAAATCCTCCTCCGTCAACCTAGTCAGGTTCGCAGTAAATCAATTTGGCACGTTTCTCGAGGCAGACAGAGAGTACAGTCAGCTCAATTTTCATCAGGCCTGTATATCTGCCAGATCATCAGGCTCAGTTTTGCCCCAGCAGACAAAAATCGACAGCCAAACAGGGGTCACCTGTCACCAGAATGCGCACGGAAATCAAGAAATTGAAAAAGTCGAAATTTTTGGAAAAATGACTAAGGCATTAGAAATCAAGCACCCTGGAGGCTAGGGGCGCCCAAGTTCACCAAAGAAAATTTCATGATCTGCTGATGTTTTCCGACAGTCGTTTTTAGAACTTCCTCCAGCAACAGTTTCCAGAAGTCAAATTCACAGTCAAACATCGCCAGATCGTCTGTTAGAGGCTGGGGATGGAATCACAGTTGATAGGTCTCCAAAATGCCAGGACCAATCAGCTTTTTTAGTCAACGGTGACATTTTACCGTCTTGTTGAAGTCAGAGACAAACCATACTGGAGTTAGAACAAGTGCAAAAATTTCAAAAAACGAAACAAAATTGGCTAGCACTTTTGCAAGCTCGCGTATTTGATGACATCATCAAAAAAAATATTTTTTAGTTATTTTACACATGAAGCCATAAGCAGCTATAAAATAGGGATTCTTCCTATTCGAAGATATCCACTTGGAGTTGCGCTTTAAAAGTTGCTTTCTTCATGGATAAGATTGAAGCTTTATTTCTTCACAAAGAAGGCTGCTTTTTTGCCCTAAAGTTCTATAAAGACAAGCTTTTGGCTTCTTCTATTCATTACTTTTGCAGGTTGCATCCAGAGGAGGAAGATTTTTATTTTCTTTCCATGAAGATTCGAAGACCCAAACGAAGTGTTTTTTCAGCATTCTTCATAGTTTCGGGATGAGGAAGCACAGAGGCGCGCTTTTTTGAGGTCCTTTTTTCTAGGGGATCATTTTTCAGAAACAGCGCTGAAGCTTTTTCAATTTTCATCGAAATGGGTCCACCTGGATTTTCATCCTCTTGAAGATTGGAAATTTTTATACTTTCGAAAATCTGTTTTTTTTGCTGCTTTTCGGGAAATCAACAGCATTTTCAAAATCCGACAATCTAGGTTGCTTTAGAGCGGAATTGTCTACAAAACCCATGTGCCAACTTTTTCTCTCAAAAGCTGCTTTTTAGAAGATATTATTTCCCAAAATACTAGTCGATGACATCACCCATAAAGCAAGAATGTAGATGAGGATGTGACTCAAAAGAAAGCAGCTTTAAATTAGATGCTTTTTGTTTTAAAGCATTTGCTTTCATCCTAAGCTCATCCATTCTTTATTTAGAAATAAATCACTTTGTATTAGTTGGGGCTTTCTTTGCTTTAAAGCAAATTGTTTTAAAGCATTTGTTAGTTGTAATCTTTGTCTTAGAATAGAAATAAAGCTTGCAAGTTGGCAAGTTAGGTTAAATCAAGGAGATTTTAGGGTTCCCTACTCCTTTGATATAGTATAAATAAGGGCAGCCTTACCCATTGTAATGGAGCTACTTTTGTGATAGCAAATTTGTTGTGCTTATTCTAGCCTGCAAATCCTGTTATTCCAAGTGTTTGTTCACTCTGTGTTCATTGTAAGGGAACGGTGTTGGAGATAACATATTTTGTTGTGCCTGTTCTAGCCTGCAAAATTGTTGTTGAAAGTGCTTGTTCACTCTGTGTAATCTGTTTCCAGTGTCTGATTGCTTGTTGTATGCCTGCCTTTTGCTACAGTATTGCTGTCCTGGAGTTGTATCGACTTTGTGATGTTGGAATAGAAATCTCATGCCTATTTTTGCTCTGATATTCTATCTCAGATCATCAAGTTTTGTCGTCAGATGTGTGGCTTGTGTAACTTTTATTTCAGCTTTCATCATTAAAGTAAAATGAGTCTTGTGATGTAAATCTGGGAGAAATTTACTTAGGTTTTTGTGTTAAAACAATCATTCCTTGTCCACTTTTAATCCCTTTGCTCTGAATTTACTTAGGAGATTAAAAGTGTCATTAGTTTAAGCCTAGTTTTAGTGGAAGTTTTAAAAAAGGAAAAAATCTCTTCTACAGCGTTTAGAGTTTTATAATCTTGTGCTCGCAGCTGAGAATAAAAAAGAAGATAGGCAAAGTTTAATTTATTTATCTTTTCAATGAACATCAGTGAAAAGGGAACTCCCCCTTCCAATAGGAGAGTAGTTTATCTGTGCATAGCTATCCGTTTCCAACTCGCATTCCAGAGGTGCGAATTGAAATGCCAACAGTTTTCTGGCGCCCACCGTGGGGCACGAGGCATAAAACTTCAAACAAGATTTAGGCTTATGACACGGGAATGACTCTTTGGCATCCTACTGCTCCAGTTCAACAACCAAATCTTACACCACCTGCTATTCAACCAAATCTTGTACGAGTGGAAGGAGAGCAAACGAACATCATTAGTAGCCTGAGAAGTTTCATATTTGCGCAAAAGGAAAGTCCTGACAGTGGAGGAACGCGGCTACTATTATTGACGAAGAAGAACACAAAGCAGATCTTGCGGCAGGAAGACCAGTATTACCACCTCCCGCATGGCAGTAGATAATCCTGGCTCACAGGGTTTATTCAAGAAGGGGAAAAGGCGGTGTTACAGATCCTTTCTTCCAAGATCTTGTAAATACAGAAGTTGGAGAGGCATCCAACATAGTTCCTAAAGCCCAGCTAGTTCCTGAAGTCAAGCAGGAAGAACCACAAGAAGAACCAGTAATCCAGCTTAGAGCGATGGGTGATGCAAATAATAACAATCACAATGATGCAAATCGGAGGTGACCACCCCCATTGCCATGGGGTAATAACATTGGACCTTTGGCCCTGCAAGCACATCATGAGTTACCAAAGGGGTCAAGGAAGCACTTTCCCCGGTTCCACGGCGATGGAACTCAACATCCTGATAAACACATCTCTACATTCACAACAGCTTGCGCCGTTTTATGTGTATCACATGAGGATGTTGCTGTGCGTCCCTTCGTTGAGACTCTCGTGGGAAATGCTGCCGACTGGTTCAATCATCTGGGACCAGGCATCATTACAAGTTGGGCAACTATGAGCGAGAAATTCTTGGCAAGGTTCAAGCCTGCTGAAGATGGTCACAGAAGTGTTTGTTCACTCTGTGTTCATTGTAAGGGAACGGTGTTGGACATAACATATTTTGTTGTGCCTGTTCTAGCCTGCAAAATTGTTGTTGAAAGTGCTTGTTCACTCTGTGTAATCTGTTTCCAGTGTTTGATCGCTTGATGTATGCCTGCCTTTTGCTACAGTATTGTTGTCCTGAAGCTGTATTGACTTTGTGATGTTGGAATAGAAATCTCATGCCTATTTTTGCTCTGATATTCTATCTCAGATCATCAAGTTTTGTCGTCAGATGTGTGGCTTGTGTAACTTTTATTTCAGCTTTCATTATTAAAGTACAATGAGTCTTGTGATGTAAATCTGGGAGAAATTTACTTAAGTTTTTGTGTTAAAACAATCATTTCTTGTCCATTTTTAATCCCTTTGCTCTGAATTTGCTTAGGAGATTAAAAGCGTCATTAGTTTAAGCCTAGTTGTAGTGGAAGTTTTAAAAAAGGAAAAAACCTCTTCTGCAGCGTTTAGAGTTTTATAACCTTGTGCTCATAGCTAAGAATCAAAAAGAAGATAGGCGAAGTTTAATTTATTTATCTTTTCAACAAACATCAACGAAAAGGGAACTCCCCCTTCCAATAGGAGAACAGTTTATCTGTGCATAGCTGTCCATTTCCAACTCGCATTCCAAAGGTGCGAATTGAAACGCCAACAACAATGAAACATATTAAAAATAAATAAATATTCAATTTGAATTTAAATTCGAAGTTTTGAAGTTACCTTCACAATCTCTGCAACTCTTTTTTCAAATACTTTGTTGAAGACAATACATGCAACCCTCTCTCCTTCTGACTTCTTCGCATAAAATGACTCTGTCCATTTTGGGCACACAAACATTTGTTTCAAAGCCGCCAATGCACCAAGAATGCTTTGCAACGTTAAGAAAACCGTTGCAAACCTTGTCACACCGAATCTCACCAACTCTTTCCCTTGGGTGTAATACCTTATCAAGTGAAGAACCCAAGGGTGATTGTAGATAAATTTTGTGATCCTCCTTGCATCCTCTACAATCGGTGTGACCCAATCAAGCTTAGTTATGTCCTCCAAAAAAAGGTCAAGAACATGTGCTGCACAAGGTGTTCAAAAAATTGTGTGGTGGTCTCTGTTGGAGGATTCTACCAGCTGCCACATATGCTGCTGCATTGTCAGTAATTATTTGCACAACATTTTCAATGCCAACCTCCATGCAAACTTGCTCCAACATTTTAGCCAAATTTTCTACATTTTTCACTATGTTGGAGGCATCCACTGATTTCAAGAACACCACTTCATTCTTGCAAGCTACCAAAAAATTAATGATAGTGCAGTTTTTACCATCCGTCCACCCATCGGAAAGAATAGAGCAGCCATATTTTTTCCATTCATTTCTTTGGTCTTCCACCACTGCCCTTGCCCTATCTCTTCCATTTGTAAGCAACCTACAAGTACAAAGTGAAATTAAGTACACAATTTTTATTTGTAAACAAAAAATAGGTTAAATTCATCATAAATTTCTATAAATTAAAGAACATAAATTTATCAAAAAGATTAAATTAACTAACCTCCCACTCAAGTATGTGCGAGAAGGTGCCTTGAAGCCCTTTCCTGCAACCATCAGTGTAGTAACCAAATTATGCCAATAAGGAGAATTTGCCACATTGAAAGGGATGTTGTTGAAATACCAAAAATCGGCACAAGCAATGTGTGCATGCTCATGCACCTCCTTATTCCACCCAGTTGCCTCTAAGGAAGTTTGTGCTTCAGGTGTGTTTCTAGGCACAAAAAAACTATCTACCGTGCGTGTAGGTGCTGATCCTGGTGCTCTACTGGAAGTAGATGAAGGGCTCGCGGTGGTGGTGGGTTGCCTTCAGTTACGTGGACCACGAAGAGAGCCCACTATGCCCTGAAGTGCATCATCATCCGACTCAAGGTTGACTAGAGCACCTTGAGAAGAAGCTATGGATGCTTGCATGGCTGCCTTTGCCTTCTCCCTTTGTAATTTTCTTCTGCGGCTACAAGTATGGCATTCATTTGTCTTTTTATTTCTTCCGTGGTGTTAGTACAAGCCTTCGCATCACGACAACTGATGCCTGCAAGATGGTATTTGAGGCGGTTAATGCCTCCACGGTATACGTTTTCACATCGGATGCAAAAAACTGAGCCAGGGTACAGTCCTAGATAGGCATATTTCCATGCAGGATCTCTAACTCCTGGAGGACGTTTGCTGACAAATGATGATGATGCAGTAGGGCCTGAGGCTGAACCGGATATAGAAGCATCTCTATCTGCCATTATAAATTAACCTGCACATACAAAGAGAAAGCACAAGTTGTTAGTTTTTTAATAGAAAATTAAAAAAAACCTAAATTAGATTTCTAATTAATAGATTAAATTTAAACTAACGTAAAATTCTAAAGTTAAACATTTTGTTCCCAAAAAAAAACGGATTCAACAAAAAAAAATTAAGGCTTGGAAAAAATATGAAAACAATGAAGAAATAAAAAAAATACTCTAAATTACTAAAAATGCAAACTAATCTAAGACTTAAAACATTTTCTTCAAAAAAAAATTGGATTCAAATAAGAAAATGAAAAAAATGAAAAAATCAGAAAAAACGCAAACAAAACGGTGATGAATCTTGTTTTTATAAATATAAATCTTGTTTTGATCAATACAAATCCATTTATACCACATTCATGATGTTTTTTAATCTTAGATGCTTCAAAAATGAAGAAGAAGTTTCAAAAAAAGAAAGAGAAAGAAAAAAAACAAAAACCTACCTGGATATCTGATTTACCTTTCAAATTCGATTGAAATCCGCCTCAAATCTTGTTTGGTTGACGCTAAATCGCTACAAATACCTATAAAATGCTTGGGAGGGGGTTTTTTCTCATATGGAGCAAGTGAAATGACCAAAAATGAGTCAAAAAACCCATTTAAATGCCGCTGAAAGCGCTTTTTTTGGACGGCCGGGTATTTTTCACGGACTTGCGGGTTTTTAGAAAAACCCGGCACTTGAAAACGGCGAGTTTTTGCCTGTATTACTCAGCAGCAAAAAAGACTCGCGAGTTTTTCAAAACTTGGCGAGTGTTGCATCTATGATAAGGGGGACAGCCTCAAATTTGATCCCATATGGGAGATTATTGATAGGAGGTGGAACAATCAACTCCACCAACCCATCCATGCAGCAAGGTACTTTTTGAACCCCCGTTTCTTCCATTCAAGCACCTTCTCAGATCCTAATGGAGAGGTTATGGGGGGCCTCACTTCTTGCATTCAGAGGATGACACCCCAGACTGAGGTGTCAGACCTCATTGTTGATGAATTGCAAGCTTATAAGGAAAGAAGGGGTAGGCTCTTTTCTTCAAACCTGGCTACACTAGCAATAAGCAATCAGTCACCAGGTATAAAATTTCAAATTTACAAGTTACAACTATTGATAATTTGATATTTAATATGTTTTGAACTTTTGACTTTCCTTTCTAAGTTTCTAACTCTTCAATATTTTTTTTTGTAGAGGTTTGGTGGACAAATTGGGGTGGAAATACCCCGAATCTCCAAAGATTTGCCCTCTGTCTTATGCCAACCTTGTAGTTCATCCAATTGTGAGCGCAACTAAAACTTATTTCAGGCCATCCACATGAAGAAGAGGAACAAGCTAGCTCAGAAACGCCTCAATGACCTTGTCTATGTGCAATATAATCTTCGGCTACGCACAAGAAGGGTAGAGGAAATATCAAATGATCCAATTGATTTGGATGAGATAGATCCTTACAGTGATTGGACAGGGCGGGATGAGCAGCCTTCATTGTTTTCTGAGGATGAGATCTATGATTTGGAGAGACAGGCAATGGAGGGGGCTACTGCTGGAATCGATGGATTGGGATTCTCATTGGATGACATTGAGGATGAGGAGGATCAAGAGACATTGCCACCAAGACCACTACCAGCATCTACATCCAGGATGGAGGTTGAGCCACGGTCTGTCATGTCGAGGATGGAGGAGCCACAGCAGATTCCTAGGACTAGACCCTTTAGTTCTATCACTCCCCTAGTTTTTAATAGACTTGGGAAGAGGAAGATGTAGTATTTTACTATTTAGTATTTACTTTCAGTTTTACAAAAAAAATTTGCTAATTTCATTTTGTTTCAGACTATCAGTGTCAGCACATTCCACATGAGGATGCCATTTTGTACCCAAATTGCTTTGAAATCAATCAAATACAACTAGACTCATCTTGTTTCTCATTTATTGACTCATTGGATGCATCTAATCATTGAATTTTGCAAAAAAAAATGCATTTTTAATGAAATTTAAACAATTTTTTAAGTTGCCGAGTCGAGTTTTTCAGGGTTGGCGAGTTTTTGCTTTTGGCGAGTTTTTCAACTATGATGCAAACAATAAGGGCATTCAGTGTAGAAAGGCAAGCATGGCTAATTGCAGTAATGCATTACATATTCTTGACATCAACTGGAAACACAAGCATAGATAAGAAATGGATAGTGTACTTGCTCAAATAAACAGAGGGGAGACCCTAGGGTAGCTCTTTGAGTACAAGTGCAGTTCTTAAGCAATGTATGGCTTTAAGTCCCAAGAGTAAGGCAATCTTAATTGAAATGTGTAATGCTTCATCCAAGTTCTTTCTTTATTTTCTCAAAGTGTCACATGATGTATTTGGCCCCTAACCAAAAAGTGTCACTCACACCTACTCTGTCTTCGACATGGCCCACCGATTCCACTCTTCTGTCATGCTCATTAGTTGTGTACATCAATCATCCTTTCCAAGAGAACGAAGTAGGTTGCATTTTCGGGTTCAATAGGCTTGGTTTTGGCCAAAGTAACCAAATGTTGGATTGATTAGGGTGCAGCCAAAGGCAGTCATTCTTGAAAAAATATCTATCAATTCTCATTCAGTTAGGGCCTAATTGCTGCTTTATAGCCTCAATACCCATTTTGTTTTAGGGTTTGGAGTTTGGTTAAAAGTGACAATTATGAAAATGGCATGTGCCATGAAGGTCCATGTGGCCTCAAAGGCTTTAATTTGGTCTTGGGCTGCCCCTTGACCCCACTAGGGGCTGCTTCCCTTAGACCACTACTCTAGTTGTAAAAAAATAGAAAATAAAAAAAAATTAGGCTGTGCCAGATGGTTTGTTTGTTTGGGATTCACTTACCTCCTATGAGCAATTTATGGCTTTGTGTATCTGATGGCCATGCAAACCTAATTCCTTATCTCGCATCATTGCATATGTGTTTTCTCCCCTCTATCAAATCTCATGTTGTAATTCATATGCCATGGAAAACTCTCATTTTCAGATTTTCTTGGTGCATCACCACTGTAAATTAGGACTTCCTTTTATGCATTCCTCTCTCTCTTTTTCTTTGTAAACATTGCATATATTACATGGAGCTGGCCTTTCAATCCCGGAGGTCATCCTATGATTCAAGTCAAATCATTCACAAGGCTTCCCATTGCTGCACTCTACACACAGCACTAGCATTGAGTGCACCTGGCCACTACAACAAATGGCTGCAATATCCAAGCAACAATTCTCTTTTGGTCATTACATTGCCGACAAAGATATTTCCATTAAAGCTGAGCAAATTTCAATGTTAACATAGAAGTTGAAGCCAATCATTTGTTTTATTAAAAACTGAAATTTAAACTATCAGTCAAGCCTCAATCAAAAAGAACAGTCTAAACTCTAAACTCTAGAGAAAGATTATTACATATCAATACTCTTTAGGCTGCCACAAATAATAATGGCTTTGAAAGAAATCTATGTTACCGTTCTTCCCTTGCCATGCCCAGATCTGGATCCAGTTCGTTTCCGGTTCAGATTTTGGGTCGATCCGGCTAGGGAGTCGACTAGGAAGCATTTTTTGGTCTGTAGGTTCGTCCCAGACAAACCCAAGCAAACCCAGACTGAATTTAACAAAACCTGTGCATTTTTAACAATTTTTTTATTTTTTTATAACTTTTTTTTGTTTTTGGCTACAACAATCCCTAGCGACTATAAGAATTTTAGGGTCTTTTATGTTTGTTGGCTTTCCACATTTCATTTTGTTCTGCCCTATAAAATTTACCACCCATGAGAAGAAAATGAAAAAGAAACCGTCGATTGGCTTTCCACTTCAGTTGTGTAGCCTTCACACATGAGATCACATTGTGTTGTTGGTTTATCATTGTTTGTCCTTTTTGCTGCTATGTGCTCAGCAGAGGCAGTCTCAACGTTTCTTAACCATATGCTATTTGAGCTCCTTCCTTCATTCCACTGCCCTTCTTTCCCTATCTATGAGATCTAGGTTTAGCATTCGGAGAGTGGTTTAACAGTCAAATGAGAGGACCAGTCGAATGAAGTCAAGGGCCTTAGTCTCTATTGCCGATTGATAAATTTAAAGGTAATGTCTAATGATATACTTATATTCATATTAATATTAATATTAATATATTTATATATTTTATATTAATGTATTTTTATATTTCTTATTTATATAATAGATATAAAATATGTTAATATATTTATTTATTTATTAATACATTCATATTAATATATTTTATATTTCTTATTGAAATTTAAATATCTACATTTATATATTTATATAAACGAGACATTAGATATGATTCTTATTTTACTAATATATATCAAATTTCAAAATATCATGTTTCTTATTGTTGATATTCATATTTATTTATTTATTAAGGCAAAGCTTTTTATGGTTTACCATTTAAATATAGATGCTTTGAAGATATAATACTAAGAATTTGGATGGAATAAAGAAAAAGTGTGTGTGTAAATTTTATACGTGTTTGTATGAAGGAACCCAACCCCAAAAAATTTTTGACCAAATCCACAAACTGAACCTTGAACCCACACCGATACCAAGATCAGTAACTTATAAAGAAATATAAATAGCAACCACATTAGTATAAAGCTATGTCACCGCATTCGCCGATTTTCGGCCTTGAGGTTCGAAAATCGGCGGATTTATAAACAGCCAAAAAAATTCGCTGAAATACGGCAGAAATTCGTACGGAGATTTGTTTAGGTTTTCTCTCGACCACCATTGATACGGACCTCCCTATCGACAGCTGAAATACGGTAGAAATGCTTGGAAAAGAAGACACCGAGGCAGGAAACCGACTCAAGGAATACGCCGATAGGAACCGACGAGTTCAGGAAATTTTCCGGTGTGAATTTTTTTTACACTGCTCGACGAGTTCAGGAAATTTTCTGGCGTGAAGTTTTTTTACACCGCCCGACGAGTTTAGGAAATTTTCCGGCGTGAATTTTTTTTACACCGCCGACGAGTTCAGGGAATTTTCAGGCATGAATTTTTTTTACAACGCGAGACAATTTTCCAAGCGCTACAATGCTCATATAAAAGCCTATGGGCTAAACACTATAATGCTCACATATAAAAGCCTATGGGCTAAACACTATAATGCTCACATATAAAAGCCTATCAGCTAAGCATATAATATTTTATTACTCATATAATATATAAAAAGGTTTTTATTACTTATATAATTAATAGTATATGTTCACTCCTTAAAAGTTTTATAATTTATTATATAACTTATAAGAAATGAATATATTATAAGTATAGGTATATTACAGCCTTAAATAATATATTTAATATTTATTAAATATATAATAAATAATGGGTATAAATAGTGGCTTTTTTCATTTATATAATATATTTATTACTTATATAATATATAGAGAGGAATTTATTATTTATATAATATATTTTTTAAAAAATCAAATTTATGTAAGGCGAATTTAATCACGAATTTTTTTTCCCAAAATTTTCCTTGCCGAATTTATTTCGAATTTCATCCTTGCCGAATTCGAACCTGGTGACTTAGGTATAAAGTATTCAATTCTAGCACAAGAATTCTAAAGGTCTTAATAATAAAAGTTGTAGAAGATACTCAAGAAAATTCAAACAATATCCAAGTCGATGAAATTCAAGTATTAACTTACAACTATACTCAATTCCTATCAATACTGATCTCAAATGGACCCATCCTAATTCGATGTATCATACTGTGAAATTTATCAAGATCTTATAATCTATCATCATTATGTGCTTTTAGGATGAAGCAATTCTAACACAGGAAAACTTGCTACAAAACACCTGATAGACATGCATCTCAATGATACATGCACCTTGCATCATGTTATATCAGTTCCCTGTTCATCTATTTCTCACCTATCGGATATTTCATTTTATTTTCTACTAAATATGTAATATGTTAAATATCTTCTGAGTGAATACCAGGTTGGTATACAACATAGTTCCCTACTGATTCTGGATACTGCGAGCTTATAAAGATCCTTAAGAATTGGCTTTGCGGTAAGCCTTGGGATAGGACAGATTTACCTCTTCTGTACTTGGAGATTTACCTCTTCTGTACTTAGGGTAAGCCTTGAGATAGGCTGGTTGATGTGAGAACCCAAGGTTTGGGGTTAGCTGTAAATGGGACTGGCAGAGCTGTTGTGTGGAGGACTTTCATTAAGCATTGGATTCTCTCAACTAAAGAAAACATTTGAGTATGAAAGAATCCTTTTCTCATCAATGCTAATATGTAATGCTTAAGATTACACAAGATTTGCAATCTAGATAGAGAAAAAGGACAGCTTTGGATGGTTGATTTGAGAACCCAAGGTTTGGTGTTGGCTATAAATGGGATTGTTAAGAGACTAGAACCATTGTGAGGGAAACTTTGATAGGCATCAGATTCTGTTGACTAAAGAAAACATTTGGGTATGAAACAGTCTTTTTCTCTCATCAATGTTAATATGTAATGCTTCACATTTTATCTTTCAGGGCTCTCATGTTCTGAAGAGAATTTGGAAGGTTTTGCAAATAGACACTTCTCACTTGAGTTGAACTTCAATCTTTTAGGTATAAATGAGGTCTCAATGGCAGAACTATCTATTGCTGTGAATAGTTGTATTGCTCTCTACGTTGTCTTCTCATACTAGATTGAAGAATCCTTTCAAGGAAAAGGATGTGTTAATTGGAGGGGTTTGCAGTTCGCAAACAACAAAACTGATTCTTGTAAAGTGATACCTTAACAAATGTGTTGATAGGAGATATAAGCCATCCTACCTGGATTTGATCAACATGGTTGACTCTGATGCTAGATTGAAGCAGACCTTAACGATGTTGAACCAAGATAGAGGAACCATATTTGGCCTAATGGTAAATGAATTCTCCACTCTGTCTCTTAGACTTTTAACAGATGCATTAGGCCCAGAAGGTCCAGAAACTAAACTACAGGTGATCACTTATGAATGATTCAAAATTTAGGATGAGTAGGATTAAGAAAATTTGATCTACACCTCGTACCTTCAAGAGCGAATTCTTGTGTAAGGTGTTAGAGCAAGGACTTCACAGCAAGAACAAACTAGCTACAACTGATATCCTTGTCAGTTTGTGTGTACAATGTGGCAGGCAAGAGCACTAAAGCATAATTTTTGGAACTACAGATTTCCAAAAAATAGCTCATCGAAGGCATCATTCTGTTGATCCTTTGGTTTTCTAGAAAGTCTGTATGGTCTTCGGCTGACTTTCCCCTCAACCCTTTTGGGAAGGAAGATGTAATTTGACTTTTGAAGGATCTAAGAAAGCATTCTGTAACATATATTCCAGGATGGATAATCAACTCAGGTTTGTGCTGAACACTTTCACTTACAAAATATATACTCTCTTATAATGAGTGCCAAACTGGAGACTCATGGTCTTGTCACCTCAATGAGAAAGTGAAGTCCTGTGATGGATGTCTAATTGTTTTACACTGTAATTTCACATCATATGTCCAAACTTTCTTGCCAAAAACTATCTGACCTTATTGACCAAGGTGAGAAATGTATGTGAGCATACCATCATCATCAGATACTCCCGGCACACCCATTGGTCCTCTAATCTTTTTATCATAAGGACCATTGCTTCCGTCATCTGCATAAAATAAGCAAAATAGCTTAGAAACTCTGCTTTTTCATTTGCTCAGATCAAACACAGACTCATTCAATAAATTATGGACTTGAGATAATAGCAAACATCATAAAGAGTCAAGACAACAACATTCTTCTAAACATAAGTGTTTAAACACAAGCAGTTTTTGTCTGTACCTGATCGTTTTATTCGAGAATTTGCTCTTGCAAGCTCAATATGTAAAGTTGCTCCTGTCTCGGGATCAAATGTCAAGCCCTGTTCAAATATTTATTCTGTTGAGTCAGAAACATGAATACACAATATTTCAAGAAACAAAAGGCACAAACATTACATGACATCTACTAGCATGTGTGCCTAGTTAGAACTACTTATTGTCAGGAGTACAAACAAATGAATCAAAAGGTAAAACAAGTAGTTAGCAGCTACTTATTTCTAACTCGTGAGCCTCTAGGATTGCCCAGCATATACAAGATACTAGTTTGTTAGCATCTATAAAAAAAATATGTATAGCCTGGTAGATTTAATTCTTTTTAATATTCCAACAGAAATAATAACGAAGGTCTCCTGAGGTTCAATATTCCAATGAAGTTGGAACATTGATTCACAATCACTACGAAACGCAATGTCCTGATATAGAAAAATAATTATAGTTTTGAGTCTTAAAATTATCGATCTCATAAGATGATCCATGCATTCAAAACAAGAAACTCAAACCACATCATTTCTATCTCCCAGAAAGCCATAGAATTTTTTCTATTATTTTCTGGAGGCTGATTATGAAAAGACTAGAGAAATATTATTGCCCTTTAAAAACTCAGAAGGGGATTTGTCTACCTTTATCAGATACACCAATCCCTAATACCTGACATTCTGCCTTGAAGTATCTTCCTCACCTTATTATGTAGTAATCCCACTGTCTCAATTTTCTCAATGAGAATACAAGAATTGATTCATTACAACGTGGTTTTTTTAAAATACAAAATTGGAGTTGCAATGGCCAAGATATGAAAATACAAAGAAAAGACTAAGATTCTGAAAGCCAGAGAGATGTGGAGGGATGGAGGCACTATGGGTGGTCTGATCATTTAACTCCCATTTCCAAAATGGGATCAAAATAGAAAATTGGAGTGATAATGAAGGATTTATGACCCTGGCAAGTTGACAATTCATTTTAACAACATTGCCAACTCATCGGCAACTCAACTTGGCTGGTTCAGTGTGGCAAAATTTTCAATAACCATTAAAAAAATGAACCATTCCATCTTCCAAGAATATCTCTTCATTTTATATATGTAAAAATATAAAGATGCATTGCCACGGGTACAAAATCAGAGACAAGGTTATAGCTATACATCCCTTCTCAATAATAAGCACTTTAATACGTAATTATAATATAATAAATTATATTGCCAATTCATATATATATGCATAAAATCTACAAAATTAAATATAAATCGCAGCTGTATATACTTCACATGTGGAGGAAGCGCCTTCATTAAATGTGTCCTCCATTTTAAGATGTTTGTTTTACTAAAAATAGTATTTGCTGCAATAAGAGGTGAGTTTGTTTTAGCCAATAGGAATATTGATAAATATTTTTTTGAATATTTTTAATTAAATAATTTGCATGTTAACATTATAGAAAATAAATAAAATTATTAAATTTAACAAGCAGCTTCAAAATAACAGTGGTCAAAATGGCTCGCAACCAACATTCGTTTAGGGATTGAAATCAGAGTTGGATAAATCAAAAATATGCAAAAAAAAGTAGGGGGTGGAAAGAAAGGAGGATTATTTTTGGAAATAGAAACGGTGATCGGAGATTGGAGCAGAGGTCTGGAACTTCTACAGAAGATTTCAAAGGAACAATTGTGGAGGAATTCAGAGACGAATGTCAAAGGAATGATCCAGAATATAGGAATCACAATCTCAAATAAGGTCAAATTAAGAGCACTGGAAGATGGGCTGGTACCTTCAAGCAAAAATACCCTGACAACTTTGATTATCCGCCAGGGATTCAGAGGAAATTGGAGCTGTATGAGAAGGCGGATAATAAAGGGAGAAATTTTCAAGGAAAGAACAAAGAATGGAGAAAAAAAGAAGGAAGCTTATGTGGGAATGTGGTTTCTCCTGAAATAGATCAAGATCCCATGACGCTGAGTTTTGTGACTGGGGCAAATAAAATTCCTTTGGGGAATAGGGCAAAACCGAAACTCCTTAGGATACAGAATTCGCTTGACCTAGAAAATTTGATTATGCATTTGAAAGATACAACTTTCTTCATGAAATGGGCTAACTTGTGGCCTTCCTAGGACAAAATAACAAATTGGTGCAAAACTAATTAGGGGCAAGCGGTGAAAATCAGGAATTTGCCTAAGGGTTACTATCATATCGAATGCGAATCCAAAGAGGAGGAAATTTGAAGTAATGGACCATGGCTAATGGATGGTGTAGGTTTCTATATCAAAGACTGGGAGCCGAATTTCGACCCGCTAAAACATAGCCTAGCCCTAACACCCATGTGGGTAAGGCTCTACAACTTGCCCTCTGAGTACTGATCTGAGGCCATTTTGAAGGAGATTGGTAACTACTTGGGCTCTTTTGTTGCAATTGATGAAATAATGGAACGGAAAGAATCAGGGGTTTACACTCGCATCTGTGTTAACCTAA
The DNA here is from genome assembly GCA_027924645.1 of Cunninghamia lanceolata. Taxonomy (NCBI): domain Eukaryota; kingdom Viridiplantae; phylum Streptophyta; class Pinopsida; order Cupressales; family Cupressaceae; genus Cunninghamia; species Cunninghamia lanceolata. The sequence continues at coordinate 2,786,361 of BSBN01001378.1, forward strand.
ACTTAGCGGAGGACATTCCTGTGAAAATTGAACTCCAATTCGATAATGGAGCTTGGATACAAAATATTGAGGTCAAAGGTCCTGAAGACTCAAACCCTAAGTTGCAACAGGGCAAAGAGTGAGAAAATTTAGATTCCAATAAATCCAAGGATTCCTCCTCGAACTAGATGAAAACACAAGATGATCGTGATCGGAACGGTGTCTAAGATTTGCTAATGAAGTTTACTTTCAATTTGATGGCAAAACAAATATTGAGCTTCAATAGCGGGGAGGCTAACACAGAGGATTTAATGAAGGAATACTTCACCTTCATGAAGGGAGTTATCTCTGCACCCATCAATTTTCCTGGCACAAGTTACAAGAGAGCTCTCAAGTCTAGATTGAAAATACTGGAAGGAGTAAAAAAGATAATGGAGGAGAGAAAGAAACGACTAGATATAAAGTATGATGACCTTCTCAGCAACACTATGAAGGATGGAAGGCTTTCAACAAAGCAGATATTGGATCTCATTATTAATATTCTCTTTGCTGGTCATGAAACTTCTGCAGTCGCCTTACTTCTTTGTCTTTATTTTCTTCTCAAGTTCCCATTGGCAATTGACTCTCTCAGGTCAGGACATATAGATATAGCTAGAAGAAAACAACAACCACCACCGAAAGATCTGAGATTAAACTGGGATGATTATAAAAAGATGGACTTCACACACAATGTTATCAATGAGACATTGAAGCTTGGGACACATTGACCAAGTCAATTTAAATAACCAAAGATTTAATTCATCCTACCAATTGGCATCACCTCAGTCTTAGAAGGAATTTGATTAGTGTCTTTCCAGATTCCAAACATTTGAACAATATACAAAAGAATAAAGGCGTGGGTTGTAAAAAGGGGAGTTGCAAAGAAAAATATAGGCGGTGTGACACACTATTGGAGGGAAGTTGAACAGTGCCCAAACGAGAGGGGGCGACTACAGAAAGGAGTGAAGAACAATACCAAGGTATTGCAAAGAGTTGGCTGCCAGAGGAAACATACAGGAAGTGTGAAGAGGCACACTATTGACAGGAAGTAGAACAGTGTCCAAGCCAGAGAAAGAGAGGGCGCTGAAGACAGGAGAAAGAAACATCTGAATGGGAGAGAGGAGTGCAGCTACAGAGGAAACTAAGAGAACATCTTAATGTTTGGACAAGGAGTTCAGCCAAGGCATGGGGAAAAGAGATCATTACAGAGCATTGTAGATTGGGTTGCGGAGGCAGAACAGAGATTAATATTGTGGAGAGTTCGCAGAGAAGTATGAGAAAACCAAGTTGAAATGAATTGCATCAAAACAGAGGAAGGAGTAATGTGGAGAAGGGAATACATTGCTGTTGTAATTGATGTGATATCAATTCAGTGAGAAGATATAAATGGTATGCAATTCTGGTTGTAATTGTTTGACTTTGAATGAGAAAAACTTTGTATGGTAATAGTGAAAGCTGCCAATAACAATATAAATTAAGTTTGTGACCAAATGAATAGAGTTATTTCCTATGATGTGTGTGATAGCTTGAATAAAGTGAATGGTGATTGTGAATGAGTTGCATTCCTGTAGCTACTGTAGCAAGGTTTAAATTTGCCCGATTGAACAATCTGATTTGAGTTTTGAGTCTGCAGCAAAGGGTCTCTATTTGTGTTGTGGGGTTGAGTGTGTGCAGCGAGAGGGAGTACTGCTTGCATTATAAAATGAAAAGATGGAAAGGTTTTTTTGTGAATTCAGATGGAGCCTCTGGGGCACCAGCAACCTTTCGGTGTCCTTCATCAATATGCCTAGATTTGGTTGGAAGTTTGTGAAACTGGCTAGTAAGCAAAGTAACATGCATTTCTTCTAAAATTCATTTTTTTCTAATTAATTTATATGCCCTACAATATGTTGTCGGAAAAAGCAAGTTTGAGAGGAGTTAGCATGGGTTATTGACTCCTTCCCTAAATCTTTCTTTAATATTAGGGGGGATTTCAATGCACTTTTGAATGATAAGGATAAATTGGGTGGGCTAAGGAAGAAGTGTCAGTCACAAGTGAATTTTTTAGACTTCGTCACCAATGTAAATCTGCATGATATCCCACCCACAAATGGCAAGTTCACATGGACAAACTGCAAACTGGGTTTCAGCAATATAGCAAAAAGGCTGGATAGATTCCTCTGTAGTGGGGACTGGGGCTCCTTTCCTAGAATATGTGAATGTAGCATTCTGCCTATTTCAAGCTCAGACCATTATCCTATTCAACTCCATGTAAAAGAGGAACATAAGCCATTTAAGTTCGAGAAAATGTGGATAAGAGATTCAGAGTTTCTTCCCAACATTGAGAAATGGTGGGTTGTGGAACATCAAAAAGGCACTAAAATGTTTTCCTTATTCATGAAGCTCAAATTCGTTAAGGAAAAGCTAAAGATATGGAATAAAGAGCATTTCAAAGATATCTTTGTGGAAAAGGAGTTGATAGAGAACAAGATAGAAAAGCTCAATGAAGATGTTTTTAGATATGGTATAGATCAGGACAAATATCTAATGAGCAAATATTCAGAGATCTTGGCGAGGGAGGAAATTTTCTCGCAGCAAAAATCAGGGAGATTTGGTAAGGATGGGGACATGAACTCAAAATTCTTCCACAACTCTACAAAGGTCAGAAGAATTCAAAACCGTATTTGCAGGATTAAAACTGAAGGGGGTGAACTGTTAGAAGATGAGCAGAGAATCAAAGAGGAAGCAACCGGCTATTTCCGAAGGCAGTTAAATAATTGGGAAGGTTCAGATTTGGAAAATCAAAAACAAATTCTAAAATCCATCCCAAAACTTGTTAATGAGGAGCAAAATTCTATACTTGCCATTGCCTTCACAAAACAAGAGCTTAAATTGGCAATTATGCAACTCCATCCTGACAAAGCTCCTAGGTCGGATGGTTTTCCGACGAGCTTTTTTCATAAGTGTTGGCATATTATGGGGAAAGATGTATGGGCTACTGTGGAAGACTCTCGTAAGAAGGGTACTCTGCTTAAGGATCTCAACAATATTTTCATCCCTCTTATCCATAAAAAAGACCCCACGTTAACCTTTGATGACTACAGGCTAATTTCCCTTTGCAATATTGTCTACAAGATTCTTTCAAAGGCCTTAGCGAATAGGGTGAAACTCCTCCTCCCCGACATAATTGCAAAAAAACAAAGTGGCTTTGTCCCTAGAAGATCCATTTTGGATGGGGTTATTGTGGCATTGGAAGCTATACATTCAGTTTGATCAACTAGAAAAAGTAGAATGATTTTGAAACTTGATATAAAGAAGGCTTATGATAGAGTAGATTGGAGATTCCTGCTTAAGGTGATGAAGGCTTTTGGGTTTAATAACATTGGTCGAATTGGATTTTCAGTTTCATTACTAGTCCTAGATATTCAGTGATTATCAATGGTAGTCTGCAAGGTTTCTTTGATGCTTCTCGTGGACTCCATCAGGGGGATCTTATTTCCCCTTTTCTATTCATTATAATGGTTGACGCTCTGGGGGGATTGATTCAGTTGGCTTCCAATATGGGAAAGTGGGAAGCAATAGTGGTTACAAAGAATGTTTTACCTCTCTCTCATCAACAGTTTGTTGATGATACAATGCTCTTTGGTGTGTCAAGAAAGAGGGAGGCAAAAATAATTGAGAATACTTTGGATATTTATTCTAATGCTTCTGGCCAAATTGTCAACTTAGCAAAATCTAAAGTCTCTTTCTTCTTCACTAAGACAAATAAGCAAATGGAGATTCTTAAAATCCTAGAGTTCAAGAAAGGAAATCTGCCCAACAAATATTTGGGAATTCCATTATTTAGTGGAAATTGTTCTGCAAGGCTCTGGGACCCATTGTTGGAACTTTGCTCCAAGAGGATGACTTCTTGGAAAGGTAGATGGCTTTCTTGGGCTGGCAAAATTATAATGTTGAAGGTTGTTATCTTTGTCATCCCAATCTTTCTACTCTCTTGCTTGAAGATGCCTACGAAAGTTGGACAAAAATTGGAACAAAAATGAGGAACTTCTTTTGTCAAGGCCTCAACAAGGAAAAGAAAAATCTCATTTGATTGCTTGGAATTCCATTTGCAAACCAAAGATGTGGTGGGGTTGATCTAAGAAATTAGGTATCTCAAAACAAGGCCCTTGGGGCTAAATTGATTTGGAGTCTATATTGAAATCGGGAATTAAAATGGACTCGGAAATTATAGAATAAGTATTTGGACAATCTAGACCATTTGAGAATTATGACAATTTCAAATCCCCCAAAAGGATCTAGTTTGTGGAACTTTCTTTTGTCTTGCAGAAATATCATCACAGACCATCTCACTTAGGAAATCAGAGATGGGAGAAAAGCTATGTTGTGGGAGGATTCTTGGAATGGTTATCTCATTCTACACTCTTGTGTAGGGTTGCAGGATACGCCTCCTCCCATCGCCTAGCATGCATACCAACATACCCGATACAGACACGAGTACGATTCGGCAAGATATGGGCCAGATATCGTGCCCGCCTATATTCAAAACTAGGACAAGCTCTGAGCCGCGCCAGGCACTTGTGGATTCAATGTTCTAAAGAAAATTGTCATACCCAGATAAAAAAAACGAAAAAAAAAAAACCCGCCATGTCTGCGTTGTGACATTTTCTATTCGACGTTTTGAAATTTTACCCGATGACGTCCATAGATTCCTATTAGTTTACAAATTTGCCACTCAACTCTATTTTCTCACGCCCACACAAATGACAACTAAACTAACAGTTGAGTCAATTGCAATGATGTTTTACAATGACTCTCTGCTTATTTTACAAGGCGCAGCTACCTTCGAATGATATTAAAGGAATGAGAACTATGTATGCTTTTAACCAGAAAGCCAGAAAGGTGGTGCTTTTAACCCGAAAACAGTAAAGGCAATGAATCAAAACACAATTACAACAAAAAGAAGTGCAAAGACCTCAAACAATCAGAATCTTATACTTATATCTTTTATCACATAATCATCGCTGCAAACCATTTATTGAAAGAAAAACTATTCACGGCAATGAGCCACAATAAGAGCTTCCAATCATCCCAATATACAACTACAATTTAAGAAGCTGATAAATATTCAACATAAGAACATATATCCATCCATCATAACACAAAGTTTACAATATCAAAAATCAACTCCTCCAACTTTCATTCATATATTGAAATAACTGAAATATAGAGCAACACCAAAATGACCAATCATCAACACAAAGTTTGCCAAAAGATCCATAAGCATCGACAGGCTTAGAATATATAGCCTTGCCAATAATAACTGCCTTTTTAAAATAATAATGGCTTCTTGAAGACAGCCGATTAAAAGATAATTAACCAAGTCTTTTAAAGCAACAATTTTCAGAGCAAATTGTTTTAAAACTAAGTTACCGGTCCTGGTACTGGTTCGGGTTCAGGTTTGGGGGTTCGGTCAAAAAAAATTTTGGGTGTTGGTTCGTTTTGAGTTTGTCCATACAAAAGCACATAAAAATCAGAAATATATTCATATTTGCAGCAGTAATTAATTTCAGAATACCATAGCATCAGAATATTCAGTAAACAAAACCTTTTTAAGATATAGAATTATCATAAACATACCTTTTTATTCTATATAGCATCAGAATACCTTTTTGGGATATTGAATTATCATAAACAATACTATGCTGGTGATGGATGATAAGAAATGCCATTGACAACTACTTATTCTAATTATACTTGTAATTATCTTTATATTTTGGCAAGATGATGATGCAAAGGGTATGGTGATACAATAGGACCCAAAATATTTCACTCAACTTGCATTGCAGGCTGCCCTAGAAAACAGGTCTTGAATATTGAAGAGGTTGATGGACTACAGTGCTCATTTGTACAAGTTTATATTGATAAAATCATGTCTAAGCTGCAGATAGTTCATTTTATCTTTGGTAGCAAAGTTGCAATCAAGGGACTTGCCAACTTTGAACCATGAGATAATGCCACAATGAAGGTCAGTTTATTAAATTTTCATTCTTTGAATTCAGGTTTTCGGAGGGAAGGTCTACTTGTTTGGTATTGGAGGTTGATCCCACCACCAACCTACTTGGTAGTCCAACAGTGCCACAACATGGCAATCAAACTCCTAGAAGATAATTCACCATAATGAGGTAACCATCCAAGACCCCAGTATTGAGGTGACCCTAAGACCAGCCTGACTATCAAGACCTCGCAAAAGTTTCACTCCTGTAACCTCACACAACCCCTAAACCCAAATAATAATTAATTGCCTGCATTGTACGAGTGCTAATTAACAGTGATTGCATGCATAATACAAAGCTATAGTGGATGTATGCAAGCTAATCATGGTTGTAAGAAGGTATACAAGGATGGATAAAAGCAAGAAGGGTCTTGATGTGCAAATTTTGTCTGGATTCTGAGCAAATTCTGCCTGGGTTCTCCTGGGTTCGTCCCAGAAGAACCCATAGGGCATTTGAAGGACCCTGGCAGAATCCCCTAGAGGACCAGACCAGGACCAAGACCCGGTTCGAACCGAACCAGTACCCAGCAGTCAAATGCAAAGAACCAGTAACATAGTTTTAAAAGAAATAACATAAAACATGAAATATGCCATCACATGGCAGTTGTTAAGTCTTCTTCTCATATCGCTTCACTTTCTTTGTCTTGTCCGCCAGTTGTAGTAGAGTCCGCCTATGCTCACAACTTTGCTTTGTAACCTCGATACCTAGAGATGATAGAAGTTATGACCTTGCCACTTGGAGAAATAGTGATGTGTACCCTGAGCTTCCATCTGCTGATTGTTCTCACCACATCTATCAACCTTTTATTAATTTGATCAACTTCGACTTTGAAAGTTCTAAGATAGATGGCCATGTTTCCCAACTTACCCAATGATTCACCTATAACAATATCTTCACCAATAATTTCCTCCGTGGGCATCTTCTTAAAAATTGCTTTGCTTCTCCTACATCTTGCAAATCCTCATTACCTTCCTTCAAAATTTCGACCTCAAAAGTGTTACAGTTCTTCTGAAGATCTATAAGGTCAGAATGGTATTGATTAAGAATTCCTCTTATGTCACTGTTATATTGCCCGAGCACAAACATCTTCCATTCGAGAGCATCTAATCAAGAGACAGATTCGTTTTCTTTTGGATCATTTAAAATCTTTTCAGCCAAGAGAATACCTATGTCAATTTTGTTAATTTCTTGCACCTCTTTAGGTACCATCAACAGACCACTTTCCTCCTTAACATTTTGTAATTCTGCTGCTAATCCCTTCCTCTTCTCAGATATAAGAGCATACAACCTCATAGCCTCCTCAATGTATAACAGGCTATCAAAAGTGATCTTCTCAATCCACTGCCCAGTGGCCTTGGCTAGGGTTTGGTTTCTCTTAATTTGTTGTAACATGCTAGGGTCTATTCCATCGAGAGAAATGCTAGGAGTTGCATCCAAGGACTGAGAAGTAATATTTAAAACTGCTTGAACAAATGAAGACAGAGTATTCGCCTGGGCTTGCACTCTGGCATTCTCCTATTGTTCAGCTTTAACCCTCTTCGCTAGCATGCTTACAAAGAATTTAGCATGACAGATATCTCCATCAACAGTTGCAGGGCCCATATCAATCTTGCTCATGTTAAAATCCGCCTCTGTGACCTCATTTTCGTTCTTATCTCCAACAAGATCTGCAATTTCCAAAACATGATGCCCTATAGCAAAATCGGTTACCATTTTGGACATCCTTTTAGCCTTTTTAGGCTTAAGTGTCACCTCCAATAATTTGGCTACAATATTTGTATTCATGTCAGCCATAGGAGTGTATCTCCTCTTTTTCTCTACAACCTTCTTCAACCAAGATGGTGATGATAACACAGCATTACTATCATTGGTACCAAAGGTAACATTACCTAGCTAATTAGAAACATTTTGTACAGGAATCCCATCCAATCCAGGGGAAGTTGGATTATCAAACAAAGAATGGAAAACACTATCCTCATCAATCTACTAAAAATTTAAAGAATCACTACCTAGCACGGGGGAACTAGGAGAGGCTACATGATTTGCATGTAGCTGCTACAAGGCATCCATTTTCTTTTATGTTCCTGCTCTTGTAGACACAAGTTGTCCATCTTGCTCACATGTGTCTTTCAACCTCCTATTGTCCTCAGGTTGTTCTCCATCCCCACCTGATTGTGAACCAACTCCATGATGGGTTTGTCTGCACTCTGGTAGAATCTCTTGGGGTACCGGAGGCCTAGGATGTCCCTTGATCTTTTGTTCCCGATTCCTTTGGCACAGAAGAACCTACATGCTCTCAAAATTTTTCTTCCAGCCACCTTTCAATCTTTTCCAATACAAAGGAGGACCGAACCTCAACATTAGTAAATTTCCTTATCAGACCATTGTATTTGAGGTAGGGGTTTAGAAGCAACATCATGATAACCATTTGTTGTCATATTTTGCCTAGCCCCAAAATATTCCTGTTTCCCTCCTATCGCAGAAATCCGATCAAAGAAAGCCTAAATAGAAGGAGAGAAAGCTTAAATTCTTCAAAAAGCCCATGCTGTGCCTTACAAAAATCCCAAAATCTTGCCTAAAGAATCTTTGCCAAAAACCCAAAAAAACCCAGAAATCTTTTAGCTTCAAGTATTTTCCATCGCAAGGTTTCTCAGTTTCATGCTTAGTATTTGTGTATGCATTTTTGAATGTATATTCGCATATACATTCGCCATTGTATGTTTGCATATACAAAGGCAGATACATGAGAGATATGCAAAGAAGAAAAGATGCAAAGATCAGATGCAAAGGGATATACATTTGCCATTGTATGTTTGCATATGCAAAGTCAATGTACAAGAAGAAAAGATGCATGTATGTGCCGACATACAAAGGGCAATATACATTGGCATATACAATCCTGACATACAAATCCCGGGCCCGAAAGATTATTGCATTTTGGTTTATACAGGCAAAAGTGATTGTATGTATTCTTTGTATGTATGTTCGCATTGTATGTGACAACATGCAAAGGTAATATACAAAGCGATATACAAAGGTCACATGTATATGCCAAGATGAAGTGTTTGCATGTATAGGTTTGTATGCAGTTTACCTTTGTATATTTCGCATTGTATATGCGATATACAAAGGTTAGATACAAAGGGAATATACAAGGCGGACCCGACTAGAGAATCAAATGTAGCGAATAATTATTTTGGGGTCCGCAGTTTGTATAATGAAGTGCTTGTATGTGCCGATATACAAAGAAGAAAAGATGCAAAGGCCGGACCTGTTCTAAAGTTCCAATATCGCTGATAATCTCCTGAGTTCCGCATTGTATGAACATGCGATTGTATCTCATATACAATCGCGATGAACAAGGCATATACAAAGGGATTTCGGCGAGACTTAGTGCATCAGCGGCTTAGTTTGTGGTCTTTCCGACGGCCGATGAAGCATGCGAATGTTCAGCGATGCTTCAAAGTTCAACGCAGCGACCAATCAGGTGGTGCCACGTGTCAGGGCCGATTCAAGGGGCGATTCAAAAGGTAAAAACCCGCGATTGTATAAAGCCAGATGCAAGGCGATTTGAATATGCAAAAGGAGGGAAGTTGCATAAATGCATAAAGTAAGCCCAGCAGTTAAAGTGCAGTTGCAGTTGTATATACAATTGCAAGATACAAGCATATACAAGTGCAGATATGCAGAGCGATATGCAGATGCAAGACGCAGTTGACCATAACTTTGACCACCCGTATCTCCCTCATTCTAGCAAATTTCAACATGCTTCAAAAGGCAAAAGTGCTTGTTTTTGCCTCCTCTGTCATTTGGCGGGCTTTTGAAGAGGATTTTTTCACTTTCAAAATTTGAATCTGGATTTACATGCTAGATTGACTAGACGTTTCAGCAACCATTTTGACATATGCAAATGCAGATATTTATTGCATTTATGGGCGCAGGTCGATGATTCAACAGCTCACATTAAAGATTCAAAATATCTTCTATCTGCCCCAATTGCAGATCTTTTATGCCATGAATTCTTGCAGATGAACATCCCTTCAAACGCAGATATTTTCTGATAGAGCTCATGGGCGAATAGCTTGTAACCGACTGAGATCAAAAGTGTAAATGCTATATATACATGTGTAGCAGATGTATTGTTGTTGGTTGTTCTTCTGGGCTATTTTTGTAATGGCTACTTGGCCTCTATAATCAATATAAACTGGTATTTTGCCTCTTATTATTTTAGCAATGTGTCTGTTCTTTGGATTAGTGTAAGCTGTGTATTGTGGACAAAACGGTCCCTTTCATTCCTCCATTATTCTGTCTTGACCTCTGTTAGAATCAATATGAGTCTGTGTAAGTCTTTCCAGTTGTGAGATTATTACTGTGTCGATTCAGTTGCAGCCAAACACATTTAAATCTGGTGTATCACTCTTTTATTTTAGTTTCCTTCTAACCCTTTTCCCCTACAAGCATTAGCACTAGATTTAGATACATTGCTCTAAGTAATAGGCTTAGGAAGAGGAAGCCGGCCTTCTCCGGAGGTCTGATCTCAGTTCGCAAGGTCCCACACTTCGAGATCATTCCTATGTTTCTCCAGATTGCTAAAGTTTTACAACAGCAGCAAAGGGTGCAAATCTGGGTGATAACACCATTATCAATAATGTAAGAATTATCATCTACACCACCTGGAATTTGCGAAGGCAAATTGAAGGCTCAGATTTGATCTAGTGTCAACCTCATCCAGTCCCTTCTCTGGACCTCTCTTTCATCAATACAATCTTCCCAATAGTCCTCCAAATGTGGTTGATTCTCGTATAGACTACCCCCATGAAAGGTTCTCTTGACATAATTTTTACTATCGAAAGATGAACTTACAAATAAAGGATGAAAATTCTATTCTGCCAAAATCTTCTCTGTATTCCTGGCATGATAGTTTGATTTGTAGGTAAAGAAAGACAAAGACACAGGAAATGTATATCCTCTCTTTTTCATACCATGATATTTATGATTCACAATCGCCATTTGGCGACAGGCTTCCAAAAGAATGAAATAATCAGATGTGTATCTCGGCAATTTCAACGGGGCATTTTCATAACCCCCAACCCGAAGGTAAGTGAATCTATTGAATTGAATGTAAAAACTTCCATACCTCATCACCAATGCAATTACTTCTGGTGAAATTCTCCTTTCAGGTGTACCTTCAATCCTCTTTACAAAAAACATGAAGAAGGCATCAGTGACACGGCGGAAATCTTTCATTCCCTTCTCTTTTTGCAACTGAGGAAAATACTCATACACAGGTGTGTCTGGCATCAATGAACCTTGGGTTCTCAACCCAACCCAGACAACCTCTTTATTGGCAAAGATATAGAACAAATATGAACACATGTGAAAAGACACATTCTGGTGAAAGTTAGCCAGTTGCTCATTCAGGTGATCACTGATCAATTTGGCCCAATCAACGTACTGGCATTCACTACACACTACCAAGATGAATTGACACATCCAATTTTCAAACGAATCAAACTCAGCACTTCCTACAACACGGTGCAATAGTGGTCATATCAGATATTTCCTCCTTAAAATGTGCCCTTTTTAAATTGGCGGGAATTTGAGATTTTCCCTTCTTTTCAACCTTCAACCAGTTCCTAGCGATGGAATTCAAACACCAGTCTTTCTTATCCCAGAAATAACCCCACCCCATAGTTACAGACATTTCAACAAATTCCTCTTGTTCAAGTAATCTCAATGCGCGAGAAACGGCCTCGACGTCAATTTCCGTAACCACAAAGCCGTCAAAAGCTCTTATCTCTTGTGAGTCCGAGAAATAATTCTTCGCACACGAGATAACGAGGTCTGGACATGGCACGGCAACTGGAAAACCTCCAACGTGTGCTAATCCACTGGCTAGAATTTTCTCTGCAATAGGAGTTCTGGGGTTTTGTTGCATTCAAGACCAGAAATCATCCAAGTCTATGTGCCCAAGTTCAGTGTCTTTCACTTTGGATAAACCATTTTCTATAATAGAGGCGACGGGGAAACCCCGATACTTATACTTCATTTTGACTTGCTTCAAAAACCAAAACACAAAAGCCTATGTGACTGCTAGGGGCACCAAATAGTTTTGCAAAACATTTGAAGAAGACGCGCAATCCGGACTCATGAAAGAAAATTGTTCTGTCCGCCAAAATGACTTCAAGGAAATTGAACTTATTACAGCAAAGAGAGAGAGAGAAGCGAGAGAAAACTCAATTATCTGACCTGGTTACAAGAATCTGTGCTCAACACTTTGATGAATACGCAGTCCAGAGCTCCTTCAAAGTTCACCAGCTGAAATGCAAGATAAGGTATTTTACGAAGGTGGCAACCCTTTATAAAATGTATCATTAATTCTCATTGATTTCAACGGCATGTACGGTGGTACAATTCATAAATAAGCTACCTTAATTCTCCTTCAAAAAACGCACAATCATACTCCCCAAGACATTTCTTATTAATTAAGAAATGATAGATGTCACTTCTACTGCACACGTTCATAAATGGAAAAGATGGCTCCTCGAAGAATGAATCAAGCTTTAGTCGAGAGATCGACAGCGTTTAGAACTTTAGAACCATTCATCAGGAATTCAAAAATTTTAAGAACTTCCAACCCGCCGACTACAAAGAACTTTGAGCACCGTGATGAACAAAGGGGCGGCAACAAAGACTTAAACAATAACTTTCAACGAAGAGTCGAGAAATCAGAAGGTTTCAGAACTTGAGAACCCGTCGACAAAGGTTCATAAAGGTAAAGAATCACCGACTGTGAAGGAAAAAAGTTTAAGTAAAGGCCGAGACTTTATAAAGGGGGCGAAACAATAAAGAATAAAGAGGGGGCTTTGACTTAACACATGAATGGCAAAAATTTAAAAATAGGGTAACAATTCCGAGCTCTACGAAATGCACGTCAAGCTCTTTGTGTTGAATCTGCGAGAGTATCTTTCTTCAAATGGTAGGGCATTCCGAGCATTCAAATGGCATTCTCTAATCTCACAGATGAGGCCGCTTTAGCTGCCATTTATCTGTTGATTTGAGCTCGGGAGGAGGATTCGAGGATAAAGGTATTCGATGATAAAACATGGGATAGATCCGATGCCCGAACTTTCAATTGGCGGCTAATTAAACATTTTTGGAATGACGGATAGCTATCATACTCGGACTCGATGCATCTATAAAAAATTTGCATTTAATATATATTATTGAATTTATTATTCAAAATTAATAAGTTCAATATTAATCTTTAATTTTATTTTGTTTTTGATTGTTGAATTGGGCTAGAGGGAGCCACATCCCATTAAAATAAAGGAAAACCAAAAATTAACCAAGTCTGCAATATTTTACTATAAGAGTAATTACATAACCAGCTTATTTACCTAGGCCAAAACCAGCCACTAATGTTGGATAACCACATCTATTCTAAGCTATATACAGAAATTTTAAGACCAAACTTCAAACCCCACCACACCATTCAACTCCTCACCCGAGCTCTCAAACGCCAGCTCCATTGACCAGTCAATGCCACCAGAGTCTGCCAACCCTGCCACTATCTTCAAAAAAGCCGTCCCCCACCGTGCTTCATTCCTCCGAGCCTCCTCGCTCTCCCCAACAACTGGAATAACAAACGGTGCCCATGGATCGCTATAGGAAGGTAAAACTGTCGTCCAAATCCCATTTGTTGTAGGAAACCCAATGCCAAGAATCGCTGTCTACAAGATTTTATCTAAACCCACTCTGCACTCTACCCTAATCAAAGACCTGGCCATTTCTCTCACACAATCCTTGGATTCCCCTAAGTCTAACATGACTGCTAAAAACATAGAAGAAATCTCGGAATTGACATGATATTTCTAATGCAAATTCAGAAAGGAGGTTCCAAGGACCATACTCACAACATGCAGCACCACCGGAGAAGACACTTTGAAAATTCTCTTAAGTCTCTTGTCAGTAATGTCGCCACAGAATACCATTTGCCTCTTCCAGCTTTGCAACCACACCGTCGGCTCCATCACTACAAAATGCTTCAAAATCCTCTGGCCAAGCCATTTAACAATACATGTCCTGGCAATCAATGTCGATGAAGCCATCACTGAACCATAATGCCACTTACCAAATATCACACAAGCCATCGTACTCCACTACCACCGTCGTCTCTTTCCTTCACAAACAATGAATCAAACTATAGTTGAAGTTCGTGGGAGTGTGGGAGCCTACCTCCCGATCAACAACTCATGTCATCCGACTCTCATCACCTGCCACCTTGTGCTGACTCATAGAAATTCAAGTCACTTGCCAACTCATTGGAGTCTACGCCATGTCTTGTATTTTCCTCCCCCGAATCTTGGCTTAGCAATGATTCCAAATTTGGGATGCGCTTTTGCCATTCCATAATAGAATGACTAACAAGTAGATCCCTTTCTATTTCAAATTCAAATGCCACGTTTGTTATCTTATCTCCTAAGTGGTTTGCTCCTCTATATATATGGTTTACTTTATATTCTCTAAACTTGTCCATCAAATCCAAACCCCTTCTCAACAAATTGTTCAACCTCCAGTTGGTCCTCTGTCTACTACAAATGGCGTTTATTGTCAGTAGTGAGTCACCATCTATGTGGAGTCTTCTTACTCCAGAAGCTAGTCCTAGCTGCAACCCCATGATTAGAGCATGAAGCTCTACTTCATTGTTAGACATAAACCCCAACTTCTTAGACGCTGCTCCAATGATCTTGCCAGTATGATCTCTCAAAATGCACCTGTTGTGATGTAATCACACATCGCCCCATTGCAAATGGGGACCCCCTCTTCTTTTTTCTTGCTTTCTTTGTTTTGCTTTAGGTTTACTTTTCCTCTAAGCTTGAAGGATTTTGATAGTGTTGTGTATCCAAGTCTCAACAGTTTCTTGCCAAGAGGTCTATATGCCTTCATCCTGATGCATGTCACTGAGACCCTAAAAATGACTAAGTCTGATATCCTGAAAATCCTGAAAAAATGACTAAGTCTGAAATCTGGTGGATCCTCAGAAATCTAGAATCTGCATGCTAAATCCTATGGATCCAGGACCTATCTCAAACATCCTGGAAGTATATTGATAAATATTTAAAGCTGACTTAAACATATTTTCAATATACTTCCATTCAGGAAATCCAAAATTTGACTAAGGCAAGAAATTCCTCACTCCATGTCCAAACCCGCCTAGACTGAGTGGCCTCACAAGGTCCTCTTAGACAGTGTCTTCACCATCAAGAGAGCTTGTCCAGACAACACCCTCAAACCCGCCCAGGAAAAGTTAGGATATTTTCACGAGCTTTTGCCAATTGAAGGGAGTTAGGGAGTGATGATGGAGTGTAAAATTAAGATTTTGATGAAACTTCCATGCCTCACCTCCAAACCCGCCCAGACTAGGCGGCCTTGGCCTGAGGTCATGGACTCAGCCTCCTGCACATGCATTTGTCCAGACATAACCCTCAAATCCACCCTAGGAGAAAATGGTTTAAGTTTAGAAGGTTTTCAAGCACAAGGCACTGAGAAATGATGAATTTCAAGCAAGGTTTGCAAGTTGGAGGGAAGTTAAGTAGATTGCAAGCAACATTCCATGCATCATCTCCAAACCAAGCATTACTTAAACTCCTCCCAACAAGGATGAATTAATTGGAAAGAATGATGAAAGATCACTAAGCCTGATGTCTTGAAATCCTGAAAATTGGCTAAGTCTAAAATCTGGTGGATCCTCCAAAATCTAGAATTGGCATGTTAAATCCTATGGATCCGAGACCCATCTCAAACATCCTGGAAGTATATTGATAAATATTTAAAGTATAAGACTTATACTTAAACATATTTTCAATATACTTCCATTCAGGACATTTCCGATATGGCGACAAGACTTGCATTCCAAGCACACCTTCTAAACCCGCCCTACCCGGGTGGCCTTGGCAGGGGGTCTTGGATTCAAGGTTGTGATCACACACTTTCTCCATACACTGCCTCCAAATCCGCCTTAGGGAGAGAATTTTCAAAGTTTAGAAGAGATTTTGAGTGAGTTTAAGACAAAATCCAAGGGTGGTATCCCAACCCGCCCAGCTTGGGCGGCTTCACAAGGTGTTTATGGATGATGTCTCCACCAGGTGACATTTTCAAACCCGCCCAAGGAGAAAAGTGGCTAAGTTTATAAGGTTTTCTAGCATAAAGCACAAGAAGATGATGAAATTCCAATGAAAGTTTGTAAGTTTGAAGGAGTTAAATGCATTTTAAGTCAAATTCCATGGGTCACCTTCAAACCAGCCCAGCCTGGGCGGCCTCAAGAGGTGCTCATGGACTATGTCATGTCCCACATGAAATTCTCCATACATTGTCCTCAAAGCCGCCCAGGGTGAAGAACAACATAAGTTGCAAGTTTGTTTGATGAGAGTGATGAAGATGACACCAAGGAGATGAGATAATCAAGTTGAAGAGAGTGAAAAGTTTCTAAGTATCAAAAATCCAAGGCTCACTCTCAAACCCGCCCTACCTGGGCGGCCTAGAGAGGTGAGTCTGGAGTCTGATGTCTACGCATTTGCAACTACTCCATCCTGATTTCTCAACTCACCATGATGCTTCATATCCATGCAGGGTCATTCAAGGAGAGAGAAGTTTGAAAATCACTAAGTCTTGCAAATGGAGGAAGAGTGCTAAGGTTAAGATAGAAAGTGTTCATATGGCAAAATCCTTACTAGCACTCCAAAGCCAACCTTCCTAGGCGGATTTCACCAAGACAGATGGACATCATCACCTAACATCCATGATGTGTCTTTCAACTTCACAAACATCTCAAAATTTTACTAAGTCTTGAAGTTGATAGAAAGGGGTTATCAAATGGGGGGAGTGAACATCAAATGAAGTTAAAATCCACACCCTACCTTCCAAGCAGCCCATGCTAGGCGTCCTTGAGCTTTTCATTTGGACAATATCACCTCCTCCACAGCACCTTCTCCATGCATCATCCTCCAACCCGCCCAAACTAGGCGGTCTTCAATATCATGCTTGGATTGTGTCTCCTTCACAACATATTCTCCATACACATTCCTCACTACCCTTCTAAACCTGCCTAGGCACTTAGGTATCGATTTCATGCGAAAGGGTATGTTTTGAAATGCTATTTTTGATCCCACATGCATAAGATGAATGTAATTTGTTATTGAAAATCCTTTATATCAAGTCTTAATTTGATGTGTTTCTTTTTGTAGGTGATGGAGGATCCAAGGAGGTGAATGGCGAGAGCTCATACATAAGAAGTTTTGAAGGTGGAGGAAAGTTGCTCAAGTTTGTCATCATCACCACATGGAGGATAGCTCTTACATCAAGTTCATCTTACGCCACGCATGAGAAAGAGTCATCATCCAAAGTTGTCTATTTCATGTGCATCCATCATATGCAAGAAGTCACGCACAAGACATCTTCCACCTCAACAATCCAAGAGTCCAGAGGACTGCAAGAACAACATCACAAGATGAGAGATGAGCATGATCATCAAAGCGGTCCATGAGTTACATCAAGACAACAAGAAGAAAATATTCTAAGTGAACATGAGGTGAACCAGACTAGTTCGTTTGAAGATGCTAAGGTGGCACACACACATCATCAGGCCAATCGAATTCTGCCATGTCATTTATTCAAGAGGACCCACCATAAAGATGCTCCAAAGATGCTTATCACATTGGGAAACGTGCCTTCATTGCCTCTTTCATATTCTAAAAATATCAAATTTTGTAACAAACTGCCTTGTTGTCTCGATCTCGGCCGTTGATTGTCAAATCAATCCTGGCCCTTCATGTAATTTCTGGAGTCTATAAAAGGCTCATTCTTCTCATTTGTAAGGGACAATATAGGGGAGATTAGAGATTAGGAAGAGAATCATTAAAAGAAGATAGAGTAGGAGTAGATACTATGGCAATAGGAGTAGAGTAGAAAGAGCTTTTCGAAGCCATTGAAGAGATATATGAGATTGTTGTAAACAAAACACTTCCTAAATCAATACAAGCTCATTGTTGTTGTTCACATGGTGATCTTGTACGATCAAAGAATGTTCACATGGTTTCTTATTCTCCAAGATGGTTGAAATGTGGTTCCAAGTAGCTTAGATGATAAAGTAGATAAAGTTCATTAATGTAATGGATATATGCAATGATATTTGATAAATTCCCGTTGGTTCATACTTTTGATGGCTTGTCGACGGTAAGTCATCATGTAAAGTTAGCCTGAACCACATCTTGCAAATAGTTTGATTGTTGATGCTCCTTCGAGTTGCACCAGCTGTGGGTACTTTGGAGTGTGTCAACAATATGAAAATCCTTGGTTTATCCTTTGGAGATCGCACCTATTTCATGTAGTTGTTGCTTGTCTTTCTAAGGGAATTTGTCTACCATAGCATCGTTCATCACATCATTGTCCTTAGATTAGTCTTCTTAACCCTTGCCTTTCGCCTTTTCTTTTTGTAGTTGATTAGAAGAAGTTCCATTTCACAAGGAGGAATACATATCTGAAGGGAGTGAAGTGTTAATTCTACGTAAGTCCCTTTGTGTACACAGCATTATCATTTCATACCACCGAGGCTATCCGTTGCAAATCACGTACAAGGAACCTTGGAGCGTTCTTGTTTGATCACGTAGGTTAGCATTTGAGATGCTTTGTTCAAGAGAGGATAGAGCACTTGGTGTTTTATTCTAATGTTGTTGTTAAGAAAACATCATCAACAGCACCCTGCACTTGCCCTACCTGGGATGCCTCTCGATGCACCATCAAAGTTTACCTTTATCCATCCTGGATCCGAGGGTATCCATCTAGCTTCTCTCCTCTTTTCTTTGCCCGAATGATCCCAGTCCACCCCATTAACAAGGGTTGTAATCTTTAATATTTATTAATAATTATAATATGTACTTAAATTTAGTATGTATTATAATTATATATATTAGTATTTAAATTTAATAAGTTTAATATTTATTAATACTTATAATACATTGTATTATAAAATAATAAATTACATTTTAATATAATACATTATTTAATAAAATATTTTTTAATTCATATATATGTATTAAACAATATTTTATATATAATGTATTATTATATATTTAAATTTTAATATATAAAATTATAAAATAATAAATTATATTTTAATGTAATATCTGTATATGAATGATTATCGTATCTAGTCGTATCCATATTAGGGGGTCTTGAAAAATAACCGTATCCGTATCGGGTACCATATCCGTATCGGGTACCGTATCCGTGTCCATGCAACATTGCTCTTGTGCAGACTTCAGGCAATCTAAACAAATTTTATCTCAGAAATGGGGATGTCATGTGGTTGACTATGTGGCTCCAATGATGAGATCAGGCATTAGATGTTGGGAATGGAAGGAACTTCGGGATACTAGCATTCTAGAGGATGAAGCTAGGAGACTTCGAGAGCATCTAAATGAAAGGAGAATTTAGATTTCTGCTAGCATGGATTCTATCAGATGGAATTGCTCGAAGACTGAGGACTATTCAGCAAAAATTGGGTTTGTTGTGGTGCAAGCCCTTGGTGATAAGACCGACCTTCCAATTCACTTATGTTGGAATAATTTGTCTTCCCAAAGCTAGGGTCTTCTCTTGGGCTACTTTGCAAAGGAAAATTCCCACTACAAATCGAATTGTGAAATTGAGATACAACAGACCTTCTCGCTACCCACTCTGTAAGTCCAGTGAGGAATCCTCTAACCACCTTCCGTTGGGATGTCAATTTGCTCAAGAGTGTTGGCAATGGCTTTGTGCCAAGTTGGCTTGGAAAAGTGCTCTTCCTAAGTGCAATCAATTTTTCCTATTTTTGGATCATTAGCCCTTCTATTTTGGTTTGGGAATTATGGAAGGAGAGAAACAAGATAATTTTTCAAGACAAAGAACTTTCTGCTCTATCCTTACAAAATAAGATTGAAACAGCAATCGTGGAGGTACTCGATTCATGTCCTCCAAAGGGAAAGTGTTCACTACTTGGGTTAATTTGATGACCAAATGTTGGAATGGACTCATTATTCCCCCCGTTAATGGGGCCCTAGGAGATAACTCTCAAAAAAGGAGAAGAGACACCAAATGGAGAGCACTCCACATGGGTGGCACAAATTGAATTTTAATGGGGCCTCAGAGGGCAATCCAGGGAAGTCAGGCATCGGGCGTATTGTCAAGGACTTGGAGGGAGCTTTGGTATGTGCGGCATCTAGAAGACTTAAAAGTGGAACGAATAATGAGGCCAAAATGCAAGCTCTCGTTCTTGGACTACAATTATGCAAAAAATTTGGGCTAAAAAAGATAAGAGATTGAAATCCTCCCCTTGTTGGAAGATCAATAATCTTCTCGCAAATGCGCTCATTCTATTCAATGCTTTGGATGAATACACAATTAACCATGTGTATAGGGAGATCAATGTGGAGGCGGACATGCTTGCGAACTTTCGCAATCAACAGAAAGGGGGAATTGGTTGTTGACATGGTGTATTGTCAAGGACTTGGAGGGAGCTTTGGTATGTGCGGCATCTAGAAGACTTAAAAGTGGAACGAATAATGAGGCCAAAATGCAAGCTCTCGTTCTTGGACTGCAATTATGCAAAAAATTTGGGCTAAAAAAGATAGAGATTGAAATCCTCCCCTTGTTGGAAGATCAATAATCTTCTCGCAAATGCGCTCATTCTATTCAATGCTTTGGATGAATACACAATTAACCATGTGTATAGGGAGATCAATGTGGAGGCGGACATGCTTGCGAACTTTCGCAATCAACAGAAAGGGGGAATTGGTTGTTGACATGGTGGCAAATTCGTGGCCTTTTTTGAAAAGACTTCTCAAAGGCTCCGAGGGTAAGGACATTCATTAATAAGCAAGGCAGAGAATATGAATTCAAGGCAGTTGGAGATTGAGTTTGGCTCGAGCCGATATGTTTATTCATTATTCATTACGCCTTCACCATGTTAAACCGAGATCGTGGGATACAGACAGTTCTTGTGCTTTCATGGAAATGATGACATCCTCGAGCCCATTTGGTTTTATGGAGCCTGCCCTCATTCTCGGTAAGCATTGGATTTTCAGTATGGATACTCCTGTTAGGTTGGTGTGTGGGTATAGGCAAAAGGTTGAAGTGTGTGTTCAAGACCCACAGTGATCTTCTGTTGTAAGCTATTCAATGGATTTTAGGGGATGAATTCATGGAGTCTGAGCATAGATATAGAGTGAATACGGATCTATCTTTTAAGTTTATGGTTGTTTTATTGGATCTCGAGGAGGCTAAAGAAATGATCAAGATTATGGCTTCCTCTCTCATCAAAAGCCAATTTTTGGGGGGTTTGGAGGAAACATTGGCCACAGCTAACTATGGCATGGGCATTCCACGTCCTAAAGACATCAACAAATTGCAGAATGGAGATAGCACAGTGCAGTGGCGTCCATTCATCTACACTAACCAGATGCAAAAGGAGGCTCGGAGGAGAAAGAAGGCGGTCAAGGGAACTAAATTTATGAAACAAGCAATAGGGATTATGGCAACGGAAGGCATAGCTTGGCTTAGCTCTCTCATTTCGGACAGCTAGGAGAATGAAGCAGAGAATTAAGGTCTACAATAGCTACAAGAAAGGCTGGTTTAACTATTCAAGTAATCAGAGTATAGTCTCTTAGCTTAATATGTATAGGTTTTCTTTACAATAGATGTTCCAGGACTTTGTATATTTACCCTGGTTTTGTGGCCTCTTTTGGAATGGCTTGGTTTATGTAAAAAATATATTTTATTTTCTGGTTCTATATATACAGGAGCAACCCCCATGGTCATAGTTTATCTATCAAAAAAAAATACAAATCACAGTTGTTAAATGATAATCCAATGACAACTGTCAAATGTAAAATATAAATCAAAATGATTTATGCAAGTGCAACAACACATGAGAATCAATACAAATCATAATAACGTTCTCCATAGAGAGCATCAACCTCATCAGCTGGTTCATTGGAACCATAGAAGCAGAAATCACAAATAATTGGGGACCAGACCTGCCAGTAATCTGATCTGGAATCAGATTGCCAATTTATTAGTTAATTACCAACACATTCCCCAAGGACAAGTAATTGCCGATTTACTTGCAAGTTTGCCAAAAAACAATTTATTTGCACGTTTTAAAAAAATAAAAATGCAATTTATTCGCAAGTTTTCAAAAATCAAGATTTATTCACAAGTTTTTCAAAAAAAACTGGTTTGTTCATGAATAAACTGGTTTCTTCAGTTTGCCTATAAAATAGTATAAAAATACTCATTTTTTCAGTCAAAACCTCTTTTTTACATTGCAAATTTGGATTTTACCAATGTAACCAAACATTGGATCAATTAGGGCACACTTAATTCACATTCAGTTAAGGCCTAATTACTCCTCTATGGCCTCCACACCCATGTTTTTTAAAGGGTTTGGAGCTTTGTTAAAAGCAATAAAATTAGGAAAAATGGCAAGGTCTTGTGGCATGAAGGCCTAAATTTGGATTTGGTGGCAGGTGCTGCTCTTGTCAAGCCCACTGGGGGCTGCTGCTCCCAAACCCCCACTCCGGTTTGAAAAAACAAAACTGTGCCAAATGGAAAAGGGGCATTTTTTCTTCTTTATTTGGCTTCAAATAGCAAAAACAGCGTATTTCCCTATTTTTCAGTGTTTTGTAAGTTCTCGAATTTTTCTAGATTAAATCCCAAGTAGTTGAATTCTATTTATACTTCTAGTTTGTCAAATCATCCAACCTAGAATAATGCTGCTACAGTTCGAACCACAAGCAGCACCAGTGCCACTCCCATAGTTGCACCACACAAGTGACCCTGTGTAGCAGCCTTGTACTCCTCATCCTTGATCAAGACTAAGAATAATTGCGAGTTTTCAAAATTTGAGTTTATTTTCGAGTTTTTGAAAAATCAAGATTTATTCACAAGTTTTCCCAAAAACCATGGTTTATCCACAAATAAACTGCTTTTTCCAGTTTGCCTACAAAATACTTGTTTTGCCAGTCAAATCATTTATTTTACATAGCAAACTTGGATTTTACCTAAGTAACCAAACATTGGATCAATTAGGACACACTCAAGGGCATTCATTCTTCAACAAATATTTGTTCCATTCCCATTCAGTTAAGGCCTAATTACTACTCTATGGCCTCAACACCCATGTTTTTTGAAGGGTGTGGAGCCTAGATACCTGTGTTTTTTTTAAGGGTTTGAAGCCTAGTTAAAAGCAATAAAATTAGGGAAAATGGCATGCACTATGAAGGTCTTGTGGCCTCAAAGGCCTTAATTTGGGCTAGGTCGCGGGGGCTGCTTGCCAACTCTGTTCGAGGCTGCTGATCCCAAAAATCCATTCTGGTTTGAAAAAGCAGCATTTTTTCCCCTTTATTTGGCTTGAAATAACAAAAACAACATTTTTCACCATCTTTATGAATTTTTTAATGTTTTTTAAGTTCTCAAGGTTTTTCCAAATTAAATCCCCAGTAATTCAATTCCATTTATGCTTCCAGGTACATTCAGTCATGCCTAGGCCAAAGCCACAGGCCTAGGACAAGGCCAAGGTGGACCCAGTTCAGACCGGTTCAAACTCACCCAGGGTTCTTGCAAAACCTGGTAACATAGATTATAAAGTATATGTTTCAATCTTTATCATTAAAAGAGTTCCTTCAATGCCACGCCCTACCCATAGGGTATGAATTAAAATATCAAAAATCAAAAAAAATCATAGCTTCGATAGTGATTCCCACATCAAGAAATTCTACTGGGGTGCCTCGTGAATCTAACCAGTCCATTTCCCATAGATCCATACATAAAAAGTTTATTTTCTTTCTCAACTATTCTTTCAACCATGGATGGAAGACTCGTGAGTTTTTCTAACTAGCGAGTATTTGCAGTGTAAACTCGCTAGAAAACTCATTGAGTTTCTGGCGAGTACTCGCAGTGCAGAAAAGCGAACCGCCGAATCGTTTTAAGGCATTTTCAACACTTTTTCTCATCATTTTATGGTTAGTTCTGCTCTCCAAAACCCTCAACGCCCCTCCAACTTTGCACACAAAAGTCCAACATCAATGTTTGAAGATTCGAAAGGATTTCTTTGCGAATTCAGAAGGGAAATTTGAAACACATGTCAGTAAATTCTTCTTTTGTTTTTTGTTTTTTTAAGCATTTTACTTCATTTTGGCTGCAAAATCCAGCATCTAGGTTAAAAACAATTCATCATTTGCTAAATCTAAGTAGCATTTTTGCATTTTAATTCCAAAAAAAAGGATTCATCACCATTTTAAGATTTTTTTTTTTTTTTTAATAAATTCACTATTTTTTGCATACACAAGTTAGTTTTTTCATTTTAACATTTTTTTTTGAAGAAAATGTTTAGAATCTTTAGATTAGATTGAATTTTTACTAATTTAAACTAATTCTATGCTGATTTTTAGTGATTTATGTATAATTTAGGTTTTTTTTTGCATGAAAAAATTAATATGTTGTGCTTTCACTTTGTATGTGTAGGTTAAATACTTCATATAATGGCAAATAGGGAAGCTTCTACAGCAGGGTCAGCCTCAGGGTCCGCCCCATCGGTGCCGCCACCACCATCATTTGTAGCCACTCGTCCTGCAGGAGCTAGAGACCCTGCTTGGAAATATGCCTATTAAGGACCGCCAAAAAGTATATTGTGGAGGCATAAATTGCCTCAAATACCATCTTGCAGGCATTAGTCATCGTGATGCCAAGGTTTGTCCTGAGACCACCGAAGAGATAAAAAAAAAAGATGAATGCCCTATTTTCAGCCGCAGAAGAGGAAAAATTGCAAAAGGAGAGGACAAAGGCAGCCATGGAAGCAGCCATAGCTGCTAGTCAAGGTGTTGAAGTCCATCCAAAATTAGATGAAGATACATTTCAGGGCATAGTGGGCTCTCTTCATGGTCCACACATCCGAAACAAATCCACCTCCATTTCATCTACTTCGAGTAGAGCACCAGCTGCAGTGCCTACACCTACACGCACGCCACAGTTTTTTTGTGCCTAGAAACACACCTGGAGCACAACAATCATTGGAAGCTACTGGGTTGAACAGGGAGGTGCATCAATATGCAGATATGGCATGTGCTGATTTTTGGTATTTCAACAATATTCCTTTCAATGTGGCGAGTAGTCCTTATTGGCAAAATTTGGTAACTACATTGTCAGTTGCGGGAAAAGGCTACAAGGCGCCTTTTCACAAAGACTTGAGTGGGAGGTTAGTTAATTTAAATTTTATGCTAATTTATACTTATAGTAATTTACTAATTTATGTTGAATTTTAGGCTAAATTTATGTTCTTTAATTTATAGTAATTTATGTTGAATTTAGGCTATTTTTTCTTTAAAAATTAAAATTGTGTACTTAATAATTAATTTCACTTTGTACTTGTAGGTTGCTCATGAATGCAACTGAAAGGGCAAGTGTAGTGGTGGAAGAACAAAAAAAGGAATGGAAAAAATATGGCTGCACTATTATTTTTTATGCGTGGACAGATGGGAAAAACCACACCATTATTAATTTTTTGATAGCTTCAAAAGGTGAGGTTTTTTTTTAAATCGGTGGATGCCTCCAACAAAATAAAAAAATGCAGAAACATTGTCTCTAATGTTAGAGGAAGTTGTCATGGAGGTGGACATAGAAAATGTGGTGCAAATCATTACTGATAATGCAGCAGCATCTGGGAAATTGTTGGAAGACAAGCATAGGACACTTTTTTGGTGACCTTGTGCAGCGCATTGCCTTGACCTTCTTTTGGAGGACATATGCAAACTTGATTGAATGACACCGGTTGTAGATGCTGCAAGGAGCATCACAAAATTTGTCTACAATCACCCTTGGGTTCTTAATTTGATGAGATATTACACCCAAGGGAAAGAGTTGGTGCATTTGGGTGTCACAAGGTTTGCAACGGTTTTCCTAACGTTGCAAAACATTATTGGTTTGTTGAATGCTTTGAAACAAATGTTTGTGAGTCCACCATGGCTACAATCATCATATGCAAAGAAGCCTGAAAGAGAGAGGATCGCAACCATAGTGTTTGATAAGTTCTTTGAACAGAGAGCTACAGAGATCGTGAGGGTAACCTCAAAACTTTGATTTTAAATTCAAATTGAATATTTTATTTTTTAATTTAAGTCTTTCATTATAAATTTGGAACTTTAATCTTTTGTATTTGCAAATTGTAGATGTCGGAGCCCTTGGTTAGAGTTCTCCGTTTGGTAGATGGGGCTCAAAACCCAATGGGGTATATTTATGAGGCCATGGATAGGGCCAAAGAGTCCATCAAAAATTATTACAAGGGGGGCTTTAATTATTTGCATATTGTAGGTGTCGGAGCCCTTGGTTAGAGTTCTCCGTTTGGTAGATGGGGCTCAAAACCCAATGGGGTATATTTATGAGGCCATGGATAGGGCCAAAGAGTCCATCAGAAATTATTAAAGGGGGGGCAGCCTCAAATTTGATCCCATATGGGAGTTTATTGATAAGAGGTGGAACAATCAACTCCACCAACCCATCCATGCAACGGGGTACTTCTTGAACCCCTGTTTTTTTCTATTTAGATACCTTCTCAGATCCTAATGGAGAGGTCATGGACGGCCTCACGACATGCATTCAGAGGATGACATCTAAGGTTGAGGTGAGAGACCTCATTGTCCAAGAATTGGAAAGTTATAGGGAAGGAAGGGGTAGGCTCTTTTCTTCGGAGCTAGCTATCTGAGGAAGAACCACTCAGACACTAGGTATAAAATTTGTAGTCTTTCACATGCATCTTACAAGTTAAAAATTTCAAATTTACAATTATTGATAATTTGATAAAATATGTTTTAACTTTGCTTTCTAACTCTTCAATATTTTATTTTGTAGAGACTTGGTGGAAAAACTGGAGTGCAAATACCCCAAATCTGCAAAGATTAGCCCTCCGCATTTTGTGCCAACCCTGTAGTGCATCCAGTTGTGAGCACAATTGGAACTTGTTTGAGGCCATCCACATGAAGAAGAGGAACAAATTAGCTCAAAAATGCCTCAATGACCTTGTCTTTGTGCAATACAACCTTCGGCTACGCACAAGAAGGGTAGAGGACAAATCAAATGATCCCATTGATTTGGATGAGATAGATCCTTACAGTGATTGGACAAGGCATGATGAGCAGCCTCCATTGTTTGCTAAAGATGAGATTCTCGATTTTGAGAGGCAAGCATTGGAGGAGGTGGGTGCAGGAGGAGATCTAGGATTGGATGACATTGATGAAGCTGAGGAGGAGTCATTGCCATCTACTACCAGGATGGAGGACGAGACACTACCTTCCATGCCAAGCGAGGAGCCACATCGGTCTCCAAGGACTAGAACCTCTACCTCTCCCCTAGTTTTCAGTAAATTAGGGAAGAGGAAGATGTAAAATGTTGTATTTACTTTTATTACTATTTTCATTTTGTCAACTATCTATTGTATCAGGCTATCAACCATCAGCATTCCGCATGAGGATGCGATTTTGTACTCAATTTGCATTCAAATCAATCAAATTTAATAGAAAACACTTGCTCATTTATGGACTCATTTGATACATCTTGTCATTGAATTTTGCAAAAAAAATGTGTTTCTAATGAAATTTAAGCAATTTTTTTAAGTTGCCAAGTTTTTGCCGAGTCGAGTTTTTTGGGCCTAGCGGGTTTTTGCCGAGTCCGAGTTTTCCAAGTATGCTTTCAACGACATGGTTCTGAAGAATGGTAACAATGCTTTACAAAAGCAAGATGCCCATTCTCTTCCAATTGTCCTAGGGATTTTCAACATGTTTTTTATCATCCATTCTTTGGATTTCAAGTAGCATTTTACAGGTTTCATAAAAGTATGGTGACAACACTTCATAAATTGTTTAGAGGAGGTGCCTGAGTACATTAGCCTGGACTGCCTAGATATCTAGCAGAGAATCAGGGCCATGTAATTCTCCTACAAAACCAGTTTCTATAGTTATATCAAGGGATGTTCAATGTAACTCCCTCTTATAGGTTCACTCTTCCCAAGTCTTTCTGTATATCTAACAATCCAATTAGTGTTTTAAAGATCCCACTAAGGAAAAATGCCCTAACAGCCATTCAGTAAACTTCCTTCTCGAAATCCTGACAATGCAAGTCTTAACAACAACCAGGTCGGTTTCTTTACTACCTTGCCTAAATCCTAACATTGCATGTCCTAACGACAACAGGTAAGTTTGCTGCTGAAATCTTGACATTGCTAGAATAAGAATCCCAATACATTGCTCCAGTCTCCAGATTCATTTTGTCTCAATTATCTACAGTTAAGTTTTCACATATCTTTCTGGACATGTTTCTGGTCAACTCAATTCTCTGATTACCTATAATCAGTCTAGATTTCACATATTCATCAATGTGGGTAAACAAATTTTCCTTATCTTTCTGCTCTTTAGATCAAATTACAGTTATCAGAACAAACTAAAAAATGTCACAGACAATACAGGCACAGAAAAAAAGTTTCAAGTTCTATGTTTGGACAAAACATAGAAAATTGGGACCGTACTGCAAGCGTGATACCATCACAATTGGTGTGGTAGCATCCAAGTTGGTGTGGTAGCATCCAAATGATGGGATACCATCCAAGTTGGTGCAGTAGTATCCAAATGGCACAATAGTGTCCTGACAACTGTGTTATGTCAGAACTTTTACAGAGTTCAGGTTTTCACTCTGATAATTTCCAGAAGTCTAGTTTAGAACAACTGTACTAAAATATGATAACAAAGCAAAATTACATCTTACATTTCTGTGAATATAAGGAATAAAAAGATCAATAAAATTTCTAGCATGCTGTTATCATAAATCCCTAATTAACCAGCCCTTGCAAGATGAAATATCTCAAAAAGAATATCAATTTCAGTATGCAGATACTCCCAAACAATTTTACTTTGAACAATTAAAACATTAAATTCTCATGCTAACTAATTTCCTAAATTTCTTTCAGATTAATTTCAGCATCAATCCCTTACCCCCAACAAATAGGCAAATCAAACTTGGCTTAATTCCTAGATCTTTCAATTTTCATTCTACTACTAATGGATTGATTATATACTCTAAGAAAATGAATCAATACTCTCCCAGATAACTTTACACCTCCATATACATATGCATACAGAATCAGAAGATCTATTTTCCCTGAACTAAATGTGCAGCTAATTATTTACTCCCATTGCCCTTTATAATTTCTTCTAGAATGAATGTAAAATTTAAACATTGGTGTCCACTTGTAACTGTTCCCTTGTTAGTACCTGCAAACAGTCCCTAACTGAGCACTCATGAACATGCAATCCTTCACTACCTTCAACAATCCTTCAAAATTTCTGCAGAATCTGGTTCCTTAACAATGCTCTGGGTTTTTTTTCTACACAGCCCTTGTATTTATTATTTTCAATGCGTATTTTCATTTCCAAAATCTGACTCCTATATTATCCAACTTAATTTTTTTGTTTGCTTTTTCCCTTTTTGCAATGAGCTTTCAAATTATTCGTAATTTAATCTCTATTTTATTTTAATATTCCTTTATTTATTTTTAATCCTATATAATTTTATTTAATTTACTTTTAGTTTAGTTTATTTATTATTTGTCAAAATAAGAAGTATGCATAAATGGGTTAAATAAATATGCCTAGGTAACACATGCCTACACTAAGCTTAATATTGTTAAACATTCAGTAGGCATTACATTCAACATGTCAAATGCTTCAATTTCTCTTTCATTGCTCTCACCATTATAATTTATTTTCATGAATTTGTTTCTGCTATAGCATATAAGATTTAGGAGTTTGATGTGTTGTCCACTGGATTGCTTCTAATCTAGATCAAGAATACACAAGAAGATTAACATCATTCTTTTCAATGACGACTTCAAGCCATCATTCTAGCAACAATATTTTATCCTTTTTTCTAAGAATTATGATTCACATTAGATCCTCCACATCCCTTCTCCCCAACTTTAAGTCCAATACATATCCTCTTTGATAGGTCCCCTTCTAGTAATACCACCCTTTGTAGGATCATGAGAGCAGGTATCTAATGGGTATCCAAAAGGAGGGAGTTGATTTATGCACATGAACATAGACTATAGAAGATCAGCATCCCCATCATCCAAGGAGACCCAAGGAAGCAAACCAGTCCAAGATAGTAGAAACAAAGGGCTTAATCGCCAAGGGACCCAATTCAATAAAGATCTAAGAGAGATAATGAACATTTGAAATCATATGTAAATGGTGGTCCTGTTGATGATTGTTTTTAGACAAGTCAACAATAGAGTAGAATACTGAGCATCCAACTCTCTCTTGAATAAAGCCACTCGAATGCTAAACAAAGTGATCAATCGAGACAACTCCAAGGTTCCTTTCTATGAGTGTGAATGAAGTATGTACAATGCATCAATGATAAAAAAAGGAAAAAAAAAATAGGGTTTAGGGAGCTAATCTTAGGTCAATGAAGCAATGACAATGCATGAATAGACAAACTCCTTAATTAACCTAACTCCACTTCACCAAGGATGCCTACAACTACATGGAGTTGGTGCAATCTCCTAAGGTACGCGAATGGGTTTCAAGTCATGAAGGCTTATATAAGCACCCATTAAACAGCGCAGCTCAAACAAGCGTCCACAATCGAACTAGGCAAATGATAAGGCTCAAACTAGCTTTACACAACACTTCACCAGCGATGAATGTTAAAAGCATGAGCTAGGAGTTGATCAAATATTCAATACAAACATACATTACATCAAAGAGCTTCTAATCTATTTCTAATCTATTTTGAAACACCTCTCCACTTCATCAAGATACAAGAAACCATGTCATTTCACAAGATAACACTTAACACCAAATGAGTTCCAATGTTTTTGCATTAATCTTGAGAAATATTTACAACAACTTCAAGTCCTCTCAGAGAATTTCGAGAGTCTCTTCTATTCTACTCCTACTCATCTACAAACTGAACTACTCCTTTACAAATGAGGCAACAAGGCCTTTGTATAGAAGTCCAGATGTACAATGAATAGCTTGGATTAATCTAGATAGCCAAGGGCTCAGATCATGCAAACAAGGCAGTTTGTTACAACAAATTGCTATTTTTAGTATATAAGATAGGCAATGAAGGCATGTTTTCCAAGAAGATAAGATAAGATGGAATCTTTGGAGCATCTTCCACATGGACGTCCTCTTTGTCTTCTTGCTTGTTGAATGATGTGGCGAAATATGATTGGCTTGATGATGAGTGTCTACCACGTAGGTGCCACCTTAGCATACTCCCAAATTGTATCATCTTGTGATGTCTTCGATATGATCGCTTGAATGAACTTGAATGCTTGGGAATACTTTGTTGATCTTGCCTTGTTCATCTTCTTGTAAACTGGATGTGTATGATATATGTTGCTCATTTGCTTTAATACTGTGATATTTCTTCTCCTTCTTCTTGTAGGATACATGAATGATCTTCTTTGGATACATCTTCTTGGAGAATAATGTAGAGAGTAGATGATGATGATGCTTCCTCTTTCATAAGAGACTTCTTCTGGAGACTTGAAGATTGTGAAAGAACTTGAAGTTGAATGGATGAAGTGTCTTTGACATGATGCCATTGAAGATGAAGTAGTGTACTTGCCATGTATACTTGAACTTGATGTGATCACTTGGAGCAGCTATCTTCTATCTTCGCTTCATTCCTAGCATGAAGGTGACTCCGGGCGCTAGCTCCTCTTCTTAGCATCATCCCTTGCTTGAAGATGACTCTAATGACTTAGCTCCTAGGATGACTTCTTAGCTCCTGCAACACAAACAAGGAAGCAATATCAATCCTTTGACTTTATAACATAATTTCATAACACATAAGAATCAATTGCTTAAGCTTTAGAGAAGATCAAAACATGAAAGCAATCATAACATTCAAACCAAGCATCACATTGAAAGTAGCGCATTGGATGGAGGTTTTTAAATCTTCCTTTAAACTCTTGAATTCCTCAATGGCGCAACAGATAAACATTTTGAGTCATCACATTCCAAGGCATCGCATTAGATCTACATTTCATCTTCCATTTGTAAGTTAGCCATTTTTAAATCTTAAATACTTGATTTCAAGGCAGCGCATTGGTTGAATGTTTTGGAAACCCGGTTGAATGAATATCAAGAAACTTGTACTCTAATTCCATCAAGCTAGCGCCTTGGTTGAGGATTTCAACCTTTGGTTGAAATTTGTCTTTAAAACTTGAAGTAAACTTCCTCTTAAGATGACGCAATAGATCATGAATTAGCCTTCCTCTTAAAATTTGTCTTGAAGTTGCATATTGATACTTCAAACAACCCTTTCCACATTGGCGCAGTGGTTAGCAGTTTTGGATCCTCTTGGGGTATTGGCGCTTTGGTTGACAATTTTGGATCCTCTTGGTATGCTCTTAACTTCATCACTCTCACCTCCTCCAAAATGGCGCAGCAGATGAAGACTTTGAATCTTCTCACTCTTGGCGCAGCAGATCAGAAATTTGCTGTTTCTTCTTTCTTAATGGCGCAGCAGTTGAGGTGCAGCAGATCACATTTTCATCCTCCTTCAATGATGGCGCATTGGATCATGAAGTAGATCTCCTCTTGAAATTTGACCTTTTGCTTATCATTTGTGGTTGGCGCATAAGATCATAAGTTTGCTCTCTCATTGAATGTTCTCAAAAACTTTAACTAGACCTCACACCAAGGTGGTGCATTGGTTGAGGATTATATGCTCCGGTTGAAAGATGTCAAAAATTTGAGTTAAACCACCCTTCATAGAAGCGCATTAGATCAGAATTTCATCTTCTGGTTGAAAGATATCATAAAACTTGCAATTTAATACCACACCAAGGTGGCGCATTGGATGGGGAATTTGATCTTTGCTAAAAAAACCTTCATAAAACTTCAACTCATCCTCACTCAAGATGGACGCACTAGATGAGGATCTTGATCTTCTCTTGAAAATTTCATCCCTTGCCAACTATATCAGCCTTCTAGACTTTGGCGCATTGGATGAAGTTTTCATTCTTCTCTTAAAATTTCACTCTTAAATCACTATTTTCACTCCTTGGTGAGGGCGCATTGGTTGGCAATTCTATCCTCCGGTTAAAATCTCATCTTAAATGATCAACAAAGACTGCCCCATCTTGGCGCATTGGTTAAAGGTTTTGCTCTCCAGTTAAAAATTGCAATTTAACAATCAAAATAGACTCCTCTAACATGGGCGCATTGGATAAAGACATTGATCTCCGGTTGAATACTTCTTGAAATGGGCGCAGCAGATCAAGGTTTTGAATCCTCTTAAAAGTTGAATTTAGACTTCAATCAACATCTTCCTTCAAGTGAATTGGATGGAGTGCATTGCATCAATGTTTTTGAACTTCCTTTTAAAGTTGCATTTCCACCCTCAAGACGGACTCCTCTTCACCTTGGTCGCATTAGATAAGGATTTTGAATCCTCTAACTTGGGCGCATTGGATCAGCATGTCATCCCCCTCTTAAAAGATCTCCTTGTGGGCGTATTGGATCAGCATTTTGGACTCTGGTTGAAATATGTCCAAAAACCTTAAGTTAAACCATCTTTAACAATGGCGCACTTGAGGGCAAATTTGATCCTTGTTTGAAAGGTGGCATAAAACTTGAATTAAACCTCTTGAACAAGTGGCGCTTTGGATAAAGATTTCATCCTCCGATTGACATCATCTAACAAGGGCGCATTGCTTTAGGCGCACTGGATCCACATTTTGTGCTCATCTTAAAACTTGTCAAAACTTCAATCTACACCTCTTCTTAGAATGGCACATTGGTTTTGTCGCATTGGTTGAGGATTCTGTGCTCCAGTTGAAAGTGGCACATTAGACCAAGATATTGCGCTCCCTTCATATTTTAGCGCACTGGATCAAGATTTTGCGCCCTTCTTCAGTACTTAGCCATTTTTAGGGTTCCTCAAGGCAAGGTATATTGAAAAATATATTTAAGTATAAAATTTCTTATACTTTAAATATTTTTCAATATACCTTTCAGGATGTTTGAGATAGGTCTCGAATCCACCGGATTTAACATGCAAAATCTAGAATTTGGAGAATCCACCAGATTTCAGACTTAGTCATTTTTTCAGGATTTTCAAGATATCAGGATACCAGACTTAGTCATTTTCAAGATCTCAAACATGCATCAAGATTGGTCTCAGAATGAAAGCAAATGACTCTTGAATTAAAGCCAGACAAAGAACTCAAACAACCACTGACTTCATCATGCAAAAGACATCATCAAAAACTTAATGCTAAGCATCAGAGCTCAAAAAAAAGGGGGGTCCCCATTTGCAATGGGGCGATGTGTGATTAGGTCACAACAGGTCCATTATAAAAACTACATCGCTCACAAGACACCAAAGATCTAAGGCAGTTTGATGTCAACCAAAGATTCCGAACAAAATTATTTACATACGATGAAATTAAAAAAAGTTTCAAAAAAATATTCATTCAATCATATTCTTAATGAAGAAAACTAATACAACATCTACACCCTTAGGATAACTCCCCTTCCTACAATAAACAAAAAATTATATTATTGTATCATACAAGATCAGAGAAATGGCAGAGAATGCATATCATATTCTAGAAACAAATCACAAGTTCCATGTGATCTCCTTCTATCTTAACACATTAATCATTCTACATGGGCATAAGTTTACCAACCCTGAAATTTTAGAGACTTATAGGCTTAATGACCACAGAAATAATGTTAACAATGGCTTTTCAATTTCAAGGTTCAGTGAAAAAGCATTCTTTTTATTTTATAATTATTAAACACAGAGAAATTGTTCAAACTGAATTTGGATCATCTCTACAAACAAAAGGCAGAGACAATCACAGTATCAACCATAGAGTATAAATTTAGTCTTGGGAATAAAATGCAAAGAAAGTTAAAGATACCAATTTCTGAACAGCTTCTTACATTAAGAGCATCCTTTGCAGCTAACGCATAGTGTTGGTGAGAAAATACAGCAAATGCAACTATCTGGCACAACAGCAAATGCCAAACTCTTTCAGTAACTAAAAATTTTGCAAATATGGTCTTTGAATGAAATGGAAACAAAATCTTGTACCTCAACTACATAAGATTGATCAGCTGGTAACTGCAAAGATAAAGCAATATGCATATTGAAACAACCAAAAAAATGCATTAAAATTTTACATGATCTCTTATGGAACTGTGAATAAGTAACATGCTTCAACATTTGTATATAAATCTCATGTATTAGATGGCCAGTAATCCTATATTTAAATTACACAAGCACATTTACAGCTCACTTTGGAAACAACACAATCAATTTCTGAATTTTGGCAGAGCCCAAATGAATTCATATACACTCATGCCAGTATGTTGACACTAGATGTGCAAGGAACCCAACAGACCCAGCAGCTTGATCATGAGAACATAGTTCTTGATGAAAAACATTCCTTGAAATAGGGCATTTCCCAAAGAATTGTCCAAAGAAGAACCAAAAGGTAGAAAAGATCAAAATAAGATCTCAGAATTTTGAACCTTCTAAACATCATAAAGGTTTACAAAGACAAGTAGAAAACGGAAAACCAAGATGGTAGGAAAATAAGGGAGTACTCGAGACTGAAGAAAAGGTAATTGCTGAATGAAAGGATGCACATATGGATGATAAAGGCACTGAACCCGGTGTTCTAGTGATGGAAAGTAAAGAAAAAATAAGAATGAGTTTCTATAGATGCCATTATAGAAACTCGGAGTTGAAAGCAAAATGACATCAAAAAGATCAGAAGGAAATGTGATTTAGCTAAGGAAAATAGAAATTTGGTTTCAAAACTGTAAAAAGGAAGAATTTTCCCCTTGAAGAGCTAGTCAAACATGTCATACGAGCAAATTAAAAAAATGATTAATGTATAGCTTTTATCATCTTTATGTAAATTTTCTATAAGCTTCCTTCTCGTTCATTTCCAAGAAGCTTCCATGTCTACCTTCCTTTCTTCTTTTAGAAGCTTTTTACTTCTAGAAGATTCCTTGTACATATTTTTCTTTGTATAGATACATAATACAAATGAGTATATGCAGAAATCTCTTGTCTCTCTCTTCTTTTTATTGCAATTGGCTCTCTTAGTTGATATCATTTGGTATCAAAGCATAGAGATCATGGACTATAGAGCTGGTCGCCTCAAAGATGCGCATCTAGTACCCTTAGTATATCTAACCCCACAAGTCTTTTATTGATAAAGGCCCTAAATCTAGTCTTGTATGGGTTTCTTCCTAAGTTCCCAGGGACACGGGGATGCCTCTGAAATGTCCCCCCACCGTCCCCTATGAAGTATTTTTCAGCAGAAACGGCGAAACTGCAGAAACAGTCAAAAAAAAATTTTGAAGTCCAAATTGATTAAAAAAAATATCTGATTGTAGAGTTGCATGGACACGGATACGGTATCGGATACGGATATAGCTATTTCTCAAGACCCCTAATATGGATACAGCTAGATATGGCACATATATATATATATATATATAAAACTTAATAAACAATAAA
This sequence comes from Cunninghamia lanceolata, assembly GCA_027924645.1. Lineage (NCBI taxonomy): Eukaryota > Viridiplantae > Streptophyta > Pinopsida > Cupressales > Cupressaceae > Cunninghamia > Cunninghamia lanceolata. The sequence goes on from BSBN01001378.1 coordinate 2,823,053, forward strand.
CTTAATTAAAAAAATTGCAATCTAATAATAAGCAATATTAAACTTAATAAAATTTTAATAAATTAAACTTATTAAAAGTTAAATGTATTAAACTTAATAAATAAATAAAAGTTTACAACGTAAAGTAAAACAAAAAAGTCAAAAATAAAAAAGAAGTATCACCTATTAATAAAATTTGCCTCTTCCTCCATTGCTTGTTGACACTATATCTCCAACTTTAAAATGAACGCGATTATTTGAGTAAATATGATCGCGTAGAAAGACATTTCCGATCATGTGCGTGTTGGTCCAGAGTAGTTCCCCGCAACAAGAAATCAGCATGCCGGATCATGGAGCAGTTGCTTGCGACAATTTTTAACATTCTAGGGTTGATATTTTTGGGATACAGCACAAATATCATGAGAATGTTGTATCTATGTGTATCCGACACAAGAAAAAATAGGGTTTTTTTTGTACGGCCAGACATGGTATCCAAGATGTATCTGAGCCGTATTCCTATGAGTATCCGTATCCGATACGGCGATACGTGTACCAGGGGAGAGGGGGTGGCGTATCTTGTAACTGGCTGATTGTCTTCTTTTGTGGGCCCCCACACCACGCTCAGCCCTAAATGACTAAAAGAAGCCTCCCTCTTCCATTCCAAACCATTTTTACACGTAAAAAAATTTGCAGCAAAGTTCGAAGCAAGAAAAATTATTTTGAAGGTGCAGCTTAAGATAACAAAACTAATAGCAGAGGTAAAGTGTATCTTTCCTTCTTTTTTTCTATGTTTTAGGGAAGAAATTTTTTTTTCTATTTTTAGTTTGCACTTGCATTCTTTTTTCACATAACAACATGGACACCAACAACGATAGTAGTGAACATGAAGTGGAAGAAAGAAATGTAAGAGTTTCAGCCTCAGCTGGGAATTCATCAAAGTGTGAGAGTGTTTGCATGAAGGAGAACAGCCACATAACCTTTTTGAGTGCCTTTCTACCATCTTGAAACCTCATGTAAAAGGCCTTTTCAAACCCAATAAACCCTCTTCTCCAATTTGTGACAGCCCTAGACAAAGACAAAAAGAAAAATTCAGGGGGGAGTAGAGTGTGGTTGTGTCATATTTGCAACAAAGATTTTAGAGGGAGTTACACCAGGGTTTATTGTCATCTCTTGGGCATTACAGGACAAGGGATTAAGGTTTGTCCGAATATATATAAAGGAGAATGAGAAGGCATAGGTTAATAGATTATGGAAGCGCAAGTGAGGTCTAAGGGTGTGTCGATGCCAATATAGTATGTACAATTAACTATGTCATCCATGGTTGCTAGTGGTAGTGGTGATGTTTCCACAAGAGGAAAGAGAAAGATTGGTGGTAGTGAGAGGCGAGGGACAATTGCAGGTATGTTCAATATGCAAGCACGAGATGTGGTATAGTCCTCCATTACCAAATTTTTATATGCCCATGCCATCCCATTTCATGGGGCATGTTCTCCTTACTTAACCCCTGTTCAAAGATGCAAAGATGCAATTTCTATTGGTCCCTCATTTAACCCCTGGAGAACATAAACTACGCACTACCCTCCTTGATAAAAAATATTCTAAGATGAATTTGGTGATGGAGGACATGACGCAAACTTGGATTAGGACGAGTTGCTCTATTGTCATGGATGGGTTGACCGATATTAGACATCGACCACTTTTCAACATCATACTCACATGTGCAATTGGCTCTTATTTTCTTAGAACTATTGATTGTTCGGGGGAGCACAAGGATGCGGACTTCCAATTTCAGATTTGAGAGAGGCCATAGAGGAGGTTGGGGTGTCAAATGTTGTACATGTGGTCGTTGATTCAGCACATGTGTGCAAATTAGTTGGCATGATGGTGGATGGTGCTTACAAGCACATCTTTTGGACCCCATGTTGTTGTGTTCATGCGTCGAACAACGCATTGAAAGACATAGTGAAGCTAGAGATATTCAAATGTTAATTTGCAACCACTATATCTCACTCGCCCTCTTCAAGACTTTTTCAAGGAAGGAATTGCTCAAACCTATGGAGACTAGATATGCTAGTTATTTCAATTTGTTTGAGAGGATGCTTAAGGTGCAAGAGACTCTACAATTGATGATGGTTAAACCAGAGTGGGGTAGATGGCCTAATGCAAACACTACTAAAGGAAAAGGTGTGAAACAAAAGATCCTTAATAACAATTGGTGGTCCACTGTGAGGTAAGAGAATTCAGATTTTTTTATTAAATTATTAATTTATTAATGTCTATAACTTGATAATCCTATTCATTTTTGTATTAGCATTTGCTCTGTCATTTGAGTCTTAATTCTTTTTTTGAAATTTTTGTTTGCTAGATATGTTTGCTCCTTCATCTAACCTGTTGTAGATGTCATTAGATATGTTGATATGGACTCCCCTAGTCCTCGAGAGATTTCTGAGACATTTGATAGCATGCTTGGGCAGATGAAGCAAGCAATTTTTGATAGGGATCCTAGTTTGGGATTATATGAGGACCATATCAAGCCCATTGTGATGCAGCGGTGATACACTGTGAACAACCTACTTCATATGGTAGTCTTTGTTCTAAATCCCAAATAGTAGGTACCAAAGGCTAGGAGGTTGCCTCCTTGTGATGATAAAGAGGTGAAAGAAGGGTTAATTAAGGCCCTTCGAAAGATGTATTCAAGTGAGGAGTCAACTTTCCTTCACACACAATGGTTTTCCTTTGCTAATCTTTGTAGTCCAACATTTAGCAAACCAGAGGTGAAGATAGATAGAGCTACATTAGCTCAAACCGACCCTATTGGATGGTAGACATGGCCTGGCAAGGACACACCAGAGTTGACGATGCTTGCCATTCGCCTCCTTCCACAAGTTGCCAATTCCTTTGCTACACAAAGAAATTTGTCCACATACAACTTTATCTACTCTATCAAGAGGAATAGGCTTACCTCTAGACAACCGAAGACGTTGGTGGTTGTGCATAGTGCCTTTCAACTATAGGATCGACAGGCTCCATTCTTATGGTGGGATTGCAAGCATTTTGTTGTAATTTTGATATAATATATATGCACATTGACAATGAGAGCAATCAAATTTTGTTAATTTGTTTGTTGACTCTCATGTGAACTCTCAATTCAACTCTAATCTTATGTATTAAGAATCTATAATGTATATGATGAATGTCTTATCAATGTTATCATATGAATATTTGAGTTTTTCCTTTATTTTTATATTTTTCCCTATTTTTTAATAGTCGTCCCTTAAAATGGCCTCCAAAAAATCTGTCCCCAAAACTCGTGCCCAAATTGCCTACCATCCCCGTCCCCATCCCAAAAACTTGGTGTGGCATGTCCCCTTTTTAGAACTAAAAGAATTAATTGAAAACCCGTAGCCTATTTTAATTAGGCTATGGGATAAAATAAGGGAATTAAGAATATTATTATTATAATTATTTTAAAAGTGTTTTTAAACACTATATTTTAAAATAAAGTATTTTTAAATACTTTGGAGGGAAATTTGAATTGATGGGCCTGAAATGGAATGCTATAAAAGAAAGGCGATTGAATCAAAGAAAATTATCTCATTATCATTGTTACATTCATCTTTCCTGAATTTGGACATTGCATTCAATTTCTCATGCAAGGACAAAAACCCTTGGCTTGCGGAGTCTAGGAGAGCAAAAACCCTCTTGGTTTCCATATTTGGATTTGAGGACAAAAACCCTCTCTTCCAATAGAGATGATTCCATCTGAGGATTACAATTGTGCTGATTTGTTGAAGATTGATTGAAGATTTGAAGTCATTTTAGTTGCTACATTGCCGCTACATTGAGATGGGGTAAATTTGTTGATTTTGAAGGGGTTTCAGATCTTGTTGCTATTTGTAAAGGATTTTCAAACATCACACTTCAAGCCACTGTTGTTTCCAGCCACCACACTACTACTTCTAGTCCCCATACAGCAGTTGCACAACATTTCAAGGACAACGCCTAGGGTCTTAAGGCTACTGCAGCCCTCAAACCCTCTTCACACCACCAAATCAGCAGATAAAGGAGATCACCATACCATTTAGGAAACTAATGCAGCATTTATCTGCACATATAGGCCACCATGCAGCCATATCAGTCATTGCACCATTCAGATCAGCGGCCGTACAGCAGCAGTTAACAGCAGAAAACTAATTTACCAGCAGCATACAGCTGGAATACAACAGCAAATTCCATTCCAGCAGCAGGTCCGATTCGTACAGCATTCCCTACCAACAGAAAATCATTTGCAACTGCAGCTGTACAGTTGATTTCACTTCAGCAACCTCCATATTACCTAATCTGCCATCTGTACAGCAGTACAGCAGCCTGTGAGTAAGCTATTATACCTGTAATCTCTGAATTTTGTTCTTCAATGCTGCATATCAAAATTTTATGTAATTTCCCAGCTGATGTAATAAATTGAAAGCCAGATCTGAGGGTTTCATCATTGGATTTCGTGTGGTTGCTTGTATGTGCTGGAAATGTCCTAAAATTGTATTTTTGATTGTTACGAGTTCCTCAAATAATTACTTTGCTGATCAGCATTAATATTAATAGGGTTTGGCATCTACATTTGGTATTTGTTCATTATTTCAGCTTGCACATGTTTGAAAAATCATCTATTTCCTAAAGTTGTCCGATTGGGCACATTACATGGTGTATCATAGGTTTCTACCTCTTACCTCAGGTCCACATGTTGTTGGCTTTAGCCTTTAAGATATTTATACTAATAAAGCTATGTAGATTCATGGAATTGTCCACTCTAATTGTACTGTCTTCTTGTTGTATGTATAGCAATAAACATTTGTAATCTTGAAGTCATGGAAAGGTTGAAAACCTCCTTTTCTATTTCTAGGGTATATTTCAAAATATGCAAAAACAGTGAATAATTATAAATCATATTCTTAATTTGCCTTGTTTATTCTAGGGACTTACATAGGGCTATAATGACAAGAACTCTATGATACTGGCCTCTTCTAAAATGGTCGCCATCCCCATACTGAATGGGCACAAGTCCGAGTACGGGCATGGATCCAACCTTTTGATAGAGATTGATTGTCATTGATGTCAAAAAGGTGTTGAGTTGTTGATGCAAAAATAGTTGTTATGCTTGTCATTCAGGTGCTCCATAATGCTTGTTATTCTTTCATGGTGTTTATCAAGTCTTGGTGTTACTCATTCATATTGTTATGAAGTGTATTGATGCTCAGTGTGTCCTTGTTGATGTTGATGCACTTGGGTTTTTCAATGACACATCTCAAGTTGGCATTTGGTATGGTGATCTCAAAAAGGTTGCTGTGATATGATTTGAATTAATATGAGTTGGATTATTGATCATCATATTTAGCTTTGATAATAAGATTTTGTTGATGTAGATTGATCATATCAAGCTAATGACAATATTTGTCATAGATGTCAGAGATTGAAATTCAGCAGGTTTTATGTTTCTTTACAGAGGTGTTGGTGTTACTGTGTTGACCTGCTAGTATAGGTCATGGGTTACCTGCTAAAGGGGATTATTACATTTGTGACCAGTCCCTTTACCTTTCCAAGCGGTCATCTCCTAAAGTTTATGAGCAGCAAAAAAAAATAAACATATCAAAAATTAATATTTAATATGGGTGAGTGTTTTTTGTTTAAAAGAAAGTTTTTTTTCAAAAAGCTATTTTTAAGACTATTTTTTAGTCTTTCAAAAAGAAGATTTTTAAGAGCTTGTAAGGGAGATTTTATGAAGTTTTTTTTCAATTTTAAAAATTCAAGTGGGCCTCCCTCTATCTCTCACGTGCCATTTGAAGACTTAAAGAGGAAATTATTCTTTTAAAAAATATATATATATATATGAAGGGTCATTTGGGAACAATGATATTCAGATTCAAAGAGAAGATGAATGGAGAGAGGAAAATGAAAAGACTTCATGCAGATGAATTTTGCAAATTGAAAAATATTGTTAAAAGGAGATGGAATTTCTTTTTGAACGTGCAATTGAATCAAGAGGAATGTGAATGGTTTTACAAGATTATGATATTATTTTATTTTAGAGGGTCTTCATAAATGGAGAGAAGAAATATATCTGATTTTATTTTTGCAGATACATTGTGAATAAGATTTTCTTCTTGCAGATAGATTGGTGTTTGGTCTTGTTGTGACCAAATCACACATCACCCCATTAGGAATAGGGACCCCCCTTTTTTTGGAGCTCTATGCTTCGCATGAAGTTCTAATGATGTCCTGGGTTGTTTTCCTCTGCCGATCCAATAATGATTTCCTTTTCTAGAGGATCTTTGCTTCATGACTAGGAGGCCTTATCTAGAAGATGAACTTGCAATGATGAAGAATCATGATCAAATCCTATCCAGTTCTTGAGTATTGAGATGAATCCCGATGTATGTTTGAGATCCTAAAAAGACTAAGTCTGGTACCCTGAAATCCTGAAAATCCTGAAAAATTGACTAAGTCTGAAATCTGGTGAATCCTCCAAATTCTAGATTTTGCATGTTAAATCCGGTGGATTCGAGACCTATCTCAAACATCCTGAAAGGTATATTGAAAAATATTTAAAGTTGATCCTTTACTTAAATATATTTTTCAATATACCTTTACCCTCAAGGACCCTGAAAAACGCCTAACTGCTCCAGAGGATTCAAAAAGTTGATCCAGTGCGATGGGATATTAAAGTGGCGCAAAATCGTGATGAAGTGCGCTTTCAATTGGAAAACAAGATGTGGATCTCTTGCACTTGATCCAATGCGCCCAAACCAAAGCGCCATTTTGGAAGGTAAAGTGAGGGGAAAAAGTTAAAATTCTAGAGGATCTTGAACACCTCAACCAATGCGCTAATCAAGAGGATCTCTTGCACCCATCCATTGCGCCAAGAAGGAAGGGAAAATTCTGAGTGTCAAGGTGTAAGTTTTTGATGTTTCCAGAGGATTTCAAACCCTTATCTAGTGCAAAAATCAAGAGGAAGTCAATCCCTTGATCCAATGCGACCTAAGGTGAAAGGAGGGGTTTTGGTTAGAATTGTTACATTAAGGTTTTTTTTTGAGGATCTTAATATCTTGAAGTGATGCGCCAAAATCAGTGGAATTTTAGAGGATCTTAATACCTTGAAGTAATGCGCCATCACTAGAGGATTCCAAATACGTGGAGTGATGCGCCCAAAGCGGAAATGCTTATGTTTCAAAAGACTTTCAAGAGGAATTCACCTTCTTCATCTAATGCGCCAGCCCCATGAGGATGAAAGAGAGTTGGATCAAAGCAAGTTTCAAGGGGATTTTGAAATGCCTATCCAATGCGAAAATCCAGAGGAATTCTCCTTCTTGAAGTGATGCGCCAACATTCAGAAGATTTTCGACTCTCAATCCAATGCGCCACATGTAGAAGGGGCTTGATAAATGTTGAAAGTTTATCTAGAAGAAACCAAAACCTCTATCCAATGCGCCATTTCGAAGGTAAGGTAAAGGAAATTGCAAAAGATATTGAAAGATGTTAAGTTCCTAGAGGATCCTCTATACCCCATCCAATGCGCTAGGATTGAAGGGTCAATTCCAAAATGTAAATTTTAAAAAGGATCTAGAGGATTCTCTATACCCCATCTAGCGCGCCACTTAAAGAGAAGGAGGAGTTTTGTTAGAATTGCTATATCAAGGGCTCTAGCTAGAGGATTTCAAAAGGTTCAACCCATTCGCCAAGACAACATAGAAGAAGATCTCAACATTCAAGGTGTTAATTAGAGGATTCATCATACTTGAACTACTGCGCAAAACAACAAGATTCCAAATAGTCAACCAAAGCGCCCAAGGTAAAAGTGTTAATTTCCAAGGAGATTAGAGATCCTCGTCTAATGCGTTTGATGGAAAGAAGAAGAAAATGCCAGAGGAAGTCAATCCCTTGATCCAATGCGTCACTAAGTCAGGGTAGTCTAGGCAAAATTCAGAGACTTTCAAGACGAATCCAAAATATCCAACCATTATGCCACCTCATGAAGGGAAGTAAAGTCAAGTATTGGAGGTGTGTAAAGAAGATCTCAATGTATCAATCCAATGCTCCGCTTTGAGGACAAGGCAAAGTTTAAAGGTTCATCAAGGCGGAATCAGGGGAAATTTTCTTGCCTCAACCACTAATCCAACAACAAGATGATCTCCAAACACCCATCCAAGGCGCCCATCCTAGAGGATCCTTGAATCCTCAACTAATGCGTTCAAAGGGGAGAAAACTAAGACATTTAATTACTCCGCCCTATAATTTTCTAGAAAAGGTAAGTTTTGCATTGAAATTCGGGCCACATTGAATAAGATCAAATGAAATTAAATGTTTTTCACTGCATTAATGGGGGTCGGCCTAGGTAGTTGGGTAGTTTTTAAAGCAAATTTTGTATTTATAGTTGCTCAATGCTTTCATTTTCATCATTATTAAGGAGCAGAATTGTCTTCAAAGAGTAGCAATAAAGTGATTTTATAAAAGTGCAGATCTGATTTTATCAATCCAAGCAAGAATTTGATCAAATTTCAAGGTATCAATCTAAGGTAGCCTATCAAGTAAGTCTGATCTGAACATTTTTCATCTGATTTTCTTCTTTTATTTCATTAGATACATTAAAAGTTGTCCAAATATTGGTAAAAATTAAGAAGATAAGTGGATTTTGATAGATTCCTTGAGTCTAGATGATAATATTTTCTTGCAAAACTTCATATTATAAAGATAAAATCAGAATTTCAAAGCGTCGAGGAAGCTGAAGTAGAGTCTAGATCGTTTATTTTTGAGATTGCTTATTCGTGTTTGGTTTGCAGGATCATGGCAATGACTTCGAAGGAGAGACAAGCGAGGATCAGGATGGATGCTAAGGGTAAAATTCCAGAATCGAAGCTCGTTTTAAGGTGGACAAACGTAGAAGACACGAATATGGGCAACAGCAACTTAGAAGACATCAAGTCAGTTCTTGAGGAACCCACTGGAGGCAGTCTTGCTAGAGCCATCATGAGGAGTGGGGCTATTGAAGCTGCTTGTTTTCCGCCAGCTCTACCTTGTTCAGAAATGATCATTGAATGTGTTAAAAGGTATGACATGGGTAAAAGACAAATTGTAGCCAAGGATGAAACGGTATTGGCTTATTTACAAAAAGAAGCAATTGGAGAGACCTTCAATATTCCAACTAGGGATAGGATGATCAATATTTCTATACAACAAGGTCAACAGGAATATGAGGTTGATTCAAAGACAAAGTTGCAGGAAATAAAGAGAGACTGGATGGCCAATCCATCCATGAAGTTCAATATGAATAATCCTCCACAATTTCACAAGTCAGATTTTCATCCTGAAATTGGGTACTTGATCATGTTTCTCAATAGAATGACAAGAATGCCACAATCTGCTACCTTTCAACCCTGGATGTACTCTTTCATCAAGTTGGTTCTCAAAGGGAAGATGATTGATTGGGCTGGGCTTATCAGTCATAGCATATATGAACAACTCATCAATTTCTCTAAGACTAAGTCATTTTATATGAGTTCCTATGTGGTGTATCTTCTCGCAAGGAATGAAGTTTATTCAGGTTTGACCAAAAGAGGAGAAGTTGGAATTGGGCCTAATAAGTACTTGTCGCATCAGTGTTACCCTCAGTTACACTTCAAGAATATCAATCATTATACAAGGTTCAATGATGCATTTGCTATGTTCATACTGAAGAAACTAAGAGGAGAATTTCATAAAAGGTTGTCAAATGCAGCGAGAGAGTTCATTGTGGCATATGGACATTGGTATACTCAGCATGAAAGGTACACTTACATAAGGATTCAAGGTTTTACATCTTATCCATACAGGTTACCAAGATATCCAACTAACAGGATGGTGATGTTAGAAGTTACAAGGCAACTCCTGGAACTCATCAGGCTCCAAAAGTTAAAAAAGAAAGCTGGAATTTAGTTTTCACTTCTTCTTGGACAAAATCTGGAGTGTCCATCATTAGCAGCAGCTGAGTATTCTGAGATAGAACTTCAGGCGTATCATTTGCAAACTCATGGCACCAAGAGGCTTCATTTTGATCCTTTCCAAGTTTGCTGGAAATATAACAGGGAGTACAAGCATGTCATGCAGTTGGAAGACCATTGGGTCAGTGTAAAAGATGAAGATGATCTTCGAACACTCTAGAGTTCGAGACTCACATGGGATTTAGTTAGAGCTTCCAAAGTATTCAGGATTCCGGATCAGTTCACAGAGGATGATATTATGTTGATAGATGAATTCAAAAAGATAAAGGATTTGCCTTATACAGTTGATTGGTCAAAAAGAGATGTATCTGAAGAAGAATTGATGGAGCCAGTCTTAGCCATGACACAAGCTTGTATAACTCAACTACTACAAGAGATGAATGATGAAGGGCGAGTTCTTACTTACAACAAGATGAATGACGGAGAACCAGGGCAGCATAGTATACATAGTGGACCACAACACAGTGGAAATGATCAAGGTAATAATCCAGCTAAAAAAAGGAAAAGACCTAGTCAAGATCAAGGAGAATCAAGCCAAAGACCTCAAAAGAAGAATACCCAATCTACTTCATCTCGTCTGCAAGAAGGTACTTCAGATGTTCAGAATCCAATACAAGAGATTGAAGTTGTGGAAGAAACTGCTTGGATTCCATCCGAAGAAATTCATTCAAGTCCAACTGTTGTGATTGAGGAAAATGATGTTCTTGATCAAGATGAAGGTCAAATAGAATCTGATGAAGAAGTAGCTCGTGTACAAAATAATCAAGTACAAAGACAGCAAGATCTTTCTGCTTTTCCACCTTGGTTGAGGCAAAGGATTGAGGAAAGTACAATTGTAGAAACATATCAGCCCGCTCTAGTTGAGGAATTGCTTGTAAATGCACAGAAGAATAATCAGAAGAAGAAAGCAACTATCTTTTCGAAAATTACTCAAGATCTTTTTGGAAACAGAGAGGTACATGTAGTTGTTCCTAGAGTTGAAAAGGATCTAGAAGACATGGCACCCGAAGATTACAATGTGACTACTATTGGCATGGGTCCAATCACAGGGGAACAGATAGAGGAGGAACTTCAAGAGTCAGTGAATAGTGTAAGAATCATGTTAAAGCAAGAAAGAGAAGCTAAGCTAAAGATTGAACAGGATTTTAATGCACTAAAGCACTATATTCAACAGGTCATGCAGCCTATCCAGCAGAAGGAAGCTACTCCAATACCTCCGTCCATTCTTCCACAGGAAACAGTGTCTCAAGTTGAAAATATGAGAACTTCATCTCAGATAACGAAGGGATGGATAGGAAAGACAGAAGAAAAGGCATATACTTACCTTGAAGAAATTGTGCAAGTTTATGACAGAGTCATTAATCTCAAGGATCGAGTTCAAGTTTTATTAAAAATATGTGCTGAGTTCAAACCTATCAAGGAGCAATACATGCCACAACTCAAGAATTTAATGGAAACTCTATTGGGAGATCTAGTTCATGATAGGGTGGTTGATCAGGATACTCCACATGACTTCACCACTTGGTATTTTTCCTTTCACAACAAGGGGCAACTGGTTCATAAAATTGAAGTAGATATGTCTAGAATAAGAAGTGTTCTACTAAGGACAGAAAATCATATATACACTGCATTAACAACAATATGTAATCCTTATGGGGATGTTACTATTGAAAACATGAAGCAACAAGTTAAGGCATTCTACTTTCAGGATGATGGAATTGATGAAGGACAGTTAGATAGCATATTCACACTTGCATTTCATCTTGGAGCAAATAAATCTTGGATAAATGACTGGGAGAGGACACTTGGCGTCTATGAATCAGATGTGGCAGTAGCAGAAGGATCCATTAATGCGGCGACAAGTGTACCAATGGAAGATGTTGCTCAAGTTGTGTCTAAGTTCATTGCATCTAATAGTATTATCATATGAGAAGAGTATGATGTGGCATCCTCATCTTCTTGGGAAGCGTGCCTTTGTTCCCTCCATTGCCTCTTTCATTTAATAAAGTTAGCCTCTTTCATTTAATAAAGACATGAGTTTGTTACAATTACTTGTGATGTAGCTTGATCTGGTCCATTGGCTTGGCCAACCGATCTTGACCCTTCGTTCATTTTGAGGTCTAAAAAAGGGCTCTTGTTGCTCTCATTTGTAAGTTTGGAAACTCTGGAATTGTTGCAAAAGGCTCTCTGAAATAATATAAGATTCATTGCTTTGGTGACTCTATATATGTTTCGAAGTGTTGCATGGTTTGGATTTTCAAGCGAATATTAAGTTAGATTAAGTTTTCTTTAAGTTTATGTTAGTTGGTGGAAGGTTTCTTTATTGTTTCGTGGTGAAATCTCTATAAGTTCACACCATTTGTAGTTTGTGGCATGCAAGTTGCAGTGTATGGTTGGTCTGAACAAAATTGAACTTCAATTTGATTTTTTATGTTTGTTGAATGTTTCATGAGCATAAATGATTTAAACATCTTGTAAAAACCTTAAAGGATTGCATCAATCTTGTGTAGTTGTCTGTCTTGGCGAAGCAAGATCTGGTTTGATTTCACCTGAGCAATAGTTATCTTTACATCTAGGATTAGATTAGTGTTTCTAAACCTTTCATCTTTTGTTCTTTTTATTCATTCAGTTAGAATTAGGATCAAGAACATCATTGCCAAATAGTACGCCATAAGTTGTAGTACTTAGATATTCCAGTGTTTGCCTTCGTAATCATTAAATCAACAGCCTATTTGAACAATTGTGTAAGTCCCTTTGTGTTTACCAGCAAAATCATACTTAGTCACTGAGCTATCTCTTACAAATTGCAAGAAAGGAACCTTGGAGTCATCTTGTTTGATCATTTTGTTCAGCATTCGAGAGGCTTTGCTCAAGAGGGAGTCAGATACTTTGTATTTCACTCTAATTGTTGACTTGTCTCTAATTGTTGACTTGTCCAAAAACAAACATCAACAGATCTGAAGATATTTTATCACAGAATGATTATATTTCATTGAAGATTTATTCTTTTTGTGAATATGAAAATGAATGAGAGAAGAATGTGAAAAGTCATTCAATTTTTATATAATTGTATTACAGGGGCATTAATGTGAGTGTTGTGTGGACCAAGATGCAGTGTTGAAAATATTTTTATGAAGATATCTTTGAAGAGAAAATACAGATGGATTAGATGATGTTTGTATGTGATGTATGAGAACATGTTTTGCACACAGGTTGAAGACATCATGCAATAAACTTTCAGATTGAATCATATCAAACATGAAGACAATATGCAATTGATTGTGTTTCAGGAAAATTGGTTGTGAATTGCTAATGAGACTAACATTCAGATTGGATTGAGTGTGACTGAAAAGAGATATGGAAATTCAGAGAAGACAAGTTATGTAATGGTGCAAATCAGATTGTGTTGCAATCATTTCGCGCACACCTTGCAGTATTGTTTTGATGGTGGGTTTATGTGCCAATGAGGCTTGTATGGTCAGTGAGACCTCAGTGTATGCCAATGAGGCATTTTTGTTAAGCTAGTGAAGCTTCCTTGGTCAGTGAGACCTATTTGTAACCAGTGAGGTTTTGAATAAGCCAGTGAAGCAACTTTGAGTGGTTTTTCTACCCCGAGAGGGTTTTCCACTCTTGAAATTTCTGTGTCATAATTTGTCTCTATGTGTGCATATTTGTGTTTTGCTTGTAAGTTTTTGGTTCACATCTTCCACTATCAGTCTTGTGCATATGACGTCAACAAATCATTAATGTCTTCCTTTCTATTTGTCTTGTAAGATAAAGTTTGTAAAAAGTTAAGAATTTACACAACACTGATTCACCCCCCCTCTCAGTGTTGTCCTTGACTCCAACAACCTTGGTATACCCAAGGCACGGCCTTACCATCCCAATTACCCTGTGGATATGTCCCGAACATACCCATAGTGTACACAAGATAGCAGAGTTGTGCCTTGGGTGTACCCAAGCTGGACCTGGTCACACCCAAGCAAACCCAAGCCCACAAATCTCCCAAAAATTTTAAAAAATATTTTTTTAAAGAGAATTAGTGATGTATGGGACTGTATACATGCACTCCAAGCTCACTACAACAAATTGGGACCTTGCATCATTTGGTTACTTGAGCCCACTTAGTGAATACCTTTGTCTTTGAATGCCAATGTGTAGCCCCTACAAGGTCGTAGAAACAAAACGGTTATATTTCCAAACCACGTGCCACACTATTACAATCACCCTTGATAAATAGTTTAAACTCATTATTATTAATATTTTATTTATATGTTTTAATATAATAATTTATATAATATTATACTCTATTATTTATAGATTATATAATATTATATATTATATAAATATAAATACAATATTATTATATTATATATTTTAATATAACATTATTATATTTTTAATATTACATATTGTACGGCCATACCCAACCATACTGAACTCGGGGAAAAATCTGTTGTACCAACAAACTCATAGTTGAATCAACAATTGTCAAAAACTAATATCCAAATGTTACATAACTTATGAATTATGCTTTGATGATTTTGTTGAATGAATCGTGATTAACACATTTTTTTAATTCAACTTAAGTGTCTTGATTATTTTTTTAGTACTATTGAGACCAAATTTTAGAGCATCTTGCATCATCTCAACTAGTGGCAAAGAGAAGAGCCTCCCCTCAACAAGGTTGTATTTCTACAACTCTTCAATAATCATGTCCCTAACCTCAACCTCAAGTGACATCCTCTTAACACATGTTGAGACGATGTAAGAGCATCCCGAGTTAATAGGTAATCTATATCAACCAAAAAGATAAGTTTTCTTTGTGTGTGTTTAGAGTTAAGAGTTTGTAGTTTCATCAAATAGTGTTTTGAGGTCTTGTGATGTTGTGGTAATGCAAAACAAGTTGATTGTACCATTCTTGCCGCACATGTGCATGGTTGGTTCTAAGAACATCTTTCCACCCTATTGAACAGCCCAAAAGTCATCTGCTATTTCTTTAAATCTTGGATTTTCATGACCGCTCATTTGGAAGCATGATAAAATGAGGATCACTCAATTATCACTAGTGTTCATCAAAGGGATCACTTTCAAGCACCCAAACTATTTGATTTCAAATTTCCAAACTTTAAGGATATTCAATTGTAGAAGATGCTTACATGTGTCCTAGATCTATCAATTGTCTTGAATCTCCTTTAGCGCATGTCATGCTGACATTCATTGGTCAAGTTGATTCATTGGATCTTGTGTACGTTGGCATGCACCAATCAAATAGCCTAACTAGACCAATCAAATAGTTAATCAAAAATGTAGAATGACAAAAGGTATTGCAAAGATCACATGCAGGTTATCGTCTTCATCAAACAGATCAGAAAGCATTGAATGACATGACATGGTTAGGTCATCCTTGTTTATTGGGATCTGTAACAGCTTTTGTTGGACCCCCTCTATGTGTACATATATGAACTCATTATGTATTATAGAAACACATCTAATTAGAAGTAGCTTAGTCTAGTTTAGGAAGCTGAGTTCAAATCTTATTCTTTTGGCCTTGTGCCAAATGTAAAGTCGTATATTTTGTAATTCAATTTCAGATCTTCCATCCAATCTTGTTTGCTTCCATAATTGTGTCTAGATTTGTTGCTTGGTTGGATAGTTTCTAGCTAGATTCTCAGACCTTGATCTACATCATGAGAGGCCCTCCATAACCTTGCCATCAACATTTCTGAAGTCATCTATTAAGAAAAATTTGGGGTTGAGGTAGTATGTCACTACATGAATGGGTTGGTGGAGTTGTTATTTCACCCCCCATCAATAATGTTCCAAATGGGTTCAAATTTTCTTCTATCCATGGCCTCATACAAGTAACAAATTAGGTTTTGCTTCACATACACCAAGCGCAAAACCGTGACTAAAGATTTTGACACATACAAACAAATTAAAGATGCAATTAAAAATAAAACTTTTAAAATATTGATAGAACCCCATAAATTATCGTTAAAAAACTTTAAAATTTTGAACAATATATAGTAATTAGAATTTAGAAAAAGTGAACTTAAAGGATATAATTTAAATTTAAATAGAAGTTTGAAATTACTTGATGATATTATTAGCGCTTTTCACAAAGACATCATTAAAATTGTCTTCACGACCCTCTCTCCATCCATCTTCTTTGAATAATAAGAATCCATCCATTGTTGGCTCACAAACATTCGCTTCAAAGGTGTTAGACAACCATAAATGCTATGCAAGGTGATGAAGTTAGTTACAAACCATATGGCCCCTGCTTGCACAAGCTCCTTCCCCTTTGATGTGATCTCTCATCAAGCTAAGCACCCAAGGGTGATTGTAGATGTATTTCGTGATATTTCTAGCATCTTCCACCATGGATTTCACCCAATCAAGTTTGCCTATGTCCTTCAACAAAAGATCAAGGAAACAAACAACACAAGGGGTCTAAAAAGTGTTGGGTATCTCTCCTCAAGTAGTCTTCCTATCGCCACATATGTTGTATCATTTATCACAACTTGGACCACATTTTCTATATGAACCTCTAGTAGAACTTCATCCAACATTAGACTCAGATTCTCATCATTCTTGACTTTGTTTGAGGTGTCTATGGACATTAAGAGCACCATCTCACCATTTGAAGCCACTATAAATTTGATGAGTGTGTGATTACTTCCATCTATCCACCCATCTCATAATATGGTGCATCCATACGTGCACCAATATTTATTTTACTCTTCCACAATTGTCTACTTTTGTCACTACTTTCTAGAACAACCACCCACATAAGTCAAGTGGATCAAGCACCCTTGAACCCATTTCCCTACAATGGTCAGCCTCTCACCACATTGAACGAAAGTTTGTTGTAACACCAAAAATTCGCACATGTCATGTTGGCTTCATCATTCTTCTACTCGTTCCAACATGTGCCTGCAAATGAAGGCTACAAACCTGGCGTGTTTCATGGAACCAAAAATCCCTATGACTACATTCGAATGGAGCTCCATGAAGTGGGTGTGTTGCGAATTCATGGACCACGAGAGGAGCCTACAATCTCTACCATATATGCCTTTGATTCTTGCGCCATGTTGGAATTCATCGCTGCTGCAATGGTTGTGGGTGTCCTCATCCTTTCCATTTTTTTTGCTCTATCAAAGTGAGGGTCACATTCATTTCCCGTATAACCTCCAACTCAACATTCAGACACAATTTGACGTCACAACCAACAAATTCATGCAAAGTGGTATTTGAGGGCATTGATGCCTCCACTCATTTTCAACCCACAATTGTTGCAAATGACCAATCATGTGGTTGGTCCTTGTACGACATGCTTCCAATCAGCATCTTTGTTGCCAATGCTTCCACTTCCTAATGCCATTGGATACAAAGTGCAAACCCTGGCATTGTAAAATAAGAAAAACAAATTTAATTGCTGCAAAACTCTGCACTGTAAAAAAAATTTAAAAATGTAACACCCTGGCTTTGAAAAAAATTAAAAACAAATTTTTAAATGCAGAAATGAGAACCCTCGCTAGTATAGATTAATTTGAATGCATGTGAAACACTAATGAGCATGTAAGGGAAGAATTAGAAAAGCAAAACAAATTTGAAAAAACTTGGAAAAAAAATAAGAAAAAAAAAAACATTCTTGAAATATCTGAAATCTCACTTCCACAACCACCTAAAATCATCACAAGAAGAGCTCAAAGGAGATAAACTGTTGTGTGAGTGAGAAGTGAGGACAAGTAGGCCTTAAAAAGGAAAAAAGAGGTATTTTTTGTGCATGACCACGTTGCAAATGTGGCAGCAAGTCACGGGCTCGAACTTGTTTAGTACACATGGGAACTCGTGGTGAGTTCGTGCCTGTAACTCACATCAACTCAACCACAAGTCTGCAAGCAAGTTTCTCGCTAAGGATTGCAACTTGCAAGTACTCATGGTGAGGCTAGTACTCAGTGAGTTTTTGAACTATGTAAAATATATATATATATATATATGATAGACATGTAGTCAGATAAAGCAGATCATGATAGAAAAAATCCCTTAATTGTTGATAATCCCAAAGAATATTTAAAATTAGCAGACAAACCACTTAAAATGGTCAACTCTTTCTTGGAATTTGTGGTTTTAGTATCTATTTATAGGAGCAGCATTGCATCATATTACTACTATTCATTATGTTCCTTTCATGATGTCCTGGTTTCTGAATTACTATTAGCCACGAGCTTGGTTCATAACATTGAAAAATACAAAATGCTTTATCTATAAGCCAGAAGGATTCAAAGGTACCACAATTTACAATAGCAAATCTGGCATCTGATTCCATCACAGATAAACTGAACTCATAATTTGCACCTTGGTATATATCAAGACCTTCAATATACTTCTCAGCTTTAACATCTCAACCAAGTAATGATGCTCTTCAACATGATTAACCATCAAGTTGAGAAAGAAATTGCATATTGTCTTCCCATGCATCAACGCTGTCATAATTGATATTAGCTGTCCAAAAGAAGACCTGGATATTTCATTCATCAAACCAAAATCTTCTCTAAAATCATCTTCTGTCATTGCTTCCATCATGATCCTGCTGTAAATCCAAACTAACATCTCCCTGCTTGAACTATAACACTGACAAACGTATACCATGTCAAATTGTTTGGCCCTACCTCACTGCAAATTTATCGTGAAGGAATCATTCTATAGGATACTTTCCTTCTGTTGGGAATTAAGGTGTCTCAACCTTGGTAATTCCTTGTATTTTTACATTGTATTTATTCATTATTTGCCTATTGTATTAATTGGATGCAAATCCTATGTTGTCATATTGTGGGAGTTGGCACAGTGATGTGTCATCCTACATAGCATATGGCCACATATATTTTTGTCCTCACATGAGAAGATAGGCGTCCCACTTAGTGGTAGGAATATTTTGCCATGTGTCGGCATCTTGGATGTTGTGTAAAGGAATATTGACCGTAACGGTCATGACAGATTCTTATGACGAAGTTATGACATGTAAGAGTCGGAAATAGGACATTCTATGACAGGTGAAAACATGTGTCAAAGAGCATCTTTGAAAAAGGCATCTTTGGGCGCCCCAAGGTGGACTATGACATGTTGTAAGAAAATATGCTATTTATAGTCTGTGTATGACAAATTCTCTTACAGCTGTAAGTTATGACAGTTATGACAGATTCTATGACGATTGTAAGAGTCGTAAGAGCATCTGTCATAGCCCATTTTGGAAATAGGTGACCTCTTTGGGATGGGGTGACTTGACAAGTGTCAGGAGCATCCTACAGAGTTGGACAAGTGTCCATAGGCGTGGGTTTTGGGCCATGAGGCCATGTTGAACGCCCATCCCTATGTGGAGCCATATTTGCCTTGTATTTGTTATGTAAACAGGTGCTTTTGAGAGATGTATTACAGGTTTGACAGGTACTGTTATGCTGCCGGTTTGTCTCCAGATACGAGTGTCGATAACTTTTGAGAGCTTGCATTGCAAGTGTATTGTAAATCATTTCAATTTTGTTAATACATTGTGCAGGTTTTGGAGTGTGTGGTTTTTCACCCGATAAGGGTTTTCCCTACATATATCTTGTGTCTCTCTTCTTCTGTCTCACTTTCTTGTTTATGTGTTTGCTACAATATCTCTGTTAGTGGGTTTAACATTGCTGTAATAGTAAGGATAAATTGAATTTGCACTCTCCTCTCCTCATTAGATTAGTGTAGGAAGCGATTTCCGCACACCTAGCTTCCTTTCAGTTGGTATCAGAGCCTGGCTAGTTTTGGTTCTAGCTGCTAGGTAGGGGTTTTTTGAGTTGATCTTAGGTTGAGTGGGAGTGTTGTGCAGAGTATTTGTATCTTGTTGCAGCAAAGAGATGGCAACCACATCCGGAAGGTTAGAGGTTGAGAAATTCAATGGCACTAATTTCGAGTTGTGGAAACTCAAGATGGAGGACCTACTTGTTGATTGTGACCTATGGGAAATGGTATCCGGTGTGAAACCTACAACAATGTCACAAGCTGCTTGGGACCTCAAAGATCGGAAGGCTAAGGGTCTCATAAGACTCTGTTTAGCTGACTCTGTCCTGTTGAATGTCCATGAGGAGAAGAGCACGAAAGATCTTTGGAAGAAGTTGGGTGATGTTTATCAGGCCAAGTCCTTGGTAAACAAACTTTTCCTGAAAAAGAAGTTGTTCGCTCTGAAGATGGAAGACAGAGGATCTATTGCGGACCATATGAATGTTTTCAACATGATCGTTGCACAATTGACATCTGTGGGTGTGAAAATGGAGGAGGATGATCGTTGCATGACCCTGCTTTGTTCTTTGCCAGACTCGTGGGATCATCTTGTCATCGCTATCAGAAGCACCACTACCACCTTCAAGATGGAAGATGTGGTGTCCTTGCTGTTATCTGAAGAAATGCAGAGGAAGACATCCGAATCAGCCAAAGAGGCTCTTGCGGTTCGTGGAAGACCCAAGGAGAAAGGGAAGAAGAAAGAAAAGAAAGCTGAGAAGGGCAGATCCAAATCCCGTGGGAGATCCAAATCTCCTAGAAAGTCCAAGGCTCTCTGTTGGAACTGTGGTAAAACCAGGCATTTCCAAGAGGAATGCAAAGAGGAGAAGAAAAAGAAGAAGAAAGCTCCTGATTCAAATTCTGACAAGTCACAAGATGATGGTGATGCCTTCATCACAGCTCTGGCCACCCATGCATCTGATGATGTGTGGTTGATTGATTCTGGTGCATCATTCCACATGACCTCGCATCGAAGCTTGTTCACGAAATATGAAGAGTTCGATGGTGGAAGAGTGTACTTGGGTGACGACTCTCATCTGAAGATTGTTGGTCGTGGAAGAGTCTCAATCCGATCCCCTGATGGACAAATGAAGGGGATCACTAGAGTTATGCACATTCCAGACCTTGCACGGATCCTACTTTCTGTAAGTATGTTGAATGATGCAGGTGTGCAGGTTGTCTTTTCGAAGGATGGATGCAAGATGACTAGAGGATCTATGGTGCTTGCGAAGGGTACTCAGAGGGGTACTATGTTTCAGCTGGAGGCATGCACTTCACAGTGCAATAATTCTTCTGACTCGAAGAAACAAGTTGCAGTCACTTCATCCCCACCATCTTAACGAGCAGTGAAGAAATCTGTTGTAACTAGTTATAATGGTAGTGCACATGCTATGGAAGCTAAGCTTCCTGCTGGAAGGACTATGTTACGGCATTTGAGATATGGCCACATTGGTGAGAAGGGTCTGCGTACCCTGAAAAATAAAAACCTCGTTGAGGGGTTAAATGATTGTAATCTCGAGTTCGACTTTTGCGAACATTGCATTTATGAAAAGCAAAACCATGTTTAGTTTTACTCTAGTTCTCACAAGTCTTCTAGTGTATTGGATCTTATTCATTCTGATGTGTTTGGTCCTGTTAATATTCCTTCGATTTCAAAATCTGTATATTTTGTATCTTTTATAGATGATTACAGTAGGACATGGGTTTATTTTATCAGAAGCAAGATTGAAGTCTTTAGTCAGTTTAAGGAGTTTAAAGCGTTTGCTGAAAATCAGACTAGTAAAAAGATTAAGTGTTTGAGAACTGACAACGGTAGTGAGTTTTGTTCGACAGAGTTCGATAAGTTCTGTAAAGAGCAAGGGATTGAAAGGCATAAGAAAACTCCATATACCCTGCAGCAAAATGGAGTTGCAAAGAGGATGAACAGAACATTGATGGAGAAGGCTAGGAGTATGCTTAGGGGAGCAAGTCTCAAACAAAAGTTTTGGGCTGAAGCTGTTGCCACTACTTGCTATCTGGTAAACAGATCTCCTACATCAGCTCTTGTTGGTAAGACACCTATGGAGGTGTGGTCTGGTAAGAAGCCTTCAGTTAGACATCTTCGTGTTTTTGGTTGTGAGGGATATGCACATGTGTCTAGGGAGAAACGGTCTAAATTGGAGAACAAGGTTGTTATGTGTATTTTCATTGGCTATGGTGTCGGTGTGAAAGGATACAAGCTTTGGGATCCTGTGGCTGAAAAAGTGTTGTATAGCAGAAGTGTTATCTTCAAAGAGCTAACACCCTCTTCTATTGTTCTACAGCCAGAACAGACAGAAAAGAAAGAAGATGCGGTTCAGTTTCCCTCTACCCCTGAGAAGACTGAACAAACAGACCCTATGAGACCTGATGATGAGGAGAGCTCTAGCAGCTCTAAAAGCTCAGAAGAAGAAGCAGAACTCAACCTCAGCCATTGAGGAGGTCTACATGAACAAGAAAGCAACCTGATAGGTTTGGTTATTCATTACTTGATTCTACTTGTGCTTTTGCTTTACTTACTAACACCGATGAGTTTAGAATTGTGAAAGAGGCTATGGGCATGAAAGATGCATGTTCCTGGAAGGAGGCCATGGAGGATGAGATGGCTTCTTTGGAAAAGAACAAAACATAGGACTTGGTGCCTTTGTCTGATGGACGGAAACCCGTTGGATGCAAATGGGTGTTCAAGAAGAAATTCGATGCAGATGGCAGTGTTGAAAAGTACAAGGCTAGATTGGTTGCGAAGGGGTATTCACAAGTGGAGGGAATTGATTACGGTGAAATTTTCTCTCCCGTTGCAAAGTTGACATCCATTCGTTTTCTGATATCTCTTGCAGCTACTTATGACTTAGTGGTAGAACAGATGGATGTGAAAACAACTTTTCTTCATGGTGATTTGGAGGAAGAAATCTACATGTCACAGCCAGAGCATTGCATAGAGAAAGGTAAAGAAAATTTGGTTTGCAAGCTTAAGAAGTCTTTGTATGGTTTGAAACAATCTCCTAGGATGTGGTACTTGAAGTTTGATGCCTTTGTGTTGTCGTTTGGCTATCTGAGATCGAAATCTGATCACTGTGTGTACTACAAGTTTGACAATGATCGCATTCTCATTATTGCATTGTATGTTGACGATATGTTGTTGATTGGGAATGGTAAAAATATGATTTCTAATTTGAAGTCTCAATTGTCAGCACAGTTTGAGATGAAAAATCTTGGGGCAGATAAGTACATTCTGGGAATGGAAATCAGAAGAGACAGAGCAAACAGAAAACTTTAGTTAAGCCAGAGTAAATATGTGAAGACCATGTTGGATAGGTTCAGCATGGCAGATTGTAGACCATTGTGTGTTCCTGTTTCATTGGGGACAAAGTTATCTGTTAGTGATTGTCCAAAATCTCCTAGTGAGGTGGAGGACATGAGAAGAGTACCTTAAGCTAGTGTTGTTGGCAGTTTGATGTATGCTATGGTCTGCACAAAACCAGGCACTACCCAAGTGGTGGGAGTCTTTAGTCGATTTATGGCTAATCTTGGATAGGTACATTGAGATGCAGTTAAGCGTGTGTTCAGATATTTGAGGGGTACTTCCGAGTATTCCATTTGCTATCATGGCAATGCTACAAAACCTCCGCATTCAGTTTGTATTCGTGGATTTGTGGATTCTGATTGGGCAGGTAACATTGACAGTAGGAGATCCACCAGTGCCTATGTGTTCACTATGTTTGGTGGTGCAATTAGTTGGATGAGTAAGCGACAACCTGTGGTTGCTTTGTCCACTACAGAAGCTGAGTACATGGCTGCAACTCATGCTTGTAAGGAAACCATTTGGCTTAAGAGATTGTGTTCAGATATTAGTGTTGATGCAGGTCAGATTACGATCAGTTGTGACAGTCAGAGTGTGATTTGCCTTGCGAAGAATCCAACTTTCCATGCCAGAACAAAGCATATTGATGTACAGTTTCACTTCGTGCGAGACATGGTAGAGGATGGGAAGGTAAATTTGGAGAAGGTAGATACTTTGAAGAATGTTGCAAATGCATTGACGAAGCCAGTGGGCACAGAGAAGTTCAGATAGTGTTTGAAGTCTATGGGCCTCTCGGCCTATAACTGTTAAAACCTGTTGATTCTATTGGCTCTTACAAGGTGTTCGACAAGTGGGAGAATGTTGCGAATTAAAGTGTCTCAACCTTGGTAATTCCTTGTATTTTTACATTGTTTTTATTTATTATTTGCCTATTGTATTAATTGGATGCAAATCTTATGTTGTCATTTTGTGGGAGTTGGCACGGTGATGTCATCCTACATGGCATATGGCCACATGTATTTTTGTCCTCACATGAGGAGATAGTCATCCCACTTAGTGGTAGGAATATTTTGCCATGTGTCGACATCTTGGATGTTGTGTAAAGGAATATTGACCATAACGGTCATGACAGATTCCTATGACGAAGTTATGACATGTAAGAGTCGGAAATAGAAGATTCTATGACAGGTGAAGACATGTGTCGAAGAGCATCTTTGAAAAAGGCATTGTTGGGCGCCCCAAGGTGGACTATGACATGTTGTAAGAGAATATGCTATTTATAGCTTGTGTATGATAGATTCTCTTACAGCTGTAAGTTATGATAGCTATGACAGATTCTCTGACGGTTGTAAGAGTCGTAAGAGTGTCTGTCATAGCCCATTTTGGAAATAGGTGACCTCTTTGGGATGGGGTGACTTGACAAGTGTCAGGAGCATCCTACAAAGTTGGACAAGTGTCCATAGGCGTGGGTTTTGGGCCATGAGGCCATGTTGAACGCCCATCCCTATGTGGAGCCATATTTGCCTTGTATTTGTTATATAAACAGGTGCTTTTGAGAGAAGATGTATTACAGGTTTGACAGGTACTGTTATGCTGCCGGTTTGTCTCCAAATACGAGTGTCGAAGACTCCTGAGAGCGTGCATTGCAAGTGTATTGTAAACCATTTCAGTTTTGTTAATACATTGTGCAAGTTTTGGAGTGTGGGGTTTTTCACCCGATAAGGGTTTTCCCCATGTATATCTTGTGTCTCTCTTCTTCTGTCTCACTTTCTTGTTTATGTGTTTGCTGCAATATCTCTATTAGTGGGTTTAACATTGCTGTAATAGTAAGATAAATTGAATTTGCACTCTCCTCCCCTCATTAGATTAGTGTAGGAAGCGATTTCCACACACCTAGCTTCTTTTCACATTCATCATACAAATAGGTAGACTGCTACTTATTCCACACCCCCAGCTCCAGTACCACATTTTGTAATTTTGAAACTATAATAAAGACCTCCGAACACTAATGAATTAAAGAT
Organism: Cunninghamia lanceolata; assembly: GCA_027924645.1. Lineage (NCBI taxonomy): Eukaryota > Viridiplantae > Streptophyta > Pinopsida > Cupressales > Cupressaceae > Cunninghamia > Cunninghamia lanceolata. The sequence goes on from BSBN01001378.1 coordinate 2,848,210, forward strand.
ATCTAACACATAGAGGAGATGAAGGGAAGAGAAGAGAGTAAGGAAAAAAAATTATTAGTGTCCCTTGAGTATTTGTTCTCAATCACCATTTTGGGATGAGAGGTGAGAGGCAAGCTGCCAATCAAATGAGTATCCAATACATCATAATGGCCCTCTTGCACTTCCTTATCATTCTCATTTGTTGAGACAGAGAGTCCTCTCCCATTCATCAAGCAAGGGAGTCGTTTCATGTTGACCAAGCCGATGCATCCTCCCGTGTCGATAAAGCAAGGAGTACCTATTATTGATAGTTGCAGCACTTGAACCAACCAAGAAAAGATCATTCATGTGCTCACAACAGCAGGGACATTTCTCTAATCCCAATGAGCAGAGGATTGTGGAAAGAATGCAGACAGCAAGCATTCAGCCTGGATATTTTAGATTCCAGGATCCTAACCCAACCTGTCAGCTAGTGTACTTACTCGACCAAAGCAAGGGAGATGCTGGAATGACCTGAATCAGTTGATGAATATTTTGAGGAATTAAATTCGGGATTCAATGCTCATCAAAGTGGAAAATCTATAACCATTTCACCTGTTTGAGGGAATTTATGCCCTAGACACTAGTAGGTCAATGGAACTGATTAAGTTACAGTAGAGCATTACTAGGGTTAAAAGACTCATTAGGATAAATATAAAGTTTAAATATAATACGAGAACTAAACCTAGAGCAGTTAAACCCCAAACCATGAGAACCAATTATGAGTACAATAAATTTGTGCAGGAGGCAACCCCTCAATAAAGCATGGTGCTGATGAAGATGAAAATGGGAGATTAGGACAGGAGACCACACATATCACATCTGTAGCAAGACACAAACAACAACAACGTCATTCATCACTGTGAAAGGACTTATGCCAGATCTGATAATACTTAGAGGGGAACGTCCATCATGTGAACTCTCGTTTGATACATAAAAGTTAATAATATTATTTAATATTATTATATAAATATAAATACAAATATAAATATAAATATTAATATTAACAATTTAAATATTATTATTATTATAATCATTATAATATAATATATTAATACTATATAATATAAAACACATTAAATATTATTTCCTGACTGAACTGTGGACTGCAACCTCAACTTGGTAGCTGAAACATTATAGCTTGTAGTACACAGCAACAATTAGTGTTCCAAATTGTTTTAGAATCAATTCTATCGATGTTTGTTTTGGACTCATAAAATCTTAGATCCGTACCATCTACTTAATATTTTTTAATATTGCAAACATGTGTAGACTTCATTGGTGTAGAAAGCTCCCATGTGCCATACAAATTGTTACACATGATCAACTCATAAATGTACAAGATTCAAAGAGTCTAACACAACTGCATCCACATTTGAAAACCCCAATGCAATATATGGAAACTATTTGACGAGGCTTTCGAATACCACTTTCTATGATCATGCATCTTAAGAAGTTTCATGTCTACAAGCCGGCCAATGTTGTCAAGAGTTTCAAATTTTAGAACATCAAATCTTTTAGGACATATATACAGCAATAATGTAATTGGTTGGAGCAAGCTTATATTGCCATAACGGACAAGCTGATTACAAGAAAGAAAAGTTATTGTCAACTCAAAAGTAGAAGCAAAATTGTCCCATCCATGAATGTGTCTGAGAATCCATAGAGATCCTAATAATAAAGCAGTGCAACTTTCATCACATGGTTCTTTCTTGAAGATTACCATTCAGATTTTTCAAATGAATTCTGCAAAAAGATATTACTTATTCTTCTTTCCTACTTCTAGCTATCTATTGTGGCAATAACAGAAGAAGCACCTTGAATTGGATTGAACAAAAATTGCATTGTAGCCAAATGTTATTCTGCAGAAGATACCGATCCTCTTTGGTCTCAATCATTATAGCCAGATTCTCTAAGTCTTGGAAAAACCATCAACTCTGAGTCTCAAGTGACCCCCAAAGGGCCAAAAGACTTGAGTATGAATATTAGCAAAGGACTTGGCCAACATCAAACAATTAGTCAATCAACACGCATTTTTGTTATTTTACACCAGCAGTCAACACATGAGCAGATGCGCCAGCTAATTTAGCACAAACAAAACAAGACTTATTAGCAGATGACAAATTTGTGATTGAAATTCAACTGTGGTCATGAGTTAACAGCTATTGATTGGATATGAGGAAGTCTGCCACCAAAACTGATTGTTGTACACAATTCACCAGGGTTTTAACTTCTAAATAGATTTACAAAGATGGATAAGGCCAGGCACATGCAAAGTCCCTGAGAACTAGGTATGCATAGACTCCATAGTTACTCTAGTTTAGGTGCAGTTAGGAGGGGCTCCACTGAACTGAAACACATTAAAGATTTTGCAGGAATGGAGATCAAAACAAGAAATGAATCTCAGTGTGACTGGAGATTGAGCACACGCATATGCTCACATGTACAAGGCACACATGTGCACCCATAAACAAGGCACACATGCATGCACACACACCTATACATGCACCTACCAATCCACCTATTCAAACACCTACCCCACCAACATACACCCACACCCACACACAGACCCACCAACCCACACACATGCCCCCACCAATGCCCCTCCTACACATACGGTGACACAAAGAATCTCCTAAACCAATAGCTACTCCGAAGATGTATTGAGGGTTGAATAGGTGCAGAACCCTTAGTGTTGGGTGGATTTTGTCTGGACTTTTTATTGTGTGCTCAGTGTTTGAAACTTATAATATAAACCAAATCATTCTTGCTCATATGAATTTAGCATAATTGAACTACGATTTGGTATCTATATAGCTAACACATATGTTAGGATGAATTTCTTTATATTTGAACTATTTATTATTATTTTTATTTTCTTGTGGAATGAAAAAACCATTGTTAGTAGAGTGCTTTTGGATTCAACTATGTGGATTTTTGCATCGACATTTCGGATCACACTCAATGATTCATCATCATCATTGTTAGTAGAGAGTGCTTTTGGATTCAACTATGTTTATTTTTGCATCAACGTTTCGGATCACACCCAGTGATTGGTAGTAGAGAGTGCTTTTGGATTCAACTATGTGTTGTTTTGCATCGACGTTTCAGAGAGTGTGATCTAAAACATCGATGCAAACATACACACGGTTGAATCCAAAAGCACTCTCTCCTAATTTCATGGACCATGGAAAACTCGTGCCTACTAAAAACAATTGTTTTAAGAAATTTTCTATATTTTATGATTTTTCATTTTTTTCAGCCTTTTGTTGAATTTTGGTTCCCAAGCCCAATCTAAGTCTAAGTCTGAGTTGACTTCACTTAGCTGTGGTGGTGAATCAAAAGTTCGCTACTACTTTTTGAACAGAAGAAATAAGAAATATTTACTGCCAGGATAGGAACAGATATATCAATGTAGTAATATCTCCAATATTATGGCATGTTATATATTAATAGTACTTGGCAGCATGGTTTCAAAACTCTGTGAGTACTCACCCACTAACTCGCCTAGCCGATTTATGTCGAGTTTTGCCAAATCTTGGCAAGTGCTCCCGGGTTTTGCCCAATTAATGACTTTAGTATTTTTTTTAATTTCCCAAGTTTTTGCCGAGCAAGTCCACACATCAAAATTGGGTCTGTCGAGTTTTGCCAGGTGGCAAGTTTTAAAACTACGCTTAGCAGCAAAGAAAAGTTTATGGGCTTCTCTCCGCAAATGTCATTTATTTACAAAATACAAAAAAAAAATTGCAAACTAATGTATTTCTAACAAAAAATAACATAGATCAAGGTCTAATATAAAACATACAAAAAGTTATCAGGTATCCATACTAAATTCTAAGCTTTCCCTAAAATATTAACCTATGGTACTTAAAACACTTTTTTTGGTCCACGTTAATGGGGTATTCCAAAAAAAGAAAGGTAAGATATTGGCATCTAGGAAGAAACCACTGGAGGGGTTTGTGAAGCTTAATTTTGATGGAACCTAACCCTAATCCAGCAGGAGAAGGGTTCATTTTAAGGGATGCTATGGGGCAATTTATCAATGGCGGTTCGTTCTTTTTTAGCACCATAATAAAGAATCAGGCAGAATTGGAGGCTGTGCTGGAAGAAGTAAAGTGGGCTTTATCTTCAAGATGCAAAAGATTGATTGCAAGGGGCCTCCCAAGTTATCATTGCTAGACTTGTCAAGGGATTTACTGCTTATTGCCATATTGGAGATTGAACAATGGAATATTTAAGGCTTGCAGTCTTTGAGGAAAACTCTGGTTAATGCTCAATGATACAGGGAAGGTAATAGTGTGTGGACTTTCTGGTGAATGCAGGAATAGACCAGCTGCCATTTTTTACTTTGATGACATATAGGCCAAATTCCTAGCCTCCAATCATTATGGTGGATTGCCTTCCTAAATGATTTATTGCTTTTTAATGGATGGTCCACCTTTTCAGTTGCACTATTTTGAGGCTTGGGTATCAAAGGGAATGTTTTAATGCTCAAACAAGGCAAGATTTATTAAACCATTCTTCTCTTACCCTTTGCAGGCCTAAAGACGAGGGAAGTGTGGCAAATTTAAATTGGGGAGTGAATGTAAATTCAGATATTTTGTTCTCTTTCTTGACGCGTTGCAGATGGCTTAGTTCGGTGGCTAAGTTATTATTGCACCTTGGAGATAGCTCTTAGATTTCTCGAGTCTGAAATAGTGCTTAGGTGCTGATAGAGGAAAATGAAGCTGCCACTACCAGGAGGTAAGGGAAGGGGTTCCCTGTATGGTATTGTTGTCTCTGATAGGCCACTGACAAACACCTCTGTCATCTATAACCAAGGCACTCCTAAATTTGTCAAGAAAATTGTAGGGCAGGAAGGCATAGCTAATACTGGGGTTCCTAGGTCCCATGCTTCCATGGCAGCGAACTTTACGGACAAGTTGAAGGTGCAGATGGTGGACTCTGATGTCCTGGATTGGATAATCCAAATGCCGCTTCCTGCAGAAGATGTTGTTCCTCTTAGGGAATCAGATGTGGAGGAGAATCTGCAACAGGAGGAAATAGTGACCCTGCAAAAAAGAAATACAAGTTGTATTTTACCAGAAGGAAGAATTGGTTGCGCATTGCAAAGATCTTGCACCCTATTTAGATAGTTTGTGGGTCATCCATAGGGAGGGCAAAACCAAGGGTCTCCAGTATCTTCACTCTGTCATCCCTATCCTGGGAGGGACTGGCGCACTCGAAGAACAGGTCGTAGTGGAGCATGGATTCACATCAGGGGCATTGCAGAACAAAGAAAAGTACAATCTTAGAGACAGCAGTGGCCATCTTTCTGCTGTAGAGTGCTCAGGGAAGGATTTGCTTGCTTTAAGAAGCCAGAGGCTAGGCAAGGCATCAATTCTCTAAGTTGTTTCTCCTTAGGAGTTGATGGTGAAGATATGTTTTTTGTTGTTTTTTGCTTATTTCTAGACATGGTTAGATGTAGGGCATCAAGGTAAAATGTTTTTTTTGTTTTCAATTTTTTAGTTAAGGGTTTTTGCAGCTCAGAATCTTGAGCGGCAGGAAGATGCAGTTTGTTTTTGGTATTGTTGGATGTTGATGTAAGGTCGGCTTGATCCAGATATTTGTTTTTTGTTATGTAAAAAAATATTTTATGGGGTGAGGGTCCCAATAGAACTGCCCCCCCACTCCCCCCCCCCAATTTAAGAATATAAAAAACACTTAATATTTTTATGAAATGAAAACGTTAGCCAATTATTCCACACTTGAAAAGGAAATTCCTCCCTTGTAATATTTGCTAAGATTTCACAGAATATATTACCTAGCCTGGAATTTAGGAATCGCCTTCAAAATTAAAAATTAAAAATTAAATTTAACAATCAAAAAAACATTTAATTTTTATATGAAATGAAAACATTAGCCAAATATTCCACACTTGAAAAGGAAATCCAACCTTCATAATTTTCCCTGGCAGCAATGTTTTCTATCTTTTGCTCTAAGATTTCACAGAATATAATACCCATAACTGCCTTCAAAATAAAAACTATAACTAAGTTATATTAACATAATGGGGACATTGATAAGAGTATGTCCAGGATCAAATGCCTCTTACTGCAATAAATCAATAGAAATGCTCCAAGATTGTAGTAAAAAGAGTATGTGGTACATTAGAGCATAACCCTGGTTTAATGGGATGCCAAAATTTATCCTACATAAGAATGTGATCCAAACATCCCTTCTAAATCTAAACTTGTGCAAAAGATAAAAACATCCCTAATAATTCTACTATTGTGCTAAAAAACGCATCCTTCATAATTCTACACTCGTTCATAGTGTCACGTGTCTTGCTCTAAGATTTCACAGACAACAATACCTAAGTTAAAATTTAGGGATTGCATTGAAAATTAAAATTAAAATTAAGTTAATTTAACATTCACAGATGTTGTAATTTGGGACACTCAAAGTGCATGACCCAATAAGGCCGCACATAGCATCAAGAGACATGCAATGAGGTTGTAGTGTAATAAATATAGGGTACTTTCAAGCAAATAACCCCAACAGACATGTGATTCGTTTGCAGTATAATGGCTATGGAGTATGTAGCACATAACAACAACAGATGTGCCATGAGGTTGTGGTGCAAATTGTAATGAATATAGGCTATATATGAACAAATAACCCTAACTAACATGTGATGAGGTTTTGCTGTAATAGACATGCAATGAGTTTGTAGTGTAATGAATATAGAGTACATTCAAGCACATAACTCCAACAGACATGTGATTAGTTTGCAGTATGATGACTATGGAGTATGTAGCACATAACAACAACAGATGTGTGATGGGGTTGTGGTGTAAATTGTTATGAATATAGGGTATATATGAGCAAATATGCCAAATAACCCTAACTAACATGTGATGAGGTTTTTCTGTAATAGCATAGCATTCAAGAATGTAAACCCAACAGACATGTGATGAGGTTGAGGTGTAATGAATATAAGGGTAACCCAACAGATGTGCGATGAGATTTTAATGTAATGAATATAGGGTATATTTGAGCACATAACACCAACAGACATGTGATGAAGTTTTGGCGTAATAAACATAGAGTACATTAGAGCATGTAACCCCAACAGACATATGACGAAGTTGTGGTGTAATGAAAACAGGATGCGCTCCAGCTTAACCCAGATTTAATGTGATAGATATCAGCATTACCAGATTTAAAATTTTCAAGAATGTGGCCTAAAATTGCATGACACTAAAATCTTCTGCAAGTTGCCCCCACACTACATTAAAGGAAGCCCCATGATCTCCCTCAATACATACCAAAAACAAAAAGCATTTGTCTAAGGTTAGTTTGTTTGCATTGAAACATTCTTTGTAAGTCTTCTGGATCATCCTGCATCAGAAAAAATCATTATCCAACATTCCAGGCCTCACTCCTGCACCCTTCACCAGGGAGTAGCTTAAAGCCAGTGCTTGACACCTGAAAAATATGTTTTACATGTTGCCCCTATACTGCATTAAAGGCAGACCCATAGCTCAATACATACCAAAAACAAAAGCATTGTTCTAAGGTTAGTTTGTTCGCATTGAAACGTTGTCTGTAAGTCTTCTTGATCAACATAAAACCAAAAAATCACATTCCAACATCTCAGGCCTCCATCCTGGATGCTTGAGACCTGAAAAGGCTGATTACTGAAATGCCTTTCAAGTTTATCCAACACTACATGAAGGCAGTCCCTTACCCTCACCCACTACATACCAAGAACCAAAAAGCATTGTTTTAATCTTTTAAGGTTAGTTTATTCTCACTGAAACATTGTCTCTAAGTCTTCTCAACCAATCTGTATCAAAAGGATATAATCCAACACTTCGGATCTCACTCCTGAAGCCATCACCAGATAGTAGCTTGAAATCAATGCTTGAAAACCAAAAAAAGTACAATTATATATATATTTAGCAGGTTGATCCAAAAGACTTGCAGACAATGAAACGTTGTCTCTAAGTCTTCTCAACCAATCTGTGTCAAAAAGATTATAATCCAACACTTCGGTTCTCACTCCTGAACCCATCACCAGACAGTAGCTTGAAATCAATGCTTGAGAACCAAAAAAGTCCAATTATATTTTTTTTTGGGCAGGTTGATCCAGAAGACTTGTAGACAACAAAAGGCATGCTCAAATCTCAGAGACTGCTGAATTTTGGCACAAGCATAACCATCACTGATCAATGGTAATACACTTTATTCTTACCCAATACATACCAAAAACGAAAAACACACCCAATTCCTACGAAAAACGAATACATACCAAAATGTCAAAAACATTGTTCAAATTCGGCACAAACATAACCACCAATGCTGACACACTTTATCCTTACCTAGTACGTGCCAAAAACAAAAAGCGTGCCCATTTATCAAAGACATCGCTGAATTTCGAGACAACATAACCGTCAATGCTAATAAACTTTCTCCGTGGCAAGCAAACAAGGGCACCAAAAAAAGATAGATAGGGTAAACTAAAGTTACCTGATATCCACGACCAGTGTATTTTAGCTGACAGGTTTCGAACCCGGGTCGCCTGCGAAAGAGGTTATAAATCTCACGGGGCTTAACATCTTCGGGAAGACCAGAGATGAACAAGGTCCTTACTCTGTCCTTGTGACTGCCGCTGCTAACCCCTTGATGTCTGTTATGTTTTTTACTCGAATTATTATTGTGGTAAGGAACAGGAAAGGGGAGAGGAGGGGCAAATGGCTGAACTGGGGACATGAAATGAGGCGGTGCAGAAGCAGCAGCAACAGGAGGAGGAGATGGATAATAATGAGGATTACTATTGTTATTGTTGTTACTGTACTCGTGATGATAATGAGGGGGAGGATTATTACTGTATTCATGGTGGAATTGAAAAAGGGGCGGAGCGGCTCCTGCTCCTACACCTGGTGCTGCCATCGCAAAACTCAAAAATAAAACTCTGCAATGCAAAGGAAAATATAAAAGTTATTTGTTTAGAATAAATTTCTGAGATGCGAAAACCTTGATAAAAGATAAAATTCTGAAGTGCAGAAACCTTTTGCTAGATTTTTTTCCTGCTCGACCAGTCCTTGATATTCTTTGAAGAAAGATTTCCAATCGGGTTGTTAAAATCAGAGTGGCGGTCTGATATGGAATCTGATAGTTGCCGTTGTCTTTTGCTTCCCTTTCGCTTTTCGAAGAAACTTTAGAGAGCAACTTTTGGGGGCAACGTCTATCCAGCATTTATTACAGAGAGGTGTTATTACACATGGGTTATATAATGGTATAAAAGTTTAAATTTTATTTTTTTTAAATATATGGTTGTCATTTTATTTAAAAATTAGAATTAAATTAAATGAATTATACTAATAATAATAAATTATAGTTTATATAATATAAAAATAGAAATAGAAATAAATTAAATGAATTGTATAAGTAACAATAATATTTAAAAAAAAAAAAAATAGAGTCAACATAATAAATTAAATAATACAAATAGAACTAAAATTATATAATTAATAATAATAAATTATAGTCTACATAATGAAAAAAAAAATGCAAGTAAAACATATAAAGACAGTGAAAATAAATTCGAAAAAGAAGTAAAAATAATTAGAAAAGGTAAGTGGTTTTTTAAACATTTGCAAAATAATTTCTTATTATTATTCATGGTAGGAGAGTGTCAAAATCATGTCAATGGTCCATATTCATATTATTTTGTAATTATTGTTAGTAGTAGTAGTATTTGTAAATGTATATTTATATCGTTACATGCTTCATTCATCAAATCAGTAATGTTTAATTAAAATTACAAGCTCAGATTTCACTCACTATTGCTTTCCATTCAAGCCTTGCATATTTATAATATTTTAAAATTAAACTTGCTTTGTCCATTTAATACAAACACGATAGTTGTATTCAATTTAGGTCAACCATTTTACCTTCATATACAAACATATAATACACCGCCAAAACCACCAACATATGTCATGGTTGAGTTTGGCAGTTACTCAGGGATATCATTTCAAGATGAAACTCTACGTACAATTCCAATTAAACCAATACAAATGGAGCCGCACAATCCAAATACTCTTATAATTGGTTTGGGCATTGACAATACACAAATCACAAGATTTAACTCTTTCAAAAGCCACTATTGACATGAGACAAAAGGAAAGAACGGGATTGACATTTGTAGATATATCACGTGTAAAGCAGTTAGTGTAAAGCAGTTACAAGCTCTAAGAATAATGTCACCATTTACATATGACCACTATGAAAAGATGAAAAAGGGAAAACAACTTGTCAACCAAAAAGATGAAGAGCAGATACTAAAATTATTAAAAATTGAATGATGTGATATACTTCTTTCAAATCTATTTCAAACAATATGAAATGATGTAATATTTCTTAGTTTCTATCATCTAAATAGTACTTCATCACATGATTCTTTAAACATTCTTTGTCTCCTTTTATCTTCTCTAAAGTTATTGCTCTACTAGTACTACTGAAACTTAAATAGTTAAATCATTATAATAATGGTTAAATCTATTGATCTTGTTTTACTAGAGGTTTCAGTGCAACATTCAACTCCTCTTTTTGTGCCTATGGGGACTCAGTTCGGGTCTTCAGCGGAGGTTAGCCCTCTCTTCTCCCCCTATTCTGAGACTTTGGAGGATGATGTCTCGTGGAAGATTGTTCAAGAAAGGAAGCTAGGTCTTCCTAAACATGTGAGTGTTTCCCAAATCTGAGTCAAGGGTGTTTGGAATGATAGGATGAGGCCTGGGGTATTGTAGTTCGTTCCAAGTCTATTTTGTCAGTTAGCTAAGATGTTGCCTCTTTGTGGTGGTAGCTTGGTTGCAATGATGTATAAGGTTTCATGTCCTTTCAAAACCTGGGTGTCTATGGTTATGTTGTGGGTCAATTGTGCTCTCATTGACGTTTCACTTGTTGTACAAGGTTTGCAAGGCCCCTTCAAAATTTGTGTTTTACACCTTTAATTAAAAACATGTTACTACTGCAAATGCTACTAACATACCTATCTTAGATAAATCTATGTAAAAGACGTCGAGAGATATCCTTCTTGAGGTGCCTATTTTGAAATCAATTTGTGATAAATAAATGGAATAGACACCTCAGAAAGGATATCTCTAGATGTCTTTTACATATATTTATCTAAGATAGGTATGCTAGTTGTTACATAGTAATCAAATGGCCGATAGACATAAATATTTATAGGCTTATCGCTAAATAATATATATTTATATTTCTACTGGGAAGTCATTACATGTAGTAGTTGGTGGCATGCTACTCATTTTTAGCATTTAAAACAAATTAATTTTATCAGTCATTTTGATATATGCAGTGTAACTATTCTTTGTATGTTTTGGTCATTTTGATAGGCATAGTGTAATTGTTCTCTATAACATATCGCCATGATTTGATTAGCTAATCCTTTTAATTCTAAAGCATAATTTTAAAAAGATGGAAGCAAATACTTGCAATTAAACTCTCTTATTAAAACAAGATGTTTTAAAGTATTCCTTAGAAATATGTGTTTGATGAATGTTGTAAAAAATCTTACATGAACTCTACAATGTAGATCTATGATACCATTCTTGCATCCTACAAAATTTGAGACATCCAGATTATTTTCAACATATTTGATAGCCTAATCTAATTTCATCTACCTTTGAGGTTTCTTTTTCATGCGTATTGAGCACTGGACTAGAGCCATTAGAAACATTGTATCTCAAAAGATTGTTTGCCATATTTTGACAAGAACATGATAACTTTAAAAAGGGAAGACTTGAGATATTTAAACTACAATATGGACTAAGCTTTGCGTCATTAAGGATGTGTAGTTGAACATGGCATGGTGGTCTTCAAAACCATACCTGTGGTGTCAAATTTTCATTATCTCATAGAGTGGTTCAAAGGAAACACATGTTTTCATAGCAAGGTTGATTGGGGACCAACAATGGCTTAAATGAGAAAGCCTAATCCATTATGAATCAACTCAACTAAATTCTATGTTAGCTAAGCATTGCACATTTATGTTTTATAAAAGTTATCTCATGCAATGCTTGGCTAATAAGACTATTTAGATATGTGCCTATTAGCCATTTGGTAGCACCTTTAGGTGCTTTTACTAGTTTATTGGCAGGGAAATTGATATGAATTTAAACCATAGTTGATGTTTGTTGTTTGAGGGTCTAGAAATGTTTGCAAGCTTGAATGAGTAGTAGAAGTTAGATCGGCTTCAATGAATACAATATGTAATATGTAAAGTGGTTTATTGTTTAATACAAATGATTTTTATTTGGAAGGGGTTGAATTGGCCCTCCTAAGGTTGTTAGGAATGGTTATTGGCCAGTGACCATTCCTTAAACTTTGTCTCTGTTTATTTTTTTAAGTTTTTATATTATTTTTTATTACATAAAGTTTGACATCTTTCTTTTTTAGTTTTTAGTTTTTTTAATTTCATCTTTGTTTGTGTTCGTTCTTTTCAAGTTTTAATTTTATTTTTTATTACATAAAATTTGACATATTTCTTTTTTAGTTTTTTTAATTTCATCACATTTAATGACATAAATTTTAAATGGTGCACTGTAATTATCAAGTATCACAATATTCCTTAACCACAATGCAATCTATTAGCATTGTCATAATTAGTGTTGTACTATTAATAAGATATAATATAAACATATTTATGTAGTGTGTTTCACTTTGGAATCTATTTATTTTTTGTGTGGAGCACAACTTTGGCATTCACTTTAATTTGATATAATTATTGTTTGTGTGAAGTATGAGTTTGAACTTTGGTATTGACTTATATTTGTTTGATTTTGTATGCTTAAAATTTAACTCACTTTGTCGCTCTAATTTGATATACTTATTGTTTGTGTGAAGCATGGGTTTGAACTTTGACATTGACTTATATTTGTTTCAATTTGTATGTTTAAACTTGAATTCACTTTATCACTCTAATTTGATATAGTTATTGTTTGTGTGGAGAATGGGTTTGAACTTTGGCATTGACTTATATGTGTTTCACTTCGTATGTTTAAAATTGAATTCACTTTGTTTGCATTTAGTGTTTGTATGAAGTGTATGTTTGTGCTTTGGTAGTTACTTTGTGTGTGTGTTTAAATTTTGACTTTCATTTATTGTTTGTTTGAAGTGTCTTTGAACTTTGTTTGTTTAGTGTGTTTAACTTTGGCATCCACTAATTGTTTATTTGAAGCGTGTTTAAACTTTAGGCATTACTTTGTGTGCACTTAGTGTTTGAACTTTTGGCATTCACTTTCTATGTGTGTTTGAATTTTGGCATCCACTTATTGTTTATGTGAAGTGTGTGTTTAAACTTTGACATCCCTTTATTATTTGAGTGAACTTTTGGAATTCACTTTGTGTGTGTGAAATGTGTATGATCTAACATTCACATTCACTTGGTTTATGTGTGTGTGTGTGAGTGAACTAAGTTTGGCATTCACTTGGATTTGAGCCACTTATTGCTATGTATTGGCATCCAATTTGCTTATGTGAAACATATGTTTGAACTTTGGCATTCCCTTAATTTGTTTGAGTTAATTGTGGATTCATTTTTGTGTGTGAAATGTGAGTGAACTACCTTTGTCATTCACTAATTTGATCTATTTACTATTTGTGTATTTATATAATTTTGAACTTTCACGTTCACTTAGTCTGAATTGAAAATTGGAATGTTGAATTATGTTTACTTATGTGTTGTGTGAAGAGTGTGTTTGAACTTTAGCATTCACTTTTTGTGTATGTGAGTGTTTGAACTAACTTTGGCATTCACTTCATATGAAGTGTGTTTTTATTTTTCCTTTTCACTTAGATTTGATACTCTTATTGTGTGTTTGTGTGTGTGTGTGAACTTTCACATTCACTATGTAAAGAGTGTACTAACATTGGCATTCACTACATGCTTAAACTTTGGTATGTTTTAACTTTAGTATTTACCTTATATATGCATGAAGTGTGTGTTTTTGGACAAACTATGTGTGAAATGATTGAACTAACTTTGTGTGAAGAGTGTGTTTTAACTTTGGCATTCACTTTGTGTGTTTGAACTTTCACATTCACTTTGTGTGAAGAGTGTACTAACATTGGCATTCACTTTATGTACATGTTTGAACTTTGGTATTTTTAAAATTTATCATTTACTTTGTATATGCATGTGTGTGTTTGAACAAACCATGTGTGAAGTGGTTGAACTAACTTTGTGTGAAGAGTGTGTTTTAACTTTGGCATTCACTTTGTGTGTGTTTGTACTTTGGCATATTTCAATTTGAGTGTTTACTTTGTGTTTGGTTGAACTAACTTTGTGTATGAAGCATGTTTGAACTTTGGCACATGTTCACTTTCTATGTGTGAAGTGTGTGTTTTAACTTTGACATTCATTTTGTGTGAATTGTGTGTCTAAAATTTAATTTTGGCATTCACTTTGTGTGGTGTGTGGTTGCACTTTACCATGTTTTATAACTATAGAACTCACTTTAAACCATTATTAATTTGAAAAATAACTTGGAGAAGCATGTAAGAATTCAAAACAACAAATTAAAATCAACAAGCACATATAAAACTCATTACACTAGATATTCATGGAGAAACACTTTTAGAAAAAAAACTCTACCATCAAAGAGAGGACAAGTCTGTGTTAATTTAATAGATGACTAATATCCACACATCTAGTTTTCTACCTTCAATCTGACATCATTCCATTAGTGTAATAGTGTTTGACTTGTAAAATACCCAAAGAACAACTATGTAAGGCATCCAATTATAGAGAACTGGAGAGGGAAAACCATGAATGGTTTCCCAAAACTAAAACTACCAAAATCCATGGTATGGAAAAATCCAATTTCCCCATGACCAATTTGTTAATGATTCTTGAACCACAACCATTACTAACATATTTAACCTATGTTGGGGCGGCCAAGGGTAATCTTGGGCCAGCTAGAAGTGGGGGAGTGTTAAGAGATGACAAAGGCAGGTTTATTTCGGCAGTGGCACTCCCTTTGGGTATCCAGTTTAACTACTATGCTGAAGTTGTGGCGGCCTACCATGGTATCAATCTTGCCCATTCCAAAGGGTATAAGAGAGTGTGGATATAGGGGGACTCCCTAAACATAATTAAATGCATAAAAGTGTTGAGTCGTAAAATGTGTACACTAGCATTTTACACTTAGTTTAGCTCCTAGTTGGACTTATTTTGTTGCCTTTGTTAATCAGGACCTATTTTAACACCTTTTTGAGCTTAAAATGATAAAAATCTCGATCCCAAGGAAATAAATAAACCCGATGTAATCAACTAATTACGACTAGACTAAGCCTACTAAATTGGACACTTTTCAGAGTCTGTGGGCTAAAGGTCCAAGGCGCCGAAGCGCCCTGGTCCCACTTGGGATTTTTATCCCCACTTTGTGGTGTCAACTTGGGACACTCCTTTGGTTTGTATTTGTCAACCTAATGAAGTTTTCTTTTTCGTAAGTGAGTAGGAATGCATATTTAAATGAGTTTTGTAGTTCACTTTACACCTAGAAGATTAATGTGAATATTGCTCTCATATTATGTTTGATGCCAAAGTGTTCTTCATGCTTGAAGTGTTATCTCCTTATGGATGCTATTGAAGTTTGTTTGTAGGTTTTGAAGGAAGTTTGAAGCCCTCTTCATCACTCTCCTTTGTTGGTGTAGGATCTCCATCAACTAAGGTTGTATCTCTTGTGTTTATCATCATCATATTGTTACAGATCTAGCCTCTACCCTCCTAAGGCACACACTCTTGGATCTAATCATCATTGTAGTGGAGATGGGAACACCAACACAGAGTTTGACTAAGGCAAGCCCTTAAACACAACACAACCTTTTCCTCTTTTTGTGTGTGCAGGTTGGACGAACAAGTTTCGAGAGTTGACTTCCAAGAAAAAGACAGAGTAGTCAAGTGCATATCTGGTGATATCTAAGTTTCTGTAAAACCCTAGAAAAGGCCTAGGGCACCTGAGCGCCCTGGTCCTGGGCATTTCTTCTACAAAATCTAGGTTTTGAATCCTTCTCTAACCTCTGTTGTACTTACTGATTACTTAGATTCATTTATGACAATTAGTTATAGTTTGTTCTTTATCATTTTATGGTTTGATCATAGTCTTAGCTTGCTTGTTTGACTTTGGTTGAACTTGGTTGATCCATCTATATACAACAAAAGAGTAGAACCTCTATAGTTTGGCTCTCCTTGGGTAGAAGCCAAGCTCAACTTGTGTCCTAATGTTTGTAGAAGAGGGTTTGACCTAGTTTAACTCTCTAGGCTAGGTGCACTCTTTTCCACTAAACAAAAAGAAGTTCAAATTCCTAGTTGGGCTATACAAATGCTTGTTAAAGACTCGATCACTATGATTAAATCCTTTGATGAAATTCATATATCTGATATATACCAAGAGGGAAACAAAGTAGCTGATGTCATGGCAAATGAGGGAGTTAATATCCATGCTCTTAAATGATGGGAATTGTACTCAGATTTACCCATTGAAGCTCAATACATTATTTCCCATGAGAGACAACGAGGATGATTTAATTATTTTTATTGTTGGGGCTATGTTCATGATTACCACCCAAAATCCCACACACTTTATGGGTGTTTCAAGGACTTTCCTTCTCAATATTTGTTGGTTAGTGTCTTACTTTGTGCAGACACAATGCTAGACAATTAACAAAGGCAAATTTACTATGTTAGACATGGGTGGGGATAAGAACCGTGTGGAGCCCCTATCTTGTGATGGGGTCTACAAAAATCCTCAAGTTTGGAAGGTGATGGAGGAAGGAGGGCTTGTCCTCTGTATTGACAGATTGCATAGCGCAGATCCAACAGCCACCAATCTCTTTGTCAAGGGATGGAGAGACAGGAAGATTAAGGTTTATGGTGTGGAAATGGAGATTATCGAGGACTTAATTGTTCATATCACTAGTCTCTCAGAGGTTGGTAAGAAGGTCTTCAAGGATCACAAAGCGGGTGAAGAAGCCCTCAAGGTGTTCTTCAAATGGAAAGAGAGAAACCAGTTGGTGAAGTTTCACTCTAGCAGCTACGAGTGCAAGTCGATGAATCCCATTTGGGTGGAGGTGGTCGAAGTGTTGATGCGTTACATTTCCTTGGAAGGTAGGTTTACTACTGTCTTCAACTACCATTTCACTCTGTTGAACCACTTTAGGCACAAGATGGTGGTTTCCTTTCCCTTCTATTTGTTATCTTCTATGAATTTTGTCATCAAGGAGAATAGGAGAAACCCCAAGCTCCCCATTCTTCATGAGGGCCTGATCCTCTTAATCATGGAACATGTCAAATCCCAAGTTCCCAGCTTGGAGGTTAAGGGCAACTCAAAGAAGGGTAAATCCCCCATGGTGGATTATCCTAATTCTACTGGATGTGATATAGGGGAGGAGAAAAATGACTCTGATTGGGTTGAGGAGGAGGATTCGATGGAAGTTTTGTCTATTCCCTGGTCCTCTCAGGTTGAGGAGGATGAGGTTTCTAGGAAAAGGAAGATAAGCTGGGGAAGGGTATACCTAAGAAACAGAATCTAGAGGATAGAGGCTCTTGGTCTACCGAGTCTCACTCAGGTGATGGGAATGAAAAAGAGAAGAGGAAAGTGATGGACTCCCAAAAAAATGTAAAAGATAAGAGAAGTACCCTTAGCCAGAATGCTAGTGGAGATTTGGAAGGGGAGATTGCTCCTGTGAAGAAGAAAGGGAAGGGTAAGGCGAGTGGCCAGAAGGGGCTAGAAGGAGAGCCCAAAGGTAAGCTTAAGAAGACCGAAGGCTTTGTCATTGAAGAGTTAGGTGTTGGTGTGCCTTTCCCTTCGATTCCTGAACCCTTCTATAACTTACCTGAGGATTTCTCTTTCTTGTTGTCTAAAACTGCTAATAGAGGAGTTGTCTGAGGTTCTTGTTCTGGTCAGGGATGTGGTGGCCAGTTAGCATTGTATGACAAAATGGTTTTTCATTGAAATATATAGAATTAATATCAGGTTGAGTGCTCTGCAGGAGAAAATGGGCAATAGGGTGGATATTGATGATAAACTTGACTCAAACATTCAACTCAGTTGGGATGCCATCCCAAAGGTGGGTTAGATGGAAAAGGAATTGGGGAGGTTCATCCAATACTTTGAAACCTGCATTGTTGGGTTGGAGAATGAACTAAAAGAGATTAAGCAGAACCTAGAGAGGGTGGTTGAAATTAGTAAATTCACTATTCATAATAGTGTTGAAGGAATTAGGATCCTTACCGATAAGCTGAAGGAGCTCAGAGAGGAGCAGATTATAGGCAAGGCTGGGCAAAAAGTTGTAGGGGATAAGGAGCATTTGTGTGGTGGAAAAGGTCAACAGGGCAAGAACATTGAACAAGGTGGGTCGAGTTCTTGTACTCAGGGAAGCATGAAGAAATCATTTGAAGCTGAGAAAGACAAGCTCTTAGGCTTCTTGAAGCTGCATGAGGAGTTTTATAAGTAGGAACTAGAGGCCACTAAGACTTTAAAGAAGTTGTGACTGTGTTGGTGGTTTGCTATTGGTCTAGTGTTTGTTTTTTGCTTTATGTTTGTTGGCTGATGGGGTGTAATGTTTAGTCTATTGGGCAACATTTTGTTGTATGGTTTCAGGGCCCCTTCAAAACCTGTTTTACCCCTTTAATCAAAAACATCTTTGACCCATGTAAATAGTGGGCACATATTCCTAAATATGGGTTCCAACTACTATGGACACTACCTATCATAACAAGATGTTCCACTCTCTCTCCTGGTGCCTAGGATTAAGAAAGTGGTGTTTAAATGAAGTCAAATCACTTTGTAACTACCATTATCATAAGTAGCCTGCCCCCTTAAAGCCACTATAACTAATATTCCAAGTTACAAAGAGAAATAATAAAATAATAATCTCTCAACTACCCAATAGACGTTGAATTACCCATTCCCAAGATGTTGGATATTCAACATTAGTACATAGGATTGCAAGGTTAATATCACCTTATCCTAAAAATAACATCCCATATCTTTACATGGATCCATCTATCTTTGGGAAAACACATTAGGCATATAATGATGAGAAGGAAGCATGTATATGTGATAGTGATTTTGAGGGTACCACTTCTATAATTGAGTCATCTTATTCCCCTTTGTCACTTAGATAATTTTACGGTCTTGGATTTAAACTCATGCAAAAACTAGATTATAAGATTTAAGAACTTGGGACACAAACAAGGTAGGCATGGACCAATAAAATTAAAAGAGAACAAAAAACATTGTGGTATTAGATATCAACTCGATGATGCGACACATTAGATACAAGAATGAAAATGTAAAGGAAAACAACATAAAATTCCATGATTCATCATGATTCAACTTTTAGAGATTCATTTTATTTATTCATCTATGATACTAATACATAGTTTGTGATTATGAGATTCATTTTTTGGAGCTTTGAGTGATATGTGGCTTACGAGCATTCCGTAATAACATATGTGGTTCATTTATTACCCAAGAAAAGTGTGTGTTTGATTATCCAAGCTACATCATTCATTTACACACATATATAAATAGAGTTCATATAATTGTATAATGAATATCTTAAAATACCATAAAATAAATTTCAAACACAAGTTAGATATCCATGAAATAATCAAAATCCATCATATCAATCAATAATAAAGAGAGACGATATAAGCATATCTACACAATAAGTGTTGAATAACGTAAACAAATATCACTCGGAAGAGGTTGTCTTGATGTTCCTCCCTCATCTCACTCCTTGCAATCTCATGTGTCTTGATCCTATACCTTGACTAAGATATTGACCTCTCCTAAAATGCCTTAGTCATACCTCTAATTCTCCCAACCTCCTTGTGAGGTTGGCCAACTGTGCTTGTGATCTCGTTAATTATTATAAAATGAACATAATGATTACATCTCCTAGGGTGGACACAAATGTCATCACCTTTACATACTCGAGGTTAATATCTAACCTTTTATTCTCCACTCAAAGGGCATCTCTATTGAAATACGAAGCCTCATATTCTCTACTATAACCTCATCTCTCTCAATCAAAAGGGAGACACACTTTGTTGATGCACCCATATGTGCCTCATGTGCTTGGGTAATAGGATTGAAAAGAGGTGCAAACATCTAGTATGTGTGTGATCATGATTAGTCTTATCATCTAGTACTATTGGGATGCCATAAGTCAATTGATCTATTGTAGAAGAATAAGAGCTACAAAATCTACTACATTGCTTGTACATCACATGCGACATGTTCACTATTACTCATATACTATTATAGTGATATACTTATATCTACAGTATACATGTGATATATAATTAATTGTACCTAGATCTCCCTCTTTCCATTGCTCACTGACCAACATTTGTTGCAATGACATTATACTTAAAGGTACGTACTCACCATATCCTCTAGCCCTACATCTTGAGCCTCCATAGGTCCAACTATGATATGATCTATTTCTATTGTTGGTAGTGCAACCATGAGGCAATCTAGAACATAAAATCAAGGTGATTTATCCATATCACACCATGCCTAATACTAATCCATAACTCCTACATCCTCAATGACATCCTCATTGACCTCACCAATATTTGTTGAAGCATGGTCACTAATTAGTAGCCTATCCAAATCCTTGAGCTTAAATGGTGACCTCTGATGTTTGTGATAAAAAACTAGTGCTGGGGGAATCACCTACCAAATACTAAACTACCTCAATATCTACTCAAATTGAAATCTCTCTATTATGGTGGTTTTCTTCCCAACAAAGCACTTTGATCTCTTGATTCATCTAGATTAAAATTTATCATCTACATCGTGGCCCACATCCCTATTTAGTTACCATATAATATCATATGGCTCATCAAGCAATAAAGTATTTATGGTCATTGGAATTATGTAATCCTCTCACACCATTTTCTAGTACGACTGTATCACCAAAACACTAATGGCCTATTAACCTTCAGGGTAATTGATAACCATGTGTACTATGTTATTTATATATGCTTGTACACCTAAGACTACAATAGAGAATCTACCCTAATGCCCATACCACCAATGTCCATGAATCTATGTAAATCATCATATAAATGGGTCAATGCATAATGATGTAAATAGCCACCAATGATCCTCTATCTTATGCACAATTTGGACTAATTTATAAGAGATCATGGAACCCTTCTCATCTGGAAAGAGCAATATATCAATAATAGTAAGCAACCACTTGTGTCCATGTGATGCGTCACTGACCACAATATTTGAATATGGGACATCATCCCCCCCATGGCTTGCATGACTATTATATTGTTGATATATACATCTAAGATCTCTCATGCTGAAGTGTGACATGTGTAGTTTGTACTTGTCTGCCTCTCACTAGAAGTCACATGATGTGCTAAACATCCTTGAGAGTATCTATGATCTTACAGGTATTGGTAAATGAAATATGTTTGTATTTGACTCCTTCCTCTCAATAAGGGTGGTGAATATGCAGTCATCATAAAATAATGGAGCTAAATGAACCCAATGTTTGAGACGCATATACTCCAACAAGGCCTAATCCTCATCTAGGGGTAGTAAAGATCTCAAGCTCTCTATCTAGTGGATTTCTTGTTTTCTCATGGATCTCTAACTCATTCTATGTCCACAAAGCACACCAAAATCATAGCTAGTTGATATACAATGATAAAAATAATCGTAATACAACTAAAATGTATACATAAAAGTCAAATTAATACTTTGGTTTTAAATCTATTGTTAGATGAAACTCATGAATAAAACTTGTGCACACAATTCATTCTTACAAATCAATCTCACATATATAAGTTCAATCCCATGTGAGGTGGTTTGATCTTGTGGGTCACAAAATAGGATGAAAACATATCTATGCTATTTTCAAAAACTTTAAATCATTTTCAAATTTTAGAATTAAATCAAATTAGGTCAAAATGGACTAACTCCCTCCAAAATCTCACCACAATTGATATGTGCATATACCATATTAGCTTGAGTCATGATATGTCCTATGTAGTGCACCATGATGATTGATCTAGAAGGCCCTCTAGCAAGGATAACCATAAAAATGAAATGTTACTTTCCCTTTTTCACCTAACTATATATAGTTTGGATGTGCCCTTTTAGTCCTTTTATTACTACTTTCCCTATATTATTTGTGCATGAAATGATTATCTACTGTAATTTCAATCAGATCTGATGAAAAATCAGAAATTTAAATCTTTCTATGATGATCTACAACATATGTAATGAAAACAATGCACAAATATGCCTTTTTGTAAGCCTAAAATGCTTGATTTTTTCACTCATTTCAATGCAAACATGCAAGAATGTCCTAGAACAAAAAGGATGATGAGGTACAACAAATTAAATCCTTTTAATCAACCCAATAATGTAAGAAGATCTGAACCAACACACCAATCTACAAACACTAGGTTGAAGATTAGCTAGATTTCTTATAAATGCAAGATTTTTTCAAACCCTACCAATGAAATAATGCAAAATTAAGCTACATGACTATGCAAAATGATGGATGAATGCAATCTAATCAGATCTAAGGCAGAAAATAGCTCATATCTGATGCAAGAAGGATGCCAAAGTGCAAGAAACAACGGGTTCACCAAAATGTTATGTAGAAAAGAGAGACTAGCTCAATAGATCAAACTAGGTCAAACCTTCTTCTACAAAATATTGGGACACAAGTCGAGCTTGGATTCTAACTTTAGAGGAGAGACAAACTACAAGGGATTAGTCCTTTTTTTATAGAGAAGGAATTAACCAAATCCACTCAATCAAGCTAGAGTGAAGACATGAAACCCTAATTGACAAAGATAGGAGTAAAACAGACCATCGGAAGCGAAAACCCAGAAACCAAATGGACAGTAGAGATCAAGAATTAATTCAGAACCTAAATTCAAAGACCAAAACACCTAGGAGAAGGGTTCTTGGGTGCCATAGACCCTGATTAGGGTTAGCAAAAACTGACGTCTTTGTTGGGTATGTACTTGCAGGCTCAATCTTCTTCCCGAAAGCCACCTTCAGAAATCTATTCTTTTGACCTGCACACACACACAAGAAGGAAGATGTTTGGATGCTATTTAGGAGCTTTCCTAAGTCAAGTCCCATGAATGGTGTTTCCACCTCCACAATAGAAAGTATGATAGATAAAGAGTGTGTGCTCTAAGAGGGTAAAGGCAATTATGAAGTAGAATGAAATGCTAGAACAAAGCATGAAGGAATAAGTCACCATGAGCATGGAAACCCTAGCATGTTTGATACAACATCACAAATTGACTCAAGAAATTGGTGTAGCCCAAAGAAGTAGAAGGATCTTTGTGCAAGACCTGTAATATGTTAGTGTCGCAACAATAATCCACAATAGAGAGCTTTGGAGAAGAATAAAGAGCATGAGAGAGAAGTAAAATCCTACAGGAAGTTAGAGATAGCTTAGAGATGTTCAAATGAATACAATAACTTAATTTTATATGAATTCTCATTGATTTCTAGAGAATTAAACCACACGAGGTTGACATTGGGAACCCTTTAAGAGGTCCCAAGCCGACAAGCCACAATTTAAAGGTTAGGGCTAAAAAGGAGACTAGGGCACTTGGGTGCCCTAGTCCCTTAGCCCCAAACACCTAGGATAACGCACTTAAAGTTTCATTAACTCTGCCTTATAATTACTTTTTTGGGTTTTGTGCATCATGATCAAGAAATTACACGCTTAATGCTCAAACATGTGTTAAAATAGGTCCTAATTAACAAGTGTAAACATTTTAGGTCCACCCAGGTGCTAAATTAAGTGTAAAATGCTAGTGTGCACATTTTACGATGCAACAACATGATGTGATTTATTTCTTTACCACTGGGGGTAACATTGGGGACATCTTCTCACCCTTTGATTTAATAGTTACATGATTATTATTTGATATTAACAATTTACTTGTCACGTGGTGATTATTCATGAAAATTATTCCACACTTTATGTGCTCACATGTTTATATATATCATTATCACATTTTTATTTTCCTCTCCTCTAATTCCTTGCATTTAGTGGATGCAATCAATTGAAGGGGCATATATCATCACTAATGCTTCCAATGGTTAAGATTTTAGACAGTGACTCGTGCTAGATAAAGACTCATCATTGTTTCTAAATGAAGCTCAATTTCATTACATGCCTACATCCAATAGGGACCCATCACATTACCACATCTTGTGGATATTCATCACATTACATGCCAACATCATGTGGAGATTCATCACATTATATGGACGTCTACTACATTGCCACATTAAGTGGATTGCATTGCCACATCACATGGAGTTTTATCACATGACCACATCACACTACAACAAAATAGGCAATTAGCACCTAAAATAGCACCAGAATTTAGTGCATTTGAGTTCATGAATTAGACACTTCTGTTGGCACAAAACTCGACGTCAAACTACATGTTCTCTTCGGTGCCAGATTTTGTGCCAGAAAAAGTAGCGCAAGCAATAGCGCCTCCTTTAGCGTCGGGAATAGCATTGAATTTTGCTTCTAGTTTTGCTCCTAGTCGTGCTTCCTATTTTGCTTCTGGTATGGCGTCGAAAATAGCTTCTTTTTTGGCTTCCTAATTGATGCCAAGTTTTGCTTCCATTATGACATCCTTTGTTGCTTCCAGTTTTGCTTCCATTATGATGTCCTTTGTTGCTTTCAGTTTGGCTTCTGATTTTGCTTCTGGTTTTACTTCTTGTGTTGCTTCCAGGTTTGCTTCTAGTTTTGCTTCTAGGTTTGCTTTCTGTTTTGCTTCCAATTTTGCTTCCATTTTTGCTTCCAGTTTTGCTTCCAATTTTGCTTCCAGATTTGCTTCCAATTTTGCTTCCAATATAACGTCGCTTGTTGCATCTAGATTTGCTTCCATTTTTGCATCTTTGTTCCAAAAAAGGTGAGTGGGCCAATCTTGCTTTCTAACCGCCCCATCTTTCACCTTATAGCCTAGCTTAACCTAATACTCCCCAGTTTTTTAGCAACTCCATCTTTATTCTATCCTCTTTGTGAGACAAGCTCACAGACCTGTTTGACAGTAACCGCCCCATCTTTCACCTTATAGCCTAGCTTAACCTAATACTCCCCAGTTTTTTAGCAACTCCATCTTTATTCTATCCTCTTTGTGAGACAAGCTCACAGACCTGTTTGACAGAATACTCTCTAACTCATTGATCTGTGCTCCATCACTTGAAGACCCCTGAACATTTGAAATATTTTATAGGATAACATTTATAAATTTTTTTTAGGGAAATGGACATCCATACAAATTAACATCATTATACTTATTAAATCTCCATCAAAATAAAATCTACAACAATATCCAGTATATATAAAATAACAAGATAATTATTATAACATGATCATCATCTATAATTAAAACAAGTGAGTGAAATATCTATAATTTAATTAAATTTGACTACATCCATCCTGAGCAGTAAATTAAAATCATCATACGTAATAAATACAAGCTCACAGACCTGTTTGACAGAATACTCTCTAACTCATTGATCTGTGCTCCATCACTTGAAGACCCCTGAACATTTGAAATATTTTATAGGATAACATTTATAAATTTTTTTTAGGGAAATGGACATCCATACAAATTAACATCATTATACTTATTAAATCTCCATCAAAATAAAATCTACAACAATATCCAGTATATATAAAATAACAAGATAATTATTATAACATGATCATCATCTATAATTAAAACAAGTGAGTGAAATATCTATAATTTAATTAAATTTGACTACATCCATCCTGAGCAGTAAATTAAAATCATCATACGTAATAAATATCCATCCAAAAATCATCGACCACTTTCAATATATATAAATTGACAAGTCAATACTGATAAGATCATCATCATATATAACTAAAACAAGTGAAAGTCAAATATGCCAGTAGATCAATAACATGTCAAAATGATACATGTCCAACAGTCGACATAAGTCAAAATGATACATGTACAAATGATATAAGTAAAAATGATAAATTATGTAACTCAAAATGATACAAGTCAAGATGATAGATGTCCAAATGATATAAGTCAAATTGATACATTTCAAAATGATACAACTCAATAAGATGGTACTGCAGGCCATGAAAATGATACATATTATAGTAACCATGAAAAGAGGCATCATAACGATATATCAACAATGATCCATGATGCAGTCTATATGATCATGAATGTCACTAGCTACTACCAGCAACTACCTCATCGTCATCATCACCATCGTGATCATCATCATCATGATCATCATTGTCGTCATCATCATGATCATCAACATCATCATCGTCATCGTCATCGGCCTCGGTGTGTTCTGAATCTGTGTCACCATCATCCTCTGCCATGTGACTTGTACCAAAACCAACATATTCTGGATCTATATCATGAGGATCATCTTGATCTTTTGGAAGACCCATGTTCTGCAAAAAAAATATTTAAAATGAAAAGTTGTTATTTATTTCATGCAATAATTTATTTTTCTGTTATATATCTAATATTACAACATATGAAATGAAACCATAATCATATTACATCATATCAAAGTGCACATACCATAATAAAACTTCAAAAAAGTTACAACTAATATGTCATTCCAATGATGTAAAACATGCAGCAATTCTAATAAACGTTAGTAAAGATAATAAAAAAAATTGTTATACAATTTAACTATCAACTATAAATTCTATTACATAACCTTAAGTGTCACAAATTGCTTGGTCCATGTATGTTCTTTTTCACTATTAATCTAATAACCTGCATTAGATGGAAACATTAAAGAGTTTTTAAGTAGAAGTTGATTAAATTCTCTTAAATGTCATTAAGGAATGCACAGTTTTTTTTCAATAATTATTTATCTTAAGATTCATGAGTAACCTTAAGATAAAGGTCTATTTTGTTTGAAAAAAAAAATGAAGTTAGCAATATGGCTTTATCCTACCGATTTTAGAAAGAAAAAATGTTAGCCCTATTCCCGCTCACAGGGCATCAATGTGAGTGGGAATAGGGAAAATTTGGGGAGTTAGAAAGAAAGATAAAGTTTAGGGTGTCTTCAAGATAGCCAGCATGGGCAAGGAGGTCAACCATGCACACATAATGATCAACTGTAGGTGTAATGCAATAAGGGTTACAAATGTGATTGAAGTATGTACAACTCTCATCCACTAAACCTACATGGCTGCATGCACCTATAATACAAGCAAAGCTTACAATGTTAGGATATGTTCCAGAGTGCTTAATTAATTTAAAGATTTTGAGAGCGTTCCTTACAAAATCCATTTTGTGCATATCTTGGAATCATTGCATTCTATGAGATGACATCTCTTTGAGGAATTTTATCAAACAGTTCACGTTTTTTGTTTATGATTCCATATTTTGCATACATGTCTATGAGAGCATTTTAAACTATAATATCTCACAAGAATCCCCCTACCATTATGCCACCGGTTAAAATAGGAAAGACTTTGCATTTATTTTCTTTCATGTTTCCAACTTTACACCAACCAATTGCATTTGCTTTAAAATTTCTAAAGCCTTTTCAACAAATCCATTTCATGCATATTCTACAATTATTGTAGTCCATGAGACCATATTTCTTTGAGGCATTTTGTCAAACGGTTCAAGTGCCTTGTCTATGCTTCCACATTTTGCATACATGTCTAATAGGGTAGTTGCAACTACAACATCTAACAAAATTCCTCTATCCTTTATGTTTTGATGGATGTCCATACCCTATTCCAAAGCTCCCATTTGACACAGGTAGGGAGGATGCTGGCAAAGGTTGTGGAATTTGGCTTTACACCAGCCAATTGCATTTGCTTTAAAATTTCTAAAGCCTTTTCAACAAATCCATTTTGTGCAAATCCTGCAATCATTGAAGTCCATGAGACCACATTTCTTTGAGGCATTCTGTCAAACAGTTCACATGCCTTGTCTATGCTTCCAGATTTTGCATACATGTCTAATA
Organism: Cunninghamia lanceolata; assembly: GCA_027924645.1. Lineage (NCBI taxonomy): Eukaryota > Viridiplantae > Streptophyta > Pinopsida > Cupressales > Cupressaceae > Cunninghamia > Cunninghamia lanceolata. The sequence goes on from BSBN01001378.1 coordinate 2,876,322, forward strand.
GGGCAATTGCAACTACAACATCTGACAAAATCCCTCTATCCTTTATGTATTGATGGATGTCCATACCCTATTCCAAAGCTCCCATTTTGACATAGGCAGGGAGGATGTTGGCAAAGGTTGTGGAATTTAGCTTTACACTAGCCAATTGCATTTGCTTTAAATTTCTAAAGCCTTTTCAACAAATCTATTTTGTGCATATCCTATAGTCATTGCAATCCATGAGACCACATTTCTTTGAGGCATTCTGTCAAACAGTTCACGTGCCTTGTCTATGCTTCCACATTTTGCATACATGTCTAACAGGGTAGTTGCAACTACAACATCTGACAAAATTCCTCTATTCTTTATATTTTGATGGATGTCCATACCCTATTCCAAAGCTCCCATTTTGACACAGGCAAGGAGGATGTTGGCAAAGGTTGTGGAATTTGGTTGTACACCAACCAATTGTATTTGCTTTAAAATTTCTAAAGCCTTTTCAACAAATCCATTTTGTGCATATCATGCAATCATTGCAGTCTATTAGACCACATTTCTTTCAGGGATTTTGTCAAACAATTCACATGCCTTTTCAATAGATTTAACAGGTATCTCAATGATAAAGTTTAGGATGTCTTCAAGATAGCCAGCACAAGCAAGGAGGTCAACCATGCACACATAATGATCAATTGTAGGTGTAATTCAATAAGGGTTACAAATGTGATTGAAGTATGTACAACTCTCATCCAGTAAACCTGCATGGCTGCATGCACCTAGAATACAAGCAAAGCTTACAATGTTAGGATATGTTCCAGAGTGCTTAATTAATTCAAAGATTTTGAAAGCGTCCTTGTAGTGCCTTTTCAACAAATCCATTTTGTGCATATCATGCAATCATTGCAGTCTATAGACCACATTTATTTCAGGGATTTTGTCAACAGTTCACATGTCTTTTCGACAGATTTAACAGGTATCTCAATGATAAAGTTTAGGGTGTCTTCAAGATAGCCAGCGTGAGCAAGGAGGTCAACCATGCACACATAATGATCAACTGTAGGTGTAATGCAATTACGGTTACAAATGTGATTGAAGTATGTACAACTCTCATCCACTAAACCTACATGGCTGCATGCACCTATAATACAAGCAAAGCTTACAATGTTAGGATATGTTCCAAAGTGCTTAATTAATTCAAATATTTTGAGAGCGTCCTTGCAGTGCCTTTTCAACATATCCATTTTGTGCATATCATGCAATCATTGTAGTCTATTAGACCACATTTCTTTCAGGGATTTTGTCAAACAGTTCACATGCCTTTTCAACAGATTTAATAGGTATCTCAATGATAAAGTTTAGGGTGTCTTCAAGATAGCCAGCATGAGCAAGGAGGTCAACCATGCACACATAATGATCAACTGTAGGTGTAATGCAATAAGGGTTACAAATGTGATTGAAGTATGTACAACTCTCATCCACTAAACCTGCATGGCTGCATGCACCTAGAATACAAGCAAAGCTTACAATGTTAGGATATGTTCCAAAGTGCTTAATTAATTCAAAGATTTTGAGAGCGTCCTTGCAGTGCCTTTTCAGGGATTTTGTTAAATAGTTCACCAGCACATATTTAACAGGTATCTCAATGATAAAGTTTAGGGTGTCTTCAAGAAAGCTAGCACGAGCAAGGAGGTCAACCATGCACGCATAATGATCAATTGTAGGTGTAATGCAATAAGGGTTGCAAATGTGATTGAAGTATGTACAACTCTCATCCCCTAAACTTGCATGGCTACATGCACCTAGAATACAAGCAAAGCTTACAATGTTAGGATATGTTCTAGAGTGCTTAATTAATTCAAAGATTTTGAGAGTGTCCTTGCAGTGCCTTTTCAACAAATCCATTTTGTGCATATCATGCAATCATTGCAGTCTATTAGACCACATTTCTTTTAGGGATTTTGTCAAATAGTTCACATGCCTTTTCAACAGATTTAACAGGTATCTCAATGATAAAGTTTAGGGTGTCTTCAAGATACCCAGCACGAGCAAGGAGGTCAACCATGCACACATAATGATCAACTGTAGGTGTAATGCAATAAGGGTTACAAATGTGATTGAAGTATGTATAGCTCTCATCCACTAATCTACTAATGATTTCTTTGGTTCTTCTGGGCATTGCCAGCTCCCATGCTATTGTTATTATATTATCTCAGCTGCTGCTTGTGGCATCCATGTTTGGAAATACATGCAAAACAATCTTTGATCCATTGTGTTTGTATTTATCATGCATCCTTTTGATGTTGGGTGATCGGTGTGTTGTTGATGGAGTTCAGGTAAAAGTCACCATTAACTCCTTGAAGAAGCTTGGAATATTTTACTAATTTTCACAAATGACTAAAATGGGTGAATGGGTAATAAAAATACATCTAGTTATAGTAGATAATAGGAGTGTTGATTCAACAACAGACTATAAAAGAAAAAATAGAAAAGTAGAAAATATTTCACCCATGACATAGAGAATACAACCAATGGATGTTGTACTACTCTCAACCATCTGTCAGATGAAGGATATCCCATAAATAGTTTAAAAAAGTCATTTAAAAAATGACCTAGGCTAAAGGGAGCTAGTGACATTATCCTTGGCTTTCTTCTGTAAAGGGGGCTTAGATATGAAGATATAGCTTAAACACCTTGGCTTACTTCTATAAAGGGGGCTTAGATACGAAGATATAGCTTAAACAATCACTTTTATTTTTATTTTTTAAATTCATCTTATTTCACATGAACAAACATATTGTCTCAGCTAATCAGTGTAAGTTTTCAATTCTACACCATATGACTAATTGGTTTTTGAACAGTACAGATGGTTGTAGAAGAAATGAACATCTTCACAACAATATTTTTGTACAATGATAACGAGAAAGTATACTACCCCAACTCTATATTATCTATAAAACCAATCACTAACTATTATAGGAGTTCAGATATGGGAGAAAGCATTGATTTCTTTGTGGATGCTACTACTACTATGGAAAAAATTGCTGCACTTAAGGAGAGAATACATAGGTCCTTTTATTTGTGTTTGTTTGTTTCTTTAGCAATGGTAATAATATTAAGCACAATTACAGATACATTTGCAAATAGCCTTACATATGAAATATTTAATTGGGATATCCATGAAAAGTTTTTGGAAATTTATTCTTAAAACTAAGTAGTGATAGAAATAATAAACAAAATCTCATAGGTCTTTTGATCCATTTTGGCCTGAAGGCCAGTAAATTTAGCTTAGCTTATCTTATTTATGAGATAAATATTTCCATAACTTGTTTTTATATTTAAGTGTTGTGTTTGTTCATGCAGCTATATTGAAAGCAAGCCTCATCATTGCCAGCCAGAGTATAGTTTGTTTGTTAAGGAGATTGAGAACATTAGTAGAATGAGAATGGGCCTTTGCCTCAAACATACAATGAATTATCAGAACATAGGGGAGAAGTCAAATAGAAGATATGATTTGCTACTAAAAATGAAAGAAATATTTGAGGAACTTAAAATTGAATATCACCTTTTGCCTCAAGAAGTGCATCTTAAATTTGTTGGGTCTACTGCAAATTATATGAGATTAGTTCATGGACCACTTGGTATCCATTGGCTCACACATGTTCGTTCATTACTTTTTGACATAGATTGACCTTCTCATCACCACACGTGGGACTTGATTTGGCATTGGCACATATGTTGAGGCATGATAGAGATGACATAACACCCTTGCACACATGTTGAGGCATCATGGAGGTTGTTTATTGGTTCATGCATGGATTATTTGGTCTACTTGATCCATATGAGTTACTTTATTACTTCTCTATGTGGAGTGGCCCTTCATCTTCCACAGGTGTGGGGTTGATCTAGCATTTGGGCACACATGTTCATGCATGAGAGGACTATTTTATGGTTTTTTGGTGCTTGGAGTCTAGCGCCACCCCCTCTCTCTATAGGACTTAGGTTTGGCTTTTACACCAAACACTGTCTCTATAAGACCTATGTGGTGGTTCAAGGCACTATGCCACATCATCCATGGGTCCTAGAAGTGCATGTTACAAGAAAAGTGCCTAGTTTTCAACCCTAAAACATAGCCTAAACCTCAAGAGGAGGAGTTAGACAATTAACTTCTAGGAACACTAAATGTTACCCTTCCATCAGCCTCAAGGGTCCAGTAAAAAACATAGTGGCCCTAGTTAGCAGGTTGTATGGGGAGAAGGATGCTTCTCATTTTCAAGAATCCTAAATCTCATTGCTACATATGTTGCTTAAAGAAGGGCCAATTTTAAACTAAGTAGTTGTTTTGTCACTCACTTTGTCCTACTTGGCCTAGAGTCAATTTGGCAAGAGAACAATTGAAGTTTGCTAGCCCTATGTTCTTGTGCATTCCTAATACTTATTATTTGTCATCCTCATTCCATTGAGAGTCCTCCTGGTGTTGATTTACTTGTTGAAGCATAAATGACCCATTAGGGGTTGAAACCTAGTTTGCATCCACTGAAGGTTATGGGCAAGAAAGCACCAAATCTTGTTGTGAGATGTTGAAATCTTGAAACCACCCCTGCTCTGCATCGCAAGGAAGCACTCCTTGAGATACCATGTTTGAGAGAAAAGAAGATAAATCAAATCAACATGGGACTAAGTTACTCAAATGATACAACTCATAACTTAAATGAGAACACTTAAGAGATATTAAAAGACCATGGTCATTAATTAAAATATGTGATGAAAATAAGGCATGAATGTCACCCACTGCCCTTTAAGGCAAACAATATTTTTTTCCTCAACATGAAATAATGGGACAATTGAGTGGGATCTAGGGCCAATAGAGAAGCACTTTAGAACTCATCCTACGCATCAATAAACAACTCAACACAAGAAATACAAATTGACATATTAACACAACAATATTCAACTAAGTTATTGAAAGTCAACTATTGATACCTCGTTCTCCATCCAGATTACAAAATTGGTCCACTTTTTGCTTCGTAACATTTCCTTTTCAAATTGCGTTGGATGTTAGCCATATTTCTCCTCCTGTCAAAACATGGCACATGGACTAGTTAAACTTTTTTTTAGATTGCAGGAATCGGGTAGCCCCCCTATAAACTGCAGTGCGCCTAGTAAAAAATTTTCGCGTGACTGGTGACATTGGCCCTTTGGTACCATGGGGATGGGGAGGAGATTGGACCTCGTGGCCTTCTTTACCGCAATAGGAATTTTAGCCAATCGAGCCAGGGGCCCCGCCCCCATGGACTAGTTAAACTAATTAATATGCAATCATTTACTTTTTCCTAGGAAATTAAAAAAAACAATCATTTAACATATTAAATATACTTACAAATGTACAGATCAAGGCATATAAACCTTTCTGGCCACTGTGATATGTGGCACGAAGTTTGTCAAGCCTAGCCTTGGAGGCCTTGTTATGAAACATATACTAATTCAATTTAACTATGCACAAATAAAATTTAAAAATCATTTAATAAATTTGGTATAATCTTATGAGCAAATTCAAATACATGCGTACTCTCCTCACCGGACTTCCTTCGTGCATCAGACTTATCATATGCTTTTACAAGCTCTTTCCATACTTTCACACTTACATCAATTGGCCTTTTTTTGAGCCTTAGCTCGGGAGGGAGTTTTTTTATCTTCTTTGTTTGGTTGAACCGAAATCTCTTGCAGTTTTGAGACATTCGTAGCTTTATCTTCTTTATAGACCAACATGTGTCAAATTCAGTCTCCATGTCATGGATAACTACTTTTTGTAGGTGCATGGGTATCTTTGAGAATGGCAAATGTAGATGGTCTTTAAACCATTGAAGGCATGATTCCTTCGACCTATTCACAAACATTTTTCCAGCATTTGTCATTCAGACTTCCCCTGAAACCACATCATATTCTATCTTGGTACCGTAGCTACCAATGCAAGATGCAAAGCATGGCATGGTGGAAGAAGTCTGTGCCCCAAGAGTGGCTGGGACATTGGAAGTCTCTGCTCCCTTTTCCACATTCTTGGAGTTTATTGTTATTGATTTCCTCCTGGATCTTTTGCTTGATCCAGGACTGGTTGGGGAATCAATTGATTCCCTATGACATGGTTGATTTGGTTGCAATGTTTCAGGGGCTTTACTAGATCATTTTTATATGTATCTGGCAAGCATTGTCAAGTCCACACCATCCAATTTGTTCACTGCCTCTACCCCCAATATGGAAGCCAATGCCTCTTTATCTTTGTCAGTCTCATGTCCCTATATATATAAAATAAATTTCTTCTTTTAAATTTAGAAATAAAAAACTAAAAACTAAAAATCAAAGAAACAATGAAAACATTTACAAATCTATAAATTGACAATGAATTACCTCATTGTGGCCAGAGTCTACTCCCTTTGCTCGCTTCCCTCTATTGCTTGACATTTTGAGGCAACTTAGGGCAAATTATTTTCGTCCAATCTATGGAGGCAAATGAAGTACACACTGCCAGGTATGAAAGTTTTCGTCCAGTTTGTGGTATGAAAGCAAGCCACCAATCAAATAAATTAAAAGAAATGGGAGATTAATGAGCAAGCCAAGATAATGGTGGTGTCATTCAAATACTTCAATCTAGGAACAAAACAATGTTCAAAAACAAGTCCGCCAAATAAATACCTTAACCAAAGAGCGGGCAATGAATGGTGTGTGAACCAGAAACCACCAAATCTTGAATGGTAAAAACAATGAACAGTGTGTGAACCAGAAACACCGCCTTTTGGAAGCTTTGAACGACTATCAAATGTAATGGGATTTGAATGTGTGACCAACACCAATGAACCAGAGATTGGAGATGCTTGAAGCAATGTGAAGAACTACTTCTCAAACAAAACAGTGAGCAAGCTACATCAGGGATCTGCCCAAAATAAGGGCAAACACAAAAAACCCTCGTTGAAATGAAGACATGATTTTTGCACTCCAAACACTCAATCTCCAACAAACACAAAATGAACACCAATAACTATGAAAGTTTTATTTTGTGTTTTTTTGTTGTGTGGTATGTTTTAACGTAGGTGGGAATTTTTTATTTTTTGTTTTTGATTCATTAGTCGATGCTATAGTCGGCGTAGTTAACGCTGACTTTTAACCCTAAATGTAATCTCTTTGGGGCGCCAAAGGCGGCACAAAGTGCACCCGATTTAACACCTATTTGTATTAGATAAATGTCACATGGTGGAGGATGGTGTCAGGATGAGTGATGATTGTTGTGGCAATGTTATGGTCAAATGTGTTATGAAAATGAGGTGGCATGGGTAGTGGACTATCAATGTTGGGAAAGGGTTAGGGAGGATGTAATGGAGGAAGGGATGTGTGTCATGGTATGATGTCTTAAGGAATGGGAAGAAAGGATGGTGATTCATAAGATAATACGAAGAATGATGGTAGAGTGAATTGGCGTTGTGGTAACTGTAGCATGTCATAGGGTGAATCATGCGTCAATACAGGTTGCAGAGTGAGAAAGAGGTGGTTTGGGTATGGTTGAATGGAGTAATGAGGTGATTTAATTTGTGTTGACCTAAGTGAAGTGATGGGTAAGGTGTCTTATGTGGGCTTGCTAGAAAGTGTGATTGGTAATGGTGGGGATAGCTAAATGTCATCTTCTAAGGGTTCAAAGGTGAGGAAAGTGTAAGATAGGGATATGGGATAATCCATGGTTTAATGATTATTCAAGGGAGACTCCTTAAAATAATTATCAATGATGGTGTCGATAGGGGGAATGGAGTCTATGAATGTAGGTGTGGGAATGTGAGCTATGACATTAGGATTGTATTGGATGAATAATGGAAAGTAGGGGCACCTGTCTAGTGATGGAAGGAGCCACATGATCAAATGATGTTTGGGGAAGGGCTTTTCTTAGGAAATTAAGGATTTGGGTGAGGGTCTAGGGTTTGGTGGAGAAGAATTTATGGAAAATTACATGAATAGAAGAAGTACAAGACAGGATAAATGGTAGGCTCAAAATAGGATAACTAGGACTATGATGATGAAGATGGATAGAAAAGTCAACAATAATAGTATGATATAGGGATAGGATTAGAAAATTAGAGTACTACAACTAGCAAGAAGAGAGGACATAATGCAATGTTAAGATGGCATGAACTCTCTTGGAAGGCTAAGCATGGACTATAAGAAGATTGAACTAGTTGGATCTGTTAGGCTCACCAAATGAAAGAACCTTGAAGGTTAACCTTAATTAGGTAAGGTTATTTTTGAGTGTGGTTGTTAGTGCAACAATATGTAGATTAATGTTACCTAAGGATATATCTAACTATACTAACATTTTAATAACCACGAGAGCTAGGACTAACAATTAGACTAAAAACTTGACAAACAATATAACTTGGACACATGTAGGACTTGAAAAATGGAAAAAAATTAGTATTAAATGTGGAAAAAAAATGAAAAATTGGTATTAGTTACACCTATGTAGAGAAGTGGTCTTTAT